>CM071142.1:7710000-10110000 GCA_036417725.1 Clanis bilineata
CATCTCATTCTTTCATTTTCTGAAGGCCAGCTCAAAGTCGTAATTCCTGCCTAATATGTGATTAGTACTGCATGTCTACAGAATTATAGTCATTAGTAAATTACTACATCTACTGGAATTGGGTACGTACTTGACTACGTTTGATTTTATACACGTATTTATATGTAACAGCAAATAAAACAAAAAAAAAACCCTTCAGTAAAAACTGCATCGAAATTGGTTGGAAAATGAGGCAGTAATCCATATTTTAAATTTTGGAGTGGGGGTTATATTGGAGATATCTTCCTATGCCTTTCCGACGTACGTACCGTTATGGCGTGACGTGATTATACTGATACTTCTCTTTCCCGCAGTTTGACGGTTACACCAAACTTGAATAGCTTAATTTTTTTTTATTTTTGAGTATATTTCAATATTTCTTTCTGTTTTATATTTTATTAAACTAGTCAAGTACCAGATTATAGTCATGGTTCATTATAAACAAAACTAACAAGAGCTATAATTATATGCGACACATAAGTTTTCTGAAATAAAGTAATATTTGTACTTTTTATTGTTAGAATTTCACGTATCTGTTATGATTATTTACGCAAAATTCGACATTTAGTCTTAGGGTTGAGCTGAAACTTCTAAAATACGCAATAAAATTCTAATTTTGCAAGCTAGTGCTGAGTTATTGTTTATTTGAATTATAAAAAATTAACTAAATCAATCACTGTGTTTTGAAAGTAAGCAACATTATTTTGTAAAGTGACATTTCGATCTGTCAGTTCACTTTGTTTAATTAGCAATTGGACTATAATCAATAATTGCATTACCATAGAGTATCATAAGAGTAAAGTTACGGTAATATCGATATTTTTTGCCCGGTTACAATAAACAATCTCAGTTCGAATGTGCAGATAGATTACAAAAATTAGACAATAATAACACAGTTTAAACATGACTCCGTCAAATGATTTGATTGGTTCATAATCGCGATCTATTGGAGATCGTTTATTGAAACCGGCCGTATATCATCACTTGCCAGATAAAGATGACGGTGACAATGTTTTTATTTTATTTTTTATTCGTTACAATACCGAAGTCTGCTAAGGTTCTAACATTTGTGGACTCTGGTCCACACTATCAAAGTAACATATCATCGGAAGCATTTATCCAAGAATCATGTTTTTAAAATTATATTGTTTTTCTCTAAGTTTTTTGTGTTCTGTTTTGTGTGAGCGGAAATAAAACTAACTAATATCAATTGAATATTATCGATGTTTTAACAAACTTCAAAAAACAAAGATATTCTCAATTCGTCTGTATATAAAGCCCATGCCAAAAACTGTAAAAAAATCCGTAAAATATGGTCCAGGTCGATATTCTCTGTAGTATCAATAATTTGAATATATTTTTTGCTTCGATTTTATCGGTTTTCCATTATACTGTTGCAACCCTAAGTATCATCATAATTTAATCCATGTTTGCTATTGAGTAAGCTGATAAACACGAAGTATCATCTTATCTTTAAGGTCAAAGCAATGTATGCGAATCGATTATTGCTTATTAAGATAGGTAATAATATACAGTATATATAACACTCAATAAAAAAACATTGCGAAATCATACACTAGGTAAAAGTCACATAATATTTCGATAAAAATATTTATTTTTAGGTACATAGACAACGATGGTGTAATTTATTTGCACGACATTAATCAGCAAGCAACGTTAGAACTCATAAGTAAAGCTCTCGAGGTACGCTTCAAAAACCATGACCCTAAAGCGAAGTTCGTAAAGTGGACAGTAGGTGAACCATGCGTGGCTCAATATTTCTTAGATAACCGCTTCTATAGAGGAAGAATCTTGGAAGTTAATGAGGAAGCCTCCACTTGCTTGATTCAGTACATCGATTACGGAAACGAGGAAGTGTGCGCATTTACTGACATTAGAAAAGGAATTACTCTTCATCAAATTCCAACACAAGCCCACAAATGTGTTTTAAGTCGTATTAAACCAGTCGAAGGGAAATGGGATAGAAGCACTTTAGATTACATACATAAATCCGTAGTTGAAAAAGAATGTTTAGTTAAGGTAACTGGGGAAACAATCGATGATACCACTCCAATAGAACTAAAATACGATAAACTATGGATCAATGACCACCTCGTGGATTTCGAAATGGCTTTTTATACAGATGGCTCAAAACCCGTTGTTAGGAAATTTGTTGCCAGTAAGAAAAATAAAGTATTTGAATCAATTGTTAATGAGTCTCTCGACTCCGGACCAGATTACATAGTAGAGGATGATGTTGAGAGTACTAGGATGCGGTCTGTATCTCAAGAGTCCATTGATATTAACTCAATGCAGGGAAAAGATTGGAATAAAATGCTAGAAGAAGATAACGACTCGATAGAAGGCAATTATATTACATATCCAAGTCATGACGAGATACAATTTAAATGTAACATATGCTTGATTAATGATCCAAATTTTTTGGAACTCAGTATAATTCACGATGAAGAAACTGCTAAAGAATATGAAAAGATGTTTAAAGAGGTCGACTCTGGGGCGATTAATATGTCACCTCTTAATGGTATACTTGAAAATAAGGCCTGTATTGCTCTCTTCCCGGAAGATAATTTGTGGTACAGAGCGACAATATTGCAGTACAGTGAAAGCAAAAACAAAGTCAAAGTCAGATTTATAGATTATGGTAATATCGAAGTTATTTCGCTAGCCGATGTAAGAGAAATAAATGAAGAATGGACAAAATTGTCACCTGCAACAGTTACAGCAAGGCTGCATGGATTGAAACTAAATTCTGATGTCAAAATAGAGGACATTACCCAGGAGTACACGAACATATTACTGGATAAAGGACCGTTTGATGCCATAATGATCGATAGTGTAGATGATATACCATATGTAGAACTAAGAAATGAAAATGGTGACCTTATTAATGAAATACTCACCATTAATAAGGTTTTTGTCAAATGTGACGATTAAGATATTGCAGTAGATCTTAAGTAAATTCAATTGCACAAATATATGCAATATTATCATAACCATCTATAGTGGCACTAAAGAAATTCGAGTATACTTATGAATAGTGGGTATAAATACCCTTATTTAATTTTAATTAGAATAAGATCTCTATGGGACAATACTAAATTAATGATTTAATTAAACCCAAATCGTAGTAAGGAGTGTCATTTGAAACACACAAAAATGTTGATTTTATTTTTACTGCAAAACAAATGTTAAACTTTTTTCCTTTTGTTATGTAGATGTAACAACATGGTGGATATTTATGTTCGACATAGATACCGTTTATGTTTATTGTATGATTTACTTTTTGTAAACTGTGGAACTCAACTATGCTTATTTTAGTGGCCAGAACACCATTGATTAAGTCTTCATTCCAAAATATACTTACTTCCTAATTCTGTCTTTTATTTTATGTGGCTAAATATTTATAATGTTATATAATGCGTGTGAATGTTGATACAGTACTAAATTAAAATTTGTTTTGGCTGTTACGGCTATACCGATTTTGTCGGATCTTTCACTAGCAGATAAATAATTATATAAACTATTAACTAAGGCTATATTTTTTTCAAATTATGGTTGAATTGCACGCTGCGAAGTCATGGGTTGCAGTATCATATAAAATACTAACGCTGGAATACTCAAACGCTACTCAATTTTTACCGGTTATTTATGTTGTTTATGACATGATAATAAATCTCATAATATGGCCTCGAATGATGTAAGTTATTTTAAATGCTTGAGTTGCGTTTTGGTATTTGGATATGACCGCGTCATACATATAGATGTAAATATTAGAATTTGTCTGGTTGTGTTTTGGGACAAATAGCTACAAGCCGCAGAGGTGCCCCAGTACCTGTTGCTATTTTCATTGGCATAATTAATCCGACGCATCCGTGATCTGAAAATACAAAACAGCATAGATATTTCATTCAGCTAAGTAGAACAAAAAAGAAGAACCTTGCTGCATTGGTAGTAACATGATATTATGATTATATAAGTAATTTACTAGCTGTTGCCCACGGCCCCGACCGCGTGATTTTGCGTGAAAGAGTAACAAACATACATACATACAAACTTTCACCTTTATTAGATTACATTTACCAGGTATGTCTCTGTACAAGTTGACGTTTTCTATATTGTACAACCCAGCCCTTGATAATACTTTGTGCACAGGTAAACTTTCATTGGAACCTGGGTCTACAGATGCTACGTCGACGCCAACTCCAACAACGTTTTTATGTAATGTGGTTATCCATTCGGCCACTTCTACACTCAGACCTGGAACATGAATAATTGTGAATAATAATGATTACATATTATTATCCACTGACTATTTGTCGATGGATATTGTCTTCCATAGATACGGTAAATTGACTACGAACAGCAGAGCGGACGCGCACGAAATAATTGTCTCTTTGTAGGTCTGTTGTAGCATATTGGCACTCCCGAAAGCCTGTGTGATAAACCTATCAAAGGTCTAGAAAGAAACAACTTCCGTTCGCTTGCTTGCTTTAACTCTCTCGCACTATTTGGGAAAGTAAGAAATGCTCGGTCTGGTCCATACAGGCCTGCTACGTGCGGGCGTGCAAGGTGTGCACCGCACACGGGCGGCATGTTCAAGGGGGCGGCAAAAACAAATATCAAAACAAAAAGAAAAATTCATAATTTGCATATCTCTTTTTGTTGTCATAACTACCTCTATTGATTAGTTTTGAAATTAAACGCTAACGTTACGAGGCGCGGCCGCGGGCGCTTATGGGGATTTCTAAAATAAATAAAATACTGAGCAATAGTTTCACGTTCGGGGAATCCTTGAGACCATCGCGCCCCCAAATGCACTTCGGCGCCCACATCAATAAGTCCATAATCATTAAGGCTTTAACTCATGCTAAACTCGATTTTACGTCAACTTTGGGAGGCGACGGTCGTTCATCTGGACCTTGTTTGCAAACATTTTACAGAAAATCCAAATTTTACAGGAGAAATGACAGACGGACGGAAAGACGGACAACAAAGTGATGCTATAAGGGTTCCGTTTTTCCTCTCGAGGGACAGAACCCAAAAAAAATATTAATATTTAATTTAATACACAATGAATACACATTCAAATTGTGTTGATATTTGTGAATTTTCATTTAAGCCCGACGACAACTTTTCGGTATTGCACGAGGGCGCTCAAGTAGCTAGTAGCGGGCCTGGGTCCATACCATTATCAATGTCCATGTTTTCCATGTGAGAAGAGGAAAAATTTTGTGAGATCCGGTGGATTGTATAGTATTAAAGGACGCATAGTAGAAATTCTTACCTGGAAAATTTAAAGACTTCTTGTGTATATTTAGCCCTAAGTATCTATTTTGATCATGGTAGTATTTAGTCCAGCCAAACTTAAATATCAGGATACAAGGTTTTCCCAAATTGTAATTCAGAACGTAGTCCAGATGGTGTTTGTAGAGCACAAAATTGGGATCGCCGTTTACTATTGAACTGACATCAACAATGATTACTGAAGTGTGAAAAAACGTTATTAGGTAGGTACATATTGTCTTAACATAAAAAGTCAACTACATCTCCACGCACTTGGCACAATTAATCTATCCAGCTGAATGTCGCCCACAAATTTGCCCGTTGGTGACAAATGATACGGTGCGTCCATATGCGTCCCTCCATGTTCTGCAGCAGTGAATTCTTTTGCAGCATACCTTTAACCAGTTAACGGATAAAACACTATTAAATGGAGAAATTCTAATAGCTCGCTTTTATTATTCGCCATATAGTTAATATGGCGCAAGTTCCTGGCATTCAGGGGCAGATCGTATCAGGGGGAGATGGCGCAGTGAGCAACTGTACCTTGTTTACGTTTTGTGACAGGAATGAAGACGTAATTTATGTGCTTTTATAGTGGTAATTCATTTTAAAATGTAAGTATTTAGGACTGCACCTCAGCTTCAAGTTAAGTTTCGAAAGAGGAACGCATTAATCGCCGGCAACAATGTCGAAGTGATTGAAAGGTAATCCTCTATATTCTTTTAGGTTATAATTTTTATACGCTTTTTCTGAGGTTCTTAAACTTACTAGGCTGTTTTTTCTTATAGACTGCAATAAACAGTATCAATTTCACCAATACAAAAACCACAACGAAGCAGTGAATGGCACTGTGTTGCGTTCGTCATTTTGAGATATTAGATGTTACTTGTTAGGTCTCCTAATGCCCAGTGATTTAATTGGATACAATGGGCTTCAAGCCTGAACATATGTAATGTTGCTTGCATAACGCCACATGGTAGTAGAATAAGACATTGTAGTCATACCTACCCTAACAGACTTTCTCATGTGAGAGTCCAAACATCCATACATACATCCATATAATAATTTTCATTAAAGTTATTCCAGCATTATTTTTTTTTGCAGGTATATTCATTGGCCTAAAGGACAGCTGCTTTATGAATCTCGCATTCTTGTGCTCGCTTTTACACCAACACTGTTTATACCTATACTTGTATGAGAGGATATTGCAAAGCTACTGTGAAAAAAATATATGAATATTTAAATTATCCAAGATTGTGGTTGTGCTGTGGGAAGCGGCACTCAAGGAAGTTGCAAACCTGTGTCTTATCATTGTGTTCAAATTCAAGGCCACCTTTATTGTTCAATGAATTTGTTAAATTTATATACCTACATAGTTTCGAACCAACAATTATAAATAAGTGTGTGTATAAATTATACCTATTTAAAATTAATAAAATGACTCAATTGTAAAATTTATTTCTTTGATGGTCTTCATAATTAATTCCCTAAAATAACAACACATATAATGTTTAAGAGCCTCTGAGGCACAGCAAGCAGTGTGAAGCGAGAGGCCGTGGGTCCGATTCCTGCACCTAGACCACTGTTTAGTGGGCCCACAGATATTTATTTCTGGTCTGGGTGTTACGAGATCGAAAGTCCCTTATAGTTTCTGATACCCACGATACAGGTTATACCTAGTGTGAATTAGGACTATGTGTGTGACTGTTGTCTAGTAGGTAGTTATCCAAAGAATTTAAATGTCTAGTAGATAGTTTTTAAAATTTTGTTAGTCGTATCATTCCTTCAATATTATGAACTCTCTTGTTTGCTAGCTCTCTTGTCTTTTATTCAGGTTTCAGATTAATCACAATTGTTATTTGAAAAAGTGTGTAATGTCTTATTTTATGCTCTATTTGACGAAGTATAGTCAAAAGTAAGCACAGCATTGAGGCAGTATAATACAAAATTACAAATATAAAATGTTTGTTTACTAATTTTCCATACGATTTGACATTTGGTATGTCAAATTGAGGTACAGTCACCAATGCGCCCTTGTCGGGATAAAAAGGCAGTTTTCCTCCCCGCTTACTGTTTATGTTATTTTGTTTACCCACATTTCTGTTATTATTTGGTTTTGTTTTCTATTTACTACTTTTGTGCGCTCTAAATGTTAATCTTAGTTTTAAATATTGTTTCTCAGTAAGTGAATTATGTATGTAATTCTTAATTAACAAATAAAGTTGTTCTTAACCTTGACCTTAAAATTCCACCGAAATAGAGTTAAGAAGTGCACTAATGTCACGTTAAAAATTGCCAAATGACGAATTCTGGAATACAATGCAACATTAGCGCACTTTGAACTTGATTTTGGTGGAATTTAATTCACTAAAATGAAATCGAATCGAAGTTAAATTCAAATCGAGTGTTAAGAGCCTGACTCTTAACACTCGGCCTGTCTGACTAGACGTTTTGTACTAAGATATGAGAAAGAATTACTCTGGAGAATTATTGGGGATGATTGATTTAATGGAAGCGATTGAATTCGCTCGAAATAACGCGTAACAGACAGAAAGGACTATTGTCCTCTGTTCGCGCATACGAGCACTGCCTACAGTATTCTGTAGGCAGTGCTCGTATGATAGCGCCTAAAAATAGTCAATATCCAATGGAATAAGCAATACAACAAAATTATCTTACCATGAGTTATCATCCTGGAATTTTTCAAATGTTTTAGTAAATTTAAATTCCTGACTACCAGGCCAGTACACTGTCTGATTATCGAATGGATGTGTTAGGTCTATAAACTCATAATCTCCACTGAACAAAACCTCGCTTAATTTGTTTTCTGCTATAATACAAATCGGGGATGCTAATAAGATAAACGCGACTATTGCCACCGCCATCTCAAATGAAACTGTTCAATTTCTTTGCGCGTCGAACTCGTCAGTATATAAAGTACCACCTTCACATCACATATTCCGAACATTATGTTATGTTATTTTTATTGATGTAACCGTAGGTCGTATTCATTTATCTAAGGTTTATGCCTAAAATGTGTTATCAGTCATCACAATATTTTTATAAACCGATGTTTTTACCTACGTGTTAAAAGTTATATTTTTATAACCGTGGCAAAGATTGTTTCAATTTGATTTGAAAAACCTTTACCATACAGGTCGTTTCGTTCAGTGTGTGAGATGTTAGCGGGTTTAGACAAGTGGCTTAAGCGCTATTCGAATAGAATAATAAATGTATGGAAATGACATAAGAGTATGCTATATGCGGCGTACTCTTATGTCATTCCCATACATTTATTATTCTATTCGATTAGCGCATAAGCCACTTGTCTAAGCCCCCAGGTGGTCCAAATCTCCCCTTCCCTTCTCAATTCCTATTACCATCCACCTGCGATTCTTTTGGCATCCTCGATATCTTGGGCGGTGGAGTGGAGATCACTTACCATCAGATGACTCACATAATCGTTTATCTCTGCTATAAAGAATCGTTATCTAAGAGCACTAGAGCTGTTCTAAAATTTGTCCATACCTGCATTCAGTAAGATTAAGGTCATATTGAACATTTATTGTAGCAACAGTATTAAGATACCTACATACCGGATGACTAACAATTTGTACTTATGAAAAATGTATGAGGAGGCACAGCAATGGGACAGTAATATTACAGGCATAATATTATGTATGAAATATATTTTATTAGGCCAACTTCCGCTGTCCCGATGATTGTTTCCAATATAATTTAATGCTCCTGCCTGACATGAAACTGGGTTGACATTAATAAAAAAAAAGTCAAGTGAATGCTACATCCTGATCACGCACAGTACGCACAGTAGGGTTCCGAACAAAGGGTAACTGTTACTTATATATAAGTATTTTTATTAGACATAATTTTAAGTATATGGTCCATGAACTACTACATTCACATATACTACATTTTGAACGATTACATTTACTACCTGTTTTACATAAATATACTGCCTCGGTGGCGTGGTGGTATTTCGGTATGACTACGGTTCTCAGGTCTCGGGTTCGACCCCCGGGTCGGGCAGTGATATTGGATTTTTCCATATTAGCCCGGAGTCTGGAATTTGTGCCCGATTTGTCGATAGGCTTGCCCCCTAACACATCTGGGACGGAACTAAGCTCGGCGAAATGTGTGTGTTCTAGTTCGCTATTGCGCCTCTGCCCACCTCTTCGGGGATACAGGCGTGAGCTTATGTTATGTTTTACATAAATACATAACTAACAACATGTAAGTGATATTGAAAATAATTTGAACGATTGTTTTCTTATTACTGTGGTAATGAGTAATAGACACTCATTACCTTGTAAAGCCTGCTTAACCGCCATACTTTTCCTTTGAAATTAATTATATATGCTACTACTGTACATTTTTTCACATATCCAAAACCAACCGTTTTGGAAATAGAGGGGGGGACGCCCAACTCTACCAAAAATTTGCACTTTAAAGCTTAAAATTTGCAGAGTATTGTGTTTGAAAGACTATCGACGATAGGATAGTCGAAAAAAAAATTATCCCCACTTTACATGTTACCACAACAGCGAAAGTTTGTTTGTGTGAACGCAACAGGTATATACTATACTTATTACTTAGACTAAATAATACTATATATTCTTTCGCCTTCGTTCGGCCGGTGTATACCCGCCATGATACTGAATTTTTCTATAGGTATCAGCCCGAGTCCCAGAGTCTGGAATTGTGCCCGAAATGGCGATAGGCTCGCCCCCATCACATCTGGGACTGTACTAAGCTCGGCGAAATATGGGTGTTCTAGTTCGCTAGTGCACCTCTGCCTACACCTTCAGGGATACAGGTGTGAGCTTATGTTATATTATCTAAGTTTGTAAAATTCAATAAAATGGGGCGCCCTTATTGTCTAATACAACCTATCTTGCCTAACCTAGTTTAAAATTTAACAGAATCAGTAAAAAACTTCTAAGGTAAAAAATAATGCTATAGTCGGATTGCTAATTAAACGGAGTAAACTGACAGATCGAAATGTCACTTTCCAAAATAATGTTGCTTACTTTCAAAACATAGTGATTGATCCAGTTCAATTTTTATCACTCAAAGAAACAATAACTCAGCACTAGCTTGCAAATTTCGAATTTTATTGCGTATTTTTAGAAATTTCAGCTTAACCCTTCGACTAAATGTTTGTGTAAATAATTTTACGTAAATAATCACAACGGATGCGCGAAATTATAACAATGAAAATTACAAATATTACTTTTGTTTTTTGAGAAAAATTACGTTCGGCACATTCATAGTTTTTGTAAGTTTTGTTTATAATGAACCATGACTATAATTCCAGTAGATATGCCATAACTTGGCATGCAGTAATTTACTATTACTATAATTCAGTAGACATGCACTTCTAATTACATATTATGCAGGAATTACGATTTTTAGTTGGAATTTAGAAAATGAAAGAATGAAATGTTTCACTGAATTGAAATGTTTGAATAATCTTGATCTTTTTACCGCAGCACTATTTAAATTTAATGAAAAAGTGGCAACATTCGAAATGTCAGTTTACTCCGTTTAATAAGCAATCCTACTATATCTCCCTAAGCTATCTCTTTATTACTTGACTGTCAACTCAGGTAAAGAAGGATTAAGATATGTGTTCGTGCCACAGGGGGGGCCCTATTGTCTTTTACAACCTATCGAGTATAAAATTTGATAGAATCTGTAAAAAAATAAAGCTATCTCTTTTTTACTAATGGATGTCAACTCAGGTAAAGAAGGATCAATATACAAGTGTTTGTTCCTATAGGCCCGCTTCAGTCAATAAGCCACGCCCCTAGAACAAAGTAATAATACGGCAGCTGAAATGATGCTTTAGTGACGGGGCGTGATTCATTGCGTATGATATTGATATCGATAAAATGTTTTATTTATTAATTTCACAGTATATTATTTTGCATTACATACATGTTATCACACCTGTATACTATAAGAGGAGGCAGAGACTATAATTTTCTAATTAGTATGATTAGAAAATCTCTAGTGTGCTTAGATAACGATTTTTATAGCAGCGATTAGCAAATGATTTTGTTGTCATTGAGTTAATGTTTAGAAGTGGACATTCTATGGCTGATGATTATATTATTAAAACTAATTGTGACAATAATACTCTTATATTTTTATTAAATAATGAATCTAACGTTGATAATAATTTTAAATAAATCAAGTAATAAATATACAAAAATATCCATTTTTGAACATTTATGTATTGCTTTGCAAAAACAATACAAAAATGTTTATCGACAAAATTATCGACTATATTCGCACTAAACTTCCGCCATCTTTAGCTGCCAGACTGCTGCCAAGGTCACGGAGATGTAACCGATCTACTCTTTATAAATATCAATGTTTTTATCTAATAAATAAAATAATATGCATACTTGTTGATGCACAATCGTTCATCGTAATAAGACAAGGAGTTTTGGCGGGAATTCTGACGGTGCGGGTGGTCGCTTGTTTTAATGATTTCATATTCTAGTCTAAAGTTGTGCTTGTCGTTTAAATGTGATGTGAATCTAAGCAATAAACATCAACGAAGATGGACAGTATGTGGAAGCTTTGAAATAAGTGATTTTGGACGCTTTTTGTCGGGTGGATGGGTCGACCATGTTCGACTCCTCTGCTGCGAGAAAATCGTCTGAAGAGCATCAAACTGGAAGGAATTAACGCCAAAACTTCAGCAGGGCCTTGAAATCGAACACATCCGATTTCATTGCACTTGTGAAAAATTAGATATAAGCAAATAAAGAAATAAAAAGCACTTAAGACGAGGCTGTATGGGCTAGATCCCTTTGCCTTCCCGAAAGGGAAAAAAAAAAAAAAAAAGAAAAGTAATAAGACAAATTACAATAACCTCTAACGTTATCTGCAACATTTATTTGTTCAATGTCTTTAATTAAAAAGACTAGAAATGATGCAATTAAGGCCGCCGTTACTTCCTATTTAGAGCGGAGAAATTATCCGGTAAAATCAAAATACATTGAAGTCTCGATAAAATACATATTGCCAAATATAATAAGCATAATCTGTTTAAAAATAATATGTATCCAATATGTGTACTTCAAACTTATTTCAGGATGTAGATGTTTTCAGTAACAACAATTGCCAAATTCAAAGCGCCGAGGAAATGGCTGTGGCAACTATTGTGCAGTGTGAATCAAGTCGTGCCAACTCTATTTTATTCTCCTGTATCAACAACGACTCTGGTCAATATGATGTTCAATACACAAGGTAGGTACTATTTTATTATTGTCTCATATGGCGATAGGCTCGCCCCCTATCACATCTGGGACAGAATTAAGCTCGGCGAAACGTGGGTGTACTAGTTCGCTAGTGCGCCTCTGCCTACCCCTTCGGGGATACAGGCGTGAGCTTATTGTCTCACTTATCAGTAAATTGAAAATATACAGCTAACCACCCACCTTTGGTCCGTGGACTACTGAATCAAGTACAGACTACAGGCATCAGCTTTGTTATTTTCAACTTCTAGGTGTGCATGTACAGGTTTACATAATATTATAAATTTGCTTGTTTAAAAAAAATAGGAAATATTTGGGGGAGGTCTATATTCAGCAGTGGACATCCTACAGCTGATGATGATGATAATGATGACAAAAAAAGGTAATGGATTTTTCATTAGCCTTCCTTTAATTTTGAAATTTATGGGGCAACAACTATACACATATACCACGTAACAACTATATTATATTATTATAACTATAAAATATTTATATCAGTTTGTTTAATTGTCTTGTTTTATTTTTTACAGATTAGTTAATTTCATAAAGGAAATAAAGACAGAAAAAGTGAAAAATGAACTTCTTGGCTTATTAAGCCCTCTTTTATGTCATATGTACTTAGAAATGTTGCGCGGAGGGCATGGGGGAGCAGCTCAAATGTTTCTGAAGAGACATTCAGCAACATTGCCTCAAAAAGACTTATCCTACCACCAACCAATTGATGGGAACTTACCATCTGCATTGTACAGACCCAACAGCCTGGAACAACTGTTTAACTCACTACAAAATGGTACAATAGATAATGAAACCCCAGAGAAAGATTACATGAACCAAATACTAGATGACATTGCATCAATATACACATTACAAGAAATTGAGACAAGACCGTCTATAGCTGCATTTAGGTATCAATCCTTTATTTTTTAACTATTAATTTCTACATGGACTGATTAAGTTTATAAAATAAAAGAGGCATGTACCTGCAAGTTGCACAGTCAGTGGTAAATTTTTTTGTTTTTCCTTTTTGTAATTTACATTACAGTATTCTTGCATTTTGGGTAAATACCTAACTTAAATAGCCTATTAATGTAACTTTTCTTTTCAGATCTTGCAAATATGACATATATCTATCACAAGATGCACTTAATTTGTTAAAAGCCTATTTGGCCAAACACGGGCATGTTCTATTAATACAAGTCCTGCAGACTTGGTTCCATATTGACATGAATAATGACACAAGCAAAAAGAACTCTGTGAGTTATTCAAGTAAAGTTATTTATATTATTCGAAAAACAATTGTATTTTTAAGTTATACCTAATCAAATTATAAATGAAATATGAATATATTATAATATATTCATATTTCATTTTGACTTGTAGCATTTCAACTTTGAGCAATGCTTTAGAAAATATTTACATATTTTCAGGAAGATGAAGAGGAAATGGAACATGAAATAAATGTAACCAGAACAGATTTCGAAGATAGAGCAATTGACACTAAAGGTAGTGTAAGTCATAGTTTGCATAGAATAGGTATAATATATAATAACATTCTATACATCCCTAATTTAGATGTAGCTAATCCATTTTAAATAAAATATTGAACCTGTTATTGCGCTCAATAGTATATTACGTACTTTATTCAAGTTTTTGTATTTCCTCGCAGATATATTTGCTAAATGCAATGGACACACTGAATATCAAAGTGTTGATAAAGAACTTAGAGATCTTCAAGACGCAATAAAAGGAGTGAGAGAATCAATGGCACCACTCAAATTATACAAAATATCTGCACCAGACACCCAGTAAACATATTTTTATTAATAATTTAGTAATATTTGCCACAATTACAATTAATGTATTATTTATTAGCTAGACAAAACTTTAAATAAAATAATTGTTTTATTTATTCTCTATTACAGTCTAGTTTGTGCAAAAACAGACCCAAATTGCAACATATTATGTGGCGGTTTTAGTGACTGTGAGATAAGACTATGGGATCTCGGACAAAACAACGTCAAAAGGAGAGTTAATCGTAATATATCCGAATTTGAATTGGCATGTTACATGCAGCCTGAACCATCGCCAGATGACAACACTCTGTAAGTTTCTTTTTATAGTCTAAGACTTGAGGCCCAACGGCCCAATTGATAGTAAACATCCATGGACTTGACCAATAGTTGTAAAGCGATTACCTACCACTAATAATTGCCATAGATATGTTTGTTATATCATTTCCGAAAACAAAAAAAATAACTGTACAAGTAATTGATTACAGACAAATCGGTGCTGGTTTGCCATTGAGAGGCCATTCAGGCCCTGTTCAAGAAGTTTCTGTACTCCCCAGAGAAGAATTAATTTTATCAGCATCACACGACAATACAATGAGAGCTTGGAGACTTTCTGATTACTCGTGTGCTGCCATATACAGGTGGATATTAGATTGGTTAATATTTGTATGTTTTGATATGTAGAGAGGATCTTTGTATACAAATAGAAATACCACATCATATTCACACACCTAATATAAATATTATTTTTCAGGGGTCATAACTATCCTATTTGGTGTATGGATGTCTCTAAAAGTGGACTTTTTATTGTAACCGGTTCTAATGATAGAACAGCTAAGCTCTGGTCTCTTAATAGAACATTTCCTGTGAGGGTATTTGTTGGACACTTATCTGATGTTACGGTGTGTTTTATTTTCACATAAGATATAATACGTAAAATTAATATATCGTAAATTATCTATGTAATGTTCTTATGAATTTCAGTGTGTAAAGTTCCATCCAAACGAGGTATATATTGCCACCGGTGGAGCCGATCGCAGCGTGCGCCTATGGAGTGTTTGCGACGCTCGTTTAATGCGAGTTCTTTGTGGGCATAGGGGCGTGGTGAGGACTCTTGCATTTGCTCCCTCGGGATCATATTTAGCTAGTGCTGGTAAATATATAACGAAATCCTTTTTAACATAATATTAGCAAACAAACAATTCCTAATCTAATCCACATATTGTTATATTATCTACATAGTTTAATCTATCTATTGTTATCTCTTCACAAATTGTGGGTACATTATTAACTTTTGTTTGCAAACTGTCTATCTCATATCCCATGTCCTATATTTCTCTTATCGAGTTTTTTTTTTCGGCTTGACACGCGGTACAAGCAGGATCTCTTCTGGCGATCTTTTCTGAAACCCCTTGTGTTGAGTTGTTATTATTTGTGTTTTGGTGGTGGTTTAACTTGTTGTGTGTCGATAACAAAACTGTAAGTATAATTTAATGTTTTCTGGTCCATAATCATCGGATTATGGACCCGAAAGATAAACCCCCTGATAAGGGGGTAGATTCAACGTATATTACAGATTCCGAAATGTCCCAATCTGTTAACCCAATATCCCACAAATCCTTAAAACGCACTGCAGAACAACCTTTAACCAATATTGGTAAAAAAAGCACCCCCCCAAGTGACTCCATACAGAGCGTTTATACAGTTCCTGGATTTGAAGCTGAAACAGAATGGAGGTATAGTGAAAAAGATTGTGCACCATTCTCTGTCCATGTTGTCAGAGTACAACCAGATCCCTCTGCTGGTTTATCTATAAGAATTCTTCGTTTTGCCCAATTTCTATACAAGCATAATATTTCCAATATAGTTGATGGGGGCATACGTGCCTTAGGACGAAATAGGATATCAGTTGATTTCAAAACAGCTGAGGCGGCTAACAACTTTGTGGGAAACCCCCTCCTTTCTGAACATAAATTTAATGCAACAATCCCTAAATTTCAGTTATCTAGAATGGGTGTAATTCGTTCTGTTCCAACAGACTGGACCCTAGAAGAACTGGTAAGTGGTATTAAATCTCCTTGTGGAAAGGTAATTAAAGCTAGACGTTTAAATACCAAAATGATTAAAGAGGGTGTAGCATCATGGGTTCCATCAACTTCTATTGTACTTACATTTCAAGGACAAATTCTCCCTGAAAAAGTATTTTGTTACCACTCCTCTTTACCGGTATCTATATATCAATTACCCACAATACAATGCCATGCATGTTGTCGGTTTGGTCACGTCCGGTCTCAATGTAGATCCAAACCACGCTGTTATCGATGCGCTCAGGAACACACGGGTGATACCTGCGAAATTTCAGATGAAAAATCAACATGTCTACTGTGCAGAGGTGCACACAAAGCCACTGATATTAAATGCCCTGAATACTCTCGACAAAAATCAATTAAAATGCTCATGTCACAAGAGAATTTAAGTTACTCAGAGGCCTCTCAGCGTTTACCCCCTCTTGGACACTCCTATGCAGAAATCACCCGCTCTACTATACAATCCCAAATCCCAATAAACTCCCAGCTAGGACCTAATGTTCAATTTCCTCAAACTGCCTCACCTCGTCCCCTACCTACTATTGTGACTTCCTCTCATAAAAAAACTGTAACTAGTCCCTCTCGGCCTAGACCTGGACCGCAAAAATCACCCTATCCTCAAGCCCATAGAGAAATTATTGACCTTCCCCCCCCCCCATCTATGCCAAATGGGTCCGCCTTTATAAATAACTCCCCTCAGGAGAAATCTCCTTCCCCAACCCTCAATGACAACTTAATAGAATTGCTTACTTGTGCTCTGAATAATAGACATTCTAAATTCTCTAATTCTCCTCTACCGTACAATGTTATAGACTTAGTTAAGAAACTCCTATCTTCTCTCGTGGTTCACAATGACGACTCACATTTTACAATGGAATGCTAGAAGTATCAGACCCAAGAAACATGACCTTATATACTTATTAAATCGGTATAAGCCTAGCATCGTTGCCATCTCGGAGACTTGGTTGAAGCCTGGCTCCCCTTTCAGGGTTCCTGGATACGCCTGCCTGCGGGATGACAGAGATGATGGGCGTGCAGGCTGCTTACTTCTTGTTAAAAGAACTATTACTTATTCTCTTATCACTATCCCTTTACACAGCTGTGATTTAAATGTAGTTGCTATCAAAGCTTTTAACTCCTCATTTTTCTCTGTTTATATTCCTCATCCTAATCAAATTAACATTTCTGAATTAAACTCAATTCTATCTACCATTCCTGGTTCTCAACTCGTTTTAGGGGATTTTAACTGCAGGCATACTCTTTGGGGTTCCAGCTCCATAGACACTTCTGCATCATATCTTTTAGATTTACTAGATGATAATAATTTATGTGTTTTAAATGATGGTACTCCCACACGTAGAGCAGCTCCTGATCAAAATAGTAATGCGCCTGATCTTTCCCTCTCATCTCCCTCTCTAGTATCCAATCAAACATGGTCTGTCCTCCCCTACTCTTATGGAAGCGACCATTTTCCAATTCTTATTTCTTTATTTAATAACTTCTCTCCTTCACCTAAGCCTAGCCCACTTTTAAAGTATAAACTTCATCGCGCAGACTGGAATAAATTTTCTTCTATACTTAGTAGTAAAATTTTAGAACTTCCAAAGATTGATTTAACCAATTGTTTTACATGTTATGACTCTTTTGTCTCCACTTTACATGAGGCTGCAGAAGAATCGATCCCAATAAAAAGACCCACAGATAAAATACCTTCCCCTCCTTGGTGGGATTCCGATTGTACTACTGCCATCCGAAATCGCAATTTAGCAGAAGATAATTTTGTCAAAAACGTAAATCGCGATAATTACATCAATTTTAAAAGGGTAACAGCCCAAACTAAAAGAACTTTGTCAAAAAAGAAATCACAAGGATGGCTGAAATTTTGCGAGACTTTATCACCCCGTACCCCAATTACACTTGTTTGGAAGAAGATCAATTCCTTTAGAAGAGTGCAGTCGAATATCACCGTGTCCTCTAATGACCCTAGTCTTTGGCTGGACCAATTTATAAACAACCTTGCTCCCCGATTTGTCCCATCACTAGATAACTTTTCTCTATCCCAGCCTCGTGCCTCCCCTTATACCCCTGATAAAATGAACGATATTTTTTCATACTCAGAGTTATGCTGTGCTTTAGACCACCTGAGGGACTCCACTCCAGGCATCGATGGTATCCCATATTCGTTCATTTGCAAATCACCTATCGCTGTTAAAGAATACTTCCTTGATTTAATAAATTGTTATTTCATTTCTGGCTCTATTCCTGAATCATGGAAAACACAAATTATTATACCAATTTTAAAGTCAGGGAAAGATCCTAATTCTCCCTCTTCATACAGACCGATTGCCTTGTCATCCACTTTGGCTAAAATTTCAGAACATCTCCTTAAAAATAGACTGGAATGGATTGCAGAAAACAGAGGTCTATTGGCAAAAAGCCAGTTTGGGTTTAGAAGAGGTTTAGGCACAAGTGATAGTCTCAGTATTTTAACAACCAAAATTCGTACGGCGTTTTCAAGTAACGAAAATGTAATTGGAATTTTTCTTGATGTAAGTTCTGCTTACGACAATGTCCAGCTCCCTATACTCAGGGATCAAATGATCCAGCTGAATATACCGGAGAGGTTGGTCAATTTCACTTTTAACTTCTTATCCTGCCGTCACATTTCCATCCGCTGTAATGATTCCGTTTCCCCCTCACGAACTGTCTGGAATGGTCTTCCTCAGGGTTCTGTTTTAAGCCCCCTTCTGTATAATATATATACTCGTGATCTGGAGCTCTCAGTCAATAATTTTTCAAATATTCTACAATACGCTGATGATATTGCGTTATTTGTCCAATCTTCTTCTTTGAGTGAATGTACTAATCGACTTAATAGGTCCCTTTATTACCTTAATATATGGCTTTCTGAACATGGTCTTAGTCTCTCCATTCCTAAATGTAAAGCAGTTGTTTTTTCGCGTAAACGATATATTCCCCCTATACACTTACGTGTAAATAACGAAGTTATTCCAATCAACGACAAAGTTAAATTTTTAGGCCTTATCCTTGATAGTAAGCTTACCGGGATTCATCACATTAACCATATTTATGATAAATGTCAAAAAAGTATTAACATTATGCGCGTCCTCTCAGGCGTTCGATGGGGCTCCCACCCCTATAATCAAAAACTACTTTACAATGCATTGATCAGGAGTCAGTTTGACTATGCCTCTTTTCTTTTAGAACCTTGCAATAAGTTAGCTCTTAGCAAATTGGATAAAATACAGTCGAAATGTTTACGCATTATCACAGGAGCTATGAAATCATCTCCCATCAATGCCTTACAGGTCGAAAGCCTTGATCCTCCACTTGCGTTACGTAGACAATACCTCGGAGATCGCTTTCTTTCCAAGGTTATCCAATTTTCCTCCCATCCTCTTACTCCTACACTTTCTCAGTTGGCTACGTCTGTTAGCGAATCAGATTTCTGGTTACATAAAGTTACCCCCCTTTTAATTAATAGTTATTCCACACTGAAATCGCTTCCATGTTCAATTATTCAATTTAACAAAAATCCTTTTTTTGAGAGTGATTTTCATTCTTTAATTTATCAACCCAAAATTTTGTTAAACTTTGGTATTGAGAAAAACTCTCCTGGTGCAAACCAATTATTCTGTAGTATCATTGATGAAGACTGGAAGGATTGGCTTCTTATTTATACAGATGCATCTAAACTGGCCAAGGACAAGAATGTCGGAATTGCAGTATGGATTCCTAAATACGAAATTGTTTTGAGTTTTAAATGTCCCTCTCAATTTTCTACATATACTGGAGAATCTATAGCTCTCATGGAAGCAGTCCTTTACTGCGAATCACACAAATTGAACAAAACACTGATTCTGTCTGATTCACTCAGTGCTTTAACTGATCTTGTTAAGTTCCCCTTCCATTCCAAAGATAATTTTAGTGTCACATTAAAAACTAAACAAGCATTATACCGATGTCATTGTATGGGTATAGAAGTCGCTCTTGCCTGGATCCCAAGTCACACAGGTATCACTGGTAATGAAGTTGCTGATCTCTTAGCCAAGGAGGCCGTTAATTATGGATTACCTACGCATTCAGCTGTATATGGTAGAGACCTTCAAACATATGCAAAATCCAAAATGTCAGAATCATGGACTAAATCGTGGGAGAAAACCACACAAACAAAGGGAAAGTGGTACAGTAGAATCCAACCTGACATTCCAACTAAACCATGGTTCTCAAAATTTCGTTCATATGACAAATGGGTCACTTCTGTTGTTATCCGTCTTCGCTTAGGTCATGTATGCTCACCCGTTTTTCTTGCCAAACTCAGAATAAGAGACAGTTCTCTCTGTGAATGTGGTCTAGAGGATGGTACCCTTGAACATATTTTCTTTAACTGTCAGAATTTAAATGTTGCTCTGTATGATCTCCTTCCTACTGAAATTCCACGTCCAGTGAACCTGACATTCCTTCTAACACTATCCAACCCCTCCCTTATCGATTTCTTGTTTAGGTTTATATCAATAAATAATATTAGATTATAAAATTTAACCTTGATCCCCTGTATTAAAAATATGTCTGCCCCTTTTCATATATTCCTTAACCATATTCTATGTTGTATTGTTAAATAATGATGTTTGTGTCCATTACCTGCTACCCTTTTATAATAACTCAACCGTCCAATGTCCAAATTCAAAATCCCTGCAAACCGATTATTCAGTCTCGCCTTATAAGTCACTACAAACTTTGTTATTGGCAGAATCATCAATACCACGATGGAAGCCACCTTTTAAAGAAAGAAAGAAAGAAAGATTTCTCTTATCTGTTCTAGAGGATAATGTTAAATTGTATTATTTATAACAGATATTATCCTATACACAGTTTACCATAAATATTACACAGTAATAAAAGTTCTCAATGTCTTTCCAGGTGATGACAAGAAAATTAAAGTTTGGGATTTGGCTGCATGTACATGTGTGCATGAGTATAAGGGGCATCATGGCAAAGTTACTGCATTAGATTGGTCAGCTATTGGAAAAGCTAGCTTAACAAATAGAGTTGTCCCAGATCCAAATGATTTCCCAACAGAGAACTCTCTCTTATGTTCTGCAGGCATGGATGGCATTGTAAAAGTTGTTTGCGACAGCTATTCCAAAAATAAGTACGTTTTATAATAGTTATTGTACTGTGTATGAAGTAGTAAGAATTTAAGAAAGGATGATAAAATTGTTGACTCACATGTTTTATTACAGGCAGATGAATAATCAAGAAGTGTTGTCGTCCACATACAACACAAAGTGCACATACCTAGTAGATGTACAAGTACATCCTGAGTGGGTGGTTGCTATTGGTACAAAGAGATAAAATAACATCACAAACTTTATACTTGTAATTGGAACTGCAAATGCAAGAATAGATAGTGTGCAATTTGAATTTAATAATACTCATGCAAAAATATGATTTTTACCTGTGGTTCGGTTCTATGATTTATGATTACATTGAAAGATAATTATTAATATCATAATAAGATAATGCCGCTTGATGGCTGATGATGATGATTAATATTATGCCATATTGATTAATATATAAAACAGCTTTTCCAAAAAGGTAGTGTTTTTGCTAGTAGTTGTCCACACCATAATAAACTAATACTTGACCATTCTTGGTCATATTGTCGACAATTTGTTACGGACTTGATTATATAAAAACGACAACATTTAAAAACTGTTTTTTATTACTCCTGTGTCATAATAACATAAAATACAATACATTGACTAAACAGTACACAATTAGTAAACAGTAACGCTATTGATTTAAATCGATTACGTGTCCTAAGAGCACAAAATAGGTACAGAAGTCAATCTACATACAGTGTGCTCGAGAAACCCACACATTAGTTGATATTTATAAAGCAAACTTTGACTGATTCAAAGTAAAAAAAAAATGTGCTCAGTAGGGATTTGGAATTTTTAAATCCAACTTTGACTTGGTCAGTCATTTTTTAGAAGAAAAACTGCCCACTATGAGTTCGTTTTTTGACTCCGACTTAGTCGAGGTTCGCTCTATAGATGTCAGCCTTAGACACCGTTCACAGACACGATATTTCGGACCGGTTGGGACTAAAGGGAGCGCGACTACCATCCGCTTGATACACGCGTTTGTGGACATTTTTCTCCGAAAATGGAGTAACAGAAAAAGTTATTACTGTTCAGGGGACGGTTGTTTAAAGCCGGATCTCCTGCACTAAAACAAGCTCCCCGGCCCCGTGCTAAAAAAGCGATCATGACTTTGCGGCCTTGTAATATTTTTTACACGCTTTATATCAGCTTCACCTGTATCTATATAATGGAATCTTGCATGATGATTTTCAACATGTTCCATGAACTTGAAAATTGGCACACGTATCAAGTAACTATGACAATACAATATTTCAATCCTCATATCCTGACCAGAATCACCAGGATAACAAAAAAATGAAATATCTTGCAACGTGATTTTCATTAATCAACTTGAAAATTGGCACATTTATCAAGTATAGATAACAATACAATATTTAATAATTTTGTATTGGTATCCTCCCCAGGATCATCAGGATAAAAATATGAAATACGATCCACTATAAGCAAATGAAGTATCTGGTAAGACTGTAATGATATACTGATGATGCTTTTGCAGGGAGTAAAAAATTTAAAAATAAACAATAGTTAAAAAGCACGGTTTTATAACACCACATAAAAACAATTAAAATAACTTTTCAGTATAAAGAGTTTATTCTAGAACGATATTAATAATTGTAAAAAGCATGGGGTGCCAAATATAAAATACTACCAATATTCAGCTATATTCATAAAAGTAAATTAATTTTAATAATTTAACATTGTGAAAGCACCAGTATCAACGGTTTTTACATTTAATCATTCTAGAACATACTCTTTATACTGGAAAGTTATTTTAATTTTTTTAGTGTTGTGTGTTATTTTTTCATATTTTTTTTGTATTTATTGTAGTATAAGCTGTGTAAAGCTTAAAGTTTGTGTTCAATAATATAATTATAAACAGTTAAGATAGGAACTGAGGGGTTATTAATACTGCTGGAACAATACTGCTATAAGAGGTCGTCTCTTATAGCAGTATTGTTCCAGCAGTATTATTTATTAATATTTTAATATTACAAAACTGCTGTCAGACGTGGCGGTAACCCTGTTCGGCGAGCCAGTCGCCGCCGCCGTCTTGAGAACCTCAGCACGAACGCCGAGCGTAGGTATGAAAAGTGAAGTACATACATGAGATTGACTTCTGTACCTACATATGTGTTTTGAGCTAAGAGGTTGTGTGGTAAAAATGTGTAATTTACGATTTTGAATTATTTTCTATTGGAACAAGATATTGCTGGCCAGCCCAAGGGGGCTGGGTCAAATTGAGTGTCAAGAGTAAGGACTCTTGACACTCAATTTGACTGATTTCGATTTGGTTTCATTTATGTATTGACTTAAAATTCCATCCAAATTACGATACTTAACTTATAAAGTGCGCTCATGTTGCATAATATTCAAGAACTTGTCATTTGGTAATTTTTAATGTGACATTAATGCACTTTTTAACTCAATTTAGGTAAAATTTTAAGTGAATAAATGAAACCGAATCGAATTCAAGTTCGAATTGAGTGTCAGGAGTCACCGCCTTGAAGTTAATGAATTTATGAATGGTGAATACCTTGTCCTAAAACAATAGCAACTAGTACTCTGAGTATTTTGATACAAAAAACTGTTTTACCAAGGGGACTTGCTTGTGCTCTAACTTGCACATAACTTTGTTATGAAAAACAGGTATCTCCTCTTATAATATGTATCTCAGTTTTCATGATTTACTATGTACTAAGATATCAGCAATGTCTGTCAACATCGTCGTTCAGGACATTCTATGGCTGATGATGATGATAAAGATATAAACTTACTTTTGTATTTATAACAATGGTATGGACCCAATTTTGCTCATGTTATGCAATTTTCCTACACTTTCTTGAAAAAACTTGTCATTGTAGATTGTTTACCTTTTTGGGGTGGTGATATCTTTTTTTTTGGTGCAGCTTTAGTGTTTTTTCCCTTGGGTGATACTTCAATCTTAAGTTCAGTTTTATTTGTGGTTTTATATTCTTTCTTTGCTATATCTTCTTCTTTATCAGAGCAACTTTCATAAATCTCCTCCTTCTTGGTTAAAATATAGCCATCTTCATCGGTATATGTTTTATCAACAATTTTCCTCCTTTTCTTAGGATTTACTATACCTGAAGTTATTTTAACAGTATTTAATGTTGGTGTGGGTGGTATTTCATCATCGGATTCATTATCCACAGCCATTTGTTCTGTAAATGGATCATTCTCCTCATTGTCACTTTCACTATCTGATACATGCAGTACTCTCTTCCGTTTTTTGTCTACTCTTGCATTTGGTTTGATTAAATTGTTGGACTTTTTACTTTTTGTTCCATTTACAGGACCTTCTTTTTTAACAACTGTTTCTTCACTCTTAATCTCATCTTTTTCTATTTTTATTTCTATTTCCTTTTGTTTAATGCTTTCTTTTTCAATCAGTGTAGTATCTTTGGCCGTTTTGCATAGTTTAGTACTTGATGTGCCATTTGCTTTGCTAAAATATCCTGTAATACCCTTTAATGGTTTACTATCACTTTTCTTATCCATAGAATTTGTTGCATTTTGAATACCAATTTTTTTAGGTGAAGGAATTTCTTGTTTTTTATCTGATAGACTTTCTGAAACCTTCTCTTTGACTGTATTAACATTTTCAAGTTCTTTTTTAATGGTAGAAATTGGTTTAGTATATTTTGGTGGTTTACACAAGTTTTGAGATTTATGACTTGCTACAGCTTCTTGGGAATTACTTTTTAAAGTGCCTAACTCATCTGGAGTTCGTTTAAAGCAATGATTGTTTTTTATTAAGCCAATGCATAAAGAAACATCTTCAAATGTATTGACTGATGTAAACGCAACTTTATCAAACAAATTCGAACCTTTACTGACACTGTAAACATGCATAAAAAATACTACTTTAAAAGTGTCTTTGATTTTCTGCAACTCTTCTTCAGAGCATATCAATACTTGACCGCGATTGACATCGGATACCCCAGATATAACGTAGTTAACATTAAGTTCCACATCTGGATAGTCTTGTCGCAACGCTTTAACAACTTCTGTTAGTAATATTTTAGCTGAATTTACATGAATGCACAGTTCCTTGCATATGGAAATATATGTAACGATTCTCTCTTCATCTAAAATTATCTCTTTCAAATGTTTTAGATTTTCTTTAAAACTATTTTCATCCATGATGTTAGCTGAAGCCTGCGTAGATATTTAGATACGACCAAATATACGGCTGATGTATTTAAATCTTAATTTCGTTAAAGAAATTGAATGATTTCCGAAAAAATGCCGCACTTTTGTATGCTATGGCCAGTATAATTTTTTTTGCTACTTGCTAATAAGCTGTTGACACTTAACATTTTTGATTTTTCACCAAAGACAAAAAGAGGCTTAGATAAAGCACAGGGGCCAAAGTAATGTTAATATGGCAGTAGGAATGGCGGTCTAGTGACGGGGTCATGATTCATTGCGTATATTATCGATATCAGTATTATTGGAAAAGCTGTAGTGTGCTTAGATAACAATGTTTATAGCAGAGATTAGAAAACGATTTTATTATTTATTGTATTGATTAATGTCATTGAGTAAATTTTTAAAAGTAGACATTCTGTGGCTGATGATTATTATATTATTAAAACTAATCATGCCAATATTACTCTATTTTATTTAAATAATGAACGTAACGTCGATAATCTTAAATAAATCAAATAAAAGCAAGTTATAAATATTAAATGTCCAAAATTTTGACCATTTATGTACTGCTTTGTAAAACCAATACAAAAATATTTATCGACAAATCATTGACTATATTACTTAATGCACTTAATTCCGCCTTCTTTAGCTGCCAGTCTGGTGACAATATATAATCTAAGGGTGCCAAAGTCACGGAGATGGAACTGATCTCCTCTCTCTCTTTAATCTAGCCTTACATTACTTAGACCCGAGAGCGTGGCTTATGGACGAATGCGGGTCTATAGAAACAAACACTTGTATATTGATCCTTCTTTACCTGATTTAACATCCATTAGTAAAAAAAGAGAAAGCATTTGTTTTTTGCTGATTCTATCAATTTTGTACTCGATAGGTTGTAATAGACAATGAGGTCCCCCTGCGAAAAGAGGTCCTTATTGTCTATTATATTATATGGAATGGAATTTGATAGAATTAGAGAAAATCAATGCTATCTCTTTTTAACTAAAGAGTGTCAGGTCAGGTAAGTAAGGATAAATATATATCACGTATTTGAATTGTCTTGTCTATAACCCTGCATCTGACAATAGGATACGACCGCCAAATATTAGTGTGCGGTTTGCGTTTATGCCTAAGTTAACTTTTATTTAGCGTAAAATTTGGGATAGAATTGTTTCAGCTTGTTGCTTTTCATATCATATATTCGTACGCCGTGTCCTGTGTGTCTACATTGATAATTAATTCCCCTATCAATAAAAAAATAAGGTAAGTATTGTTTTGTAAGCCATCATTTTGTGTTCTATTTATATTTTATTACATCATTGAGTAGGTAGTGTTCTATGTATATCCTAATATTACTATATTTGTAACGTTTCGGGGTTATTCATAAAAAATATTCTCTTTTTCAACAGAACTTATTGGGAGGAATACTTTGTTGTTACAGATTACATACATTTCAAGTGAAAAATGCCAGGGTAAGCGACGTATGGGAGTGGTTAACCTAGTTCGTACAATTACTCATTATGGGCACCGTAACACACCTATTATAAAACTCGTTAATATCACGTTACGTCACGCTCGATGCAATATTTCATTGTCACAAAAGATTTTCTACACTGGATGGGTGTAACAAAAACTAATTATTTGTTTGTAAACATTCATTGCCAGTTTTCTTCTTGCCTTAATGTTAACCTTCTGTTGCAACATATATCATATTGGTTTTAATAATCATTAGGAGGTCCTTAATATGTTCTTAAATTTTGCATTATATGTAATATTAGGTATATTTCAAGCAAATGTTTATATATTATCTGAGGATAGGAGCTCTATGCTCTTCTTGCACACATCATGTGATAATCACCAATTACATTTAATAATTACATAAATGTTAATGATAATGCTGTAAACCTGCAGTTGGCAACCTTTTGGCAGACAGGGGCCACAAGGTGACAAAATATAGAATCTAACATTTTAAACGATCTTGGGGTGCAAATAGGTCATCCACACCTGCAGGTTGTGTGTTGCCGACTGCTGCTGTAAACAATTAATAAGCATAGTGTCATAATAATTTCTTCCATAAATTATAATAGTTATGTCAAACTCAATGTTACAATTGAAAACATTATTTCTGATAAACCAATCATCAACAATCATAAGTTACCACTAACATGCATAAGAATTGATATAGTGATATGGAAAAAATATATTTTTTAAGATTATAATTAGTAAATACATACATAGTAATTACTAATTATTATTATAATACAGATATAATGTTTTGCACTTACATAATTACCTACTCCTAGCTATATTACTCATGTAAGGAATAATGGATGATTAAACACTGTCCTATAATTTTCCTGTTCATTATAAAAAACCTTGAATGTAACATCACATAGCACATACTAAGGATAACAGATATAATATTTGCAGTATTGTTTAAACTAGAATTATTATTATAACAGTGTAATTTCTTTACAGATTAGCCACCATGTCTCTGGACAACATGTTTTGTACCCGTTGTTCAGATGGTTTTGAACCCAATGAAAAAATTGTTAACTCCAATGGAGAACTTTGGCACACTAATTGTTTTGTGTAAGTTCTGTTATGCATTTCAATCTTGTTCTTTGTATAAGAAAATAGTATATGAATAATCATAGACATGTAATGCTTATGTGCATAGGCTCACAGGTTGCGACATAAACATAGTAACATAAAATATAAGCTCACACCTGTAGCCCTGAAGGGGTAGGCAGAGGCGCACTAGCGAACTAGAACACCCACATTTCGCCGAGCTTAGTTCCGTCCCAGAATATAAATAATAATATAATAATAATAACATAGTAATATTGGTTTGATACCAATGAGCCTCGACCAACACCTCAAGAGGCTCTCGGTTAGTGCTTGGGTCCCGAGCCTCGCCATCCAAGGGGAATATTTTTATATTTTTAAATGTATTTTTATTTTTGTTGCATATATTTAAAAGTGTAAAAAAATGACTTTAAAAATAAAGAGTACTGAACATAGTAATATATTGGATATTGATAAATATGATACAAATATTATAATGAATCTACCTTAACACTATTAACAATGCTGATGGTGTATCAACCTAAGTATAAGTACTGTGTGACAAGCTTCTGACTACAGCCTGTCTACACCAAACTTTTATTGTTGTTAGATAAATAAAATGATAAGGGTTTCATTAGTTATGAATCACGCATGACAAAACTTTTTAAATTAATATTTTAACTTCTTTAAAACAAAGAAAATAAAACAATACCAATATTATCCTCTGGAGTAAAAAGTTTATTAAAGAAAATGTAATGATAACTTTATTTGTTATGTTATTATCCAATTTTATATCTATATAAAATGATGGGAACTTCCATTTATAGAATTTGCATACTAAAAGGCATTTAGAGTTCTTAATGGCTTGCAAGGTTACTAGCTTTTGCCTGTAGTGTGCTTTATTAGAGAAAAATATATTTTCCAGATGTGCACAATGTTTCCGGGTGTTTCCTGAGGGTATATTTTATGAATTTGAAGGGCGCAAGTACTGTGAACGTGATTTCCAGGTGCTATTTGCACCATGCTGTGGAAAATGCGGTATGTAATACAATGAACTCATTATGCATCCAATAGATGTTTTTCTAATATGTGCAGATTGAAACTGATCTTTGTGTTTCTGATATCAATGGTAAAATCAGCACAAAGTAACTGTTGGAGGGGTGGTCAGTGGAACCTTATCCAGTATCCCTAGTACAAGCTTTTTTAAAATAGTTAATTTTTTAAACTGATGATAGTCTTCATTTTCCCCACCTTTTATTATTTGTTTGTTGTACTTTTCACAAGTGGCGCTGGTCAACTGTATGGCGTCATCATAGACATGTATATAACAAAGCAATGTTATTATGGCAGATGTTTGTAGTAATGGATGGGCGAATTGGTTAGAATATAAAGAATGAACCCTGGATCTACATTTCCCATTGCACGAAAACTGATAAGTGATTATGTATTTCAATTCAATTAATTTATACAGGTGAATTTGTGATCGGGCGCGTCATAAAGGCTATGAACGCCAACTGGCACCCGGCTTGTTTCCGTTGTGAAGAGTGTAACATGGAGCTTGCTGATGCTGGCTTCATAAAACATGGCGGGCGTGCGCTCTGTCATACCTGCAATGCTCGTATTAAGGCCGATGGATTGCAAAACTACATGTGCCATAAATGCCAGTAAGTATTCGCAAGACGCAAACATTGCGTCATCAATAATCATCTGTAACATTTATGCCATAACCTAAATTTTAATTTAGTGGGCAATTCCTTGGCATACAAAAATATTTATAATCAATATAAAGCGTGTACAAATATAACAGATAGGCTTATAGCTGATGTGCGTAATAATAAATGCGCTTGGTTTTTATCTTCACAAGGAATAAATTTTCCCGTTTTTTCAATATTTTTCATTGTTGTTCATGTTAATTGTTCATGTTCCGCTCCTATTGTTCATAGCGTGATGTTATATAGCCTATAGGGTTTCTTGATAAATAAATAATAATAATATATTAATAAATACACCCAGCAGTCACCCACCTAGTCCTGACCCCACACTAGGTATCGTGGGAGTCAGAGACTATGGTCTATGAGAGACTTTCGGTCTCACAACACCCAGACTTGAAACAAAAATCTGTGGGCCACACAAACATTTGTCTCAATGCGGAAATCGAACCCGCGGCCTCTCGCTTCACAGCGGGCTACTCGCGCACTGCGCCACGGAGGCTGTGGAGGAGATTTATCAAATGGGCATTGATAAATCTTAATATATGTATATTGCATATATATTAAGATCTGTCAATCAAGAATAACGCCGATGCGCAATATTGTCAATGTAATATGTACTAGGCTTAATATATTTGTTAAATTATAATTGTATGTTGTAGCGGTGTGATTGACGGTGAGCCGCTTCGCTACCGAGGTGAAGTGTACCACGGGTACCACTTCACCTGCGCCACGTGCGGCGTCGAACTCGATCACACGGCCAGGGAAGTGAAGCATCGCCCCGGATATGCGGCCAATGACGTGGTAACTACATTTTGTTCTTTCCTTTTTATGCTTATTTGTAAACCATTTTTAGACAATGTTGTTTTAATACTGGTGTTATTATTTTTGCTTGGATGTGTAATTTTTTTTCAGAACAACCTGTTTTGCCTTCGTTGCCATGATAAAATGGGCATTCCCATCTGTGGTGCTTGTCGTCGTCCAATCGAAGAGAGAATTGTAACAGCTTTGGGCAAACACTGGCATGTTGAGGTATTTATAAAATAATTTTCTTTTTTTAAATAAGTTTTTTTCATTATTTTATGCATTATACATTTTTATCTCTTTGCAGCATTTCGTGTGCGCAAAATGCGAGAAACCATTCCACGGCCATCGACATTACGAGAAGAAGGGGCTAGCTTATTGCGAACAGCATTACCATCAGTTGTTTGGCAATTTATGTTACGTGTGCAACCAAGTTATTGCTGGCGATGGTGAGTATTTTATTCAAACAACATTTTCTGATTTTGGTATTGTGTGTTGGAAATAGACGACAGTATTACAGGTGTCGCTTACAGGGACATAAATCTTATCTTATTATTTTTATATAAAATATCGTATAAATAGTTATTCTGTTTTACGCTTATTGTTACTGGACACAAAGGTAAATATCTATGTGGCATTTACAGACTTAAATAGAAAGCTTTGGGTCTGACGTACGATTGCGTGTGGTTTGTATATTTAGCTGCGGAACGAGGGGCGGAACAAGTTCCGGCGTCCTACGTATGTTTCATGAATCTGCTCGCTTATTCACTTTTTAGTAGGTTCTCCAGCTCTTGCTTATTTTCTAATTTTACTGCGGGATGATAACAGTTTTGCGCTCCCAGACACACACTAAGCTTCATTACTTGATGTATATAAAAGCGTGCCATAGTTGATCCTGGTTTATGGGTGTACACTGTACAGTAGTCTCATTGACCAGTTGATTTCACGCCGAAGAGTAGTATATTATGTAGTGTTGTATGTATGTATGTATGTATGTTGTATGTATACGCACATGCGCAGTGTTCACGGCGCTGAACAAGGCGTGGTGCGTGCATGAGTGGATGTGATGTGATGTAGTGTTGTATGTGCAGTGTTCACGGCGCTGAACAAGGCGTGGTGCGTGCATGAGTGGATGTGATGTGATGTAGTGTTGTATGTGCAGTGTTCACGGCGCTGAACAAGGCGTGGTGCGTGCATGAGTGGATGTGATGTGATGTAGTGTTGTATGTGCAGTGTTCACGGCGCTGAACAAGGCGTGGTGCGTGCATGAGTGGATGTGATGTGATGTAGTGTTGTATGTGCAGTGTTCACGGCGCTGAACAAGGCGTGGTGCGTGCATGAGTGGATGTGATGTGATGTAGTGTTGTATGTGCAGTGTTCACGGCGCTGAACAAGGCGTGGTGCGTGCATGAGTGGATGTGATGTGATGTAGTGTTGTATGTGCAGTGTTCACGGCGCTGAACAAGGCGTGGTGCGTGCATGAGTGGATGTGATGTGATGTAGTGTTGTATGTGCAGTGTTCACGGCGCTGAACAAGGCGTGGTGCGTGCATGAGTGGATGTGATGTGATGTAGTGTTGTATGTGCAGTGTTCACGGCGCTGAACAAGGCGTGGTGCGTGCATGAGTGGATGTGATGTGATGTAGTGTTGTATGTGCAGTGTTCACGGCGCTGAACAAGGCGTGGTGCGTGCATGAGTGGATGTGATGTGATGTAGTGTTGTATGTGCAGTGTTCACGGCGCTGAACAAGGCGTGGTGCGTGCATGAGTGGATGTGATGTGATGTAGTGTTGTATGTGCAGTGTTCACGGCGCTGAACAAGGCGTGGTGCGTGCATGAGTGGATGTGATGTGATGTAGTGTTGTATGTGCAGTGTTCACGGCGCTGAACAAGGCGTGGTGCGTGCATGAGTGGATGTGATGTGATGTAGTGTTGTATGTGCAGTGTTCACGGCGCTGAACAAGGCGTGGTGCGTGCATGAGTGGATGTGATGTGATGTAGTGTTGTATGTGCAGTGTTCACGGCGCTGAACAAGGCGTGGTGCGTGCATGAGTGGATGTGATGTGATGTAGTGTTGTATGTGCAGTGTTCACGGCGCTGAACAAGGCGTGGTGCGTGCATCACTTCGCATGCGCGGTGTGCGACGCGGCGCTGAGCACGCGCACCAAGTTCTACGAGTACGACGAGCGGCCCGCGTGCCGCCGCTGCTACGAGAAGTTCCCCGCCGAGCTGCGCCGCCGCCTGCGTCGCGCGCATCACTACACCGTGCGACGGTAGACACTACACGCTACACCACTAGTCTATAGTATACTGCTATAAGAGGTGGTGGTAACCCCCCAGGTAGCGCCACGCTCCTTCGCTCGATGACTCAATAAAAAAATAAAGACTTGGCACAACTACAAAAAATACGTACTTACTTTGAAGGCGGTTCCGCCATTTTAGTTTCGCGACCTATTCACATGTAAGTTAATCACCATGTCATACAACTTAAATAACGCATAAATACTTATTTATTTTCTTATAAATAATGATGGTGTTTTATTTGCAATACTACAAATTTCGGAATTTGAAGAAGATGCGTAACTGCTATATTAATGAGATCTTACATTCGACATGTCGCCATTTTGTTTTTTTTTTCATATATTAGACATGCTTTATTTTTTCGTAGTTATGCCTCGTCCTTATTCTTCGTTTGTCTATGCTTTCGCTAAATGCATAAAATACATTCAGCCATACAACTTACAAGTTGAACTTATCAAACGGATGAAGGAGCGAGGGTATCTGGAACTAGTTCACGACTTCGTCCGTGGGAGCGTTCTTAAGAGCTAGTGCGAACTACACAAGACTATAGTACTCACTATACCACTACACACACTAACATCTATCTATTCTAAATACACAAATAATAGCTAAAACTCGTTATATTCGATGAAATTACACTGTATTAATTATACATAGTTATGTAAAACTATATAAAATAACTGTCTTGAATTGACACACCTCAATACGATATTTATGTACATTAGCATTCAAACTCGAATAGTTTAATTAAAAATTATACATCTGCTTGCGTACCAGTTAAAGATAATTTAAAATGGGTTCATACTACATCAGGTAAAATCTTCTTTGTTCTGTATCATCGCGTCTAGTCTGTCACAAAGTCACAATTACCATCCCAAAATATTTGTAAACTACGGAAAACTGCATTGATTAATTTAATGTAAATTGTAATGGACACTATAATACTAAATCATCGAATTATTTAAAATGCTTACTTGCCTTACAAGCATGTGCCTTAACAAAATGTTAAAAAGTTAATTCCAAATTCTAACAAGAAATTAGGCATATAAGGTCATTACAATATGTTATCAAAGATGTTTCAATTTTATGGATTCAGTAAGAAATAATAATAGCTTGCTAAGGGAAGCTAGTTAATATTATAGCTTTACTATAATTGTTTTCAGGCTAAATTTTTTAATTAAGGATTGTTCAAAGACCAAACACATCAAAAATGTCCAGTATGTTAAGGTCTAATATATCTGTAACGTTGAAATAAAACTATTCTTACGGATTCTATCACGATTATGTTTTAATTATTATTCCGGACGTTTCGAAGGCTTTGCAGTCTTCGTTGTCACGGGTCAGACAAGAAGAAAGAAAGCAAAGCAAGCCTTCGAAACGTCGGGAATAATAATTAAAACATAATCGTGATAGAATCCGTAAGAATAGTTTTATTTCAATGTATAATATTCGCGTAAACTTAAGAAATCAGTATATCTGTAACGTAAAACTATTCATAATTTGTTACTTGATTATAAATGATAATACTTTTATATGTAGCCAAGGAATTTTGCAGCCGCAATATTTGACGTATTATGGCGGGTACACACCGGCCAAACGAAGGCGAAAGAATCTATACCTATTGCGTTCACACATGTTCTAATATAGTTCACACAAACAAAGTTTCGCTGTTGTGGAATGAAACAGGCATAGAATCGTTCGCCTTCGTTGGGTCCGGTGTGTATCCGCCATTATAGATATCCCATAGGTGTCATTAACTTATGATTAGAACGTAAATAAAAAGCGTAATGGAACTATTTTTATTAAACAGTTGGGCTAGTTTTCCTGTATACTTGGGTTTATGAACAGTTCTGGATCAGAATGAAACATCCATCTATTTTATTTATAACTTCTAAGTTAATTTAGTATAAAAAATACATTATAACTATGATGGTAATATGAATACATTATTTTATTAATTCGTACGTTAAACTTGAAATTATTTGTACTAATTATTGTTGTAGTAATGACTGCCTCGGTGGCATGGTGGTATTTCGGTACGACTACGGTTCTGAGGTCTCGGGTTCGATCCCCGGGTCGGGCAAAGTAATATTGGATTTTTCCATATTAGCCCGGAGTCTGGAATTTGTGCCCGATATGGCGATAGGCCCGCCCCCTATCACATCTGGGACTGAACTAAGCTCGGCGAAATGTGGGTGTTCTAGTTCGCTAGTGCGCCTCTGCCTACCCCTTCGGGGATACAGGCGTGAGCTTATGTATGTATGTAATGTATGTTTAAAAACAATTATATTAATTTTTATATTAAAATATACTAAACATTTTGCTGTTTTTTTTATTGTTTTGCTAAGGACATCTGTATATTTGCACTAATTAGCAACTTCACGGACAAGTCTGTTACGGGAAATCCGGTAACATCAGCATGAACACCAAATGAGATATGTACATAGAACTGCCCAATATTCGCTACTACTTAGTACCTATAATAAAATAACTGGTACCTCCTAAGATAACTCGTATTTAATATCTGATAAAGTGCAGCCACTTAGTCGTTCATTAGAACATTGCACAGCTTGTCTTGATAAGCTAAGGAGTGGCAAGTAGAGACATCAGTCAAAGTAATTGTACAGCGCCATCTATAGGTTTGTAATGGATTTAAAACTCACGTTCACATACCTATAACTATTGTATAACACACCTGCGTTATATAGCTGCTCCTTTCAGTCTTTTTATTTTTTTTCTGAATTTATATTACAAAATGACGAAATACATACAAAAGTTGTATGTATTTCGCAATTTGTAATGAACATAAAGGAAGGAATAAAATAAAATAATAGAATTCAGATAACTTTCACCACTTTATTACTTTCAAATTTATACAAAATTACGAACCTTAATAGTATAATTCTGATTGTTTTTTTACTTGTAACGTGTAAACAGGTATGTATTATGAAAGACCAAAAGTAATATAATTATACAACTCGCCAACAGCATCACCCGAGTGGATGAGAGATAACTGCCGAGAAAAATTAATAATAATGTCCATTATATAGTGCATTAAAACTTTGGTTTAACTTAGCACTAGCTTAGGTTACAAGATTTTCGTTTCAGGCATAACTTTTTAATTTTCAGTTGTGAAAAGCTTAAAAGTTCAACCATAATTAAGCATTAATCTATCTAGTTACGGCTATCTTCAATATCTTATTAAAATTATTTTATATTACATGAACATCGACAAGTGAGAAAAACATAACTCTTATTTCAGTTAGGTATATACTAACACTTATTTATGTCAGACTTATGTATAATTGTCAAGGACTTTATTTAAAAATTTCTTAGGTGTACGCGAATGTGATTCATTAAAATAAATCTAGTTTTTAGGGATTTTATAGCGATAGAATCCACAAAAAATAGTTTTATTTAAAGAATTTTATTTTTAGTAATTATTTGATTATAAATATAACCTCCTTAATCAGCTTATGTAATTATTTCTTGCTTTTTTTTATTTTATTATAGTAATTGCAAGCCATTTCTTGTGTACAATCTTTTTTGCTAATGTGAGTATTGGTGCCATGCAGTATTTTATTCACATCTTTGCACCAGTTATAAATAAAAAATCGACATGTTAAGTCTGACACATACTCAGTTAAGTTCGATTTATGTTTTTCACATTTTACAAAATCGAAGTTAACATTGATGCTAATCAAAGTTTTGCAGTAATTTCTAATCTCTGAAATATAACTTCTACTTTCTAGAACGTTAATAATTACGTCTTGCATTTGTGAAAATGCTTTGATTAAGTCTTCGGACGGGTAGGTGAGACAGCGCTTAAAATTAAAATATTCCCTGCTTACTAAATATTCATTTGGATTTTTTATATCATATAAGTACTCTTTGCAGTTGGTACAATTTTTAAATACATCTTTTTGTGTTTTCCGTAATACATAACCTGTTACGTAGCACAATTGAGCAATTATTTTACAATCTCTTTTTTTTTCTTCAAAATCAATTATTTCACAATCTATGTCTTCCATATATATTTCTAGAGATTTTTGTAAAGTCTCTTGATCCTCTTTATTAAATAAATCATTCATGGAGTCAAATGCTTTACAAAAATCCTCTTCACAATTAGACCCCCTTGAATGATTTGTAATGTTTGTTACTAAAATTGAAGTAAAGGCTGCTTTAAAACTAGTTGGCGTAGGGTTAATATTTCTTCCTCCATGACAACGGATACAACCAAAAAAGTTTTCAAGGGGGTCCTGATTGAAATGTCGCATCCAAATAGATTTAAAATTATATTTGTTAAAAATTTTATTTTTTAAATATTCCATATTATCTAGTGTACGTAACCAGTTTTGTATTGAGGGTACACTACCTTCCCTTCCGTCTTTATTTATAAATTTCATAGAATATAGAATCTTTTTAGCTTTTAACCATGTTTCGCTGTGTAGTGATTTTAGTGTTACTGGACCTAGAAGATGTTTTCCTGCCCTTCTCTTAGCGTTGTCAAAACTTCCATTTACTGAATCAAACAAATCGTCGAAAAAGAGAAGAACATCAGCAGTTTCTTTACACTCTAGTGGAAGTATTCCTTTTTCTGGAAAAATAAAAAATAAAGTCATTATAATACACTTAAAGTACAATAAAAAGAACTTATTCATATTTTCGACTGACTTTAATAAAAAGAGGAGGTCCTCAATTCGTCTGAGTTTTTTTGAGGTATATGGTAATATGGTGGCGTCATTGTTTTGGTTCGACTATTGTCCTAAGGTCACAGATTTTATTCCCAAGTCAGGCAAAGTGATATTGATTTTTTTTAATATAAGACCGGAGTGTGGAATTTATGACCGATATGACGACAGGCTTGCCCTCTATCACATCTGGGACGGAAATAAGCTCGACGAAATGGGGGTGTTCTGGTTGGGCAATGCACCTCTAATACCCTTTTGTGGATACAGGCGTGAGCTTATGTTATGTCATGTAAATACAGCACATATACACATTCACACACACACACACTGACACAAAACTATGTATAACGTTATTGTATGTATAACATAAGTATAATGCTTCTATCATGGGAATAATCAGAAACTATGAGAGAGTTTCAGTCACAACATAAACATTTATTTATGGGACACATAAACATTTGTTTAGGTGGGACAATCGAACCCCAGCTTCTCGCATCATAGCCGGTTACTCGCCTGCTGTCCCACAAAGGCTATTAGTTTTATTATTACTCTTAACATTTTTGAAGAATTATGATATACTTATGTTGTATAATCTAGATAGGTAGATAATTAAATGGCGGAATAGAAAACCCACCAGTACAACATACTGATGTTCAAAACAAAACTTAAAAAGACTTCAAACATGTTTACTTTAAAAAACGCAGGTTTCATGGTTATAGCAAATGATTATTCATAATGAATGCACACTTCAACATAAAACAGTTACAAGTTCATGATATTTTTTTGGTATAGGTCTTGAACCTCTGACACTAGTTTTTGCAGTTCATATTGCTGCCAACTGGGCTATCGCCGCCTTAATGTACATATTTAAAAGTTACAATAAATGAAACTCACCTGCTAAATAGCCCATATTGGTAGCAACTGTTTTACTGAAAATTTGAGCAGCAAACTTTACTTTCATTTTAGGAATTTTTTTCCTATTGACATGTGCTTCTGTGAGATTTTTTATTAACCTGATACCTTTGTATGCAGGATTTTCTTCATATAATTGTACAATATGGTCCCACTTTGCAAGTTTTGTAGAGCCATTTATTACGCATTTTAGATTTTTTGTTAACAAGTTATTTCTGATACCCTTGATTAAGTGTGGAGGATCGAATAATGGAACAATTTCTTCTCCATTAACTTCGAAAGTTTCCAACTTATGAGTTTTACTTTTTTTTAAATAATTTTCTTTAGTCTCTTTTATTAATTGGTTAATAGCACTTATATTTGTAGTGCCTTGATCACATATAGTTGCCAGTACTTTGAATCCACAATGGTGAACTTCCTCAATTATGGTTTTTATTAGATTTTTTAATTCAATAGTTTTTGTTGTTCCACTGCAAAATGAGTAAGCTATAGGCTGTTTATAATTTTTAATAACCCCTCTTAGCATAAAAACTAAGGCGTGGTCTGCAATTTTGTTATCATTTGTTGCAAATCCCGTTATTGTGTCAGTCCTTCTATTGTATTGAAAATGTGGTGTAATGGCCATCTCATCAAACATTAATATACATAACTTTTCATCTTCACTCATTTTTTCAGCTCTGTGTTTAAGCTGTCGAAATATTTTTTTATTTATACCTGGCTTAATAGATGCCATTGAAATTAGTCTACTTAGAGTTAAAGGCGATGGCAGTATAAAAATTTTACTAAGCCACCTGTATGCCCTTGGACCCTGTTTATATAAACTTAGTGCCATTAGCTTTTCCTTTTGAGTAAATCTTCGTGCCATTTTTTTTTTTGGTATTTCTCGAAATTGCATCACAGTGAACAGTGCACCAAGTGTCGTGAATTTCTCTAAACATTTTTGGAATGTTGCATTTTCTGATAGTTTTAAGGCTTTCTTTAAACGGGTAGCATAACTATCTTTCTGTTTCCGTAAATTTGCTAACTTAGTTTCTAGTGTAGTGTTCTTTTTCTTAGTAATGTTTTGCGAAGGTTTTTGTTTTTCACATGGAAGAGCTTGAGATAAAACCCTTGCTGAACCGATATCTGAAAATAGTCACAATAAATAGATTATAATTACCTTTCCGTTTTTTTTATATTTTGGATACTGCTTTACGCTTAGATCTTTAAAACTACGCAACGGTTTTTGATGCAGTTTTTTAATAGATAGAGTGGTTTAAGAGGCAGGTTTATATGTATAATACATGCATAAATTCATACTAAAGGGATGTAATGGGGGATGAATATTTGTCAAGGCGCTGACGCAGGTGTAGCTAGGGGCAAGAGCTAGTTTTGAAATAAAGCAGGGTCTTTCTACCTGTCCTTATCCCACCTTAATATGGGAACACACTTTGTCAAGGATGTTGCAGAAAAAAATTGGCTTAGTTTTTATGACTGGCTGCCTGCCTGACGTCAAATCTAGGGGAACCCGTCCCGGGTAATCAGTGTTAGAAAAATACCACAGCAAGCCTAGGAATCGAATCCAGGACCTCCTGGTTCACAGTTCATATACACTGCCACTAGACCAAGGAGGCAACAAGAAATACTAAAGAACACCTAACCAAAATGAACCTGCTTTTGTAATCATGTGGGCCATTACAATTAGACATTTGCATATGGAGACCTAAAATTTGAGATATGTGTTTACAATATTTTGGACATGACATGACAATACATAACCATATGGTCATAAATACTTAAGTAACAAAATTTACCTGAGGCTGATGGAGTAGAAACAAATTTTGGGAATTGTATTCCCTGTTGAGTGATTGTAGGAATGTTGCTAGTGTCCATTAATGGCCTTTTCTTTAATGTCGATGCTGTTGATTAAGAAAAGAAAAAGTAAGTTCTCAAGTAATTTATAATATAAATATCATACACACATACATATAATCATACTAATAGTAGATGTTTTCAATATACCACCGAATAAACAAATAGATATCAAACTATTATCTATAAAAAAAAAAAAATATTTATTTTTATAGAAATTTTATAATTTTTTTAAAATGGATATTTATCTGAAACACTTTTATCGGCACAGTGCCAATCTTTAGTTATGCCATATCCAAAAACAAAATAGTTTTATCAAACACAATTTATATAATTGGTGATACATGATTAGATAAGTATTTAAATTTCTGGAAGAACAGTGGTGAATAAACTTTATTGAAACTTTACCTGTGACTTTATAAATTATAATAAGTTGATAGAAATTACTGTTTCCTTTGTTATCTATATAAATAATAACAAGTAAATAACACCCAACAGTCACACATAGTCCTGACCCCCACAGTAAGATAGTATTGTGTCGTAGTTGTCAGAAACTACAAGAGACAGTCTCACAACACCCAGACAAGATCAAGACAAATATATGTGGGCCACACAAACACATTGGTCACGGTGCGGGGATCAAACCGAACGAATTTTAATGATTACTCAATAATAGTGTCATTTTACTACAAAATTATAAAAATTATAAACAATCATATACTCACATTTTAAGTGTAATGTTGGAATAGCATTAGGGCTGAGTTTGTTTGACCAAGTGTGATACTTGGTTTCAAAATGTTCATGACATACTCTTCTATTTTTAAAGATGTACTGGTTATCAAGAGCCAAAATATCTCCTCCAATATTATAGAGCCAATGTCTAAACCTGTCTTCTTCCTTGTCAGGATTTGGAAAGCAATGCATTGGCATCTTATCATCACCTAAAAAACAGTTTGATTAATTTGCCATTTCCAAAAACCTTTAATATATATCATGTTTATTTCTCTATTTTGTTTATTTACAAATTTAACATAAATTTTCAATTTAGTAGATCTTCCAAAAAGAACTTTATATTCCAATCATAGTATCAGTGACACAAATTCTTGTCACACGAAAAAATAAATCAATGTGAAGAGCCTATCAACGTGGCAATTTTACATATGTTTCATCAATTTCTAAACTTTAGACTGTAATTAATAAAAGACCGGAGACATGGGCATTGGGTACGAGCATCATAACATCTAGGTCGGAAAAAAGTTCAGCGGTAAGTTGATGTTCTAGTTCGGCTCTGCTTACCCCTTCGAGGATAAATGCACTAGATTATGGTTATACATATTTATATAAATAAATAAAAGCACTTACGAGTAATCTTGCAGTTTGGTACACAGCATTTATTCGCAGCCATGTCTACAGTCCGAATCGAATGTAAAATCAGGATCCACAAACACAAGCAGTTGTCGATATGTAAAAGCAGAGCAGTCAAAGTCCGGGTGGATAGTAGGGGTCGTTTGAAGATCAGGTAAGAATCGATAGCACAGGAGAACATGTATTCGCGTCACGAAAAGTAAACGGAATGCAGTTTGTTGTTGTTGAAATTGTTAACATTTCTGACATGTCGCCATTGTACGTTTCATTACACGACAGAAAATTGTAACTTATAACATATCGTCTACAAATCTTTTAAAATCATAAAATTAAATATCTTTACTTATTTAATTTATATTTTCATATGTTTTACTACTCTATAATTCAAATTAAAAATAATAATTTATAATTTGAAATCCATATTCACCTCTTAATATTAATAATTACATTTAAAGTTCTACGTGAAACGTAACTCATATGTGACAAATTGAGTAGAGTTGCCAATATATAAAATGGATTAAAATGTTACCATATGATAATGTAAAAAATCCCCGTTTAAAACAGCTCTATCTATCGGCTTGTTTTGTAAATAAAATTACGTCGTGAGGCTCCATACAAAGTTGAAATGTACTAAGTGATAGGACTCTGGTGGCAAGCGACCCTGTACCCTAACTGTGAGACTGCCGCCGAAGGAGGGTGGGCAGGTATCGTATCACACACAGGAAGGGCACTGTGTCCTCATCCTAGAGAGATCTTAAACGGTAGATGGGCGGTGGTTCTGGGCAAACTGGAAGGATCAGAAAGTCGCAAATCTCGAAGTAAATCCCAAGGCTGATCCGTGGTGCGGCCGAAGCCTAATGGTAGAGTCTCTCCTGGGGTTGCAGACTAGCTGGCCAGGCTTGTTCAAGGTGAAAGTTTAACCCAATACTGGGATTAAGGGTGAAATGGTTCCAGAGAGCTGATCTCCCATCTGTGCTGCTACAGACGTCCCATCATAAAGTAATAAGCTATGGAAACCCAACGAATACATAGAATAATAATATCCGCCCTGTAATAGTATATATGTAGGAAAAGGTTGTTCTATTTAGTGAATGATATATGTATACATAGTAACACATTTAATCAGCATATTTAGTCACAATAATCACAATACCTTCTTCAGGCTATTTTTATCAAAATCAAGATACATACATACCAGACTTCACACGTACTTATCTAATAACCCTCACTTATGATTTTCAACTCGTCTCCTTCCTTAGAGGCAACTTGTCGATCCGAGTGCCGAGAGCGAACTGCGCCGTTATGTTGCCTACCCCTACTCATCGGTTCGTTTTGTTGGTGTTGCCAGTTTATAAATTAAATAATAACCGCAAACTACCACAAAATATTTTAACAGTGGCAACACAATTGATGCTTTTAAAATGAGGCGACAACATCCGGCCCTCCTGCAGACACATTCGTCCCCGAATAGTGTTATAGTCTGGTGTATATAGCTGAAAACAGATAAAGGTCATAAGTTAATTAGGTATGTATTTAATGCGAAGCGGCAAGCGCAATGAAGCCCCATCAACCAGGCACTTCATCACGGCAACCGCAATGCATCAAATAGCGTAGGTATCATGGCTTAACCGACAGCACCTTTGGCCACTGCGGTTGCGTATCGCCATGCTAGATTCAGCAAGAGACAGCGTTCACAATGGATGCCTGTCACTTGTCTCTACAACTGCCATAGTGCACCGCTCCGTTGCAAGCTTTATACACCAGACATGAACAAAGGCACTGCATCATGGCAATCGCAATGTATCAAATAGCGTAGGTATTATACAAGTTATCCCATCGTCGGCCAACTTGTCGTACCTCATGGCTTAACCGACAGCACCTTTGGCCACTGCGGTTGCGTATCGCCATGCTAGATTCAGCAAGAGACAGCGTTCACAATGGATGCCTGTCACTTGTCTCTACAACTGCCATAGTGCACCGCTCCGTTGCAAGCTTTATACACCAGACATGAACAAAGGCACTGCATCATGGCAATCGCAATGTATCAAATAGCGTAGGTATTATACAAGTTATCCCATCGTCGGCCAACTTGTCGTACCTCATGGCTTAACCGACAGCACCTTTGGCCACTGCGGTTGCGTATCGCCATGCTAGATTCAGCAAGAGACAGCGTTCACAATGGATGCCTGTCACTTGTCTCTACAACTGCCATAGTGCACTGCTCTGTTATAAGTTTTATACACCAGACATGAATAAAATGTATGATCAATTGTGGTAGAATTAAACCTTGTTTTACGTTATTTACCCTGACAATTTACCGACAACATCCGTATTATACTTAGATATTTTTATCCAGGGTTTTATGATCTCAATACCAGTTACACCATTGTATCGTTTAGAAGATCTTTTCGGTCCCCTCATATCTTCTACGCGATATCTATCATTGCCTAAGCATTCCTTTATTTGGAATGGTTCCTTGAACTGTGGCATTAGCTGTTTGCTCTGGCAGTCATTATTATGGCTGGGAATCTTGATCACCACCAAATCATCAACCTTGTAGATCGGAGCTTCCTTTCTTTTGGAATCGAATGCCCGTTTTTGTTTGGCCGCGCTTTCTTTAATTCTAGCATCAACTTTTACTCTTAATGCAGTCATGTCCACGATAGGTTCTTCATTATCTGTCATATTTTCGTGGTTCATCCTTAAGCGATAGCCAAAAAAAATACCTCACTGGGTACCTCCGATATAGTTTTGTTTACTGTGCTATCAATGCCTTGTTGAATTGTACAAATGTGTTGGTCCCATTTGTTATTTTAGTTATTTGCACCCAACGTGCGCAAGGACTCCAATATGGTTTGATTATACCGTTCAACTTGCTCATTGGAACGTGGAATAGCTGTGGCTATAATATGGAGTCTTATTCCTCTATCTTTGCAAAATGAATCAAACAAACAGATGTAAATGCAGTGCCAGCATCGCAAATAATTTTATGTGGATTTCCAAAACTTTAAATATCTTAAAAGTTCATTAATAAAGCATTTACTTTTATACTAAAACAAACTTTGTAAAAGAATCGACAATGACTAGTAAGTACGAATTCTGCTGAGTAGTTTTTATAAACGGTCCTAAATGATCCAAGTGGAGTGTATGAAATAACATAGTTTTTTTTTTTTTTTTTTTTTTTTTCGTGAAGGTTTTTATAGTAAATACAATAAATGCAATTCTTTATGTATTTGGTAACTGTTTTCCTTAACCGGCGAAACCAGTATTTGGACTTAATCCTCTCTAAAGTTTTATCAACCGCAAAGTGGCCAACGTCATCATGATTTGCTCTAGTGATCTGCCAACTACGCTGTTTTGGAACCAGCCAACGTCTACCGAATTCAGTAAGTCTGTAAACTTTATTACCTAACAATTCATAATTATTAAATATTTGCTTTTTGGACTCGGCCTCTCCTGATTGTAAAATATCCCAGATACTGCAAATACTGGGATCTTGTAGCTGTACCGATAGCAACCAGTCGCCCTCAATAATAGACATGACATTCAGCTCTGCACACGTATTCCCGATAGACTTAGTAACAGGGTTCCTGCTTAAGGCATCTACATGTTGCATTTGTGGCTCTGGTCGGTGCATAGTCTCAAAGCTAAATTCTTGGGTTTGTAATACCCACCTGCTAATGCCAGAGACAATCTCTTGTTTACTTAAGGCATGACGAACAGCATTACAGTCCGTTATAATTTTAAAAACGGAGCCCAATAATTAATGCCTAAACTTTTGTAAACCTACCACTATCGCTAACAACTCAAGTTCAAACGAGTGATATATTTTATTTTCCTCGTTACTTGTTTGCCTACTATAAAAGTGAACGGGTCTTTCTCCTAAATCGGCTACTTCCATTAAGATACACCCTAGACCCTCACGACTTGAGTCTGTGTACAGATTAGTAGGTGAATTTGGGTTGAATTACAAGTACAGAACCACTTGTTAAAATATTTTTCAATTTGGAAACGGCAAGTATTTGCTCTTCCCCCCATTGCCACGTCCTATCATATAACGGCACAATCTTTAATGAATTTTCTAAAATAATTTACAAACCCAAGGAATTGCCTCACTTCGTGAACTGGTTTGGGTGCCGGACAACTATGAATAGCGTTCCTTTTCTTTTGACTTGGGCGAATCCCATCTTTTGAAATTTCATATCCTAGAAATTTTACAACCTCTCTTAAGTTGCCGAGGACGGAATTCATCAATCTTTGAAAGAGGGCTGGAGCATTGCATAAGCCAAAAGGCATCCTTTAAAAATTCGTAGTGACCGTCGGAGAGTGATGAATGCCGTCTTATGTGCATCACTTTCCTTGACCATTATGTGATGGTAACTGCACTTTAAATCGAGTACCGTAAAATACTTGCATCCGCGTAACCTATCTATTAAATCTTCAATAATTTACCGCGTTATTCCACGCTCGCGATCAGACATACGATAAGGGCGTTGAAAAACAGATTTACTTGTGGATAGTTTAATTTCAAGTTCAATACCGGGCACTTTGCCCAGGTTACTCAAATTAGTAGAAAAAAAAAATCGGGTAGTCTGACAAAATACTTTGAGACAATCTCTTGAATCACCGGCTGATTTTCAGTCATTTTTACACAGATAGTTGCCTTCTTTTTATTGCATGAATCGTTAACATACTCAAATGTAAGTAAGTCACCAATACGTGTATACATGATATTAATATTTTCTGTAAAATTCCTTCCAATAAGCACCCCGCAACCTGACAATTTTTCGGCAATATATATTGTAATAGTCAGCTCGACATTATCTATTCGAGCTATAATAGATACCGCATAATCAACCATCACTTTGTGATCGTTCGTAAAACCGAATAAAGACACAGGATTTTTTGCAGTTTATAAGGGTTAAATGAATATTTTTTTACAACGTTGGAATCTATCAGCGAGCAGTCACTACCCATATCAATAAATGCACAGAACTCAATATTATTAATAAAATATTTTTAGCAAACTTTTGCTTTGATATTGATTCATTAATAACCTTTACTTTGACACCCTTTTCTGATTTTACTTTAGACATACAGGCCTGTTCTAAATGCCCAGGTTTGTTGCAGAATGTGCATTGAATAGTACCCTTCACTTTGCATTTGCTTCTCTTGTGTCCCGCTTCCCCACAGCGAAAGCACCGTAAATTACGTTTCTTACCCCTTGAATCTATGTTACTACGACTTATGCTTGTATTATTCATATCAAGATCGGCAGCGCCACATTATGACCCTGACCAACACTTGGTTGACTACCTTGTCTTGGCAGGCTATTAATAATTCTTGAAGGTATATTTCTTTTTACTTGGAAAGTATCTGATAAACTGTCACTTGAGCAGTTTTCCTCAACTTAGGCTTGAAATTTTATCATTTCATCTGCCCAACCGAACGCGCGAGAATTCGCTTCAACCACATTAAGCCACATGTCAACATTAGCACACAGAGGATCAAATTCTGGTATCACAGATGATAATATGGTACTTTGACTCACGGTTACAGATTTTTTTTTTTTCGGCCCCGTCGGCGACGGTCGTTACCACTGGATGATGAGGAGGAACTCGTAGAGGGTGAATTTGAACTTGATGAATCCCTTCTACCTCTACGAGTTCGCTTACGGCTTCGCGGCATATCTGTGGACAATCGGGCCTATCCCACTTCTGATGTAGGAAAAGGTTGTTCTATTTAGTGAATGATATATGTATACATAGTAACACATTTAATCAGCATATTTAGTCACAATAATCACAATACCTTCTTCAGGCTATTTTTATCAAAATCAAGATACATACATACCAGACTTCACACGTACTTATCTAATAACCCTCACTTATGATTTTCAACTCGTCTCCTTCCTTAGAGGCAACTTGTCGATCCGAGTGCCGAGAGCGAACTGCGCCGTTATGTTGCCTACCCCTACTCATCGGTTCGTTTTGTTGGTGTTGCCAGTTTATAAATTAAATAATAACCGCAAACTACCACAAAATATTTTAACAGTGGCAACACAATTGATGCTTTTAAAATGAGGCGACAACATCTACATACATAATATCACGCCTGTATCCCATAGAGGTAGGCAGAGACTATGGATTTCCACTTCGCCCGATTCTGACACTACTTTCGCTTCATCTACTTTCATCAATCTCTTCATACATTCGCGTCGGTTAAGGGTACTTTTTAACTTTCCTTTTGTTAATATATCATCAACTTGCCTAAAATAAGTGCTATGCGGTCGACCTTTACCGACTTTTCTTTCCACACTCATCTTGTGTATCTCTTTCGTCAATCTATCATCCATCCCTGTAATAGTGCTAATGTGTAACTAAGCTATTCATTATTGTAAGGTTAAGCGTTATTCCTACCCAAGGACGATTTAAATATGGATTCGTGGATCGTTGTTCCTACCACGCTAACATAATACGGATTGGTACACTTTACAAATTACTCGAAATTGAAATTGTCAGGTAGGTATGCAGGGAATCCACACAATGTTTTCCTAATCCATAATGTATATCCTCTTTGGAATACTCAGTATCATAGTCTAAGGTGCATGCTCTTTTCGGAGTTGTTCTTGAACTTCAGTCACTCGTATACTCATTCTGTATTTTGCTAAATTGTGTATCAAAGTATTGTATTTAATTTAATAAAATAATAAAACTAGTTCCATATCCAGGGAATGTATTTATTGTAAATATGTGCATAATCCAGGGCGCCACTCAGTAAATCACTGCAATGGATGCTATATATTATTAGTCGCTACTTTTTAATCCATTTATTTGATAATGACTTGCAGTTTATTTACATAAGTAGAGTCCACGCAACAAACATTTTTGTTGTAACATAGATAACTTTGTACATAATCATTCAAAATAAATAAAAATATTTTACACAATTTCAACAAAATTCTCACGTTTTATATCTAACATAACACTACACACTGTCTGCAACAATACACTCATTTATTGAAACCAGGGACCATTTTCATGTAGCAGATTTTTTTTCAATTTACATTGCTTCCATATGTTGAGTGCTGCTCTTGTCAATGGCGGAATTGACGTGAGCACTTTTCGAAAGAGTATCAGATTTATCGAAAGCCTTGGTCCCTGCTTGAAACACTATAATAGAATAATAGGCTAAGTGCTCAAATTTGTTTCAAATAAGAAGTTTTAAATTCACTGCTAAACATCCAACATGAAAAGATTATAACTGCAAAGATATTACCCCTAAAGTGGTCAAGTGACTGAAATAAGTTGAATTACACTTGTAGGTATCTACTATGTTACTATGTTATGATCGATGAATCTTAGGGTAAATTGGTAAACATTATTTTATAATACTGCGGTTAGAACTTATACAAAATGGTATTGGTAAGTTCTGAACAGCTCTTATACACTACACATTTAGTTATCCTTCTTCATCCTAGTGCTTGTCATACGGTAGATGATAGAATCCCTGCCAGGGTCCATATCCATCAGAGCATACACAATAGCGACAAGTGTGAACGTAAATACAACACCGAACCACAAAATAATGTTGAAGATGGCAGCGTAGTCAGCGGAGTAACCATCGTCCTCGGTCTGCAATAAGTATCACACAATGTCATCATGGCATTTAATATTTACATGGGTAAATTGTGTCATGGCATATCATTATTTTAGAGTTGACATCATAATAACTATCTTCAAAACCATGTTCTTCATTTTAGATAAAAATAAATACCACACTTATTTATATACATAAAATACTGTCTTGTTTCTTGTGTTATGTTTTTTTTATAATTTTGTTAATGTATAATAATTAATATCTTATAAGAATCAAACACATTTTATTACAATAAAAAATATCTAAAGGTGTGAAAAATGAAATAGACAGCATAGCTTTATACATCACTCTTAAGTGATGGAATCCTTATTTTAATAAAAACTTCAAGGATAAATAATAACAAAAGTATACATACGTTATTCTTGAGTTCCACTCTGTCTGAAACAGAACGGATTGTGCGGCGAGTGTGGGCGACATCGGTAGTGACTGCTGTGACCAGTACGGAACCATCATAGGCTTTCACAAACGCCTTGGTAAGGTCTTCAAGTGCTTCACCTACAAAATAGTATCATACTATACCAATACTTTCTAGTAAAATAAAATACCATATTTTCTAATTCTTGCTGTGGAAAATTACACAACAATTCAAGTTTTGAGAGTAAAACATAAAAAAAATAGTCATAGAATAATGTATAATTTACCTAATAATTTCTTAGCCTCTTTGGTTTGCAAGGAGTTGGGTCCATGGAAGTCAGACAATGCATGGAGAGAACGAAATCTGAAGTTATAGAAGTCAATGATGTTGTCAGCACTGACTGCTCGTGATTCAACCTATAAATAATGTGTATTTGAAATTCTTACATATTATATTGCGAGTTCATAATAATATCGTACATATAAACCCAGAATAAAAGAGGTTTTTATAATGTTGACAATCAAAATTGTTATAACACTAATATTTACCTTTTCCGTGATGGCCTTCAGTACAGCAAGCTCATACAGGAACTGGACATCTTCTTCGACAGTGTATTTTAAGTGTTCCAAAGATTGTTTTGTAACTTTGGGTACAGCTATTTCACCAAACACCTCAGAGTATGTCAGCAGCTGTAAATGAGTTATGATTAAGTAAGTAAGAGTTCCTAAGCACCGTGTACTCAGACTCTTATTGATGGTGAAAATGGTTCATATTCATCAAACTATTACATTACAATTAGTTTATATTCTTCTTATTTAGACATATTCTGTCCTATATAAAAAATATTTCTAAATAAAAATTCTTACATCTTCTATATCATTCAGGTTAAAGTTAACCAATTTGTTGCCTCCATTAGGGAATCGCTGCTTGATTCTATGTCTGACTTCATCATATGTGTTAGGTTCATATTCGTCCACAGTTAATGGAAAGGTTTTTGACTTAAGCCCCGCCTGAAAAAAAAACGATTCGAATGTTCAAGCAAGTCCACCCTCTGATGGCGCGTACACACCGGCCGAACGAAGGCGAAATAATCTATACCTGTTGCTTTCACACAAACAAACTTTCGCTGTTGTGTGAATGAAACAGGCATGGTTCCTTCGCCTTCATTCGGCCCGGTGTGTACCCGCCATGAGATGACTTTTCGTAACATAACCTTTAACTTTAAAGGGTTGAAGAATATTGTAAAAAGGAATTTGTATCCTAGCATAATGGGGATTTTGATCATATTTTAAAAGTAGCTGTTGCCTGCAGATTTGTCATGTGGAAATATATCATGGTAATTGTACAATTTTCAGGGCTAAAAATAGCCTATGTGTTAGTATGATATACAACCGTAAAGTTCCATCCAAAAACATTTTAGTTGTTTCATGTGAGAGTAGCGAATGATGTATATGTTTGGAATCTTTTGCTTTTATAATATTAGCTAGATTAGATTTATTATGTGTAGGTGTTCCTTTACATAATTGGGTACTATTTTTTTTTATGAATTCTATATAAAATTAACGTAATTTAAAATATAGCACAGAAACAAATATTGAAATACTCTAAAAATAAAAAAAATTACAAACCTTTGAAGTTTGGTGTAACCCTTCAAACTGCGGGAAAGGGAAAGCATCAGGATATTCACTTCACTACCATAATGGTACATGTGTTGGAAAGAAATAGCAAGATATCCCCACTACTCTCCATGCTTACTCATTGCAGAATTTAAAATATGAATAACTATCATTTTTTAACCATTTTCGATTTACCAAATGAGTAATGAATGTACTAGAAGGGTTACTTTTTTTTATGCCATTACATATTAAAAATGTGTATAAAATCAACCATAGTCAAGTACCAAATTGTCCAATGTCATGGAGCTCTGAAGATTATGACTATAATAATTCAGCTTGCAGAAGGATTAATTCCAAAACTTAATATAGGAAGAGCTACTTAGAAAATTTCATGTAATCGAGCTAATGATGCACTTACAGAAAGTATATAATAAAGAAATGTCTTTTGCAAAAAAATTTAGAAGACTACTTACTGCACTGCCTAAACTGGAAACACCATCAATGTAAACTTCGACAACAGCCTCTGGTGTATTAAAGGGATCAATAATCGACAGGCCATTCCATTCAGAGTTCTGAAAATAGAAACACCATCATTAAAACCGAATTGAATAAGAAAAAAAATATTGAGAGCTATAAAACAAAAGTACCTCTTCCACAGAAAGTCCACATGAAGCTGAAAATACTTCCTTCAAAGTACTCTCTCGGACTTTGCTGTTTCCATTGAAAATCAGGGACTCGGGACTATGTAGAACACTGAATTCACCCGCAGCATTCGATCCTGAAAGGCGATATTTTTAGTAACAAATGGTACATATAATATAGGCTGTTATATAAATACAGGTAACGTGAACACCTTACCAATAATTAATAAAACGAAGGAAAACCAAAAGGGAACCATGGTCACAGCCATTTTGTTCGAAAAAATATGACTGAATGTCATATGATTAAGGTCTTGCCTTATCCAAAAATGTATTTTACATAATGTTGCCATATATAAATAAACCATAAATTGTATTTACCATTTTTAATCTACCGGCGGGCGGGCGAACGAATCTATACCTATTGCGTTCACGCAAACAAACTTTCGCTGTTGTGGGAATGAAACAAGCATGATTCGTTCGCGTTCGTTCGGCCCGGCGTGTACGCGCCATTAGATTGACACTTGACAATAAAACTATAATAAAGTAAGAAGTAAGAACCTTAGATTAAAGAGAGAGAGGAGATCGGTTCCATCTCCATGACCTTGGCACCAGATTGGGAACTAAAGATGGCGGAAATTAAGTACATGAGTAATATAGTCGATGATTTGTCGATAAATATTTTTGCATTGTTTTTACAAAGAAGTACATAAATGTTCAAATGTGAATATTTTTGTACGTTTATTATTTATTACTTGTTTTTATTTGATTTATTTAAGACATTACGTTTATTAATTAGTTAAAATTTTAGACTACTATTGGCACAATTAATTTCAATGATATCATCATTAGCAACAGAATTGGTACTTTTAACATTAACTCAATGACGACATCAATCATAAGAACAACTCAAAAAATCGTTTGTTATATAATTCGTTATCTAAACGCACTAGACATTTTCTAATCATCCGAATTAGAAAATTATGGTCTGTGCCTCCTCCTATGGTATACAGGTGTGACAATATGTATGTAATTCAAAAGATTATAGCGTGAAATAACTAAATAAAACATTTTATCTTTATCGATACCATACGCAATTAATCACGCCCCGTCACTAGACCACCATTACAGCTGCCGTATTATTAATTTATTATTACTTTGTTCCGGGGGCGTGGCTTATTGACGGATGCGGGCCTATAGGAATAAACACTTGTATATTTATCTTTTTTTACTTGAGTTGACATCCATTAGTTAAAAAGAGATAGCTTTATTCTTTGCTAATTCTATCAAATTTTATACTCGATAGCTTGTAAAAGACAATAGGGGGGCCCCTGTGGTAAGAACTTGACATTAGGGGTGGGTAATAGCGGGATTTTTGATTAGCGAAACGAAACTAGCTATTGGGCTCCAATAGCGGTTGTAGCAACGTGCTACTATAGTAGCTGCTGTCAAAAAAAAAAAAAACCCCGCAACCCAGGTATCGATTTTGAAGACAATCCACTCATAAACAAAGAAAAACAAAATGGCGGCCACTTTTGACAAATTTGACACCAAATTTGTTGATTGTAACTAAGGCGAAACCCAGATATCGATTTTGAAGCCAATCGGCCCATAAACAAAGAAAAACAAAACGGCGGCCACTTTTGACAGCTTTGACACCAAATTTGTTGTTTGTAACTAAGGCGCAACCCAGATATCGATTTTGAAGTCAATCGGCCCATAAACAAAGAAAAACAAAATGGCGGCCACTTTTGACAGATTTGACACCAAATTTGTTGTTTGTAACTAAGGCGAAACCCAGATATCGATTTTGAAGTCAATCGGCCCATAAACAAAGACAAACAAAATGGCGGCCACTTTTGACAGATTTGACACCAATTTTGTTGTTCGTAACTAAGGCACAACCCAGATATCGATTTTGAAGTCAATCGGCCCATAAACAAAGAAAAACAAAATGGCGCCCACTTTTGACAGATTTGACACCAAATTTGTTGTTTGTAACTAAGGCGAAACCCAGATATCGATTTTGAAGTCAATCGGCCGATAAACAAAGAAAAACAAAATGGCGGCCACTTTTGTAAGCGTTGACACCAAATTCGTTGTTTGTAACTAAGGCGAAACCCAGATATCAATTTTGAAGTTAATCGGCCTATAAACAAAGAAAAACAAAATGGCGGCCACTTTTGACAGATTTGACACCAAATTTGTTGTTCGTAACTAAGGCGCAACCCAGATATCGATTTTGAAGTTAATCGGCTCATAAACAAAGAAAAACAAAATGGCGGCCACTTTTGACAGATTTGACACCAAATTTGTTGTTTGTAACTAAGGCGCAACCCAGATATCGATTTTGAAGTCAATCGGCTCATAAACAAAGAAAAAAAAATGGCGGCCACTTTTGACAGCTTTGACACCAAATTTGTTGTTTGTAACTAAGGCGAAAGCCAGATATCGATTTTGAAGTCAATCGGCCCATAAACAAAGAAAAACAAAATGGCGGCCACTTTTGACAGCTTTGACAGCAAATTTGTTGTTTGTAACTAAGGCGAAACCCAGATATCGATTTTGAAGTTGATCGGCCTATAAACAAAGAAAAACAAAATGGCGGCCACTTTTGACAGATTTGACACCAAATTTGTTGTTTGTAACTAAGGCGCAACCCAGATATCGATTTTGAAGTCAATCGGCTCATAAACAAAGAAAAAAAAAATGGCGGCCACTTTTGACAGCTTTGACACCAAATTTGTTGTTTGTAACTAAGGCGAAAGCCAGATATCGATTTTGAAGTCAATCGGCCCATAAACAAAGAAAAACAAAATGGCGGCCACTTTTGACAGCTTTGACACCAAATTTGTTGTTTGTAACTAAGGCGAAACCCAGATATCGATTTTGAAGTTGATCGGCCTATAAACAAAGAAAAACAAAATGGCGGCCACTTTTGACAGATTTGACACCAAATTTGTTGTTTGTAACTAAGGCGCAACCCAGATAACGATTTTGAAGTCAATCGGCTCATAAACAAAGAAAAAAAAAATGGCGGCCACTTTTGACAGATTTGACACCAAATTTGTTGTTCGTAACTAAGGCGCAACCCAGATATCGATTTTGAAGTCAATCGGCCCATAAACAAAGAAAAACAAAATGGCGGCCACTTTTGACAGATTTGACACCAAATTGTTGTTCGTAACTAAGGCGAAACCCAGATATCGATTTTGAAGTTAATCGGCTTATAAACAAAGAAAAACAAAATGGCGCCCACTTTTGACAGATTTGACATCAAATTTGTTGTTTGTAACTAAGGCGAAACCCAGATATTGATTTTGAAGTCAATCGGCCCATAAACAAAGAAAAACAAAATGGCGTTAAAAATATATCGCACCCCATTTTATTTCTGTCCTTAGGTCTAAAAGTATCCTCATACCAAATTTGATCAAAATCCATTAAGCAGATCCAGAACTCCCATACAAATTTTCATCCCCTATTTCATTCCTTTTAGGGGTTGATTTAAAAAAATAAAGTACCCTATGTCGGTCCTTGGGGTTAAAGGTACCCACATACCAAATTTCATCAAAATCGGTTCAGGGTCAAGCTAAAGGTTAAACGCAATGTGTGTGCGCATGAACCAACAGGCATGGCTTTCGTTAACGCCGCGCCGCAACTATTGGTTGCTCAGTACTCACGAATCACGATCGTTGCCGAGTACTCATGAACGTTGCCGCGTTGCCGAGTACTCATGATCGTTGCCGCCGTTGTCGTGATTCAGGGTCGTTGCCGCGTTGCCGTGATCACTACGGTTGCCGGCGTTGTCGTGATCGCGATCGTTGCCGCGTTGACGGTTGACGGCTATTATAGCCGCGCGGTCGTTATTAGCTGTTAGCTCGTTGCGTTGAATTCCAACAACTAGCTACAAGTGATTCAGCCGTTAGCCGTTGCGTCAACTAGTTGCGTTGCGCAACGACCACTTCTACTTGACATTTATTTGACATCATTGCAGTTCGCTGTTCGACTGAGTTGGACAGTTTTCGTATTTGAATAATTCTAAGGAATAATTTGGGTTTATTGCTATGGTCGAAAAATTCATTCAAATCAATTATTTCACCTAAATACCTAAAAGATGTCTCTTTAGCACATTGTCAGGCGACTTACGTATGGTTAAACAATACTATTTTTTGAAGCATTTCTCTAAAAGTTCTGTCAAAATAAAATAATAATTAATTGTAATCTTTTATTGGCTAAGACCAAGAACGGTTTTTAAATTAAATATCTATAAATATACTGCTCAAAGTAATATAGTTCCGTAAGAGTGATTTAGTATTTACATAATTAGCGATCATTTTAAATCCCTAGAGTAATTTAAAGGTACTAGAAAATGTCACGCAGAAAACCAAGTTTTCATACAAACGATTTATTTCCAAGGGAAATTGATATCGAAGTAAGTTTGAAAACGTTAAAAATATATCAGAAAATGGAAGGTGATGTCAATTGTGTTGTATGGGATGCTTCTCTAGTATTGGCAAAATATCTTGAAACTATGTGTCAACAAAAATCTGATTTCTTAAGTGGTTTAAGAGTTTTGGAGCTGGGAGCTGGTCTAGGGGTTGTGGGCCTCACAGCAGCTACTTTAGGGTTAGTAAATAATTTAACAGTAATATAATTATTAGATGGAACATTAATTAAAAGTATTGTTAGAGTATACAGTATTATACAGTTAAAATATTTTGTTTTGAAAAGGAATAAAGTAGAGGAGTGAGAGGCTACTTTATCCTTTTGTTATATATATAATTTATTATTTTGGGGTATACATCACAAATATCTTCAACTTGATTCATATGAACATCAAGTAAAGGATAAATAATTTCTTTTAAAAAAAGCCAATTTAAAAAATAACTCACATTTAGCTGTCTCTGTATTCATTATCATTATTCTTAATAAAAATTGTGGTTTCAGAGCTCAAGTAACACTTACAGATTTGCCTGAAGCACAGACTTTGCTACGGTTAAATATAAGTGAGAATAAATCTAAAATTAGCAGCATGGGAGGCTATGCTACTGCAGAATCACTTGTGTGGGGTGATAGCAGTTCTGAAATATTTCAATTTGAATGGGATATGGTAGTATTAGCAGACTGTGTATATTATGAGGAGGTAATTAATTATATAAAAATAAGTTGTTATTTTTTATTTATTAGGATTTCCTTACAAGAGTTAACTACCAATTAAGTATATAATATATACTTGTTATTAGAAAATTGAGCACTCAAAGGCGACTTGTCACAGTGACTGTTTTATTTTTGTTGCTATTGACCAGTTTAACAAAATGTATTAAGATGGGCGCCTGTTACTATACCATACTGTTTGATCTGTATTTATTGCTAAATAAAACATTGATGCCAACATGATCTATACTATTAATAGGCAATATTGGTGTTAAAATTTTTTTTGGTCTTTTTGTGCGTTGGATCTTTTCTGCACAATATGGTCCAATTTATCAGCTCTGAAATAGTACTGAAATGTTTTGGTTTCCAATTTCTGTGACGGTGCGTGCTGCGATTTAGGTGACAGCCGTTAGTAATAATCACTTGCGTTCCGCATTGCAAATATACTGGTCATTCTTGGCTTACATAATAATGTATAGTCTAAGATAAGAATAACTAATTTAGTTAATCTGTGACAATGTTCAATCTGGAATTATAATATATGTTGTGAGTTGTGAGTCCATTTACAAATTAATTTTGATTCTATTCATAATAGGGTATTTTTTGTTTTATTTCTGTTACATATAAATGAATATTTGAATTCAAGTTCAAGCATGAAATCTACTGTAAAAATACAGTACTGTGTAATGGGTTACTTGCAGCATAAGTACCCATAAGTGCTAAGAACTGAGGTGCTATACATACTACAATTCATATGCAATCCAGTCAACATGAGAGAACAAGCAGCTAGCTGTGAAACAAGAGGCATGTTTGAGACAAGAACCTGTATAATGAATGATGTTAGTGTTATTATAATATCAGACCTGTATCATAATGTCCCTTTGATGGGGATATTCCTCCTTTACTAATGTTAATGTGCTTGGTAAATATTTTGAATCTAGTCTGGGTACTGTGAGACAAAATGTATCTCATAGTTGTCATGTACATATACCCCTATCATATTACCTATAACTATTTTCATATTATGTTAGTATGTGTTATGTAATGTGTGATGCAATAATAATTAACAGATATTTGGACATTTTATTTCTTATTTTTGCAATAGTTCAAACTTTCAAAGGAACTAAAAATAATTAAACTTTACAGGCTATTGATCCATTGCTTGAAACACTACAAAATATAAATTGTTCAAGTAAAAAGAAGACAGTCATATATTTGACTCAAGAACTGCGAGATTCTGAAATACAGAAGCAGCTGTGGGATATGTTCTATAAAAAGTTGACTCACATATTTAAAATTGAAAAAATACCAGAAGATGAACAACATGTTAACTATCGAAGTGGAGACATCATTCTATTAAAGTTAAGCAAAAAAATATATTAAGTGAGTACTCAATTATTAACATGACGAGTACATTTATGACAATTCTTTGGTACTTATGATAAAATTAAATAATCTGTTTACACTGTGGTTCAAGCAAGGCGGCTCAATTCAATTATTTTTAGGTGTTAAGAGGGCGGGGCCTATCAGAGGGGCGGGGTATGTAATAGCACGCCCTCATGCATCCGTACTGTTAGACTCTTCAGTCTTCACTCGCCCAGTCGCCCTATGCGTGTTTACTTGTAGTCAAGCTCAATAGTTTGTTGTTATTTGTTTTAATATTGTTCCTTCAAGTCTTTAATCTTGTTATTTTTTGTGGTGTTATTTTTATTTTTTATTTAGTTTAGTTTTTACAAGTTAACGCCTGTCTCACGTCAACTCCTAGAATTTAGAGGATACAATTTCCGGCAAATCATGTTATAAAGACCTAACTAACGTGTTGCCCATTCTGGGAATCGAACCTGTCCTGGGTTCCCGGTCCACAATCTATGCGATGAGGCTAAGCCAAGGAGGCGATGAAGAATTATTAATTTTATTTATAGGTAATTCTTTTTACCTCCAAAACATACGTGTACGTACATACAGCTGAAAGGAAAGTGCAGCTTTACAGTCGCCGTAATGTTTGCATTGAAGTGTACGATCTTATCGAGCTAATTTTTGTTGACGCGTGGTCTTAGGGGGTGTTTTGGATCGGTAAAAAGAGTTGGTAATCGGTAAAAATGATTGGAAACAGGGTTTTTATTTCGTTAATCATTCCAAACCAGATATCATGCTGCACTGAAGTGAGAGCCGGATTTAGATATAGGTCATTCAAGAGGCGGGCTTACAAAAAAAAAGCCGCTGTACTTAACGCATTATTAGAACGCAATTAAAAAAAAGTTTATTCAAATTATCTTCCTTGATCTTATTCCGTAGTTGAAGAGAATTTGTAATACAGGGTATTAATACATGGGTAGAGATTATAGGAAGTTTAATGAAAGAGCTAGTAAAAATATGCCACATTTGTTAGAAATAACACTGTTCTCTATACAGAAATTACAGAATCCATTCAGCATTGTGTGTCGGATTCTAGATCACAACAGTAGGCATAAGTGAGGACTTATTGTGCATACCGACCCTTAAATTCGTAGCACATACAAATTAAAAATTATAATCATAATTGTTCTATTTACTATCTCTAATAACTAATGAGTGATTGCATGCAAATTGCACAAATTAATAAATAATGTTTCATGTGATGCATTGTGTTTTTATTTTTTTAACCTACCTTACTCTAATCGTATCTCAATATAAGGTCGGCGCAACATAATTATTTTAAAGCATGGTGCAGAAAGGGTTCGGCTTAGTTTTTACGACGGGCTCTCGCTCTGACGTCAACCCCCTTTTAGGGGATTCAATCTCGGGCAAATGTTTGAATAACACCCACCCGACCTGGATTCGAACCCAGAATCTCCAGGTTCAACGTTCAGTTGGATGGTCCCGGTCAGTGCCCAGTATATTTGCCCAACACCTTTTTCATATTCAAGCTTTTAAAAGCTTGTTTTCATTTTTCTAGTTTCTTTACGCAGTCATATTGAGGTGGAACAGTTTCTGGAAAATTAAAAATATCATTGTTTTTCGACAATTTTCTCGTGAATTATTATAGGCAACACTGTTTTTGAAATGTCTAAATTGAAATTTATCGAAATTGACACAGGGAGCCCCCTATTATCTTTTACAACCTATCGAGTATAAAAATTGATAGAATCAACAAAAAATAAAACTATCTCTTTTTTACTAATGGATGTCAACTCAAGTAAAGAAGGATCAATATACAAGTGTTTGTTCCTATAGGCCCGCATCCGTCAATAAGCCACGCCCCCGGAACGAAGTAAAAAATATAATACGGCAGCTGAATCGGTGGTCTAGTGACGGGGCGTGATTCATTGCGTATGCGTATCAATATCGATTAAATGTTTTATTTAGTTATTTCACGGTACATTCTTTTGCATTACATACATATTGTCACACCTGTATACCATAAGGGGATGCAGAGACTATAATTTTCTAATTCGTGTGATTAGAAAAGCTGTAGTGCGTTTAGATAACGATTTTTATAACAAACGATTTTTTGAGTTGTTCTTATGATTGATGTCTTCATTGAGTTACTGTTTAAAGTGCACATTCTGTTGCTGATGATTATATCATTAAAACAAATTGTGCCAATAATAGTCTAATATTTTAACTAAATAATGTTCAAATTAAATATGAACTTTGTCTGACTATGTAAAAAAATAATGTTCAAATTTAATATAATTAAATGTTCAAATTAAAATGTTCAAATGTGAATATTTTTGTACGTTTATTATGTATTACTTGATTTTATTTGATTTATTCAAGATAATCAACGTTACGTTCATTATTTAATTAAAATATCAAAGTATTTTTGGCACTATTAGTTTCACATAACATAACATAACCTAAGCTCACGCCTGTATCCCCGAAGGGGTAGGCAGAGGCGTACTAGCGAACTAGAACACCCACATTTCGCCGAGCTTAGTTCCGTCCCAGATGTGATAGGGGGCGAGCCTATCGCCATATCGGGCACAAATTCCAGACTCCGGGCTGAAATGGAAAAATCCAATATCACTTTGCCCGACCCGGGGATCGAACCCGAAACCTCAGAACCGTAGTCGTACCGAGATACCACCACGCCACGGAGGCAGTCATTACTATTAGTTTCAACGATATAATTATCAGCCACAGGATGTCCACTTCTAAATATTAACTCAAATTGAGTTACTCAATGAGAACATGAATCATGAGAACAACCTAAAAAAATCGTTTGTTAATCTCTGATACAAAAATCGTTATCTAAGCGCACTAGAGTTTTTCTAATCATACTAATTAGAAAATTATAGTCTCTGCCTACTCTTATGGTATACCAGTGTGATAATATGTATTATCATCGTCATCATCACCAGCCATAGGACGTCCACTGCTGAACATAGGCCTCCCCCAAAGATTTCCAGATCGACCTGTTGGAAGCGGCCTGCATCCAGCGACTTCCTGCGACCTTAGTTCTCGAGTGGAGACCACGTACCGGCAAGCGCAGCGTAGGACGTCCACATACAAAGTGGACCGATGACCTGATAAAGGTCGCAGGAAGATAATATGTATGTAATCAGAGAGACTGTCCCGCCCACACACCCGCCACTGTAACTCCTGTAAGCCAGGATCAACAGTGGCACGCATTTTACGACACCGAGCAATGAAGCTCGGTGAGTCTCAGAGAATGCAAAATTGTCTTCATCCTGCAACGAAATTAATCAAACAGAAAGATAGGGAGGAGTTGGAATTATAGGGTTTCCACTTCCCTCCGTAAAAATGCAGGAGACAATGTAATGAACTAAGGAGGCATCAGCCTCATACATAGGGATATTTACAACTGGAGAGGCCAGATGTAAAGCACCACGGAAATAATTTTAATTTTAGTGGGTCCTATCATGCGAGCTGTTAAACTTGATTCCAATAATAAGTATGGCAAAAACGCCGGAATGCACGGAAATTCGTCCTAGTTTCCACAAGGTCCATATAGTATACAACTCCAGATGTTATTTGCATACTGTCTAGCATGATGGTGCGCTCATTTTGCCAGAGACCACACTCCCAAAGAATGTGATGTGCGGTCTGGTCATATTCACAGCCGAGTACAGAACACGGGCACGCAGGTGACTCAACCAACTTAAATGAAAACAATTTACACTTAAAGTTACCGTGGCCTGTAAGAAATTGTGAGACACAATGATCTATTTCTAACCAAGTTTTAGATAGACGATCGCGGATTGAAGGAAAGTACTGATATAAGTGCCGCCCCTTTATAGAGTTGTCCCATCGAGTTTGCCATTCATTTAGAAGCTCGTTACAAATTTCGGATTCCGGTTTAAAAAGTCTATTGATTCTCGATAGCTCGCGGGACGTAAGAAAGGATTTATCCATGTTCTCTCTAGTTGAGTAATACATCGCGGCGCGACGCTGCACCTCCAGATCGACTGGAAGTACACCGGCAAGAACAGGCAAAGCTTCGGTGCTAACGGTTCTATAAGCTTTACACAAGAATATCAACGCCAGACGCTGACTTTGGAGCAATTTTCTGCGTACGGCGCCAATAGTAGCTCTGTCAGCCCATACAGGTGATCCATAACAAATACAGCCTAGGTAGGTAGCTCCATAGATGACTTTGAGTGTGTTAAACGATAGACCCCACGTCGAAGTCGATATTCTCGTCAAAGCGTAGAAATTTCTTTTAGATTTTTCTCCCACGTTTTTAATGTGTTCAATAAATGAAAAATTTCGTTCTAAGACTAACCCAAGGTAGCAAACCGATTCTTTTCTTTTGATGGAAATATTATTAAATTTAATTTGTGGTTGTGATTTTAGGATGCCTTTTAATAGTAATTGATATGTTTTTTGGGGTGTATGTGTGTAATGTAAAAAATATACCGTGATATAATATAATAAAACATTTTATCGATATCGATAATATACGCAATGAATCACGCCCTTCGTCACTAGACCGCCATTCCTGTTGCCGTATTATCATTACTTTGGAACAGGGGCGTGGCCTATTGACGGATGCGGGTCTATAGGAATAAACACTTGTGTATTGATCCTTCTTTACTTAAGTTGACATCCATTAGTAGAAAAGAGATAGCATTATATTTTGCTGTATCTATCAAATTTTATACTCGATAGGTTGTAATAGACAATAGGGGCCAGGTTGATTAAAATTGTTGTCGAATTTTTTTCAGAGTTTTTGACACTTGCTTTTTGGTAACTTTTTCAAGTTAATTTTCAGAAAATATAAATATAAGTCTGGTCGAAAAACATAGAAGACCTTTCCATACCTCAGTGAATCTACAGTGTATACATTATGTGACTACCTACTTAAAAAAAAGGGAGTATGTACCGGTATGCAAACTTTCAATACCATTATTTTACTTCAGCAGGCGAATTAACATAATTTTATGCAACGGAGAAGAGTATGAATATAATATTTGAATGGTACACAGTGAAAATATATAACACATATATATTAAACACAGGCGGGCATTAAATGTCGATCAGTTCCTCCAGTTTTGGTTATGGTGACCACACGCTCATGGCCTCAGGCTAAAGATTTAATCATTAAGTAACAAATTAAACAAAACAACAGTAAGTTGGCTTTTTTGTGATTTCTCAAAGAGCCTCAAAGCCTGTGGCGGTTGGTGTAATGAAAGCATTATTCCTGGACAACTCACTATTGACCAAGAATATGAGTATGAGTATTGTTTTTACAAAAAAAACCCAAGATAATTTCTCTGTATCTCTTATAGATTCCGATTTCACCATACTGCCTCGGTTAAAAACACACTGTATAAAAAAATTTATCTGCTGTTTGCATACATTTTGTTAACAGGTAATGGACGATAAACAGAAAAAAGCACACAAAAATATACCTGAAACTGATCGCTGGATTCTTTGTGATTCAAAGTCTAATCCTGGTCGCAAATATTATTACAATCCTTTGACAAAACAAACATTATGGCATCACTCTGATGAAGAGGTGGGTTTTATTCTGTATGGTTTGTTAATTTTTACAATTCATTATCAATTTTACAATTCACTTGCATCTTCATTTATGCTTTTTTATTGCAGATTAAGAAAGAGGAAGAGAGAAAAAAGAGGACAATAAGCATTGCTGATAATCCTTCAAACAACACCAACGTTGATAAACAGTTTGATATGCCAAAAAACTATGATGCAGCCAGTACATGTGAACCTAAAATTACCAATTCTATACCTCCCCCTATCAATGCATGGGGTTTACCCTTTATTCAACCAACTGTGCCTTTTATTCAACAATCTCTTCCAACAGCTTTTATTAACAGTCCATTACTTTGTAATCAAATCATTGCACCTAATCAAACAGTTGTTGATTTACCATGCAGCACTCAAAATACTATAAATCAGGTGCAAAATATAAACACATTTTCACCCAACTTTGATTTCAACAGTTATGAATTGTCTAATCTGGTAATAAAACTTAAAGAAAACAAGTCAGAAAATGCAATGAATCGTAGTGCAGACTTAAGAAATAAAATACTGTGTAAAGATTTTAAAAATAGACACACTCATAATCAGCTAGCAAAACACAGAACAACACACCAGAAAGTAAATAGAAATGTGAGTATTTTACATTATTTGTATTATTTTATATTATTAGTTTTTTGCCTGTGCCTGTTGTCTATTCTATTTTGTTACAGTAAGACTTAAGTGGTGGAAATAGACTCCAAGTTATATGGTTCTGTATTTTTTTTTATAGCAGAGATTGGGAAACAAGCAGATGGGTCGCCTGATGGTAAGTGATCTCCACCACCCATAGACACCCAAGACACAAAAAGAATCATGGGTGTGTTGCCAACCTAAAAGAACGGAATGGAAGGGGAGGGAAAAGGGATTGGGAAAGGTTGTGGAGAAATGGGCCATCGGAAATCTCACTCACCGAACGAAACGTGTCAGCAAGCTAGCACTTTACGTCGGTTTTTTGTGAGACAGTGGTATCTAACCGGTCGAGCCGGCCCTTTAGTGATATAGACGTTACTGTCTACAGCGTGGCTCTACCACTCAAAATGTTGTGTTTGTAGTATGGGCCCTTACTCATGTAAGTACGCATCATAGATTCAATCTGATATGTTATTATATTTTCTTTTAAGGTAACCTGGGATGATGAAAGAGTAAAGGTCATATTATCGTACCTGAGAAATTATGCCCCACCAGGTACAAAGTCTGACTGTTGGTACATTGTACCAGATACTGCTGTTGTTCTAAAACATTCTCGTCTACTCTATCAAATGACAGCATTGGGTAAAACATTTTTAATTGTTTGTTTCTTATGTAATGTCAGTATACAGTGAAAGTGAGAGATTTACACTTTATTTTCAAATACCCTTATCCAACACCAATATTTTGACGCAACACAAGTCGTGGAAAGGATTCGGGTTAGTATTTACAACCTGCCTGACGTGAATCCCTTGGGAGTTTTAGTTCCTTGCGGACCTGTAAAGCAGCTCTGTCTGAGCTAGGAATCAAACCCAGGAGATCTCGGTCTATATATACCCCGTAACAGACCAAAGATGTTACTGGTGGAAAATTTACCCATAGAATAATAATAATGTTTGCTCTCTTTTGTACTGTACCATTGCTGATCACAGGCCTCTACTAATGAAAGGGGTCAAATGTTAAAATAGTAACCTAATATGAAGTTGGGTTGGAAAATAGGTTCTTCGAAATTTGTGGATTCGGTCTCCGCACGGTATTTTCTTTGAATGTTAAAACATGGCATTAAAACGCCAAAGGTTCACAAACTTGGGACTAGTTTCGAAACTTTCGAACAGTTTCTTTTTGGAATATTATGGGTAAATACATCTCAACACACATTTACAGATGGCAAGAGATGTCGTTTAAAAGTACCTCAGTCTGTGAGAATGGAACTTGGACATCTCGAACAAAAATTTGCTAATAAAGCAATCAGCCGGTTTCTACGTTTTCATTGCACGGAGATAGATTCAGGTATGTGTATGCTATACAAGCTCTGCTGCCTTTTATTTGAATTATTCTTTGTGAGAGAAACATGCTTATGAATCAGGTATTATAGGACAAATATAGTTAACTGCTTCAGTGGCGTAGTAGTACTGCTTGTACGACTATCGCTCTGAGGTTTCTGGTTTGATCCAAGGGTCGGCGCAAAGTGATATTGCATTTTTTTAGTATATGCCCGGGGACTGGAACCTGTAACCGATTTGGCGATAAGTTCGCCACCTATCACGTCTGGAACGGAATTAAGCTCGGCGAAATGTGGGTGTTCTAGTTCGCTAATGCGCCTCTGCCTTTGCCCTTTGGGGATACAAGCGTTAGCTTATGTTATTTTACTATATAAAAATAAGTCGGGTTTTCCTTCCTGACGCTATAACTCCAGAACGCACGAACCGATTTCCACGTTTGCACGTTTGCATTCGTTGGAAAGGTCTCGGGCTCCGTGAGGTTTATAGCAAAGAAAATTCAGGAAAAATTTCAACAGAAAAGCGGGACAATCTTTTTTCACATACAGCGCCATCTCTGATACATCAGAGATGGCGCTGTATGTATAGCATGCTATGTATAGCATGTACTACAAACCAATATTTTAAGTAGATGGCGCCGGTGCGTGAAAAAAGATATTCCAGATATTAGAGATTTCACAGACGGGGTGACAATCGAGCAGACAGATGGGGTGACCGACTGGGTGACAGACGGGTGACAGACAGGTGACAGACTGGGTGACAGACGGGTGACATACAGGGTGACAGACGGGTGACATACAGGGTGACAGACGGGTGACACACGGGTGACCGACGGGGTGATGGACGGGGTGACTGACGGGGTGATGGACGGGGTAACTGACGAGGGTACTGACTGGGTGACTGACGAAAACGGACCAAAGTAGATCATCTCATTACCTCCTTTAGAATTATTGGATTATAGGTGCCTACAACTCATTCTTTCAACCCTCTCTCTCCTACGCAGACGAAGTTGCGCGGGTCAGCTAGTGTTATATAGTTAACTTTAGTAATTGTCATTCTATGTCATTGGCGTCTGTTTAGTAGTGTTATGTGCTAAGGGTTCTGGGGGTTTAGACAAGTGGCTTATGCGCTAGTCGAAAAAAATTTACGAATAAAATAAATGTATGAGAATGACATAAGAGTACGCCGCCTTATGTCATGTCTTATGTCATTCCCATACATTTATTCTATTCAACTATTCTATTCGACTAGCACATAAGCCACTTGTCTAAACCCGCAGCACAAATAATCAAACGCCGATAGTTCTCGGTAACAAATAACGATGCAGCACTTTAATTAACAATAATACACTGATACAGCACACAATACGCATAATACTCATAGATTCGGCGCCTGACCATAGACGGCTCTAGTATAACAGTAGGTTTTAGATAATGTAATATAATTTATAATAGTGGTGAGACTTCTAGTTGAAATTACACACATTTATAGTGTTTTATTTGAAAGTTTCGGATTTTTACAAACCAAGTTTGTCTTACAAGAATACAAATGTATTGTTGTATTACTGTTGTATTGTATCAGGCTTAACTGATAATATTGTGTCAAATATAGTCGGAAGTCCAAACAATTATACCTATTTAGGTATTGCCATCTAAGTCGACTACTATTATTTTTCAGATATAGAACTAAATAATAAAAAGGACCGAATAAATAACTTGATAAATACGTGTCGAAAGCTATCTGAAGCTAATTACCATGTGGTAAGTATATTAAACATTATTTTGTAACATCTTTATTTTATTATAATTATTGAATAGGACATTCATTCAAGGTATTTTTGTTTAGGTACTGTTATGTTATACTGATAAATCATTCCTATCATTTAAGAGAAGATTAAATACTCCTGTATTTACTGTTAACAAAATTATAGAACTTCAAAGTCAAGGTAGACTTATACCACGAAATTCGACTATACCTTCAGAGGCTGTAACTGATCAGGCGTTTAGTGATGATACCAATATTGATAATAAACGGGTCTGTGAAGAAAGTCCAACTATTGAAACGAGAACGAGTCTAAAATTTAATGCGTCTCCAACAAAAGATTTGTACTTGAAAATTGACAAAGAAGTCAAATGTAATGCTGTATCGTCAAATGTTTCAACTAAATCTGACGGCGTAACAAAGTACCAATATTTAGAAAAGGCAATTACAAGGGTCGTTGAGCAGAATTTTTGCTCCAGCAAGCCAGATACTACTTGTACCCATATAAATATAAAACATAATTCAAACAAATCGACAAAGAAAAGAATCATAAAGTTAAAGCCGGCATGTGAAGAAAATGCTGTAAGTGGTCATTCCTCAAAGAAGAAAAGATGGAGTGCATTTAAAAACTTAACACATGAGTCACAGTCTACAACGTTGCAATCTACTCCACATAATGAAGTTAATGATAGCATGTTAGAACAAAAAATTGATGATAAAGATAATTCTATGATACAGTCATCTAAAGAACTAAATAATTCAAAACCTAATGACCTAATTCCCACTGAAGTTGAGAAACCATCTACTAGTAATATTGAGTCTGCGCAAATAAAATATAATAATAATAATAAAAATAAATCTACATCTACTACTAAACCTGTAAGTAGTTTGTTTCCGGATCGCACGTCTAAAACTATTGACTCCGACTTCGAGGACTTTACTAAGGTAAATACCTGGATACCGAAATTCATGGACATAATGGAAAATGTTCTAATGGGAGTTTTAAGTCAAGATAGCACAGTTGATGTGAAAGAAATGCCACAGCTACTGCGTTTGCACAAAGCTACATTAGATATCATTAAGAATTTTAGTAATCGCTGGTTAATTGTTGATGCGGCTAACAAATTATCTATGAAAATTTCACAAGCAACTGATAGTAAAGGTTAGTTTTGAAATTAAAATAAAACAATTGATAGATTGTGGCGTTCAATTAAATATTGTTTGAACTTATTTGTTTTCAAATAAATTAAAAATATTTATTTCCTTCTAGGTACCATAAAACTTGACCAAAATTTCTTTGATGACATATATGTTTATGGTGTAAATTTTGTAAAAGTTTTAGAGGTAATGTATTTCTGTTCACATTTTGTAAGTTGTCATTTTTATGGATTTTTTACCATTAGCTAATTTTAGGAAATAAGCTCCAATCTGGCAGATATCAAAAATGCACAAAGAATGTTGGAAAATATACGTGACGATAACCTTACGCTTAGTGACAGTAGTTGCTACAATGTTTCGACAAATATTGTGCCCGACCAACAAGAGGTGTTTAGAGATTACAATAAAAAATGTAAGTTTCCCCATGAATGTAAAATAGATCTGTAAAGATCTCATATACATATTATATAATAAACGATTTTTTTTCTATAGATGAGGAAGAAAATAAAGTTACTATCGACACTACAAAACCAAGTACAGATTGTACAACAGGACAAAGTAATAGTGACACTAAAAATGATAATGAAGATAATTGTCTTTCAAACAAAAGAAAGTTCGATGAGGTTTGTGTTATAAAATCGAAACTATTTAAAATTACTTGATTAAGTATTTAAACACGGCTTTGTTGAAATAATATTGTAAACTTTTAGTACACGGTAGAAAGCTCATTTATATTAAAAAATAAAATGAATACACTTTGTCTGATAAATAAATAATTTTTAGATCAATGATGCCCACGAAAACGTTTATTTTAATGCTCTTAAACTACGCAAAAGACATCACGAACAAGAGGTTAATATTTCTGATCCTCTTGATATTAGTGAAAACAATGATGAAGAGGTTACTAGTAATGAGTACAAAGATGAAAAATATTCATTATTGGATATGCAAGAAAAAGAATATTTCTTAAAGGATACTACAGATGGTATAAGTGACCCCACCGAAATTAAAAACGATGCCGTAATAATCACTTCATACAGCGATATGTTGGAAGATAATCTTATATCTGTAAAGGAAGGAGATAAAAACATTGAGTATAGTGAACAAGCTCAAGTGTTCCAACAAGTTCCCGACGAAAACTCTAGTAATTTGGACAATGAAAAGTTTAAATGCTTCATTGGAATGTTTTTAAAAGAAATTAGGGAAGCTTTAATAGTGTGGTAAGTAGTAATTAAGAAATTCATGAAAAGGTAAAACAAGAATCATAATTAGTATAAAATATTTATCCATATTTCATTATTACCATAGATTACATAATATGTGCTATTATGAACTTTTAAAGTTGTATGTTTAAAACTCAATTTACTTATTATACTTTCGATAATAATTTATCTTTTAGGATTCTTTAGCTAAATGGCAAAAACGGAATACCTATCATTTTGTCATGTTCGTCTATCCATATGTAACAGCTATTTTATCATCTATGAATGGGTGTATTCTATGAACCGATATAAGTAATACAGGGAAAATATTTTCTGGGTTTTCACATAATTTGTGAATTATGGATTACTTATAAATAGGCCCGACGTTTCTAAATTTAATTTTAACGCGGTTATTAGCTTCTAAAGCCGTAAAAATTGTGGCACCTCCCTCTTCTTGTAAACTTTGCATTGTAAAAATATTCGAGGTAGTATGGCATAAAATTTACAAATAATTTTAACCATAGAAATTCATCACTAGTTGTACTATTTTGCTTTGTGTTGTTAGAGACGTACATGATGGATGGTTTCATCAATTTTTGCTGTTTATTTACACCGAATGGTGATGTTATTGATAAGTTGTTGAGTACGAAAAACCGAAATAGCTTGTCTGGTAAACTTGTCATGTACCTACAATAAATAACGTACAAAATTTTTAAAACAAATATCGTCGAGAAAATTATGCATCATTTTTAATTAATATCCCTAACTAATAATCGTGATGTAGCCATCTACTTAGATCTTAGTGTACCAGTGGGTAGTGACCCAGTAAAATAAACTGACATGTATATATTTATTTTCAGTGCTCAAAATTTTGAAATGTGTATATCTCACCATAATGTAATCAACAACGACCTAAGTGAAAAGTTTGAAGAAGTACACGCACACTTATACAATATACAGCGATCATTAGACAGGTACAATCTTCTTTCTACATGCTCTTATCTCACCTCAATGTGAGAGTGAGGTTGACGCAATACGCTTTCTCATAAATGGCGCAAGGCACACAAATTATGCTTAATTTTAACGACCCGCTGACTGCCCGATGTCAACCCCCATTTGAGGGATCTGGTCCCGGGAAAAATTGTGTTAGAAAAATATCCCGCTCAATCTGGGATTCGAATCTAAGACCTTCTGGTTGACAGCCAATACACGCTGCCACTAGACCAAGGAAGTGTCATTTTATTAGACAGATACAATGATGTCATGAATGACCAAAGTGCATTATTTGTTGCTATTTTCGCTTAGTATATTTTCGTTAAGCATACTGGCCACTTATCATCGATAATCAGTCTTCGAACTTAGTTACCTACGACTTGTTAGAATCTTCTATATAGAAATTACCAGAAAATATTTTTATTGCTGCTTACCTATCTCCTTCCTTTCCTTTAAACGTGATTACAATTTAAACAGTTGTGAAATTAAATTATTAAAGTTATAATTCTAATAAACAAATAGTTTATCTAAAGCCGCGTCTCCTGCACAAAAAAATTACATAAAACAGTATTTCTACAATTTTTTGTCTATGGTCCATTGTTATAAGAGCAGGTGACAATGAAAAACCATGTTTTGTGTAGGTGATTAAAGTTTTTGTTTCGATAATACATGTGCAGGACATGCGGCTTTGAAGTGAACGAAACATCTGATTAGGTTAAACACTGAAAAAACACAGGTAAATCCCTCAATGTTCAAAGTGGAGTTAGTTTGGGCATATTAGAAAGCCGCAGATATTTTTTCCTTTCCTATTGCCTGATGTTAGTCTGTTGTAATATTTGTAGTATTATCCATCGCGAAACCGGCGACGTCAACAATAACTTCCAAAGTTTGCTGAGGCAGGCTGGTGTCGATGTTAAACTCGATCAAAGCTTGTGTGATGAATACAGGTGAGTTCTATTTTTTTGCCGGAGTGAGGTACAGTAAACCTGTAGGCTAATTTTCCACCGACTTAGGGAAAAAGTCATCAATTCCTTTGTATTTTTTTTTTAAAGTATGTCTCCTCCAAATGTGGACCGATTTTAAAAAAATATTTTGGGTTCAATAGAGCTCATTTCAAGGGTGGTCTCCATCGATATAATAATATACCTAGATGCACAGTTGACGCTCAGAAAGTGGGACAGCCAACGAGTGCTTAAAATGTAAGTAAGCACTTGTTGGCTGTCAGTCGGGCGCCGACCGTTCGTCTGTGAAGATGCCTAAATGCTCTGTGAAAGAGTGCAAAAATAACACTCTTACAAAGCGCAAAACACATGGGATTTCGTATTTTAAGTAAGTATAATTCCCTTACTTGATACTTAAAACCTTAATCATGTTAAATTAAGTATTAAACGTTTATAAATAATTAATTTAACGAATTCAGTTAATCAAATATTTTGTCCCTTTTGAAATCATGATTTGGAACAATGAAATATATGGAGTCGTTTTTTTTTGGAAATATATTATATTTATTTTAAATTTATTATTTTTTTTTATTAATTACAGATTTCCATGAAATGAAATAGTAAGAGATAAATGGCGTAAAATTATTTCCGAAGAAAGGAGAGAAGAAAATTTTAAACCCAATTACTCAAGTGTGGTTTGTTCAGACCATTTTGCCGATTCCGATGGATATTATACAGAAGAAGGGATTAGGAAAATTAAAAAGAAAACTGTACCAAAAATAAAGGTGATAAATTGTCATCAGCTACATTGTCCTTAACTAATGTTTACTATTTAATTTAACAATATGTATGCTGTTGGTGTACCTATAAATAAATAAATAAATAAATATTGCCACATTTATTGACTTTATTTTAGATTGTCGTAACTACAAGTTTAAATGAGGCAGGGTGCAGTTGAAAAATATTTGATACAGAATTCATCAATAGCAAGCATATACTAGGTACATACTGCCATGTAAAATGACTATTTAATAATTTGCGGCTAATTCTAATAAATGTTTTCAATCAAAGTGTGCAGATCATAAAAAATTGCCAACATGAACAAAGTTGAACATTCCGCTGTCAAATAATAATTTTAATGGTTCATTCTCGCGATTTTTCATTTTTATCTTGGATTCTCGGATTGAGATCATTTATTGGAACCGGTCGTTAGGCATAATTACTACAACAGTAATTGTGGCGTCATCATTTATTGGAAACATATTCATTTCCAGGAACCAGCAATTGAACCAATAAATAATGAAGGATCACCAATACCATCAGAATTTTCATCAATCTTTAACACACCTAAGACGTTATTTTTGAAAGATAATTTGAAAGAACGCAACCAAAAATGTAAACTTAAATCTAATTTAGTGCGAAACTTAAAAAGGCAGAACAAAAGATTAAGAAAACGAAATGATAGTCTAAAAGAAATTATTAAGAATCTAAAGAGCAAAGGACGATCTTAGTGTGAGGCCAGGACTATGTATGTGACTGTTGGGTGTTATTTATTTATTTATGAATCACGCTAAGGCAAAACAGTGCTTATTTCATATTCATAACTCATAAGCTTTGTTATCTTTTAAACATTTATACTCTATCTATCTCTTAATGTAAGTAAAATTATTATAGAGATATCGCCATTCTCATCTACATTGTACGCCACGTGGTCAAAATTTCTCACAGATAAATACAAGAACTATTCGACTCCATTCAATCTTTGTCCAAGTGACTAGAATGTTTCTTTTAATAATGTCAAATTATTGTCAAATTCAAAAACGATTAGAAATTCAAAAATTTCGAATATAGGAACGTTTGAACATTCAATTTAAAAAGCTACTTTATGCCGCGTCTGTAAGGTCATATTTGTGTTAATTTAATTAAATTTGTGATGTTTATTTGTTTTGTCTGTCGAGGACACTGTTTACAATGATATTTGTATGGAACTGTGCATCTAGGTATATTATTATATCGATGGTGGTCTCATATAAATTTGGTCACGATCGGACCAAGTTGGAAGTCGGTCAGTTAAGTTTTTTGACACTCATGAGCATCGATATAATAATATACCTAGATGCACAGTTCCATACAAATATCATTGTAAACAGTGTCCTCGACAGACAAAACAAATAAACATCACAAATTTAATTAAATTAACACAAATATGACCTTATAGACGCGGCATAAAGTAGCTTTTTAAATTGAATGTTCAAACGTTCTTGTATTCGAAATTTTTGAATTTCTAATCGTTTTTGAATTTGACAATAATTTGACATTATTAAAAGAAACATTCTAGTCACTTGGACAAAGATTGAATGGAGTCGAATAGTTCTTGTATTTATTTGTGAGAAATGTTGACCACGTGGCGTACAATGTAGATGAGAATGGCAATATCTGTATAATAATTTTACAGTTTACTTACATTAAGAGATAGATAGAGTATAAATGTTTAGAAGATAACAAAGCTTATTAGTAATGAATATGAAATAAGCACTGTTTTGCCTTAACAAGATTCATAAATAAATAAATAACACCCAACAGTCACATACATAGTCCTGGCCCCACACTAAGATCGTCCTTTGCTCTTTAGATTTTTAATAATTTCTTTTAGACTATCATTTCGTTTTCTTAATCTTTTGTTCTGCCTTTTTAAGTGTCGCACTAAATTAGGTTTAAGTTTAAATTTTTGGTTGCGTTCTTTCAAATTATCTTTCAAAAATAACGTCTTAGGTGTGTTAAAGATTGATGAAAATTCTGATGGTATTGGTGATCCTTCATTATTTATTGGTTCAATTTCTGGTTCCTGGAAATGAATATGTTTCCAATAAATGATGACGCCACAATTACTGTTGTAGTAATTATGCCTAACGACCGGTTCCAATAAATGATCTCAATCCGAGAATCCAAGATAAAAATGAAAAATCGCGAGAATGAACCATTAAAATTATTATTTGACAGCGGAATGTTCAACTTTGTTCATGTTGGCAAATTTTTATGATCTGCACACTTTGATAGAAAACATTTATTAGAATTAGCCGCAAATTATTAAATAGTCATTTTACATAGCACTATGTACCTAGTATATGCTTGCTATTGATGAATTCTGTATCAAATATTTTTCAGCTATTACACTTGTACTGCACCCTGCCTCATTTAAACTTGTAGTTATGACAATCTAAAATAAAGTCAATAAATGTGGCAATATTTATTTATTTATAGGTACACCAACAGCATACATATTGTTAAATTAAATAGTAAACATTAGTTACGGACAATGTAGCTGATGACAATTTATCACCTTTATTTTTGGTACAGCATTCTTTTTAATTTTTCTAATCCCTTTTTCTGTATAATATCCATCGGAATCGGCAAAATGGTCTGAACAAACCACACTTGAGTAATTGGGTTTAAAATATTCTTCTCTCCTTTCTTCGGAAATAATCTTACGCCATTTATCTCTTACTATTTCATTTCATGGAAATCTGTAATTAATAAATAAAATTAATAAAAAAAATTATAAATTTAAAATAAATATAATATATTTACAAAAAAAAACGACTCCATATATTTCATTGTTCCAAATCATGATTTCAAAAGGGACAAAATATTTTATTAACTGAATTCGTTAAATTCATTATTTATACACGTTTAATACTTAATTTAACATGATTAAGGTTTTAAGAATCAAGTAAGGGAATTATACTTACTTAAAATATGAAATCCCATGTGTTTTGCGCTTTGTAAGAGTGTTATTTTTGCACTCTTTCACAGAGCATTTAGGCATCTTCACAGGCGAACGGTCGGCGCCCGACTGACAGCAAACAAGTGCTTACTTACATTTTAAGCACTCGTTGGCTGTCCCACTTTCTGAGCGTCAACTGTGCATCTAGGTATATTATTATATCGATGCTCAAGAGTCATGACACTAATGCACATTGGATTCTAGAACTTGTCATTTGGTATTTTTTAATGCGACATTTGTGCACTTTTTTACTTGATTTCGGTGGAATTTTATTTCACTAAATGAAATCAAATCGTAAGTATTCGAAATCGAATCGAGTGTCAAAAGTCAGGGGGCTGGTGTTGAAGTACACTGAACCTAATGTTGAGGTTCATGTACTTGGTAGTGAGGTACACTGCACTTAGTGGTGAGGTACAATGTACCTGGCGTGGTGAGGTACACTGAACCTGGGGACTGACTTGATACTCGATTCAAATTTGACTTCGATTCGGCTTCATTTAGTGACTTAATATTCCACCGAAATCATGTAAAAAATTGGAGAACGGTCACATTAAAAATTACCAAATGTCAAGTTCTAGAATCCAATGCGGCATTAGCGCACTTTATAACTCGATTTCGATGGAAGTCACTAAATGAAATCAAATCGTATTTGAAATCGAATCGAGTGTCAAAAGTTAGGGGGCTGGTGTTGAAGTACACTGAACCTAATGTTGAGGTACATGTACCTGGTAGTAGGATACACTAAACTTGGTGGTGAGGTACACTAAACTTAGCATTGAGGTACATTGAACCTGATAATGAAGTACACTGCACCTAGTGGTTAGAATTATATAATCTGACATTTTTGCATAATGGATATTGGATATTCTGTGGCTGACCTCGAAACTCAATTCGCATGGTCATGCAACCACCTGGTTTTTTATCATGTATTTAATTTTTTTGAACTTCAACACCAGCCCCCTAACTTTTGACACTCGATTCGATTTCGAATACGATTTGATTTCATTTAGTGGCTTCCATCGAAATCGAGTTATAAAGTGCGCTAATGCCGCATTGGATTCTAGAACTTGACATTTGGTAGCGAACTAATTTTTTATTTATGACTTCACGTTTAAATTGTAATCTATAAATAATTAATCTCTTAACGAGTTGTTTTTTATTTCAGGGGCGTTGTACACAAATGCCGAAGTGAGGTTAATGAATTTTTAAAGGTGTTGGAACGAAATTTTTCCGCCCAAAATTGTGATCTACCTTTACCTAGTCCTCAGTATGTATAATGGTTTAAAATATTTTTTATGTTCGTATTATTTATAAATCTTTCTTGTTACTCGGCTGGGTGATTTTACAGAACTATACCGAGTACAGAAAACGCATAAAACTAAAAATAATCAACGCCATGCCTAATATTGAAGTGATGACACAAAAGCGGAAGACATAATATTCCAGTGGCGAAGGTCTATGCTAGATATTCTTGTTATAATAATTCCGATAGATTAGTTTACAATAGCAGAGGTAAGTTGGTAGGAATTTTAATATGGACGCTTCGCCACTTAATATTACTATAATTCTGTTATTACAATGAAGATGTTCCTACTCCGCATTTACAAGATCGGTGAACCTGGCAACTGTCGTGTCTCCCCCCAGACATTGCGGGTAGCAGTAAAACTCTTTTCCCAGTGAAAAAAAAATCATCTGAATACTAGAATCGGTCAATACTAGACAATCCTCCATTTTTCTTTTGGCCAGTATTTGTATACTTTTTGCAAAATCCTGTTGTTATTGCATTAGTCGGAATTAAAGTGATCACTATGAACTATACGTGACGTGCAAGTGCAACGGGACACTTTTCCCAGTAGGTAGACGATGAAGAGATTTATGTACATAAGTTGCCTCTATCCCCGAAGGGGTAGGCAGAGGCGCCCTAGCGAACTAGAACAACCACATTTCGCCGAGCTTAGTTCCGGGATATGTGATAGGGGGCCAGCCTATCGCCATCATCATCATAATCATCGGGAACAAATTCCAGACTCCGGCCTGAAATGGAAAAATCCATTATCGCTTTGCCCGACCCGGGGATCGAACCTGAGACCTCAGGACAGCAATCGTACCGAAATGCAACCACGCCACAGAGGCAGTCAAACAGAAATATCATTTAATTCTAGCAAATATAACTGTATGCCACTGTGTAGGTAATAGTTACTGGGCCTCACAGTGGCGTTACTATACCATCTGAGGCAAAAAAGTGGCAAATTCATTGGATGGGGGGGGGGGGGGTAAGTTTAATATATTTTAAAAAAATACAAGCTCGGCTGGGGGCCCGTGGCATTTTGCCAGCCCTGCCACCCGATAGTTCCGCCACTGGGGCCTCAAGTCTATGACTCCTTACTCAGAATTAACCACTTATATGATGTTATGGAGACAAGTATTTCTAAAACACTGATTATGCTTTATAAATACTTAAATTACATAAATGTAAATACATATTTTTTATAAACTCGAAAATAAGAATTAAGTAATTCTTTAGTTATATATTGCATAACATGTCTATGCATTGCGTTGTAAAATACATTTTAAGCTAATATAAAATGTAATATTTTTAAGTTATTGAAATAAACACACTAAGTTAAAAAAAAACTACTTGTAAAACGCTATTAGACTGCTCAGAAACTTAGGGATATTTCGTGTCACGCTTAAAAAACACTTTTAATTTATTCCTTCTTGGTGTAGTGGCAGTGTATAATTCTGTAAGTTCCGGTACTATTCCAGGTACGGTCAGCGGCAATATTTTTTCTAATATGATTAAAAACTAAGTCCAGTCATTTTTGCAACATGCTTGAAAAGTGTTATGCCGTTGAAATTAAAAGTTATCCTTGGAATGAAATATTCATAAGACAAGTTTGAGCAAAATCTAAATACGGATTATAAATTTTAACTTTTGTGGGTTCTACAATCTTATGTATGTGGTTCACAATAGCAATATAGGGCCTTACTTATAAAAACATTTTCGCTTATCTTTTCGCTAAGAATAGCCTGTCATTGTTTTCCTTGAGCTACATTGTTTAAAAATGAAAGGGACAACCTATGGTTAAAGGTAAGTAGCGCTTAAATATTTTTATAAGTAAGGGCCTAAGTGTGTAAGTCGGTGTTTTGTCACAAATTGTTTGTGCATTGATGTCTTTTAATTTATGAATAACATTTCATAATCCTCCTATATTTTATAATCTCAGCAATTTCTCATTTTAATTTTAGTTCAGGCCAAAGTATATGCGAAAGCATTTTCATTTTGTAAATAACGTTTTTGTATGAATTCAAAGCAGTTGCGAATAAAAGAGTTTCTATTTTTTGTTTTGTTTTTATTCACAAATTAATAATGTTCTTCGTTAGTAGCAATAATATTAATAACAATAATATCTTAGATTAATAACTCAATAACATAATGATTGTCATAGCCAAATAAAATAATATATAGTAGATTAATCCACTTTTCCACGTTTTGCTAATACAGGTATACATGCGTGGGTTTGTATAATTTGCCAAACTTATACAAATGCGACAATATGCTTTTTGGTCATCTACATTCCACAGCGCCGAGAGTGAAACGTTTGTAAAACATGCGTCGTGTTCTTGTGCGTCGGCGCATTAAAATACGCCGTGTACAGAGGCCCTTAATACTGTGAACTGTCAGATAAAATTATTATAGCAGATTTTTATCTGTAGGTACAAACATGTTCTCTTTATGCAAAGGGCATGCATGGAATGCACATACAGCAAGACGTGCATGAATGAGTTGAATTAGTTTCACCTATCTTATTGAGATTGGTTCCGTTTTTTAACAAAAAACTATAACATGGACCAAGAATCTTATAAATTATCTCTGAAACAAATGTTTGTTTGATACACAAATATATGTTTCACGTGTTGTCAAAGTGTTTTTTTTTGCAATTAAAACCGTGGGTCCAAATATTTGAAGAGAACGTCAGAGTTTCTTCCATGTTCTTCTAAAAACAGCAACGTCAGAGTTCCTTGCCCATTCTTCTCTTGCCGGGTACACACCAACCGAACGAAGGCGAAAGAACGTTCGCGAAGGGTCATCGGCGATGGCGACCGAACGTTCCCGATTATTCGCGAATCTTCGCTGTTGCGTTTATGGTGAGTGCACACCGGCCGAACGAAGGAGAAAGAATCTAGGCCTGTTTCATTTACACAACAGCGAAAGCTTGTTTGTGTGAACGCAACAGGTATAGATTCTTTCGCCTTCGTTCGGCGGGTGTGTACGCGCCATACACAACATTCGCGGACATTCTTTCGCCTTCGTTCGGCTGGTGTGTACGCGTCATCTGACGAACCAGCTTTCCGAACTGGTGATAGAGAAACATTTTGACGGAATCGGAGTTGATAATAAATGATTTGATTTATAAAACTATCATATATCAAGTAGAGCAATTGAAAGTAATAATATTTATTTTACATGATATCCCAGTGACATATGGTTAGATTAACTCATTTGTGCACGCTGTGTAATATACACATACATATATGCTTGTATTATTGATCATTATGGGCCTTACTTATAAAATCATTTTTGCTCATCTTTTCCCTAAGAATAACCTGTCACTTTTTCCTTGCGTTATATTGCTTAAAAATGAAAGGGACAACCTATGCTTAAAGATAAGCAGCGCTTAAATATTTTCATAAGAGGCTGTGTATCTAGATTATTAACATCTTAGGGCCAGCGCCATACTGAGCGACAGTATACAAATATGAACAGTTTTAAAAAATTGTATTACTTTTTTTTATCACAGAAAGGGGGTTCAAACTTGCAAGCGGGTTAGAGTTAGATATTTTTTATATTTTACGCTAGCGACTACGTAAAATTTCTATGAAAAACGTCAGTTCCCCGCATAACCGCTAGAGGCGTTCGGGTGTTTGTCATACAAATATTTTACGGAGCCGCTAGCGAGTAATGTCAGAAAAATGGTGGTCATGGTTGGCCTACAGCTGATGTTAAATGATCACTGCCGCCCAAAAACAACCTTAATACCGGTTCAGGAACGCCATCCATTCAGCAGGTGGGGATGGAATCCCATATTATAGCGTGGGATACAATAATAGAATTCGGCGGCTAGTATTATTCCAAACAATTCCTAAAGTATATTAAAAAGGTATCATACCGCCGACCCTTAGGTATAATCATTATAATATTGGTAAGTGTGACTTTATTAATTAGCGTGACTCATGCGCCAGTCATCTTGCGTTGTTCTACATTTTGAACAAACAACGCGCAATAAATGGCATTGCTAGCACAAATGAGTTTTCCCCAAATCTTGATACTGATGTTCATGAACATTCAGTGAAGATGGCACTAAATCAACAAAATGATACACATTTTGACTAGATTGAATATAAACATGAGCACTTATTTAAATCCTCTTCCTTCGACCATTGCTTGCGCGCAGTATTTTGGGAATTGTACCACCGATAAAAGGAAGTCTGTAAGACCCTGAAACAATATAAAATTATATTACACTAATATATATAACCTTTAGCGTCATAGTTGCATCATACATGTAATATTTATAAAAATAGATATTAAATAAATGTCGTCATGCTCAAGATGGTTCCCTGAGTTATGGCCATGGTCTTAATTAACGTTGAGTACTTAGAATTGTCCATGTAGCAAAGTGATAAACATTTTTATCGGTTATCGACTGTAGTTGTATTATTTCGTGTATTATATCATTGTTTTTACATACATAAGCTCCCGCCTGTATCCCCAAAGGAGTAGGCGGTGGCGCACTAGCAAACTAGAACATATATTTCGTCGAGCTTAGTTCCGTTCCAGTTTGCTCCCAGATGTGATGGGGGGCGAGCCTATCGCCATATCGGACACAAATTTCTGATATTGAAAAATCCAATATCACTGCCCGACCCGGGGATCGAACCCGAGATCTCAGGACGGAAGTCGTACCGCAATACAGCTACGCCACCGAGGCAGGTCAGTCGTCACTCGTCATGTATGTAATATAAAATATGTCATTGGTTTATTTTATATACGTGCCAGTGCATTCTGCGTCCAGGATCTCCGGGACTGCTTTGAGGTAATCGCAATCTCGTATGCGCCTTAGCTTTAACCTTAGGGTGTCTCATTAGGGTAAGTAGGCAATCAATTGGAATGGGGAAATGAAACTGCAGATACATTTCTGTTTGCCTTTGTGACGTTGTGTGAAGAATTTTACACTTGTCTCTTTTATGATGCGGGGGTTTAAACCCATGTAGAGGTGAAACCGAAAAGATTATGAAAGTGTCGAAAATATGTTCAACACTCATAGGTAAGACCTGTTTACTACTTTCGGAATACTGCTGGAATAAAATGCAACTAGATATCGTTCTGTTACTTCATAAAAGAAGGAATTACAGACTAACACAATTTCGCTTAATAATCAGCAAGAAAAGTAGCGATTGCTCAGTTGGGAATGGTACGGATGCGAGACGAGTGTCGGAGGTTTGAGACCAACCCCAAAATGTAGCATACACCTCTGACTTTTCTATGTTAAGTGTGTTTTCATTGTGAAATATCGCTTGTTATAACTGGGAAGGAAAACATCGTGAGGAAACCTGCATAACCGAGAATTTCGAAGTTATGTGACGTTTATCAACCCGCATTAGGCCAGCGTGGTAGACTAAGGCCTAACCCCTCTCATAAGTAGAGGAGGCCCGTGCCCAGCAGTGGGACAGTGATAGAGATATTTCTCAAGAGTGGAATACATTTTAATTGTACAATAGGTAGGTGACAATACAAAGGAAGTTACGGCGCCACCGAAGAGACAAGTACTTCCATAAAATAAATTACTGCTGTGACACTCGCAAAATCACCACCAGCGCGATGAAGCCATTTATATTTTTAAAAGAAGAAGAGGAGACGAGTGCCTATTTATACATGAATGAAATAATTCTAAGCATAGTCCTTGCCGGCTTCGGACTAGCTTTTACCAAATTTGAATAATTATAGCGTAATAGAAATATAGACTTTTAACTTACGTTTAAGGGTTCTATGCAGACTGTGAAGGGCAGCACGATAATGTAAATACCAGCAGCTATGCCTGCTACCCAGAAACCAATGAATATGAGGATTACGAGCCAAATGATTGAAAAAAACACGTTACCCATTCTCTGAAAAAAAGGACATTGATTTTTAATAAAGTTTAAGTCCCTACGAAAATCTATAGATTATAGTAGAACTACAATGTCTCGTAAGTGAAGATTTTTAACTACTATAAGTAGGTACCTACGGAATAAGTATTAAAAATTTGCTAGAACACCCACATTTCGCCGAGATCATTTCCGTCCCAGCTGTGATAGGGGGCAAGCCTATTGTCATATCAAGCATAAACTCCAGACTCCGGGCTGATACTGAGTAGAAGAACTGCCCTATAATCGAAGCCGGCCCTGGAATCGAACCCAAGACCTTAGGATAATTATCGTACCGCGCCTATCTATTCGAAACTGGTTGTTGCTGGTATTCATTTATGAATCACTAAGGACTTGGTATATTAGCGTGATGTTTCCAGTCGTCCATTCATCCGTCCATCGTCTTGATAAAATAGTGAACTGTATGGTATGTGCTGTATAATGGCTGCATTTATTGGTCAAGTCGCTATAAAGTTATACTACAAGTACCTAGAAAAATGTACCCACAAAAAATATTGATTCCTGAGAAATTACGTGCCAAATTTATAGTTCTTTTTTTATAACAGAGACTGGCAAACCAGCAGATGGGTCACCTGATGGTAAGTAACTCCACCGCCCATAGACACCCAAGATACAAAAGTAATCAGGGGTGCGATGTCAACTTATAAGGAAGGGAATAGGCATTGTAAAATGGAGGGCGAATCTCCACTGGAAATCTCACTCATCGGACGAAACCAACAGCAAGTGTCACTTTACGTCGATTTTCTGTGAGACAGTGGTATCAAACTGGTCGAGCCGGCCGGGCCCATTCGTGCTGTAGATGTTACTATACTACATCGTGGCTCTACCACTGAAAGTTGCACTGTTATCAATAAAGATCAAAGTTAAAAATACATAGGCTTATTTTGGAAACTAATAGCTTGAACAGGGGAGTTACTACTTACCACCAACTCTTGTAACAGCATTATTATTTATTTTGTACAGGAAGCGGTAAAGCAAGATTATAATAATACTGCTATAAGAGGTGGTGGTGACCCCCCAAGTAAGCGTAAATATGTAAAATATATTATTAGGTACCTATGTACTTGCCGCTTGGGCTGACACACTGGAGTAATCTACCTACTTTATGCTTGCCCCATATCACGCCATTATTCCTATGGGCATACATGCGTACAATTAGGTAATTATGTGATGTGGATTGTGATGTCATTTCATATCTGATAAGATCGAAATTTGTTTGGATTCCTTGATGGTAGAACCTGAATAATGTAGACCGTACTATACAATAAATAGATGATAATTACGTATATATACATGTAGGGTCTTACTTATAAAAGCATTTTTAGCTGAGCAAATGGTTAAGAATAACCTGTCACATTTTTCCTTGCGTTACATTGTTTAAAAATGAAAGGAACAACCTATGGTACAAAGATAAGCAGCGCCTCAATATTTTTATAAGTAAGGGGCATAGTAGATGACCGTAAGTAATCCTACTTAAAATATAAAATGTAAGGTGTGTACTGTAGCATTCTTTTTATCGATAAACTGTATGATAAGCCACTATAACCACTGTTGACATTAAGTCTGGTAATAATTCACGTTTTGTTATTAATTTTTGGAAATTTTATGAAGTGTTAAGTGGTCTTCTGAAGAAATGCATATTATAAAAGCCTTTAAACCTTTTTTAAACCTTTCGCATCTTCAATTTTCTGGCAATAAGGACCTTCAATAGCAGTGATCTTAACATCTGCAGGGTTACCACGACCTCTTATAGCAGTATTATTATAATCTTTCTCCGTTTGTTTTGCATGGGAATATTGACAAGTAAAATTATAATAATACTGCTATAAGAGGTGATGGTAACCCCCCAGGTGACCTAGTTGCACGTTTTCTGTTACAAAATACAAAGCTGAATATATACCTATGTGTCAAATTCGTTCTGTTATAGTTCTATTATTATATCAAAAATTTTCATTAGTCTTTTAGTGGGTCCGAGCTTGTAGGTACCTAACTATTTTATTTATTGATGTATACGTAGATAAAAGTTCTTAAGTATCACTTTTTATCATATTTTGTTTAGAGATATAGATGCATGATAATATTAAAGAGTCGAATATAAACTTAATATGCAAGTTGAGTGAAAGTTATCTCTATCAACTCTCTACACAACGAAGTACCTAGGTGAATCTATAATGAGCGCGAGTCGAGGTCAATGAATTCTTAATTTTGATGATGAAGATTTCCAGTTTTAAAGCTTCTACTGACGCGTTGGTATCGTGAGGAATTACGTAACGTTTATTGTAGTCTGCTCAAAACTACAATAAATTAGCAACGTGGGCTAACCCAAGGACCTACGAGTTTCTAGTTGGTAGGTGTTAATAAACTAGGTAAGTAGGTGTTTTTTTATCTAATAAGCCGACCGTTTGAAGGTACCTATACCTATTAAATAACTATTAAAACGACTATAAAGAGTTATATTATTATATTGTTTTGTTCGAAGAAAATAAATATTAGTGCTACTGCACCCACGCGCACGTTCTTTTATCTCAGTAGGTACGGGACATACCTTACCTAGATAAGTAGATAATATTATAATACGTTCATCCATCATTTTCTGAGTGCTGTTAGTACAATAATATTATTGTAGTTAATACGTTTCCACTAGTTAATTCATGCAATACGCGTCCGTGATGCGAACAAGGAAACTGCGAAGTCTTGATTTAATATTTTTAACCATGATATTGTTATTCAATTTTATTGTATCGATACGCTATGAAAATATGTAGGTTCTATAGAGGTATAGGTACCTACCTAAAGTCCAATTAAGTATGTAATATGAAAAGGAATAAATTAAACCGCTCATATTTATTTTGTAATTAATATGTAATGTAATTAATTTTGTAAAACAAGAACAAACAAGCATTTGTGGTAATACATGCCTATTGCAGTATATACAAAGTATTCTGTGAATACCTATGTATTTCTGATTCATAAATATTACACGCGAAATAAAAATCCTAACAAGAGGTGCAAACAACATACAAGAACTCTAATTAAACCAACGGTGGTTTTTGTTATTAGCGAAGGTTTATAAATAGAGTTTATATACGTGTATCTTACCGGCTTTAAATACCCACAAAACGATCACAACTTAAGTGCGACTGGACTAGCCGTGTCACTTTCCACTGTTTAACTGACGAATGACGATGTGAAACTGTTGAGTACCAAATACCGAGTACGAGTCACTACGAGTAGTACGTAATAAACCTTGAGTAATGCCTCACTCACGCATACGGCGTGCCCTTATCTGGGTGACGGAATGTAGACTCTGGCTTACTAGGTGATAACTTTTCATTAACAGTTAGTGATTTTTGTACTGAATTTATGAGTTTGTGATTACGGTGGTAGATGGTAGGTTAGGCTTCACCTACTACAGTTAGACTATGGGGACATTGTTTCTAAATATATAAACATATAAGTACGTTAAATCCAGTGCTCGAAGTGGACTTTTACGACTTTTCGTCCGACTTCCAAAAAGGAGAAGGTCCTCAATTCGTCTGTTCTTTTAATGTATGTTACGCGATATCTCCGCCAAATGTGGATCGATTTTCAAAATCCTTTTTGTATTCAATAAAGCTTATTTCAAGGGTGGTCCCATATTTAGGTCACGATCGGATTCGAAGTCAGTCTGTTAAGGTTTTAAACTTGTGATTATTATTATTTTTACTTCGAAAAGAGTGGAGGGAACGCTGTGAGATTATTTTTTATGAAATGGAACGCCATTCCCACGCGTTCCCCTCCATTTTGAGCTCCTGGTTATACAGCTTCTTTGTTCCAGTGGTAGCGCATACTGGGTTTGATTCCCGGTTCGGATGGATGTTTCTACAACAAATTTATCCCGGACTGGATTTACCGGAGGAGGGTTTACGTCAGGCAGAACACAGGTCCTAAAAAGTATCTAAGCCAAATCCTTTTTGGAACATGATTAAAAAGTGCGTTGCGTCCAAAGTTGCGCCAACCCCACATTGAAGTAGGGCAAGTAAAAAGAAAAAAAACCATAGAAAGACTAGTTTAAAGAAAGACCTACGAACTGCCATCTAATAGCGGGGAGCAGTTGGGATGCAACAATGATCTCAAGAATTCGAAAAACCATTGTTTCGGATTTGATCCCCGGGTCGGGCAGTGATATTGGTTTTTCTACTTAATACATAGAGTCTGGAATTTATGCCCGATATGGCGATAGACTCGCCTATCACATCTGGGACGGAAATGAGCTCTGTGAAATGTTGTTTTTTACAGTGCTCTAGTTCTCTAGTTAGCAGACGCCAAATTGAAGAAAGCTAGACGGCTTTGCTTACTTCTTCGGGAATACCTGTTAACCTAAAATAACTCAAAATAACCACGGCGCGGTCTAAGAGCTGGTTCACACAATACACAACAATACACAAAAATAACGTCTCCGAGCAGTGGCCCGCCCATCACTATATTGTATAAAAATGTTTTTAAATGTGTGAATTTGTATTGTTTACCTTTAAATAAATGCTTTAAGTCTAAATTGATGCAAGTAAACCTTTGTCATCCCGTATCAGTATAAAAATAAATTTATAAAATTATCGAAAAGAATACTTAAGTTAGTACACTATTATTTAACCGCCATCTTAGTTGCCAGTCACTCACATCACAAGCAATCGCGTGTTCTGTGACATCATGAAATGTCCAATCTATGTTCATGGGTCTATAAAAAAAAGTAAAACCTTAAGATTAAAGAGAGAGAGGAGATCGGTTCCCTCTCCATGACCTTGGCACTAGACTGGCAGCTAAAGATGGCGCAAAGTTTAGTGCGAAAGTAATAGTCGATGATTTGTCGATAAACATTTTTGTATTGTTTTTACAAAGCAGTACATAAATGTTCAAATGTAAATATTTTTGTACGTTTATTATTTATTACTTGTTTTTATTTGATTTATTTAAGATTATCAAACATTACGTTTATGATTTAGTTAAAATACTAGACTATTATTGGCACAATTAGTTTCAATGATATAATCATCAACATCAGAATGTGCACTTTAAACTCAATGACAATATCAATCATAAGAAATATCGTTTGTTATAAAAATCGTTATCTAAACGTACTAGAGCTTTTCTAATCATCCGAATTAGAAAATTATGGTCTCTGCCTCCTCTTATGGTATACAGGTGTGACAATATGTATGTAATGCAAAATAATATAGCGTGAAATAACTAAATAAAACATTTTATCAATATCGATACCATACGCAATTAATCACGCCCGTCACTAGACCACCATTTCAGCTGGCGTATTATTATTACTTTGTTCCGGGGGCGTGGCTTATTGACGGATGCGGGCCTATAGGAACAAACACTGTATATTGATCCTTTTTTACCTGAGTTGACATCCATTAGTAAAAAAGAGATAGCTTTATTTTTTGCTGATTCTATCAAATTTTATACTCGATAGGTTGTAAAAGACAATAGTGGCCCCCTGTGGTAAAATTAAAAATGACTGTCATCATCCATAATCATATTGTTTAATGTCTGCTATCAAAATTGAAAATTGATGATTCAAACATCTAGATTATTAAATTGAGTTTGAATATGTCTTCAGAGTTCAGAGTTCTTTGTATAGGCTATTGAAATATATACAAATACAAGACGGAAAAGCTAGAATGTAATTATATTGTGCACTGTGTACTCTGTAAATAAATACAATACTTTGATTTCATTGGCCCTGGTTTAACATTGTTGACAATAAACGCCTTTAACTATGGCTGGATATTTCGAAGAAATGGGATGGAGAGAACTTCAGGATGGAGAGCAGCCTGACCATTTGCTGCATATGGCAAGGTTTCTTATAGACTTTGGATTTCATGGCGAGAATTTCAACGGGGAGTGGCCTAGGTTTGAAAAATACTATTTTATTAAAGTTATATAAATAACTTCACCCGACAGTCAAATGCTTCAGGTTATTCTTGGTGGAAACATTATAATTATTGAGAAAGGTGAGCGGAGGAATAAATATTTAAGACCAACATAACATATCATAAGCTCACGCCTGTATCCCCAAAGGGGTAGGCAGAGGTGCACTAGCAAACTAGAACACCCACATTTCGCCGAGCTTAGTTCCGTCCCAGATGTGATAGGGGGTGAGCCTATCGCCATATTGGGCACAAATTCCAGACTCCAAGCTGATGTGGAAAAATTCAATATCACTATGCTCGACCCGGGAATCGAACCCGAGACCTCAGGACGGTAGTTGTACCGAAATAGAACCATGCCACCAAGGCAGTCAATCTTATTTATATTTAAGACCTATATTATTAAAAACAGTTTTATATTAAATCAAAGACGTTAGATATGAAAAACCATTTATGGTGATTTGATTAATTTTTATTTAAAAAATATGGCCTCCATCAAAGGTTGATGATTTTGCCAACGGCAGTGTTTAATAAATCCATTACTCAAAAATAGCTAGTTAGACATCTTGCTAATAAATCTATATTGATATAAATACCTACATGTATCGAGTTCCCCAAAGATTTCAGATTTTACAAGCTGATGATGTTGCAAGGAAAGCACTTGAATCATACTTATATTATAAAAGCAAAAGTTGTGTGTTGTTGTGAGTGTGTTTCGGATGTTTGTTACTTTTTAGCTACTTAAATTTAGCATTTTATTAATTTATTTTTAGGCTGCCACCTCCTGCATCAAGGCAAGCGGTTGCTCTAATACCAGAAGTAGTGATTGATAGCTCTGATAAGAGTTGTCCAATATGCTTAAAAAAATTTCACATTGGAGACAAAGGCAAAGAGATGCCTTGCCATCATATCTATCACTCAACATGTATATTGACCTGGCTGGAAAGGGTGAGTATTGATGCATTTATGTATACAATATTATTTTGCTTTTTTGCATCACAACAGATTCAAAACATACCATATTTTTTGGAAATCAAAATTTTAATGGAATGATAAAGTATTTAGAAACTTTTAGTATGTTTAATTTTAAGATTGTGCCCTTAAAATATGCTTTGAGGATCATTTTACCAGTCAGTGTGTCAAGGATATTTTAGACTGCACTGGATTTTACCATTAGGTGTAGACATGTATCTGTGAAGAGGTGGGCAGAGGCGAACTAGAACCATGCTAGCCAAGCTTATAATCTATCCCAAATGTGATGGGGGTGAGCTTATGGCTCAATCCAGGGCTTGAACTTGTGACCTCAGTATACTAATGGTATGCCAATAATACAGTGATGTGATTTTGTATTGCCATAATACAATGGATAGCAGGGTTCATTGAATTAAATGAGTGAATATAAACACTAATTGCGACAAGCGCGCCATGCCTACATCACATTTCCACTGACTTCTTTTGTTCCTTGGTAATAATTATAGATTCTACTGGCTTTTTTGTCAGGCAAAGTGATATTGGATTTTTCCATATCAGCCCGGAGTCTGGAATTCGTGCCTGATATGGTGATACGCTCGCCCCCTATCATATCTGGGATGGAACTAAGCTCAGCGAAATGTGGGTGTTCAAGTTTGCTAGTGTGCATCTAGTTAACCCTTAGGGATACAGGCGGCAAGTTATGTATGTATGTAATAATATCTTTTTTCTTTTTCAGACCAATACGTGCCCTTTCTGTAGGTATGAACTACCAACAGATGACGAGGCATATGAAGCCTTTAAGAAGGAGAAAAAGCGTGCAGAACAAAGGAAAGATGATTTAGAGACACTACATAATTCCATGTTTAGTTAATAATATCATGTTTTTACTCATAATTATTTGTTGGAGTTATAAGTTTGTGCATTTCAAGCTAAGGTTATACAAGTGTATTTGTCTCAAGGTGCTCATTTGAGAGGGTGTAATTAGGGGAAACTAAGTTATACTTTTGTAAGTATAATTCTTAAATTTGAAATATACTAGGTATTTTCTACAATACTACTTGATCAAGTGATAGTGCGTATAAGCAGTGGATTGGCTTCTGGTTTTTATTCCCAACCCGGCTAGCATGCGTATCACGAATATGTCTAGACAACTGACTGATGAGATGTTGTCTACGTGTTGTCTACAATAAAGTATCAAAATAAACGAGGACACATGTTAGCGTTCGTAGACATATAGAGAAAACCGATTATAACACGACAAAAAGCGTAGACAAAATTTTCTCGTGGCGCGCATGTTAGGCGGCCAGGTGAAGCATTGCTATTTTTCTAACACAGTTTGCTTGGCACTGGACTGACAGGGTTGACGTCAGGTAGCCAGACGGTCGTTTTGGTCCCATATTGAAGTGGCCTAAGGCAGGAGCAATAATAATATCATCCTGGATACTATCAGGAACTTACAAAAGGGCCTGGCGATTGCCGACTATAGCCGTTCTTTTAGCAATCATTCCATGGTGCATTTTGTGTTCGTGAAATGCATAAAAACATATAACAAATATAATATAATTCCTGATGATTCTGGTTCTTTGGGTGTATTTACTATTTGGTATGTTATCAATTTAGAAAATTATATTTAATAATAGTTATAATGTAGTGATGATGATGAAAAAAGGCTGAAGCCGAATCCTTTCTGCAACATGCTTGAAAAAGTGTGTTGCGCCCACATTGAGGTGGGATAAGGGCAGGTAGAAAGAAAGAAGTTATCATGTGGTGAAATGTTGTTATTATGTATATAGAAATAATTTGTAAAATCTTGCTGGATTCGGTAGAAATTTTATATCGGGTAGTTAGGTACCTAAAAATATGTATAAAATGTGCGAAAAATACGGTTTTGTTTCAATAAAACATGTGCTTTTATTGAAACAGACACATTTTTTTTACGCAAACAGACATTTATGATGAGTACCGAAAGTAATTAAAATAATTACGCTATTATTGTATTATATGGGTTTCTGAGATAATAAAATTAATTATGTTACTTATTATGGTGTTATTAACTACAATTCACACCCACAATAGGTAGATTTGTAAACAAATATTTCATATCTTTGTGTAAATATTTGTACATTTCAAACAATATTAGAATTTTGATATGTATACTAAGACTGTTAGTATTATATTATTATATTCATAATAACTTAGTGAAGCTTATAAACGTTCGATAGTTAAAACATGGCTGATTTCGAGATGTTTCAATTTTGAAGTGCTTTTTTATATGCTTTAAATGCATTTAACTAATACAGGTTTATAATTTCGATAAGGGTTTTATTGTGAATAAGACCCTAAATTGTTAATTAGTATGTTTCCTTACCCAATAGTCGCGAGGAATATTCTTCGAAGTGTGCTAGATTTTTCCTAGTTTGTTCAGCATAAAATAATATATGACTGACTAAAACAGATTACACAACTGTATTATAAACTGGTAATAATACTTACTTATGCGACGTTTGTGGAATACAATGAGTTTCCAGTTGTAACAATTTCTCACGTGAATTGATGTTGTTTTGATACGTTTTCGTTTTTCGAGATAAAAAATCTGCGTATGACCGAGATCGTATTTTCCTTCTCGCGTTCGATAGGAGTCTGCTGCCTCGAGAGTCACGGCTTTATAAGGGTTAATGACTGTTGTATGTGCGTGTTCAGTTCAAGGCACGCGACGACTAGTCGTATGGGTTTGTGATAAAAAATCATTCAAAACCCTCTACATTTTGTTATGTCAAAGTACTCTAAGCCCTCTGGAATTTATAAAACAAGTCAAGTGAGCCTTGTCTTAGGGGATTCGGAATCCTTACATACAATAATGCTTTTGTTTTCCCGGGACTGGATTACTCAGAGGGGATTGACGCCAGGCAGGCAGCCGGTCGTAATAACTAACTTAATGCTTTCTGCTCGAAAAAATGTGTTGGGCCGACCCCAAATTAAGGTGGGATAAGGGCAGTTAGAAAGAAAGAATGCTTCTGTTCTGGAAATGGTATGCAGAATTGCAACTACGTTTCACCAATATTAATTCCGTTCCATGATGACATGAGATGACCAGCATATTATTGTGCACAAATTTCATTCTCTGGTATCATTAAGATTTTTCTAATAATTAGAAATGCGAAAATTCAAATTATGATTGCCTGAATAATTAGGTTCACGTCCGTCGTCACAGGACCTTACATCTCGGCTGCTGCCGGCTTCTCTTTGCCAGATTGTAGGTTAATAGATACATATTAATCAAAAGTAAGAAGTGGTATTTCCCTCCCTTTGAACAATTTTTACCCGACTGCTTCGCAGTGAGGATAATGGCAATGCTTTACTCCTCGGGCTTCATCACTGGGTACTATCTTAGTACGCACTTGAATGTGCACTAGAGCGTAAAGCCGATAAGTCCCGGGCTGGGAGGTACACCTAATTATAAAGTGCACTTCCCTGGGGTATATTGGCCCAAATGTATCTAGATGTAACATAGCCTATAAATGCATTTGCGAATTGCGGTCTAATCTGTGACTTACCAACTCTTACTCTTGGTCTTACCTATAAAATCATCTAAGGTCTTTTGCGTGTATGATTCGATTAGCCTTAACTGTTGAGTAGATTGCCGTAAACAAACTATGCAACCTACATAATGGATTTGGTCTACAATACTTACAATGACATTTTAAACAAGAATAACTGTCACAAATCACAATCACTGGCTGGCATTTGTCAATTAAAAGTCAATCTAAATTATGCGTTTAAATCAAGTTCAATAGAAATATAAAATACCATAAAATTGAAAATATATAACAATATGAGTAAAAAAAGGGGGTTAGTATTTGTTTTACATCTATTTACAGAAATATAATAATTCGTTCAATATACCTACTTAGTGTCAAGTATTTTTTAAATAGTTCCAGCCGTTGCAAGTGCCCACCTAGATTACAAAAAGTATGCAAACATGCCAAACTTACTGACTGCAAAGATGTTGAAGAAATTATCGAGGCTCTAACCTTTGAAAATGAATGTAAGATATAACAATTCAATAATATGAGCCCTGTAATATTACTGTCCCACTGCTGGGCACGGGCCTCCTCTACTAATGAGAGGGGTTAGGCCTTAGTATACCACGCTGGTCTAATGTGGGTTGGTAGACTTCACATATCTTCGAATTTCTTGTAGAGGAATTCTCGTGTATGCAGGTTTCGTCACGTTGTTTTCCTTTACCTTTATAGCAAGCGATATTTCACAATGAAAACACACTTAACATAGAAAAGTCAGTGGTGTGTGCTCCTTTTTGGGGTTGGTCTAGAACCTCCGACACTCGTCTCGGCCGCGGCAGTCCGTACCTACCATTCCCAACTGAGCTGTCGCTGCTATATTACAATTATATACTATTCAATAAATTATGGATAATAGGTGCCTCGGTGGCGTGGTTGTATTTCGGTACGATTACCGTCCTGAGGTCTCGGGTTCGAACCCCGGGTCGGGCAAAGTGATATTGGATTTTTCCATATCAGCCCGGAGTCTGGAATTTGTGCCCGATAGCGATAGGCTCGCCCCCTGGGACGGAACTAAGCTCGGCGAAATGTGGGTGTACTAGTTCACTAGTGCGCGCGTGAGCTCATGTTATGTTAATAATAGTTATACGGTACTTCAGAGCTCTGTGGTGCAGATAGGAGCCTTATCTGTATTTTCCACCGCAGCAATGTGGTTGCGTATTCCAAAACATTGTAGATAACACAATTGAAAATTGTTTGGGCTCTATGTAATTTAAATATTTTTTAGGTACTCGCAATAAGAACACTTCAATTACTGCTCCAAAGTTTAAACTTAAACCGTTTAAACCTAAGCACTATAAAGATACTTGTGTTCCTATGGCGCCCTCAATGCACACACGGTAAATACTATTATTATATTTCAAACGTGGCTGATTCAGTCTCATAATCGCCTGGAGGTTTACACAAAAATCCTATTTCGGACTTATTATTGTATAGGTATTATATAATTTACCTAACTATACATAAAACAATAGATACTGCCCAATGTATAAGCGAAAGCGTGGTTAGGCAATGAATGATCCTTTCCTTATTTGTTTAATTATAAACAGTATTATGTATTTGTATGTAATGTAATTATTACAGATTGCGATATATAGGACATTGTGCGTTGGAAGCACCAGGAACATCGAACAAAAAAAACAGGTTTGCGAAACGTTAAATTATGCCGTATCAACATATTATAAAATCTTTAACTCATAAAAATTAAGTGTAAAGTTTCTAATATTTATTTTTATAGTTGTACTGAGATTGTAGTTTTTTTGTACCAACTTACTACCTATAACTAATTAAAAAAAAATCGTATTTTTTTATTTTTTTATTGTGATTCAGTAACGATTAAAGTTATGTGCAGATACGAAAGTGATAGTGATTTAGGTTGACCTAAAGATTCATTGACATCAAAATATTTCTTATTGAATGGGTGCAAATGACCAGTTATAATTAGTTGCATATTCGCACTATTACAAAATATGCCAAGTGTATAACTTTTCTTTATAGCAGAAACAGGCGAACAGCAGATGGGTCACCTGATGGTATGTGATCTCCACCGCCCATAGAAACTCAAGGCACAAAAAGAATAATGGGTGCATTGCCAACCTAAAAGGAGAGGATGGAAGGGGAGGGGGAAAAGGGATTGGGCAAGGGAGGGAGGAAAATGGGCCACCGGAAATCTCACTCACCGTACGAAACGTGACAGCAAGCTGCCACTTTACGCCGGTTTTCTGTGAGACAGTGGTATCAAACTGGTCGAGCCGGCCTATTGCTGTAGACGTTACTGTCTACAGCGTGGCTCTACCACTTCTCTTTAGTCGTAGTAGGTACCTACTGTCGTATAATGTAATAAATAACTTTTGAAGGAAAACTTTTGGTGGTTTCGAATTTACTTCAACGTCGGACGAAGAAGAGCTATCAAGCGGTATTCTAAGAAAGGGAAAGAAAGTTGAAAAATATAAGAAACGTGTTAGATATTTTGATTTGTTACCCGGCGATATAATGCTGCCCACTCCGGTACCAATCATAAAGCATTCGCCATCAGATAAATCAATTTTAAATGTAAGTATGATGTAATTCTGGTTTCTTAAGTTTACACGAATGTTATACATTGAAATAAAATTATTTTTACGGATTCTATCACAATTGTTTGTGATATTATCCGTAAAAATAGTTTTATTTCAATGATGTAATTCGTTCTTGTAGGTACCTACGTATAAGTTGGTAATTTTCTGTTTGATTACGACGAAATTCATAAAAATGCTGAAATATTTTAATGTGTTTATCTAAATTAATTAAAATTAATTTTACTATTACGAAATTATCCTTCCTCACACCCGCCGCTGTTCTAATTCCTCTAAACAAGAATCGACGATGACATGCATTTTACGATACCGAACAATAAAGTTCGGTGAGTACGACAATGTGAAAGTGTCTTATTCCGCAACGAAATTGTTCAAATAGAAAAATAGGGAAAATAAGTTTAGCACTTCATTTTCAATTTCAACATCAAATGCACCGTGTTGTGCAGAAATGATCCAAGCCACATTTCTTTTTTACATCAATATGGTCTATAATGGCTTAGACTTTAGATCACGTTGGCATCAATAAAAAATGTGGGTTGGATCATTTCTGCACAACACTGTCCAAATGTATTATGCAATTTTCTATTACAACAGAATTAGCACATAAAGCTATATCTACTCTATATACATATATAAACAATGTATGTATATTGTAGGTTCCAAGTCCCAAAACAAGTGGAGATGTGATACAAGCACAGAGGACTTCCGTAAAACCTGGAGAAAACGTACCACCGTTGCCCCCTAAATCTGGACATGAGTAAAATACTTTTAACATATTCTTTTTCATTACCAAAGCCGTTCAGTGAGTGGTTTATTAGTTTTCGACCGACTTCAAAAAAGGAGAAGGTCCACAATTCGTCTGTATGTTTTTTTATGTATGTTACTCGATATCTCTGCCAAATGTTGACCGATTTTCAAGATTATTTTTGTGTTCGATAGCTTATTCCAAGGGTGGTTCCATAATTTGGTCACGATCGGATACATTTATAATCATTAATATTTCTGCGTAACACGTGCATTGTGCAAGACATACGTATGTACTATGTAGATAGCTAACATAGCCCGGTTGTGGCCCGCAGCCAGCATCGAACCACAACTCGATGTGCACCACCCGTTCCGCGTCTTGTTGGTGTTTTGTTTTTCATATTATTATAATATGGATATGACAGGCAGCTAGTCGTAAAAATTAAGCCAAATCCTCTCAGCGACACGCCTGAAAAAGTGTGTTGCGCCGACCCCACATAATGGTGGGATAACGGCTGGTAGAAAGAAAAGATAGGATACATGGTATACATGGAATTAGGACCGCCGTGCATCCGTCGCAGCCCGCGCTAGTGTTTTATTTTATTAGATAGTCTAAGTATTAGAATGTAGGTGTATTACAGTGGCGAAGGGTGAAACATTTCAAAAGGGAAGCCAGTGCTACTTTCTCCTCTAAATAATGTCTGGATAAGACTTATATATATCCTATAATCTGGAAAAGGGAAGCTGGTAGGAGTAGGGTTGTATGGACACATCGCCACTGGTGTATTATCTTTATCACCATGCAAAAAGCGTAACTACGAATATTTTTATGTCATACTGCCTTCATTCAAAACTTTATTATTAGGTATAAACTAGGTTCAAGTAGGTTTTTAAGGTAATTTTCATTGATTTTGTATCAACTCGTGGTTTTCCCATTTCAGACTGTTTAAACCTCACAGCGGTATTGTTATCAATAGAGATAAAGAGTTTGTCCCTGACGTGGTACATATTCCGGGTGCAAAGGGACAAAGGTAGATTCGTTTATATTGAGTTTATAGAATTCGTAGCATTCTTATTGTAAATCTCGTAATATAAATTATAAATACTGAAATTTAATTTCAGACCCAAGAAAGGAAAGGGAAAGCCTTGCCACAAAGGCGGGTGAGTATATTATGTAATTTTTATACATATTTAGCTTAATTGGACCGTGTTGTGCAGAAATGATCCAACCCACATTTTTTATTCATGCCAACATGATCTAAAGTCTAACCCATTATAGACCATATTGATGTAAAAAAGAAATGTGGCTTGGATCATTTCTGCACAACACGGTCCAATTAATGTAAGAAATGCGCAGATGTTTTTATTTAGATACACCTTTTTATTATTATTTTCTGTGAACAGTAATGAATCTGGTGACTGGATTATCTTAGAAAAAAATCTATTCTACGTTCTATAATAGCATCTATAGTTACCAATCCTAATAGTTATGTTTTGCTGATTTTAGAATATGTCACAGAAAAACATGTACTAGAAAGAAATGTCGGTGAGTTCAGTTTATTTAAATTTCTCTTGCTTGGTTTTATATTTGGTTCAATGTCATGTTTCTGTTTTAATAGAAAATATGCTGCATTGAAGAGACGGCAGATGGAAAGAAAAATGAGAAGGTGTGTATGTAATAAGTTAATAACTAACCTGAATGAAATCATAAACATGGTAATTACTAATTGTTATTTCATTGTCGTATTCATCGTCATCATCATATCAGCCCTATATTATCCACTGCTGGACATAGGCCTCTTCCCTGTCACACCAACATTTCTTCTCCTGCGCTAGTCTCGTCCACGTTCTGCCTTGAACTTTAACGATGTCATCCTCCCATCTGACTGGTGGTCTACCTACTTATTATTTCCTGTAATTTGGCAAAGCTTTTGACTGCAAATAAAAGTTATAAAGCTTTTTTTTATTAATTTTATATGAATTTTTTAAAATTACATCGTCTAAAATATATAACAGAAATAAATATTGAAATATTCTCAAAGATACAAAACTATAAGCCTTTGACGTTTGGTGTAACCGTCAAATTGCGGGAAAGAGAAGTATCAGTATAACACGTCACGCCATGACGGTACGTGCATCGGAAAGGGATAGCACGATATCTCCAATCAATATGTCCCCAATTTAGAATTTAAAATATGAATTACTGGCTCTTTTTTTCCACCAATTACGATGCAATTTTTACAAAAGGGTTTCTTTTTTGTTTTATTTGTTATTATATATACTTAAATATGTGTATAAAGTCATACATGGTCAAGTACCCAATTGGCAAAGCTTTAAATATTAAAATTAGTAGTAGGTAGTGCAGGGTTGATACGGTTCGATTCCTACGATTGAACGTTTCACGGGTGCTACGCTACGTAGCAACGTTCTACGGGTGCTACACGGCGTACCAACGTTCTACGGATGCTACATGACGTAGCTAAGTTAGAATAGGCTACGCGGCGTAGCAATCCCAGAGGAGGATCAGTGTCCGTAAATGGTATCTTTATAACGAGAAAATATAACGAGAATGATTTCATAGCATTCCAGCAGTATTCCATCAGGTTACGCTCTTTACCAATATAATAAGTATATTCAATTAATTCGAACATATTGTTATAAATAGTATTTTTTTTGTGGATTCGCTGTTCCCGCTGAACTAAGTGCATTAATGTTTGTTAATATTTGTTTTTGTTTAATATGTTATTTAAGATCTGCTTCTGATGTGCCTTATACATCACTGGGTGTCACCGATGGTAAACCACGAGCTAGAGGTACCCAAAAACATTTGAAAGATGATGATTCTGTATGCGGCTTAGACGAGATACCGAAACCAGAACATGTAAGTGACGGTTTTAAATACATATACCTAAGTCTTGGTTGCATATTATTACCGATGTTGAGTTAATAAAATTAGTAAAAAGTGGTATTAAAATTTTAGGTACTTAATAATAGTCTTAACTTTGTGTTGTTTCATAATCCAGGGGAGACATTTTAAGTCGCAAAAGATATTGGGTTGAATTTCGTAGAATCTAGATGTAGACGTTTGATTTGCACGTAATTAAAACTTGGGAGACCAAAGTTAAATCATTGTCCCAAAAAGAACTATAATGAATAGGTATATGATATATGTATTTTAATTTTTGTTAATAGAAGAGGGGGCAAACGAACAGGCGGGTCACCTGATGTTAAGTCATCACCGCCGCCCATAAACATCCACAATGCCGGGGGAATCATGGATGTATTTCCGGCCTTTGCCTTTGCCGTTCCGTGGTAACATTTATGATTTATGAAAGTATAATGTGTTTTTTTACGAGGAAAATGCATTCTAGATTGTATTTAACGCTTGTAAAAGTAATCTGAGCTAACGTGGTCGGCGTTTTGTATAAATAAATAAACTTTAATAGAACCTTTTTATTTACCTTTGTCGTACAATATAGTATGTTCTATTTTAGGTACATATACCAGCAAATCTAAAAAGAGGAACATTACAAACCCATTCGTTAACTGTTTTACCGTGCACTAAGGAAAGAAAACCTGAGCTTCATTATGGCATTTTGGCAGGATCTTTCAATATGTACGATTCAAAATTCGGTATGTTAGACTTTTTCCAAACAATTTGTGGTTGTTAACCGACTGCTTAAAAGAAAGTAGTCCATCCTTAAAGATAGTACGTATTTTTGTTATTTTTGAGTTTTGTTTGTGCAATTTTGCAGTCGGTTTAATATTTTGTTAAACTGTAATTATCGATTTAAATTATGCCAATAGGTACTATATCTATTGAGTTGTTATCCCGTTATAGCGTTTATGATTGAGACTTATAACATAAAAATCATTGCAGGAGCCAGATCGAGAGGTAGACAAGCTCTCACAATGAGTGTCATGGCTTATTGCCTAGCGTTCCACTATCACCCCAAACAATGGACCATGAAGCTGGTAGACAACTTGGTAGAGGCCGGCGATCAATGGCAGGCATCTTTTATTTACTATGCATCAATTTTTACATAACAATTGCATACGATGTGACTTTGCTTAATCTTTTGAGATTGCATTATTGTAAAACAAAAATAAATATTATCTCTATAGTTGAGTCAAATTCAAATTCGATTAAATTCAAATTTTTATTCAGTAATTAGGTCACTAGGGACACTTTTACTTATTTTATTTATTTATTTATTTATTTTAGGAAGATTTACAGACAAATAAATACAATATGTGGAGATTCTGTGAATAGGCCTATGCTAATTACAAATCTTCGCAAATGAAAATTTACATGTAATATAAATTAAGACTGCCTCGGTGGCGTGGTGGTATTTCGGTACAACTACGGTTCTGAGGTCTCGGGTACGATCCCCGGGTCGGGCAAAGTGATATTGGATTTTTCCATATCAGCCCGGAGTCTGGAATATGTGCCCGATATGGCGATAGGCTCGCCCCCATCACATCTGGGACGGAACTAAGCTCGACAATATGTGGGTGTTCTAGTTCGCTAGTGTGCCTCTGCCTACCCCTTCGGGGATACAGGCGTGAACTTATGTTATAAATTAATTAGATAATGCCGAATTTTACAACGACTTTGATGGTGTTTTTCCATAAAGTATTATAATTTTGATGCTCAAAAAGCACACCAGGGCTGCCTTAAGGCATGCGGGGGCACATAAGAATTCAGGGGCCCCTTGGAGAGTAAAAATAATTGATTGTGAGCCTTTCGGCGCCCCGTGTGCCCTTATGGTAAACACTATACTGCGCGATATAAGCAATTTTAAATCAACAAAAATATACCATTTACAGTGATATTTGTTTTCAAAGGTACATACAATGTCTAGAAAAAGTCCACGACCACTCTGCAGTGCAGGGTATGTGCGAAGTCTTGCCGTTTGGCAAGAAACAAACAATGGTTCTCAACGGGAAACGTATGCAAGTGTTATTAGGCGAACCAGACATAGTCGGTTACACAATGTCTTTGGATCCTACAGTTTATAATCTATGCAGAGGATTGAGAGTTTTCTTTAAAGACAACCGAGCTGGTATTTTATTAACGAGGTATAGATTTCGTGATATTTTTAGAATTTAGTAGAAAAATATGTTTGATGTCTGATTGATTTTTAATATCTGTGCAGGGTTTTAAAAATAGTGATTTGGAAGGATAAGGTTTGCTATTACATATTCGATCCAGCTGGTAGAGATGCAAGAGCTTATTCTAATTATGCCAACGGAGCCGCTGCCCTCATAAACGTTAAAGATTTGGATTCTGTCGCTGAAGTTCTACTAGCGCGTAGTATAGTAGAAGATCAAAAGTATGTTTTAGCACCTGTAAAAGTTCTGAAAATGGCGGATGAAAAATGCGACGAAGATTTTGAATCTGATAAAGAACTTACTCAAGCAGAAAAGGCAATGATGGGCTATAGAATACTAAATGAAAATTGCGCCATAGTAAACGCTAATATGCATTTGGGTGATAGATGCTTTGAAGATTCCAAATTTCGACAGGCATTACCCATAGCTATCGTTGCCATGACATATGCGAAAATATCTCCACCAAATACTTGGTTCACTAAAACGCTAGATAAAATTTTACGTTTAGGCAACAAGCTATTTGTTGATTGCTTGCATCCCAAAGTAATGATTGATTTGACAATCGATAATATTCCTAACGAAATAGTTGTAGGTCCGTATATGTGCGAAATTATTATATATAGAGAGCGGGTGAAAGGACAACTTTTCACTACTAAAGAGTGTTTATTCAATATTAAAACTGGTTTAGAAGAGTTTTTCAGTCATGAATATAATAGTGGTATACTTGAATTTAACAACTATTGGCTTGGTGTGTGGAGACAAAAGGACATGTTCTACTTATTTGATCCATACCCACGTACGAATGATGGTCAGAGATCTGTCAAAGTCGGCAGGGCTTGTTGTTGGATGTTATTAAACACAGAAGCAATGGCAAATGTCTTCACCAAGAATTGGGATTGTTTACCTTCTACGACACAATTCTACGTACATGCTTTCAAAGTTTTGAAGTTGAAAAAAAGGGAACCGAAGGTATAAATATTTAAAGTTACCATAAAATATAATCACGTCTGTATTGGCAGACATTCTGATATTGAAACAATTTTGCAGATGCAAATTGTTTGTACTTTGAGCGACGAGCAGTTAACTGGTTCGAGAAAAGCAAAAAGAAAAGTGTTGCACTTGAGTCAAGCGCACGGAGACGGAAAGGAAATATTTCACGACGTTTTCCCCGCACAGTTGGATGATACTCACACAGGGGTAATTTAAGATTTAATTATAATAAAAATTATTGTACTAGTATTTAATAACTTAATAGTTGATGTTCTATAAAAGCTTGAATTTCATATACAGGAATCTCAAGACCGGTCGTAAAGGAATCGTTTAGTAGGAATGTAGGACCTAATACTAGATTGAAGTTACATCAGATAGAAAGAATTTATGTTCAAATACATCTAAATAAATATAAAGTTATTATTCACAAATTATTTTGTTACTATTTAGCCTCAAGTTGACGAAGAGCAAATGGGTGACATTATTTCGTTAGTGGATAGTATACAAGAAGATTATTTACCCCCAATACCTTTAAAATACAAACATATGGAACAGGAAAACCTAGCACCAAAAGTCGGTAAGAACCACGTAGTCGAAACGGAGTTTTATTCGCTTAGTAGATAATTAGGAAATTGGAATTGGGCTCGTCTTCGTGAAGTGCACAAAATAACTATACTACCTGATAAACATGCATAGTATTGTATTTATTTTGACATGAATTGAATGACATTGAATTAATTGACTTATTATATTAGTAAACGTATTTATTTCATTGGCTTTAATAAGCCGTTATAATAATATAATTATTACAACGGTAAAAAATTATATAAACTGTGAACAAACTTTTGTACGCCTAATTGGCAAAACAAAGAGGACTACGTTAACTGTATATACGACCTAATGTATTATTATATTGCGACCTATGTTTACAAATAAATAAATGATTGATTATTTTGGAAATAATAAGTTAAAACTAGATAAATTAACAAAACTTTCGCTTCAATTGTACCAACTTAGATAATTTGAAATAATCAATTTCATATTCATTTATATTGTAGCAAACTTAGATTCTCCGACGGTGTCTGTAACACAAATAGTCCCTCCCTGGCCCAAACCACGTGACAAGACAAACGAGCCGCCAGAGCCCGACCCCGACCCGGAACCAACACCGCCGCCTACACCGCCACCTATGCCCGTACCCGAAGGAGGGGTTGGTGAAGAGGTAACAATTTATTTGCACCCTTTACTAACCAGATTCGACCAGTTCGTTTATATTGATCAATAAAAAAGAGTAATAGCAATCGATAATACTATTTTGCTATAGGAAGAAGAACTTGGCGAAGAAGAAGAGGATGAAGAGACTATGAAGAAAAAGAAAGAAGAGGAAGAACGAAGAAAAGCTGAAGAAGAGGAAGCGCGTAGAAAGGCCGAAGAGTTGCCTCCACCGCTGCCGCCACCCCCACCCTCGCCTCAGCCAGAGCCCGAAGTTCCGGTACATATCCCCGTACAATCTTGTACAGTTATATTTAACTTATTTTAATTATTTTTTGTAACTTGAGCATAAAGCACCAGAAACATCCTCATTTGCTTGTTATTGGGTGTTAATAATTTAACTATTCCGTATATAATATTTTGAATCAACTAATATACATAATTAATTATCATGATCTAAAAAACCTCGATTAGATATAGAACTGCATATTTTTATATTTTAGCTGGCTCCAGCTCAAATCATTGAGGAAGAAGTTCAAACAATGCCACCTGCTAATGTTGATCGTCGTGTGCTGCTTACTGAAGATGCTAAATACCGTTTCAAATTAAGGCAGATTAGAAAGAAAATGACAACACCGCTTGCAGAAGATAGTTTAGAAGCAACTCCCTCTGAAGAATTACAAAAGCCAAGTAATTTTAAACAGTTGCCCGATAACACGCAGATTGTACGAGGTTCATCTGCTATTACAGAATCTGACGCTTTGGATATATTGCCGTTTACTGCTATTATGGCTATAGTTACTTCATACAAATACAATACAAATTCGTGGACCAGTGGTATTGTTAACTTCGTAGTAGATACAGCTAAAAAACTATATCAGAATAAACAAGAAAAGTTCCAGATGGCTCCTGCGCATATTATACCTAAAATCGGAATTGGGCATCAGGTAAGATACACATTTTTTTTACAAGTCCCTATAGTTTGTCCCAAAAATTAGTCATCTCGGTCAGCATGTTTGTATAAAAATATTACAATTTAGATAAATAACAGATGATGTTACAATTATTTTTCTTCTTTACGCATTATTGATTTAGCATCAATTGAGATTTGACTTTGTTTTGTTTTAGGCCTTTCATGCAAATATCGACGTGGTCGGGGAAGGAGCTACTTGGCAACTAGAAGATATTTTAACTAGAAAATTCTTTACTAAATACGACAGGGGCATGATAACTACATCTACTTACAGTTGCGCTTTTTTCAAGAAAAACGGTCTTTACTATTTATTTGATGGCAGCCCTTGCAATGCTATGGGTCTAAGAGACGAAAAGAATAAAGGAAAGGCTTGCTTTTTACGTTTTACATCATTACACAACCTTGTTAGCAGGTTAGATTATTTCAAATACATTTTGCATTAATACTTAGTCAACGTTTGTAGTCGTGTTTTGTATTGTTGCAGAATCTTGTACAACAAAGACGGAAGAACCGAAGACCAACAATTTGTCTTAAGTAGAATATTAGTGCGAAAGTTATTAACAGATCCTCGTGTTAAACTTCCTGAAGATTATGACTATATGACAGGTACAACAAAATCGAAGAAATCAAAGCCTTCCGTTGTATCCTCAGGCAAAGGTTCTGATAAGAAAAGCTCTATCGAATTATCTGAACCCAAAAGCCAAACGGTAGTGGGCTATCAACTAATCGACGGGATGTATAGAATAGAAGGAACAACATCCCTCAAGGACAGAAAGCCGAGTTCGGATATTAAGTCTTGTCATTTTGTTAGTTTAATAGCGATGTTGATGGCGGCAATGCATCCCATTAGAACCTGGGATCACATAATGGTAGACACTTGCATAGAAAAAGGTTTAGAGATATACGAAAAGGCAACAAATTTAAGTGTATGTGAAAAGAGGACAATCAAAAATATAATTTTGGATGGAAAATTTATCAACATCAATATCAAGAAAATAATTGTCATCAATGAAAACCCGGAGAAGAGACTTGAACAATATTTGAAAGCTGTGTTGAGAAGACTACGTTACGTTATAATACGTTTTCCACAGTGTAGCATGGTTATATGTCAAACCGAAGGGTATTATCATCTTTTTGACGCTTACCCTCCGCCGAGCGAAGATCCTCCAAAGAACGAAGGTGAAGGCAAAGATAAGGCGGAGAAGCCAATGGTGAGTAAAAAAGGAAGTTCTGTGGCGACTTGGACATTATATCGTTCCTTAGATTCTTTAATACATAGAATAAAGAAAGTTGTGTGCGGAAAAACTGCTGACACTCCGGAATTTTATACATTCGAACTAACTTCTGTGAAGACGGCCCCCCGTCACTCCGCCATGAATTATAGACTGAGCCCTCTATTCAAACCTGACGATAATCCTAACTTACCATATTTACGGCGAAGAAAAATTCGACCTATCGTTGATGAGAAAATGTATTGGTTGAATATTGCTTCTATACCATGGTCTAGAATGAATTCTGTGAATGATTTAGGCTTTGATAGAAAAACTGCTAAAACATTATGGAAAGATTGGGATATCGAATTTCCTGGTGATCTTTATTCATTGTGGGGCACGTTACATCCCCTGGATAAGAAATTCGAAGAGAGCCACCAGGGTAAGCAGTATCTAGCTACGTGTGTTGTAGCACTCGTGATGACGCAAGCTTGTAATCTGAGTGCGTGGACAAGCGGATTTTTGGATGGTATTGTTGAATCTGGCGACAAATACCACAGCAAATGTGCAAGCAAAATCGGCGGTGATAAAAACCATGAGATTACCGTTGAGGACTTGGACAGCAAGTTTGATGATATGTTTCCGTATTCGTTTACAGTTAAATTCGAAAAAATAATATTTGGATTTGTATATAACATATTACCCGATCGCTTTAATCTTAGCAAAGCTTTGTCTTACTTTTTTGAAAAGAATAAATTAGGTCTGCTAGTTAGTCCAACAAAGAATTTTGCATTTGGGCGATCTGGAGCATCGTATTTTATGTTTGACTGCCAGAGCTATGGGGCACCGATATTTTGTCCTGGACAAGGTGCGGCATATATATTAAAATGTGAAAGTCTGAATAGACTCATTTACTGTATGACATTGACTCTAAATATAAGAAGACATGGCCAACAATTCCATTTGTATAGTGTAGCAATAACGCTGAATGAAAAATCGAAATAAACCGCGTAAGAACTAGAAATGGTAATTTTTATTTTATTACTAAAATATAATCATACTAGTATTATAAACGTGAAAGTTTGTGAGTGTGTATGTGTAAGTTTAGGCGTGTTTCCTGCACTAAAACATTACACAAAACATGGTTTCGCTACATATTTTTGTCTATGGTCTATTGTCTCATCAGGAGACATCGTAAAACATTGATTTGTATAGGTGTTTTAGTTTCGAGAAAAATAGGTGCAGGAGACGCGCCTTTAGTTACTTTTTAACGCAAACTACTGTATACGTTTTGATAAAACTATAAAGTTATATAGATTATACCTACATCAGAATAATAACATAACATAACATAACAATACATAGGCTTTTTGTCTAGGAAAATAAAATTTGTCCCAGAAAATAAATTTCCACGCGAACGGTGTCGCGGGAAACAGCTTGTTAGTAATTGACAATGAGAAAACCATAAATTGGCGATTCTATCTTCCCTTTACGCTCGAAAAATGGTTTTGTGTTGACAAACCCACAAAATTTTTAACTTTTAACATCACAGCCACACTGTTGTGGTTATCTAGCTACAAGGCGAAAATAACTAAGCTCACGCCTGTTTCCCTGAAGGGGTAGGCAGAGACGTATTAGCATTAACTAGACCACCCACATTCGTCGAGCTTAGTTCCGTCCCAGATATGATACAAGTCTATCGTCACATCCTCCTCCCAAAATACTGCACTCCTGTTACAACTCGCCATGGATCTGTGGACAGGGGGCTCATGGGCGTCTGCGACTTAGACCCGAGAGCCTGTGTATGAGCAAGTTCCATGTTACATGTTATTAATAATTAGTATTGTGGTTTTCTGTTGCTCAAGAATATAATTTTTAATCACGTACCTAGAAAAATGATCGACGGAGCGCTATGAACATCGAAAGTGAGGCAGGGTTTTCGGCTCATTCGATCAGTCGCCGCCATTACGTATTGATATTGATATATATTATTATTATTTTATTGAGCCAAAAACTCTGCTTGTGAAAACCGTGTTTTTAATATACTTAAAGAATATGAATACCTATATAATCACATCAATTTGTCGAGGTATAAGTACCTGAGGTACTGTACCTCATGGCTCATGTAGGTACGTACCAAATCTAAAAATAGCTCATTCGACAATCGTCGAATTTGATATACTGAAAAATGTAGGCGCGAGGGGCGCTTTAGTTTTGACGGTCCTAAAGAATATTTTGCCGAGTACACACCAACCGAACGAACGTTCGCGAATCTTCTTTGTTGCGTTCATACAAACAAACCTTCGCGCAGATTTTCGAACGTTCGTTAGGTTGGCGTGTACCCGGTATAAAACTTTTAAGAGCATCATTAATCATTAAATATATTAGCATATACCTCTACGTATATAGCAAATATATAAGCATCATTGAATATTTAATTTAGATTTTAGGTAGACTGCCTCGGTGGCGTACTTTTATTGCGGTACGACTAGTGACTACTGTCCTGAGGTCTCGGGTTCGAACCCTGGGCGGGCTGAAACCCCGGGGTCTGGTAAAGTGGGTTTTTCTATCCTGGTAAATGGAACTTGGGCCCGATATGGCGATAGGCTCTCCTTTTATCCCATCTGTCATCATGACTAGCGATATATCATATAGGTACTTAGGTAGGTACTTGATAGTTATTAATATATATTAATATTTTATCAAGTATATTAAATCGTAAGCAGGAACTGTATGATTCAGAAATATTTTCATTTTCAAATTGAAATAAAAATATTTAATAACTAGGTGTTCGTTTACACATAAGATTTCTACGCTTGATAGTTTAGTCCAAGTTGATAAGTACCCTTCCTTATCCAGGTTACCTACCTGTGGGTTTAGACAAGACAAGTCAAATAGAATAAATGTATGGGAATAACATAAGAGGAGGACACTATATGCGGTGTGACATAAGAGTACACAGCATATGGCGTACTCTTGTCATTCCCATACATTTATTCTATTCAACTAGTGCATAAGCCACTTGGCTAAGCCCACTAGTAACTTTTTGGTTTTCTCAAGGGACTTTTCACTTAAAATCTTTGGTGAAACACTCAGGATTCCTGGAGTTTTTTTTCATTGTTACAGCACTATGCTCAATACACCTCTACATATAGGCACCTACCTGATAATGATAAAGAGGTGTGAATCCTAACTGCTGGGTTTGAACTTGCAACATTTGTGCTACAGCAGTCTTCAATTCCCGTTAAAGTATGAACCTAGGTTTATAAATTTCGAAATAATTAAATCTATTGCATTGTTGCAGCAGTTCTTGATAAATCTATTCTAGCTGTCCAGTTAGATTGATAGATGCTTGTTGCATTACTTATTACTAGATGGTGGTAATAATTCAAATGAGCACAATTTGAATTTAAAATCATAGTAAAATGGAGAGTAAAACATTTTTATAGATTAAACAATTTATTTGTACTTGCATACTCTTCAGTTATTCCAGAAAGCTCTAATATTTATCTACAAAAACTAGCAATACACACTTTCACTCCTGTGATTTAGACAATTCCTAAGTGTTACATGTATAGGCACAGTGCGTAACTCTTAAATAATGTCTTACAGAGACTAAAATAATGCGTAAATCATACAATTTTAAATGTACATTTATGTATCCATATTATACAACAGATATTAAAGCTTTGACAATGAGTTTTCCTTTATTGATTTAACCCATTAAGCTACCATTAGCAGTCTAGACTAGCTATTATTATGAGAACAAATTGAAGTGACATCAAAATCTGGACTTTTGTAGAAACTCAAGCTCAGGCAGTAATTATTGCTTTTATTTAGAGCTTGCAAACAATAAAATGATTTTTGAAATTTTCCAAGTTCATTTTTATTCTGTAAAAATCTTATACATAATTGTAGTGTCAAAGTTAAATTTAGATATAACAATAGTGGTTTTACTCCAGATCTGGTAAGTTTTCATCATCCGAATCACTTTCCAAGTCATCAAACGAGGGTTTGTCGGCTTTCTCGCCGCCGGCACCGCCTATGGATCGAAGCATTTCTTCAATATCGTAGTTGTTACCACCGCCGTTGTCATCTTCGTCATCCTCATCTTTCCATTTATTGAAATCCACTTTAAGGTAGTGGGGCTTCTTTTTATCTTTAGTGAGAGAAGGCCAGTATGCTGCATCTTTCTTTTCCTTCCTTAGAACCATTTCAATGCATCTTCCTTTATTTACAAAACCGCTATTTTCTGGTACAACAGCATCATACAAAGGTATCGTCACCTCGTGGAGTCTGTTATCCTGCACGTTAACACCTTTGAAGTACACTGAATCCTTTTCTATTTTGATAGTCGGGTCTTTGGACTCAACGCTAAACGTGAGAAACACGTCTTCTTTCCGTTGAGCCCATAAAACAGGTGGTGGGACTGCAGTTTCGCTGGACATGGTTAAAATATATTTAATAGTACCAATACTAAAACCGTAAATGTACGTACGATAATAATTGATGGGAAACTTCTAGACTAGATTCACAATTCGACTCACGGATCAAAATTGACAAAATCTTTGTCTAATGTTAAAATGCTCACTAGTGATGTCCGATGGGTGTATGAAAATGTTATAATTAGTAATTATTCGTGTATCGAGTGTTTACAATATTTTTAAAAATTATTACAGTTTTTTTGTTGGTAAATTGTAAATTTACTTAACACTCATTTAGTATTTCATTATAAAGTCACTAAGAAGTTAAAACTTAACAATAAGCGGACGAATTACTAATACATACTGGACACAAATCGTCTCGTCAAAATCTAATTCGAAGATCATCACAGATAAAAGGTATTATACCTTAGTTCAAATATACGTCAAAAAGGAAAGAGGGTATTGCGAAGTAGGTAAGTATTTTTAATTGTTCCAGAATAACGATATACAAAATTATGGTTGATTCAAACAGGATGCCAAGGACGTTTTACGTATTAAGCAGGATGCAGATGATTACACTCTTGGAGTTCCGGTAGTATTATAATAATTATTTATATTATATTTGAAATCGAATCGAGAAAACAATGTAATGAGACTCGCATCACTAGCAGCCAGCGCGGTGTTGCCATGTTTTCATCAATATACATGTGTTTAGTGAATTGAGGTTATTAGGTTGTGTCTCCTACTAGTGTTTCTGTCTACCTTAGACAAAAGAAGATAAAGGACAGGGCATAACTACGAAATTATGAAGTATTCCTAATGTATGGAATGAAACCAAAATGGCGGCTTTGCGAAAGAAAGATCCCATCAATAATATAGCAGTTGGCATCTTCATATTCCGCAGTTAGTATTGTTGTAAATAAAACACCGTATTTACAATAAAATCATGAACTATTTATATGTTATTTAATGTTTTAACACTGTGACAACTTAAATGTAAATAGATCGCGAAACTAAATGACGAAACCAGCTTCATAGTAAACACGTATTTTTCGTAGTTATGCCGGGTCCTCTTGTTTTTTCTTTCATTGTCTTGTCATTGCTCGCCTCCTTGGTATAGTGGCAGCATGTATAGGCTGAGGATCGGAAGGTCCTGGGTTCGATTCCCAGGTCGGGCAAAGCTAATTTTCTGATTTAATTTGCCCAGGACTGGATCCCTTTTAGGGGGTTGACGTCAGGAAGGCGGCCGGTCGTAAAAACTAAGCCAAATCATCTCTGCAACATACTTGAAACAGTGTGTTGCGCCGACCCCATATTAAGATGGGATAAGGGCAGGTTGAAAAAAAAATGCTGTCTACACATTAAAGTTGGTATTTTGTAAGGAATGGGCTTGATGAGAAACTTTTATTAAAACCGACTCCAAAAAAAGAAGATCAACAATTCGTCGGAACTTTTTTTTAAAGCACTGAAAAGAGTAACGTTAATAGAATACTTTTTATGGAATAAAATTATACTTCTAGGTTTTACTACTCAGTATCAGTTAGGGTTGCTCCATATCACATATAGGATCATTTTTTTTTTTTTGTTGTCGCGGGGAAAGCGTTTTACCGCTACCGCCACGTCTGGGGGGAGACGTGTCGGTTATGTCGGGTTCGCCGGTCTTACGACCCAACGTTGAGCCGCCCGGGAGAGATGGAAATCATCCGAGCGACCGTTGGGCCGAGTCCCTAACACTATGTAATCACATATAGGATCATGACCTCGGCGAAATGTGTGCAGACTGCAGCATGAAGTTTTAATTTTCATGGTGTGCAGTACATGTACCTATTTAAAGGAAACCCTGGTATTCAAGTTGTATGGTCTAAACGCGCGTCTCCTGCACATGTTTTTTCGAAACAAAACAAAAAAAAACCACCACAATCCAAGGTTTTTCATTGTCATGTAATAATGAACCATAGACAAAAAAAATTTGAAATACCATTATTTAGTGCAGGAGACACGGCTTTATAACCACCGACATAGGCCGCGAGGACTTTTAAAATAAAATATGTACTATGGGTTCGACATAATTATATTTTATGCAACTAAAATGAAATACAGCTTTATCCTGACAACTTTATAAACTGGTAAGACTGAATGTAAATCTTAATATTAACCTACATACATAGACTCACGCCTTTTTCCCATAGGGGTAGGCAGAGACAACGGATTTCCACTTGCAACGATCCTTACGTATACTTAATATTAAATACTAAATTAAAATAACACAAAATCAGTTACTATCACATGCTACAATAATAATTATTGATTATAAGCATCAATATTGTGATTCGATTGTGCATATAGATTACAAAAAATTGCCAATAAGAACAAAGTCTGAACATGACGCCGTCAAATGAATACATTTTTTGGTTCAATTTTGCGATCTATCTATATCATCAAACCGAGATCGTTTATTAAAATCGGCCGATAGACGCACCTAATCAATGTAAACGTTATAGCAGCTGTGGAGATAGTAGATGCAAGCTCGATTTTGCGCACAGTGGATTGGGAATCGAGTTTGATGGCATAGGTACTAGTCTGTGCCAACTTTGCTATTACCTTAAAAATGTATTGCTCGTCTTATTATAAATTAATTAAGTACTTCTAAACACAAATATTACCTACCTAGATGTGGTAATATTTTTACAAGATAATTAAAATAGACACAAAGAACAAGTATTTTGAATGATTGTGTGTCATTCAAATATTCACGCAACATGCTGAATAATATACACCCTAACACAATAGTCTTATTACAATGTCCATAAAATATACATTTCATTTATGTACCTCAATACATACTAGGACGGTTATGAATAAATATTTCGAGGCAAAATATATTGTAAAATATGACAGTATTCTCTAGAAGAATCTTTGGATTTAAAACGGTTTTTACTCAAATCCTATTAATTTAAGAATTTCGTTACGTCTACATGGCAGTTATTTAATGGACTCATCTACAACGCATGCTGCCCATGCTACTTACTACCCTATAGAAAGTACGTTCATAACACTTAATAATGAAGAATAATATATATTTTTAAAAATAAAACGAGCACCGGTATGAAGTTACGAACTATAGTTATTAAAGGAATAGTGTTGTTTCTTTGACTATAAAAATTAAAATATAATCTTTTTTTTTAAATAATGTTGCAGTATTCATTATAATGTTGCCATACTTTATGTCGCATACAGCACAAATGATACACACCTATCCTTGCAAAAATTCAAAATTGCATTATATTACTTCACTTTAGTATATTATGGAAATATAATAAATATCTAACTATCTTTTAAAAACATAATATTTAAAATGAAGGCCACACATGTTCCGAGAAACCAGGCCCAAACTGATAAGTTCATACTGCCATACTATCTTTGTGTTGAATTTCAGTTGGACGGTTCTTGCATACGTATCTGTAACTTTATTTCAAGCGGGCTCCTGCTGACGGATAAAGGAATTCAAAATGTTAGTGGTTACTAAAAAAACTTATTTGAAATTAAGATGCACGGCGCAACTGACATCTTCGTCCATACGTTTTCCGACAAAGCTGTACCTATAGAATCATTGTAATATTACAATTTACCTTTCAATGAAAATCGGAGGCAAGTGAACAGTTTTAATAACTTTATTTGTCAGAGCGTGTGTGGCTTGCTTTAAGAACATTAGTCACTTTATAATAAATGCGTAATAATTAACAAATTGCCCTGCCTTCTAAGAACCACATTCTTTAATATTTATTCAAAAATAATTTTAAAAGTCCATAAACAGACATTTTAAAAGTACATCAGTATATTCATTCAATCACAGACATGTGTTAAAGGGACTAAACATGTATTTTACTGCTACATACGTAATGCAGCGTCATATTAAAGCCGATCGCAAACGTTCAGTCTCCTGATTAGATTTTCAATATAATTATAACAAAAATAAAAATAATCAACAAAAACGATTATATCAGGCAACCTTTGGTTTGCGCCCAGCCTAAGAGTTTATTCTTAATCAAAAATTAAAATAATCTTTAACATGAATATTGCAATATTCAATAGAATGAATTTCCATCGCCAGTTAAACTTCACCCCGTAGTACAATAATAAAATTTATATTTAATATTACATATATCATCTTATAATAACACCTACGGTCAATATTATCGGACTGAGAATCTAAGTTAATCTTATTTATTTGGTAACAGGATTATAGCAACACCATATTTAGACATGGAGCTATCAAGAATATGGGTGTTCGGTTAATATTTGAACCTAATATTGCAAGATCATGACACTTAATGTCAGTATTTTTTTAAAGTTTTCAGTAAAATAGACAAATTATTTTGATACAAAGTAATTAACAAGATCAATACATGAGAATACATTATTGCTTAAACAATTTCTGGCTGGAACAGGACGTGTTCCTTGACAAGCGTGTCGGATACCTGCCAGCAGCTCTGCGAACACGTGAATATGAGAACAGAGAGGAAGTGTAGATGAGTAAGAGGCGTATGAGCGGGCAAGCGTAAAGTTTCCGCGAACTCTGGCACCAGCTGCAGTTCACAAATGAGCCGCGAGCCGCAGCGGGGGCACTCCGCGGGCGCGGCCGGCCACCCCGGGGACTCCGGGGAGCAGGACGAGCTCGACAGCGGGGCGCCCAGCACGGGGGGCTCCTCACGGGAATACCTAAATAAATAAATACACCCAACACTCACACATATTCCTAACCCCACACTAAGTATAGCATGTATCCCGTAGGGGTAACGTGGAACGTGCTTATGACAGTGGTCCAACTGAATAGTCCTCAGACCGCCAGTGGCCCTGCTCAAGTCATGCAGAAGTCAAGTCTGCAGGAGTCGGCTCCTGCGGAGGTTGCGGCTGAATGCAACTGCGTACCCCATGACCTTCGTAATAGGGAGAGAGAGGAACACCGCGGGGTTTAGTCGGTAGGACGGTTTTAGGGCCGGTGAGTCCCACATACCTCCATGCTGCGGCATGGAGAGATCTGTAAATAGATTCCCCGAGGAAAAAAAAGTATAGCATGTATAGTGGGTCTGGGACTTTCGATCTCACAACACTCAGAGTCGGAAGAAATATCTGTGGGCCACACAAACATTTGTCTCGATGCGCAAATTGAAACCGCGGCCTCTTGCTTCACAGCCGGCTCCACGCACACTGCGTCACGGAGGCTGTCAAAATATCAAGTGTGAATCTGTAGAGTATCAATTCTCTAACTAACGAGTTTTCAACAGCCAGATAATCCTCTTCTCAGATAATTTTGTTGCTTTGACAGGCATTTATCACTTTGTCTTTGTTTGTACTTGTCCTGCAGACAATTCATTTTTGCTTCGATTAATAATCATTGAATAATTATTTGTATTTGCCTTTCACTAGAATTTTTCTGTGGTCCTTCGAGTATGTAAAGGACTTATTTGGAATTATACTTATTCAAAAATTAAATAAAAATATTTAATCGATACTTATATTAACAACCGCATATTTAATCCGTTTCCGGCCCTTCGTGCCAGATACGTCTTAATTCATAACAACACTTATAATCCATTTTTGGTCCTTCGAACCGGACGTCAAAACGTCATAATTATTTTCCACATAAAAGTTATCTGGCTATTGAAAAATCGCGCCTAAATATCGTTATACCATGTATTGTTCACAATAATTATAGTACTTTAAATATTATCCAATTACGGTTGGTTTTAATATACGATCCCAACCAGAGTGTGCAGATCAATTAAAAATAAACTTTTTAGAAGAAAGGGGTTTTAAACTTTGTTATTATTAATCTAATTTTTTATAGTTTTAGATCTGATGATATTGGCGGATAGTTGTTGTAAGCATTGATCTAAGGTTCCTTTTTAAGCCACTTATGGTTGTTATAATTATATTCTCACTACTAAGAGTAGTATTATGTGTTTAAGGCACTGTACTCTGTATACATCAATTCTAATCATTGGATGTTAAAATCTGCTGCTGCATGTGCCCCGACAAAATAAGGTATAAACAATTCGTACGGTAGGCGTATTACCTTAAAATTTGTCCTGGATGTTTCCGTAATCGTGATAGGAATGCGTGGAATAGCCTGTCACCATGCAAAGGCGCCTCGTCTTCGTAAGTTTCTTCTTCAGCACCACCTGCAGCCCGGTCGATGCCGCTGGGTTCTATTTCTGATATACAAAAATAAGAACATATATGTACATACCTGTACCCCCGAAGGAGTAAACAGAGGCGAATTAGAACACCGACATTTGGCTGAGCTCATTTCCGTCCCAAATGTGCTCACGAGCCTATCGCCATATCGGAAAACAATCCAGACTTCTGGTTGATACTAAATAGAATAATCTGTTATAATTTTATCCAACCTGGGGATTGAACTCGATATCTCAGGACGGTAGTCGTATTGCCGACGCAATACAACTAATTCTCCGAGACAGACAAATTACAAGATTTATCTGAAACTCTGTAAATAGGTAAGTAGTAAGTACATCCGACATTGTCTTCTTATATATATTTTTTGCAACGCGAAAATCCTATCCACTATCGGGTTAAAAGTAGCTTCTATAAGTTACACTGTCAACCATTAACTATGTTTGTGCAAAAAAATTATGATAATCAGATTGTAAATTTCATATATAAGTGTTGATGATTTAAAACAAATATACTTACCATTCTCTATTCTATATTTATTGAGCAATTCATTTACTTTGTCATCACCATCAACAGTCTTTTTCCATTCCTCTTCCACATATATAAACTTGGGTATAAATTGCAATGGACCACATACAAGTCGGCTTCTCAAGTCTCCTGGGAGCTCCGAGGTCTGAAAAGGGTAACAATAATAATCATATTAGAGGTACTATCCCACTGCTGGGCATGGGCCTCCTCTATTAATGAGAGGGGTTACGCCTTAGTCTAGTAATACGCATTAGGCTAGCGTGGTAGACTAAGGCCTAACCCAGTAGCGTCTTCGCCATAAGGGCAAACAGGGCTCGTGCCCAGGACCCCCGTCTATAGGGGGGGCCCCAAACACTGATAAGTCGTTACTTCTTTTACACCAGGGGGAATATATGAAGTGAGTTTGAGAAGTGAGCTAAAAAAATAAAGGTCACCGTCACTACCCTGGCCTAACCCCTTTCCACCTATTGTAATACTAAAAATAAATATAATAATACTAATACTAACCTATACTAAAAATAAACTATAATTATTATAACTGTATGTAATTTAATCTAGTTAATCTCTGAAATGACTTGTGAACCAATTCCCAAAAAGTCTTTAACCTGTTGGAAGTGGCATACATATTATATTAACCGCTTGGCCGCCAGTGACGAGCCGCCCGTCATAAGTATTAGGAAACTGCACTATCCCAGGAAAACACTTTTATTATGGAAGCAGAACCATGCACAGTTAAAATCATTGAGCCAAGAGGGAAATTGTGACAATTCAAAGAAAAATTAATCTAATCATTAGTCTCACATTTAAAGAGTACCTAACATGTAAAATTGTAAAATATTAAGTCTAGTAGTAACACTTTCTACTATTCATAATTATAGTAGGGGAGCCCACGATGCTAAATGGGGATTTACTCGAGCGTCGTAGAGACCTATTGGGATGCAAAGCTTAGATGATATGAAGAAAAAAATGTTATATGATATATACCTTTACATCGGTGGGGGAAGCGGCTATAGATTTTTAAATATGTAAAAAAAAACTGTTGCATGGACATCCTCGAGCGTGTCAGATATTGATAGCATCAATGCCGTACGTATTTTTAATAATGTACGTATGTTAATCTGATCGTTTGCATGATGCGAGTGGTTGTATTTAAGGGTTGAAAATGAAAAAAAAAAAAAATTTATCGAGCGCGTCAGATTTTCTAACGGAGTGTTAAGTGCACCAAAAAAAAGCTCTAATTCACTAATCTGACGATTTCGATGGGACGCAAACTCGCGGCCATTTTCATAATGTGCAAAAAAAATTCGCCATTTTGAAATACTCAAGCGCGTCAGATTAAGATATATATGGTTCATCTTTATGTTCTAAACGTACTGTCTCATAATCTGACGATTATCTAGAGGGATTGGCCTGATCTGACAAAAAAAAATTAGAAAAACGGTTCACCTTAAGAGGCATTTCACATATTATGCGAGATTTCCAAGATTTTGAGCGCCTAATTTACCATGATAAGAACGGGCTGAATGCCATTGAATACATTCAAAATATAGATCGATTCTTTTTGTTGACGTATTGTTTAAAACATTTACTAATACTACTTTGATTTTTTAGTAGCGATTAATCTCCCGTACCTTGTTTCTTGAAAATAACGAAACAGGTCATCTTTAGGCTCCTAATTTTCTTATTAAAAGCCATTAAATAGACACGAGAAAAATCCTAGATATCAGGCATATAAAACTGTTGACGTTTGGTTGACAGAATATCGATAATTAATCACACTGATTGTAAAAAAAAATAAAGACTGTGACGATTTTTATGATTTATATCCGAAGTTTATCGCGAGTTTTTGCAAAGAAGAAAAGCAAATTACAAGAAACAATCTGTACCAAAATAAACTTTGTTTTATAAACAACCTAATTTTGTAGGTCAATTGGAAATATTTTTATTGATCACTTTTTTATTACAAAAAATACATCGCACAAAATTGCAATGAATTTGCGTTCGGAAATCAGTCGCGCGCCAGCGCTCGTCGGAGCAGGACCTGTGTCGATTTTTTCCGTGCTGCTCCCGAACACTATAGAATACGTAATTACAAAATATACCACAACTGACAAGTTTTGATCCATGAGAGTTAATTTTTTTTAGTACGTTATATAATTTTATTATTGTACCTCATTGTACTGTAATTGCATTTTATTAACCGACTTCAAGAAAAGGAGGAGGTTAACAATTCGTCGGAGTCTTTTTTATGTATGTTCCCCGATTATTCGAAGACGCCTAGGCCGATTCGTGAAGTTATTTTTTTGTTGAAAAGAGTATACCTTCCAGGTGGTCCCATTGGCACCAAATCAGGATCTGATGATGGGATCCTATAAAAATCGAGGGCAACCATCAAACTTTATAGGGACCCAAAGTGTGTTTTATATATTTTCTAAAACTATATTGGTATTTGCGTCTGGTACTCATCATCTCATGTTGCTGAGCTGATGATGTAAATTATAACTCCTTAACTATTAAGAGTTGGTGGATAATTCTTTCAATATTACACAAAAATAGATAAAAAATAATTTAAGTTTAACAAAAACTGAAACGCGACTTCAAAATTTTTAAGATTTGATGACATTTTAGGTGTTCATTTTTGAAGTCGGTTTTCAGTTTTTGTTATAATCACCATCGAACTAATATAAATGCGAAAGTTTGTGTGAGTGTATGTGTGTGTGTATGTTTGGTACTCTTTCACGCAAAAACGACCTAATAGATTTTGATGAAATTTATTATTTGAGTTGCTGACATCCTGGATTAACACAAAGTCTCCTTATTTTTTAAATCAACCCCTAATGGGATAAAACCCCGCTTAATAGATTTTGATGAAATAGCAGATTTGATAAAATAAGAATACCTTTGACCCTAGGGACTCAAATGGAGTTTAAATCAACCCCTAAAGGCATGAAATATGGGATGAAAGTATATATACGAATTCAGATACCGCTGATCAAACTGATTTTGATGAAAGTTTAGCCCTAGGATCAGACAGAGGTTGTGATTTTTTTTACCCCAAAAAGCGATAAAATAGGGTTTGAAATTTTGATTTTTTATCTTTGATCTTTAGTGCTACATATTCTGTCTTATTTTTTTTTGTTCTCTCCCACTCACTGTTGCCTGAGACATTGGCTGAATAAAGTTTATTTCATTTCTTTCTTTGAGTTCAAAATCAATATCTGGGTTGCCCCGTAATTTTCAACGCCAGATCTGGTGTCATAACTGAAAAGGTGGACGCCCTTTTTATTTTTCTTTGTTTTTGACCCGATTTACTTCAAAATCAATATCTGGGCTACCGAGTAGGTTCGGAAGGGCGGATATGGGGTCAAAACTAAAAAAAAATATTATATATTTAGGTGTAATATTTGTTAGGTAGTAATCTATGTAAATAAAATATATTATACTAGCTTTTACCCGCGGCTCCGCACGCGTATTTTGTAGGACTGAAGGGATTCTCTCTCAATAAAAAAATAATTACAACAAATATCTGTGTCACACAGACACTTGTCTTGGGGGGCGGGAACGAACCAGCGACCTCACGATTCATAGCCTACTCGGCCGCTGCGCCACATGCGCATGTAGAATATTCAAATTAAAATGACAGACCGGATCGACAAATCATAAACTTTTCCCTTCAATCCTACAATTTCAAGTATGTGGAGCTGCAAGTAAAAACTAGGTTATTATAAATAAATGCTCATAAACATAAAACTAATTGACTTATATGGCTTATTGACTTATATTAACTACTAGCTTTTGCCCGCGGCTTCGCACGCATGTTTTGTAGGGCCAACGGTAAAAACTTTTGATTTATCGATCCACCCTGTCGTTTTAGTCTAAATATTCTACAATGGGGCGATTTAGATATCGATTTTGAAATCAATCTGCCCAAAAACAAAGAAAAACAAAATGGCGGCTACTTTGACAGATTTGATATCGGTTTCGTCGTTTGGATCCACGGGGCGACCGCGATTTTGATTTTGAAGTCAATAGGCCCAAAAACAAAGAAAAACAAAATGGCGGTCACTTTTTTAGATTTCGACCCCGGATCACTAAATGATTTTAAAATGGTACACAATTCGTAAAATATTCAATATGACTCAGAAAATATGGTAATGCCATCTATTGATAAATTTGAAAATCACTTTCAGGCTATAAAGAACTCCCAACAATCGCACACACAGAACAAAAATATCCGTATCTTTTGATAGAGTTGGCCTATTTAAATAAAACAAAGTCAAAATGATAATCCAAGATGTGGTCTACGATTTTCTATCCAGTTCCGTAAAATTACTTTGGTGGTTTTCATTTGATACGTGGTGAAACATACAGACAGACAGACAAAAATTCTAAAAATGATAATAATGTGTTCTATTACTATTCCTGAACCCCCCAATTAGTTTTTTTTGAAATCTCAGCAATGTACAGACGCGCGATATTTACATTCTTATTATATGTATTGATGATTTTTAGCGCCGTCATTACGAAATCCGTATGTTATTAGAATAGTTAGTTTTGTTGTTTCATATATATCATAACATCATCATAACTATAGATACACGCCTGCAAATGGCTTCATCTATTTCGGAAACACGAAGATGTAATAATCATGATTGTGATATAAATCCGTTATTTTGTTTAAGAAAGTTGGTATCAATAACATTTCCACATATACGGAGGACAATTAAAAGCGTAATAGTAATGTTTCTTTTAACATTTAAAAATTGAACCTAATTTTGTCAATGCCTTTTCGGGAAATATATATATAAATTTAATTTAATATTACGCTATGTTGTAATAAGACTGGCTTGTTTTAGTATCCATCTACATATTCTATATAATAGTTTACAATATTACATTATGATAAATAATAAAATTAAAATTCGGATAACTCGAGTTCAGTGAAATGCGAAAGTATCAAAATGTTTTAGTCGCGCCATGATCCCTTATCGAACGAACTTCGTGAGTTATTTACCTAATCTGGAGCAGTCGAATTTTGTGAAATGGCTCTTAAAGGCCATCCCTGCAACTTCCCGCTAATTCCATTCTTGGGCTCTTAAAATTGTACTTATGACATTTTTGAGCTCAAAATATAATTTATGTGATATTTTGAGCTCGCTGAGTTCAAAGAAATAGAAATTTCATAGAACACTATTTTTGGAATTTTCAAACCGCAATAACTTTTGAATGGATCAACCGATTTTCACGCGGTTGGCGGCATTCGACGCAGTTTTATCATCCTGATAAGTAATTTTGCAATTTTAATTGATCGAACCACAAATTTCGGAGTAATCCCGAAAAAACCCTTTTTCGGGTTTCTTTCGTTCACGATATCTCTCGAACGAATCAACCGCTTTTGACCAGCTAGGTGGCGATCGACGTGGTTTTTCAAGCTCAAAGGCGCATTAATTTTTGAAGTTGATCGATAAAGCCGGTTAAAAGTTATTCCAAAAAAACCACTTTCAAAATATTTTTTTTTTTTAAATCATTGAACTTTATTAATTGAAAAGCTCAGGAAGCAGAAACCAGAGTGGGGACGGAGTGGAGAGTAATAGATAGAGAAAGAGTGAGAGAGGAATAGAAGCGCGGAGAAAGAAATGTAGGCATCACGCAACTGCACGCATTTAACTTTATCGACGAATTTTTATTATTTCGGCTTGCGGAAATCGTCAGATTATATATTTTTCATTATTCTTGAATTATTTCCTTCAAAATAAAAAAAAATTTAGCTACGCTCGAGAATGTCGAGATGACGTTTTTTTTTTACAACTTTGTTGCCCTCCCCTTTTTTTACGTCACTCTCAAATTGTCAGATTAGTGGAATATACACTTTTTAGGATGTAATTAACTCACCCTACCTTAAACTGACGCGCTCGAGAATTCCTGATGGTCAATTTTTTTTTACTAATCTGATCCTGTATCCTTCACGGGCGGCCTTATATATGGGCCTCATGTTTTGTGGAGGTACTTAACCGGGTACAAGGTATCCCCCTGTATATTAATCTGTCGCGCTTTAGTAAATCCCGAAATCCCCGCTTGGGCTCCCCTACTATTAAGTATGTCCCTAAGAATAGTGTAAAATCCATTAGTCCATTTGGGACTTTTTTATTTCCCAAATGCTAATACAACCAAACACATACCTCATGTAGAAGAGACTCTATATCACTGGTGGGCGCTGTGGGAGTGTCGACGGTTACCAGCCCGGGTTCGTCTCCACCCTCCAATTCAGCAGCTGCAACCGGCGCCGAAATTGCCCCTACTGCACCTAAAATGAAATAAATTTCAGAAGCACAGAAAATTATTATTCCCAGAACTCTATGCAAGATTAATGATATGAAAATCAATGTTTTTGTTTAGAATAACTATAACTACAATTACAATGGTTTATATCCTTACTTGGCATGAAAATGTTGACAAGTGTTGCATCAGTTTTCAAACATTGCATGCATGTCAAAACTGGCATAGTAGATTAAAGAATTTACTAGTTTTTTTTTTAAGTATTAGATAATTTAATTTCCTTACCTTGAACAGGCGACATGTTAGCATTATGTGCATCGTACACTTGTAAATTACCAAGTGCTTGTTCAACTGTTTCAAGTTCAAATGAATTGCTTTCTTCTTCCTCGTCTGAATTCCTAAAAAAAATGAAAGTCAAAATATAATAATTTGTTATCATTTGCTTGTGGCTTTGTGACTTCTAGTTACTGTTAAACAATCTTGGCAAGTCTATTTTATGTTAGTGTTTATGTCTATTTTATATTTCTTTTAAATATTGGGGACTCTTGCTGTTGCACAGATGAATGATCAGATCACTTTATTGCAGTTATTTCACCCTCCTCAGATTATTAGTAAATATGTAAATGAAACTTAAGAAAAATGCACAGTCATTTTTTGAATGAAAATAATTTTTGTCAGAGTTAATAAAAAATAATGTATTTTTTTTCACCTGCCCTCATCTGACTGCAAATACAGGTAACACAATATTTCCAGCATGTTACCTAAAATTGTTTAGCTTATTTTTTACTGCTTGTCTTTTTGCCATCAACATTGTCAACCCCTTCTGGGAAGTCAGTCCCAGATAAATTGTGTTTGAAGACACACATTGTCGAATGCAACGCCGATATTCAATGTAGGATGGGTTAATTTATTTACCTTTGTATTTGATTATTGGGGCTAGGTGCATTATCAACATTCATATAATTTCCATTTGCATTATCACCATTGTCATTCTCGTCCCATTCGTCAGCCCCATTACACCATGTGAGGTGTGCATCAGGGTTCGGCATTACAACCATTGTGTTTGATTCAGTCCCAGAATTGTCTTGATATTGACTTCGGACACATAGCCAACTGAAATAGTTATATTAATAAATACATCTTGCATATTAGAACATTATCATAACTAATTTACTGTTTTAAATTTTACACATATACATGTTCCATAAGTGTCTCATCCCTGGAAGCAGAGCCGCCCATCACTAGTTAATGCAATTGTAAGATAAAGAAATATATTTGTTTTAATATAGTGTCTTCTATTATATAATTATTGTTGTTTGATACAAGGTATTTCCAACAGGTCTCACTGGAAATTTTTGGAATAGTGCCCCCCAAGAGGTCTATGTTCAGCAGTAGACATTCTGTAGCTGATGACAATGATTGTATCTTCAATAGCAATTATAATATCTAATTTTATTAAGACACCCTACTATAATATTTGGAGTCATATTATTATTAATGACCTACCTTTCAGACTGAATCCAACAATTGGGATTAATACAGGCAAAAACATATAAGGTACGGTGATACACAGAGTTCTCAAGAGGCGCATAGCACTGTACCACCTGTAGCCTATGTAGTCCACAAAGCGGACACTTTGACGGAAATTGTATGTTCGGTAGAGGTGGCCAGTTCTATAACAAAACAGTTTTTTAAAAAAATCATTATAATGACTAAACCTGATAGCAGTTTTGTAGTAAAAAAATGGTCCCATCTTATCATAAAAATTTACCTGCCCTTATTACACTGTACCTATGGCTGATGATGATGATTCCACTGTTATGTGGTGTCGAAGTCGCACATTTCAAGCATGATTTATTTGGCTTAGTTTTTACGACCGGATGCCTGCCTGACATCAACCCTGTTCTGGGGGAACCGATCCCAGGCAAATCAAATTAGAAAAATGTGAATCGAACGCAGGACCTCCTGACCCACAGCCCATATATGCTGCCACAAGACTAGAGGCGACTATAAAAAATAATTTAATCATGCTAATCTCTGAAACTAGTTACTATGTTTTACAATTATTTTCCTTTTTTACATTGTTATGAGTGACATGTGCAATTTTTTTCGAGAAGTCATTTATAACGGGAGCGGAGCCGCGAAACACCGCTTAATTACAGCAGTGGACATAATGAAAAATATAGGTATCTGTTTATTAGTTATTGGCAGCATAAGCTTTACAGGGATCTTAACTTATGAAATAAAAATGTAAGTAATTCGGCGCTCTATAGCTAAATCTTAAATGTTGAACAGTTAAAATGTACTTTTTATTAAACAACACTTACTGGTAAGCCACCTATTTTATTAACTGTGTAGTTAACGAGAGTTTGATTCTTTTCATTTATTGTTTCTTCTTCAAAGCCCAAATATATTTTTCCTCGATGTTTTGCCATTTTTTATTAAAAATTACCGTTCAATAAATCAATGAACCAAAATTCCAAAACTCGACAGCAAAAGCCGAAACGTCAAATATATAGTTTTAATTTTTCCATTTTGACATTTGATGTGAAGGAAGACGGTATTATACAGCTTACCTTGAAATTGTAAAATTAACGGAAAAATTACAAAAATATAAGAAATGGCCTTATTATTTTCGGTTTTAATAGTAAGTAGGTGCCGTTGCCGATTCAGCTGTACAGATGTACCGTCTGCAAAAGCAATTACAATCTTAGAGCATTTATTCCGTGATCACAATAGATATACCTAAGTAGGTAGGTAATGATCAAATCAAATCTCTGACAATAATGGTAGTGGTACTCACTATCACTACTCATCTGTCGTAATTAATAAGTACCTACTTACATAGCCTGGCTACTAATAAATAATGAACCAGTTTGAAAATTATGTATTTTATGGCCTTCACACCGCTTCCAATAGGACGGTCTTGAAAAATTTGGTGGAGCCCTATGTTCAGCAGCGGACGTCCTGTGGCCGATGATGATGCAGATTGCAGCCATGGTACCGGTAAGGTATTCCAACTGAGTTATCGCCTATCGCAGCTATATAACTTAGTAGAGGTATGACCGTGAGGATGCGCCGACGACTTTTCTAGGTGTGTTTTCATTGTGAATGATCGCTTTTTATAGCTATTAAGCTGGTTAGGTATAGCTTTATAGAGTACCTACGTAAGTCCTAAGGACCTAAGCCTATCCACTTTGTAAATATATGCGGACTAAGTACTAACCTCTTCATCAAAAGGAGAAAGAGCAGGATTTGCATCTTCAATTTGGGAGTTATAGGCAAGACACATCACTCTGTTGACTGTTACCTACTCATTGACGGCATTCATCACATACCCAACTTTATTAAAAGAACACTGAATACAAATTGTGTTGATTATCTATGTTGAACTTGACATTAATGTTTTAGTTAATTAAAGATGTCTATATTATGAACTACTATACCTACTCACAATATCTTACGACACACTTGCGAGTTGTGACCTAATGTTAATCTTACTAAATTGATGTCAATGGGTGAAGCTCCAAAAGGACAATAGTTTCGTAAAATATAAATAAGCCTTATTCATCAACGCTTAAACTTTTAACCCGAATACCTACCAACGCAATACCTACACAGTGCATATCTTACATAAAGTTTTGTAGAGACTAGAGACAATATGATACCTAGGTAACTTGTTTTTTTCGACAAGCTGGTTCAAATTTTGGTGTAATACAGGTCTCACGCGTGTAGGGTATATGATAAGACCGGGCCAAACATCACGAATTTCGTAAAAAAAATCGTACTCTACTTTTCAGTAATTACTTATAAAATAGTTTTCTTTTTAATTCGAAGTGCGCGAAAATTGTCCTCTTGAAAGTCTTTGGGCAAGCCTATTTTCAGCAGTGAACGTCCTGTGGTTGATGATGTTGATGTTATGTTTATGTTATGTTGTGAGCCTGTTCTATATGCTATATTGATACTTCCCACTGGGCACGTTTTTAAAAAATATTTACGCAACAGCATACTCTTGTCTACTTGCCTTGTCATTTAAAATTTGGAAATACCACGGATCTGTTGAAGTTTACGATTTCACGTAAAAGGATCGGCTATTGCCCAAACACAAACTCATTTCACTCATGCGTGGGAGACACCAAGTAGTAAAGCGATGATGTTTATGTGGGCCAGCCAGATACATTTTAGACTTCTTAGCGATAAGTAAAAAAGAATTTCTATAGAAAATAATTTAAAATATCCACTGGGGAAGTGCCAAAAATCTAATTATAAAGGAACATTGACGGAGAATGAATTTAACGAATTTATTAGTGGTACGTATTAAATTTATAGACTTTGGTACAAGGCAGAAAAATTATAAAAGCTTTTAATTTGTACCATTTATCTACGCAATTACAGATTTTGTTATTATTGGTTTCATTAGAAGCTATAACAGTTAGTCCGTTGTGTCCAACGAATAAGATAGCGCCTCGCCGAAAAACTATAAGATGGGATCAAAGTGAAAGTCGTACATTTGGTGCATTTTATGATTTACTCACGCCTGGTAGTTCTCAAAGTAATTCACCAATTAACGACTTGCAAGAGAAGCCCCAGGAGGATGACCCCGAGGATGAATGTGGTGAGATTGAAGATTACGACGAAAATGACCTCAGTTCAAGTAAGTTGTAAAAAAATTTGAATGCATACATACATACATACATAGACTCATATACAGGCATATCGCTGAAGGGGTAGACAGCGGCGATCTAGCGAATCAGAACACTCACATTCCACCAAGCTCACTTACGTCCCAGGTCCAGCCCGCCTAGCATGCGCGCCACGAGATATCCCGATAATCGAAAGTCGAGATGTTGTCTACTTATTGTCTACAATATTGTATGAAAATAAACGAGGACGCATGTTAGTGTCCGTAGACAACTAGAGAAAACCGGTTATAACAGGATAAAAAGCGTAGTCAAAATGTTCTCGTGGCGCCCATGCTAGGCGGGCAGGTGGTGTGATAGTGCGCGAGCTTATCGTCATATCGGGCACAAATTCCAGACTCCGGGCTGATATGGAAAAACCCAATATCACTTTGCCCGACCCGGGGATCGAACCCGAGACCTCAGGGCGGTAGTCGTACCGAAATACAACCACGCTATCGAGGCAGTATTGTATTATTAGTTAAATAATTATTATTTTTGTTTCGTTATCTACAGTCATCAGTATTTTTACTAGGTAGGTACTGGTTAAGTAATTTTTCCTCATCAGTAGAGGAGGCATGACCCCAGTGGTAAAGGGTAGGTACAGATAAGTTCTGTTATAATCGAATAATATACGGCTGATAATTTTCGGAGTGCCTATTATTGTTAAATCGTTTTCTGTTTTTTTTTCACAGTAACATCTCCATCACAAAGGAGACAAGGATTAGATAGCAAAAGGGACTTTCTAGGTGGAATTTTCCAAAGGCCACCCTATTATGTCCCTGGTAACAGACCACCCCCACCATTTCACCCAACCATACCAATACATCCTCCATCGCGACCACCATATTGGAGTGGTGGAACTTTTGGTAACAATAATTACCGCCCACCGTCGGCGCAGCAACCTTCAGGTAAATAGGTTTCTGCTTTTCATGAATTTTCGCGTGATCTTAATTCTGAATTGCTCTTTCTTTCTCTGTGTTGTGCTAAATTCAGCGTTCTATGTGTATATTGCAATTGAACCGTGTTACGCAGAAATGATCCAACCCGTAAAATACAAAAAAAAATTGACGCTTATATTGTCTACCTCTATTAGTGTTCTAAAACATGCTGGCATCAATAACTTTTTTTAAATATTTTGTGGGTTCGATCATTTCTGCATAACACGGTCCAATTTATTCTGCAAATAGTAAATTTAAATGTTAATAACGAGTAGATATTGAAATTTTTATAATAGAGTCGGCGTTTCGTGGCTATCCCTGAGAAGAAATGCGGAAAGTGACGAAACAAACTCAAGGGTTCTTCACACACTCAAACTTCATTGGAATTGTCAATACTTATATATTATAATATACAATACTCAATAGATATATTTTAATATTTGACATTGAGTGGTACAGCCACGCTGGAGACAGTAATGTCTGTATTACGAATGGGCCGGCTCGACAGTTTTGATACCATTGTCTCACAGAAAACTGATGTAAAGAGGCAGCGCTGTTGCGTTTCGTTCGGTGAATGAGACTTTGGGCCGATTCCCTGCTCCCTTTCCCAATTCTTATTTCTCATCCTTTTAGGTAGGCATTGCACTATTTTGGTGTCATAGGTGTTTATGGGCGGTGGAGATTACTTATCATGGTGAGCTACCTGCTCGTTTGCCAGTCTTAACAATAAAAATAATAAAAATACATGCAAATTGCAAGTACCTCTAGTATCATGTACGAATACATAAACTTGCTAGGGGAAAACTGACACAGTTGTAATAACATATTTGATTTTCCTATAATCGGCAAAAAATAGCCACAAACGTGTCCTACAATTCTACATAGGTACTTATGTAGAGAACTTTTCTTTCCACCTGCCCTTATCCCACATTAATGTGGGGTCGGCGCAACTAACTTTTTCAAGCGTGTTGCAGACAGTATTTGGCTAAGTTTTTATGACCGGCTGCCTGCCTGACGTCAACCTCCTCTGAGGGATTAAGTTCCTGGCAAATTAAATTAGAAAATTCGCTTTGTCCGCCCTGGGAATCGAACCCGCGACCTCTTGGTCCACAGCATATATGCTGCCACTAGACCAAGGAGGCGACTATATCCCTATGTAGAGAATGTTTGTCGGTATTTTTTCACGGCGGGTACACACCGGCCGAACGAAGGTGAACGAATCTACATATACCTGTTGCGTTCACACAAACAAAAGTTTCGCTGTTGAGGGAATGAAACAGGCATGATTCGGTCGCCTTCGTTCGGCCCGGTGTGTACGCGTCACCAGTTTTCCTCCTATATCATATCCTCCTATATAATGGTTAAATGAGTACTTACCTATTGTAACTTTTATCCCGTTATTAAACAATTTTATTTTTATAGATTATGTGAAGCCTGTTCATGAAAATAATCAACAGGAGACTCCCGCATATAGCCCTGATGTAGTTGGTGGTGTTCTTGGACTAGTCGTGGGGGCTACTCCTCTGCGACCTACTAGAAGGCCTGAGGATGGAGACTCCCGACGCAGGCCGAAGTATTATCCTAGTTACACGACATTCTCTCCAACGAACGTCCATATAAACGAACATTTAAGTCGTGAACGTCCAAGAACTAGAAACGTGAATACAAACAGCATATTTGGTTCATTCATAGATTTGTTATTCAAATAAAAGATTTTCAAATTTGTTTTATTTTTATTACATCATTCATACAAACCACTTAAAAGTATAGGTATCTAAAGTGGAAAGGCTTCCACGATTTTGGCCTTCCATTGTCTGTGTCGTAACAATAGAGAGCACACAGGGTGATTGAATATCAAGGCATAGGTAACCTTTGAGGCTAAAACATTTTGTCATAACGGTTTAGGTAAACGTTAGCGCCATGAGTCTGTTTTCGCTCGTCAATAAGGTAGCTTGGTACATTGAATCCACCATATCCTATTAAATTCCCTAATGGGAAGCGCGTGACAGAATCTGTGGCTATGACCCATGATAATAATGTACACAATGTTTTGTTGAATTAACTCATTTATACGTCAGAGATAATTAGGTGTTATGATATCATCATGGTGGTGTCGGTTTAATTGTCGTTAATCGCTTTAGAGAAGTGATCAAGCGCACATGTGAATTTAGGAAGTGATCATCGTGTAGTAGCGTAAATTATTATGGATACATTACGAGTATTTATTTTGGTGATATCTGCGTGGTTTATTACGGGGGATATTATACCAGAAGGTAGTTATTTTTAAGTGTTGAAATGCTTGGAATAAAATATATATTTTTCTGTATTCCATACCGTGTTATTTTAGATTCAAACCCGTACTTAGAAGCTTTAAAAGCAAACCCATTGGCACAACACTACATCCATGGATATTTGGAAACGCGGCCAGGAGCGCATTTTTTCTATTGGTTTTATTATGCAGACGGTAAAAAAACAGAATCAAATAAAAAACCTTTTGTAATATGGATCCAAGGTGGTCCGGGGCTTGCTGCAAGTGGTGTAGGGAATTTTGGAGAATTTGGACCTTTAAATATGCAGTTGCAGCCGCGCAATCATACATGGGTAAGGTATAATGATTTTTGTAAAAAAATAATTATAATTCATATCAGCGATCATGGAATTATTATACACTCGTCGATATCTAATATCCCATTTCTGATTATATCTCTATACTATATGAACTCAAGGGGCTGACTCTTGACACTCGATTCGAATTTGACTTCGATTCGACTTCATTTAGTGACTTAATATTCCGCCGAAATAGGGTTAAAAAGTGCACTAATGTCACGTTAAAAATTACCAAATAACAAGTTATCTAATCTAATGCAACATTAGCTTAATTTTTTACTCGATTTCGGTCTATAAAAAAACCGAATCGACGTCAAATTCGAATCGAGTATAAAGAGTCGGGGCAGGTCTTATACGAGTTGATCGACTATTTTTTCGTAATATTCATTTATCTTTTACAGCCTCCGTGGCCCAGCGTTAAATCAAATAATAAGCCCTCATTTGCACGAGAGCTTTTTCAACGCGCGTTAAAAAAGCGTCTCGTCTGTTCTTATAATTGCTTAAAAATTATTCTTCCCTTGTTTCTAATAAGGTATATTTTACATATCGCCCAAAAATAAACGCTGCGTTTTAAAAGCACCGACGTGTGAATAACTATACTAGAACTCATATGTTCCATTTCAACGCTTTTTTAACGCGCGTTGAAAAAGCTCACGTGCGAATGAGGCTGAATAGTTTACAATACACCAAGCTTGATTGAACCAGTTGGAAGTAGATACACATGGTCTTGTGCATACAGTACAATAGCGCACTTGGGTGTGGGACGATAGTTGCAGGTTCAAAACATAAAATAAGATCACGCCTGTATCCCCGAAGGAGTAGGCAGAGGCCCACTAGCGAACTAGAACACCCACATTTCAGCGAGATTATAATTCCGTCCCAGATGTTCAAGCCTATCGCCATATCGGGCACAAACTCCAGACTCCGGGCTGATACTGAAAAATCCAATATTACTTTGTTCGACCGGGGAATATAACCCGAGACCGCAGGACGATAGTCGTACCGGCGCACACAATATCACTACGACACAGAGGCAGTCAAAAAGTAGGTTCAAAACAAGGACAAAAAATGGAAACGGACGATGTCTCTGCCATTATTTGATGTGAGCTTTGATGTGATTTGAGCTATTAAATATTTTCTTTCAACGTTTAATAATAAATTTAATAATTATTAATTAGCTAAAGTTGAAACTTCAAAACTTTGCCTTTTAAGCGGGTTTTGAATTAGCGACTTTCAGTGCGCAATGTATTCCTACCATTTATAGGCGAGTTGTCACTGCTAATTATGTACGCCATCCTATTTCGCTGATGATGTTCAATTGAATTGTTTACATTGATAAGAAAGAGAAATACGTCATGATTATAATGATTAATGTATTTTTAGGTAAAAGGTAGGAATTTGCTGCTAATTGATCATCCTGCAGGTGTTGGTTTTAGTTACGTCACTAATAAGACCTTACTCGCTCAGTCTGATAGAGAAGTGGGTACGTAGAATGTAGACATTGTAATTGTATTTACATATATATAGGATAAAGATTGTATAAAATATATATGTTAATATTATTTTTTAGCGCTGGACTTGTGTCGAGCAATCAGGTTGTTTTTTAAAAGACATAAAGAATATCGTAAAACACCGACTTACATATTCGGTCAAAGCTACGGAGGCAAAATAGTTCCTAGGTTGGGATTATATTTACACACAGTAAGTCCATCTTTTATATTATTATGTAAACTACTGTTCATTCTATACCATTCAAAAGTGGAGCATAGACCTTCCTATACTAGTGATTTGAAATAATCAACAAAACCTTGACTGCCTCGTCGGCGTAGTTGTATTTCGGTATGACTACCGTCCTGAGGTCTTGGGTTCGATTCCCGAGTCGGGCAAAGTGATATTGGATTTTTCCATATCAGCCCGGAGTCTGGAATTTGTGCCCGATATGGCGATAGGCTCGCCCCCTATCACATCTGGGACGGAACTAAGCTCGGCGAAATGTGGGTGTTCTAGTTCGCTAGTGCACCTCTGCCTACCCCTTCGGGGATACAGGCGTCAGCTTATGTTAACAAACTCTTGACTATAAATTCTCGCGGCTCACCAAATGGTGTTTAAAATCATCCAAGATTCCACTAACTCTACCGTAAAGAATACGTAGTTACTTTAGTGATGTTGAAACAAACGGTGACTCCTTGGACGGTTGGAACATGGCCGGGACCCATCTGAAGTTGCAATCCAGTTTGAAAATATTAACATTAATCCATTCAGTGGATTCTAGGAGATCCACCGACTAAACCCTTCAAAATTCTTATGCGTACCGAATTTTATTATGATAATTAAAATGTTTTAATATCTAGCATTATTAAAATACATTTTTGACGACCAATTTCAGGCGATCCATAAGAAAGGTGTAGAGATCAATTTTAAAGGTATTGGTATAGGGGGAGGCTGGGTGAACCCGAAAGAAAGTTCTTTAAGCCAACCGGAATTTTTATACCAATCGGTAAGTTTATTTTTTGTCATCAGTTTTATCCATTAGAGTCTAATCGTGTTGTGATTAGACGTCTATAAGTGTAACATTCTATGTTGATAGGATGTTGATTCTTTAGCCTTCCTGTAGCTCTTCTTAATATTTCAGGGGGCCATCGACCGTAACGTATACTTGAGTACTAAAGTATTAGTCCAAGAGCTGGCACAAACCATAGATAAGAAAAATTACTTTGCGGCTCATGTTTTAGACTCCCTTATGTTTAAAACTTTCAACGAAGAAGCCGAGATAAACTTTAACAACTTGAAATTGCCTAGCCCCTACCCAGCATTGACAAATTTGAATAATATTATGAATTTATACGTGAAACCCGTTTTGCATAAAGTAAATCAAACAATAAAATGGGAGTATTTATCTGGCAGAGCTTATTATGGTTTAAAATCAAACTTTTTAGTTCCATCAACTGCATTTTGTAAGTATAATTTATGAAAAGATATACGAGTAACTATTTATTCATGACGCATATTGTTTAATATTTACCATTTCTTTTTCAGTAGAAAGACTCTTAAATGAAACTAAATTGAAAATTGTTGTTTATAACGGAAATTTGGATGCGGTTACTCCGATAGCAGGTAATTTCTGAACAATACTTAAATGATTAGGTACCTAACTGATTTTGAAAAGGTCTCATTACTAACGTAAAAAATCTAATTCGGCTCAATAGTTATGGAGATTATTTATTAGTTACAAACATGACTTACATAGTTCGCTAGTGCGCCTCTGCCTACAGGCGTGAGCTGATGTTATGGCTTACAAACTAAAAAATGTTACCTCTGCCTCGGTGGCGTAGTTGTATTGCCAGCTGACTACCGTCCTGAAGTCTCGGGTTCCATCCCCAGGGCGGGCAAATTGACATTGACTTTTCTATTCAGTTTTAGCCCGGAGTCTGGAATTTGTGCCCCATATGGCGATAGGTTCGCTCCCTATGAAACTTGTGATCTAAAAGTTGTGACCTCGTGGTCATAAGACACTCGGTCGTATTTGAAACATACGAGCGCAAGGTCGTGCCAGCGTAATAATGTTTAGACAATAAAATTATCTTCGGGTTTAGACAAGTGGCTTATGCGCTAGTCGAATAGAAAAGTAAATGTATGGGGATGACATAAGAGAACGCTGCATACAGCGTACTTTGGCTGCGTTCCACTAAGCGTTCACAACGACCACGCTCACGACCGCAGTTTTTCCCGTTCCACTTGCTTGTGAGCGTTAATGTCGTAAACTCAAGTGGAATGGATTATAGAGCGTTTTGAGCGTGGAGGTAAATAATACAAACGGCGAGTTAATAAAAAGAATGCAAAATAACAGGTTTGGTTATAATCTCTAAGCCTTGAAAATAAACTTTATTAAATATTGTTTAAATCGATTTATATTGAAAAAAAAATATAATTTATTTTTTTATATCCGCTGCAGAAACATTCACTTCTACTAAAATATATCTTTCCGCATGAAATAATGTAAGCTTATCGGGCGCCATTTTTGATGCATTGAGTTTTGAAAACGCCGCTATTTTTCTCAACGATCACAACGACCCACCTTTTTAGATGGGTCGTCGTGAGCTTCGCGTGAGCGTAAGTCATGACGTCATAAGTGACGTTTTCGCCGCGACCACAACGACCGCGGTCGTTATGTGGGACGACTAAAGGAGCATTTTGATCGTTGTGGACGCTTAGTGGAACGCACTGTAAAGGAGCATTTTGATCGTTGTGGACGCTTAGTGGAACGCACTGTTTTATGTCATTCCCATACATTTATTATTCTATTCGACTAGCGCATAAGCCACTCGTCTAAGCCCACTTATGATTTTAGAACATTCACAAAACATTCTAGGTTGTATATTGTATCTAATAATAAGTGCCCTCGCATTGAATAAGTGGTAGATGGCGTTACTGACGTTTGAGATCAATTTTTTTGTATGGAAACTGGCTTGGTAGCCCCTCTGTAGTTAGTAATATTAAATCTCTTTGTATGTAGCTATTGAAAGTATCGAATGATATTTTCTTTTTAGCTGCATCAAATTGGGTTCACAAGCTGCGTTGGTCAGGAACGGAAGAATTTAATAAAGTGAAGAGAGTTTCCATAGCTGGTACAAGAAACGGTTATTACAAAGAACTGAGACAATTTAGTTTTTGGTCGGTCTTCGAAGCTGGTCATTGGGTGCCGGAAGAAAATCCTGAAGCTATGGAAGAGATTTTTAAGTATATAACCAAATCGAACGTATGAGTATTGTATAAATATTTTCGTACGATTTATCCAGTATTCATAAACCTATCTCATAGTACCTACATACGTTCGAACCTTCGTTAGTAATAAAATATAAGTAGTAAGCCCTACAATTGGGTACTTGACTTATTTTTTTATATTAATTTTATATGAAATTTACGTCGTCTAAAATATGGAACAGAAAGAAATATTGAAATATTCTCAAAAATATGAAAGATAGAAACCTTTGAAGTCTGGTGGAACCTTCAAACTGCGGGAAAGAGAAGTATCAGTGTAATCAACTCACGCACTAACGGTACGGGCGTTGGTAAGGGATAGCAAGATATCTCCAATATGCCCCCACTCCAAAATTTGAAATATTAATTACTGCCTTATTTTTCAACCGATTTCGATGCAGTTTTTACAGAAGGGTTTCTTTTTGTTTTATTTGCTATTACATATAAATATGTGTATAAAATTAAACATAGTAAAGTACCCAATTTGCTTCTTCCCTCTTTGGATTCGGAGTGTGAAGAAGCATAAATAGGCTGGCATGATTCTGACGAACACTGATAAACCCATTGTTTGTCAGTGGTCACTAGTTTTTTTGGACTGTACTACACTTACCATCAAGTGCAGTGTAGTCACTTTGCCGTATACAAAAAATACAGTTTAGCTTTGCCAACTTATGTGTGCATGTGGGCGACACTGATAGTAAATTATGTGACAGATAAGTAATGAATATGAATGTATAGACATTTCCGGCTGCTTCCTGATGGTCAAACTTAGTGTGTCTAAAAGATTTCTTTTCCTTGTGGTCAATTTCTTTTTTTTGTCTATCGAGGACGCTTTCTAAGATGATATTTGCATAGATAGTGTATTTAGGGTGTATTTCGAAGAATAGAACAGTGAAGCAGTTTTCGTAATTTAAGTACATAATCATATAATAGGAGTGTATTATAATACATATGTTATGAGTACCTTGGCGGAAATTTATGAAAAGATGTATGAACGTGGAAGAGGCAAAAGAGGTGCATCACAATAGTAGCTTGTGGCGCTAGTCTCTGCTTACCTCCATACGATGTAGACCTGAGTGTGTATGTATGTATATTTATAAGGACAAAATAGTAATAACATAATTATAATCTTACATTCAGATAAATCATAGACCCCCACCGTATGTATTGCAACTGTAATTTATTTGTAATATTGCTATGAATAAAACAGTGCAATTTCCTTTTAGTATTTTATTTATATCATTTGATTACGTTAACACATTCATTATTACAAACAGCATAATACATTTTTACTATAATTTTAATATTTACAAATAAGTCATAAAAATCATTACACACTGACAACAACATCTTATAATGCACACATATTGTTCAAAATTCAACTATCAATACTATGGGCTTTACTTATAAAAACAGTTTAGCTGAGCAAATGGCTAAGAACACTTGTGTCACATTGTTTGAAAATAAAAGGGACGGTGAAATAAAACTATTTTTACGGATTCTATCACGATTTGGTTTTTAATTTTTATTCTCGACGTTTCGAAGGCTTTGCAGTCTTCGTGGTCACGGGTCGGACTGGAAGAAATCAGTATAAAAGGGACAGAATATTCTTTACCATTTGCTCAGTTAAACTGTTTTTATAAGGCCCAATATTTCAATGTGCTAGTGTTTGGCAATAGTTTGTATACTTATGTACGCTTATAATGTTACTACAGGCAAAGCATAAAATACGTTAGGCCTGAGACACACATGCTAGCAGTAGAACAAAAATCGTAATCTATACTAATATTATAAAGCTGAAGAGTTTGTTTGTTTGTTTGATTGAACGCGCTAATTATTACATAAAAACTGAATCCCCATTTCACTCTTAAAATCTTATGGTGTAAAATCGTCCCGAAAATTAAAGAATATAAAAAGTATATTTTACTAAAAAGTCGCCTCTTTAGTGTAGTGGCAGTATGTATGGGATATGGACTGCGAGGTCTTGGGTTCGATTCCCAGGTCGGGCAAAGCTAATTTTCTAATTGAAATTGGCCGGGACTGGATCCCTTAGAGAGGGTTGACGTCGGGCAGGTGGCCGGTCGTAAAAACTAAGCCAAATTCTTTTGCAACATACTTGAAAAAGTGTGTAGCGCTGACCCCACATTAAGGTGGGATAAGGGCAGGTAGATATAAAAAAAAGATAAAAAGTATTTTTGACAAAAAAAAATTGTGTTGTTGTTAGATAAGGGAGTTTTACAATTTTAAAATAAACTTTTAATTGAGAAAAGAATATTCTACTACGGAACCCTTCACTGCGCCTGGTCACATGTCACTTAGCTAGTTTTGGTTCGATAAAACCGATGTGAACAAATTGTATAATACCTAAAACGTACGGTATCATAAACCAACTGGTTAATCATTTTAGGTCAAACTAGACCATGTTGTTCTGAAATGTTGAACGCACAAAAAAATAGTTGTTGATGCCAAGATGATCTAATACAATATAGTCTATATTGCTACTCACATATTTATAAAATTTTGGTGGATTGTTCTATTTCTGCACAACATAGTTAACTTTTGGCCCAATAATTAACAAAGGTCAATTCTATGAAGTATACGAAATACGTAGTGAGATAAAATATATTTTTAAAGTTGAAATAGAGGTCATCTCACAATTAGGTTTTACCTTTTAAGCGGTTTTATTTGAATCCATGTCAACAAGTTTCCTTATTAAGTCATATTGTATTATAATATGATTGGAAATAAATTATAATACAGTATAGCTTTGCAAACATATATGTGCGTATGGGGCGCCAGTACTGGCAGACAAATTATGAGATGAATGAGCAGACATTTTCATGGTTTATACGGCGTATCCCAAAATTGATTTAATAAATTCAAAATTATGAGGTGTTTAATTTTTTAAAATTTACAACAAATGACATCAAAGGTACACATTATTTTAAAAGTCATAAAATAATGTAGTAGATTGGAAATTATAATATTACAGTCACTATTTACAATTTTGAAAAGGATTTGTTCTTTTGCATAAATTGTCTTAGCAAACTTCGTAAACGACGTCCATTGCATGTTTTTTTAAATTTATTCACAGCTATGAATACAAGTCCTTCAGCCGGATACTTTATAATATCACAATTTCTTCATTACATTGCATCATGCATGGGGGACTCAAGTATGTCAATAGTTATAAAAAACAGAGCAATTAATAATCATAAGTTTAAAAACTTAACAGACTGACTTCAAAACCTATCGTGACCAAATTTATATGAGACCACCCTTGAAATAAGCTTTATCGAACACAAAAAGAATTTTGAAAATCAGTCCACATTTGGCGGAGATATCGCGTAACATAAATAAAAAAAAATACAGACGAATGAGGACCTCCTCCTTTGGAAGTCGGCCGATTATAAACACTAACATGTCCAAAAGGCACTACATTGCGAACACAAAATTAATTATTTATTCCATTTGTTGTCTAGTCAATTTGAACTCATTGTGTTAACTATTGTTAATTAATTTAATTTGTACTAACTATGTACTACGAGTGCCTGACAGTTTCTGCGTAACACGGGTCGCACACTCGAACGGGCTTGGTGTTGCCAATCAAAGCCACTGTTTTGTCGCTGCACGATGCACAAAATATTAGACCGCATTTCCTACAGTGATGCTGAAAAAAATAATAAAAAGAAATATTTTATTTATAATTAAGCGGCAGTTAAGAATGTTTAAGCTTTATGGTGAGGTAAGAAACAGTGTGTACTTTTACGATGGAATATTGAGAGTCAATGATATATATCTATACACAATGTACTCATACAAACGGCATTCTTTCTACCTGCCCTTTCCCCACCTTAATGTGAGGTCGGCGCAACACACTTTTTCAAGCATGTTGAAGAAAGGATTTGGCTAAGTTTTTACGACCGGCTGCCTGCCTGACGTCAACCCCTCTGTGGGATCATTCATTCAGATTCAGACCATTCCCGGGTTAATTAAATTAGAAAATTAGCTTTGCCCGACTTGGGAATCGAACCCACGACCTCCCGGTCCACAGCCCATATATACTGCCACTAGACCAAGGAGGCGACATCATACAAACGGCATTAACATCCAAAAATAGGAACTAGAGGTACAAAGACACAAGGAGCTTTATGAATTATAGAAACTTGGTGTATCATAAACTTAGTTTAACAAACGAACCAAAACTAATGTTTGTGTAATCCACAGATATTTGTTTCTGGTCTGTTCCTCAAGTCTCTCGTGGTTCCTGATACCCACGATGCAGGTATTCCAGGTGGTAGAGCCACGCTGTAGACAGTAACGTCTATAGCACGAATGGGCCGGCTCGACCGGTTAGATACCACCGTTTCACGGAAAACCGACGTAAAGTGGCTGCTTGCTGTCGCGTTTCGTTCGGTGAGTGAGATTTCCGGTGGCCCATTTTCCCACTCCCCTTCCATTCGCACCTTTTAGCTTGGCAACGCACCCATGATTCTTTTTGTGTCTTGGGTGTCTATGGGCGGTGGAGATCACTTACCATCAGGTGACCCATCTGCTCGTTATCCAATCTCTGCTATAAAAAAAAGAAAAAAAATAAATGGGGTCAGAACTGTCTGCGCGACTGTTGTGTCTATTATTGTTAGTTTAAATATACCTTTCGCCTGGTGATATTGAATTCTTTGGAGCAAGCTGTGCATGCGGTGGCGTCCTTATCACTTGTCCACGTCGGCGTCTCTTCAGTTGTGGACGTTTTTGCTTCCTTTTCCAACAATTCGGCTAACTGCAGTTTATTCTCACTTAATGTAGCACCAACTTCTTCCAAAGTCTTCTGCGCCTCACTGTACTGAATCTTAAGTGTATGCTGCTCCTCTTGCAATGCGAGATATTTCTAAAGACATAACATAACATAAGCTCACGGCTGTATCCATATCGCTATCATCATCATCATCATCATCATCATCACCAGCCATAGGCCGTCCACTGCTGAACATAGGCCTCCCCCAAAGATTTCCAGATTGACCTGTTGGCAGCGGCCATATCGCTATATCGGACACAAATTCCAGACTCCAAGCTAATATTGGAAAGCTCCAATATCACTTTGCCCGACCCAGGGATCGAACCTGAGACCTCATGACGCGAGTCGTACTGAAATACAACTACGCTACCGAGTAGGCTATATTTGTAAAGAATAAACCGGAAAGAATCGGGAAGTCCTGGGTTCGATCCCTAGGTCGGGCAAAAAGCGAATTTTCTAATTTAATTGGCCCGGGACTGAATTCCTTAGAGAGGTTTAACATCAGGCAGGCAGCCGGTCGTAAAATCAAAGCCAAATCCTTTCTGCAACATGCTTGAAAAAGTGTGTTGCGCCCCCCCTACATTAAGGTGGAATAAGGGTAGAAAGAAAGAAAGAAAGATTTGTTACATACCTGTCCGATTAATTTCATAGATTCCACTTCTTGTGTCAACATCGATATTTTGTCACGATCACGCATCATTGATTCCTGGAAAGGGTGTTATTGATAACTTGATTACCGCCGTAGCATATTAGCCCTTTTTCAACGCGCGTTAAAAAGGAGTCTCAACATGTCTGTTCATACGATTGCCTGAATATCATTCTTGTCTTTTTTCTAAAAGTGTGAGAAGTACCTTTTCCAAGACTTAAACCTCATATTGAACTAACGCTGGGGCCTAGAATTAAATTAGAGATCGACTCCGCGTACTAGTATGTCGAGGGTCCGGTGTGCGAGATCCTCGGACTCGGGCGGATCCGGTGTCGGGGTCTGGTGTTAATATTACAATTGGTATTGAGGAGAGAAAGGGCTGTTTCGACAGCAACTGTGATGGGATCGGGATCGGCTCGGGAACGGACGAAGTAGAAATATACCGGCTTATTTATTTATGATGCTTCACACTTTTTCTAAAATTTTTTCCATTTACATCATCTCATGCATATGAAAGCATACACGAAAATATGTATGTATGTATGTAGAATACAGAGCCAGGCCCTACAGCGCCCCTAACGGATGGTACTGCAAAAGTTTATGAAGCGACGTCAATCGAAAAACTTGTATTAGGTCCAAAGGCGGAGTAAAACGTTACGAATAAAAATGTCCAGATAACAGTGATTAAGCTCGCCTCCTATTACAACTGGGACGGAAATGAGTTCAGCGACATGTGGGTGTTCTAGTTTGCCTTTGCCTACGCTTTATGGATACCGGCATGGGTTTATGTATCATACTAATTATAAAGGTGAAGGTTTGTGTGTATGTTGTTACGTCTTCACGTTCAAACGGCTGGACCAATTTTGATGAAATTTTGTATGGAGGTAGCTGATACCGTGGATTAGCACATAGGCTTTTTATCCCGGTAAGTAAATTTCCGCGTGAATGGAGTCGCGGGCAACAGCTAGTACAATACTTACTTGCAATGATATCCTCCACTCCCGTTCTATCCTCAGGTCCCCTTCAGCCGCGACCGCTCTAGTCTCAGCGGCGGCCGCCTTCTGTCCTAATGTACGAGCGTTTTCCTCCAAACTCTTTCTAGCTAACTTATCTTCCTGTAATCTGTGTTGCGGACATGTCAGTCTATATTTTGTATTTATACCACAGACCACGGGTAATACAGTCTTCCTTTCTATCTGCCCTTATCCCCCATCTTAATGTGGGGTCGGCGCAACACATTTTTTCAAACATGTTGCAGAAAGGATTTGGCTTATTTTTCTCGACCGGCTGCCTACCTAACGTCAACCCCTCTGAGGGATCCAGTCCCGGGCAAATTAGAAAATTCGCCTTGCCTGACCTGGGAATCGAACTCAGAACCTTCCGGTCCACAGCCCATATATATACTTCCACTAGACCAAGGAGGCGACTGGCATAGATGAGCGACCACGGAAAATACAATAATAAATAACACCCAACAGTAATATAGATAGTCCTCCTAACATTGCAAGATTCGAGTCTTGAGTCATAGGTATCAGGAATTACGAGACTTTCGGTCGCATTCAGACTATACATGAATAGTACAAACATTTGTCTCGATGCTGGAATCGAACTCGCGGCCCCTGGCTTTACAGCCGGCTACTCAACCGTTGCGCCACGGAAGCTGATTACAAACTGTATAACTTCAATATGTATGAATATGAAAATTGTGTCAATTCTTACTACATAATATTAAATCGACATTATCGCGGTGGCACGTAGTACTAAATAGTGCCGTTAAATAATTATTCGTGTATAATGTACACTACATATTAAGTTTACTATATTATCCGTGGTCTATAGTGCAAACGTTTAGTATTTTTGCGTATTTTCATTTGTATAATATGTATAAGTGTGTTCAATATAGCTTCGTATGAAATAAAATGTTGATATTTTCTAGTTGATATCTTCTTTTCAAAAGTAAAATTCAATTTCTGAGGACACTGTAATTATACACTGTAGAGAGTTATGTCTCTAGTACGAACGGGCCGGGTCATCATGTAGGCAAGTTCGACCGGTTCGATACCACTGTATCACAGGAAACTGATGTAAAGTGACTGTTTCGTTCGGTGAGTGAAAACTCCGCTAGCCATAATTGGGTACTTGACTAATTTTTTTTATTGATTTTATACGTAATTTACGTCATCTGAAACGTAGCACAGAAAGAAATATTGAAATATTCTCAAAAATAATAAGTTATAAGCCTTTGTAGTTTGGTGTAACCTTCAATCTGCGGGAAAGAGAAGTATCAGTAAAATCACGTCACGTCCATAACGGTGCGTGCGTTGGAAAGGGATAGTAAGATATCCCCACTACATCTCCACTCTTGCTCATTGCAGAATTCAAAATATGAATTACTGCCTCATTTTTCAACCAATTTCGATGCGGTTTTTAGAGAAGGATTTGTTTTACTTGCTATTACATATAATAATGTGTATGCAATGAAACATAGTCAAGTACCCAATTCTTTATATTAATAGGTGTCTATGGTCGGTGGAGATCACTACCATTCATCAGGTGGCCCACATGCTCATTGGCTAGTTCGCTATAAAGAAAAATATTTACGCTATCTTGTCACTAGATGACTTTTGAACTAGAATTACAAAAAATAATTAAACAAATATTTTGTACTACATTGCTAACAAAGATGATTAGAAGTCATATATTAAAAGAAAATTAAAAAAACCACACAGCCTTTATAACACTCCTCAATTAATAATGGTGCTAAGTAATTATACATTTATGTTAATGCAATACAAAGATGAGTCAACTGTTTAAGTTATAGAAATATACTATTTTCCTATAGAAAATGCGTCATTTAAACCAAATGTAGTGATTAGCAGTTATTGGTCAATTAATTATTGAACGATTAACCATAGTTAACAGGCAACATAACAAACAAAGATATTATTTATTCACACATAAGCATGCAAACATAACACTGGATTGATAATGGCAAACCTACACAACAAATGTTAAATTAAAACAAGCAAAAAACTTGTGGTTTTCATATTCAATAAAATACAATATGCGACTGAATATGCTTTATTGTAAATAAGGCTTTTACATTGATGTATCCTGATTACAAAACTATATCGATAGAAAATTGTATAACGATTGTTTCTAAGCACATTTGATGCTACACAAGGATCAACACATTAAAATACATAATTTCTTTAAAACACATAAAATGAGATCAAATTATTCAGACTAATACATATATCTCTGCCTTTACAATACTGTTACTTTAAATTCACTACGTCTTTACATTATTCATACTATAAACAAATCAAAAAATCATATACACTGCAATAAATAAAAAAGTACAATTCTAATTGGTATAACTTACATCAAATAACAAATAAAATACCTATATAAATAGATTTTTGTGTCATATATTATTTTGTCAACAAATTGTATTTAAATAAAATGGATTTAGCAAAAATCTTCCTTTTTTGAAACCACAGCAACGTTAAAGCTGAAGCGACAGTAGCATTGCCATTCCAATAATAATTATTATTACTATAATTAATTATGAAAATATCAAAATATTTTTTTATTGCATTCACTAAATTCATTGTGAGGGTTTGCCAATATCGAGCGAATGGAAAGAGTTGCCGCCATTTTTGATGCAAGCTGTGCATACACACCTACGTGCGGATCGAGTATTGATATGTAAAGCGCTTATATTAATTTATCAGCGTTTATACACTTTAGTTCCGAGACACTCTTTCGATCCTTTAGGGTGGTCACACACTACACAGCCAACCCATTGCGTTGTTATAATAAAAACGAACAAAACCTACTTTTCATCAAGTTGATGTATGGTGCTGCCCATTGATTCAGTCTTTGCTTCCAATTTTGTTATTAGCTCTGTTTTATGTTTCAAGGAACTTTCACATTCCTAAAACAAGTTCAATACAATTTAGCTGATGAAAAATTACAACTCATTTGGTATATAAAATATGTAGTTATATGTGACAATACTAAGGAAATATAATATATCGAGATCATATAGTTATAAAGCTTTTACATTGATGGTTAAAGCTGTCTTTCCATAAAATATTTGTGACGTTGCGTATCGAGATTCGCGTGTAAAATGAAGTGCGTCACTCCTATAGATTTAAATTCAAATATTTCATACTATAAATAGTATAATTTATATCACTTTCGAAGCTTATGTTAATTATATGTCTTAAAATGTTGGCGTCAGAATTGCATTGTCTTGAGAAGAAATGCCGAAAAAACTCAAGGGTTATGGTTTCTAAGTCCAAACAATTATTAAGATTACGACATGAAGTGAAATGAAAAGCAGTTTGTCGGAAACAGTCAGCAGCTCTGATTTCCATAAATTACACTCTCATAGGAAACTTAAAGCTATGAAGATCAAATCATCACATTGGAGGATGTTAGACATCTCCTTCGGCACGCAACTTCGCAAATGTATAGTGGAGAGGCAGCCTTATATGGAGGAATTCTTAAAATATAAATATCTAATATAATAATAACCGCCTTAATAGCTTCTATAGCCTTTCTATCAATACATTATAATTCTATAACATTTAAAATTTCTATGTTAGTACTATAATCACTAACAGGAAATACCATCCGAATTATTGGCATGTAAAGATAAAATTTAGTATTCATAAACGCTATAAATTATTAATTAATATTCGTAACAAAATTTTGTGTCGTACTGTGTCATTACAGCGATAACACTGCGATATTTTTTAATAAATAGTAATTTTATTTTTGTTTATTTTCGTATATACCTATCTGCAATGTTAGAGGCATTGGGACTATTTTAATTAACTTCTTTTTTCTCTAAGGGAAAATGCTTTTACTATGCAAATTGAAATGTAAGTATAATCATTTTAGGTAATATTTTAATTATTTCCCTTGATGACTGAAAGTTTTATCATTACTGTGACTCTTTCTAAACGGTGGTATTTCCTGGAGGTTAATTTTTTTACTGGGTGGGCCCTCATCTCTAGACTTTGTACCCTTGTAGGAGGTGCTACATTGTGCTTTCAGCTTTTCTAATTTTTCTCCTAAATTACTTTCGTTAGTGGTGGGAGACCGAAGGGCTTTGACTAAATCATGGTCAGGTCCCAAGAAGTGGTTATATTTCTCAAGGTTGTGGAGTATTTTGCCAATTTGTTCGGCCTTCCCCTGGAGTCTCGATACCATTTCGCCTTTCTGCGTCAGTTCCATCTCGCATTCCTTCCGTACGACAAACGCGGCATAGACGAATACAGCATGTGTTAGTATCGGATAAACATGTTAGATCGATTTGGAATATAATAAATATTGCAATAAAATAAACACCAGTATTTTTTTATAATTTGGTCATTCGTTAGTTTCAGCAAAGCCATACATACATAAAAATAAGGATATAATTTATGATATAATAAACAAAAAGCAGGAAGATGACACAGTAATATAAAAACACATAAACAATGTGGTAGGAACGCCAATTGATAAGTTACCAAGAGGTAAAAAAGTGCATGGACTGGAATTAATTAGCATTGATCTAAACACCCACGCTTTGGGCTCGAAACATCGCCACTCCATGAAGAGGCCGAAAACAACGTCGAAATAATTCGTAAATAATTTACATTATTAATAAATTATATAATAGTCGCCTCCTTGGTCTAGTGGTAGCATATATGGGATGTGGACCGGGATGTCCTGTGTTCGATTCCCAGGTCGGACTAAGCGATTTTTCTAATTTGATTTGCCCGCGACTGGATCCCCATCATCATTCCCCAAATGGGGGTGACTTCAGGCAGGCAGCCTTTCGTAAAAACTATGCCAAATCTTCTTTTCCTTACAACATGCTTGAAAAAGTGTGTTGCGCCGACCCCAAAGTAACGTGGGTTAAGACAGATAGAAAAAAAGCATAAAATAGAAATAAAAAAAACAGTTCATGCAAACATTCAAGCCGAATTTAGTCCCAAAGCACAAACAGTTAAACACAAGACGATTACCCGAATTGAATATAATATCTGGTAAACATTCTACGCCGGACGTTGTAATGCCGATCACCAACAGACCGTGAAGAGTTAAGAAACGTTAGCAACTAAGTTGACGCAAGCGAAAGTGAATGGTCAACGAGTGGTTATTTTAAGGGTACAAAATCCTACAATCCATTTACATGCTCATTTATTTATGATTTATATGGCTTACCTGTAGTTTTTTATACATTTCCAGATTAATCAGTTTGATATCGTCCAGTTGCCGTCTCAGAGATATTATTGTGTCTTGCTTATCGTGAATGTCCTTTTCTAATAATTTCATTGCGACTTCCATCTCCGCCTTCAGTGAAATCTGAAGAGCAATCAGTTGTACTTAATATTAATGAAAAACAAATCTTAATGATATACCAGACGATAAGTATAGATCAAAACTAGTTATTTCTCGCTGTTTTGCCAACGAAGTATTTTATATAATTTTAAATAATGGAGCTGCGAAACAAGTAAAGCCGCGTCTTCTACACTAAAAAAATTTCACAAAACATGTATTTTTTATCTATGGTCCATTGTTCTACAAGCAGGAGATAACTAAAATCGTTGTTTTGCGTATGTATTTTTGTGTAATGTTTCGAGAAAAACTAGTGCAGGAGACGCGGCTTAACAAACACAATTGTATTTATAAAATAACATTAGAAGTGAAAGTAACATATTCAAACATAGTACCTGTAAATCTAATTCTTTTTGTAATTCGAGATATTTCTTTCTCTCTTCCTCCAACACTTTTCCGAGTTCACTATCCTTATCATTTTTAGATCTATCCGACGTTGTGCTTTTGACGCTACGTTTTTCCTGTAATTACACAAACACTTATTTTTTTATGTGTTGCAATTTTGTTATAAGTGTTGAAACTTTATCTGTTTGCAACACCATCAAAGATATTAGCATATTAGTAATATTAACATGCATATCTGTCGATGATATCACAAACAAACAATTTTCATACAATTGTGTGATTAACCTGTGTGGGAAGAAGCTCGAGACTTAATATTATTAGGTGTAGAATAACCGAGATGTTTCTTATTGTACACTAAGGTAATTTTCTATTATGTATACAATATTACGCTTCTGTTCTATAAGAGTAAGCTGAGATGGATTTCCATTTTATACACCTCTTAACAAATTCTTTTCATTTACTTTTAATAATAAATTCGGACGTTCTCGTTGGTAAAATACAGAAATAAATATTAGGAATATTATAGACGAAATATTACCAACTTGTTACCATGAAAATATTGTTACCGAAATTTTTAATGAAGCAATATAATTAACGCTTACCTCTTCATCGGCTTGCAGTTCAGTCACTTTCATCCTCGTATCTTTGGTTATATCCTGACCTGCACGACAAATATCGATATAAATAAACTTAAATAGAAATGCTAGTAATCACATAGATAAACTCACAAGATTTTATCCAAAACGTTTGTGACACAGGTGTTTTAGTTTTAGTATTACCCATTGATGCTCACAGTGCATAACTGAATCGACGGAGTTAAATATAATGAAAACAAAATAAAGAGACGGCCGACGAGACCGGCATACTAACGCACACTAAGCGGTACAATACAACGTGACTCATCAGTCATCATTGCAAACTGTCTTATCTAGTGAACTCTCTATTATTATTTACGCCTTGATTTCGATAGTAAACACCTGTGGCCGTGAAGTTTCGCTTTCCGTTTGTGGCAACGATAAAAGAAGTAAGGACTTGTCATGATTATGAAAAGGTGAAGCATGCCTAATTAATATATGGAGAGAGACCAAAATGGCGAATTTGCGAAAGAAAGTTTCAAGTAATATAGCAGTTATAGGCATCTTGTACCCATTCCGAAATTAGTATTATTATAAATAAAACACCGTATTTATAAGAAAAGCAATAAGTATTTATAGGTACGTTATTCATGTCTATGACACGGTGATGTAATGTAAGATACATGTAAATAGAACCCGAAACTAAAATGGCGGAACATGGCTTCAAAGTAAACGCGTTTTTTTATAGTTATGCCAATTCCTTTTTTTCTGTTGTCATTGGTTTGTGATCGAGCAATTATCGACTGTTAATGGGGTGGTTTTGTTAGACTGCGTCGATGTTATGGAATTGTTAAGTGAAAACGATATTGTATTGGAGAATCTGCAAAAGTATTATGTAAAGCACAGTTGTTTTACCATAATGAGAATCTAATAAGATAGATGTTTAGTTTTTTAATTTTATATAGCAGAATGTAGTTAACGAGCAGGTGGGTAAACGAAATAAGTGACCTTCACCGGCTGTGGTCATTCATTATATGAAACAAATATAGGATCCATGGAAACGGGAACGGAAGATATGGGTTACCAGAAATCTTGCCCAACGAAAAGTAACAACTAGCTATCGATTTACGTCATTTTTTTACGAATCTGTGGTATAAAAACGGCCGATCAATTGTCCGATCTCCGATATGATGGCTCTACCAAAGCAATGATACTTTTATAAATAATAATGAATCATTAAAATTCCAATAAAATGGACTATGAGGAAATAAGTGACGCATATTAGTAACCAAAAAATATCACATATGAATAATTCAACCCATTTTTGCGCGCAGTGCTATGTTATGCGTGATATATTATTTTGTATAAGTAGACACAATGAATGTATAGTGTCGATATTAGCGGCACTATCCATCGATATTTTATATACCTAGATGCACAGTTGACGCTCGGAAAATGGGACAGCAAAGGAGTGCTTAAGCACTACTTTTGCATACAGTCGAACGCCGATAGAATTCTACATTTCAAAATTCAAATTTAAAAACGCTTGCTCATTTCGTTTAAAAAGCTACTTTATTACACTTGTATAATAAGGTTATAATTGTGTTGATTTAATTAGAACATGTGATATTTTCTTTTGTTTTATTACTGAGTCCACTTTTTATGACGATATTTGCAAAGAACTGTGCATCTAGGATATATTAAATCGATGGCACTATCACACAAATCTGAATTTTAGAAGCTCGCGCACATAGGTGTCGACTCGTGCGTAAATGAGCTGAACTATCAACAGTAGCTTGACCGTGAGTTTTTTTACATTTCGCTAGCGAAGACGTTAAATAATTTGTATGAAAACATTTAATCTTCCCTCGTAATTGCTAAAGGCGTTCGGGTATTTCTCATACAAATGTTTGACGTAGTCGCTAGAGTGAAATGCCAAAAAATCCCATGGTCGAGCTATAGGTATTACCCAGGGCGTGTTTCAGTTGATTGTTCTCTTCTACGAGTTGTATCATTGTGTTTTTAGCGATCGCCAAATCCTCTTTCATGAGTGCATTTGTTGTGGTCAGTCCTTCGACTTTAGCTTGCAGATTCGCTACCGTGGCACTATAAAAGGTATGTTTTTATTACCTCGTGGCATGACGTAATACTTTGTCAGTAAAGTGATAAAACGCATTCACTTGGAAACATCGACAATTTAATTTACAATTAGGTACTTGACTATTTTTTTTAAATTAACATAACATAAGCTCACGTCTGTATCCCCGAAGGGGTAGGCAGAGTATATGAAATTTACGTCATCTAAAATATAGCACAGAAATATTGAAATATTCTCTAAAAAAAGTTGAAGTTTGGTGTGACCTTCAAACTGCAGGAAAGAGAAGCATCATGATCTTCACGTGACGGCTATAACGTTACGTGCGTTGGAAAAGGATAGTAAGATATCCCCACTGTGCCCCCACTCTTGTTCATTATAGAATTGAAAATATGAATTTCTGCCTCATTTTTCAACTAATTTCGATGCAGTTTTCACACAAGAATTTCTTTTTTGTATTTTGAGCAAGTTATTTTTTGAAATTGATTGGAAAGAATAAAACTACGTGCAAACGTGCAATGTGTACAGTATTGCAGGATAAATATGGGGCATTAGCTAACTTGAAATTTTGTAATTCTGATGAGTCCGATTCCGAATGGCATCGAAACAATGGCGTTATTTGTTAGTTATAAAATTGAAATTGACAGTATTTTGACCCGAACGGTCCGGAAGTATAGTGTCATGGACCAAATTACGTTTTACGTAACGTCTGTGATACGATGGTTTCCGATGTCTGCCGATGCACAATATTTATTCTGCAGCAGTAGATATTAAAATTTCAACTGTGTGAATTACGAGACAATGAACGGAAAGTGTACTGTGGTTCCCACTCACTTGAGATGTCTATTCAACTCCTCGATGTAATTCTTTTGGTCCAGCATTGTGTTGATGTGACGCTGCTTCGGTTCATTGTTGGCGTTGTTCTCAGCGGCCGCAAGGTCGTTAGATGAGTTACTGCCGCGTAAGTACAGCGAGAAATCTATCACGCCCTGTTGGCTATCCAAATCTTCTTCCTAAAATGTATGATAGGTAAATATCTACTGAAAAAGGCTCACGCTTGGAGATAGAGGGTTAGGTAGAGTTACATTTGGTTCAGCTACGGAGCATATCATCTCGTTAAGCCGCGTCTCCTGCACTAGTTTTTCTCGAAACATTGCACAAAAACACATACGCAAAACAACGATTTTAGCTGTCTCCTCGTAGACCAATGGACCATAGATAAAAATACATGTTTTTGTGTAATGATTCGAGAAAAACTAGTGCAGAAGACGCGGCTGTATAAGAAGCAATACTGTTGAAAGAATTGTCTAAAAAAGTTGGTATTATGACCGAAGGAAGGTGAACGAATCTCTACCTATTGCGTTCACACAAACAAACTTTCGCTGTTGTGGGAATGAAACAGGCATGATTCGTTCGCCTTCGTTCGGCCCAGTGTGTACGCGCTATCAGACGAGACCGATTGAAATAAGTGTTTTGAAGTCCTTTCTTAGTTAACTTTGCTAACGCGATAGCGATACTAAACCAACCAGCACAGGTGTGCAAAATACCAATGGTATATCCGTGGTATATATCCTGCCGCTGCTATAACGCCACATTGTCACTACGACCTATGGTCTATAAGTACAAAATCATACCTTCAAACTGACGAAACCTCGGCAAATTCATACATAAATTTGAATAAAAATAGAATAGAATCTTAGATAATTTTACCATGATCGAAATCAGATAATTGATATTGTCTGTATAGGGTTTTCCAGCCATGAATACATTATCATAAAGGATGTCAAAACCACAACGTTAGTCACGATCGACCATGTAATTGATATCTCCTAACGGAAAGGTATATGAATATTAAATACATTGTCATGAACGTCTAATAAATATATAATTTATCGGATAGTAAAACTTTACTGACTGTCTCGGCGTAGTTGTATTACATGCGCGGTACGACTACCGTTCTGAGGTCTCGGGTTCGATCCCCGAGTCAAGCAGAGAAATGGGAGTTTTGTATTCAGTATCAGCCTGGAATCTGGAATTTGTGTCCGATATGGCGATAGGCTCACCCTTTACCACATCTAGGACGGAAATGAGCTCGGCAATCTTTTATGTTCTAGTTATCTAATTCGCCGCATTCAATGTATTTAGTAAAACGTCTGACGAATATTTGATAGAAACCGTACGAGTTAGTTCGGGAACTCGCAAGTTACTGGACCTATTCTTCAACCTGTCTTATTCGACTCGAATCCGGGGACCGCGCACAAATAATTTTTTAAGCATATTGTCGAAAGGATTTGGCTTTTGTTTTTACGGCTAACTTGGCTGCGTAATATGATCTCCATCCGGGAATCCTATCGCAAATTGTGGTAGAAAAGCACGCGTTGCCTAATCTGGAATTCGAACCCAGGATCTTCTGGTCCATAGCCTTACACCAAGGTAGCAACAAAAATACTAGATAATTGAAAAGTAATTGCCATAATCTAGATGAAATCATAGGGTATTTTCATTTCGGGACCGGTCGATTCTTCCACCTGGCAACTTTTGGAAGAAAACATTGGTTACTTATTGAGTAAGACAGTGAGTTGATAAACCTTATTACATACGCAAAGCTGCGGGGTAAAGCTAGTGTTATTATAAGATGGACGTACCTTTACACACAAATTGCAGTCCACTACATTAAGGCCGACCAATAAACCAGTTATGATAACCGCTTCCTCATTTAACATCAGTGCGTGTGGTTCGAAATATTCCTCGAGTGTGTCTTCGCGATGTTCAAGAAGAATTCTTAGATAATCCGCGAGCCGTTTTTGCATCAAGGCAAGCCTCAGCCAGGCGCGAGCTCTACCCATGGCGGTTCTAAAATTCATTTTTGTATAGTATTATGTGAAAGTAAAACCTAATCGGCCGGTTTCAATAAACGACCTCAATCCGAGTGTGCAGATAGATTGCGAAAATGAACCAATCAAATCACCTCATCTGATAGTGTCATGTTCAAACTTTGTTCTTATTGGTTAATTCTTGTGATCTATCTGCATTCTCGGATTGAGATCGTTTATTGAAATCGGCCCTAAAAAATTTTATGCACACAATTTAATTCGTAATTCTAACTTACTTAACAGTCGGCAGATCTCTAACACTCGCCGTGATATCCGCTGCCTCCGGTGAATACTTTTCCACCATTTGAACGATATCCCATAACTCCTTTTTAGGACCGAGAAGTCCCTGAAAATATAATTTTACGATAAGACAATTCCTTAATAAGCTTAAAAGATTTTTAACGTATTTGACTTTTTTGTACATTGCCAAATAATAGAGGATTACCTTCTTTGGTTTAAGGCCATGACGCATAACATGTTCGAGCACAATAAAGAAGTGATGTAACGGCAAATGATCGCTGTCGAGCATTCGACCATAACGGAGCGATTGTTCAATTAATTCCTTCACAATGAGTTTAGAGATGTTCACGAGATTACTGCGTTCAATCACTACTGGGTCTCGAGCTAAAACAAAAATATCATTCACATTTGTTGCGTACATTATATATTTAACAGCTAGATAAGAGTTACCCATCAATGAATGCATCGGATCATCGGGTGAAGTGATGGCACCGTTGTCAGAGGGCCGAATGTAGGAATCTTGCATTTCCATATCATGCAGTTCCTTGAGACAAAGCCACTCCCCGTCCACAGAGACGCGGAAATTGCACAAGTAGATGGTATCTTGAGCGCCGGCCATGTCGGCGTCGGGGTTACCGTCGCTTTGCTGTTGTATAGCTGACGGTATGCCTAATTCAGGCAAGGGATCCACCCCACGAACCGCGGCAAGAGAACGCATAATAAATTGGCAAATAAACTATCAAGCAAAACGGTCAACGCTTTTCCTTTAATCTTGATCAGGCCCTCGAGTTCATTTCACTTAACGCGCAAATTGAAGGTCAAAGTCAAATGTTTCTCTTCACTTGGTCACAACACACGAGTGTGTTTTCGATTAATATAAGGAGCGAGAGTACTCGAGTCTGTTGCTGCTATTACAAGAAAAAACAGTCAACGCGGTTTAATGCTGTGTTCCAGTATGTTCAGAACAAATATTGATTTCCCAGTATGAGTTGGTAACGCGACGACACGGTGAAAATCAATACCTGCGCGCGGTAGTGCCATCTGTGAGGAGGGTGGGGAAAAATATTATGACGTTATGTCTAGTTTTTTAAACAGCGGCGACTTCGGATTGAAGGTTGGATTTTGGATAATATACTTACAGTATATTATACTTCATAACTGATACCATAGTATTAGAAGACTTTGCTAAGGGATTGCAAGATGTACTTTATCCGTACTTTGTTCCGATTTTCCCCATAGCCAGAGACGTAGGAAATGGCGTGCCAAGTTGATTGTCCGCGCCTCCCGCTCTATGGATTGGGGGCGTTTGGGGAATTCCACCACGGTATTCCATGCTCGTCGTCCGGGGCGACTTACGGCCGGTTTCAATAAACGATCTCAGTTTAGAGTACAGATAGATCGCGATTATGAACAAATCAAATCAAGTCATTTGACGGAGTGATTTTCAAACTGTGTTCTTTTTGGCTAATTTTTGTAATCTATCTGTGCATTCAAACTGAGATTGTTTATTGGAACCGGCCGTTATAGAGCCATCAGTGGGTTGTAGCCTTCTGGACAATCTCCCTGGTACCTGAACGCTGGGTCGTACGACCGGCGAACCCGACATAACGTGTCCTCCTAGGCGTGGCGATAGGACGCCTTTACCTGCATTGGCACACACACACACAAAATGATTCTTCATACATAGCACACAATAATTTGTTTTCAGAGATTCTTGATTTTTCGGAAGTTTCATGATTGTGTTGATGTGTGAATCACCGATAATACCTACGCACACTTTCCACTTTCAACCTTATTGGAGTAGAGATGGACATCTTACAATGTGAGAACATGAGAAATGAGAGATGTCTGAATTCACAAACATAGTGATTACAATTATTTGTTACTAGCTGACCCGCGCAATTTCGTCTGCGTATGAAAGAGAGGGTTGAAAGAGTGAGTCTTAGGCACCTATAGCACAATAATTCTAAAGGAGGTAATGATATGATCTACTAAACTTCGAGAGATAGTACGTGACTTCGGTGCGGTTCCGTCAGTCACCCCGTTGGTCATCCCGTCAGTCACCCCGTTGGTCATCCCGTCAGTCACCCCGTTGGTCACCCCGTCAGTCACCGCGTTGGTCACCCCGTCGGTCATTCTGTTGGTCACCCCATCGGTCATTCTGTTGGTCACCCCGTCGGTCATTCCGTTGGTCACCCCATTAGTCACCCCGTTGGTCACCCTTTCGGTCACCCCGTCGGTCACCCCGTTGGTCACCCTTTCGGTCACCCCGTTGGTCACCCCGCTGTTCACCCCATTGGTCACCTTTCGGGTACTCCGTCAGTCACCTATTCCGTCACGCCGTCAGTCACCCCATCGGTCACCTCGATGGTCACCCCACTGGTCACCCCGTTGGTCACCCCATTGGTCACCTTTCGGTTACCCCGTCAGTCACCTCTTCCGTCACGCCGTCAGTCACCCCATCGGTCATCTCGATGGTCACCCCACTGGTCACCCCGTTGGTCACCCCATTGGTCACCTTTCGGTTACCCCGTCAGTCACCTCTTCCGTCACGCCGTCGGTCACGCCATTGGTCACCCTGTCAGTCATCTCGTCCGTCACGCCGTCGGTCACCCCGCTGGTCGCCCCACTGGTCACCCCGTTGGTCACCCTGCTGGTCACTCCGTTGGTCACCCAGTCGGTCACTTCGTCGGTCACGCCGTTAGTCACCCCGTTGGTCACCCTATCGATCACCTCGACGGTCACGCTGTTGGTCACCCCGTCGGTTACCCCGTTAGTGACCCCGTTGGTAACACCGTTGGTCACCTTTTGGTTACCCCGTCAGTCACCCCATCGGTTACCCCGTCGGTCACCCCGTCAGTCACCTCGTCCGTCACGCCGTCGGTCACCCCACTGGTCACCCCGTTGGTCAATCCGTTAGTCACCCCGTCGGTCACCCCGTCGATCACCCCGTCGGTCACCCCATCAATCACCCCGTCAGTCACCCCTCAGTCACCCCTTCATTCACCCCGTCGTTCAACACTACTAAAAGAATTTTTCAATTATAACCAGTAGTTTCTGAGATATATATTTCCCCAATTTTGCAACATTATTCATTTCTGCTCCGCTCCTATTAGTCGTAGTGTGATGTTATATAGCCTATAGCCATCCTCGATAAATAAGCTATCCAACCCAAAAATAATTTTTCAAATCAAACCTGTAGTTTCTGAGACATAAACTTCCCCGCTTAACATTTTTCATTTCTGCTCCGCTCCTATTAGTCATAGCGTGATGTTATATAGCCTATAGCCACCGTCGATAATTGGGCTATCCAACCCAAAAATATTTTTTCAAATCAAACCTGTAGTTTCTGAGATATAAACTTCCCCGCTTAACATTTTTCATTTCTGCTCCGCTCCTATTAGTCATAGCGTGTTGTTATATAGCCTATAGCCACCATCGATAATTGGACTATCCAACACAAAAAGAATTTTTCAAATCGAACCAGTAGTTTCTGAGATATAAACTTCCCCGCTTAACATTTTTCATTTCTGCTCCGCTCCTATTAGTCATAGCGTGATGTCATATAGCCTATAGCCACCTTCGATAATTGGACTATCCAACACAAAAATATTTTTTCAAATCGAACCAGTAGTTTCTGAGATATAAACTTCCCCGCTTAACATTTTTCATTTCTGCTCCGCTCCTATTGGTCATAGCGTGATGTTATATAGCCTATAGCCACCGCCGATAATTGGACTATCCAACTCAAAAAGAATTTTTCAAATCGAACCAGTAGTTTCCGAGATACAAACTTCCCCGCTTAACATTTTTCAATTCTGCTCCGCTCCTATTAGTCATAGCGTGATGTTATATAGCCTATAGCCATCGTCGATAATTGGGCTATCCAACACAAAAAGATTTTTTCAAATCGAACCAGTAGTTCCTGAGATTAGCGCGTTCAATCAAACAAACAAACAAACAAACAAACTCTTCAGCTTTATAATATTAGTATAGATAAACTGAACTAGGAACTAATTAACTGACTACAATACTGCATTAGGATAAGTAATCCTGTAATAGTAGTTGTACGAGTGGAAAAATAAAAAAAAAACAAATTTGGCATACATATGCATCTACCATATGCCACACACAAATCAAACTATTCGTAACAAAGTTGTCTAGGCAACTTATTGTTGAACAATGAAATAAATCTTATTAGGGAAATATAATATCTATCTATTTAATTATAATCGATTGATTCAAACAGATATTATTTTTTTTACAAATTTATTCTGAAGCAAAGCAGTACGTAGACGGGTTAACAGCACAAAACTTGTGATCCAAAAGTTGTGTACTAGTGGTCATAAGTCACTCGGTCATATTTGAAACATACGCACGCACGGACGTGCCAACGTAACAATGTTTAGAAATGTTTAAAATTGCCTTTAAAATTGCCATTCACAGAATATTCTAGGGTCTAAATAGTAATAAGCGCCCTCGCATTGTATTAAGTGGTAGACAGCATTTAAGATCATTTTTTTTATATGGAAACTTGCTTGATAGCCCCTCTATAGTTAGTAATATTTAATCCCTTTGATCTGAAGTAACTATACTGCTTTTCTGGCACCTAAGGGTGTCAGAAAAACTGTCTTTTGAACACTGTAATAACTTATTTTATGTAATAAAAGTTTATTTTATTGTATCTATATGTATTATGCTGAGACTGAGACTGATTAGGTTTACATCACATGATGCCGATGGTATTAATTGCCAATAATTAAAATGGGGCCACATAAATGGCCTAGCAAACATTTTCTCAATAGGCTGTTTTATGGTAAATTTAGGATGTAAAGTTCAAATATTTCCAAGTCCATTGCATTGTAAGTGCGGGACACATATAGGCGCAGGATATGTGCAGATTGGACAGTCAGGATGTCGCATTTGTCTGGTGAACAAAAAACAAAGATAAGACAAGTCCACTTTTGTGTTAAAGATTATCTCTCAATATAAGACCAATACCATGTCCAACATGTCCAACATGTCCAACATGTCCAACATGTCCATGTCCAAGTCCAACGAATCATGAATGACAAAGGACTTGTAAGTTATGTCGCACACAGGGCTGTCTTAAGGCCTGCGTGTGCCCCTGGGCACACAATAATTTAGGGCCTCTTGAAGAGTAGAAATAAGTGATTGTGTAAGGGACTGTAAGTACTTATTAGCCTTTCGGGGGCCTGTGAGGTTGGGGGCCCTGTGTGCCCTTATGATATTAAGATGGTAATAGTCACACATAATACATTTTAGAACAGTCTGAAACACTGAATCGAGGCTGTCACCAAAGAGCGGGAGAGTCTGTAACCAGAAAGTATTCCAGTAGATATGCATCACCCACAGGTTGGGGACAGTTCACCTGCATTTATAATTAGGTTGTCTATGTCTGACTAGTTAGGTTTTTGAGTAATGGATTTATTAAACACTGGAAAATATGGAAATCTTTGGGGGAGGCCTATGTCCAGCAGTGCACGTTCTGTGGCTGATTATGATGATGATGATGTTGTTAACAAAATCATCAATGATTTGACAGTTGCAATGTTTTATTAACCCGTCAGAGGCGGCACATATATATGTTACATAAGCGTATGGCCCACCGGAGGCCGAGTCGCCCGTGACTATTTAAAGAAAGAAGAAGAGGTACAACATTGTAAACTGTTTCAAGTTCCATTATTTCTAATGTTTCATAAAGTTGGTACCAATAATGATTCCACAACAGACAGGGAGAACAATTTAAAGTGCAATGGTAAAGTAAAAAAATAAAAATTGAACTTTTTTAAATCAATTATCAAGCATGAGGAATTGGATTGAAACTTAAAACTGTCATTGGCAAGATCATCAACTTTTGATGGGGGCCATATTTTCTAAATACAGAAGAAAAAGCATGAGGAATTTAAAATTGGAATGCAACCTGTAAATCATCACAATAAGCATAGGAATGCATTTGTGTACTACAAATAATTAATTACGCTGGTGATTTGCAACTACTGCAGCTAACCCAATGAGCAAAAATGTTTTCATCAAAAATTCAAGTTTCCATTATTCAAAAACTATGAGCTTTACAAAATTTTAAACTTTATAGCTGGATTGCTAGATAACCTCTCTTTAAATGTAGTTATTATTGATACTAAATTTATGAAACACCTGTATAGCACCACTATAGTAGGATTGCTAATTAAACGAAGTAAACCGACATTTCGAATGTTGCCACTTTTTTATGAAATTTAAATAGTGCTGTGGTAAAAAGATCAAGATTATTTAAACATTTCAATTCAGAGAACCATTTCTTTTATTCATTTTCTAAAGTCCGACTCATAGTCGTAATTTCTTCCTAATGTGTGATTATACAGCATGTATATTGAATTATAGTCATAGTAAATTACTGCATGCTAAATTATGGCATGTCTACTGGAATTATAGTCATGGTTCATTAAAAACAAAACTTACAAAAGCTATGAATGTGCGGAACGTAATTTTTCTCAAATAATAAAAGTAATATTTGTAATTTTCATAGTTATCATTTCGCGTATCTGTTGTGATTATTTACGCAAAATTATTTACACAAACATTTAGTCGACGGGTTAAGCTGAAATTTCTAAAAATACGCAATAAAATTCTATTTTTGCAAGGTAGTGCTGAGTTATTGTTTCTTTGAATGATAAAAATTGAACTAGATCAATCACTATGTTTTGAAAGTAAGCAACATTATTTTGGAAAGTGACATTTCGATCTGTCAGTTTACTCCGTTTAATTAGCAAACATACTATAATATAAATATAATATAATATAAATACCACTAAATGGGTGTAATTTTCAACTTACTTCAAATGCCTCATACTTTGCAATTTGTTTATATATGTTAGCCAATATACTGACAAATGTGGACTCATTTCCAACATTATTTTTGTGTTTGATATTCTCATCAAGCGTGGTCCCATATAAATTTCACAAAGATCAGATAAATCTTAAAGTTGGTTTTAAAATTTGTGAAATAACAGTATTTGCAGGCATATTGAAGTAAATGAAACATTATTGCTTCATAATCTATAGACAGAAAAAACGCATGGAGCTGATAATGTTATCATAAACAAACAATGTTGTTATTAAAACATTCACACCTAGGTACTTATGATTTTGTAAAAAAATACTGGCAATGGCAACTAGGTTGTATCTAAAAATTTTCTATCTTCCTTCTACTTCAATTATATGCTGTTGCTTGTTGCTGTTATTTAGACTAGCCGAAAGTCATCTGTAGGAGTTTGGACGTGTTTTCGTTTGAAAGTTGATGGTAACGTGATTGAAATTCTATACACAGTAATTATCATCAAAAAAGTTGTTATAGAACGTTCTTTCGCAAAAAAAATTGCTGTACTTACATTTGGAACTATAATAATAAGATTTGTACGGTCTGGATATCATTAATTCAGGCCATTTTTCTTCCCTTGTGGATGAGACGGACGGAGGTCGTTCAAACGATTGATTCCTCACCGAAGATATTGATGTTGCAGGAGATACTTCCGCTTCTGTTTCTTTTGACGATGCCATAATTTCATTTATAAACTTATATTAATTCTAAACATTTCGAGCAAAATATAGTAAAATACAACAAATTACAAAAAGTAAACGCGTCAATGTTATGTCACTTGTCAAATGTCAAAGTGACAATAATAATAATCGAGTTGACATTTCAATATTCGCATTTACAAATGCTGCTATTGTGTCAATACTAAATTATGTGCAATAATAGTTTATTATAGGTTTATTTCAATGACCTACATTATAAAGTATAATTTTAGATTATAAATGATAACTTTATTATAATAGAATAATGTTTTGAAGTATCTACTTAGATAGGTACCTGATTGTTTGGCGTAAATTACACTAGATGGCGATGATTACGCGAATGCTCTAAAGACCGATGCACACGGCGTTTTTTTAACGCGCTTGATACAGACTTTTACGTCAACTTTGATGATTAAACGTTTAATACAGACGAGCTTTGAACGCGCTGCTAACGCGCGTTTGTATCGCTTTGTAGGCGCGTTTCAATCGATACAAATGCTACAATCTGCTTTTTGGTCATCTATATATGTACAGCGCCGTGAGCGCGCGTTGGTAAAACGTGCGTCGTCGGCGCTTTTAAAATACGCCGTGTGCGTAGACCCTAAGGTCTAAGACGGCCGATCATGGACATCTACTGTGTAGCTTGGCTTTGCTAGCAAGAAACTTAGCAATAGAGGTATAATCTAGTCTCACTGGAAACTACCTACGTCGAAGTTCAAATCAATTGATGGTGCAAGTCATGACATATAATGCTCTAAGCACGCACGCGTGCATACCAATGATATTGGAAGTTGGAACCACCTAAAAAAATCTCTGGGAATAATCGAGAATATTTTATGTTCTAGTGTATATAACTACGAACCTAATATATACCACTGTGATATTTCATAACCCAATATTTTGCCGAATACCTAAACCATAAAACGTCCTTGACCTAAACCAAAGAGCATGCAGGTAACCAAACCATAACCCAAACGTTGTTATTATAATTATTATTATTTTTGCCAAAATCTAAGTTGCCAAACCTACCGCTTGTCAACTCAATGAGAATTTCAATTTGCCATAGATATATTACAATACAATATAATAACGACGACGACATAATGAGACTAAATGAGGCGAAAGATGAGTGTAAGGATCACAGCAAATGGAAATCCCTTGTCTCTGCCTATCCCTATGGGAAAGAGGCGTGAGTCTATGTTTGTGTAATATGAAATAAAGTTTTAAATAAAACGTATTGACATGACATATACCGTGTTTATGTCGATACTGAATGCGACTGATGAGTCATGGTCTCTCATGTAACTTTCGCTGAGAGACTATAGCATTGACGCGTTGACTTTACCTCTCTCGCTCCCTTAGTCTACTTAACTGAACCTGATAGTTCAGTTTCATTCAATCAAAATCCACAATGCAAAGTGGTTGGCGCGCCTAAATAAGTTTATATACATTTCAAAAATCATCGTCACCCTACTAGACAAAGACAAACTCCTTTAGACCAATCTCTCACTCATTTTTGGCCATCAGTGCGCAGTCATCCAGTCATCTATAAGCGGAGCGATTCTAACATCATTGAGAATTTATAATCATAATTCCTTGGATTAATAACTCTTTGCATTATTCATTATTTTTCACTTGGTTACGACCAGTTATGACATATTGTAGGTACGTGTTTGGGTACGTGTTGCGTGCATGACGTTAATTTTAATGTTATTTTCATTTTATATCTAATATTACCTATTATTAATTTATTTCAAAAGAAGAAGAAGAAGAATAATTACAATCTGTTGTTAAATTTGTCTTTATATTTCTATATTTAGTAACTCTTTAACTTATAAACATAAATGAATTTTCAATACTCTCCAAGTTTTCCTCCTATAAAGGTTCTTATGGTTAATTCTCTTGCACCGGCATCTCAACTCATTGCAGTTAAACTATTGTCTGGCGTGATATTTGGCAGTAATCAATTAATTGATTTAATTCTCCTAACATATTCTAATGAAAAGCAATCAGCGGAAGCATTTCAATTGGAATTGAAAAGCTCTGCATTTCCATGTACGAATTCTATTGAAGTCTCATCAGATTTACCAAGGTAGCTCTACTAGTGTCTTTAATTCAGTGTCTCACTCCTTTGACCAGAGTAGGAACTTCAAAATGACTTCATCATCATGCATAGTGACACCGGTGACCTACCATAACGTGGCATGGTTAATTGTTTGTTATTTCTAGATAGGCACTAAACACCATATTTTACTTTCTTTCCACCTGCCCTTATTCCACGGTACGGTACGGCGCAAATGTTGCAGAAAGGATTTAGCTTAGTTTAAGATTTAGATCGGCTGCCTGCCTGACGTCAACCTCCATCTGGGGGCTCCAGTCCCGGGCAAATAGTGTCAGAAAACCATACCGTCCAACCTGGGAATCGAACCCAAGACCACAACCCATATACTTAATAACAAAAAGACGTCAATAATTACCTAATTATGGATATTGTAAAAGTGTTTCAGACGCTGATGTATTTTGTTTTATAACAAACTTTCCAAATCCGAATGCTATAGATTTTAATAAACTAGACAGTGATGAACAGTTCGACACGGTGTATTTAATTATAAAGATAGCTAACCACTTATCCAAATCACAACGGGTTGTCGAAAATACGCCAGAAGAAAACGGCACAATGAAAAAAAATAAAAAATCTGAACAGACAGCTAGGAAGCCAATATTTATTGCTGACGGCTTGGTAGCAATAGATATTCTTAAATCTTTGTTGAATAATATTCCCGACGATATGTTATTTTGTCCTACGCCTTTGACGTCTATCGCGAAATCTACTTTGGGAGATTACCTAAAAGTAAGTAGTTATGCAAGCATGATGATAATAGTGTTATTTTTGGTTTAATATATACCAATACCTTATTTCTTATTATTCGTATGGTATTCTTAATGAACAGGCCTATGTTCAGCAGTGGACGTCCTATGGCTGATGATGATGATGATGATGATTCTTAATGCATTTCATAATACGTCTCTTATATCTATGTATCTGTCAATCACCCCTTATGGGTTTTTATAGGTGCAAAGTACAAACTTAATTAATAATATCCATGTCTGGGCTGCTAATGACGAAGTATTTCATGTGGAGGTAGAGAAACCTTATATTATAAACGATCAAATGAATGACAATGAATCTAATTGTGATCAAGAGGTGATGGGTAAAGATCTAATGGAGTCATTAAGTTTAGATCATACTCAGTTTAATGCAGCCTGGATGAAAAAGGATTTTATTGAAAAGGTAATTAATTTAAATATTCAATTTATACATGTTATGACATTTATTCGCTGTTTACTTGGTTTTAAATATAATAAACAGCAGTTAGCACTCTTACTTATCATATTATACTACGTAACCAATCTAAATTTTAGAGAATACTTGTAACATATTTCCTAAGTTTCAGAATAGACAGATAATTAAATAACTATGTTGTTTATCTTTTTTGGTCTATTTTCTTTGATCCAATCGGGTTTATATGAGTTTTTACAACTATGAGATATATCTATTACATAGTTGTATGGTGCTTGTCATCATTAGCTAACTGACAACCTTCCTTTTTCCCAGCTATACGTGGTGATAGCAAAGATTTTCATAATGCCTGTTAACCACTTCATTTTGTCCTAGGCGCCTTGAGATAGTGCATCATCTTATATTCTTTAACATTATAATTACGTCCATCTTGTCTTTGGCCTCTGGATCTACGACAAGGATTGAAAGTTGATGTATTCCGGTGGCTTCCTCTTGTTGTGTCCGTGCTATCATAGCCTATTCAGTATTCTTCTATGTAGGTACATAATCTAAGTTGATTTTGTTGAGAGTGTTAGCCTGTTAGGGTTGTATTGAAGGACGTTATACGAATTTTTTTATATCTTATTATTTCTAGATAACAACGACTAGTACTAAGAATCCTTACGGATGTATATATAAAGCTGCTCAAATGACAAAAACATTGCAAGAAATTTGGACGACGCGCAATTCGCAAGATAGCATGAAGTTTTACTGCAGTATGGGTGTTATTAGCGATGGATCGTTGGGGACTATTAAAGGTAGATATTTGAATCACAAATGTATGTGGCATCTATATTCAATAGTTTAAAACCTTAAAACAGACGTCTTAATCCCAATCGCGGGTATCCATGTTGTCCTTTGTTAAGTTACTCCGTATTCTGTCATAGGATCTTGGTCCTTTGGGGCGGCTTTCAGTACAATAGTACTAATTCTAGCTTAGTAATAACTAAGCTAGAATTAGTCCTAAACTCGATTTAACTTGCATCTCATTCCTATATTAAAATTATAGTTTTAAGATAAATTGAGATTTAATTGAGTGCTGCAAGTCACCATTACAGTAAGCTCTATAATCCTGAAAATCGGTCCTAATTTGCTTGTTTGAGAATTTCATCTTTTTAGGCCATTTGCTCACCTGCTTTCCTAGGTTAATAAAAATGTTTACTTGTTATATTTATAATTTTGAAACCAAATTAATTTTGCAGGTTGCCCTTACGTCCTACCGTTGGTATTCTCAGGAGATTCTTGGGTCCTAAATAAAGCTTATGAAGAAGACATTCACTTGAAGCATGAAATTAAAAGAATTAATAAAGCAGTAAAACAGCACCATCAAAAGGTACCACCACTATTAAATTATGATATATTATGATTATAAATATGATATAGATAAAAATGAAAATGAAGATTTAAAAATACCAAAATGATTAAAGTTTCCTATAACTAGCTGTTAGATGGTAATGCCTAGATTAAGAAGATTAAATATTTTTCCTTTATTCATAATTTACTATTCTGAAATAAACACGTAGAACACCTTCTTGAATCAAATAGTTATACATATATAATAATAATAATAATATTAGCCCTGTAAATTGTAATATTACTGTCCCACTGCTGAGCACGGGCCTCCTCTACTAATGAGAGGGGTTAGGTCTTAGTCTACCACGCTGGCCTAATGCGGGTTGCTAGACTTCACATACCTTCGAAATTCTTGTGAAGAAATTCTCGGGTATGCAGGTTTTCTCACGATGTTTTCCTTCACCGTTATAGCAAGCGATATTTCACAATGAAAATACACTTAACATAGAAAAGTCAGAGGTGTATGCTACATTTTGGGGTTGGTCTCGAACCTCTTGTCTCGGCAGTCCGTACCATTCCCAACTGAGCTATCGCTGCTTACTTACTTAGTTATACATATAAGTTGTCTTAAAGATAATTGTATCTTGCAGTTACTGCCTTATTGCAAAAAGTTTCTCGAGGAAAATGTTATTAATCAAGCTTTCATACCGGATGATGAAAGCTCTATTTTTTCTATGAGCGATCACAGCAGTAAGCTCAGCATCTGAAGTATTACATAATCATTGGCTAGTAGCGTTCGTTCATAATAAATAATGCATTGTCGAGAGTGAAATTAATTCATTGTTTTCTTTAACTAAAATACATTTATAAATATTTGTTTTATTTTACATGCATTAATGTACATTTCTTTAGAGTTACTACGCTATTATGGCGGATACACACCAACTTTTTCGCCTTCTTTTGTTCTTTCGATTTCGTTCGGTTGGTGTGTACCTGCCATTACAAGAACGTCATAATATCGATTTTTGATTTAAAGTTGTTATACAGGTATTTTAACAAGTTTCTAATAACTTTGAAAGTAGCTTATATACCAAAATATTCCCAAAAATAACATACATACATACATACATAAGCTCACGCCTGTATCCCCGAAGGGGTAGGCAGAGGCGCTCTAGCGAACTAGAAAACCCACATTTCGCCGAGCTTAGTTCCGTCCCAGATGTGATAGGGGGCGAGCCTATTGCCATATCGGGCACAAATTCCAGACTCCGGGCTGATATGGAAAAATCCAATATCACTTTGCCCGACCCGGGGATTGAACCCGAGACCTCAGAACCGTAGTCATACCGAAATACCACCACGCCACCGAGGCAGTCAAAATAGTCCCAAAAAATAACTATAAACTATACCTACTTAATGGTCATAGTAAGTCCCCTTTTGCTTGTATATTGTACAGCAGCCTTTATTTTTTTACCTAGTAACTATGCATGAAATGAAATACACGAGATTTTCTTAGACGAAATAGAGAATCTCACGAACCTTATTGGCCTGCGCGTATATAAACAGTGTCTGGCCTCCGTAATGGAAATTACATACCCTCGAGGTCGGAAATCAAATTGATAGAAGAGGTTAAACAAACGATGCGGTCAGGGAGCCCAGACCGTAGTCCGTCGAATATTAATCGCTCGGTAAATGCGCTTTTATTTGTATTTTCCCTTGCGTGGTTCGTGCCTGCGGCGAGAATAAGTGACAATCGTACTAATCTTAGTCGAAACGACTGACCGTGTTTACTTATCAATCAGAGTTAATTCCCGGTTAAGTAGAAGGCACGGGCACGAGTTGGAAGTAATTTTAAATGTTGATTTGATAACATTACAGACGTTGATAGTTGACATTGATTATAGTACTCGTATGTAATAAAGAGTGCCATGACATGAAAAGTGACCTAAAAGTAAAAGTAATGCGCTTAGTGGGTCTAGTTCTGAAAACACGGACATGTGATGATTAATTATAAATTAATACGGATTTCTAACAACGACCTTGTGACTGTAAAGGTTCGGGCATAGGGTTCGAGTGATCGGACGCCATCGCATTCTATCACCTCGTTTTATCATAGTGTAATACTAAAGTCACCAAGTTCATCATAATATTTACACAGTTCTTACATAGAAATATATAATCATTAACATTTTTATTCAGCCTATACATTTTCCGAATTCACAAGCAATTTGTAGAGAAGGCTATTTCACGGCGCGTAGGGAATTCGAATCAAACTCGTCTCATTAGCCAGTAAAGGAAAACTTGGATTAGTTGACCAACTTCTAGTAGAGAACTGCGCGAATGCGTTGGGCACGACAAGCTGTGTGCACCGACTTCTACCGACATTAAGTACAATCAATTGACGATAAGATTTCCTATCGGCGTATTAAATATTTTAAGTTTTCCGATGCAGTTAAGCCCCAGTTAGGTATATTTTATCATACAAAATAGGCGGCATAGTAAAGTTGTCTATTACGTGATTTGTCGAATCTTATTATATATTCTGATGACTAGCTATTGTTACATTGTTATTAAATCATAAAAACGTATAAAGCTATTTGCTTAGGAAAGGAGTATAAAGTATAAAGTTACATATTTCATAAGTAACACATTTTTTAAATGATTTAGTCATGAATAACCATTAATATCTAACATCGGAATTTAAGTGTGCCCAATGTAGGATGATAAATTAAACATTACCTTATTGTATAAATTACGTCTATTCATAAAATGTGAAAAAGTGCGCTTGCAATAGTGGATATAAAATGGCAGACATAATGGCGTTTAAATCCATGAAAAGGATATAAACTGCAGCATTTATCTAGTGAGGGCGGCCACCACACCTTGTAGAGATATACGATTTCCGCGGGCAACGATTCGTAAACAACTATCCATAAGTACGGACACCCAACGTGGCTGGAATTCACTTAAATGGAATACTTACTTTCAATTTGGACTTTACTTCGTGAACTGTTTATTTTAAGTCTAGAATAAATTAGGTACATATAAAAATCTAGATAATTATATACTCTTTATTGTACACCACACACATATTACAAAGTACATTGAAAATAAAACAATATAACAACACTTAGTGTAACAATTGGCGGCCTTATCGCTAATAGCGATCTCTTCCAGGCAACCTTGGGATGGATTGGTTACAAAGAGAAAATACTGATTGGGGGTGTACCTCATTGCGCTATACTAATAAAAATACTAATAAAAATATACCTACATATATTATATAAATATATACCTACACACATACATATAAATATATAAGTACATACATACACCCATACATATATATCCATAATATATAACAACTAACAATGATAATGAAAAAGAAAGGTAAAAAAATAAAATAAAAAATAATAATAATTAAAGGAAGTTAAATATTGTTGCGGCGAGAGACGGTGTAATATAATATAGTAATTTGATGTATCAGACTGATAGACGTAACATAAAGCTAAAATTATATGCATATTCACTTATAGTTCCAAGTTATGATTACGTACATAAAAAGCTATTCTATAATAATTGTAGGCTTATAAAGTTGTAGTTTTATTATAGGCATAATATGTAATGTAAATAAGCAATACGTCATTTTATGTATATTGGAAGGAAAATGATGAAATAATTGTTAAAACACAGTCCTGACTTCATTTGAAAGGAAGAGTTTTGATTAACATTAAAACGAACGCGTCTACGTCCCCTCTTGTCTCCTTTCCAGACATTAATTATCTGATCCAGGTTGGATGTTAGATTTATTGGCTTTTTTCCAGCCTTAATTCTAGAGATTCGGCCGAATGGTCCATGCTATCACCGGAACATTAACGCCGCCCTTGGGAAATATCTTTGTGTTTCGGATTGAGCTTATTACCAAAACTTTATTCAGTTTGGTAATTACTAGATACTTGTAGTTATTTGAATTTAATAAACCTAAAATTAATAAATGTATATTTATATGCAGCTATAATATTATTTTATGCATTTATTTTGCATGCCTAATAATTAAAGATAAAATAGTCACGGGCGGCTCGGCATCCGGTGGCCCATACGCTTATAGAACATATATATGTGCCGACTCCAACGGGTTGTTATTCTCATTTCTTCGGATGTAGATACCTGAAGGAGAAAGATTTATAAGTAAATTGAATATAAACCGGGTTAAAATTTTATTTTAAATCTTAATCACAGTCGCGTCAAAGAACTACGAAGGTACATAAGAATTATTCATGGAAGGTTTAATGGTGTAATAACGTTCTAATCCTATAACGTAAAGTGGGTTCCTGGGCCGAGGCGGCGGGTCGAAAAATTTGTTTAAAAATTCAATACCGTCTATAAGAAACTCGTTCTCAGAACGCAACGGCCTGAGAACATTCCCATTTTCCTTTAATAACATGGGAGAAATTGCTCGATTAGTGCGAAAGGGATACCTTCGCAAGCGTTCGATTGCGATATGTAGACCGAGACGAAAGTTTAAGTAAACTGATATTTTACGTCAGCTATTTGAAATTTCAATAGCTTATACTTATTATTGTTACTTTGCACAATTTACAGTTAAAGTAAAATTACGTATCGCGCACCTACAACAATACTAAGATAACTCAACATTTTTTTTCCAGGAGACAAGTAAAACATTTATCTCTAAATTGAGATAGATGTTTTCGTGTGTCCTGAAAAAAAAACACTTTTTTTAGTTGTCTTAGTTTTGATTTAGGTGTGCGATGTTTTAAAAACTAGATATACTTACACTAAAAGAAGTTCTAAATCTGAGTGATCTAATTTCCTAGTTGATCCAATGGTTGATGCTCATCGGAATCCATTATGTGGTGGTTTTCGGCTAAAAGTCATTGTACTATACCGACATGTCCCACTCAGTTCTACTTCATCACAGCCCTACACAGACGCGACTTCGGGCTTGACAGCTTTGTGAAAATGTAAACAACATTTGTTTTGGAACTCAATATTAGATAGTTCAGGCATCGATTGGATGGGGATATTGTAGGATAGGAAGAATGCACACCTTCATGAATTTATGTTAGAGGTAGTATATTACCGAAATCATATTTATGAAGACACGGCAGTGTATCAGTCAACTTCTTGATTTTGGGCTGGTTTTGGTCCTGAAAATAGTACACACATTTACAAATTTCAATCTTCGGAAAAAAGCGGAAGAATTTGTCGGATTAAAAGCATTCAATTTAAATATCCCAGACCTTTGTCCAGTGAGTTTCCGTAGGCAACCGGCCGTGAAATTTCATTTAATCGCCGGAGAGAAGTGCGTCTCGGCTAATGCAGATTGCGAGCTTCGCCCTCCGGGCCCGGTTAATTTATGGCCCAACAAATTTTTATTCTTTCTTCGACTGCTCAATCGTCATTTTTCTCTTAATCTAATCATTTGGTTTTGAATGGCCATTGAATGAACAGTAGTCACACCTTTTGTTAATTATAAGATTTATTAGGCTTATTTCAATAAATTAATTTCGCCACAAGGTGTCTAATTCTTCATGACCGAGTAAAACACTTGCTGTGAACGTGTTAACTTACAGCAGTCATAATCAAAATCACATCGATTATTAATGATAGGTATTCAGTAGTATTGATCGATCTTTCAACAACAACTATTGTGGTCCCGAGCGATCAGAATTTAACATAACGTGATTATGAAGGCATACGACAGGAACGTCAGTGCCTGCATCTCATTGCTGATATTCTATAGTTGATAGTCAACTGCTAATCCTTCGACTCATAATATCTTATCGGTTATAATATAAACGACAGCTATTAGAAACAAGCTAAATAAAGTAGACCACGATTTAAAAGTAGTGAGATCTTTCTTGTCCTAGACAACGACAGTCCTAGATCTGTTTCTTAAGACATTTCTCATTAGCTTGTTACATTCCCATTATTGACTTCCTCGGTGGCGTGGTTGTATTTCAGTACGACTACCGTCCTGAGGTCTCGGGCTCGATCCCTGGGTCAGGCAAAGTGATCTTGGATTTTTTCATATTAGCCTGGAGTCTGGAATTTGTGCCCGATATAGCTATAGGCTCGCCCCCTATCGCGTCTGGGACGGAACTAAGCCCAAAGAAATGTAATAATAAATGTTCTAGTTCCATAGTGCACATCTGCCTACTCCTTCGGGGATATAGGCCTGAACTTATGTAGAGGTATGTATGATGTATGTATTCGCATGATTATATTACTTACTAGCTTTGCCCGCGGCTTCGCACGCGTATTTTGTAGGGCCAACGGTAAAAACATTTGATTTGTCGATCCACCCTGTCGTTTTAGTCTAAATATTCTACAACGGGGCGACTCAGATATCGATTTTGAAGTCAATCGGCCCAAAAACAAAGAAAAACAAAATGGCGGCCACTTTTGACAGTTTTGACATCGGTTCCGTCGTCGTCCTTAGATAGGCCATCTCTACGCATAGTCGTAGGTACCATAACTGGACACTGCCCACTTAACAAACATTTGTATGTTCTAGGTATGACCGACAGCCCCCTGTGTAGGGGATGCCTGTCGGCCGATGAAACAGCTGCCCACGTCATCCTGGAATGCGAAGGCGTTGCTGCACAACGGGCTAAAATCCTCAACACACCGAGGTCGCTCCGAGAAGCCTGCGGAGACACCAGGAAGATCCTGCGCTTCTGGTCGGAGCTAGGCTGGCTAAACTTTTAGCTGGCATCACGTCACGCACAATGGTCCATCATCGAAATGGACTGATTGCGGAAAATGGAGCCCACACAACAAACAAACAAACAAAAATCGGTTCCGTCGTTTCGAACCACGGGGCGACCCAGATATCGATTTTGAAGTCAATCGGCCCAGAATCAAAGAAAAATAAAATGGCGGCCTCTTTTGACAGCTTTGACATCGGTTCCGTTGTTTGGAACCACGGGGTGACCCAGATATCGATTTTGAAGTCAATCGGCTCAGAAACAAAGAAAAACAAAATGGCGGCAACTTTTGACAGTTTTGACATCGGTTCCGTCGTTTTAAACCACGGGGCGACCCAGATATCGATTTTGAAGTAAATCGGCCCAGAAATAAAGATAAATAAAATGGCGGCCACTTTTGACAACTTTGACATCGGTTCTGTCGTTTGGAACCACGGGGTGACCCAGATATCGATTTTGAAGTCAATCGGCCCAGAAACAAAGGAAAACTAAATGGCGGCCACTTTTGACAGTTTTGACATCAGTTCCGTCGTTTGGAACCACGAGGCGACCCAGATATCGATTTTGAAGTCAATTGGCCCAAAAACAAAGAAAAACAAAATGGCGGTCACTTTTTTTACAATTAGACCCCGGATCACTAAACGACTTTAAAATGGTATATAATTCGAAAAATATTCAATATGACTCAGAAAATATGGTGACGCCATCTATTGATAAATTTGAAAATCACTCTCAGGCTGTAGACCCTCAAAAATCGCACACATAATACAAAAATATCCGTATATTTTGATAGACCTGACGGATTTGAATAAAACAAAGCCTAAATGTTACTCCAAGATATGGTTTACGATTTCCTATCCAGTTCCGTAAAATTGCTTTGGTGGTTTTCATTTGATACGTGGTCAAACATACAGACAGACAGACAGACAGACAGACTGACAGACAAAAATTCTAAAAATGATAAAAATGTGTTCTATTACTATTTCTAAACCCCCCCAATTCGTTTTTTTGGAAATCTAAGCAATGTAGAGACGCGCGATATTTACATTCTTATTACATGTATTGATGATATCGTTGACTCTTTCAACGTTGTTTTGGTCAATTTAATTCCAATTAAATTTTATTTTCATTCACATTTAGGTATAGTCTGTTTAATCTTGCCACGTATTGATATATCTCAAAATATGTTTGTAAATAGCATTTATATTTCATTGCTCTACTTATTTCAAAGTTATCGCATTTTAACTCTAACTTACACATATGTGTATAAAAAATTGATAAGTAGGTACCATATTATGCACTGATAGAACAATAAAATATTTTTATTTTATGCTTAGGCACATGGCTTTGCGCGTATATAAAAAGTAAGTGGCTTGTAGAGAACGACAATAAAAACATGAGTTTGTGTTGTATCCCAACGGAACTGCGACCTTTTCTTGTTGACATCTTTATCGAACGATTTTCGAGATGTGGAGGCGTGGAAAAGTTAAATAAATCCAAAGAGAACATTAGATAAGGGAATGGCTTTTGTAATGTCTTCGGGACGCCGTAAATGCAACCGATGTGCCATAGATATCTGTCTGGGACATGAGTGAGCTCTAACTTTGTTTCGGTTCATACTTGAATTTAAAATATTATTGTCAGATTCAAACAAATGATTTAATTAGTTAAACTCTATTGGAATTGAACTTGCCTAATTCTTCCAACCACAAACTTCATCCTCAATTACATAGATAATAAATACAATCAAATGAAATCAAAACAAATCAAAATAATTTATTTGTAAGCATAGGTGGTATTTTCACAGATATCTATTACATGTTTATAACACCTAATGTTATACGTTTTGTGTAATGTTATACTTTTAATAACACAATACTCGTGATACTTGAAAATGAATATGTCTTTTTGCTTTAGTAATGTAAATTTCGTCGTTTAGAACACAATAATTTTAATGGAAGCAGCATTGCATTCGCGTCGCCATCGAATAACTGCAATGGAGTCTGTAGTAAAATGATGGAGCTATAAAACAACAGAGCCAGACAGGCGTTACAGATAAATCAAATGAAATTGGTATCTACACACGTCGCCACAAGTCAGACACCACGTTTCTGTGTTTTTAGACCTTTGGTTTACCATGACTTCAATGGAAAGGCAAACGAAGTCTTCATTGAATAGTTTTGTTTCTCATTACTAGTTATTAGGTGTATTAAAGTATTGATTTTCTAATTATATAAGTTAATTTAGCATACATCAATACTGCTTGTATTGATGTCCGATGGGTAGAAAAATTCGCACATTCGTAGTCGCACGAAGTTGCTCCATGCAGGCCGCTTTCAACAGGCTGGTCTGAAAATCTTTGGGGTAGGCCTATGTTCTGCAGTGGATACCCTGTGTCTGATGATGATCATGTTTTGATTTGAACAAAATTAGTGATGGGATTAACAAAACATATTAGTTACTTTTGGGTTAACTTCTTTATCAAATATCAAAAATATAAGATTATTCAAAATGGTTTTTGTATATGATCATTCTTTTTCAACGACTGGGTTCATGAAGGCCATTAAATCATTCATACAAGTTTTTATTTACAGCATGTGTAAATTATACGCAAGTTGAAATATTGTTACATTAGTACTTACTCAGAAAAACGTATCTATACTAACTTTTTAACCATACAAAATAAGTGCTAATCCATTACTTTGCTAAATGACCCATAATATTTACATTTTTACATTTTCGAGATGGCCTGGAAAAGTTATTGCTAAAAGGCAAATTTTTTAAATACCCTTTTTTCACAACCAAAATAAAGTTTAATGAGACGCGCGGGAGAGTGGGATTTTAAGGAATTCCTTAGGGTTCGGGATAAAAGAAAGTACCTGCGAAGTTTAAAGGGATATAATAGCTTAGAATAACTCGTGGGTGGTTACCGTGGTTTGCGAAAATCCTAAATGTTTACCCGTTAATTTTGCGTTTATTTTTATATCGTGGAGGAAGATGTTTACGTTGATACTGCTTAACCGACCGCATCCAATTAGTATTAAATTGATTATACCAAAATGAGGCTTTTTTGCTCATGTACAAATCCACAATAAAATTTGGGAATATTGACAATAGAAACATAGTCCGAGGATTGAACCCGAAACCTCTGGACTGTAGTAGTACCGCGTACGATACGCCGACTGATTTGGTGGCGTAGATGTGCATACGTTACGAATAACATTCTAAGGTCTCGGGTTCGAACCCCGGGTCGCAAAACGTCATATTAGATTTTTCTACTCTGTATCAGCCGGGGGTCTGGAACTTGTGCCCGATACGGCTCGCCCTCTATCACATTCGGGACCGAAATAAGCCCGGCGAAATATGGGTGTTCTAGTTCTGTAGTTAACCTCTGCCTACCCCTCGGGGGATACAGGCTTGAGCTTATGTTTATATATGTAGCTATGCAGTGTGAGCTAGTATGGTCGAACAGTTATCGCTACCACGGGAATTATCGTAAGCATCAGCGCTGATTGTAGACATGTTTCAAACATGTCCTGTGCATGTCGCACTGTCATGTAACTCAACAACGATGCGATATGGTCTACACAAATTAAATTTGACGTAACACTGCTATTTGCAATCAGTGTCGGCAATTAACTCGTAGTATTCGCTTTGTGCCGAAAATAGGTTGCTACTTTACGTAGCTGTTTAGGTGTTGGCATAGAATAGGCAGAGAAAGGAAGATCCCGGGTTTTAGTCGGTAGGACGGCTTTAGGGCCGGTGAGTCCGACATACCTTCAAGCTACGGCATGGAGAGATCTGTAAATAGATTCTGGGAAAAAATAAGGCAATAGCATAGAATATCTCATAGTACCTATGTTTATCATAAGGATTCTTATTTCGATGACGAAAATTTATACGAAAAATAAGCAATCTTATTAGTGTCAAGAATAGGAACAGAAGCTTTATATTACAAATGTACTATAACATATGACAATCCGGCCAGCGAGATAAGAGCTCCATATTTGAATGGAGCTTCCTTTCCAGTAACGGCTTATTGGCATACAGTCGAATCGGACCTGCGACAGGGATCTTGTTAAATCGGCGGCTTTGGCTTGGACCGGTGGCAATTCGTCTCGTCAGTCTATGTCCAGCTTATCGAACAGTCCACACTCGGCGGCCGGCACATGCTAACTGAAACTGATTTACGACATCGACGATAGTTTATTCAACAAAGGAGGACATCGTTTATTAATTGGTACACGGCGCTGCATGATGAGCGATTTTACTGTGTCCACGTACGAGCTACGTGATTTATTGGAGCCAACATACAACTGAATCGTACTGTGGATGTTAATGTGGATCTTTTGAAGGCATAATTAACGCTCATCGAACGTTTAATTTACATCTTTGTGACAAAAACGGTTTAAAATGTAATGAAATGGGTAACTTTTAAGTAAAAAAATGCACCTACAAGTAGCTACTGAATAGACTGTTCTCTATGATCAAATGATCTAGCTGTTAGGTGTTGCATACTTATGATTATGGGTGAAAATTTTCATAAAACAAGCTGATGTTTTTTTTTATATTCGTGATTCTCAACGGTACATCCTCATCCTTATATACTACTTCATATATTATATGCAAACATTGGTCGGAATCGCATTGTACGGATCGTTCGCCACTGCTGCATACTTCTTCTTACTTAAAATTAGAGTGTATTGTACTTAATGTTCTTATTTGTCAATTTGTATCAGTTAGGGAGTTCAAATTGGTGAGGATTTAGTTAATTCTACTTTTTGACTAAAACAGGCATTGATGAGATGAGCAGTAGTATATTCACTAGAGAATATATTAGTGACGAAGGGTGAACACCTTCTAAAGGCGGGTACACACAGGCCGAACGAAGGCAAACGAATCTATACCTGTTGCGTTGACACAAACAAACTTTCGCTGTTGTGATGTTCGCTGAAAAAGGGATGATTCGTTCGCCTTCGTTCGGCCATACGTGTACGCGCCATGAAGGTAAGGCAGTACTAGTATCTCTCTCAATTAGAAACAATTTATTGCAATACAATTTGGCAAAGGTAAGCTCGACGGAATCGTATTGTAGAGACCCTTCGCTTCATATCTGTCTTAATAAATGGCATAACTCGATTTGTTATAGGAAATGTGTCTGTATTCACAGTCGGGATTACAGGTTCTTATCGATGGCGTTCAATAGAATGGTGCAGTCCTTGTGCAACTTTGTACGTAAGTAGACTTTTACGACGCGTAAAGATTTGGAGATTCTTGAGACGGAACTAGAGTATTTTTGTACACATTTCTTCGTGAATTCAAAAGTATTGGAATATTAAAAGGTTTTCTTTCTACCTCACATCTTTTCTTTCTACCTGCCCTTATTCCACCTTAAGTGGGGTCGGCGCAATACACTTTTTCAAGCATGGTGCAGAAAGGATTTGGCTCAGTTTTTACGGCCGGCTACCTGCCTGACGTCAACCCCTTCTGAGGGATCCAGTCCCGGGCAAATTAAACGAGAAAATTCGCTTTGCCCGACCTGGAAATCGAACCCAGGATCTCCCTTTCCACAGCCCATAAAAGCTGCCACTAGACCAAGGACGCGACCAATGAGCTCCTCACACCATAACTAAAAAATAAAAACAGATTTCAATAAAATACATTTATGAACTGCCCGAGATTGTACCTACTATATGATAGACATGGTGAAGCAGGAAAGTACTGAATCCCTACTCTGTAGTATAAGTTTGTAACTGCATAACCTCACTATACTATTTCGGATTATTTCGAACTTCTGCGAAATTATTTCTATTAAAACAATATTGTGTAAAGCCGTTCCTGCACTAGTTATTGTCGACCACACTCGTTAATTTCATATAGTAACACACACGTGCCTGTTCCAATACAACCGGTGTAAATAATTGAGTTGCACCAAACACTCAAATGAGCCCGTGATAAACATCAATTTGTAGTGTGATTGAATTTATATTGTTTTATTTCAGTAGTATGGTAGTACCTATCTATCGAAAATAAGTTAAGCGGTAATTTTGCCTATTTAATTACTCGCCGTTTGCGTATATGTGAATACAATTTTCCGAATGACAACAGCGCAGCGTTCCGTTATTTTTGATTGAATGTTAATAAATAAATACACCCAACCGTCACATACATACAACCTAGGAGGTGACTCCTGACGCTCGATTCGAACTTGAATTCGATTCTGTTTCATTTAGTGACTTAAAATTCCACCGAAATCCAGGTAAAAAGTGCGCTAATGTTACTCTAATGTTCTCGAATATTATGCAACATTAGCGCACTTTAAAAGTTGATTTCGGTGGAATTGTAAGTACATAAATGAAACCAAATCGAAATCACAATCGAATCGAGCGTCAGGAGTCACCCCCTGACCTCACACTGAGATCAAGTCTTGTGTCGTGGGTATCAGGAACTACGAGAGACTTTCGACCTCACAAAACTCAGACCCGAAACAGATATCTTTGGTCCATACAGACATTAAAAAAAAAAGAAATTCGTTACTAAATTGCCATTCAAACATCGTAACGTGAGTAGTGGTGTACCCACTAAAGATATGAATGTTGTTGAGTTCAATCAGTAGCAAAAACTTACCTTTGACCACGGATGTAAAAATAAAAATGGACGGAGCGCTAGAAACATTGAAAGTGAGGCAGGGTTTTCGGTTCGATCAGTCGCCGCCATTACGTGTCGATAGATCGAATGAGCCGAAAACCCTGCTTCACTTTCAATGTTCCTAGCGCTCCGTCCACCTTTATTGTTACGTCCGTGCCTTTAGCTTACATATTATAATGTATGGCTTAAGTATTATTATAAGATAAACTATCATCGGCTTCCATTTGAAAGTTTTCACCCTTCGCCACGGGTTCATATTCTCATCCAGCCTCCAGGGTTTTATTAGGTGATATTGCGTTACATTGTGCCACAGAAGACGGCCCCTTCCCGTTATGAGCTCCCGTCAGTGACCTAATTAATATATCGCCTGTATCGGACGCGTATGCAAGACTAATTTTGATTAACAGCACCAAACACATTTTTCCTCATTGTGTTACTTGCAATAAAGATAAAAGTTCAATTATATTTTCGACCGACTTCCATAAAGGAGAAAGTCCTCAATTCGTCTCTATTTTTAGGGTTCCGAAGCCAAATGGCAAAAAGGAACCCTTATAGTTTCGCCATGTCCGTCTGTCTGTCTGTCTGACCACTGTTTATCTCAAAGGCTATAAGTACTAAAGTGCTGTAATTGGGCACGAGTATACATATCTATAATACCCAAAAACGCGTGAAATAAAATCCTGAAAAATATTTTTTTTAGGGTACCTTCCCTACATGTAAAGTGGGGTGATTTTTTTTTCTCCACTATCCTATAGTTTGGTGTATCGTTGGATAGGTCTTTCAAGGCGGGTTGCAAAAACCATTTTTCGATTAGAGGCTCTGTTTGCGAAATATTAAGCTTTAAAGTGAAAAAATTTGGTCGAGTAGGGCGTCCCCTCCTCTATTTCCGAAACGGTTGGTTTTGGATACGTGAAAAAATTCACAGTAGAGTAGCAAATATCATGAATTTCAAAGGAAAACTATAGCGGCTAAGCAGGCTTTTCAAGTTATTGAGTAGTAGACCACCAAAGTAAAAAGAAAAACATCGTACAAGTTATTTTCAATATCACTTATATGAAGTTGTTAGTTATGTAAAACAGGTAGTAAATATGAGTTTATGGACCATTACATTTAAAATTATGTCTAAAAAATATATTTAAGTAATAGTTAGGTACCCTTACTTCGGAACCCTGTACTGTGCGTGATCAGTATGCAGCATGTACTTGCCCGGTTTTTTTTTATGTATGTTACGCGATATCTCCGCCAAATGTGAACCGATTTTCAAAATTATTTTTGTGTTCGATAGAGGTTATTTCAAGGGTGGTCCCATATATGTCACAATTATTGAAGTTTCCTTTATTGGCTTGTGTTGTTAGGTTGTACGTAAAATCTTCTGAATAAACGAACTGTCTTTGAAAATCTTTCACTAAGTTAATTTAAAATGCAGTAGCAGAATAGTAACAAGCAATATATAATGGCAATAGTAAGCAGTGTGTCGCTCTTTATGTACGTACAAATATACTTTATGTTACGAATCAAAGTGTACATGTTAGTGCGTACATCTACTGTAATTGAATTAATACAAGACCTAAAAGTAAAAGGAGAATAGGTAAGTAATAAGGTAATATGATAAGAGCATTGATTCACCTAGTGCGGTTGAGCAAAAATCCCGTACAATGGATTCCAGACGAGACCATGTCCACTCACACGAAATTTGAAATAGTGAACATAACATGTACATAGTGATATTATGTCTCAATATGTGAGACAATACTACCTTAAAAATAGTATCTTTCTTTCCAACTGTCTTTATCCAACTTCAATGTGGGGTACGCGCTACATACTATTAAGGTATTTTGCAGGAAGGATTCGGCTTAGTTTTTACGAACGCCTGACGTCAATCCACTCTGGGGGGAACTTAAAAGTTTTCTCACACTTAGAAAATTATAAAATTTATTTTACAAAACTGCAATTTAAATGTGATACTAGTATTTATTTGGAAGCTGTAACCATAGAAATATACAAAAGAAAGGTGTGTAATAAAGTATTTATTTTTGAAATCGCGTTGTAGTGATCGCCAATAAAAAATAATGGTACATATGAGTAACGTGCGTATAAGTAATCCTATAATTACGTTAGTTGAGAGGCTCCGTTTTCATTGGTCGTAAAGCTCGATGGTTCTACAACAACGCACTGGACCGGACTATAACACTATAAAGTGTTGGCTAATAGGGATTACTACACTTTCCTGTGCTAGATTTAACTTTGATACACGGTTCGGATACCGAAAATAATCCAAACATTAATTTAACACATAGAGATTATATTCCTAGTGCGGCTAAGTTTACACTTAGTTTTAAACACCAAATTGTTTATGTTTAATTGAATTGAAACGTAAACAAAATAAAATAATAAAAGTTCTACGTTAAATATCGCACAATATTAAAGAAAACAAGGAAAACCTGAAGTTCCTCTTAAAACGTTAACGACGTCTAAGTGTTTTGTAACTGGTTGTTGCGCTAAAATAAGTTTGTGTTGCACGGTCAATTTGCTGCACAATCAAGATAAGTCCTTTTAAAAATTCATTCCTCGTTATTAAACATTATAAGTGTAATCCCTACGAAGCGGGGGTTTAACGTTACTTTATTGTTGTGAAGAGATCAGCACGTGAAGGATGAAGGTGCGACGGCAACTTTTACGGAGATAAAACTTGTTTGTTAGTTTATGCCTTCGTATTAAACGGAGTTAGTCGTGCCCGTCCCGTATTCTTATCTGATCACGAAGCAGTCTAAACGTTTTAATCAGGGTCTAGTATGAAATATATATCGTGATATGTATTCTTTGTTCATAAATGTCAATGATCATTATTTGTTATAGGTATGTATGTACCAAATTATATTTGTACATCGTTAATTATGTGTTTACACGTATCTAATTATCAAAACAAGGTAAAATAATAAATAAATTTAAATAATAACGCCCAACAGTCACACACATACATAGTTCTGACCGCACACTAAGATCGAGTCTTGTATCGTGGGTATTAGGAACTACGAGAGACTTTCGGTCTCACAACACCCAGACCCGAAACAAATAAGGGCCACACAAACATTTGTCTCGCTGCGGGAATCGAACCCGCGGCCTCTCGCTTCACAGCAGGCTACTCGCCCGCTGCGCCACGGAGGCTGTCATTATCACAAATAGATAACTAAATATAAATGGTATTAATTTTGATCTATGATATCAATTTAGGCTCGCCTTTCGGGGCGTGTCCATTTCAAAGTGTGAATAGATATTTCGTGGTTGAGGTAAAATTAGCGTGTGAGTTTATACGGGCATGTCCATTGCAGTGTTTGGAACGGGTCAGGACAGGCGGCCGACCGCAGTTTGCGCTAGCCGCATCGACTGCAACCAACTGGTTTCCCGACGGACTGACACAGGAAATTAATATAAATTCCTATCGCATAAACTCGGAACGGGCGCAGTGTGCTGCCACGCAGGCCGTGATGAGGCCTATTGTGCGAAAGTGATTCAATCAAACCCCACTTCCCCGGTTGATTCACGTTAGTTTGAATTTGAATGTGGTGTCAATAGTTTGTCTAAATTGCCTAATATTTCTATTGTGTGTTCGTTCGGTTGAAATTAGATTGTGTGTACACACTCCGGATTTCCACAAACTACAGATTGTGGTTAGTTGATTGCAGCAGAGTACCATTTGCACGTTACATTATAATAAGATTTACAACACGAATTCTCTTATCACGATACCGTTTGTGTTAGTTAGCAATGAAAGTATAAAAATTACGTTTTATTATGTACATTATATCTATTACATACATAAGCTCACGCCTGTATTCCCGAAGAGGTAGGCAGAGGCGCACTAGGGAACTAGAACACCCACATTTCGCCGAGCTTAGTTCCGTCCCAGATGTGATAGGGGGCGAGTCTATCGCCATATCGGGCACAAATTCCAGACTCCGGGCTGATACGGAAAAATCCAATATCACTTTGCCCGACCCGGGGATCGAACCCGAGACCTCAGAACCGTAGTCGTACCGAAATACCACCACGCCACCGAGGCAGTCAGACCTCAGAACCGTAGTCGTACCGAAATACCACCACGCCACCGAGGCAGTCTATCTATTATTATAAACATTATATCTATTATTATAAAAAAATCTTGGAAGTATAAAATATCTTTTTGCCACAGACGTGCGTGCCTTTGTCTTAAATAACCTGATTGTTATTATCAGATTTAAGTTAAAATTAGAAAATGATTAGGGCAATTAACATAAAGTTTAGAATCATTTTAGCCAGTTAATTCTCAAAGTAGGGCGTATGGTATAACGAGTAGGTAATCGTAAATAAAGGTGTTAAGAACCCTATTTAGTATTCCGTATTTGCAATAGATATACGGTTGGATTCCATTGGTGTTCCACACAGAATTGCGTATAAGTACTTAGATGCTATACGATCTCACAAAAGGTCGGAATTGCTTCCACCTTCAAAATGAAACAGACGCTTTGTCGATTTTGCGGGGTTTTTGTAACGACACCTTTATTGAAAACGTACCGCGTGTGATTCGTGACTCTTTTTACGAGATACACTCTATACGAACGTGTGTACATTGCCAGTTTTATTGTACTTTTTGTAGGCTGTTTTATCAGTTATGACAAAATGAAAGGGTGAGTGTCGTCGAAATGTTCCGATATTCTTGTAGCGATTTCAGAAATCGTAAAAACTTAATTTGGAATTAAATTTCATCTTTCATCATAAAAGCAACAAGTTGAAGGTTACGCTTTTAACTTTGAGAAATAATAAGGTAAAACTCTATGATATTCGTTGCAGTTATTGGATGTAGACTTATTCAACATTCTGTGAATTCAGATTTAACATTTTGAAATTGTTTTCTATTTTCGACATCGTTGAGAGTTATTTATTCTACAGTAATAACTTTGAAGCTACATCAAAAATCATAGGTTTGTTGGTGTGCCCTTCTTTCTGAGATCTAGTGGATCTCCAAAAAGTAAGTTCGAGACATATGTCGGAAACTAGAAAGAGCCTCAATGTGCAAGACCGCAAAGAGGAAGCATTTAAGTAGCAAAGCTGACACTGACACTCCGATGTGGTAGGCAAAGATTAAACGACACTAAAAATATTTAATTGTACCTCTATACTAGAGAGAGTAAGAGTAATTTTTATTTTCGGCAAATTTTAAACTATTATAAAAACAATAAGAACGCTTTGTCGATTTATGTGAATATATTTCCAACATACAAACAGATTTTTGTAACTGCCATTAAAGAATCACGCACGCGTATATTTCACATATAAACACGGAATGTTGGCTTGTAATTGTTTTAACAATAATAAATGTAAAACGTTAACAGCATCGCATTAGCGTGAGTAAGGGGGTCCAGCGACCGGGACCATCAAAGTCGCTTATTGTAACGCCACGGTTCTGCAAAAAAGATTAGCACATTCGCCGTTAACGATCCCGAAAACAGGGCCACATCAGACAGCACTGGGCAGGGCAGGGCAAAATAAAACGAAATGGCAATAAAAGTAAATCGACGGCCCGCTCCGTGAACTACGTGCCGGATTAAATCAAACGTTATTCGTCTTAGCAAATTACGGTTCATGTTTTTGTACACTCGCCGCGGCTGCCGCCTGATGCGCGGAAATGTAAGCGGAGTGGAAAGTATATTTAAATGCAATTTAGATCTTGATTCCGGCCGATGACTCTCTGCAAATTCAAAACTCGGTGTAAATTAATTTTACGTGCTAGATTTAAGTCTCCTTCTCGTCTTTTTCGTCTCATTGGTCTAGTTAGCATATATGGGCTGTGGCTGTGGCTGGGTTCGATTCCCAGGTCGGGCAAAGGGAATTGTCTAATTTAATTTGCCCGGGACTGGATCCCTCCGATAAGGTTGCCGTCAGACAGGCAGTCGGTCTTAAAAGTGTGTTGCTCCAACCCCACATTAAGGTGGGATAAGGACAGGTAGACAGATTTAAGTGCTAATGTGAAAATTGATCCTTTATTGAGCTATTGAAATATAAATACTATGTACCGAAGTTCTTCTTCCACCTATCCTTAAGCCACTCTAGTGTGAGTTCGGAATAACAAATACACTTTTTGACCTTGCATGCAAGTAGGTAATTGTTTTTTTTATAGTAGAGACTGGCAAACGAGCAGATGCGTCACATGATGGTAAGTGACCTCCACCGCCCATATACACCCAAGACACAAAAATAATCATGGGTGCGTTGACAATCTAAAAGGAGGGAATGGAAGGTGACGGAAAAGGGATTAGGAAAGGGAGGGAGGGGGGGATTGAGCCACCGGAAATCTCACTCACCGAACGAAACGCGACAGCAAGCTGCCACTTTACGTCGGTTTTCTGTGATACAGTGGTATCAAACCGGTCGAGCCAGCCCATTCGTGCTGTAGACTTTACTGCTACAGCGTGGCTCTACCAGTCATAATTTTACCTAATCATAATAAAGTACGGTTACTGGTTATATTTTAAATATTATGCTTGATTAACGAAGCTCTACACAAAGGTTTGTAACAACGTTAGGATTGCTCTTAATTCATTATGTGAACGTCATCAGCAGCGTAGCGTTTGCTACTTTCTACGAACTGGGATATTGTGACGAACTTCTAATACAATTAAAATCTTAGTTCATAGCTGCATGTGCAGTGAATTTAATTTGATTCTATTTCATGTAGCCCATTTTCCAACTTTTAACAATAAAAGTACGTACTGTAAACTAATTTCAAGTAAGGAACTTGGGTAAATTTTAAGTTGAAAAGCCACGCTTTAGAAGACACTAAAAGAATCATGGGAGCGTTGCAAAAGAAGGGAAATAGGGATTGCGAATAGGAGTGGGGAATTGGGCCACCGAAAATCTTTTACTAAATGAAACGCGATAGCGAGCTGCCACTTCGGTTTTCTGTGAGACAGTGGTATCTAATCGGTCAAGTCGGATCCATTAGTGCTGTAGACGTAACTTTCTACAGTATGGCTCCACCATTTCAAAGTTTTAGAAGTCTTAAGTCGTCCAAAACTGACATCAAGTGGTAGCTCGCTGTTGGGTTTTGTTCGGTGCGTGACGTTTTCGGTGGCCTAAATCCCTCTCCTTTCCCAAATCCTATTCCATTCCTTCAACATAGGCGATGGAGTCGTAATTTTTTTTGGTCCCGTGGGTAAATTTTCACTTATCACTCAGGTGACTCACTTGCCCGTTTATCATGTACGTATGTAGATACGTAGACAGCCACCACAAAGTTATTACCTTTCCTCGAATCTAACTTAAATAACTCATTATTTTTAGTACTTATCTTTCGCAGAAAATTACTTATTCTACAGATAATATTTTATTAAGTTATAAATTATTTTCAGAAACGTCGTGCCTAAAATGGAAATTGGCGGTTGGTTAAATGTTAATTGTCCAATTATTATAATAATACTGTCGTTATTCGTTGATAGCCTCTCGTCTCTCATCGATTGCCTCGGTGGCGTGGTGGTATTACGGTACGACTACGGTTCTGAGGTCTCGGGTTCGATCCCCGGGTGGGGCAAAGTGATTATGGATTTTTCCATATCAGCCCGGAGTCTGGAATTTGTGCCCGATATGGCGACAGGCTCGCCCCCTATCACATCTGGGACAGAACTAAGCTCGGCGAAACGTGGGTTTACTAGTTCGCTAGTGCGCCTCTGCCTACCCCTTCGGGGATACAGGCGTGAGCTTATGTATGTTATGTTATTCGTTGATTTAATTACTTCTGAATTAATAAATGCTATATCTACGGTTTGCTAAAGGTGGACTCATACTACAGTGTTGTTGTGTACATTCAATAATGTCTATTGAAGCCGTCTTTCTCCCGTCGTTCATGGTCGCATTCTCATTTTCTTTGGGCATGTATCGTGATGAGGTAATATGTCCGTGCAGCGCCTTGTAGTACATATTGACGGCATTAGAGCGCGCGGTAGGTCACCTATGCGGCGGACTGACCAGGCGAAGGTTTTGCTGAACAGCCCCCTCAATGAATGCACTCGAAAAGCTGCTGCTCATGATAAGTAGCGACGAATTGTTAGGCGTGCCACAAACCACAAATTCATTGTTCTGGCAGAAATATCTCTATAAAGGCTATTGAAATACTTAGAACGAACAACAATTGTGTGCTACTCGGCAACTTCCTCCATCTAAGGTTTATACGTGGCGTTTAAGTCCTCGCGAACAATATTAAAGCCACGATAAACTTAAAAACAAGTTTAATCCAGCTTACCGCGGACTCCATAGCCTCATCCCGTTCAATGTGCTGCATTGCCGGTGAATTACTTCGTCTTACGGTTCACGATACTTATCAGTCAACACATTTATACCTTCGTACCTTCAAAAGACTTATTTTTTGAAAGTGCGTACAAACGCCTGTATTTTGTTCAAAGAACCGAGCAACACGTTATTTTCTAACCGAGTTCAAAAAAGGTCGAGGTTTACGAATCGATAGGCTTTTCGCTTTTTTTTCGTACGGCCAAGTCTGTTACTTATTAAGATATTCGGATAATTAAATAGTACCTACTTTGAATTTCTAGCAACTGGCAAATATGACGGCAGTGTTCTCAGTCATTATAAAAGGAACCCGGATTCTTATAATGAACGCACCGGAGCCATTTCAATGCGCTGCTTTCTAATTCATAGTTCAAGTTTAATTAACAGTGGAAAAAATACCACTGTCAGACAACAATGACCCACACCTTTTGTACTCACAATAATAAAAAATCTCGTAGCACTCGTCAGAAGTTAGCTTGAGTATTTGTTAGAAGTTTAGGGACATACCGATGTTTGAGGGTTTCGGCACCTACAGAGGTTACAGGTGATTCTTAGTTGAAGTGTTCCGCGAACTTTGTAAGTATAAGCCGAATCGCAAAGTTTATCTTGCCCGGGCTCCATTGAAAACTTGCAATGGTGATGTTTGCTAGACAATGAGTTTGCCTTGTGACTTCGATATGCGTTTCAGACTGCGCTTAAACAATTTAACTATTACTAAGACGGATGTGGCGGGCGCTGCTTTTAATTATTAAGTATTGAATTACTCGTGCTAAACTTGTACAGTGTGTTTAATCAAGTTCATGAGAAACTTAAGGCTATGTGCGGGTATTCTATTAGAACACGTCAATAGAATCTTCACGAACAAATAAAGGTACCTACAGCGATACACGTGTATTTCAATGATCATTTACATTTCAATCTTGATTAAAAACAACACGCATTAACAAAATCACAACTAACTGTTATTCTCAACAGTGATGTAACTGATATAAAAATATACTATGAAAGACGTAAATGCAAATCATTCGCGATTCTTTGTTGTGTACGTTAATAAAGAACAGGAGAAACTGAAAGAAATAAAAAGGGAATAAAATATGTATTCCGTTTTATGCATCATCATTCGACATGATTTTAATGAAAAAAGTTCTGTATAATTTTAAATGCAAAGTACAAGAGCTGTCTACCTCGTTCCTCTAAGAATACATAAACGAGCGAATTTGCACACTTAATGGATAAAGTGTAAAAAATGTGCTTTTTAGTGGCGTAAAAATAGTGTAAGTACGATACATTTCAAGGCTGTATATTGGAGAGTGGTGCGCTAGCTTTCCGATTGCATTATAGCGGTGGCAGTCACTAGACATTACTGAAGCCATTACCTTATCTAAAGTCCCTCTCGGATTTATTTAGTTTTCCCTCGCCGCAATTTATCGAAAACCGCTCGATAAAGTTGTCAACAGGAATGGATCTGGAGCCAATTTGAGAGGAGAACGATCCGCAAAAAAAGAAACGACCTTTTACTTCTTCGCATGTACCTGACCTGGAATATTTCAATTTGCAATTTCTGTTAAATGTTAGTGGAAATTAGTTATAACTTAAAGCCGTGGAAAAGAGAAATCCCTAAGATATACGCTTCTAATATCTGCAATATGCAAATGATTACGTATATATAGGTCGCTTCCATTAATTTAAGCGTATATAAAATACTTTCAAATGCATTCTTGTAATAATTATATTTCATTCTTAGTCCTTAGATATAAGTCATAAGAATTCCTATTTCTTTTCGGTTGCATCTCTATGCGGGCATACAGAAGAACTTTATATTTATTTGATCATGTTGATATGAAAAAGAAGACAATATTTTTAGTTCTTATCAAAGTCAAAAACTCTACTACTACTCAGTGAAATAAATTATGTAGAAGTTTGACACTTTTTTCACCATAAGCATTGTGGTAGCCGTCCTAAATGTTTGTATATATGCATTTTATAATTATAATTAGTTTTTATTTAATTCTAAAATTCTTGTTAAATTGATCCCGTATAGTATACCACACACATTCAACGAGTTAATACGAGTACGTCCCTCAAAATCTAACTAAAGCTGTTTATTGAATTGGAAGGGTACATCGTTAACCTCTTTTGTAAAACCAAATAAGAGTCTCATTATTTTTCTTTTACTTAAATATTTTCCGGTATGTTGGCCACAAAGTCGAGAAATACTTTAATCCTCTTTACTAACTTTGTCTTAACTTCTGTATGCTATCGGGGTTCTTAGCACTATGTTCAGGATTTTAATAGGTCAACTAAAATAAGTGTTTTTAGTTTACTGTGCTTTAATGAATATGCTCGAATAATATCGGAATTTAAAATGTCATGTTCTAACAAAGAAAATAGATTATACTAATTACTCTATTCTAAGTCTGATGTATGTCAGATCACTTATTTATTTTTATTAAACTAAAATTAGTTACAAATGCAAGTGTATCTAAACGATAACTAAACAACAATCAAAAAGCCTGCGCTAGTGAACGGACAGAGCGTTTTTGCACAGTCCTCAATTAAATAGATATTAGTTCTCGCCGAGGGAACATTATTCAACATGCAGGCAGCCATTTCCACAAAAAAACATCCACGTTTCGAAAAGTGCCGGTATACAAATCCCTTTGGGCCTAAAAAACGAAGGTTTGTAAAGCCAAACTTAGTGAAACGTTTTTAAGCTGTTTTCCGGAGATATTGGCGGTCGACGAGGCTCCAGAAACATTTTTCACTGAATCCCCTGATATCGGTTTCTCTAATAAATAACTCCAGACATTTGCAGCTTCGAATATACCTTTTCCATTATGTGTTTTAATTTGATCCTGTACCGTTTAATTTATTTCGCAAGTCTTTTTACGGACTTCTGATACTACAGTATAAAAGTGTTTGCAGTGTTTAAGTAATATTACTTTGTAGAACTGTAGATGATGGATGCCTTTGGCCTTTGGTTTTGTGGTAGCGTATATGGATTGGGGATCGGGAGGTCTTAGGATGGAATTTCAGATCGAGCTAAGATTTTTAATAGGGTTTGAGCTGGTAGCCGATCGTAAAAGCTAAGCCGATAACTTTCTGCAACATATATAACATGACAGCTTCTGTGGCGCAGCGGGTTAATAGCCGGCTATGAAGCGAGAGGCCGCTGGTTTGATTCCCGCATTAAGACAAATGTTTGTGTGGCCCACAGATATTTGTTTCAAGTATGGGTGTTGTGAGACCGAAAGGCTCTCATAGTCTCTGACACCCACGATACAGGTTATACCTAGTGTAGGGTTGGGACTAGGTGTGTGACTGTTGGGTGTATTTATTTACATATAATCTATATATAAGAAATGTGTAGTTCCCATCCCACATTAGAATGGAATAAGGGTAGGTGTAGGAGAACTATGGTTTAGAATTAGATTATATTAGTGTACAAAATACTATTACGAGTAAATTGCCCATATGTCGGTTATCTTATTATGGCAGTTGAGCTATGTCGCACTATGCCGGCGATTTGAAAATCTGTCAGTAGTTTATTCTACTGGATGCATTTGCATACATACATATCTTTAGAAACTTGCATTGTGTGACGTCCGAGCTGAGTAATACTAGGACGATAGAGTTAGCTCACTAGTTATCTTTGAATGAACGGGCACTAGGTTGAAATCTGTGGAAAACATTTGTTCAACGTATTTTTAGGACTTCTAACACGACTTAAGACTGTTGGCACTAACAACCGAGAACGACATGGCAACGCGTGGCGCAGTATGGCGGCTTGAATCCTTCCATAAACAGGCGTCTATTATAATAATTTAATAATGAATTAGGAGGTGAGGTCGCCTCCTTGGTCTAGTGGCAGCATGTATGGGCTGGTTCGAATTCCAGGTCGGGCAAAGCAAATTTTCTAATTTAATTTGCCCGGGACTGGATCCCTCATAGGGGGTTGACGTCAGGCAGCCGGCCGGCAAATCCTATCTGCAACATGCTTGAAAAAGTGTGTTGCGCCGACCCCACATTAAGGTGGGATAAGGGCAGGTAGAAAAAATCATAGGAAATTATTTCAAGCAACTATTTGCTGTTTAGTTCTGTTCGTACATTTAGTTTTAGTAAGGATAGGAGACTAAATGCAATAATTATCTTAAACCGAAGTGAGTTGTTCGTGTGCAGTAAACTACGACGTTTAAAGTTAGCACAAGGTAGGTAAGTAGGGTAAGGTAATAGATTAAGGCTCTCTACTTAAGCTGCACTAAGTCATAATTAGTAGTCTGTTTCATTGTTATAGAACAGAAGTGTTATGAATAGAAAATTGTAGAGAATAAATGGTTATAACCCTATTATTTTAATAAATTATGTCATAAAATGATACGAATAGCACCATATCGCTAAAAGAGGAAGTGGTTTTACATGAATAACTCGAAATAATTCATAAATATAACATAAGCGCGGACGAATCCAAGGAGAAACGTTTCAAAGGAGAAAAGTATTGAATAAATAAAGAAATCGACACGTTTTTGCGAACTCTCAATTTGTCTAAGAAAATTTTATTCATATTGAGCCGGTGGGGACGGCATCAGAGGATCTCGAGTCTCGACTCATGGACACATATTGAACACAGAAACGCTATATTAGATATTTTTTCGTTACGTCTGTATTATGTGTTGGGTACATAGCCTATAATTACGTTTGTGTGCTCTGCGAAATACGCGTAGGTACCGTTTTGTAAACCAATTCAGTCTGACTTCAATGATACACCTACGAGAATGTTTAAATATTAAACTTTATCAGTCGTACGTATGTGTAGAAAGATTAAAAACTTTCCCCACGTCTTTGGAGCCTCTAAGTTTGCTGTCATAATGTAAGTAAAAGCTGGAGTTGGAAAGCGGATTAGGCTCCTTAAGTTTGTTGCGAGGTAAGGTAATATTCTTGAAGACAACAACAAAAAGAAATCTTCAGTCGTGCTCGGGGTCCGGAATATTAAAACAATCTAATCTTTGATTAAGTTACATTTAATTCTTGGCTTCACATTGCGATCATAGTAAAAAAGCATTACATAAAATGTGTAATAGACGATGCGACATGAATGTTGGCTTATTTTCGACCGACTTAAAAAAAAGAAGGAGCTCCTCAATTCGTCTGTATTTCTTTTATGTATGCTTCACGATATCTCGGTCACACTACTCAATGCGATGCACACCCACCACACAGATCTAGATATTTTCTACGACAAACCTTGTCATGTTTACAATAATATAAAGTAATTTTTAGAAAGTTTATAAGTTCCTTTATTATTTAAGTAAAGTTAAATAGGTAGTAACAGTTATAATTATATTAGTTAATAATTATGTTATTTGTTTAAAATTTTACTATTGTTGATGTTGTTACATTCAAGTTTATTATATGTATTATATAAAATAAATAAATAAATAAATCTCCGCAAAATATGGACCGATTTTCAAGATCATTTTTGTATTCGATAGAGCTTATTCTAAATTAGTCACAATCGGATATATTATGAAGTCGGTCCGTTAAGTTTTTAAACTTGTTTATGGCAAATTACTTGGTAATATCGTATCTAAAGATATTCGCAAATTACCTTTGTATTTTAAATACTGTATTATACGTACCTCCCTACAGTATCCCGTCTTTTATGAGATCAGTTCTGTTTAAATCTCCATCATGCTGATTTAATCCAATAACAGAACAATTATTTTAATACGATAATTACCGAGGCACCAATTATAATGAAAAGACATTTTAGTGAATAAATAATTTGACAAGGAACATTAACGCCGAGTAACATTATTCACAATACTTTTTGTATGTAAACCCTTATATCCGGAGGGATTTTCTCGGAGGGTACTGAGAATCCATGCCTTGTTCTTATAATTTCCTTGAATGGTGAACGTTTGATTTAAGTACCGTCCCAAGGCTAACAATGAGTCTCTGGGGACCGCCCCGACTATTTCCCTTTGTTTTTGCGCCTTTTTTAACAACTTTTTCTCAAAAGGATTTGCCCTGAGGCCTGCAGGCAAGCGGGAGTTTAAAGAAAATCCAGTGATTAGAGTCAAACGATTGACGCCTCCTGCGGGATTATGTCGCAAGATTAATGGTAACGATTGGATTGTAATTACGGAAATGAAACGTTTAACTTACGCAAATGGTGACCAACTAAATCTCGCTCGCTTCCGAAACTAACGGCGCGAATTGCTCCCAGATTTATTAATTACTAATATATTTGCAAACAGCGACACTATGATTCTGTTAATTATAACTCGTCATTAATAATTATTATTAACAGAATAGTAGAGGTATTATTATTACTATTCTGTTAGAGAGCTAAAATAGATTTAGTTTTTAGGGTATGAAGATAATATTTGCAATTAAAATAAAAATCAAATTAATTGCGTTTTAGCTATAAGGTTCTTTTAAGGTTAAGGTTTTAAAGGTTCTTTCTATTACTTAATTCTATAAAAAATACAGAAAAAATGGGTTTTCTTTGTGAATTATCGCTTGCTATAACGGTGAAGGAAAATATCGAGAGGAAACCTGCATACCCGAGAATTTCTCCACAAGAATTTCAAAGGTATGTGAAGTCTACCGACTTAATTTAAAAAATGCAGTATTTGCAGAATAAAAAAATATTGCCGCGCAATTTTTATTTCTCGATGTCAGTGACCGTAATAGCATTGCAATAATCCGACAAAGCGTCGAATGCGCCAATATACTCGTAGTAGATACGTACTTAAAGGATCGTGGACGTTCAAGTGTATGCGAGTAGTGTTCAGCACAAAGGCTTAACAAGCCAACTTGCTCAGTTTTGTGCATACACAACCCGTGTTATTAATCGTGCGGCGGCTGGTTTTCGCTGAGCGAACACTTACCTCATGATTCGGCAGTGCATTGTTGTTACTACCGCTCCAAACAACGCGGCATGCATTTTCTCATTGCCTAGCATGTTAACTTTGGTACGCTTAATTTAATACCCATAGTGGGTTCTTTTATATGTTTCATTGCATTTTATTGCTGTTTTCTAGGACCAGTCATTTCAAGTAATTTTCGTTTATTAGCGTATATGGGTTCTAGACTCAGGTCATGGATTCGAATCTCAGGTCGGGGAAGTTTTTTCTAATATGATTTGCCCGGGGCTAGTCAAACGTCAGGCAGGCTAGATGGTCTTAGAAACTAAGCGGAATCCATTCTGTAACATTTGAAAAATTATGTAGTGCCGATCCCACAATGGAATGAGATAAGAGCAAGCAAGTAGAAAAAATAGTCTATGTAAGTATACATAAATATCTTGCTGACTTGTCTTAACTTATCGGCAAGTTTAGTTATGCTATTAACTTACTGATTAATATTAATTACGTAATAGATCATCAAAAAGACTATAATTATTAATTAGTTTCTGCTAAACATAAAATCAGAATAAGTTTGAAACTATTTTTAGTAAAATATAATGGCTTATCGATAATGATAGGATAAAGCGCAGTTCATTAGTAGCCAAATGTTTTGGGGCATTTGCCAAAGAGGTTATCGTGTTGGCTATCGTATTATAATATTGGAATACCATATTAGATACTATGTGAGCTTCCAAATCATTGTAGATTAAAATAAACATCCCTTTTTCGTATTCCCACAATTTCTCGTTATGTTTGTGGAATATGCATGGATATAAAACTTTAAATAAGTAATACGCTTCGTTTAAATACCGGTTGTAGAGGATATATATAGGGCGGAAGACTTATTCACAGCTTAAGGCTTTGTTAGAGGCACGAACGTGCGGAATAAGTAAACATTCATAATGTTAATATTAAATAATTTACGTTTTATGTTTAACAACATTTCATTTAATTATTCTTATCTTCAGTTTCTTTATGTACAGCTAAAGTAATAAGGTAAAATAAAAACAATATTTTGCTACACATTACAGAAAATGTATTTGGCTGTGTATTTTCTTTATACATAACTTTGACTTTTGCTTTCGACAACTACGAAAGTTTTCATTTTCATCATAGATTGACTACTAGCGCCACTTGTGGAAACAGCAGCCCGAGCAGGAAAATTTCTTACAACCGTAAATGTATTCGTGCTCGATGCGCGTCTATGAAATTTGTATGAAATATTAATCAAATGTCATCAGTGCGCAGCGAGTTTCCATTTACATTAGTTTTTCGTACTCGGGCTACTGGAAACTGCAACGCATGATGAAAAGATTGGGGTACTTATGGTTAGCCATAGTCTAGACTTGTGTATTCATTTTTTATTAATGTTTGCTTTAATGGTTGCAGCATTTTCTGTGTGAATTTGGAATGTGAAGGCATCTATTATAATATCTGTAGTAAGTTCAATAGACTTATTGAAATTCTGAATATCTTTATAAATACAGTTCGTTTTTTGCTTTTGACGAATAATAGGCATGAAATGAATTAGAATTTAGATCCTCACACTCGTGTTGTTTTTTATTATGTTCAAAATAGTAAATGAATATGAAATATTTGTAATATACATGATAATATTTAACAGCCTCTGTGGCGCAGCGGGTGAGTGGCCGGTTGTGAAGCGAGAGGCCGCGGGTTCGATTCCCGCACCGAGAAAAATGTTTGTGTGACCTACAGATTGTTTCGGGTTGGGATGTTGTGAGGCGAACGTTTCTTGTAGATTTTTATACCCTAAATACGGGATACCTAGGATAGTATCAGGATTTTGTGTGTGACTGTTGGATGTATTTATTTATTTATGCCAATAAATCCACTCCCAATACAGCGGATTATGTCAACTAAACTGCACATTTCAAACTTCAAAAGCAGGAGAGCGCGCTTCTTTTTTAGAAAAATATAAATCGGACGATACTGTGGTACACTCGCTTAGAGATAACGGTCTGTGATGCCCGAATTTACACCGATGTCGTAAGCTGCCGCCCCGGCCGTCGTGTGTACATGTACTACACGGGGACATCCAGTTTATGTCGATCGACACACAGCTTAGTTGCTAAGCTGTACACCGGACAGCCTAAAAGGATTTGATTTTAGCATTTGCTAAATTTTTTATGCTTGTTCTTTTTATGTATGCGACTTGATTGAATGTTTGAGTCCACGAGTATGTTGATGTTATTTGAATGAAGGATCGTGTGTAATGATTTTGGATTTCGAAAATAACGATTTGTTGGTATAGTATAAATAAAGGAAATTATACAAAATATTTATGTTCTTTGTAGATTTTTCTTTTAAACGCGGACATAATAGACCATGCCAACTTCTATATATTATAGTATTTTTTTTATATCAGCCATGTAATATTACTGTACCACTGCTGGGCAGGGCCTCCTCTACTAATGAGAGGGGTTAGGCCTTAGTCTACTACGCTGGTCTAATGTGGGTTGGTAGACTTCACATACCTTTGAAATTCTTGTGGAGAAATTCTCGGGTATGCAGGTTTCCTCACGATGTTTTCCTTCACCGTTATAGCAAGCGATATTTCACAACGAAAACAGTTATTAACACTAATCTAAACATAAAACATATAAAGTGGTTGTTGTAAGTACAGGGGGGTTACCACCACCTCTTAAAGCAGTTTTATTATAATCTTACTTGTACCGATTCCCATACAAAACAAACGAAGAACGATTATAATAATACTGCTATAAGAGGTGGTAGTAACCCTGCAGTAAGAAGTTATGTGACTTCGTTTTAAGTAAAGAACATACTAATCATTTAGAATAGTACTGTCTGGTGGTTTAGGTCGCAGTCGCTGTACAGCGGCTCGAGCAGGTTTTTTTTTACAATCGTAAGTATATCCGAGCTCGATACGCGTCTATGAAATTTGTATGAAGTATTAACTAAATGACGTCAGTGCGCAGCGAGCTCGAATACATTTACGATTGTCAGAAATTTTCCTCCTCGGGCCGCAGATATCTTCAAGTATGTATCTACTTAAGTTTATTGTCTCTTTCTTGTTTTTTACTTCAGTATATATCTACTCAGAACTTAAGTAACGAAACGAATGCTTAACGTTTCCATGAGGCATATTCTTGCTATATTTTGAGTGTAATTCAGTTTAGATATTGTAAAACAATCTTTGGGAGAGGCCTATGTTCAGCAATGGACGTCCTGTGGCTGATGATAATATTAATGATTGTAAACCAGAAAAAAAAGTTTTACTGTTACCTAAGGTGAAATTCTTATGTTTTCATTCATGATCACTAACGAATGTTTAAAATGCAGCTCAACTTACGTATTTTGTATGTGGAACGTACTTATAGAGGTAGTATCCTTGAGTCCTTCTTTAGTAAAAGCGTTTGCCTCGCATCCTTGTAGTCGTCGACGCGTTTTATTTTATTGCAGCGTACGATGGTGTCTACGTGTCCTTTCGTCACGAATTGTGTCTTGTTATCACAAATCTACTACAACGTACTGTGTGAAAGTTACACACAATAAAATTGTTGTTATCATAAGTTGTTTTGTGAAATTAAAATTATGAGTTTATAAGTTTAATATAGAAGAATTTTCCGTCATATTTCTTGGATAAATGTACCTATTCCATATCTTTTATAACTGAAATTAAAAAGGAATGTTTTTTTAGTACCAGACTAGCAGACGAGCATGTGGGTAACCATCAGGTAAATGATCCCGTGATACCAAAAGAATCATGGTTGCGTTACCAACATAGTCGGTGGAAGACTAGGGATTGGCAAGGACAGGGGAGAATAGTCACTAGTAATCTCATTCACAGAACGAGAAGCTGCCATTTTACATCAGTTTTCTGTGAGATAGTGTTTATCTATACAAAATTATTTTTATGTCTTCCTCCATTTTTCATATTTTAGCTTTATGATATCAAGGGTCTAAGTTATTTTAACAGTCGTATTCTAATCGAGCTTGCTGCGAAGTACTAACTTTATAAATTGTGATTAGTGCCCATCAAGTTCAATTTGATTGTTTAAGTTATTTATAATCAACGGATCAGATTCCAGTATAGCTTTTAAAGTTAGGAAATAAAGTCATCACAGGTAATTCAAAATGAAATAAACGGCTGTATCAATTAACATGCATACATTTTGTAACAGATTTTAATGGGTCGGCACAAATAGAACATGTCCATTATTATAACTTCAACACTCGCTTGTAATTAACGGTAGGTTCGAAGTTTGTTTTACGTTTGACGTTAATTTGGGGAATATGTAAAATGTATATCTACGTTTCATTGTATTTCCCCGTTCTGATATTAATTTGGTTAGTCAAATGGAAATATTTTACTTGTTTCCAAACTAGTTTGTATTAAGTTGCGTAATGGGAATTACACTGTATTAATTCGTTGATAAACCAATACTTGGAATATTTACAAATTAAACAATTATTTATTTTAACTCTTACTAGTTAGTGGTTTAATATCTTTGCAGTCTTCGTGGTCACGGGTTGGACTGAGATGTCATTTGTCCAAGAATGTTAGTATTACAAAATCTACCTTCATTTTAGAATTAGACAGATTTTAAAAGTTAACCGTTTATGTTAAAACCAAATCGTGATAAAATCCGTAAAAGTAATTTTGTTTCAATGAGTGGCATTCGCGCAAACTTAAGAAATCAGTAGGTTTAATATCTGTTAATTATGTTATTGGGTTTACGCGCTATAATTTTGCTGTGAATATAAAGATGATGTAAGGTTCGTAGTTAGAATGATTATTTTTATGGCTTATTTAAATGCTTTCGACCATTTTTTTTTATGCTGGCATTATTTGTATGTTCTATGTGATTATTCCACATAATGTCTACCAATATTTGAAATAAAACAATGCGTTTAAATACTGATTTCTTAAGTTTACGCGAATGTTATACATTGAAATAAAACTATTTTTACGGATTCTATCACGATTTGTTTTAATTTTTATGCTCGACGTTTCGAAGGCTTTGCAGTCTTCGTGGTCACGGGTCGGATAGAATCCGTAAAAATAGTTTTATTTCAATGCGTTTAAATAATAGATTTACGTTACAGCCACAGATTACGTCTACTGGCCCTTAAGTAAAAATCCATTTCATTTCACAGAACAATTCCCCTGGATCATTGTTGACCGAAAACAATATTTTAAATTAAGACACAAAGACAGTATTCTATTTTGTCTCATTATTTATTCGATTCCCTCAGTATTAACGATTTTAAATATTTATGATCACTCAAGCGGAATTGAATTTTTCCATTAAACATGGTGCTTCCATTTTAATTCATTTTCTGGTTGGTTATTACCAAGGTACCATTAAAACAAGGTCATTGTGAAATTAAATGTTTTTGAAACAATATGTGATAATGCGGACGCATTAAGCAAGAAGTTTTGCGCATTGCTGACTCTGACTTAAATAATTAGGACGAAGTAAAACTTTTTTACGATTAGGTTTTAATTATTATTGTATAATATTCGCGTAAACTTAAGAAATCAGTAATTAGGACGACTTGCAGCTCTTAGATAAATCTAAATTTATCTCAGACCTCGATTTAAATATAGAAATGAGCTGTAGGGTTAATCGAGCTTAGGTCTAATTCTACATTAGTAAAAGATCTGCAAGTCGTTCTTAAAGTTTACAACCTTAAAACCATCTTCAAAATTGAATACTCAAAAGTCAAAACTGATAGATACTGAATAGAAAAACCCTTGCTTATCACCTCAGGACGGTAGTTGTACCATAAACAACTACGCCACCGAGGCAGTCAAGGATATAAATATAAACAAAGATGTTGTTTTCCTACATTTTGACAGAGTAACATTAACATTTGATTATGATAAATCGCCTGTAGCATTCGATTATGTCGGCGTAAAATATGACGTACCTAAATGAATTCAACTTCAGTTAATTACAGCAACAGATGAGCTCATATTATAGTCTCATTTGATGAAACTAACTATGGGTTAGCTGGTAACTAGGCTAATTAGCGGTGTTTACTTGCATCAGATGTAATGTAATGTAATGCTGCCTCTGCATTTTCCTAGATAAGCTAATGAAGCTTGAATTGGGCCACCCGTTTACATTCTTAAATAAAATTATTCTTTCGAATTGAAATGTTATTCTTTTTCTTCAATTTATATACGTGAAAATATTTATATAAGATTTTTCAAATTTACGCAAGAAATGAGAAATATAATTGTAACGGACTAATTTTATAACCATTTTCGCACAATAAGCATGAAATTCATTGTTTACGGTAAGTACTAAGTCTTCCACAGGGATACGGTTACAGTTCAGAATTCATAATGTTTATACATAGATATGTACAGGCGAACTTAATGCCAGCGGCATTCTCTACCAGTCAATCTTTGGTTGGTGCAGTGAAAAGACAAGGCACAAGGCAGGCCTTTTTGTTCAATACCAAATCCTTTCTTTCTATATTCCTTGATCCCACGTCCATGTGAGGTCAGCGACACACTTTTTTAAGTATTATGCAGAAAGGCTTCGTTTTTTACAAGCGGCTGTCTGCCTGATGCCAATCCCCTCTAGGGGAGCCAGTATCCATTACAGGCAATTCGTTAAAAAAAAACGCTGTCCGTTGCACCCAAGTCCTCCCAGTCCACAGTCCTTGCACTGCATTGGAGAGGTTTTGGCGCGTTCCTATAGAAGGTTCCAAAACCCCTATAAAATGCAGATGACGAAAACCATGTGGTTTTAGCCGGTAGAAATCTGGCATACCCTGTCCTAACGACGGAGATCCAAGAGGACTTCCCTATGTTAAAAAAGACTACACGTACTAGACAAAGAAAACGATTGAATATCAAATTAAAAAAATCACAAAACGCCACCGTACAATACTCGTAAGTTACAAACTTACTGTTATTACCTCAATATTAGAACCGTAAGATGCTGTCGTTCATATTTCAAGACAAAACCGCGAGCAGAACTAGCGTTTAATAATTATTCCTTTATTTAAAGTCTGTAACGAGTCGAATTTTACCCTAACACTGTAGTTGTGTAGTTATTTTAAATGAGTTCTTGGTAATGCGGTTGGGATCTGTAATGTAATTATTGTGCCAAGTTTCCTGAATAATAGGCTTTCGCTGCTAAGTTTACTACTTCGAGAGCAGACGATATTTTCATTTTATACCTCTGAAAGTTGAATTATTCGGCAGATGTAATGGTATTGTTGTACCTTGGTACTAAACAACGCGGCGATAAATTAGACGCATCAAAGAGGTTCCAAGTTGGCGAGTAAGTATTAACCTGTTTATTTTTCATTGCAAATTGGCAAACGAGTATAACGAGGTCACCTGATGTGAGTCGTAGAGCCACGCTGTAGGTAGTTACGTCTACAGCACGAATCGGCCGGCTCGACCGATATGATACCACTACCTCACAGAAAACCAACGTAATGTGGCAATACGCTGTTGCGTTTCTTTCAGTGAGTAAGATTTCCGCGGGCCCAATTCCCCTCTCCCTTGCCCGATTCCTGTTCCCCTCCTTTTATTTGGTTGGCAACGCACTCATGATTTTTTTTATGTGGTAGAGATCACTTATCATCAGGTGACCCACCTGCTCGTTTGCCAGCCTCTGCTATAAAAAATGATATATATCGACTATACTATAGACACCTGTGACACCAAAAGAATCATAGCTGCGTTGTCAGCCTTAACGGTGGGTTATAGGGATCTAGATGAAGGTGGGTCTGCAACTATCAGTCACCGAAGGATATGTAACAGCTAGCTGCCACTACGTTGATTTTTCTATAAAACAGTGGTATCAACCCGGTCGCGACGGCCCATTGGTGCTATAGACGTTACTGTCTAGTTATGTTATAAATCACAGGTTTTAATGGTTATTTATTCAGACAGTTCGAATCGAGCGATGGCAATCAGTTGCGAGACTATTTTTATGACCTGTACCGGATGCGCCATAAAGTGAAGCATAAAATCAGTAAGCTTCCGAGGGAGAAATATAAAAGTAAATAACACTTAGATTGGAGATTTAGGCGCGGAGCTGAGGGCGCGACATCCACTCGCCGCTTCAATGAGCCGTTAACTCGCCGAACTCGTGTTGACCTGTACTTTTCATAATTTGTACCGTCTTCCTGGCAATACATTTTAATGCGGATGAATAAAATTTACTTCTTCCTTTTTACCTGCCTGCTTCAGTAGCGTAATTGTATTTCGGTACGACTACCATCATAAGGTCTCGGGTTCTATCCTCGGGTTGGGCGGTGATATTGTGTTTTTTTTTCAATATCAGCCTGGAGTCTAAAATTTGTGCCCGATATGTGCTTCCAACAGGTCGATCTGGAAATCTTTGGGGGAGGCCTATGTTCAGCTGTGAACGTCCTATGGCTGATGATGATGATGATAATGATGATGATGATGGCGATAGGCTCGCCGCCTATCACATCTGGGGCGGAACTAAGCTCGATGAAATGTTGGTGTTCTAATTCGCTATTGCACGTCCGCCTACCCTTATTATTCCATGTTTTATGTATATAGTTTTAAAATTGTATGCGTAATAGAATTTCGTATTAATCATTATTTATCTGTTGGCTCCGCAATCTCCGAATTACACAATAAAGTTTGAGTTGGCGTTAGTCGTAAATAACCATGTTCTATTGTGGGCTATAATTTACGCTATTCTTGCTACTTTGGTATTATTGTAAAACCGGGGAAAATCAATTAAATCTTTTTATTGTTGTTTAGCTATAACGTTAATATAAAAAAATAACACAAAGTGATTTGTTTTGTTTAACGAACTATGATACTCTATATGATTTTTTACTGGTACGGTATGAAACTGAACTGAACTATAGGAGCTACAGATAAATCACCTTAGGGACCATTTGCTCTTTTTGGCATAGTCAAAAGTTTGGTCATGAGTCAGTTGGCGCTTAAAATTGACGATGAAAATGTCCACATTTTAGTGTTCTGATCAACTCAGTTTCATGACAGGATTATTTCATTGTATCGGAAGAAAAAAAACGGGACAGCGGAAGTTGGTCAAATTTAATAAAATATTTTTCATAGAAATGAAAACTTCGTTTTATTTGCAGTTTAGGTTTGGCTTCAATTGGATGAAAGAACTGTCGCCTAGACATGTAGTAAGTAATATCTTTATAGATATTTCCGATTGTCTAGGGGAGCGTCAGGGAATTCTAAGTTAGGCGTTATTAGGAATGATGAAGGAAGAGTGTTAAATAACGAAAGAGAAGTCTTGCATCGTTGGGAATGTTACTTTCAACAACTTTTTGAGTGTGGCGTTGATAATATGGCTAATGGGGACGATTCCATAAGCCCGTCCAACTTTAGGAACGATGCAGACGATATTACGGAAGATGAAATAGTGAATGCGTTAAAAGGAATGAAGTTGGGTAAGGCTGCAGGGTATGATAGGATTACCGTCGACATGTTGAAGAGCGGCAAAGGGATAGTGGTTAAATTGTTGTGGCTACTTTTTAATAGATGCTGGAGGGACAGCCGAGTGCCAGAGGACTGGTGCAAGGCTGTCATTGTTCCACTCTATAAAGGCAAAGGGTCACAGCAAGAATGCCGAAACTATCGAGGAATAAGCCTTCTAAGTGTCGTCGGTAAATTGTATGCAAAGGTTTTGATTAACAGAGTGATGAATGTTACGGAAGAAAAGATGTGGGATGTGCAAGCAGGATTTAGAAGAGGAATGGGGTGCATCGATCAGCTATTTTCTATAAGGTGCATTACTGAAAAATACTTGGCTAAGTCCGGAAAAGTGTTTTGCGCCTTCATAGATTTGGAAAAAGCCTATGATCGTGTGCGGAGGGATAAACTGTGGTCAACGCTGTCTCTAGTGTATGGGGTGGAGAGCCGCCTGGTGCAGGCTTTGAAATCTCTATATGAGAGTTCCAAAGCTTGTGTCAGGGTGAATGGAGCGTACTCAGACTGGTTTAACATCTCTAGGGGTGTTAGACAGGGATGTGTCACGTCTCCATGGCTCTTCAACCTTTACATGGATAGCTGTTTGACAGGTTTGAAAGAGATAGAATGTGGATTAAGAATGGATGAGTTACATGTCAAGTGTCTCCTTTACGCTGACGATCAAGTATTACTTGCGCCGTCGACGGAGGAGCTACAAAACATGCTAAATGTTGTGAATGACTCGTTTAAGGACAAGGGAATGAAAGTGAACGTAAATAAGACGAAAATTATGGTTATAGAAAGAGAGGACGATGTTACTGAATGTAACATTAGTATAGATGGTGAAAGAGTGGAACAAGTGGATGAGTTTGTGTATCTGGGAAGTATGTTAACGAGAGATGGAAAGTGTGATGCGGATATTGAAAGGAGAGTGATGGCTGGTAATAAAGTGAACGGTGCCTTGCGCTCCATAGTGGGTAGCCAGGCAGTGTCGCAAAAGGCGCGAATGGCTGTCCACAATGGAGTGCTGATACCGACGCTTACATATGGAAGTGAGTGCTGGGTCTGGCAGAAGAAACATGAAAGTCGAGTGAATGCGGTGGAAATGCGTTCCCTGCGAAGTATGTGGAGTCACCCTTGCCGATCGTATGAGGAATAGCAAGATAAGGGATTGTTGTAAGTTGAAGAATGATGTGGTGACTAGGATTGAGAAAGGGATGCTGAGGTGGTTTGGACATGTTGAAAGGATGGATGAAAGGCGACTTACGAAAGGTATTTATCGTGCTAAAGTGAATGGTAGGGCCAGAAGAGGGCGCCCGACACGATCCTATATTGATCAAATAAGCGATCTCCTTCGTAAAGGGCAAGTTCGGAGTACCCTCAACCGATGAAACGATGCATGAATGTGGATGAGGCAAAAGAGGTGTGTCAGGATCGTAGCTTGTGGCGCTCAATTGTCTCTGCCTACCCCTGTGGGATACAGGCGTGAGTGTGTATGTATGTATGTATGTATATTTCCTAAGGTCAGTTAGCCGAAGTATAAAAATATTCGGTAATCACGTTTTTACAAAATTAGAAATGTACTGGACCTGTGGTATTGTGGACGTTCATTGGCGGTATACACTAAATTCACTTACTAACTCGATTTCCGACCGTCCTTTTGCTACAAAAAAGGGGCACAAAATATTATGCTAATATTTGTTGAATATGGTGGACGCATTAGCGGCTCAAGTTTTGGGGCCCACGTGTCAAAGAGGCGTAGATAAAGTCGCCGCTCGGATCGTAGGTACCTACATCAATCACCCCGACATGACTCTAGTTGTTCGCCCAAATGGATTATAGGAAGTCGCCGCCCCGCCCGGCCCGTCGGCGTGAGTCTCAGATTTGCCTCGCGTCACCTCTGTGTAAACATTATTTGCTAAAGTGATCCCGTGACACGGCTAACTTTTTTAAGGGTTATCTTATACAAGTTCTTTTATTTATTTTCATAGAGTAGGTACTAAAGCGTCGACCCTCATTTATCGAATCATGAACTGTAGTCTCGAAAGAGACAGCGAATAAATGGTATTGTATTGTGTATTCAACGTTTCCTTGTTATTTATGAGGTCATTAGCGATCCACTCAATATCTACGAATCTTGATCAGATTTTGTACCGGCACTTGATTGGGATCTAAATTTTAAGGTCAACCAATTATTGTGATAAATTGGTGTATTTCCTTTGTGGATTTCGACAAGAGCGAATCAAATTTATTTTATTAGAAAAGTTATTTTCTGTACATAACAGGTTTTATAATTAATTTAATTTTTATTTCCACGTCAATAAAATAAAAATAATATCGAGTGTACTTACCTCTATACTTTATCAGTCCACAGATACTCGTAAGTCGTAACTGTCCTCTTTCTTCCTGCCTTTATACGCTTCCGGTTCTTTGGAAAAGATTTCAGTTTTTCGACCGACTTCTAAAAAGGAGATGGTCTTCAATTCGTCTGTATTTTTTATGTATGTTACGCGATATCTCTGCCAAATGTGGACCGATTTTCAAAATTCTTTTTGTATGGGATAGAGCTTATTTCAAGGGCGGTCCCATATACATTTGTTTGGTCACGATCAGATTTGAAGTCGGTCTGTTAAGTTTTTAAACTTGTGCTTATTTGTGACATAACAAAAGTAAAATTAATGTTTATAACATTTATATTAAAATTATCACATCAAAGTGTACAACAAACTTTATCACGAGTTGTTTACCAGCAGTTTAATAATTACTGACGTATTGTTGAGGTTATTTGCTGATGCATACAATATTATATCGCCAATTATTCAGTTTGTACACATTAATCGCCGGTGCATTTACCCGTCTTACATGAGTGTAGGACACATTAGTCAAACTAGATGTTAGGTTCTGTAGCCTGTGGTCTCGTCACGTCAGTGTACATTAGCCCTATGTGATACGGGTATTAAGTATCTAATAATTATATGTACGAATAACATAACATAACATAACATAAGCTCACGCCTGTATCCCCGAAGGGGTAGGCAGAGGCGCACTAGCGAACTAGAACACCCACATTTCGCCGAGCTTAGTTCCGTCCCAGATGTGATAGGGGGCGAGCCTATCGCCATATCGGGCACAAATTCCAGACTCCGGGCTGAATGTACGAATAAACGTAGTGTAATTACTAGAACTCAGGTGGAAGTGTCATATAACCATATGAAGAATAGTTTGTTGTCTTGTCCTATGACAAGTTATCTTAGTGATTTGGAAAAATAATCGAATTCCATGCGATTTCTTATTTCTTTCTTTCCACCTGCCTTTATTCCACTCCAGTGTAGGGTCGGCGCACATACTTTTCCAAGAATGTTGCAGAAAGGATTTAGCTTAGATTTTATGACCGGCCATCTGCCTGGCGTCAACACTCAGTGAGGAACAATGTACGCGATTTCTTATAAAGGAAAATTTAAAAATGTCTGTCTTATTTTATAACATCTATCGTTCATCTACGTCATGATTTCTATCTAATTGTCTATAATGTATTGTTATATAATATACTACTGTGTTTTATCATAGGCCCGCCCCCTATCACATCTGGGACGGAGCTAAGCTCGGCGAAATGTGGATGTTCTAGTTCGCTAGTGCACCTTTGCCTACTCCTTCGGGGATACAGGCGTGAGCTTATGTTATGTTATGTTTTATCATTTTCTACAATAATTAACTTCGTTGATAAAAATATATGCGTTTTCATTTGAAGCCTGGGAAATTTGTTTTCGTGGTTTGCATCAATAACCTGTTAGTGCACAATGGACATTCAACAAGGGTCAAGTGGGCGCAAGGGGAAAATTTAATTTACTGTTGGGATCCCTTGTCAGAGTTTCTACCGCTTTCCACTTAATTATTTTCGCATCTATGAATTATAATAAGATTTTCGAATTGTAGACACAACACACGTGTATATGAATATTGATAAAATTAAAATTGTGATTGTATGTAATTCTTCTTCTGCCTTCCCGGTCTACAGCCTATAATACTGCTACTAGTTCAAGGAGGCAACCGTGATCAACTTTCGCATTAATCTGAAATAATACAATTCCTTAACAATATATTTTTATTTACTGACTGCCTCGGTGGTGTGGTTGTATTTCGGTACGATTGCCGTCCTGTGGTCTCGGGATCGATCCCCGGGTTAGGCAAAGTGATATTGGATTTTTACATAAATGCCCGGAGTCTGGAAATTATGCCCGATACGGCGATCGGCTCGCCCCTATCACATCTGGGATGGAACTAAGCTCGGCGAAATGTGGGTTTACTAGTTCGCTAGTGCGCCTTTACCTACCCCTATGTATGTATATTTTTAATTATTAAAAACGGTTAAATATATGCCACCGTACAGACGAAAAGAGTAGACGTTTAAATTGCGTACGTTTGTTTCTAAAAGCTCCGAAGCGAGTGCGACGACGAAACTTTTAAGATATTTATCATATCGCCTTTCTGTTGTACAATCCTGGACAGATACGGCGTAACATAAATAAATGATTCGATGACATTCTTTTCACTTTTCTACGAATAAAATTTTTAAGGAAACAATGTATCTGCCTTAGTGGCTAAGTGATACGTAAGTTTTTGTACACTTAGTTACTGACGGTACACTGAGTACGTCGGTCACAACTGTTTAGCCCTTAAAGCGCTGGCTGGATGTTTTGGAGGAAGATATGATAACCAATGTGCTTATGTTGCAGTGGCCAAGGGTGAAATTTTCCAAAAAGGAAGCTGATGCTGGTTTCTCTTTGTATTAATGCCTATTTATTAAGAGGCATTTTCAGAAAAGGTAAGCCGGAAGGAATCGTGTTGTATGGACCTTTTGCCATTGTTATGTTGATACCTGTACCCATTTTCGTGGTTTACAGCAGTAGCCCGAGCACGAAAAACTAATGTAAATGTAAACTCGCCGCGCACTGATGACATTTGATTAATATTTCATACAAAATTCATAGACGCGCATCGAGCACGAATACATTTACGGTTGTCAGAAATTTTCCTGCTCGGGCTGCTGGTCTCAAGTGTTGGCTAAATAAAGTTCCTTTCTTTCTTTCACTGTGGTGAATACTCAAGCCGGGGCGACGTAGAAAGGCGGACGTTGTTATCAGGGGTAAGGCAGAAAATCCTTATATCCTTCATTATAGTTGGTTATGCACGCTAGATTCTTTTCGTATCATGGGTGTCAATAGGCGATGGAGATCACTTATCATCAAGTGACCTACCCGATCGTTTGCCAGTCTCTGCTATAACAACCTTTTATTAAGTTAACTCCTCGCTTTAGTAGAGGAGGCCCGTGCCCAGTAGTAGGCAGTATTACAGGGCTAATATCATTATTATCTTTTTATTGTCGACTTTCGTATGTTTTATCACATTTTTAAATATAAACTACACAAAAATTACATTTAAAAATATATTATTATTACTTATTTCTTCACTGCACATTGAAAATACAGAGGTATAGTGCCCTATTGGTGAAATAATGTTGTCGCTACCTTCTACAAAGTTCTAATTCAACGACAAACGTTACAAACTATATTATAGTGCTTACTGTGTTTGATGGTAAGTAACTTCAAAACCGCATTAGTGGTCTGAGATACTATCATTAGGCTTTCCATTAGCCTGATTCATCCTTCATACAAAACCACTGGCACATCGTAGTGGAAAAGGTCATCGAACCTCTGATTTAGTATTAGATAGTCTACAAAATTTAAAGTGATTTAAAGGTAAGCATTTTCAATTTTACTTTTCTAAACTAATATAATAGACATAGACTATAGTCTGGAATAGCACATAGGCTACTTTTTATCTCGGAAAATATAAATATTACACCGGGATATATTTTTTGAATTATGTTTGTGATTTTTTTAATTCGGAAATATCAGCAATGTTACAAATATAAAAAGGAAGAAATTATTTCGGCATTAACTATTTATTTTACCTACGTAATTGTTATTTTAGTCATACATTTTAGTATATCATTCTGAATATAAACTTACATAAGGAAATACCTCTATGATAGTGTTATAAATCTAGTGAAGCTTTTTCCCAACACGCTGTTGGCTTGAATTAAATGTGGCAAAATTTGTTCAACGCATACTACATGCAAAAGCACTTTTCTAGGCCGAGGCGACTAACTTCGACAAGAAGATGCTAGAATGATGATGTATTATGTATACTTATGGCAACTTAGTAGCTAGCGTCAAACGTGAGAGATTCGGCGTCAATTCAACTAAATATAAGCGAGACCATAGGTAGCAATAAGTAACACTACGCACTGGTGAAGATGAATACAAGATGTTATGTACAAAATTAAATATTTCCCTATTATGCAACCTAACTTATACCAAATGTGTATGTACTGTATCAATTAATTATAGATTAAAGTGTATTTAATTATTTGATAATAGTCACACGATGCTTGTATCTACGTAATATAATAAGTATATCTATATTACTTCTTTCTTTGTATCTACCTGTCTTTATCCCACCTACCTTAATGGTCAGCGCAACAAACTTTTCCATATGTTGCAGAAAGGATTTGGCTAAGTTTTTACGAGCGACTGCGTGCCTGACGTAAACCCCCTCTGAGGGATCCAGTCCCGGGCAAATTAAATTAGAAAATTCGCTTTGCCCGACCTGGGAATCGAACCCACGACCTCCCGGTTCACAGCCCATATGTGCTGCCATTAGACCTAGGAGGCGACCAAGTACCAAGTATATTCCAATTATAAAAAACGTTCTACTACTTATATCATATATCAATATACATCTTTTTTTGTTGGGACGGAAAATAAAGCACTTTAGTTTAGTTGTAGTTGTAGTAGCACAGTTCTAGCGCTTAAAGGATAATTTTAATTTTTGATTCTCTAAATTACTTTTATGTGTTGGAATCACGTTGTTTCATGTTTTAAAAGCATTTCATTGTTCGAAGCGTGGAACGCAGTTACGTCGAGAAAATGGAATGGTGCATTTCGCTTCCTGTGCCTTGGGCTGCAAATGAAATGGTTACAGCGGGATTTTTACGTTCACGTTGTTTTGCCTATATCTAAATCTGTATTTTGTCTTCTTCATTGCATCATAACTTCTTTTAATTCCAATACATTATAATGTTTAACGTTTACCTGTAGCCCGAGCACAAAAACTAATGTAAATGCGCACTGATGACGTTTGGTTAATATTTCATACAAATTTCATAGACGCGCATCGAGTTCGAATACATTTACATTTACATTAGTTTTTCGTGCTTAGGCTACTGACCCAGAGAGTTTTTTTTTAAATTGAAAACAAAATATTACTCGAATTATGTAATAAGGCTATGTTACGTTTTTACCTACAGGGTAAAAGGGTCGCTTCAAATTCCAGCCAGGTATTTACAAATTTTGCTTGAGTTTATCGATTCGAAAAGAATGACACATAAGCTGCCGGAATTAAAAGCGCCCAGTATTATGAGCTCTTCCATTCCTTTTGTAATATGCCGACATCGAGCCCACGATTCATTTGTTCCTGAACCCATACATTGCTTCGTTTGCTCCGCTAATTTATCAAATGTTGCTATTAAAAATCATCATTGATTATATCCTTTCTTTCTTTCTACCTGCCCTTATCCCATCTTAATGTGGCGTCGGGGCAAGCATGCATGCATTTTCAAGCATGGAGCAGAGAGGATTTGGCTTAGTTTTTACGACCGACCGCCTCAGGGGATCCAATCCCGGGGAAAATAAATTAGAAAATTCGCTTTGTGAAGCTATATAGGTCCTAGCATATATGGGCTATAGACCGCCATAATCATTGATTATATGCAATGAAGTAAAATGTAAGTCACACTACGAGCTTAAAGAACAGCAAGTGTAGATATCAGTGGCGAAAGCTGAGAACATTCCGGCCCTAGTTCTGATTATGTAGTCCATACTCTTTGATCCATTTATTAGGTGTTTTATTTATTAGTTTTTAAGGAAACATACAAATGATACCTTAATGTAGCTTAAATCACTTGCACTAGCTAGTATAGTTTCCACAAACAATAATTAAAACACAGAATAGTTGAATAAGGGTACAAACATATATGGTAATTTATAGAAATTCGTTCCGATTTCCCTCCACCCTCTGCCATTGTTACGCAGATGTTTTCGTTATTCCCGTTATACTTTGATACTTTGAAAATACAGTTCTGATGAATAAGCCAGATTTATACATAGCCCCGCTAACCTCTTCCGACAGGAAAAATAGAATACGCAATTCAGGGTATACAAAAAGATTTGATATATCCTTGTTCTCGGCATAACATCAATCACGTGCCACATTCTCGTCGTCACTTGTGAAGCATAAATAAAGAATTGAAGGCATCCGATATCCTCTCATATTGATATATTCACAGCGCAATGGTTGCTATTTGTCGCGAGATACATTTGTAAACTAAGAAACGACTTGTTTTACTCGTTACGTATTGTAACAACCTCTTAACGTTTTATGTGAAACTTGTGGCGTCTCCTTATTGTGAAGATTTAGTAAAAAAATACGACGTACGTGTCAATAGAGACATTCACCGCCAGTTTATTCATGTTACAGCTAACTTTATAACTAAGCTAAAGTAATAGTAATATCTTTTACTTTCCATTATCAATATGTTGGCAATCGAGAGTTCAAAGTTTCGAGGCAAAAGTAACGATAAAAGCAACTACTCAAATTGTGAAGTGTTTTTTAGCAGTAGGTTTTCTTTTTATACTTTATTGAGATTTGTGCTTTCGATTCGAAATTAGTGGCCAGTGTGGGTCGTAAGTAGTCTTCTATAGATACTCTAATTAGTTACTTATATTTATTAATAACGAATCTTTGGCCCTCAATCAATCTTTAACATAATTCATAGAAACCAAAGTACCAACGACTTCGTGCCATAATTTAATTAGCAAGAACTATTTGTAGCAAGAGAGTATTCGCTTTTGCCTTGTTGATATTACTACAATTATCCGATTAACGGACGCTGACGTCTTTGTGGAAATTTCGAGCTCATGTTATTCATGTACCTACACTATTCATTTTCGGAAAACTTACACGCCAAGAATTAGGAATATGTAATTAGGTTGAAATGTCTAGGTTTAACTCCTGGTACGTTAGTGCTTGTATAGTTTCTTATTTTATTGCACATTTGAATTGTTATTATCGCAGACTTGGAGTAAGTTGTTGCAAGATAGTTTATGCTATCACTCAGAAGCGGTTGACGTGAGGATGGAGGCAATAGTAAAATTAAAAAGTTCAAAATTTTAATCTCGAGGACTATGTTGGCTTGAAACGAGTTTACTTTATACAATACTCCTTTTCCAGAACTTAACCTTCATTTGGAGTTGATCTATAAAGGAATTGAGAACCTCTTTATTATTTTATAGCAGAGACTGGTACACGAGCAGATGGGTCACCTGATGGTAAGTGATCTCCATCACTCATATGTCTATGATGGGTGTCCCCAATATAAGAAAATCATGGGTGCGTTGCCAACCTTAAAGGAGGGAAATAGGGATTGGGGATTGGAGAGGGGGAATTGGGCCACCGGAAATCTCACTCACCGAACGAAACGCGACACTGATAGCAGATCACTTTACGTCGGTTTTCTGTGAGATAGTGGTTTCAATCCGGTCGAGCCGGCCCAATCGTGCTGTAGACGTAATTGTCTACAGCGACGTGACTCTACCATTCAATAAAAACCTCCGCTTTTTAAACTCAGTTAAAAATCGAATGATAAGAGTATCATACTATTAACGTTAGAAACAATTAGAGTTCGTTAACGGATTCGGAAATGCACGAAAAGAAAAAGGATTGCCAATGTGTTTTGATTTCCTACACACAGCCGTGTCAAACGAAGTTTGATTACATTTTCACTGGCGTTTACACTGTTTCCATGTTTGTATTAATCGAGTCCGTTGCAAGTGAAACGACATCGTGCGTAGCTTTGGAAACTCGGCAAATGGAATAAAAATTTTATGATACAATTTTGTTCTATGCCACTCTAGTTACTCGTTCAAAATCACGTAGTTCTGTCTGTGTAAGTTGTAATTTGTTAGCATATTATTATCGAATATGTTAACAGTAGAACGAGTAACTGCCACTTAGATTCAAAAAGTTTTGTTATAATACTACCATAATAAAATATAAACGTGGCCTCTAACTATGGGCCGCATAAGAAAGCTCACAGTCACTCAGCGAGTTATGGAGAGGGCTATGCTCGGTTTTCCTCTACGTGATCAAATCAGGAATGAGGAGATCCGAGAAGAACGAAAGTCACCGACATAGCCCAGAGGATTAGCAAGATGAAATGGCAGTGGGCAGGGCACTTAGCTCGTATAACTGATAGCCGATGGGGCAGAAAAGTTCTCGAGTGGAGACCACGTACCGGCAAGCGCAGCGTAGGACGTCCACCTAAAAGGTGGACCGACGACCTGATAAAGGTCGCAGGAAGTCGCTGGATGCAGGCCGCTTCCAACAGGTCGATCTGGAAATCTTTGGGGGAGGTCTATGTTCAGCAGTGGACGTCCTATGGCTGATGATGATGATGATGATAGGTAGTTTGCAAATGTACCAAATTGACAAATTGAAATTGCTGACACAATGATCCAAATTGCTAACAACCTCCGTGGCGCAGAGTGGCCGGCTGTGAAGCGAGAGGCCGCGGGTTCGATTCCCGCACCGAGACAAATGTTTGTATGGCCTACAGATATTTGTTTCGGGTCTGGGTGTTGTGAGACCGAAAGTCTCTCGTAGGTCCTGATACCCACGACACAAGACTCGATCTTAGTGTGGGTCAGGACTATGTATGTGACTGTTGGCTGTTATTATTTATTGTATTGAGCCAAAAAAATTATTTCGGCGCAATTTCAAAATTTTACCTTACGAAAGCCTTACGAAATTTTAAATTTTACCATTAGGTTGAAACACATTGTATATGCTGCTACCAAGAATATTAGTTTAATATCCATACAGCCCTTAATAATATATTACGTGCACTGCAGCAATTGATTAAACTGGTAATGAAATCTAACACAATGTTTGCGGTTGTTATTGGGTTGACATGGCTTCCTCACCAACTCGCACAACATAAAACGAGGTAATGCAATGTTTGGTGTTGAGCGGCAAAACAATGGACATGTCATTTTATGAAATGGGCCCACAACTGATTAATGGAGTTAGAGAAGGCCACCAGGCTATGTCTGAGCTCTGTTGCGTCTATTTCTCTTGTATAATGTTACGCTTAATGTATAGTTAATTATTATATTTTGCAGTGAATCCCGATTTCTGAAAGACTGATCAAACCAATACTTAGTTACCTATTACTGTTAATTTTACTACACCTTTAGTCCTGGTTTATTAAGGTCCTTTTAGCTTTATTTAAGTTGCGATAAATTGATAATATAAATTTCTAACAAGATTTGTCCTGACTCCAGAGAGGTTGACATCAGGCAGTTAGCTGGTCGAATAACTAAGCCGAATCCTTTCTGCAACATGGTTAAAAACTGTGTTGCGCTGACCCCATATTAGAGTGGGATATGGGCACATGGAAAGTTTTTATAATATTTTTTTTTGAGTGGTAGAGCCAGGCTGTAGACAGTTACGTCTACAGCACGAATGGGTCGGCTCGACCGGTTTGATACCATTGTCTCATAGAAAACCGACGTAAAGTGGCAGGTTGCTGTCGCGTTTCGTTCGGTGAGTGAGATTTCCGGTGGCCTATTTCCTCCCCCTACCTTTCCCAATCCCTTTTCCTTCCCCTTCCATTTCCTCTTTTTAGGTTGGCAACGAACCCATGATTCTTATTGTGTCTTGAGTGGGTATGGGCGGTAGAGATCACTTACCATCAGGTGACCCATCTGTTCGTTTGCCAGTCTCTGCTATAAAAAAAATGTATTAACAATTTTGTTGATTGATAATATAATTAATAAATATCAACGAAAACTGTCAGCGGATATAGTAATATCTTAGCAGTACCTTTGTTAGCGGCAACCCTGAGAAGCTACTATTACATTTCAATTTACAAACACGTCAATCATCTCGCTTACAACTAATCTATTTACTTCATAACATGAAGCGGTTGTAAGAATATGTGTTGGCCTAATGGATAAAGTATTGGTTTTCCTAGTGCAAATGCTTTTGTTTCCACCTTGGCGTGTACAAATGAGTTTTTGGATTCTCTGAATATATTTATGTTTGTTTACCGATTTCTAACAGTAAATCGTTGGAGCTATTAACAGGTTATTTTAACTGATCGTTAATAAACCTCATTGTGAACTTCGAAACATCTTTGTTTCTACACGAGTCGTTTCATATTTGCTACGTTTTGTTTTGTAATTTTACTGTGTTATATTTTAATTGTATTTTGCTGCGACGGGCAGATTCAGAAAATAATTCAAAGGCATTTGTCTATAAAATTATAATAATGGGAGAATATTTCATAACAAGCTGCCTGCAAGACTGCCTCGGTGGCGTGGTGGTATTTCGATACGACTACCGTTCTGAGGTCTCGAGTTCGATCCCCGGGTCGGGCAAAGTGATATTGGATTTTTCCATATCAGCCCGGAGTCTGAAATTTGTGCCCGATATGGCGATAGGCTCGCTCCCTATCTCATCTGGGACGGAACGAGGCTCGGCGAAATGTGGGTGTTCTAGGTCGCTAGTGCGCCTCTGCCTACCCTTTTGGGGATACAGGCGTGAGCTTATGTTATGTTATGTTATTTAATAACAAGTGAATTGGAAGCTAATTTTAACATGTGAAATAACAGTTTATATAAGATTGCTGATATGAAGGTATAAATGTGATTTATTTACGATATCAACCATCTATCAAATTGCCAATTCCAAGTTTAGCGTCAGGGAATTAGCCAAATGTCTTAACCCACTTTAGCAAAATACACAGAGATAGCAAAATACAACGGTCTGACTTTGTCGTTGACATGCTTATCTTTTGTATAAATACTGAATTGCGATCAAACTTATGTTCATTAAAGACAAGGTTCTATGTCTACATTCCTAATATTGTGAACTAGATTTTCTTCTCGCGGCTACACCCGTATCACAGACAGCATTTTTACCTCTTTCTTTTTGAGGGCGATGATTTGAAATATTCAATTCAAATGTCTTTTATTAATAATTAAGGAACTATTAGGGTACGTAAGCCGGTGCCTCGGAAAAGGTCAAGAGCCCCAGCAGTAGGTCTTTTTATACAAAAACTCTTTATTGTAAAACCAATTATTACATTGACAATACATAGTGCTAAGCTATTTATGGTTCGACAATGGGCGGCCTTATCGCTGCCAGCGATCTCTTCCAGGCAACCTTTGGATGGACAAAATCGTTGTTATAGAAAGTAGACGGTGATGTACAATAAAGAGATACAAAGAATAAATTACATAACGAATATACAATATAAATATTAATACTTATATAATAATACGAATACTAATATATACATACATATAAAAATACATATAACTGTTACTAATAGTAGATATTACAAACTTGACAGATAGAAATCTTTTTATATTTATCTAAGAACATTTATATCAAGTTTCAAGAAATCGTACGAAATTACTTTTTGCCACACATGCTTTGCAACCATTTCTTTCACAACTCCTTAATGCTCTCTGCATCATAAATACTCTGTCAAAATAATACCTTTCTACTTTTAGCGATTAGATATTAATGAATCAGACTCTCAGAATACGTAATTTTATGTATAATCCATAATTCTATAACATAGATTCTATATCTATCTTTAGACAAGGAATTCTTGGTTATTTGGCCATAGATTATTCAATCGGACGCAGATAGTAGTTTGCAATAAATGTCGTGGGACACGATAACAATGTGATAGACGCTTTATGAAACAGCAACGGAATTGATAAATGGCGCTACCCTTACCGACACGAGGACAAGAATTTATGCATAGCCGTCATTGGCAGGATTACAACATCCCCCAGTGTAATAATGTAAAAGGAAAATACTGGGATATTTGAACGACAAATTAAAATGCAAAACATAATTACAATATATATAAACATAAATACGTCTAAAAATAAGATCATTATTGGAACGCTACTCAACTTTAAAGGCTTCTTACATTGGTTTTCGCCATACAGTTTTGACAGATAAGGGGGCTTTAAACGACATAAGGCGACCTTATGAGTATGAGTATTCGGCGGTCTGAGTTTTTACGTAAACGGTGTCTTTTAGCTTAGGTTTAGTCTGCGCAATTATAACATGTTTTAAATTTTTGAAAATAATATACCATAGACATACCCATAAACATCATAAACACCATCCATTCCTCCCGCAGGTTGATAAAGGGCAACTTCAAATTAAAAAAGCTTGGTAAATATTTTTTTGGGGTTGCTTTGAATGAAATTGTATTTCGATATGACGGTGCCGTAGCATTGAGCGTGATGTTGAAATAGGCTGCTAATCCCACCAATATTGAAATATCTGCGACAATATTCAGCCGGGAAGCTGTGATCCGCTTTTATTAAAACACTGTTTTGTGTGACAGAGAGAAGAAAAATATTCCCTGGGATGTATATGACTTTAGGTGAGAAAATAGTTATATTGAGGTATTTAAATTCACTTAGGTAACTCGCTTTATTTTTTAATTTTCTTTATAATCTCAATGTGGGGTTGGCACAACATACTTTTTAAGCATGTTGCAGAAACGATTCGGCTTTGTTTTTCGACCGGCTGCCTTGGTTTAACTCTTCCTGGGGAATCTAGTTCCGAGAGAATAGTTTCAGAAAAATCAGGTATTGCATGACTTGGGCTTCGAACCCAGGATCCATGTCAGACATTTTTTTTTATCATCATCAGCCACAGGACTTCCACTGCTGAAGACAAGCCTCCTCCTCAGATTTCCAGACCGACCTGTTGGATTTGTTTATTAATAACAAATTATTTTACTCTTAGATCGACCTTTCTGTCTGGCGTAATCCCGGCTTAACCCTGGAATTAAGCCGGATTCCTACTTATACGCTTCCACTTCGCCCAGTCTAGTACATCTTCTACAGTGAGACTATTTGCTCTCATATCCTCTACACACTCTCATGTCGTTCTTATTTATAATAAAATAATGTTCGATATTATGCGTCGTTATATGTGTAATGGACGATTCAATTCCCAATTAAACTAATACATGTTCGTTATTTAAGCCTGTTCTTCCTATAATTGCAGCACGGTACAGGCGAATGCATAATTTTTCGCCGAAGACAGAAGATTCCTTTTATGTTGGTATGTAACAAGAACGAATGGCGGCGGTAGAGCCACCACCTAGAGATTTCATCATTTGAGAGCAATTTCATTCTCATTTAGTTAATTGTGTGATGAACAGCTAATAGTGTTTTTGTCGGGCTCCTTATTATGTAATAGTGAATAAGTTTATGGTTTCTTTCTAGAATATACTAATTTTATTTTCGTAATGGTAGAGAAACATGAGTTATTTTAAGATACTCGTTACGCTCACTCTAGTCCTACATTGGAATCTCACGCTGTAAACCTTCTGATCTCCTGCGATACAGGTTCGCCTAGTGCGGGGATCATTGCACAAACATTATTGTCATTACTATGTTTTTAGTACTCAATAAATTATTTGTATTTCTATTCCACAGCGTGAATGGCCGTACTCGATCAAGGTGCTACCAGTGTCTCATAGGACATCACTTGTTTATTTGTTGGCCTCACACGCTTTACTCCAATAAAGCATATAAATAAAAGTTATTTATCAAATGTTTCCAAGGGGGGAAGATGATTTGAGAGCTACAGCTGGATTGACATGGATGAGGAAAGCGCAAGACTGTGAACTATGGAGAATTCTAGGGGAGCCCTATACTGAGAAGCAAACAGTCTAGAAGAATTAAACTATTAATTTTAACGACATCTAATTGATGTTGATTGTTGTTTTAAATTTGAATTTAAATCAAATATTTTCTTACTCAAATAAAATTATTGAATTAAAAATAACCTTAGACTTTGTTAATCGATGTACAAGCATTGAAGCTTTTTTAAGCATCATCATGTGCATTCATAAAGTTTCGGCCTAGTGTTTACAACTGGCTTCCTGTTTAATTCACTTCACTTACTCTAGGCATATAACATAATATTATAGCAAAAATATATAAACTAAAAATTATAAAACGTAACAAGTTACCAATTTTTAAAACACAAAGAGACGTCAATGCCATCTCGATTTTCAGGCAAATCTCAGGTACGTTTCGCCTTTCCAAAACAAGTTTGGTGCACTAAGCCGGTTAGAGGTGCCAATGAAAAATAAAACCACGGAGCATCTTGCACTAAGCTACGCCTGCGCCGCGCCACGCTCAACGAGAGTTTGCGAAAACCAAGGCTCTTCCCTCAACTACCATCTTATTAACGATAACGTTGACTTGCTTGCTTTGTGCAGCTCTGTTTACGCAAACTTACCCCAACGTTTCAGCGGTTTATAATACCTAATCGATGCAATGTAAAATTGTTCGATGCATGTCTTTATTAGGTTTCGTATTAAGTTTGTTTTTGAAATAGATGGATGTTTAGTAAGCTTTTATATAGAATAGTAAATTGTTTTAGTATTTCTTCAAAACTGGTATAATTATAAATATTATTATTTGCATTTCTTTTTATTTTGAGCTTAATGTGTTCTGATTCGATGAAATGATTCTTTGATTGTCCTTATGATTAAGAGTCGTACAAATTCATACATAATGAGATATTATTATATATATTATTGCATTTTTATTTAAAAGTTTAGAAAACATTTGGTGAAATACATGTATAAAACATAATAGAAAATAATATTTAATGTGAATATTACATTAGACCTGCAACGCCAAACGTGTGAACCAATGAAACGAGCAGCGCCCCGCAGCGGCCATCGGGCGTCAAATCCAAATTGTTTACGGTTGACCAAGTTAATTTCAGTCAAAGCTTTTGACCGGGGCTGCTAGTCAGACGAAGTTTTGTTTGATTTTGTCATTAGTATCAAGTGTACTGATATAGGTTAGTTTAAATGAAAATTATAGTAGATCATCTCAAAACGTGTATTAATCACAACGATGCCAGTGATGGCTTTACTATTATATGTAATATATACTTACTTTGTAAACAGGTATTTGTTAGTTGTTGGTAGGTTATGGAAGAGTAAAAGCTGTGTACCTTGCTGAATACAAAAATGTAAACATCGTTGCTGCAACGATGCCGCAACGTCGTTTTCACAAATGAAACCTTAGGCTGAGATCTATAGAGCGAACTTCGACTAAGTCTAAGTCAAAGTCACGAACTCAGTGAGGATTTTTACTAAGTCCAAATCATTTTTTACAAGAAAATCTTTGCTTAGTCTGTCTGTCAGTCTGTTTTTCTTGTAAAAAATGACACCGACTAAGTCAAAGTTCTATTATACAATTATAAATCCCGCCTGAGTTCGTGACTTTGATTTAGACTTAGTTGAAGTTCGCTCTATAGATCTCAGCCTTAGAGAATCGACCTGCTGTCACTGAGAAACCTTCGTGCACATCTAAAGTGCGATAAGAGCTTTCGATTTTATAAATCTTCATAATTTTTATAAATTAATATTCATGAATTCACTGTAAAGTGTGGGTGTTCTAGCTCTCTAGTTCACTTACCTACCCTTTCGGGGATATAGATGTGAGCTTATGTTTACGTGTATGAATTCACCGATTCCAAACAATCAGTGAAAGTAAGTTGCATGAATTTAATTTATCCGAAACACTCATCTCTTGTTTCCTCCTTGTAGATTTAATTACTGAGAAATGGTAGAACTGGAACGTGACAGTATTTATGTTTGAGCTGTAAAAAGTACATCACAGGAGAAGTTATTATTTTAATGGTGTTCCGGGATGTTTTTAAAAAATGTTCATGCTGCATTCATCATTAATTTGATGAACAAAACCTATATTACTTGCGGCTGTGCTCTTTTTAACCGAGTTCATATATTTTTCAATGTTTTCGAAAATATTGTTGTCAAGAATGGCGAATAGTGATTTGAAAAGCTTTTTATACTTTTAGTGGGATAGAATTCGAGATCTCAGGTTCAAAGCTAGAAAATTAAGTAAGAAAATAAGTTGCAAAGTTTCTCAACACTCGCATCACCATTACTTCTTACTTAATTTCACCATCTTGCTCGTAACGATTTAAGCCACGCACTGTTATTCTTTATGGAAACAGCAAATTGACAGGGTAGACAGTGTCTATTTGTCTATATGGGGCATTTCACGTCAAGCGGGCAACGAAAAAAAAGTGAAGTTCTGAAATTCGTTCATATTTTGCTTATTTATACTTCTAGAGGGTATGAACGTGTACACAAAATATTTTTTTTATAAAAGGTCTAATTGTCAAATTATGGCCTTCTAAAATATTGACCTCACCGGTGTAAGGGTTTCTTTGGGAGGTATTTTGCGTATTGAAGTAATTTATAATAAAATAACAAATGTAGTGTTTTGGGTTGTAAGTTTAATGGACATTTTGATTTTTTTAACCGATTCGAAATTTAAATATTTTATCTCGTGTTAAACCGGAAGTAAAGATTTCAAAACGAAAGTTTAATAGTTTGGGCAACAACATTTTTATTTACACGCAAAATACCTCCCAAAGGAACCCTTACACCGGTGAGGTCAATATTTTAGAAGGCCATAATTTGACAATTAGACCTTTTATAAAAAAAAAATTTGGTGTACACGTTCACACCCTCTAAAAGTATAAATAAGCAAAATATGAACGAATTTCAGAACCTCACTTTTTTTTCGTTGCCGGCTTGGCGTGAAATGCCCCATATGGATTGCACGCCACTGTCCAATCGCCCTTTAATATTTCTGGAATAATCTCACTCCACCGAATAAGAAACAACAGCGTACTGCCACTTTATATCGGTTTTCTATGAGACAGTGGTATCAAACCGGTCGAGCCGGTCCATTCAGAATGTAGCCACTACCTACAGCGTGACTTACGTGGCAACGTGAAATCTCTTATATTTACGGCATATACGATATGGGTGTAACCTTACACGCCATAAATTATAGTTAACAATGATATTGACATGTAACGGAATACCCAAACGTATATCAGTTTGATGTGGTGGATTAATACCGTTTGATGTTTACGTAAAAGTAAATTAATATTGCTAAATCGCTTACTGGCTGTTAAAGCAGCCTTGTTCCCAGATCGCGTTAATTGGTGGCACCGTGTGTACTCACTGTTAATTAGATTAATCAAAGTGTCACCGTTTGTCAACGTATAATCTGAAATATCATAGGGGATGGTGTATATGCTGTTTAAGTTCGTATTGACTGCCTCTATAGTTTGTTTACGCAATTGATGGATAGATATAGTTTGCTGTTGCTTATAACCGCTGTGCTATTTTAAATTATATTTGGTATTTTTTGGACGTTTTGTTTAAAATTATAATTGGAGTTTCATAACAATACTATATTATTGTAAATATGCACATCTTTAATGTTGCATAATTTCCACAGGCAAGTGTTTTTTTATAGCAGAGTTAATATTCGTAACGTAAGCCTTGCCATAGAAATATTTTTACGTTATTAAAATAAATAAATAAATAAATAAAACCCAACAGTCACACACATAGTCCTGACCACACACTAAGATACTAGTCTTGTGTCGTGGGTGTCAGGAACTACGAGAGACTTTCGGTCTCACAACACCCAGACCCGAAACAAATATCTGTGGGCCACACAAACACTTGTCTCGGTGCGGGGATCGAAGCCGCGGCCTCTCGCTTCACAGCCGGCTACTCGCCCGCTGCGCCACGGAGGCTGTCAAACAAAACAGTGAACTCAGCGAAATTCCGTCCTGAATGTAGTCTCATTCATATCCTCTATATTTCCTTTAAATAATGCATTATAATACGATATAGGTTTTTAACACGTTCTTAATGGTCACCTCCTTGGTTTAGTGGCAGCATATATGGGCCGTGGATCGGGAGGTCGTGGGTTCGATCGATCGTCGGACAAAGCGAATTTTCTAATTTAATTTCCCCGGACTTGGGGGTTGACGTCAGACAGGCAGCCGGTCGTAAAAACTTAGCCAAATTCTTTCTGCAACATGCTTGAAAAAGTGTGATGCGCCGACCCCATATTAAAATAGGATAAAGGCTGGTAGAAAGAAAGATAGGTTTTTAACACCAATGAAAGATAATTTACAGCATTGTGGCTCCATTTACACTCGTGATGGATGAGAGTCATTCGAGAACGGCGCGCTGCAATATGATCGACCTGTAGTATGTTTTCTGAACTTCCATTGTAGGTTACGGACAGTTAGATGACGATAAAATTTAAATATCTGTTCTTCATTAACATAATTTTTAATAGTAAATTGATGATCTCTGAAATTGCTTTAAACGTAATTAATTGACCATAATACCGTTAATGAAATTGATTCTGTACATATTTGTCTTTCCGAACGCACAAATCTGTTTTTCCAATAGCCACATGTTAAGCGGATAGAATGAATACGTAAATGTTTTCACATAAAGAGCTCGGTGCCAAATTCGCATAATTACGTCACAGATTGTGTAACAGTGTATGTTATTAACATAATACAAAGCAATATTTGTATACCAGCAGCAGCCAGCGCAGCTGAAAATAAATCCTTGTAAACAAAATTGTAACTGTCATCGATATCGTACTTTATGATTGGAACGCTGAAGGCAACATGAGATTCAAATCGTACGAAATTGACCGCTCACCCTTTTCAAGCGTCGCATATAGTTATGTACGGTAATCCTAAACACCCTAAATCCGTTGTAGCCGTTGGACAATGACTTTGACGGCGTGCTATTATTATATTTTATTTTCCCTCACGAGTCCTTATTATTTTTATACTTTTCTCTATTCGAGGATATATCGGCTATAAAACGAAATGTCTCTTGCCTGATTGAACCTTTGTGTGACGTGTTTTTATTTCATTTCTAGTTGTAACTTGTGTATTCGTTGGGTTTATGATAATCTTAGATTGCTGATCGAAATTTTCGTGTCTATCTTCACCTTGCATATATTTGATATAAACACAAATATTTTGATTTGTTTTCCTGTTTTATACACAAGACAACAGTAGCAAATGTCAGATATATTTGTTTTTAAAAGGGACGCCGAAATACGGTAGCTAACAGCGATGTTTTTTTGTTTTACGCATGTTTCTTTGTAAATTATTTATATGACATCAGCCACAGGATATTCACTGCTAAACATTGGTCTCCATCAAAGTCGTCTAGTCCTATTTATAATAAGCTGTTGGATAGAGTACACTTACGACCGCTTATAATAAAAAATCCCAGACGGTAATCACATACATAACTATAAAGAAAATGTAAGTTGGCACAAATTCTTATCTAAACCCGATCTATTAAATCGTACGAACCTACCACTTACCAGTTTAATCCCGCGCCGCGTCGCGCCGTTCTAAATATTTTCTGCCATAATGTCACAACTGGCGGGCGTGAAAAACCGCGCGGCGTGTCATAGGCGGGTGGCCAGGCAATTTTCAGTTTCACAATGCCAATTTATAACGGACGCCCGATAAGTAGGTACATAAATTGATGCCTTATTTTATAATAAACCGAACAGTGTTGGCAAAATAAGCGCGGTTTATGGCTAATATAGTTCGCTGCGAGGAACTTAGTTGCATTTTGCATAAAATCGATATAGCGTCATACTAGGGCGTTCGTAACAGCACTTCGAGTGCTTTCTTGTAATGCACTATAATCAGACCTTAGATAAGCGTAAAGTAGAATAAGGTGTAGACTGTGAAGTGTATTATGTTTTTATTGCTGATTAGTAGGTAGGTACGCTTTAAAATCTTTTAACCTGCCCTTATTCCAAGATGTCGAGTTCGCGCAACACACTTTTACTTCTAAACACATTTTTGCTTGCATGTTCAAAGATTCGGCTTAGTTTTTACAACCGGCTGTCGTCTGGCGTTAACCCTTATGGAAGTTCCAGTCCTGGGCAAATTAAATTAGATAAATTGCTTTGCTCGACCTGGGAATCGAACCCAGTCGATTAGTACAGTTTAGAAAAAATATGAATTTTAGGAACATCATTTACACGACTTTGTAAAAAATTCACAAGAAATCAGTAAGGCTGAGTTCTATAAAGCGAACTTCGACTGAGTCTGAGTCAAAGAAATGAACTCAGAGAGGATTTGGACTTTTTAAATCGAACTTCGACCGAGTCATTTTTTGACTTAGACTTAGTCAAAATTCGCTCTATAGATCTCTGCCTACGTAAGAATTTATTAGTTTTTATATTTGAAAAAGACATTTTTATTTCATATGTAAAACGTAGTAACATGAGTATTATAATAGCACAAATATACAATATATTCGTACCCAGCATTATAACATGAAGATAATGTTGCCGTTTCACCTACATTTTGTTTGTATCAAACATCTTACCAACATTACTTTAGATAAGAAATGCCGTGGGAGAACTAAAGAAATAATATTATAATCTTCCACTGGAGGCTATTCTTGCGCCGAGGCCTTTTTCCGACGCCTATCATTAGGTACGCGCCATTTAGAAGATTGCTCCCATAGACGGTACGACCAGGTGAATACGAGTTTGCGATCTCGGAATTGGGTACTTCGCGAGTAAAACTATTGGTAATCTCATTGTCCATTTGTTTTATTGATTATGGAAGTAAAGTTCTCGAAAAATGAGGTCCATCTTGTGATTGTTTTTTTATTTGTCATTCAATTATTTTATTCGTGTGTGTGTTGTCGACACGCGACTTGGACCTCCTGTGTTTCGTAGCGAGCGAGTAGCGGGTACGAAAAGAGAGAGTGTGGGTTCGATGCGCACACCAATACAATAATTTGTGTAAAAATACTCATTACTCTGGCTCACATAGTATAAGAGTTACAAACGTGGGCGTAGACATGTTACCGGTATCGTTTGAACCAAATTTCCATTACCTCCCACATGAAAACTACTTCGAATTAACCTTTTTGAATTTACCATTGGAATGGCCAAGAGCTTTTTGCATCGGAATACGTCGATTACTTTCAGTTTGAAAATCGCCTTTATGATCAAACTCAAATGGTTGATTTTCGTGATGATCCATTTAAAACTGGCAAATATATTCAGCCTCGTCATTTAGCCGTGACTCTTGGCAGTAAGTGCATTAAAGTGTCTGCAAGCCGCCGGGATGGCCAGGTACTGCTTCCGCGCCCATTATTTTATGCAAAATAAGCCCGAGTGGAAGTAGTGTAATAATTTTGTGAACAATAGAGCTTTGTTGCTTGTCGTCATTTATATTGTACTAACCATGTTAATGATGTGGTACATTTATATTTTATTGTAAAAAGTGTTACTTTTTAATTTATAGACGTCTTTATTTGCTGATTATAAATCATGTAATATCAAATTATTAAAATGTTTGATCCTATTTATACTTAAATTAAGTTTAAAGGATTATAAAATAATAAACCGAAGGCCCAAAGGTAGTTGAATAAGACACATTTATTACGAAATTCCATTTATTAGTAACATTACATAAACAGCTAATTGCAACAATTACTATACATTTTAAATATACCAGTTCCAAGCATATTTATAGTCCGTTAGATATGTTACTGTAAAGCCCTATTTAGATGGAGCAAGTTTTCGTACAACGAGGATATTACAGAAAAAGTATTTATTCCGAGGCCGCATGGTTTTTTAAATTTTAAATTACCTAACGCGGCTTTGGTGCCTCAGAGTAATCTCCATCCATATATATTACGCCAGTATGATAACCCGATTCAAGGTTTGGAAATGGCTTAAACGCAAGCTTGACAATAATAGAAAATAAGTTACAATTAATAGCGATATATTTATTTAACAAAGCACGCCATATTGTCCTTATTACATATGATAAACTATTTACATTTTATATATTACATTTACAATTTAATCACCGAAATTAAATCATATTGTAATAGCGAACAAATACGTTTAATTAATACTTTCATTTAAAATTATATGAATGCCATCATACGATTATACATTAAATTGTTGAAATCCTAAATTTCTGATAGCTCTATAAAATAGGATTTAGTTACGTTCTCGTCAAATTACAGTATTCATACAGTCCTTTTACAGATATGTAATAAATTGATAGTAATAAATATAAATGTTTTTCTGTAATAGATTTTTAATTTTCATACTTTTACGAGTAGATTGCAATCAACTAAAACAAAAGATGCTCAGAATTAAGATTTATTCAGTAAGTTTTCGTATCGAATGTACCTACGACTTGATTACTTAAAAAACTTAACGGACTGACTTTAAAATGTATCCGATGATGACAAAATTTATATGGGACCAGCCTTGAAATAAGCTTTATGGAATATAAAAATAATCTTGAAAATCAGTCCAGGGGGGTGACTCCTGACGCTCGATTCGATTGTGAATTCGATTTGGTTTCATTTATTGACTTAAAATCCCACCGAAATAGAAGTGCGCTAATGTTGCATAATATTCGAGAACTTGTCATTTGGTAATTTTTAACGTGACATTAATGCACTTTTTAACTCGATTTCGGTGGAATTTTAAGGCAATAAATGAAACCGAATCGAATTTAAGTTCGAATCGAGCGTCAGGAGTCACCCACCAGATTTGGCGGAGATATCGAGTACCATACATAAAAAACATACACGACGAATTGAGGACCTTCTCCTTCTTTGAAGTCGGTCATACACATAGTTTTGACCCTACACCAAGTTCAACGAATTGTGTTACGAGTATTAGGATGTATGAGAGACTTTCCGGCTCACAAAAAAATAATTGCAGATCGCATTTGTTTGGGGATTATGGAATCGAACTCCTAACATGTCACTTTATAGTCGCCTACACGCCCATTCCGCTATAGGAACTAGAAGACACTTAACACAAGTCTAAACATGTATACAATATAAATTATCCTAATAAAGAGATGCAAAATAACAATGAAACAAATTAAACTGCACAATATAATTAATTTGGTACACTGATGTGCATTTAACTGGTGAGTAATTGTCTAACGAGTGTTGCGGCCGTCGCGATACCATCTTAATGCCGGCACACGACACGCGGTTGTACAATGTACAGTGTACACTGTACATAATATAAAGCATAATTTACACGAGCTTAGTTCTTGACAGTTATTTATTTGCGCTTGTTTTAAATATTAAATAGTAAGTATTACTTAAGTTGTCTTAAGTAAGAGTAAATTACTTATTAAGAAGTATTTTTCGCCTATTTTAATAAGTATCTTTGATGACCCGTGTTATCGGAAAGTTTTCGTGACAAATTATAATACGAGTATTCACGATTTATTGATTTTGCCAACACCAATGTTACAAATTTCCGCCATTTTCTAGGAACGGGCTATTCGTTTCTTGGGTTATCACATCACACATCATTCGATCTCCTAGGTGTAGTTTGGAAATGGAGGAATACTGGTTCGAGTTGAAAGGAACGCCCAATGGGAAGAGCACCCCTTAGATGGTTAGATGCCATTAAAAGATATTAATGGAGACAGGTTCTATCGAGCGGCCCAGATGTCCAATGACCGCTCAGCTTGGAGACATATGTGGTGAGGGTCCTCAGCATTGAGGGATTGACGAAGAAGAAGTGATATAAATGACATATCAATTATGATAAACATTAATGACAAAGACTAACATCGTGTAAACTAAGCATAATGCTGCATTCAGGTAACGGGTTGTAGCTATGAAAACATTGTACATTGCATAGGATACGTTTACTGCATAACCATAATATTACATTGCATACCTACAGCCTATGCTAAATGCTAATATATGCATTCGATATGGCACATTTATCGTACAAACCTATCAGTCTTCCATTAATATAGATAATTATTTACACTTACACAGTATTCTCACAAAAATATGGTTCCGCAGAAATAAATCCATAAATTAATTCCATATTTCTTCTATATAAAACGTACTGAATGCACTAATGAGCTAAGACAGATTTTGAAGGAATCGTTCCACGTCTACACACCAAGTTTGAAGTTATCATATATTTATGAAGTTATCACTAAACAATCGACACTGCTTCTAGCTATTATTATCACTTCTATTTATATTAACGGTTCTGTTTTAGCACTAACGTTCCGTATTGGCACTATGATATGATTTCAAAGTGGACTTGTGTGTGTCAGCTGACTATTAACAGGCTTGCAACGACGCCGAGTGATACACTGTGAGCGATGGACGATCCTGACGACTGAGTTGACTCATAATCTATGAAGATAAGATAATGTTATATGCAATTATGGTTATATTATACAATATTGTCATTAAATTTTATATACTTGTCACAGAAATCGCACCCCTCGAAATTCCAATGCATAATTATAGAGGTACAAAACATGTCTAACAATATTAATATCAATTGACAGTACGGTTAACATCATTTCATTACACAGGACCATATCAGACCTGTTTATTTCATAAAGGGTATTAATCTTACAATTAGGATTCTTAAAATAATCGTATGGATTTAGTAATGAGTTCGACAAGAAGAATAATCTGTTGTTTGTATTTATTTGTATAATTTTACTTTAATTCAATTGTTAATTTTTAATTTTTCACAATTATCATGATTTTTTTAATCATTGGTGAATAAAATACAAACTATTTATCAAGTATTTTTTAATCCGCTTTAAAAAATCATACCCATATTATTTTAGCTTAATCAGATATAATCGTTTTATTATTTATATGGTTTAAAAAATAATAGGTAGGATTTATATGGCGCAGATTGTATTATGCAAAATGTAGTCAAGAACAAAATATTTTCTAAGATTCTTAGATAATTAGGATACTTACCAACATCTTTCCATTCCTCCACTTCATAATCTCCTATGACTCTGTTTTCAGCGGAGCTGACCCGCCATCGATTTTTATGTTTACCTGAAGAAAACACGAAGCGGCGGATAAAATTCTTGCGCAATATAGAAACGATGCGGAAAATGATTGCGTCATAAAATTTTCTTACACACTGCTAAGGGGCCACGAAAGTAGGCTTTCAAGTGTGAACGAAACATATGACGCTATAAAGAATATAAAGGAAAACCCAAATCTATAACAATAAGAAGGTACATTGGAAGTCAAAGCGTAAACAAAATCGCTTTGCCCACAATAATATTACTAACGATCCAATTGTACGGAAGCATTGGGTCGCGGCGGCAAAACCAATAAATACGAAATCTACCATCGACCTTTTCAGTGAGGCGGCCTCTAGGAGAGCACGGTGAATATATAAAAGGCACGTGGCGGCTCCACAGAACTTTCCGCAGCCAGTATTGAATTTATAATACTAGTTTCGTTTAGGTGCCAAAACTGATTTATCAAATTTTCCAATAACCGCGCTCCAGCGGCCGCAATTAGTAACATAGATAGGGTTGTGAAAAATCTGTACCGTAAAACGGGGTGAAGAGAAACTCTCTATATATATCAATATTATAATTATCTCATTTTAATGAGATTGATCAACATGTCTGTATAATGTATATTATTATTATTATCATCCTTATTTTATTATTCTTACTTTTTTACATTTTTAAATATATTCTGTATTATATAAAAATATTTAAATATATAAAAAAATACAAATTTCACCCACCCGGTGGCGAGGCTTAGGACCCAAGCCACCTAGGGTTGGGGGTTACTATTATTATTATTTTTATAAAATTTTTCAATTTTACGTTATCAAAAATATTTTCATTAGTTGGTTCATCATGCATAAAACTTCAGTTGAAAGATGATGGATATTATAAGAAACAGAAATATATGTACTTTACGGATTCACGCCGTATAATATCATATCTTTATTAATAATCAATCTTTTCTTTAATACAGTATCATTTATATTATGTAGCGAGGCTTAGGACCCAAGCCACCTGGGGTTGGGGGTTACTATTTTTATTAAATTTTTCAATTTTACGTTATTAAAAATATTTTCATTGATTGATTAATCATGCATAAAACATAATCAGTTGAAAGACAATGGATATTATAATAACAGTATAACATCTGATATTTTATCTCTTGAGTGTTTCTCCGACAGGATTTCCGCGTTGCAAATAATTGTTCATTTTAGATATAATAAGAATGGACACATAATAAAGCTTACCTTTTTTCCTTGAAGGAAACGTTGGTACATAATTGACTGTTGTGCTAGTTGTAGAAGGGGCAGGTATCTCTGTAACATGCCGGTTCGTAGAAAAGTTATTATAGAATCGTAAATAAACTTTCTACAGTTTCCGTAAAGAAATGTTAACTACATTTTCTTATTAAAGCAAGATGAAATGGTATTTCCAAGCATTTCTGCTAAATTAAATTTTCCATCATAAAAAAATATTTAATATTATTTACAGCAAGATATTTATGATTTACGTTCAAATATTTCAGTCGTAACAATTGTTGTTTATGTTGTTGTTGATATTTATAATATGTATCTATTGTTGAATTATATTTAGTATTTATTGCAACAAATGCTTAAAGAATATAGAAAGAAATAAACATTTACTTTGGTCAGGAAAATATATTTTTACGTTCAATTATGTTCTAATTAACTTTGTGGTATGTATTTATTCTACACTGTTTTATTTGTGAATGTCCAGATGAAAACTTAGTGTCAAGGTTGTTTGTTTCTTATAGTGTTGTTAGCATGAAACTCAATTAAAATGTTTCCATTTTGTAAGTAAACAAGGCTACATAATATATTTGGTTTACTGTGGAATATTCTCTGCTATTCAATTTATTATGTAGTCTCTGTAACTATGACAACATTGATAAGCTCTAGGTAATAAGTATAATGTGTGAAATTGTATTTTCATAAACTATATACATACACGCCTGTATCCCCGAAGAGGTAGGCAGAGGCGAACTAGAAAACTAGAACACTTACGTTTCGCCGAGCTCACCAGGAATCGAACCCGAGACCACAGGACGGTAGTTGTACCGCGCTTATCTCATTTTTGTTGGATTTAGAGAGAAACAGATAACTGATTATATTTGCAAATGACAAACTAGATAATTAATTCATAAAAATTACAACAAAATAAAGAAATATTTTAGACGAAATATCCTGATTTTCACGATTTGTTAGCGTGGAAGCAACAGCAGGGTTTCGTTAAGATAGTATTATATATAGAGGTAGACATATATTACCGTCAAGTCGAATGAGGCCATCTGTCTCTCCGAGGGAATTCTTAGCGACGCACCGATACGATGAGAAATCTCTCGATGACACTCTTCTTATAGTCAATTTCATCTTGCGGCTGTAGCTATCGTCACTCAGTGATGTGATGTATTTATTTCCTGCGCAAAAAGATTATACATGTCACCAAAGAGTCTTATAATCACTTTTGACACCGAATTCAAAATTTATCAAATCTTGCCCTTCATAGGCAGAACTTGGATAGCTCTATTAAATCTTGACTTTTATAGGGAGAGCTTGAATAGCTCTATTTATATATAGGACATAAAAGGATTTTTTCCCAAAGATAAGAAGTTTCTTCTTCCTTTTGGTGTCGTTTTAAAATGATACTGTATTAAAGAAAAGATTGATTATTAATAAAGATATGATATTATACGGCGTGAAGCCGTAAAGTACATTTCTGATTCAAAGTGAAGCCTTCCTTGTGCTCGTCTTTTATGTTGATCTACTTTTTATTTTTTGTGACTTATTCAAAATAATATCATAAAAATAGAAATATTTTTTCTTGAAGTACTCTTATTATTTCCATTGTCACGATTGTGGTTCAATTTACTAATAATTCTTATTATTTAGTCAAGTCAGGTTTACCGAAAAAGTGGTCGATAATCTATAAAGAATCAGTGAGCTATAACAGCCTGTGGAATGACAACCTCAAATGGTGTCGTTGACAGAGGTTTGTATAATGAATAATAGTTATTTATACCATCTTCCATTGGCCTATGATTGGCCCTTATCTCTCTCTTATTCCAAAAAGCATTTAGTTTTTAAGACCGGCTGACTGCCTGAACTGACGTCTAGAGAAGTGCTAGATAAAAATGTGCCCGACTTGGGGGGCATGCGGAATTTTGAATTCGAACTTTTTTCAAGTGTTAAATCGAATTCAAAATATTTTCGAATCCGAAATGCGCGAGAATTGTCCCCTAGTATTTAAATAGTCACGGGCGGCTCGGCCTCCAGTGGCCCATACGCTTATGTAACATACCTATATATATGCCGCCTCCGACGGGTAAATAAGATCCAGGTCAAAAGCCAATGTATGCTCGCCTAGACCAAGGTGGAAAATGGCTATATATACTGAGGTATACTATAATGAAACATGAATTTATTTTTGTAAATCTCAATATATCATTAACTATATTAGGTTGGTTGAAGAAAAAGTTTCGTTAAGTAGTCGAAGGGCTGACAAGTTCGTGCGTGCCGTGGTCACACTTATTACTAAACTTTATATTACTTCAAACAAAATGTATAAATGACATTGTATGTATCATGTTATTTTCGGAATTATACCCACATTACGATATGGTTCAAGATAATTAATTTTGCTGGTCACGAAACCTAAACGATATTTAATGGACAAAAAGAATTTTCTTTATTATGTTACTACTTTTTGTTTTCGTTAAAGTATTTTGTTGGATACTGCTTTTTAATATACCATAATACTTTTGTTTGTTTAACACATCAAGTACCAGTAATAATAAAAGAATAGTCAAAGAAAGACATCGAAATAAAATATGTACCTACACTGACTATTTCGACAGAACTTCCATAAGACTTCATTAAAGACATATTTTATGTACTAATGAATGTCTTTAAACTTTATAGACGAAATATGTACATATTTTAAATATACATTTCTGTAGTGATCATATGCACATTTATGCACGTGCACGGTGAGTGTTCTGCGAAACAACTACTAGCTATGCTATAATTATTTAATGTTTTTAATTTATCTTGTACGTCTTACTTGAAACGTTTAGGAACACGTTCTTTCTTTCTTTCTACCTACCTGCCCTTATCCCACCTTAATGTGGGGTCGGCGTAACACACTATTTCAGGCATGTTCCATAAATTATTTGGCTTAGTTTTTACGACCAGCTGCCTGCCTAATGCCAACCCCCTCTGGTGGATCCAGTCCCGGGCAAATTAAATTAGAAAATTTGCTTTGCCCGACCTGGTAATCGAACCTACGACCTCCCGGTTCACAGCCCATACATGCTGCCATTAGGAGAAGGCCCGTGCCCAGCAGTGGGACAGTAATTTTACATACATAGGCTCACGCCTGTATCCCCGAAGGGGTAGGTAGAGGCGAACAAGCGAACTATACTACTCGAATGTCGCCAAGCTTATTTCTGCTCCAGATGTGATGGGGGCGAACCCCCTTATCATCCATATCGGGCATAAATTTCGAGATTCCGGACTGCTACTAGGTAGAAAACCCAATATTAGGTACTTTACCCGACTCGGGGATCGAACCCGAGACATCGGAACTGTGTGTTCGGACAACAACTACGCCACGTAATACAATTATACTTTTACCATTATTCTTGTTGCTCTTTATCTAAATCAATAAATTACGTAATAAATACCTGAAATGATCATGTCGCCACGGTCAGTAGTCCAATAGTTGATTGAAGAGGGGTAAGCCTCGGTGTGACACTCGAGTGTCACATCTTGACCAATATACGCGGCCTCCAATTGATTTGGGATGGACAGCATCGGCGGGACTGCACAAATAAGCGATGATCAGGTTATGACACATATCAGTTCGAGGAAAATTGTGACATGGTTACAATTTTCTGATGTTATTATATTTTTCGACCGAAAAAAGGAGGAGGTCCTCAATTCGTTTGTATTTTCGACCGACTTCCACAAAAGGAGGAGGTCCTCAATTCGTCTGTATTTTTTTTATGTATGTTACTCGATATCTCCGCCGAATGTGGACCGATTTTCAAAATTATTTTTGTGTTCGATAGAGCTTATTTCAAGGGTGGTCCCATATAAATGGTCACGATCGGATTTGAAGTCGGTCTGTTAAGTTTTTAAACTTGTGATTATTTATGTATGTTCCCCGATATCTCCGCCAAATGTGGATCAATTTTCAAGATTTTTTGTGTTAGCTCATTCCAAGGGTGGTCCTATATAAATTTGGTCACGATCGGATACATTTTGGAATCGGTCTGTTAAGTTTTTATACTTGTCGTATAAGATGCATGTATGTATGTTAGTAAATATTACGGACTACGGTATACTTAGACCGTAATTTAAGCAATTTTTTTTGTTGTGTTCTTAACTCGTGTGCGTGTTTGTTAATTTCAGAATGGTACGTTGTTTGAATTACTCTCTCGTCAATAGTTTGTTATTGTAGAAAATTCTTATTATTAACCATTATTTAACTGATGTGTAGTTTTCAAAGTTTACATTATACTACACTCTTAAAACCCTATATTCTAGATAATTAAGCTTTTATTTTATAATGAACTCGGTGAAAACAAGAACTTTTGGTATAAAATAAATCCGTATGAGTATGTATTAGTACGGAGTATGGTTAAAATGGCGGGTCTCCTAGTCATAAAGGAATATAAAAATTCCAAGTATAGACGAAAGCAAAGTACCACGCACGCAGTGGTACGTAGTTCGCACGCACGTCGCACAAGCAAGAGTGAAAAATGTGGCTATTTACAAAAACTTTGTCTTTATATCCGTACATAAATAAGCGCTGTTACGTATTTCACGTTACATTATTTCATCTTAAAGGGAAACAGTGCCGTAAACACAAGTCTATCTGGGCACATACTAAGCACAGTAACTCCTCATTCAGGTATATTAAGTGTGAAAGCATTATGAATGAATAAAAACATCGGGTGCTACGTGAACAGAGAACGGTAAAGTCATAAAGATTTGTCTTCAGCTTTCATAAGCACAATGAAAATCGTCAGTAAAATTCATAAGGAAGTCGCGTTGCTTAATCGAGTGAAAGTTACGTGAGCGTTTCACGTATCTCATAAGAAATGAAGAGGACGCTGAAGTCGCTGAGATACGGAATGTGAATTAGGGGAAGGACACGGTTCCATTGGGTTTGGAGACGAGGATCGTGGTGCGGCGGGTGTATGGGGTGCGCGGGGGGAAGACCGATGCGAGAGAACAGATAGTATCGCCATTATCGCGTCCGTGCCGTATTCACGTCAGCATAATGCTCTAATTGGCTGCAATTACGGCCGATCCGGCGGAAGGCACCGCCGTCAGGTAGGAGATGCCCGTGTCCTCGTAAATACTCGTTAACGACACCCACACCGAGAAAAATAATATTTTTCGACGCTGTCTCCTGACTAAAGAAAACGACGACGCGAAAATGCTCACGTACTTACGAAAGGAATTTGAGACCAAGTTAACGGGCTGGCAGAAATGCGCCAGGTTTTTTTCCTTTTGACACGGAAGTGATATAGAGTAAGGTATAATTTGCGCTGCTTGTCGTGAGGAACAATAAATAAATGAACTAGTCGCGGAATAAGGTTGCGTGTCACGGGGTACAAATGAGCATTGTTCCGGTGATTCTGAAAAGGCTTACTCCCTACAATGCAGGCAGTCTGTTTTCTTATATCATACGATGTTTTTTTTTCACAATGTATTTCTAATTAGTGATTTCTTTTCCTCCTTCCTTTTATCCTACACACGCCATTGACATAGCCAATTGTTGCTTAATAAGGCGTAAACTTTCAAACTTACGCAAACTAATTAAGCAATTTCGAAGTCATGAAGGCCTGCCTACGTCAATATATAAAGTTTACTGAACGCTCACTATGAAGTAACACCCATAGATTGGCTGATATCGTCATTTAATTAATGGAAGTAATATATTCATGGGCGCGTTGCGTTATGATATAGAGCTGATATCAAATAAAATACTGCTATGAAATTACGCGGCGCTTTCGTAATAAGCGTTTTTTTTATAATTGAAAATATTATATGCGTCAAACATCGATGACTGTTTGACAGCCTCCGTGGCGCAGCGGGCGAGCAGTCGGCTGTGAAGCGAGAGGCCGCGACTTCGATTCCCGCATTGAGACAAGTGTTTGTGTGGCCCACAGATATTAGTCATAGTCAAGTCTCTCATAGTCTCTGACACCCACAATACAGGTTATACCTAGTGTGGGGTCAAGACTAGGTGTGCGACTGTTGAGTGTATTTATTATTATTATTTATGTTGTAGCGTGATATCAATTACACAAGATAGAAAGAAGTCCTCAAATCTAATAATAAATGGATTCATTGTTTGATAAATTTATTTTTGAAACTCATGTCTTGTTTTTTCTACTTACATAAATATTTGCCGGCGTGGTTGTGTACACTCGTGTAGGCGGGAGTGTGTTTGTATATGGCTTACCGACTTTTTTTAGTGAGCTAATACAAACTAGGCAACCCTAGTATCTATCATAAACCTACTCGCGTATTTCTAATTTTGGGAAGAAAATAAAACATATCGAATGATGAAAAATCCTTACGATCTTATATCTTTTATAACCTAAAACTGACCTAGGTCTAGAAAAGTCTAGACTTTTCTTACGAGGTGCATGAACGGTTAAACATTACTTAAGTGTCGAATGTACTTTTCCCCCATTAGAATTATGTTTCAAGATCAAAGTGAACCCATCTTAAATTTTTCCTTTATGCTTTCTATATTTAGCTTCCTTATTTTAAGTTGTCTTTTTGTTGAGGTTATTCTATGCTGACTAAAAAATAAGAATCAGGAAGAGTTCGTTTGGATACATGCCACCGTTTTACTTCGGCTACCCAGCAGTTTTGGGTAAGCGTAGTGTTCCAGTTTAAATTATACTAAAGAATGGTGAAATCCAGGATGATGAACGTAGTATTCATAACAATTAATATCCGAGAACTATACGGTGCGAATCAGTTGAAATAATTTCTAAAGTAAATAATATAATTAGCTTGATTGGGTACCTGAGTACTTAAAACTTATTAATTGAATTATTTTATACTAAACTTATATAAAAAAAATGTTTTCCCAGAACTAGCATTCATAGCATAATTCAATTACATTTCTAATTGACAGCATCCCAAACAATTTTCTTCAAGGAGGAAATTATTTAAAACAAACCAAAGGCACTTTGTCCTAATAGCGAGAGAAAATAAAATTTATTGTTTGTCCTGCAGAATATGAAGGCACAACAAGCCCATTTGTTTTTGTTACCTTATATTTGAATGTTTTGTACGTACGCGCAGAAATATGAATCGGGAATGAAATAAACTCCAGGAATAAGCTGCAACGTTATGAGTTTTCATACAGAAGATATATTGCACCGTTTGCTTACGATGTTACAATTTGGACTGTAATATGTACAGATTTCAAATTTCATATTTTAACTTGATAAAGCCGTTGAAGTATTTTGTCTCTTTTTATTTTATTTGTTTCGGAAAGAAAATAAATTGTTGTAAATGATTTATGATTTAAATCTGAAATTTGAAGTATTTTGTCCCTTTTTATTTTATTTGTTTCGGAAAGAAAATAAATTGTAAATGATAAATGATTTAAATCTGAAATAATAATAACAAGCAGAGCATCAATCAATCAACAAAATCTACTTTTAAAACAATAGTGTTAGGTACGCCTAATTCTAGAAATTGTATTATTTTTACGATTTAAAGTACATTGTCTATATATTTGTTTTTATAGATACTGATGTTATTTTATTATGTTTTTATGCTATTACATACATATTCATTCCGTTTAATAGCACAACGAGGCGTGTTTATAGCAGGTACACGTAATAACACACTCCTCGGAACTTGTAAGGGTGTATTATGAGTTACTGCAGCAATTTCTAATCCTACTTCTAATTTAGCAACTTTGTGTTTTAGTGCGTTAAATAACTTACATTGGACCATGAGCACGACCCTCTTGCTGATCGATGGAGGCACGCCGTTCGAGGCTATGCACAAGTACGCGCCCATGTGAAGTCTGGATACTTTGGATATTGTTAAATTTTCACCATCGACAACGTTTACTGCGAACAAAATGTAATAATAGTAGTAGATGTAGTAAATAATATAGCTACAGAGGATTTGGCTTCGTTTTTACGACCGGTTGCCTGTCTGACGTCAAATCGCTATGGGGGTTCCAGTAGGTACCGAGAAAATCAAATTAGATTTGCCCGACCTAGGAATCGAATCCAGGACCTCCCGGTCTACATCCCATATATGCTGCCGAGAAGGCGATTAAACTTAGACGTTATATAGTTATAAAAAAGTTGAATCCTTTGTGGAACAGGCTTGAAAAGTGAATTGCGCCGACCCCACGTTGTGGGGTAAGTGCAGATTAAATAGTAAATAATTGCAGAATAAAAAAAAAGGTTGTTTGTTCTTCGATCGCGATAGAATCCGTAAAAAAATAGTTTTATTCTGAGGAGGTTCTCAATTTGTTTAATGAATGTTACGCGATATCGTAAATAATGTAGACCGATTGCCAGTATTTTTGTTTTTAATAGACGTGGACACAAATAATGTTTTTTCCAAAAAAAAAGACGAAGTAGATTGGTGGTGGTTGGTTATATTATATTTCTAGGTGTGAAATTGAGGATATAATTCGTACATAATATCTATGATGGTAGACGATAATACCTATTCTTATATATCAATGTCCTATTTGTGTGCAATAGCAATCTACATTTCATTACATATATTTCCCAGCATCTGAATCTCATTTACTATTTTATTTGCACAGAATTATCACAAAATAAATGAATACCGCCAGGCCGGTGTTTATGGCCGTCTCTAGAGTGTAATAAAATGCGTACCACAAGACCAGGTGGAGTCATTTTTTAACCACTTTGCTGTTTCCATTCAGGAACTTCGTCCAAAACGCAAGCTAATGTTGTAACATAAATTATTATTATGATTTAAATATCAATATTGCTAATCGATACAAGAGTTTCGGTTTATTGATTTTATTAATCGTCTTCAAAAAAGGAGGTTATCAATTCGAACCTTATATTTTTCGAATTACGTGATTTTTTCCTTTATTTTTTAAACCATAGTCCCTAATCTAACTGATTCAGCATCCGTGCGTCACTTAAGGGGGCCACTGAAAATCAGCGCTGTGTTACGATTCTGATCACAACACAGCAACGCGCTGAGTTGGTCACCTTTTGTCACAAAGTACGCATGCACTATGTTGTTATATTATATATTTGTTTTTGCTTATTAATTGATTATTTATAAGTTTAATTTAGTAACTGATATTGCATGCGTTCAGTGACAATAAACATTTTCTTTCTTTCTTTCTTTCTATATTTACATAATTGTTAGTATGAGCTTCTGAACACATGTGCCAATTTCATAAGTGTTTGTATGTATGTATCTATGTATGTATGATTGTCAACGTATATATCAGAAACTACAAATAGGATTGCGATGAATCTTTTTTTGTTGGACTAGGTATCTTCCAACTTAGGGAATAGTGCAAATTTCGTCTAAATCGGTTCAGTAGTTTTGAATATGTGGACTTAAATACGTGGAAATGGTGAAGCCGATTTCAATATTTTGTTAAACTTTAAAGATAAATAAAGAATAATGACAATAAGAATAAGAAAGACAATAAGAAAGGGATTGGAGCATTTTGGTGTCGCGAAAAAATTTGTACTTCTAAAAGCAGTTATCCATTTTTCGGGAGTAAATGACAGAAATTAACGTGGAATTTAATTTAACAATATAGGGCCTTACTTAAAACAGCATTTTTAGCTGAGCAAATGGTTACGAATAACCTGTCACTTTTTTCCTTGCGTTACATTGTTTAAAAATGAAAGGGACAACCCATGGTATAAAGATAAGCAGCGCTCAAATATTTTTATAAGTAAGGGCATAATATGCAAATAATTTAATTTAACAATGTAATATGCAATCGTATTATTTTATTGCACGTCGCAACGTAACGGTCACTTAAAAGGGACTATTGAAAAGGTCATGGTTTAACAAGTTTTACGAGTTTCGTGTTACATTACAATACTGATAGCGGCTTTACATAGTCCGGTGTGTTCAAATGCCTTTCGAGGGTCTTTCCAATCCATTTCGCGCTCCAAAGATTTCTTTCTTTTATCTTTGTGAGTTTTGTTTCTTTACAAGAGCGTCAACATAATGAGCGTCGGATTCCGGGAAACTACGCCTTGGCCGGATATTATGAGTAAATTCGCGTTTGAGAACTGTTTGGTGGCGTTTGAGCAAATAGTAGTCTATTACTGACAGAGTACGTGACAATATATTATAATACATAAGGATGTATTACATAAGGATTGTGTAAAGGGTAGGGTGTTACAAAACAGAAAGGGCAACCGTTTGTAATATTCACATTTCATTCACGGCTTAAAAGTTAGGCACGGGCGCTGAATAAAACAATTTCGGCTATATTTTGATTATAATACCGTTAATAAAACATTATATTGTAATGAAAACAAAAGACGTTACCTTTCATTTTGTTAGGGAATAGGTTACTAGAATAGTTCAAAAGTCTACACTCTTTATTTTACTAATATTAAGACTGTTAAAGTTTGGACTTTTGTCAATTAGGTAAATAGATAATTTAATCAATCGCTTTTTTACACCAAAACCGATTAGGGTAAAATTTTGATCACCGAAAAAAACTAATTAAGATATAAAATACTTAAGTGGCTTAGTAGCAGTGTATATGGGCGGTGAACCGGGTTAGGTTTTGGGTTCAAATCCAGGTCGGTAAAAGCATTTTTTCTAACAGGACGTGTCCGGGCCTGGAACCCTTGGGGGATTAAAGCAAGGCAGACAACAGGTTGTAAAAACCAAAGCCAAATCTTTTCTGCATAACTATATTGCGCTGACACCATATCGCAGTGGAATAAGAGCAGGTATGAAATACTACAGAATTCCACTTTATATAAACTCTACATACCAGATTCCCCATTACAGTTGAACTCCTGGCCATCTTCGCGTCGCCACATGACGTAAGGTTCGGGGTAGCCGGTAGCTCTGCACACCATTGTCACATTAGTACCTTCACGGACGACCATGTCCGTGGAAGTCATGTTATCTATAATCATTGGAGGCACTGCGGAAAAAGATAATCTTTATAGTGTAAATACTTTGCTGGTGGTAGGATATTCATATACCTGGATAGCGACCACCGTGCACGTGAGCTAAAACGAAGAGTTTGGAGGTCTTTGAGGAAAATAACTGCTGGCTATGGCTGACTAATAAGTTATAATAAGTCGAAGCCTCCAAACAAGGACCTTATGTCAACAAAACGAAACTAAATGTTAAGTATTCGAATACTTCGTATTAAACGTAGTGGTTATCGCTTTATAATTACTCAATCCATTCATTTGACGTAGTTACGAATGTCCAAAATCACCCCATACTATGTTCATGTCGGCATAATACGAACGTGATGAAGGCAGTTTATGCCTTTACGTGGTGAGTTACCTAAGGTTCTTGTCACGGCTGGGGACAGTGTGTGTCTATTCTCTACATAGAACTGTTAGATATTCTGTGGTTATGCTACAAACCTACAACTTGCAGATATCCCTTCCTCGACCGCATGGGGTCGGTGTTGACCTGACACATGTACCAGCCGCGGTCGACCTCTTGAACGTTCTTGATGTGAAGATACCACGAGCGATGGTCGTTGTACGAGAGGCTGATGCGAGCATTCTGAGTTATTATGTTGTGGTGGATGCTGAGGATAGTTTGGGTGTCAACACGGACCCATGCTACCTGTGCGGAGAAAACGTTATAATTAATCATTACACAGATATTGACAAGAAAGAAATAACAGCATGCAAAATAGGTGGTTTTATCGCTTGTGTTCTTGCAATAATTGATTGTTTTTCTGTCTTGTCATCAAGATCGTGTTGTACCAATACGGATTCTAACTCTTATTTTTAATAATCGGAATATTTTAGTACTCGCAATTATATCTACTGACAACTTAATTTATCTTATTATTCGCATATTCCAAATACGCGAACGTTATCAAGCGACCTTACATTAATCACAGTGTTGTAACTATTACAATGATTAAGTAGATATAGTGACATATTATCGGTAGAGTTAGTGTTAGAAATCCCATTTACTCCCGATTCAAATGTTTGACCGAGTCAATTGGAAATTCAGAATCTCTCAGACAACGTTTAGATGTCTATTGGATATTCACTAGCCGCCCGGCAACGACTTCAGCTTTCGATATTGGTCTATCTATTAACCCAGTTACGTATAGTTATAGCGAAATCGTTGCAACACTGCTTCTGTGTACTGTGCGGCTCACTTAATCTCTATTGTATGGTCCCAGCGAGGCTTGTCAATTCCCGGGCCATAATAAAACATTATGTCATCTAAATCAATTTTACCGCAACCAAAATCTGTGCGGCACAGCAGTAGCACTCCAATTTTGCTAACTAGCCGTCCTGCATGATTAATAACCGGCGAATCGTGCATTCTGAGCAAAGTGATATTAAGTTGGCTTGTTAAAACTTTACCCAGTGCACCGCACGAATGAAGTTGCTTGAAGTTCCCATCCGTTCATAGAATTAAGCTATGCTCGTCCATCATGGGATTTGACGCGTCATGTTCATCGCAGGGTTGGTCGGTGCCTCGGCTGCACGCAACACGTTAACCTCTGACGAAGCGATATGCCACTACAGATCTGCACCTCATCATACACGTTACAAGTACGTGCAGCTCTGTCTTTATACATTGTAGCTTGGTATAAAGCAGAAGGATAAAGGATTTTGTCGTTGGGTGTTTTTAGTATTTCTCATCTTTGGGTAGGTTTGGTCTACCTTGAATATAACGTATCCTTTATAATAGCTTTACCATAATATGATATGGCGTATGCTATTATACTCTGCTACGGTATGGTGGAGTATATTTCTGCTCAATATTTGGATAGGTTTGACTTATAAACCTTGTCACTACCCATCTTTATAAAATAAATTGAACAATCTTAACTAATAGAGCTGCGAATTTCACGAAAACAAGAACCGTACCAATTTCAACTGATAAGTTCATTACGTCAATAAACTTCGCCCTTATTCCCAAGTCTATTGCAGCTTAATTTTGTAGCAAAAATTTAGAAAATTCAAGACAACACATTCCGGCAATTTGCAAAAGTGAAAGAGCTTCACAATTCACGAAATTACCTTGTATCCTCGCAAATCTTCGACGACGCAGGCGAGAAGCGCGTCACGGCCCACAGTTACTGTTACATTAGGCACCGGCTCCACGAACCGAGGGAACAGAGATTCTGAAACAAATGGAACGTATTAACATACTTCATGTGTCTTCAACGTGCTCTAAATTTATAATAACGGGTAAGTGTTTTAAGGACTGCAGACGTCTATTTTTGACGCTGTATTTCTGTACGCTGTATTTCTACAGTTTAGTTTTTTATGACTGGTTTATAAAGACAAAATGTAATATAATTATAGGTTTAAAAAGGTTTTAATTAAAATACTCTAATAGAAACAATCGCTGAAGCATAGAATTACAAGTTATTTGAGTATGACAAATATTCTATTTTGGTCGCAGTACAAGTTTGGTATTTGGTATTATTTTTTTTTTATTTTTTGTATATAGAATTTATTAAGAAAGCTAAGGCTGAAAGTATAAATCTTGTAGTATTATGAAATCAAACAAATGTAATGAGTGCGCAGCGAATTTGATTCGAATACTTCGTCGAAAGTTATTCTTGCGAGCGTCTTTAAACGTGCCGCAGTCATCCAATTTTAGAATCCGCTGTATGAAAATTGTGATATAATACGCATCGCGTACCAAATGTATGAGGAAAATAATATTGTTATTTTTATAGTAACTTACGAAATTACTACAGTAGACGTTTCACCAAGAAGTAAGATAGAGTAAAGTTTTGAACTAAATAATAATGCACTTCTATGATAGGCTGTAATACATATTTACTCTTCAATAAATTAGACAAATAATACTAAGAATAAGACAATCTTTGAGTGGTATAGCCACAGTGTAGACAATTATGTCTACAACACGAATGGACCGGCTTGATCGTTTCGATACCACAGAAAACCGACGTAAGGTGGCAGCTCGCTACTGCGTTTTGTTCGGTGAGCGAGAATGCTTGTGGACCAATTCCCCCCTCCCGTTTCCAATCCCTATTTTCCTCTTTTTAGGTTGGCAATGCACCTATGATTCTTTTGTGTTTTGGATGTCTATGGGCGGTGGAGATCACTTACCATCAGGTGACCCATCTGCTCATTTGTCAACTATAAAAGAAAAGTCTTAGGATTAGACCTTATCCAATCCTAACACAATGGACTGTCTGAATGAATGGTCTGATGCTATCATAGTTATTTTAAAACAATATTATTTTTATGAAAATCGAATAGTCATGATTTCACGTAGGTTAAATCTAATACATAACTGAACTAGACTGGGACGGTTTGTAGCCGTCCAGTAATTGTGAAGGAAAGGGGATTTATTGATTAATACCCAACTTCGGTTGTCGTTTGACCTTTTACATTAAGTATAAGTTGTGAGTTGTGATCGCATGGCTAATCTTATCCGGATAAGACTAGTCAATTCGATTCGCTGGTCAGGGGGGTTACCATCACCTCTTATACACATACATAAGCTCACGCCTGTATCCCCGTAGGGGTAGGCAGAGGCGCACTAGCGAACTAGAACACCCACATTTCGCCGAGCTTAGTTCCGTCCCAGATGTGATAGGGGGCGAGCCTATCGCCATATCGGGCACAAATTCCAGACTCCGGGCTGATATGGAAAAATCCAATATCACTTTGCCCGACCCGAGGATCGAACCCGAGACCTCAGAACGGTAGTCGTACCGAAATACCACCACGCCACCGAGGCAGTCACCTCACCTCTTATAGCAATATTATTATAATTTTACTTGCCAATATTCCCATACAATACAAACGAAGAACTATTATAATAATATAAGAGGTCGTGGTAACCCTGCAGTGTGGAATTTTTCAAAATATAAGATATACCCGGGATTATGTAGATTAGCTGTCAGTATGGACATAAAATGACTCCTGGGAAATATAATGCCGATTACAATTTACTTGAAAGGCTGAGATCTATAGAGCGATCTTCAACTAAGTCTTAGTCAAAGTAACGAACTCAGTGGGGATTTGGAATTGTCAAATCGATCTTTGACTTAGTCTGTCATTTTTTTACAAAAATTCTTTGCTTAATCTGTCTGATTTTCTTGTAAAAATGGCTCAAATTGAGTCAAAATTCGATTTAAAATTCCAAATTCTCACTGATGTCGTTTCTTTGACTCAGACTTAGTCGAAGTTCGCTCTATAAATCTCAGCCAAAGTAATTTCATATAGATTCAATAACTGGTGTTGCTGTTGGTCTAAAGCTGTACGCGAAATAAAACCTTAAAGTAAAATAAAAATACTTGAAAATAATTACCATTTCTGAGTCAATGATTCTATTTACGAATTTATGGGTTTTAAATGAAAATAATTATAGTAGCCCTGGAATGTTATTGTTTCAATGCTGGACACGGCTCCTCTATTTATAGGGTAATAGTACTGAGTTTGTACTCAGACTATTTTCATTGCATTTATACTGAAGTTAGTCATTTAATGCCATCAAAGTGGCATGAATGAAGTTGTATTAGTACCAATAAATTGTGCGAAATGCCAGCAGTAACTGCTCCAATACACGTATCAATTCAATTCCATATCACCAACCAGCAATGCAATTGAGAGTATTTTCGCAGTTTGATCATTCAAATTGATCTCGAATATTCGATCTTCAATTATTAATTCATGCAACTGTTTTTGTATTGGAAGCGCATGCAATACTCAAACAATACACATAGCGAACTTTCTATCTGAATTGATATTGCAGACTGTTTTCTCAAGTAATTTTCACTTTATATCAACGTTATGATAAATTATTCACAGCATAATGCTGTGTTCGGAAATTGGTTACGATCTGGAAATTCTAAATGAATTGTACATACAAAATGATTACCAACTTTTGCTGAGTTGTTTGTTTGATTTTAAAGGGTTTGAACTGTTTGAAGCTTAGTTAGTAAAGCTTATTTGGTGAGATTTCAACGGTTACACAACTTAATGCGAATTACGCGCGGTTACTGAGTATGAAGGTATGTTCGGAACTACTGCATATTTCGTGCATAAAATGTAAATGTTAATGCTTCACCGTATTTAAATGTTAATTAGTATATGTACATACCTATAAGATCAAATACGATTATATTTTGTAAAATCGGTTTTAGTTGTAAAGCTTTATCTCAACCTTAATTTAGCAAATACAATTGCGAGATTTCAACCAAAACCTGACTTTTATTATTAATTTTCATTCCTTAAAAAAATAATTACACGAAACCACATGTTTGTGTGTGTGTGTGTGATTTGACCAATGTATCTAATTGTACAGCGATCATTAAGGCGATATGCAGGCGTTAGAGAGTTAAACAAATGAAGCTTAGATATATACTGTTAAAAGCCGCAGGTAGTCCCTCAAGACTACGTTGGGGCTATACAGGCAGTGGTCCATGTAAGCGGCCGTGTTTTGGTTTTGTGGCCTTATGTATGAATAACAAACGTAATATGATAATTATAAAATTATTCTACCTAAATTAGTAGGTATTACCAGTAAAATTTTTAACACGATTTTATTAAAAATAATGACTACAAACCTTAAAGGCCACTTGCTGCTCCGCGATTAATTTCTATTTATCCCAAATCTTGATAAGAATGAGCTGACGGATAAATTGAGTTTACGTTACATTATTAATAGTCGCCATTAATGTGTCCACACAGTGTGACTATTTCATCTTTTACTAAACTCAGAGATCGTTTGTTCATAAACGTGTTAATGTCGATATAATGCGTTACACATCGATATATTCCGAGGCTGCACAATTTATTTAGGCTAAACAACACGGGACACGGAAAAATATCCGCGAATGATTGATGAGCGAGAACGCGAATAGAACAAATCCATCCTGATGCCATCAATCTTAGCGTACAACGTTATGGCTGCCCTGTGAGAGACGTCGCGTTCTTTAATGAAAGAAGAGCTTACCGAGCACGTATAAACAATCGGAAAACATTGTTTCTAATATCCTCACAAGATAGATGGCCCGTGAAATGTGTTCTTACGGCGCGGCGGGATGAAGCACTCTTCATACTAGTTCATTAGTTTGAAATAACGACGAAACGGCGATATGGATCGATTCTTTACTGAGTTTGTCTTGATAGAAATATGTTAAAGAGGATTGTTGTTATGAAATATTATTTCATTCATTTGTTTATTTTGTTGCTGATTAAATGGAGAAACAGAAGAAATGGTAGGGGAGACTGTGGTACATCGACCTTCACTCATCTGATAATCAGTTGAGGCATATTTTTTATCAAATTCGTTTACTTTTTTTAATGGCAATAATTTAAAAAATACGTGACGGATTTTTTAAATAATTTTCTGGGGTTAGCCACTACCTGTTATATCACCCGATTTCGGCTTGACGTTGATTCATGGGACACCCTAAATTGTTTTTTGTTTTCACAAAATACTGAAAAATCCAATATAATTTTTCCCGACCCGGGGATCGAACCCGAGACCTCAATATGATAGTCGTACCGCGCACCCAGGGCAGGCAGATTATCAACTAAAAGGGATATATTATAGTTAATAAATAAAAGATTTAAATAAATTGTTAAATATGTAAAATCAGTGTGGAATTGAATAAGAAGCGGCGACGCAGCGCGATAATAATGCGGGAGGCGTTGATGAGACAACGAGGTTTGTCGGCCACTTGAAATATGATTACGGGCGGGCGGCTCATCAGGCTTTAAGTGTTTACGGATGCACGTGACGGTTCGCACCAAAGCGACGCGACGCGACGCCGAGCTCCACTCTTTCGTATTTACCTAATTGGTATAGTAGGTTGCGACAGAAGTGTCCCATGACGGGCAAATTAGATTTGCTGCCCACCCGCCGTCCGCAGTTGTCCGAAATTCGCACTCTCTTACCTCTTTTACCTCAAATTGACTTTTCTCTAATTGAAACACGCGTCAAAATATTTTGTAATTTTGTTTTGTTCGTATTTTATTTATTTCTGTTACGCTTTTGGAAACTATGAAAACACTTCAGAAGCCACCAATGGAAGGCACCAACAACAAACAAAATTTAATAGTTGTGTGAGAAGTATAAAACTTTTATACAATAATAATCTGATAATGTCAAAGGACAAGGAAATAAGAATACCCTAGTGACCATTCATGGTCATATTATATTATTACCATATTATAAGTGTTTAACACTATTGCTATTGGCAGATTTACCTGCACTTTCGTTGGCCTTGTTTTTATGATGTTATAAATTAATATATTTCTTAATTGCAACATTATAAAACAAAACTATTTTTATACTGATTTCTTAAGTTTACGTGAATATTATACATTGAAATAAAACTATTCTTACGGATTCTATCACGATTAGGTTTTAATTATTATTCCCGACGTTTCGAAGGCTTTGCAGTCTTCGTTGTCACGGGTCAGACTGAGGTGTCATTTGTCCAAAAAAGGTTAGAGTTACAATATCTACCATCATTAAAAAATATACAAAATCAAAAAAGGTTAATTATTTGTGTTCCGATTTATGCAGTACGAGCTCACGGTGTCTTGAGTTCTGGCAGCTGGTCTTTTGGGTTCCGATTTAATGAGATGTATTATTGGATCCCAGGTTTGTGCAAGCTTCCAACCATCTTCTCTATTGAAATTAGGATGTTTTTTAATTTCAATAGCCTCGCGTATCATCCTAGGGAGGAATCGGTGTTCTTTGGCGAGGATTTGTGGTTTATCAAATCTAAGATAATGTTTGGAGCAATGTTCTCTCTGAATGTTCAGCAACTGCAGACTTCGTAGAGCGTCGGTGTTTTACGTCAGCTATATGTTCTTTTACGCGGGTCCCTATATTCCGTTTTGTTTGTCCGATGTAAGAGAGACCACAGTCGCAATCAATTTTATACACGCCTGGGTCTTGCAGAGGTATGTGACACTTGACAGATGGTAAAAATTGACTAATCTTCTTGGGTGGCTTGAAGTAAGTTTTGATAGAAGCACGCCTCAGGATATAGCCAATCTTGTCAGTGACTCCTCTTACATAAGGTAAAACAACCGGGACGCGTTCGACGGTGGCTGGTTTCATTCGCTTTCTGTGACGGCGCCGTGGGATTTGGAGCTTGTTGTCTCGCAGGACTTGCTTGACATGACGCAGCTCAGCGGCTAGATGTTCCTCATCACAGATTCCTTGTGCTCTCTGAAACAAAGTTTTACCCACGGTAGCTAACTGTTTCGGATGGTGGTGAGATTCTCCATTCAGGTATTTATCGGTATGGGTCTTTTTCCTATACACAGTATGACTCAAAGATTGATCAGGATTACGGATAACTAAAACATCTAAGAAGGCAAGAGATTTATTATGTTCTAACTCCATTGTGAATTGAATTTTGTTATTAATGGAGTTAAGGTGATTTAAAAATGCAGTTACTTTATCAGATGGTAGAATTGTGAAAGTATCATCTACGTACCGTTTGTAAAACCTTGGTGAGACCGGGGCCGTGCTGAGTGCTGTCTCCTCAAAGTCCTCCATGAAAATGTCGGCGACAACTGGAGATACAGGTGAGCCCATAGCTACGCCCTCAATTTGTACGTAGAATTGATTATTCCACAACATATAGCCAGATGTAAGGCAGTGTTTGAGTAAGTCTGCATATGCCAAGGGTATGTTATTCGCTGTTAACCTCTTAGAGACTATTTCAATACAGTCTTGTATTGGTAAGCTTGTAAACAGCGACTGAACATCAAAACTGACCATAGTTTCATTGTCAGCTAATTTTAGGTGTTTAATGTCACTGACAAATTGGTATGAATCCTTCACAGTTGCTCTAGTGTTTCCTCTGAGAGGTGAAAGAACTTTTGCTACGTGCTGAGCCAGTCTGTAGGTTGGTGTGTCGATCTGACTTACAATGGGACGTAGCGGAGCATTTGTTTTGTGTATTTTTGGTAAACCATACAATTTAGGTGATTTCACTGACGATGGGATATACCCTTGGCATATGCAGACTTACTCAAACACTGCCTTACATCTGGCTATATGTTGTGGAATAATCAATTCTACGTACAAATTGAGGGCGTAGCTATGGGCTCACCTGTATCTCCAGTTGTCGCCGACATTTTCATGGAGGACTTTGAGGAGACAGCACTCAGCACGGCCCCGGTCTCACCAAGGTTTTACAAACGGTACGTAGATGATACTTTCACAATTCTACCATCTGATAAAGTAACTGCATTTTTAAATCACCTTAACTCCATTAATAACAAAATTCAATTCACAATGGAGTTAGAACATAATAAATCTCTTGCCTTCTTAGATGTTTTAGTTATCCGTAATCCTGATCAATCTTTGAGTCATACTGTGTATAGGAAAAAGACCCATACCGATAAATACCTGAATGGAGAATCTCACCACCATCCGAAACAGTTAGCTACCGTGGGTAAAACTTTGTTTCAGAGAGCACAAGGAATCTGTGATGAGGAACATCTAGCCGCTGAGCTGCGTCATGTCAAGCAAGTCCTGCGAGACAACAAGCTCCAAATCCCACGGCGCCGTCACAGAAAGCGAATGAAACCAGCCACCGTCGAACGCGTCCCGGTTGTTTTACCTTATGTAAGAGGAGTCACTGACAAGATTGGCTATATCCTGAGGCGTGCTTCTATCAAAACTTACTTCAAGCCACCCAAGAAGATTAGTCAATTTTTACCATCTGTCAAGTGTCACATACCTCTGCAAGACCCAGGCGTGTATAAAATTGATTGCGACTGTGGTCTCTCTTACATCGGACAAACAAAACGGAATATAGGGACCCGCGTAAAAGAACATATAGCTGACGTAAAACACCGACGCTCTACGAAGTCTGCAGTTGCTGAACATTCAGAGAGAACATTGCTCCAAACATTATCTTAGATTTGATAAACCACAAATCCTCGCCAAAGAACACCGATTCCTCCCTAGGATGATACGCGAGGCTATTGAAATTAAAAAACATCCTAATTTCAATAGAGAAGATGGTTGGAAGCTTGCACAAACCTGGGATCCAATTATACATCTTATTAAATCGGAACCCAAAAGACCAGCTGCCAGAACTCAAGACACCGTGAGCTCGTACTGCATAAATCGGAACACAAATAATTAACCTTTTTTGATTTTGTATATTTTTTAATGATGGTAGATATTGTAACTCTAACCTTTTTTGGACAAATGACACCTCAGTCTGACCCGTGACAACGAAGACTGCAAAGCCTTCGAAACGTCGGGAATAATAATTAAAACCTAATCGTGATAGAATCCGTAAGAATAGTTTTATTTCAAAACTATTTTTATATGAACATATCCACGGATACAAGCGATAATTTTAAAATTAAATGATCCACATTGGACGCGGGAATTGAGACCAAAAATAAAACCGATTGTAGCAAATTCTGCAGAGCTCCATGGCGACTTCAATGTGAATGTGAGTATCGGTGAGTATCGATTTTATGCAAAATGCAACAAGATTCACTTGAACGTGTAGGCCGCTACGTAGCGTGCAAGCACCTATCTATCCCACAATTACATTGGCGTAGAAGTGGGCACATGTGAATGGCACGAAACATGTACTATTGTTACACAGGAACCTATTACCTACAGTATTCTGTACTTCGGCAGTTCAGACTGTATTGAAACCGCCTTGTGTACAACACAATTAGCGGTTACTTGTGTCCGAATGCCACATCGGCCTCCTAATAAGTTGACAAAGCCCATTTTACCTGAGATTCGATTTCTGTTTATTATCAGCTCACCCTAATTTTAGTTTCACCGGATCCATTGTGTAAAACGGATCAACAAACAAATTTCGGTTAGTTAACTAATTTGAAGTTCACGGATAGATCATGACACTAGTATTAAATGAGATACGAATTTGTGGTTTCTAAATTTTCCTTTTAATGGTATTAGTAATACCAATTTAAGTCGGTTTTCTGTGACACAGTGGTATCAAATAGTCGAGCTGGCCCATTCGTGCTGTAGACATAACTGTCTACAGCATGGCTCTACCACTCAAAGATCTATTACCACTATTCATATCATAATTCCTCTGTTAATACTTTATTATGTTTTCTTTTGTTTATTAGACTTTATAAAGTTTTAACTGACGTATGAACGTATGAATATAGTAACGTAAACAAATCTTCAATTAATATAATGGTAGGATGTGGTGGTAATTACAATTCCACAATATTAACAATTACATACGATTTTTGATTAATTCACAGAAATATTCCATGTTTGTAATATAAACGCATATCAAGCGCAAATAATTTTGCTGAAATTCCACAATTAACGTATGTTTAATATAATGAGAGCGTTACGCGTTAAGTTCCTTCGTAATTGTTGTTCGTATAATATGTAACATATACTAATTGAGCTGACATTCCCGCGCGATATGAAACTGCCATAATAATGTTAACACAGAATGGAGACAGTTGTACACGCATATTATACCATTGTAATGGCCTACTTTGCAGGAATGATTTATATACTATTCTAGTTAAGTGCTACTATATAAGCAATCCTCATTAGTACATACAATGACGCCTGTTATCCCCGAAGGGATAGGCAGAGACGCAATTATTAAAAACTTTTTGCTAAGGTTATTTTCGTTCCCTGATGTGATATAGGGGATGAGAATATCGCCATATCGAGCACAAATTCCAGACTCCGGCTGATACTGATAAAAAGCCTGATATCAATTTGCCAGACCAGTGGAACGAATCCAAAACCTCAGAACGGTAGTCGCTGTACAACTATGCCAGGAGGCAGTTACATTATTAATCACTTATTGTTCTTATGAAATCGGAAGTCGCGGGATGCAGGCCGCTTCCAACAGGTCAATCTGGAAATCATGGCTGGTGATGATGATGATTGTTGTTATCAAGTTTTCCTGAATAACTTTATAAATCATATGGAAATAGAAAACAGAGAAAACTAAATCATGTTTACTCAAAAATATCACGACGCGGCCACAAAACGGTCAAAATGAACACACAAACAACAAAAGCTGTTATCGAAACAAAAATAATACCCGGACTGTACGTATGACTTATTATCATTGTATTAAATCGATAGAGTGAAATCAGAAAGCAATGTACCGAAAGAATACCGAGTCCATATGAAGGTTATAAAAATATCTGGAGGACAGGTTGGCGTTATATTGCCGTTATAAATCAGTTTTGGCGACAGTATATCGTGGCAGAGGCGACTGAAGACGCGTGGCGTGTGCCGCTTCAGCCACATGGCGTGAGTTCGAGCCACGTCGTGTCACCTCACGAGTCACGAAATCCAATTGATGCATAAATTTTCTGTCGCCACGCCTACGACCGTTCAAATATAAAGTACATTGTCAATAGGTTTCACCTTTCATTAATTGAGTAATTTAATGAAGACTGCTTCGACACTTTTGTGACAGCCTATTAAAATTTATACGTTTATAAAAGAATTTAACGAACGAGCCCAGTTTTTACTCGAAACCTATTATAAATTAAGGCTTCTCTTTAGAAGCCTGTTTGATTAAAAACATAATTGCATGATAACATATAATCTCTTTAATTGCTTCTATAGAAAACAAGTCTCCAGGGAGTTGATGTCAGGCAGCCGGCCATCGTAAAAACTAAGCCGAATTCTTTATACAACATGCTTAAAAAGTATTCTAGTCTGAATGGGATACGGTGAAAGTATAAAAAATAAATTTAATTAAATCAACATCATAACAGACATAAGCCGACGCCTCTATCCCCGGAGAGGTAGGTAGGGGTGCACTAGCGACCTAGAACACCCACATTTCACTGAGCTTGGTTCCATCTCAGATGTGATATGTGGCGAGCCTATCGCCATATCGGGCACAAATTCTAGACTTCGGGTTGATACTGAATTGAAAAAACCCAATATCATTGAAATCAGTATGTAACCCAATATCACTTTACCTGACTGGGGACCGTACCTGAGACCTCAGGACCGTAGTCGTACCGAAATACAACTACGTCACCAGGCAGGCAGTCATTATTAAATTAAATCAAGAATAAAATAATATCAAGTGAAGACAAAAGTAAGAATCCTTATCTTCTTAAAAGTCGTTTGTCGCTTCACTGACAAAGTACGTAGACAATGAATATTCCACATTAAGAAACAGAGCACGAACAGATGTTCAACCGCAGCTTTTACAAGTGCCGCCACTCTTTAGAAGCCCCATGCGAGTGTGAATAACAGTTAACACACCTGCCGGTTGTATCACGGCCCGCTGGCGTTGATATAATGCGCCAGATTCATTCACATTTGCCTCATGACCGGTCTCTATGCGCTGCAGTCGACTCGTAAATAAAATACTATTGTAGCACGGAAACCGCACATTGAAAAACCGGGAAGCGTCGCGTGAAATGCTACCGGTGCCGACGTTAACGTAGCAGTATAGAAATATGGGAGAACGTTTGCGACATACGAATGGGAGGTACACCGTACATGAGTGCCGACATGCGACAGCACTGTCTTGTACGACGCGTAGCGTGTAGGCGTTGTAATCTAAAACACATTTCTTGTCATGAATAACTATGTTGTAAGTAAGATTACGCGTTTGAGTGCTCTTATAAAAAACCTAGATGTTCTGATTCTTTCTACCTGCACTTATCCCACCTTAATGTGGGGTCGGCGCAACACACTTTTTCAAGCATTTTGCAGAAAGCATTTGGCTAAGTTTTTGGACCGGCTGCCTGCCTGACGTCATCATTCAGTCCTGGGAAAATTAAATTAGGAAATTCGCTTTGTCCGACCTGGAATCGAACCCACGATCTCCCGATCCACAGCCCATATATGCTGCCACTAGACCAAGGAGGCGACTAACTAGATGTTCTGATTCTATTAAATAAAATTATTATTAAAATATTGTGTTATTTGGGTGTGTTAGGCGCATTTATGTTATTAATTTTGTAGTCAAACTTGCACATTTTCTAAATTAGCAGATTTATGTATCGCCTAGTCTCTCGTAGTCGTCTCCTTGGTCTAATGGCTCCATATATGGGCTGTGAACTGAGAGGTCCTGGGTTCAGTTTCCAGGTCAGGTGGATATTTTCTTAACACGATTTGACCGGGACTGGATCTGTAGGCTGGTCGTATGAACTAAGCCGAGTACTTTCTGCAACCTTCTTGGCTGATGTTGGCCCGACCCCACATTGAGGTGGGATACGGGGCAGGTGGGAAGGAAAAAAGCAGATTTATCAAGTATTGGAAAAAATATTTATTTAAGGAATAAGGTGTATCCACGCGGACTGTCTAATCCACTTGGGAACAAGAAACATTTGCGGCTTAACATCGTATTATGGTACATTCATTGTACTTTTTGTGACGACAGTAACCTTTGTCGAATGTATTTTGTAGATTGGATCTTTCTGAGGCCAATGTAACGTTACAGTTATTTGAGTCCGCGTGGGTAGTATATTCATGAATCATGATAATATTAATATAATCTTGGATTAGTAATGGACCTGTCTATAAATTGAACACTGAGGGTGATTTAGGCAGCACTTAAGGGCCACTTGTAGCGCTATTACTAATCTAGAATTATACCTTATTTGGATTTATCCTACAGCTCACTCTTATATTTAAATCAAGATTTGAGATAAGTTATTTATCGCAGAGCTAGTCGCCTTCAGAAGTATATTATACATATACAAAAAGCAATTGAAGCAAATAACTATTATGTTGCGAAACAAAAAGCATCCATTTCCTGGAACTTAATATCTTATTGCAGAACATGTTTTGTATTCCAATTTACTTATTTTTATATGAAAACCACTAAACTATACAAACAGTAAATCAAATGAACTATGAAGTAGCTATAAGTATACAATAAAACGATATGGAGACGTAAGTGACGTGTTACCCACCGAATAAACAATACGAGTGGAGATCATAATACCTCTATATCCCTCAAGATATCTAATAAGTAGCGATGTTTTATTACATAAATCGATAGCACGGGTGAATAATTTTCTATGGTCGACTGGAGGAATTTCTTCACATAACGTGTTACGTCGCAGCGTCTGGAAAGCAACTAGCATAAACTTTAAGTAAGAGAAAATTTGTTATAAAATATTTTTCAAGACGAAAGACCGTGTACAGTAAATGAGGAATCTTATGTAACTTTTTTAAAAATAAATAAGACATGCATAAAACTTTTAAAAGTTATTAAAATTAGTTGGAAACTTACGGCGTCGGTATATTTTTCATCGACAAATTCGTCCTTGCTTATGTATGATTTACTTCATAGCGAACCACTTTCGGATTAATAAATAAGCCAATATAAAACCAGCTTCCATTTTTTTTATTTTAACATTTCGATTCCCAAGTCGGGTAAAGCGAACTTTCTAATTTGCCAGGGACTGGATCCCTCAGAGGAGGTTGACATCAGGCTGGTAGCCGGTAGTAAAAACTAAGCCAAATCCTTTCTGCAACATGTTTTAAAAAGGGTGTTGCGCCGAACCCACATTAAAGTGGGATAAGGACAGGTAGAAAAAAATCATATAAAAACATTATCCTCCTTTTAAGGCCGTCAGTTAAAACCTATGTTAGTTTAAAGTGGCAAATCCTGATCACGCAAGCAAGCTGCCAGCAAAACAGTAAATAGAAATAGATATCAATAATTCCGAAGTTATGCCTACTAACGATTAGTTATAACTTCTATAGACAGACAATTTGTTGTTTATTAAATCAATGTCTGCGGAATTCAAAATCGAAAGTAATCTGCCGGCGCGGAAGCAGGAGGGGAGATGCATGACAAGGAAAATACGCGAGAAAATTCAAAAGGAAAGCAAGGTGAAGCTGGCGTGGAAAATTGGCTTCATTAGATAGGATGGAGCGTTATCATTGTACACACGGCCGTCACAGACAGCGATCCAACCACACCGGCAGCCCCAATGAATGGTTCATGAGTTCTAGTGTTCAATGTTCATGTCCTGTTTGTTAATGTTCATGCAAATCGTCGATATCTTCAAATTGAAATGCTAACACGTATTTGGAAACTAACTAACCTACTCCCACAGTACGGCACGCAATCTATTCTTCCTTTCTACCTGCCCTTATCCCACTTTAATGTGGGGTCGGCGCAACACACTTTTTCAAGCATATTGCAGAATAGATTTGGCTTAGTTTTTACGACCGGCTGCCTGCCTGACGTCAACCCCCTCTAAGAGATCCAGTCCCGGGCAAATTAAATGAGAAAATTTACTTTGCCCGACCTGGGAATCGAATCTAGGACCTCCCGGTCCACAGCTCATATATGCTGCTACTAGACCAAGGAGGCGGCAGTGTCTATGTGATAAGATATTTTACCTAGTTTATATAAATCTCACGGCATCATACAAATCTGAATACCAGCGGCGCAGTACGCGTCCCTGTATCCGCATAAGGCCATTCACATTTCATGTATATGGCACTGATTCTTGAAATATCAGATCTCGTTTTCGCACGAATACGTATTTTCTGATATATTGCTGACATCGATATTCTACAAGATGGCAATAAAACACAATTTTCTTTTTACACATGACACAATAAAATAAAAATTGTAAAATGTTGTTTGTCGTTTTTTCTATAAATCTATCTAATACATGAAATCTAATTCCATAAATTCTATTTATGTTTTATTGGCACTGCATCGGTGGCGTTGTATTGCGTGCGTGCTATGACTACCGTCTAGAAGTCTCGGGTTTGGTTCCTGGGTCGGGTAAAGTGATATTGGATTTTCTATTCAGATTTAGCTCGGAATCTAAAATTTGTGCTCGATATAGCGATAGGCACGCCTCCTAACACATTCTTTCTGCCCTTAATCCACCTTAATGTGGGGGTTGGCGCAACACACTTTTTCAAGCATGTCGCAGAAAGGATTTGGCATAGTTTTTACGAATGGCCGCCTGCTTGACGTCAACCCCTTCTGAGGGATCCAGTCCCGGGCAAATAACATTAACATTTAATTTTTCCGACATGGTAATCGAACTCAGGACCTCCCGGACCACCATACATACTGCCACTAGACCAAGGAACTCGTCGAAATATGGGTCTAGAACACCCACTTCACTAGTTCGCCTGTGACTACCCCCCGGGAGTATAGACGTGAGCCTAAGTATGTTCAGTATATAGTAACAAAAGTTACACTTATTACTTATCTTTATTTACACACGGTAGGCACTAGGCAGTAATTGTTATTTAACGCGAGCAAAGTTCGTCGATCTTGTTACTACGACAAAGAAGTTTGTTTACTAAATAGATGTTTTATGATATACAGGGAGAAAAGTGTAGAGCCAAATTTCAGCACTGAGACCGCATAGCTCGGCTTATACGAGGCTTGTTTATACGGCAATTGGCGTCGCAATGAACTGGTATTATAGCTGGGAGCAAGTTCTCAGCAAAGGCGTTCCGGAGTTGAGCAACAAATTGAAGCATGGCGGCGGCAACTCGCAAATAATCATACACAAGGTAAGTCGTGAGCTTGCACCGTCGGAAGTTCATCCAACTTTACTCATAGTAATGCTACAATTGCAGCAAAATGAGTAAGATGCGAATTCCAATTGCTGAATACAATACTTTCCAAATATCGACTGATTTCAAAAGAAAAAGTCATCAATTCGTCTGATTTTATGTATGTTATACGATATATCCGTCAAATGTAGAGGGATTGTCAAGATTCTTTGTGTTCGATGGAGTTTAAATATTGAAATAGGTGAGTGAGCCTGCCTCGGTGGCGTCGTTGTATTTCGGTACGATTACCGTCTTGAGGTCTCGGGTTCGATTCACGGGTCGGGCAAAGTGATATTGGTTTTTCCATATCAGCCCGGAGTCTGGAATTTGTGCCCGATATGGTGATTGGCTCACTCCCTATCACATCTGGGACGGAACTAAGCTCGGCGAAATGTGAGTGTACTCGTTGGCTAGTGCGCCTCTGCCTACCCCTTCGGTGATACAGGCGTGAGCTTATGTTATGTTATATTATTTTATGTGAGTAAAGTTTTTAAGCTTGTGATTATTTCGCTTACATTTTCTTTGAAAATTAATTTTATTATACCTATTCGCCTTCAGACTCGGTCAAATGATTGAACGTCAAATAGAACAAAGACGATTTGAGCACGCATCGCATTCGAAAAACGTACCGAACATAATTCAACTGTGTTGTTGCATCAGTAATGATGCTTTGTTTTGCTCCTCTTTGGTTCTTTGAGGACTAACGAGTATCAAACCGTATGGACAAAGAACAATGGTGTATAAAGAGATGTCAAATTTTCGTAGAGCTCACATAGACACTCAGCAAAATCCTATAATACCCTTTGAATATTCTACGAGTCATTCAGTAAAAAGCTAATCCGCTGAATAATGGAGTTATAGATATCGGCATCGGAGCAGGCATGATAAAAAAATGTGTCAATTGTTTGCTGCATAAGTTTAACAGTGGCATTTAAATAATAAATCCAAATAAATCTGCGTTTTTTGTTGGCGTTTTTACGGCTTTTATGTTGGAGTATATCTGAAAAATTGGACGTATTATTTTAAAGCTTACTACACTTCCTATTTACTTGATACAAAAAGTAAGAGTAAATTATTTTTAAAGGTTGGAATAAAAAATAAAAGCCCGACTTTATAACGCTATGAATTATGGAAATAAATATGAAAAAGGCAAACAATACATACCCTATTTTTAAGCACCATATTATTACAAAAACATTGCGAAAGTGATTTGTTAAGTTAATTATTATCAGCACCAACAACATAATCAGCCACAGGATTATTAAGAAAAATAACTATTAACAGAAAGTAAAATTATGCGTCATCCATACATCTCCTTTTAATACATCTTATTCTAAAATTATTATTATACTTGCTATTATTTTATATAATGGCGTCAGTATTTCTATATACATATTAGTTTAAACGCTACGACGTATCGTAGGAAGTGGAACAGATTGCCAAATTTAAGGGGGCAATAACAGTCCCAGGACTATTTGTGTGTAGATATATATCATCATCATCAGCCATAGGACGTCCAAAGGAAGTCACTGGATGCAGGCCGCTTCCAACAGGTCGATCTGGAAATCTTTGTGGGTGACCTATGTTCAGCAGTGGAGAAATATATATACATATTTTAATAGTATTACTCTTTTTAATAGCGAAATATCTTCCTGAGGAATTCTGTTATACTTGGGAATTACCAAGGTATCTGCAGAGTGCTAACCAGACTAAACTCAACTAACTTAAATCGAAAGTTTTGAAACTTCTTTTTATTAAGGGTGCCCTAGTCGTCAGTCCTTAATACAGAGTTCTAATTATTGTAGGCGAATAAGTACTTTGCATGCCTACGTCTAAATTTAAACATCGTAATATTAATTAGTTTTATTATAATGTAATCAAATTATGATGTTGATGAATGATGAAATTCTTGGCTGTGAGATTGGGAAACAAAACAGATTAGGTAGGTGGATTTAGGAACAGTACTGTCGGAATTGAAATTAATTACTCAACTTAGTTTATTAATTCAACTGCGGATAAAAAAATGGATACATTTCTTTCTGTATTGCTAATTGCTAATTTCTATTTTGTTGTGAGTACTTTTTTGGTCCCCCAAACGTCAGGCAAGCAACCAGTCGTAAAAACTACGCCGAATAATTTCTGCAACATGCTTTGAAAAGTGTGGCAATATAGCTAATAGCAGGTTGAAAAGAGCAAGCGAAGAAAAAAAGTACTTTTTGTTTGAAGATTTGTCGGTACAATATAAATGTTACTGTTATATGTTCAGTACTCTTTATTTTCAAAGTTTTTATTTACATTTTTAAATATATGCTACAAAAATAAAAATACATTTAAAAATATAAAAATATTCCCCTCCGATGCCGAGGCTCGGGACCCAAGCCACCGGCGCGGCGGTTAGGACCCCAGAGTGAGGAACCTCCTCACAATTCGTGCCGTATTCAGTAACACCACCTTCTGCATTTGGCTCTTGAGCCAACACCAACCGAGAGCCTCTTGAGGTGTTGGTCGAGGCTCATTGGTATCAAACCATGGACAGAAATGACTATCGGAACAATGATTGTTGAATCCACATCCCACATGCGAGTAACCTCATGTGCCAGGTCTAAATATTTCGACATTTTGTCCTTTTCGGCTTTCACAAGATTATTATTATTACTGTTATATTATCGTTACCGCCTGTGTGTCTGTATGTCACCTGATTTTGCCTGAAAGATTCATAATATCTAAATTATAACCTGGCGCAGATGTGGCAGTAATCTCACCAAAAGCCCAAAGTAAGCACCAAGTTATATAATTTTGGGACTTCTTCATTTTCTTTAAAAGATTTTCCTAAATTGATGACCGTACTTTAAAACTGAGACATTATTCTATTGCAGCTTCAATATCCAGCACGCAAAAGGTAACAAGACAAAATATTTCACAAAATGTTTTTACAAAATAGAGGAGAGTTATTGATATCATAATTAATTAGAATTTTTAAGAATTACAAGTTTAAAAACTTAACGGACCGACTTTAAAATTCATATGATCTAGACCAAATGGGACCTCCCTTGGAATAAGCTATATCGAACACAAAAAGAATCTTGAAAATCAGTCAACATTTATTGTCAGAGATATCGCTTAACATACTGTGAAAAAAGGTCAAAAAAGAGAAGCAAGATAAGGCTTCTTTCACCCTTTCAGCACTACATCATCATCATCAGCCACAGGACGTCCACTGCTGGACATAGGTCGACCCCAAAGATTCGCAGATTGACCTGTTGGAAGTGGCCTGCATCCAGCGACTTTCTGCGACCTTTATCAGGGCAGGGCACATAGCTCGTAGATAGCCGATGGGGCAGAAAAGTTCACGTCTATAATACAATTATGTAAATATTTTTTGATAGTATTTTTACAACAGAAGAAACAGTCTGACCACTATAAAGGGGAATAATTTTAATGCTGTTTGTACCACTATAGTATGCCTATATTGCTACAAGAAAGGCCGAAAGGTATAAAGCATAGCTGTCTTTATTGAGGAGAGATGCCGCGATGGTGTTTTAGAGAAAGAACGCCGGAAACTATTTTCCGTGAGTATACGGTGCCGTTATTATTCGTAGAAAATGGTCGCCGTTGGGATTAAGTCGGTACAAATCGAGCGTGCTCCATTTCCTAGAACAAATCTAGGAATTTTGTTTGAAAAGAAGATTTTTCGTAGATATAAATGAGCGCCGAAATTGTGGCTATAGCACAGTGATACGGCAAGAATAAACTAATACACATTCATGTAAAATTTGATAAACGATTAATACTGAATGTAGATATAATATAGATCCTTTGATGATAAATTAGATAGGCTTGCGACAGGAATCATCAAGCCATGTCGAACCTTCGTGATAACCAGATATAAGTATATTGGCTGATCTTGAAATGTGATCCTCACAAGGAAAGTGAGTCACTATGGTAATTTATTAGGTTTACGTGAATGTTATTCTTTGAAATTAACAATTTTTACGGATTATATCACGATTTGGTTTTAATTTTTATGCCCGAAGTTTCGAAAGTTTTGCAGCCTTCGTGGTCACGGGTCAGACTAAGGTGTCATGTCATGTCATGTCACTATGGTAAGTTTTAACACCATAATTATGTAAAATGGTTGCGATCCGAGCGGATGTGTGAATATAATACTACCAGCAAACATAGATTCTCCAGTGTATTTCTTTAAACAAACACATTCCGCACAAATATAGCATGCACATATAGCTATGTATATAGTATAAGAATTAATTATATTATCTGGTCCCTCGCGACCATTCCTATAATAAGAGAGTTTCTCAGAATAAAAGTTTCTAGTGATTAATTTATATTGAAAATCTGTTCAGTCTTCCCAGTGTCAGCGTGTGCAAGCGAACATACTTTTTAGCTTTTATTGTTAGTATAGATAGGTATACCTATGTACCTATATTAAAATACTATTAATGGAATCTATGCAGGCATCTAGATACCTACGTTTTTATTCTATTATTATATCATTAGGTACTTGAATTTAGTTCAATCAGCTTTGTTTAACGTATGTTATTCCCAATAGTGTGGACACAAATGTAATTAGCATTGATTTATCCATATTTGAATGTATCATCCATTTGAATTAATTGGGTTGTTTAAAATTTGTGGTAGTTACAAATATATAATATATAATAAGTACTGGTGTGAACAATTGTTGGTGGTCAAGTAAATAAAATAAAAAAACTTGTGTATTAGAATAGAAAGAATAGACTGTTACAGTATGTATAAACTAAAATGACAGGCGCAGCGGGCGAGTAGCCGGCTGTGAAACGTGAGGTCGCGGGTTCGATTCCCGCACCGAGACAAATGTCTGTGTACCCCACAGATATTTATTTCAGGTCTGGGTGTTGTGAGACCGAAAGTCTCTCGTAGTTCCTGATATCCAGGACACAAGATTCGATCGCAGTGTGAGGACTATTTGTATGACTGTTGGATGTATTTATTTATTTATTTTAAATATTATTTCCTGCGCACGCGCCTGAACAGGTGAATAGGAGCTGGGAAGTTTATAACGGTCAATTTGGTTTAGTAAAACAGAACTTATGTAATTATTTAAAAAATGATAAAAATGTTTGTTACGCACATGGGTGAAGTCGAAACGGCATGCTGGTTTGTGATATTTACATTACGAAATACGACGAATCGTATTGAAAAAATATATAACACAGTACTATTGCGTGTTTGGTATTTTAATAATTTTGGGAGCACCGCCGGCGGCTTTAATGTAGCCTTAGGCGGCTCAGACTTATGAATAAATGTTCTTATTCATAAGAATGTTCGCTTCCAGAAATGTAGTATATTTATTGTCCAAGTTTATGTAGCAGAAAGCCAATAACTTTAGGATATTCATCTTTGTATTGATAACATAATGAAGCGAGGAAACTTATTGATATTAACAACTTTGTCCATACATAAAAATATAACTTTATCTTTGCAATGATCTAATTAGATGGCAAAAAAGTGTAAGGGCAAAATAAGCTTTAATGTTTTTTTTATCTGAGCACGGCATAATGACTATACTTTATCGACAGACTTCCAAAAAGGAGGAGGTCCTCAATTCGTCTGTATTTATTTATGTATGTTACGCGAATCTCCGCCAAATGTGAACCGATTTTCAAAATTCTTTTTGTGTTTGATAGAGCTTATTTCAAGGATGGTCCCATATAAATTTAGTTACGATCGGATTTGAAGTCGGTCTGTTAAGTTTTAAACTTGTGATTATGATAAGTGTAGTTTACATGAAGTTTATCGATGGTAACTACTATCATGCCAGTATGCAAATAGCAGGTGGATGACCAATACACAGCGACACAAGGATGTACCCCATACCCGCTTCAACCAAATCAAACAATGTTGCAAGCCCTTCGGGAGAACCGGATATAAACTGGCTAATCCTGGAACGCGATCTACACAAGGAGTGTGGGGGATTGTGGCAGGTTTTAGTGCTATGTGTATGGTGGCTATTATTATTTTTTATAACTGCAGGCACACCTAAAGAGCAGATGGGTCACGTGATGGTAAGTGATCTCCAGCTCCACTGCCTATAGACACCCAAGACACAAAAGAATCATGATTGCGTTACCAACTTAAACGGAGGGAAATAGGGATAGGAAAAGGGAGGGGGGAATTGGCCCGCCTAAATTCCCACTCACCGAATGAAACGCAACAGCGAGTTGCCATTTTACGTCGGTTTTCAGTGAGATAGTGGTATCGAATCGATCGAGCCGGCTCATTCGTGCTGTAGACATTACTGTATAGATATAAATATTCTTCAATATTCCCCAAAATTATAAATTGAAAATACTTTAAACATGGTTAGAAGAACAATGAAGAAGATGAAGAAACAAAAACATGAATCTGTCAATGTCTGAGGCTTTCCCGTGAATCAATCATTGGGTGGTGTAAAGAATCAACAAGGCAGGTTTATAAATCATCATCATCATCAGCCATAGGACGTCCACTGCTGAACATAGGCCTCCCCCAAAGATTTCCAGATCGACCTGTTGGAAGCGGCCTGCATCCAGCGACTTCCTGCGACCTTTATCAGTATAAATCAACCAAAAAATATTTTTAACTTAATAATTAATTATTCAACTTCAAATAATTTTAATTTAATACATAGTCTAAAAATTAGGTTATATAATACCGCAACACTTGTTACGCGTGTTTAACAACAGCCTACGAGGGTACTGGAATCGTACTGCAGACCCTTGAAACAGCGTTGGATACCATTTCATTTTGTTAGCTTATTTTCATTGCACACGAACTCATTTGCGAGAACAACTATTAATGTATAAAATTATTTCGCCGAATCCATTAATTAGCCTTGAGACCTTATTCCCAGAGCTGTCTCAACAGCAACTTGTATTTAAATTATAAACAATCAATTTATAATTATAAGTACACGCTATTAAGTTTAAATGTGTATGATTAATTAGAAATAAGTAATGACGCGTATAAAATATATATTTCTATTTAAGTAACGCCTTTTGCTATGAAATGTAATAATGAAATAATTCATTTTATGTGTAATAATGCTATTCGATGCATACAACTTTATTTTAACCGATTTCTTGAATATTGTTGCCTTCCTCAAGTTTCTTTACTTACAAATTGTAATAAGTGCTTATACCGATTTAAATATTTGCAATGACATAAATTATATTTTAAGTCAGCAAAATAATTATTACTCTGAATGTTTAATGATTCATAAATTAAAACTAACTGTTGGTATTAATTAATTTGATTTATAATTGAGACTATTAACTATTTGTAAAACTAATACTATTATCCGCAAAGTGAAGAGATAAATAAAAGTGTTGCGTGTCATTTGGAACCCTTAACACATGTTGTACAAAAAAGACAACGGGAAAACGTGGGCAAAGAATGTCACATGACACTCAAGAAAAACTCCATTGTAAACAATCTCGAAAAAGATGAACAAGTAAAACATTTATCAGACATATATTCCCGTATTGGAAGATAAGTTCACGTGATTTTTATGAATCAAGTACTAGGCAAAGTTAGAATTACTAACTTATGTAAATTATATCAAAGTGGTCAGTAATTACTTTCTAGTTTATTTACATAATTATACAGTTACCACTCACCGTCGGAAGACTTCACTCCGCTAATTACGAGCAGTAACAAAACTGTCGCCAGTACCGAACACGAAGCTAATATTTGTCTGTTCATATTGTTAAATTACTTTAACCCAGTGACATGATAGTCTGAGGAAGTTTGCCATAAATAATAAATGTATGAACTGCGTTCGTGACTGCCGGCGGTTGAGTCGGTTCATTCATTTGCCATTGGATTTGTTTCGGTAAACGTCAGAGTGAACAAAGTGCGGTGCGTGTCAGAAGCGCACGCTGCAGCGCGGATTAGCAGCGTAGTGGCACGTATCGGCGTGTGAATGTAGGACTAACGGCGTAGCGCTGCGAGCTCGCGGCGCTCCAGCTGCGTACTGGCCGCGCTACGCTACCCGCCGCGCTTTGTCTACGGTCTTCTACGCTCGTAGCGCTTGCGTAGCCCCGCCTCGCTCTCAGATGAAAGGACGGAACATTACCAGTATTTGTAACAGTTTGCGTCAAATTGATATAAATGGAGACGGTTTTAATAAAGTGTAATTGACTTTTGCCGACTTTACGTCGCATTAATTTCGACCACGCTTCGGGCAGGTGCGGCTTTAAATACTACCGGAATAACTTCGCGTTTCGCTATGAATAATCTCGAATTTAAATGAATGTTAATTATGATGACTTTTTAAGTTGCCTTTTATATATCTGAGATTGATGTTAAAATATAAAACGTCTGTCCTTGTTTAATTGAAGATTGTCTAGACAAAATGGGTTGTGAAGTTTTCTTACTTTTATTATTGGGCAACAGATTTTAATATGAACGCTTACGCCATATAAAATTTGTTGCCTCTTTGGTCTAGTGGCAGTATATATGAGCTGTGGACCGGGAGGCCCTGGGTTCGATTCCCAGGACAGGCAAAGCGAATTTTCTGAATCAATTTGCCCGGGACTGGATCCCTCAGATGGGGTTGACGTCAGGTAGATAGCCGGTCGTAAAAACTAATCCAAATCCTTTCTGCAACATGCTTGAAATAGTATGTTGCGCTGACCCCAAATTAAGGTGGGATAAGGATAGGTAGAAAGAAAGATACCTACTATATAAAAAAAGAAAGATAAGGGGTTTTGAGGTTTGAAACTATGTTACTAACAGAACTAAAGTTATGCGAGCACTGCGCTAGAGTGACGTAGGTTAGAATGCCAGACGGGGAACAACCTAGCTTAGTGGTTAAAGTACCTCCATACCTCGAAGAACACGCTGCTCGACCTCTGTTGTTCACAGTTCGAACAATCATTTTGTTACGCTAGGTTAGAAATTTTATGTGAAAACCTCATCTACTAGTTTAAAAATTATTTACGAACTATCTAATTATTTATTTGCCTACCCCTTCGGGGATACAGGCATGAACTTATGTTATGTTTTTTTTACAAATACCTTTGATAACAGACGAAATGCTGGAGGTCACAGGAAATTGTTGAATGCATATTATGAATTAAAACTTACCTTTTTATTGTAATTCAACACTCATGCAAACAAATCATTAATAAAATTCATTATCATTTTATACGGCGTCTCCGATACGTTCTTGGGAAATGAGGTCACGACCGTTTACACCTTTGTTATTAATTATGTTTAAATAATTGATAGAACAACGGCACCGAAGCTGCTTATTAAGTAACCATTGGGGTGTCTCAAGGGGTCGAGGTCTTTCAGTTATATTTTATTATATGTATGAGGTTTCTCTTAAATAATTATAAAATAGGATATAGGATGATATTGACGACCTCAGTGGTGTGTATTGCATGAGTTGTACGACTACAGTCGTGAGTCGTGGATTGGATCCTAGAGTCGAGCAAAAATATATTATTATATTCCGATTGTTGTGTGTGTATATTCCAATTGCTAATTAAACGGAGTAAAATGACATTTCGAATGTTGCCACTTTTTCATCAAATTTAAATAGAGTTGCAGTAGAAGATCAAGATCATTTAAACATTTCAATTCAGTGAACCATTTCATTCTTTCATTTTCTAAAGTCAAACTCAAAGTCGTAATTCCTGCCTAATGTGCGATTAGTACTGCATGTCTACTGAATTACTGCATGCTAATTTATTGCACGTCTACTGGAATTTATTATTAACAAAACTTCGAAAAGCTATGAATGTGCGAAACGTAATTTTTCTCAAATAATAAAAATAGTATTTGTAATTTCATTGTTATCATTTCGCGCATCTGTTGTGATTATTACGCAAAATTATTTACACAGACATTTAGTCGTAGGATTGAGCTGAAATTTCTAAAATACACAAAAAAAATCTAATTTTGCAAGCTACTGCTGAGTTATTGTTTTGAATTTATCTTTGAAGGATAAAAATGGACTAGATCAGCCACTAGGTTTTAGAAGTAAGCTACATTATTTTGTTCCTATTTTTTTCGTACATTTCGATCTGTCAGTTTACTCCGTCTAATGAGCAATCAGTGTATAGGTTTTTCTATTCAAAATCAACCCAATATGGCGATAGGCTCACCCACTGTCACACCTGGGAAGGAAATGATCTCTATGAAATGTGGGTGTTCTAGTTCTACAGTACCCCATTAGAGATACATACGCCTATGTATGTATGTTGGGTTAATTTTTTTGCACAAGCTAGTTATGGTTACCCTAGCTCCTCCCACAATTAAGCTTCGGTCAGCGTAATTGTCCAGACGCTGTGTATGTATTCTCGTAAGTAGATAATAAGTATATTTAAGTATAAAGTTAAGAATGCAACAGTTTTAATTTAATTAATTAATTAACAGCCGGGTTACCACGACCTCTTATAGCAGTATTATTATAATCGTTCTTCGTTTGTTTTATATGGGAATCGCTACAAGTAAAATTATAATAATACGGCTATAGGAGGTGGTGGTAACCCCCCAGAATTAATTCACATCTCACTCTGTGAATACGTATTCTCATTACTTAGTAGGTAGTACCTAGTTAGTGTATAAAAAGCTCCTGACAACTTCTAGACTAGCACGTTGAAAACTTTGGCGCGGAATATGACACGGAAACATCGAATGGTACATATCATTGGTTGTTAGTTGCCATCCTTAGATGAATGAATCCTAATGCCAGTATTGCCAGCCTATAAAATAAAGCTGATCCTGGAAGAGGTGTGCCGCTGGTTCAGTTAGTTCTGTATAAGTAGGTACGTCAAGTGACGAAGCTAGAACAACAAAGTGCAGGCATGAATTAAAATATAATTGTTTTATGGCTTATTTATTTTGGCTTCATAAAAAGAGGATGTTTTCAATTTCCCTGCATTTTAAAGGCATGTTTTTTTTTTATAGCAGACGTTGGCAAACGAGCAGATGAGTCACCCATAGACATCCAAGACACAAAAAGTATCATGGGTGCATGGCCAACCTAAAAGGAGGGAATGGAAGGGGAGGGAAAAGGGTTCGGGAAAGGGAGGGGGGAAATGGACCACCGGAAATCTCACTCACCGAACGAAACGCTACAGCAAGCTGCCATTTTACGTCGGTTTTCTGTGAGACAGCGGCATCTAACCGGTCGAGCCGGCCCATTCATGCTGTAGACGTTACTGTCTAGAGCGTAGCTCTACCACTCATGTTAAGTTACAATTGCTTTATTTTATTTTCTAGAGTACTGCTAGAGTGGTCCTGTAAATCGATTATATATATAATAGATTTGATCAAGATTTTAAAATGGTGTCAGGAGAAAAGAAAACACTCGTACAAAAAAACGGATGGAGTTCAAGTATAGAAATTGTCCCGTCATAATAGTATTAAGTTAGACCAACTATAGTAAAAGCCAATTGCTGCATTTGCCTTGAAGTTTCCTTTAAGATTAACAAGATCCTTATTAATGTTATCGGAATGTTTCAGTACGCCGATGAATTTAATGAGCATGAATAATTAATTGTAATATGTAAATTCATCAATACTGCTTGTTAATGTTGCGTGTTGCGACAGGATACGTGGGCCACGAAGCCTTGTTTAAATATCTTTTGTTAAGTGCCCTGTATGTCATATGCGTACAATATTCAGTATTGTTGTGTGTACTTATTATTGACAATGACGTGATTTATGCCATTTCATCTTTGACTCTACATTGAATTTGTTTTACATTACTTGTTTCGATGTTAATGCATTCATTTAAATTTGTTTATAGTACTCAATAGTCACTCACTTAGTTTTAACCGACAGTAAGATACGGATTTTGTGTCATGGGTTGATACCCAGACACTAAGAGATTCTTTCAGTCTTAAAACAATTTAGGCCAAAAATAAATGTTTGTGGTTCACACAAACATTTATGCCGGTGTCGGGAACGAGTCAGTTTTATAACATTACCTAATTTGTCGATTACATGAACTAACACATATCTAAATTCTAAACTATAAACTAGATACAAACATATATAGACTCACGATTGTATCCCTGAAGGGCAGGCATAGGCGAGCTATAGAACTTGAAACATATGTATACTATACAGTTTAAAAATTGATTGGATGTATTTAAAAATTGCATGTATTTAACATACATCCTTAATATTAAAATAATAAGGTTTAAAATCGTTTTGTTTGGTGTCAATTCTTTTGGGAATCAATAGTTTCAGCACTATTAACAACTAACTTCATCAGTGAGCATGATCAATTTTATTGTTGATTGTTGAATGTGCATAAATTTTGTATGCGCAGTCCTGTATGAAGTACAATGCCATATTTTATTATAAAACAATTCAACGAAGCATTTGAATACAGCAAAAGTTTTTGGTGAACAACTTAAGTAGGAATGATGGTAGGATTCACTAATGCTATTTTATAAACTAATTCTATAGCATAATCGTTAAAGTTTGAAATAAGTTAGTCTCTCTATTGACTAAAAGAAAGTATTTAATTCATGACATAGATTATGCCATGAACATTTTCCCCCGCAATAAGGTCCCATAGGACACGACATTCACGCAGGTAAAACCTCGAGTAGACATAAATAACTCTACCGCATCACATTGTCGATAAAGCGTGTCAATTTGGATATTTTACGCGAATACTATTTATGTTAAGGTAATAAATAGAGTTAAGGACGATAAACGCGAGCAAGAAGGCGGGTTGCGTTGTCGGGATCCACGGCTGCTAAGCCGGCGAACCCTTTTTTCCGTCTTCGCAAATCGTCGAGGATTAAGCTGAGAGAGCTCACACCTTTTCACGAATATTTTTTGTGGTTCAACGGCAGTAAAGCGCTATGATACAAAACGTTTTCCTGACGATCAATAAGTGTTTTGAAACGTACTTCACACTTTCTATTACTCTGATGAATGACAGGTAATGACCGAGATTTTGGGATGAGTTAATGAGTGAGTGACGATGGTTTTTATTGGCGGTTGTCGATGTAATGTGAACAAATTGGATTTTTTTAGTTTGATGAGTGGAATTTTACCTGAAATTGAATTAAAAATAAAATATAAAATAATAATAGAAAAATAATTTATTAGGTATGTGGATTTTTTTAATTTTACTTTCCCGAAGTTTTTACCTGAAGCATATCGAGCTAATAGATAGATTCATTAAGATCTAGTTTCTATTTGGATATTGCTGTAAATGGAGTACTGAGAGTAAACAACGATTAGACTAAGTAATTGGTCTTAGTGTTAAGTAAAAGGATTGTACCTTTATTTTGATGTTGTAGATTTTTCACACGTTATTTTAAATCTAAAATCGTTGTTATTTGACGTCGAATAAAAATTATTGCATTGTAAACATTTTGTGAAAATCTTTTTACACGCGGCGAGGAGAACGTAAAAGTTTGTTCGTTTCAAATTCAATATATTATGGCGAGCGTGCTCTCGCTCAGCCGACACCGAAACTCACTCGAGCGTGGCTCACAGAAAATTTATTGTTTTTCTAAGAAAATTTTCTTCGCACGGCCCTACATCCTTGTTCAGCCCCTGGGGAAGAGTTACAAAAAGTTAATGACGTCTTGAAGTGGTTAGATTGTTTAACCTTATTGTTTTATTTAACGGTGGACTGATTTTGGACGAATTAATTATATTGGACTACAATATGCATTGTTAACGAAAATAATATGAATACGAAAGCTTTGTAAAGATAATGTTAAACACGGGTTCATTATCAGAGGTATTAAATTCTAAATAAATGTGACGTACAAACAAAAATGGAGTTGGCCCCGACGGCGCAGTTTCACGATAAAGTCTTTTATCGGACACATAATAACGTCCTGTGAAAAATCGTTAGCCCGTGTTCACGTCGTGGGGACACGTGCGCGCGGGGCACTCCCGAGACTGATCCCTCTTTCTTCTTAGATTAAATTTGTTCCTATAAAAATGTGTCCTCCAGTCGATAACGTCGAAAATGTGCAGATGTTGCCAGCTAGTGTATGAAATCTACGATAGGGTTCGCACGACGTGCCGCGCCTACAGACTTGCGAGTTGCGACAGCCAACAACCGCCCGCTCTGAGCACTAGTCTACCTTGATTATAATATACATTACGTAGCAAAGCGAAATTTGACCTTAGCAAAGGTTTTCTTAAATAGCATGATGTAAGATTTTTAATATTGAATTGATATAGCTGTCCGTGATATAAACAATATATGTAAATAGGACAATAGTATTGTAAGACACTTTAACTGGATTTAATCGTCTCCTTAATCTACTGCCGAAGTGGGATAGGCCCATTTTACTGTGGGTTCGGCTCAACATACTTTTTAGAAAGTCGCAGAAAAGACTCGGCTTTAAATTTCACGACCGGCTGCCTACCTGACGTCAAACCCCTATTGGGGACTAATAGACATGACTGGAATTTGTATTATAAAAATATTTTTGTAATAATTATAACTTAAGTTTTATAGACTGATTACATATTATTAATGAATTATTCATTAACGGAGCTAACTATAAGAATAGTATTTTCATTGCTTTTTAAGTAGCTATGAAAATAATTTAACAGATGTTCCATAAATCTAGTTTTCTTAAAGAATAAAGAATGACAAAACACAAAATTAATCGAACAAAATTCAGATTTATCGAAAAGAATCGGCGAAAGTGCTCCGAAAAACTTTTATTTTGCGATCACGAACTGAAACTTGTACATTTAAGTTTGGAAAAATGCGAATCATTCTAAGTTAGTAATCAATATTTAAAGAAAGGAAAGTTGAAAACAAAATAAATCTTTTTAACAACGAAGTTTTTGATACCTACCCTTTTAATGGATTTCATTATTTGATACTGTCATTTAATCTTGGAGTCTCTCCTTTTTGGAAGTTAAACCTGTATTAATGTTTGGTTGTAGGAATACTTTATAGACTTGTTTTATCATTCAATAGAAAAAATCTTAACATTTATTTGAAATGGATACTATTACTTTAAAACTCATCAGTGAGGTAATGTAATATTTCGGAAAAGTTATATATAATTAAAAAGGTAGGTTTTAGGTGGACCGACGACCTGATAAAGGTCGCAGGAAGTCGCTGGATGCAGGCCGCTTCCAACAGGTCGATCTGGAAATCTTTGGGGGAGGCCTATGTTCAGCAGTGGACGTCCTATGGCTGATGATGATGATGATGATGATATATAATTCAGACGAAGTAGAGTGTTCTCGGCGCATCGATTCATTTATTCATTGAAATATTTGTGGGCCATACAAAGACGAATGTTTGTATGGCCCACAAATATTTGTTTCGGGTCTTAGTTTGTGAGACTGAAAGTCTTGGTTAAAACTAGATATCGCGACACAAGACTCGAATTTTAGTGTCATGTCATCACCATGTGGGTGACGTTAAAAATATTACCTATACGGTGGAATTTCCCAAAGCATTTTACTAACATAATACCCATTTTAACAAAAGATGCATATTTACATTTAACAACATTTATTTTGTTTACATTAAAGGGATGATAGGCGCGTTGTAGATAAAAGCCTTCTTATGCTAATCCTGTAATTAAATTAGTATTGATAAAGGGAATGTACAAAGAGGGTATTGTTACTTCGGTTTGGTAAACAACACGGCGCGGCATGGAAAGGCGCAGACTGAAGGAGAGCGGGCGCGAGCGCAGCCAACAATACGGCTCCGATAATGCTTACATCCCTGAACGATCAATCTTTGGGCTATTAAGATGTTTTAGCGCCTTGATGTATTGTTTCAGCCTCAATAAAGTTTTGATGAATTTTCGCCTTCTCCCTCGGCCTTTGTTCAAAATGAGGCGTCGGATATTGATGAATAATTTGACGGCTAAGTAACGATGCTGTAATTATTTAAAGGGTGATATCGAGTTTTGTTCTTGTTTATTTAAAAACTTATTAGTATCTACACGCCGCGAAGACTGGATATTTTTTATGCTTCCTATTATTTATTTTTAGATCGCATCGTTTAATATATCAGCTGCTTTATTTACTACGAAGCAAAAATCAAAAGCGAGTGGAGGACATAAATATTTTTATGGTCATATTAAAACGAAATATAGTATAGTCTAGTCGATATAACACCCTTTCACTTTTAAGGTTATGAAAGGCCATAAAAATATAACAAAGGTTTAAAAGTTGAGGGTTGTTCGTTGAAATCCGCTAGTGGTTCGCAGTTCGCACGCGACACGGCCCACGGAGAAAGCACGTGTGGATACGAAATGCTATAATATTTCATGCATGCGCCATGATTCGCCGTTTTATCGCGATAGGGAAATCGTGAATTCGAGGGAAAGAATTTTCTTTATAGTCTCCTAAAAAGTTTTCACTCACAAGTGCGGGTACGTATGGAAACAAGAGAATGCCTGAGAGTAATATCATCCATCTCTCAAATTTCCCGTCACAATGGAGTCAGGTTGTACTTTTATTGTAACATCGTTTTTATTTCGGAAATAAAATGAGGTATTGTTTTTAATGACACAATGCCTAATATTATATAATATTTTTAATTTATTATGTGTATGCAAGCAGCGATAGCTCAGTTGGGAAATGTACGGACTGCCGAGACAAGTGTCGGAGGGTCGAAACCAACCCGAATATGGAGCATACACCTCTGACTTTTCTATGTTAAGTGTATTTTCATTGTGAAATATCGCTTGCTATAACGGTGAAGGAAAACATCGTGAGGAAACCTGCATACCTGAGAATTTCTTCACAGGAATTTCGAAGGTACATATGTGAAGTAAACCCGCATTAGGCCAGCGTGGTAGACTAAAGCCTAACCCCTCTCATTAATAGAGGAGGCCCGTGCCCAGCAGTGGGACAGTAATATTATTATTATATTTGTATGAATAAATTATATTTACGGTGATTTTGTAAATAAAGTTATTTTTAGCACATTGTATAAATAAATCCTTAAATGTGTGTAAGTAATAAAAGAAAATTAAGTAATTTATTTTCGGCGTCATAATGCCTAACGCCTCTCATTAGTAGAGAAGGCCCATGCCCAGCAGTGGGACAGTAATATTACTGGGCCAATATTGTAATTAATTTTTTAATGAAAATGTCATTGCGTGTATAACAGAATATGTAATAAAAATACATAAGCAACATAAGCTCACGCCTGTATCCCCGAAGGGGTTACAGCAATACATACATACATAACATGTCAGGTTACATAAGTAACTGGGTTAAAATTAGCAACAATTGCAATAGTGCTATTAAAAGGCTTTTGCTTAAAATACGTACGAAAGATACCTGAAAAACAAGGCATTTGAATTGAGAGCGAAGCAAGGCGAGCGGTGTGGCGCGGCGTGGCGCGCAATCCGTTGTAGTCTGCGGTTATGTTCGCCTGACATATCCACGAATCTGTTGTGGGCGAACACGCGATAGACTTTTGAATAGAGCCTTTTGTTTCTGAACGAAAAATATTCTCGTATAACCTTTAAAGGTAGCAGCACCATAACTCAATACCAAACATTGATTTATCAGTTACCACGAAACGTATTTTTCTTGACTTAACTTTTTGGATGACAAAATTAGGATTATAAAAACCTTTATATGTCATGGGCACTAGCGTGGTATTCTACGCGGGTTGTTAATCCAGCTGCATAAATGGGCATAAAAATGCGCGCAATTTGTCAAAAATTATGTTCGTTTAAAAAGAATTCCCCGTTACAACGTGACGAAGTCGTAAAATTCCCATACAAAGAGCATGAACGAAAAATACGAGTCTGGTACGTGATAAAATAATAGGCATTGCGAGCACACGCCTTTAAAAGAGGGCTTGTGAATGTGTTTGACAACTGGTAGTAATTTTAGAAAAGTATGGACGCGACATGACTGCCTCGCTCACTCGATCTCGTATAAATTGCAGCAAAAATGATATCGTGATTTGTTTTAAAGTTATGGTAATATTGACGCCACTTACAGTTGAAGAATAGTATGAGTTATCCGAGTGTACCTGGTAGGTATTGGATACATATATATACATTAGTTGACTGATAAATCTATGGTTGGATAATATCTGTTGTAGGCGTGTATATCTACGTTGATAATGCAACTTACAATATTATACAAAAATTGGCATCTAGATTGGCTTATTTATATTATGTTGTATAAAAGTCTAACTCAATGATTATGAGCCATAACTAAGCAGCCATAGATGTAGATTTATTTCACGACAGCTTATAATATTATTATTAGACAATCTAGATGCCAATGTTCGTACAAAATTGTAAGCCGATTAATCAACGTATTCTCGTGGCGCTTTTACTACGTATTTAGGTATTAGTCTGTATGTAAACATTGTATGGACTGTTTTAGTGCTCTGTTTATAAAAAAAAATCTGTAGGTTTTCTGATGTGGAAAGCAATATTTGATGACGTCCGAATCTGCTCATTCTGTATACTAAACAATAATATGGATGCGCACAGTCAAAATATTATTAAAAGTATTAACTATATGCATGGTTTCTTATCTTTAAAACTTCGCTATAAGCTAGTATATTAAACTAGTAGATATTATGCGTTTCCTATACACCTACATTATGAAAAGCCTTTATTGTTAGTTTTATCGAGAGGATTTAATCAGCCAAAGGTTCTATTTTATTGGACTAATATTCATAACAAATTGGTAAAGCTATTGATCAAATGTTTGAAGACTGTTGAAGACCAGAGAACCAGACCAGTCGATAACGGATCTACATTTTAATTCGTACAGAGATTTTAAATATTCAATATCTTTAATTTCGAATAAGTCCTAAATACAAGCCATTATACACAAGGAAAAAGGCCACTTTTTATAGTCCAGGAAAGGATTTCTTACATTCGCAATTTATAAAATGAATAAATAATATCGTGGGTTTTTGGTCGACGGCTGCCATAAAATGGACGTGATTGGAAACGTCTCGATCACTTTGCAAATGTCAATATAAAGACATCAATCACTCTTACCTGCGAACATTCAATTCTCGAGAGAAAACTGGCAGCCACATAAAAAAATACCTTTTTTTTTAAAGAAGCATTATCCAAATAGACTTTTGTGATCAAGCTCTTAAAGGACTTTTTCAACTTTGACAATAAAATGTACTAATGTTAAGAATATAAATCACTTCTGATTATTGGTATTTCATTCCTATGTATTAATCAATTGACTCATGTATTCTTTTATTATTTTATCTATTGTGCTTCAATTTGAATTTTTAATATCTTTTTTTTTTATAGCATAGATTGGCAAACGAGCAGATGGATCACCTGATGGTAAGTGATCTCCACCGCCCATAGACACCCAAGACACAAAAAGAATCATGGGTGAGTTGCCAACCTAAAGGGAGGGAATGGAAGGGGAGGGAAGGGGATTGGAAAAGGGAGTGGGGAAATGGGCCACCGGAAATCTCACTCCCCGAACGAAACGCGACAGCAAGCTGCCACTTTAGGTCGGTTTTCTGTGAGACAGTAGTATCTAACCGGTCGAGCCGGTCCATTCGTGCTATAGACGTTACTGTCTACAGTGTGGCTCTACCACTTGAAAAATAAAAATAACTTATTTAGTGATGGGTATCTACTTATATTTATTTACATGTCACACTCTTCGAATGAAAAAAGAATTATACTATGAATAATATTGCTTATAATTATGATCTTAAACAACTACTCATTGAAGGTATTTCTTATCAACCGACTTCCAAAAAGGAGGAGGTCCTCAATTCGTCTGTATTTTTTTATGTATGTTATGCGATATCTCCGCTAAATGTGGACCGATTTTCAAAATTATTTTTGTGTTCAATAGAGCTTATTCTAAGGCTAGTATGGTTTCCATATAAATTTGGTTACAATCGGATAAGTTTTGAAGTCGGTCCGTTAAGTTTTTTTTGTGTATCGGTTGAATGTGAACAAAATTACTAGGTGAAGTTGGAAGAAAGTTTTTCGTTTAAATGTATGACTGTTTAGTCACTCTACTATAATATTTCAAGGGACAGTTAGGAAAAAGTCTATACTGCCGGATCTGTTGATAACATAACCGCTTTTTTCTGTACGCGCGTATTTTATTACAGAATTTACAGAGAGACAGGTCAAGTTATTTGTTCTATCAATTTATTTCACACATCGTTAATATCGTGATTGATTTCGACGCCGGCCCTAACGATACATGAAATATTCGCACTCATTAAATCACGTGCCGCGGGAGTGAGCGAGCACTCTAGACCTCTCATCCAATCACGGCTCAATAAATATAATATGATGCCGAGAGCTTAAATTAATTTAATTTTAAAAATATATTGATGTGGAGTCGCACGTATAGTTGTACATTGCCAGATGCTCAAACATTCGTTTTCTTGACATTTCTCGCTAGTGTAAAATAATTTGTATGAAAAACGTCAATTCCCTACATAACGTTCGGGTGTTTTTTTCATATAAATATTTTACAGAACCACTAGCAAATAGTGTAAAAACTCATGGTAAGCCTACTGACCTATCGTTAGGTTGATTTAATAAAGCTAGACTACTGGATGTTTAAAAAAATCTATCAAAATATCGTGTATAAATTAAAATATACGTAAAAAAACTTTTGTGACACAAAATTTTTAAAATAAATGCACCCAGAACACTTTATAGTGAGAACCATGAGAATCCACCGTTTAAAGCACTTTATAACATAGTGCGTACGTACTAATATTTTATGTTAATTCAGACTATAAAACAAGTAGGGAGATAAAAAGGATTTTTATAATATCTATTTTTATCGAGAACCAATGCTCCAGTCTCAGAACTCAAATTTACAATTCAATAGAAACTGCACAAGGCTTTGCATGCCAATACGTCCATTTGGAGCACATGCGATCGACTTCACATTTGAAAGATGAATGAAATCATTCGATTGCGAAACGTTCGTTCGGAGACCGCGTATTTTTTTGATGCCATTGTAATTACCGACGTTTACAGCTATATGCTAAAACCAAATCTGAATATATATTCCCATAATCACAAGTTTAAAAACCTGACGGACCCATTTCAAAACTTAACTGATCGTGACAACATTTTTATGGGACCACACTATCATGGATCTATCACGTATCTAATCGTCGGAACAACAAGTACTATCGAACACAAAAATAATTTTGAAAATCGGTCCACATTTGGTGGAGATATCGCGTAACATAAAAAAGCTGACGAATTGAGGAGCTCCTCCTTTTTTTGAAGTCGGTCGGAAACTGACCGCGTCGGTGGCGTTATTGTATCTTGGTATTGGGCAAAGTGATATTGGGTGTTTTTTTCAGAACCAACCTGGAGTTTGGTATATGTGAATTTGGCGATGGCTGCGCCCCCCTATCACATCTGGGACGGAACTAAACTCGGCGAAATGTGGGTATTCTAGTTCGCTAGTGCGCCTACCCCTTCGGGGATATAGGCGCGAACTTATGTTATTTTCCTAAAAACGTGAGTTCCCAATTCTCATAATCAATTTGATTGCTCGGACATTGGAAGGCAATTGCCATGAGACCATTACTCAATCGGAACGATATATCTCGTCCGTAACACCGAACTGGAGCGTAGCGATAGCTGGCTCCGCAAAAGTTGGCACGGGTGGCAGTCGAGACCACTGCCAATTTCCATTAGCCCATCAACCAAAACGAAAAAATGCATAGACGATCATTTTTTCATTCAATTAAAATTGGCCGCCAACCAAAACGGTTAGACATTTTCACGTGTGTTTCATATCCACTGTTTTATCGTTCTTCTCTCTATTAACTTCAACTTCTGACGTTCATTACCATTATAAAAGTGTAAAATTAGTGCGCGAATCGATTACGGCCTTAAACATTTAAAGATTATATCGTGGCTGCCATATATTTTTACAGCCCTCCACTGATTGCCGAGTCATCCTCGACAACATTGAAAATCCATAAGCTTTCAATATCGCGAAGTTAACTCAGGTTTTGTTCCCAGTGGTTGCTCGATCTGAATATCAAAAATGTGAAAGCAGTCGTCAGTAACCAAGACACGTATATCGAGACCCTATCACTTCGCTCTTTACTTACTCTCTGGGCGCCATCTGCACATTCTCAACCTAATCCACTAACAAATTCGATTATGTAAAATTATAGGAACCAACACTTTGCTTTGTTGCCTATAATGAAAGAGCAGCTGTGATTACATAATATGATTATGAAATAAACACCTCTTTGGATCAGATCAAAAATAAAACAATAAAAACGTCTTAAAACTTAAAGTGTTCAAACTTCTTCACTCCAATGAAATCTTACGAAACTAAATCGGAAAAGTTCCAGTATAAAGAAATGAGAGTGCAAAAAGTTCCCTATTTAATTACAAAAATTCTATCGAAAAATTCACCGCTGTAAATACAAGCAGTAAAAGAATTTTCAAATTGATAAACATAACAGAATACGTTATACATTAAAGGCGTATGATAGATTTGTGGAGTCACAACGGAGTAATGTTTTCATCAATCATACGTCTTCAAAACAAAACACACGAGAAGCCTTTTGTTGAAAACAAGTACTGCGTACGATATTTTCCTTTTCCATTTTAAAATAAAAGAAAAGATTTGACAGTGGTAGAATTGAATGTGATTCTCAAGGAGATTGGCGCTGGGGAGGGTGCTTTAATGGCCTCTTGACAGAATCTCACGGAGCTCTCCAGGTCACTTCGTTACACGGATTGTACAGCCGTTATGTGTGCTATGAATAACCTTAAGGATATCTTTGGCTTTTCGCGTAACTTCTGAGACAATTGTTGTAAAACAATTAATTGATTGTTTTGCATGTATCAGGTATTTGCGCTTACGTTGCATAATGGCTGCATTACTTAATGAAAATTTACTGGTGTTTTGTTGAGGAAGGGATAAAATAATGAATATTCTCAAAAACCTTACACCTGTCCTTATCCCACTCCCGTGTAAGTTAGGCCCGACACACTTTTTTAGGCATGTTGGACTACAATTGGTTGCTGGTCTGACGTCACCCTCCTCTGGGGGATCAAGTTTTTGGGAGTGTATGAGTAAGTCAATAAATCTTTCTTGCCCTTATCCCACCTTAACTTGGGGTCGGCGTAGCATACTTTTTCAAGCATGTTGCAAAAAGTATTTGAATAAATATCTGTGGGCGACACAAACATTTGTTCAGCGCGGGAATCGAACCCGCGGTCTCTCGCTTCACGGCTACTCGTCCGTTGCGCTAAGCGTAAAATTATCTTGTAAATCTTCTGTAATTCTTTATAAATATCAGCATTATTTATGGACACAAAGGATACTTGAGCTAAACACAGTTGCCTTGTATGTGCTTATGCTGATGCAAATACGCCACTTCAATGACTCCTTTGGGACTGCAGCTTGCTCGATATACAATCCTGCTGAGTTCAGAACATTAATTCACCACACACATATCACGATGAAAGGAAGACACGAATGTATCAACACCGTCGTATTTAGTAGATATTTCCATATATTATATTCATATACGTAATAATAATTTTTTTACCCAAACGCAAGTATAAATATTCAAGTCGAAAAATATATTAGATAAATATGTCTGCATATTTCCAAAACTAGTTGCTAAAATCTAGATTAAATAATATAGTGTAGCAAAATCTCAATAAAAAGAGGCCGCAGTAGCATTTTAAGTGATCAGAGTATTTTAGTATAGTCACTTAGAAACAAAACTAAAACCCTTAGCTCGACCATGAATTTCTTTGACATTTTTCGCTAGCGACTACGAAAAATAAATGACAAATACCCGAACGCCTATAGCGGTGACGTGGGGAATTGATATACAATTTATTCTACGAAGTCGCTAGCGAGAAATTACTAAAAAACTCATGGTCGAGCTACTAATGTATTATGTCATTTACCGCCGAATGCTCATACACTTAAGGTCGCCTTATGTCGTTTAAGTCCGTTTTATTTGTGAAGCCGTTAAAGCTGAGTAGCGTTTGACCATTTGGGCATTAGAGATTTGTGATTTAAAGTGCCTACTGGAAGATCGTGATATATTATATAGAAAACATACAAGTTGACCCTATCCCGTGTTTGCCTTCGTTATAATATATGCCAAATATATCAAACCGGTTTTATCTTCGCCATACACTTGTTTGTAATGAATATCGGCCGAAACATCGCTGGACATATTAAATTCGCAATATTATTACTGCCAATATGTTATAAACCGTTTACATATTCTGTCAACATAAATGTCAATATGATTTTTATTACATATTTGGTAAAAAGGCGAGTCTGAAATGGTAGTGATGTTATACGGTAATTGGTTCTCATTGGAATGGCTCAAAGAATAGATCAATAGGTCATTTATTTAATAAATAAAGCTAGCATTGACAAGGATTTAACCTATCTATTTATGAATTTAATGTATTCGTTATTTTTTTAATTTAGTTAATCTATTCACATTAGATTACTTAAGAATGACACTAATTAACCGATTCAAAAAGGAGGTTATCAATTCGACTCGTATGTCTGTAATATTGTTAGAATTGCACGATTTTCGCTTATGTTAGTCTATATGGGCTTGTGAACAGATCAGCCGAATTTCATAAATGTATGTATGTTTGTCCACGTATATCTCGGAAACTACAAATCGGATTGCGATGGCTCTTTATTATTATTGGACTAGGTCTCTTTCAGGTAAGGGAACAGAGAAAGTTTCATCAAAATCGATAGTTTTGATGATAATATATGGACTTAAATGAGTGAAAATGTTGAAGTCTGTTTGTTTTTTTATTGTTAAACTTTTTTAAAGCATAATATTGAAATTGTTTTAGTATTACGTTTATCATCATACCTATTACGACGACTACGATAAACTCACGAGCGAAAGCGCGGGAAAAACAATTGTATAAAGTAAATAATATTATATCATTAATACTTATTGTATAAAAAATATTTAAAAGATGTGGTATAAACGTGATCGCGTTCCATTGTAATACGAAGGTTGTTGTAGTAAGAAGTAAGAAGTAGCGATAATCGTCGCCTTTATGCGATCCTCGTAAGTGGAATTTTATATGCCTCGTACATACGAATACGTCTATTGTTATCGCTACCATGTACGTACTAACAAGAGTTCTAATAATGTCATTATCGACATGCGAACAGTGTGCCACTTTCGGCTATTACTGAGTTGATTTGGCTTACTCAGTTATCTGATTTGGGTCGATAGCGTACCGATTTTTAGTGATACAGTAAAACGGGGTGAATAGAAATTCAAGGGTGAAATTAATGAGAGATATAATCATTATGTGGATTTATTATGTAATTTAAAGTGGCGTAATTCGTGTTCAAAATTCGTGGTAGATTATTCATAGATGTTTATTTATTTTTTGTTGATTCAATTCAGTCAGTTTATATGGTATAAAAAAATTACCTAGTTTTTATCCACCTCATTTTACGTCACATATAGGTATAATTTCAGATCCAGGCAGAAACCAAAAGTCGTCGGGATTTTTGAGGCTTGGATATAGTAATTTCAAGATTAAGATTCTCATCCAATCTATATTTATTTCTACCTACTCTTATCTCCCTCAATGTGGGATCGCCACAACATACTTTTTCTGGCCTTTGGCAGAAAGGAGTTACTTAGTTTCTATCATTGACTGCCTGCCTGACACCAACCCCGCTCTGGAGAATCCTGTCCCGGGAAAATCACGATAAAAACCCAGGACCTTTCTTCCTTATTACTTATGACACTCTATCATCAGACCAAGGAGGCGAAATAACTCTCACCCAAACAATAAGTAAAAAAAACAATCCCGATATAATAGAGCGCGTACAAACTTTTTATTATTCTGTGCCAAGAGGTCTTCATTACAACTGGAAACTAAGGACCAAAATACAGATATCTGACAACAAAACTCAAATACGTCTGTTCAGTGGCGTAGACAAAACTCCGCACTCATTCATCACAAAACTTCCACGAAATGTATGATAATAACTTCGTTTTGGTGTAACAGCGCTTGTACACGTTACAACTAAGAACAATAGTGCCTATCTGTGCATTGTGTACCGATCAGGTGCTTTAAACTTTTAATGAGGCAAATAGAGCTGGCAGCGATTGCATTTCGATGATAAAAGTTTGCCTCTCAATAGTAGAACGTCATGACGCTGTAGTTGCACAATAAGTTGCTTGTGTGAATGTCTATTAGCGCAAGTATTTGGCCGCAAGTAAGTATGTAGCCGAGGCAACTATATAACTTATAGCGTTTGCTCATGTTTTTCACGAAACACTACTCAAAAGTACATCTACGTACATACATAAGCCTACGCCTGTATCCCCGAAGGGGTAGGCAAAGGCGCACTAGCAAACTAGAATACCTACATTTCGCCGAGCTTAGTTTCGTCCCAGATGTTATAAGGGACGAATCTATCGCCATATCGGGCGCTAATTCCAGACTACGGGTTATTATTGACAAAAAAAAACAATATCACTTTGTCGGGTATTGAACCCGAACACCTACACAAAACACTGTTTGTCTACGGTACATTGTTCCACGAACATTTGTAGTCATAATAAATCATAATAAATACACCCAACAGTTACACACCTAGTCCTGACCCCACACTAGGTATAACCTGTATCGTGGGTATCAGAAACTATGAGAGACTTTCGGTCTCACAACACCCAGACTTGAAACAAATATCTGTGGGCCACACAAACATTTGTCTCAATGCGGGAATCGAACCCGCGGCCTCTCGCTTCACTTCACCTGCTGCGCCACGGAGGCTGTCAAAAATACATTTACGATTGTCAGAAATTTTCCTGCTCGGGCCGGATAACTATATTTAATACATCTATATTTAAACACCACATATAATGTATATTGCGGTAAAATATAATTGACCCAATCATTCAATATATTGTTTGTTTATTGTCACAGCGCGAACTGCTGCATAATTACAATGTCATCAGCAGTCAAACTGTAAACGAATTTGTACACAAAAGTAGTGATTCAATGTAAATTGCTCTGTGAATAGGTGCTCGCATCTCAATAGGCCATAAACAACGCGACCGTGAATACAAATCGAATATTAGAGCATTGCCCACATGCCTGATGCCACGCAACATTGTCAGTTTGAGGCATATGATATGAGCGATTATTGCTAACCGAGTACCGGCTCACATGCCACGTTTGTGTACCTTGGCATCGGAGCGTGCCATACTGTGTACCTTACAAACACTAATGTTAATTACGCATTTGTCGCACGTGTTACGTAAGCTTATTGGTCTACATTCTGTATTTACAGCTGTGTTATGTTTAATTCCGTACAATCAATTTGCTACTTTTTGCTCTTACCTCATTGTATGACGGCGCAATGCAATATTATACTGGTATTTAACATAATATGACTTCGTTGTCTTGTCCAAGGTTGATCTAAATAAAAAAAAGGTAATACAACATATTTTGAAATATTAGTAATTGTAATTTTTTTTATTCGAGCGCTTATCTGTAGTCACTAGAATCATGCCGGCCTATTTATGCTTCTTCATACACATTTTGTAGAGTTAACGTACTTGATATTAAAATTGCACTAGATCCTAGGAAAGTTTCTCCGCTTGGAAATCTTGGATGTATTTTAATTAGTTAATTAGTGTCTGCCACGAAAACGTAAGTAATTTTCGTTCTCTTCTTAACGCTAAACAAAACGGCGTACAATTGTTCTTTTGCATAGGTAAATTAATTTTTATTTTATTTTATAGCATAGTTCGGCATACTTCAATACCAGAAGAGTAAAGAATGCCGTAAATGAGGAATGAGTCTTCGAAAGAGTAGGGTGATTTCCGCATCTGGGAATCTCACTCACCACACAAAATTCTACAATAAGTTACCACTTTATCTCGGTTCTAAACAGTGTGTACCTATAACTTGGTCAAGCCTCTCAATATAGGTTAGTTGACTGTGATCGAATATTTAGAATGCGTAATAACCAACAAAAAAAAAACAAAAGATACCGTATAGTAAAAAACAGAATCAAAATAATAATTATATTTCGTTTCTTGTTATGAGCAAAAGTTAGCGAACATCTTTCTATCTTCCTTGCTCGCCTGCACCGTAATGGACATTCAGGGAGGTGACGTCACATTGTTAGCTGTGCAGATTTGAATGTTTTAATACCTTACATATTAATTATTTGATCAATTTATAAAATTCGAAGATATTAAATAAAAACAACAATCAACATCTTCAACAACAAACAACATTCCTGTCGTAGAACTCGTAGATAAAACTGTCTACGGCGTAGCTCTGCCATTTTAAATGCGCAATGATTTATAATTGTCTCAATAATTTGTCAATGCGAAGGCATCCTACGCATAAATGTCGAAGAAAGATTGAGTGTGGGCCGGTCCTTTAACAAAAAAGGGAAGGCAACGTTTAGATGTGGGAGGAGTCAAAATGCGGTGAAAGTCTGAGACATCTTTGAATTTATAACTGGGCCTTTCTATTAGTATTTCCAAGAACTGTTTTCATTAATAAAAACTAAGTGAATGGTTCATCTTTGTACAAAACACACCGCTTATTAATTTCTGTTAAATGACTTATAATTTAAACTACGAAGGAATCCAAATAATTTTCAAGTCATAAAGGCATCATCTTCTTATTCCACAATCTTCTTCTACCTTCCTTTATTCTCTAATATTTTCTACACTGTAGGGTCCGATCGGAGTAACAGTCGTTCAAGCATTTTGAAGAAAACATTCGGCTTAGGTTTTTACGACCGTCTTCCTGTTTTACATCAACACCCTCTGTGCCAGTTTACATCGTAATATAAAAACCGCATTTTCGACCTGGAATTGAACGCGGGACCTCCAGGCCAACAGCCCGTATACATACCTTGCTCCTAGACTCAATATGCGACGATTATGAGAAAAAATTACATAAATGCTTACATAGGCTTACGCCTGTATCTTCGAAGGGGTACGCAGAGGCGAATTAGAGAACTAGAACACTCACATTTCGCTGAATTTATTCCGTCCTAGAAGTGATAGGTGGTGAGTCGGTCGCCATATCGAGCACAAATTCTAGACTCCGGGCTGATACCTTATTAAAAAAATCGAATATAATATCACTTTGTCGGACCCGAAGATCGAACCCGTGACTGTAGACAGTAGTCGTACTGGGAACGCAATACCACTACACTACCTAGGTAGTCCCACAATAATTTCTATAAATGAACGATGCTGAAAAATTTGAAAGTAGTCTCTGTAAGAAGTTACGATGGCAAAGTTCTTAAAAACTCATGAAAATTTTACAGACAAATAATAATTAATTCATGCTCAGTGTTCGTATAGCTAATTACTATGAGAACAACAACTTTCAAAGCATTATTTTCATGGTACATAGGAAGCAGGCGCAAGTCGCGTGTCACATTACTGCTGGCAAGAAAACAGATGGCTGGATTTCATTACAATATCTCAACGGTGCGAAAGGAGAATCGCAACGTAGACTTGTAATGTTCGTAGATTATACAAGACGTATGGATCCCCGCATTTGCATTTGATAAAGTGAAATTCGGAGAACAATTGGCTTAAAAATCCAATAAGCCATCTATTATTCAGTAACTATTTTTTATTATATAATATTGACGTTTTGGTATCCATTTGCTAGCGACGTTCACAAGCATTCGGGTCAGTGAAGATAAAAACTTACTTGCATTATTATTTTCTTCAACTCTTGCATCACCATGACTATCATCATATTCAATTCTATTTAAAATAAAGGTAGAAGCTGAGCTGCTATCTTGAAAAACCTGTACTGGGTCATGATTTTTATTCCTTATTAATATAAAAGGCAAATTGTCAGTCTATATTATATGCACGCCATTGCCATTTACTCTTACAGTTCGAGATATGTAATGCATTAGATGCATATAAAAAAATGTAGTACAATTTAGCACGCGTACATTTTGATTATCCTACCAACCTTCACAATCAACCATAACGTGGAATAAGGACAGGAAAAAAGAAAAAAGTTCAAGTTAAAGTCATATCAGATATAGTTTGGGTATTTTAGAGATCTACGCCACTGTTTTATTAGACTTGTTCCAGGTTAAAACCAAAAAGAAAAGTCTAAATCAAACTAGTTTTCAATTTTAGTCATAATACGTGTAATACCATGAGAACAAATACACAATTAGGTATTACTAATTATATCCAAGACAGCATCGTCTAAATACAAGGATAATATTCATCCAAACATATCAATGAATGGATAATACGAAATGGATTTGGAAATGACTAAATTGTTAAATAATGTTAACAACTGACAAATTTCCATGGCTTTGAATAATTGATAGAGTCTGGCGCAACTTACTGGTGAAATTCCATCTTGATTAGTAAGTAAAGTAGTTTGATCATCTACGTAGATAGGTGAAACTTTCGAAATGAAAACTAAATTCAACTTGATCGATTCACTTGAGTGTACGGGCAAAGAGAATTTGCTTGTATTATGTGTACCTTAATAAAGCAGACTACTTCTACAAGTGATTGGTTTGTTTGATTATGGAATAGATACACAATTCTGTTGAATATAAATAGCGTATTTGAAACTTCATTACATAAACGATATATTAAGTTATTTCATTCATAAGCTCACGCCTGTATCCCCGAAGGGGTAGGCAGAGGCGCACTAGCGAACTAGAACACCCACATTTCGCCAAGCTTAGTTCCGTCCCAGATGTGATAGGGGGCGAGCCTATCGCCATATCGGGCACAAATTCCAGACTCCGGGCTGATATGGAAAAGTCCAATATCACTTTCCCGGACCCGGGGTTCGAACCCGAGACCTCAGAACCGTAGTCATACCGAAATACCACCACGGCACCGAGGCATTAAGTTATTTAAGATACCAATTAATCTTGTATTAGTTATGTATATAAGTAGTATGTAGTTATATGTTTGACAGCCTCCATGGCGCAGCGGGCGAATAGCCGGCTATGAAGCGAGAGGCCGCGGGTTCGATTCCCGCATAGAAACGAAATGTTTGTGTGGCCCACAGATATTTGTTTCAAGTCTGGTTGTTGTGAGACCGCGTGTCTCTCATAGTCTCTGACACCCACGATATAGGTTGAACCTAGTGTGGGGTCAGGACTAGGTGTGTGACTGTTGGGTGTGTACTTTATATATTAAAATTTCAGACGTAATCAAATAATAAATACTATATTTTTATTGTTATAAATGAGCTGAGGAATTAAAATTCTAGTGTTTATAGGTACATATAAATATGTTGTAAAAGTCACCAAAATAATATCCCAAATGTTATAATTAGTTTACGTTTATGTTTTACAAACATTACGAAATGTATCGGTTCATATTTCTTAATTAGCATTCATTTTGATACATGAAATTCTACCTTTCAGTAACAAACAAAGCGTCTTGTCCGTCTTTATTATTAAGTTTAAATTGTAGTCATTAACTGAAGCGAAAATGAACGGCCCTCTCGATTTTCTTTTGGATTTTAAAGATACGGTTTTAGATTACCAGTAACTTCGGGTGAAATTTGTATTTCAATATTAAGATGTCCTGGCTGCGACAGCTAAGGGCAAAATTATGTTTGATTTGGTTTTTAATTAGTTTAATGCTAGCTTCTATAAAATTTGAAAATTATTTGTAACCGATGCCATGATTAGTACGCCGATACAATAAAACACGGATGTATGATTAACACAAAAACATTATGTTATACGTAACTGTCAAATATAAAGTTCATAAAAAATACGTAAATGTGCCCAATAAATAGGCCATTACCGCTAAAAAGGCAATAACTCGAGGAAATATAAAAACCTGATTGAGCGTAGTAGATAAACGATAATAATGAAAATAAATGGGTTAGTGGCACCCACTTCCGATACATTAATCAAAGCTGTAAAACTGAACGACATTGATCCCGCCATTACTTAAATTTTATTCGTTAAAACGAACTAACAGCGGAATTTGGCCTCGCGGGCTTTTAAACCGAAATAGGGATGTTGACACGGTTATTTTATTAATGAATTGATTAGGTAACATTATCCAATATCTATATTCGAAAGAAATGTATAAATTCGTTACATAATTAAAAAGTTATAAGACATTCAAATCTGCTATAGGTAATTGTCAAATGATGAACAGCCAAGGCCGTGACGTCACGTCCCCGAATGTCTATTATAGTGCTGGCGTGCGAAGGAGATATAAAGATGTCCCCACTACGCCCCTCTTCAGCTCTTAACAAGAAACAAAAGACTATTTGCGGGCACTTTTTTCCATTTTGTTTTCACAATAAGGCTTATATAGTTAGTATAGTTTATGATGTGAATTAAATATTGTATAAATTCGATCAAAGTGAACTACACAATTATTAGCACCTAGACGAATGCGAACCGTGAGGTCGTTTTTATTGGACTTATATTTGCACATTAGCATTTCCAGCGTACGGATACAGGGGTGGGAGTCGACAGTCGGCGCCACCATACGGCAAACGGCCCCTTATTTATGTAAACGTGGAAATGTAAATTAATTTCGTCGTTTATGATATGAGACTTTTTGCTGGTCTTTCGCGAAATTACAACACGTTACAGTGGAAACGAGACGCGACGCGAGTCGTGACGATGTGACGAATAACACGCTCGCTCATAACTCGGCCGGAGGGGAAATTAATTAATTAGACACAATTCACAGCTTACACGCACGTATTTATTTATGTACCGATTTAATATTAAATATTACATGTCATATGCAACGGATTAAACGCGCTACAAATTACTTCAGAAGTTGTTACTAATACATTTGATTTAAAGATAACCTTAGGTATGCGTATTTTCTATTGCAAAACTAGCCATTTTCTTTTAATGGTAGTTTTTGAGCCGTTTTAATAGTTACATTGTTATGAACTTAGCAAATATTGTGGAATATAATTATTATTAGAAATTATTTGGTATAATTATTACATGGTAGACTAAGGCCTAACCCCTCTCATTAGTAGAGGAGGCCCGTGCCCAGCAGTGGGACAGTAATATTACAGGGCTAATATTATTATTATTATTATTACATTACATTACAACGAAGTTACATAATTAAATGAGACTTTTACAATGATTAAAATATCACATCTTCGGTCCATTTTGGTATTAAAAAATGAATTGAATGACATGAAACGGCCAGCTCGGAACTTTGCTAATATGTGCCCAACCTCTGTCATCTCGTGAAATAATGGTGATAATATTTGAAAAGTTTCACGGGGTAGGCCCATTTTAATATTGCAAAGAATTTTGCTTACGGCAATAACCACAGACTTCAAAAGTTATGAATTGCAATTCCCGTTTGCCAGTAAATTGCGTGACTATTGTTTATATTTACATTCTGTATTTTATTAACAATTGGATTTAATTTTTGGACGTCCTGAGCAGAGCAAGTAATTATTTTATCGTTATTCTAAACAATACCAGTTGAGGATAAAAAATAAAACAAGTGGTTTGTAATAAACGCAACGTAACAAAGATTCCCGACTTAACAGAAATAAACCATAACAAACGTAGAAATGCTTGGAAACAACAAAGAGCAGAGGCAAGGCAGGGCTTTTACAGTTTATCCTTTATTGAGCACAAAATATAAGGGTCGGTAACTCAACGTGAAATTTTAATTTACCCTTCGTCTAAACAATATAATTATTATTGAACATTGGAATTCAATTATCAATGGGGAATGAAATTAAGCCGGAAATATAGCATGAGAATATTTAATACACTATTTTTTTTCGATTATTGCCAATCCCACTCCAATGTGTGGTCGGATACGTTTTCAAGATTCGGCTTAGTCAACTAACGGGATCTAGTCCTGGGAAAATCGTTAAAAAAATTCTTTGCCCTACCTAGGGGATTCGAATCCAGGACTAGGGATTGCAATCCGGTTTTCCGGATCCGGTAATCCGGCGGAACCGGGGTCATTTTACGCCTACTCGGTCTGGTAGTAATTTACCGGATCCGGCCGGCTCCGAACGGATCGGCTGAAATCCGGCCGGATCCAACTGGATTCAAAATGGCACAGGATTGCAATCCCTACCCAGGACCTTCCGTTCCATTCATGCTGCTACTAAACTAAATAGGGTACATGAGTATTCTGCAGGATATACAGGCTTTTGCAAATATTCGTGTAGCAAAAATACAAATATCTTATGTATTTGTTTCATTTATACCATAATCCATACACAGTAGTGACAGGAATTGGCAAATGTAATACAGTCGGGTTCAGTCGGTGGTGTTAATAAGTGAGATCATTTTTTATCAGGCTTCCGAGTGAGGTTTCGCAAAGCCAAAACAATAAATCACTGGTGCGGCGGGTTGCGGCTTATTATTTCGGGCCATACACCATCCGCCTTTTCTGCTAACTAACCAACGCTCAGCAGAATGTTTTTTCTTCGTCTCGTTGGTACGTACCTTAGTCCCTTTCGCCAGTTATTAATTAACTCTGGACGTGGACCGTCCGTGACATATTATATCAAAAAATAATCACAATGGCCGCACGAGGCACTTCACGAGTTTCTCAATTAGTTTGATTAATATAAATGTGCCCTTTGTTTACTCAATATTGTAGGCTATTGTTTTAGTAAAACGGATCTATACCATTGCGGATACGTACAGATTACGATTTTGATTCTCTTCCCTGTTTCTAGCGTTTTAAGGTAACAAATAGTTGAACATGATATATTTTCGGTGGCTCATGTCCCCACTACTCCCTTTAAGGTTGGCAACGAGTGACTCTTTTCATCATCATCACGATCATCATCAGCCATAGGACGTCCACTGCTGAAGATATGCCTCCCCAAAGATATCCTGACTCTTTTGCTATCATATAGAGGGTAGAGATCGCTTATTATCAGGTGTTCTACATACTCATTTGCCGGTCTCTTTTTTATAGCAGAGACTGGCAAACGAGCAGATGGCAGTAATGGTAAGTGATCTCCACCGCCCATAGACACCCAAAACACAAAGATAATCATGGGTGCAAGCTTTGCTTTTTCAAGCTTGTTGCAGTGAGGATTTGGCTTAGTGTTTACGACCGGCCACATGCCTGACGCCAACGCCCTATGAGGGATCCAGTCCAGGGCAAATAACATTAGAAAATTTGCTTTGTCCGACCTGGGAATCGAATCCAGGACCTCCCGATCCACAGCACATACATGCTGCCACTAGACTAAGGAAGCGATAAAATTCTCTGCAGTAAACATGAAGCCAGTTAAAAATAATAATCCAACTGTGCATTGCTAATTTACTGGTCCGTGCTTTTCAATACCCGGCAACTTAGTAACCGGTTCTAACTTATACCTATACAGTAGGTTAATCTGAAATAGATTATTCGTCAGCAAATCGATTCTCCAGATAGTTGGGACGGAGACTAACAAAACCAATATATTTTCCGACACTTGAGCTCTCAGGTAATTGTGGCAGAAAGTTTTCGAACGTGCGCACAATATTGATGAGCCCCGCCACTGTTCGTGCTGTGCGGACTAACTTTCATTTATAGATGTGAATGCAGTGGTGTTGGTATCACCTATGTGTAAATAATCATTAACATCAGCCATAGGACGTCCACTGCTGAACATAGACCATAGTGTAGGATCGGCGTAATATATTTTTTTAAACGCGTAGCACCAAGCACTTACCTTTTTTTATATGACCGGCTGCCTGCTTGACGTTAAGCACTCTCTGTGCTCAATCACAGTCAAATCAATATATTTCTGGCTAGGGCACCATAAACGCCAGCTATCATTTCAGATGATAAGAAGCTATAAAAGCAATTTTAGCTAACAGTACAAATCCATTCGAAAAAAGTCCCGGGCAAATCTTATTGGAAATCGTAATTTGCCCGACGTGGGATTTAAAAACACGACCTTCCAGCTCACAGTCTATGGCAGCAGGCAGTCTATCTGCCACTAGACCAAGAGGCGGTTAATATATTAGATAATATGATTTTGGTATATTAGAGGTATATCTCAAAATATTTTAATTTACTTTATATCAAGTGTAAGTGCATTATATTTTTTTTCTCTTAGTGAAGTTGTTTTATGTTTAGTATTGTACCAGCAATAAATGTTTTTTTTCTTTCTTTCTTTTCTTTCTTTACTTAATAAGTCGGCCCCTTTTTAATTCGGTAAAACATAGTAAACTACATAATAATTTGTGTATGATCTATTTAAAACTAGTAAATGTCAATCTTTAAATAAAATCCTACATAGTAATATTTGCATTTCATCAAAACATTTAATATACCGACAGATGGAAGATAGGAAACAGTAAAAAAGCTTACTCTACGGTTTGCGGATATAATTTACCGCATAATAACTTGCCAAAATGTCGGTATGTAACGATGGTGAAGCAATTCTTTGAAGAAAAATATAGAGGTGAAATTTTTATGCTTGAGCAGATTTCTACAGCATGTGAGAAAACCGATCGAGCGAAAACTATAATATAGGCGACCCTCTGACGGTTAGGGGAGATCACTTTGTTTTTTAATAGCGCTTCCTAGCCCATAGATTGTGGAAGGATCGTGATATTTGTTTGTTATTCTAATACACATAGTGCATTAGTATTTTAAAAGCAGAATACGTAAGTCTTCTCGGTAGATACTTTTAATTTGTAGTCAATCAGATTTGTAACGTAAAGTAAACTAACATTATCCCCACTTAAGCAACAATATAGATGTGTGTGTTAGAATTTATCGCACAAGAGGCGGGAATTTAACAGAAAAATCTTGTTCTCGAGGTACCACACGTTTTTAATAACAAATTCGCAAATTTGTTACTTTGTCGCATATTCTATAGTGCAGAAAATGTTGTTTATAAAAATGAGGCTTTCTTAGTTTATCTAGTCAAAAGTCAAAATATTGGTATTGGGTCCATCCGTGTCCGTGGATCCATAGCTTCGTAATTAAAGTCTACAGCACGAATGGGCCGACTTGACCGGTTTAATACTACTGTATCACAGAAAACCGACGTAAAGTGGCAGCTTGCTGTCGCGTTTCGTTCGGTGAGTGAGATTTCCGGAGGCCCATTTTCCCCCCTCCCCTTCCATTCTCTCATTTTAGGTTGGCAACGCACCCATGATTGTTTTTGTGTCTTGGGTGTATAGACACCACGCGTGCAATAGAGATCACTTATCATCAGGTGACCCATTTGCTGGTTTGCCAGTTTCTGCTATAAAAAAATACGCCTGATATTCATATACATAGTCCTGTCTCTGTACTGGGTTGCTCCATATAACTGTGTCAGGAACTACAAATGATTTAGAGTCCCACAACACCCAGATTCGAAACATATATTTTGAATTGAAATAAAACTAGTTTTTACGCATCGGTCGGTCAGTCCGACATGTAAAAAAAAGTCCGACCCGTGACCGCGAAGGCTTTAAAGCTTCCAAAACGTCAAGACTAAAAATAAAAAAAAACAAATCGCGATAGAATCCGTACATTGCAATGAATAACATTTTTGTAAACCTAAGAAACTGCCTGACTGTCTCGGTGACGTAGTGGTATTGCCTGCGCGGTACGGTTGTCATCCTGAGGTTTCGGGTTCGATATCCGGGTCGGGCAAAGTGATATTGGATTTTTCAGTGTCATCCCGGAGACTGCATTTGTGCTCGATATGGCGATAGACTCGCCCCGTATCACATCTGGAACGAAACTAAGCTCGGCGAAATGTGGGTGTTCTAGTTTGCATCTGCCTACCTCTTCGGGGATACAAGCGTGAGATTATGTAAACCTAAGAAATAATTAAATATTTGCCAATCAGACAAACATCAGGTTTAATTTTGTTACAGACTCTCACTCACTTTGTTTAATAAAGACCATTTTGATTCAAAGCATTTTTCATTCAGTTACAAAACCTAAAATGCAGACATTTTAGCTATAGTTACGGATAGAATTGTTTCAAAAACTACTTTTCAAACGTAAAATAGAAAGTAGGCAAAAATTTTGTTGAATACGTTCAGGAAATAAATTGGCACGTTTGTCCAATATTTGAACATACCTTGTTATTGAGTGCTCTTTTAAAACTATAACACAGTAGGATTAGAACCGGCACTTTATATACTCGAATTTCTACCGTCAACAATGTGAAAACACCAATGCCGAAATAAAAATATATGATTTTTAGTTATTGGAAATCACTTTTGAGTGAAAACTGAGACCCGTGAAACTACTGACCTAACATTATGAATAAAAAGATTTTTTTCACTGATAATGGATAGGCAATATTTGAGTGGTAGAGCCACGCTGTAGACAGTAACGTCTACAGCACGAGTGGGCCTACTTGACCGGTTTGATATGACTGTCTCACAGAAAACCGACGTAAAGTGGCAGTTTGCGTTTCGTTCGGTGAGTGAGATTTCCGGTGGCCCATTTCCCCCGATCCTTTTCCAATCCCTTTCCCTCCTCTTCAATTCCCTCCTTTTAGGTTGACAACGCACCCATGATTCTTTTTGTGTCGTGGATGTCTATGGGCGGTGGAGATCACTTATCATCAGGTGACCCATCTGGTTGTTTGCTAGCCTCTGTTTAAAAAAAAAAGGCAGTAGATCTGATGATGGACATTGTCTCGAATGTGAAAAAAGGGCATGACATAACATAACATAAGCTCACGTCTGTATCCCCGAAGGGGTAGGCAGATGCGTACTAGCGAACTAGAACACCTACATTTCGCCGAGCTTAGTTCCGTCCCAGATGTAGTAGGGGGCGAGCCTATCGCCATATCGGGCACAAATTCCAGACTCCGTGCTGATATGGAAAAATCCAATATCACTTTGCCCGACCCGATCGAACCCGAGATCTCAGAACCGTAGTCGTACCGAAATACCAACACGCCCCGGAGGCAGGCAGAGGCAAATGCAAAAAGTGCATGAATACGAATAAAATAATTATCAGGAAATATATCCTTTAATGTACGTAAATTGATTATTGTGCGTTATTCATTAGTATATAATAATTGTTAGTATTCAATTATAAATAATTTTAAAAGTAATGTGGCTTAATTAAGTAACTGTCATTGACGGTCATATTTTTATTTTGTTTTTATTTCAGACTTTATTATTTTAACGAATTAGTTGTTAAGCTTTATATTGAGAAGAAACTTGACACTATATTGTGCTAAGCTAGATTACGGTTTAGGAGTTATCTAAAATTTAAGATCAATTTATTTGCAGGAACGCTTGCTACCTGATAGACTGATGGGCTAATAAAGGTCGTAGAGAACAGCCGGGCGCGGCCTGCACGAGACCGCAGCTTGTGGAAATATATGGATGGGGTCTATGGCCAGAGCATGTTCCGGGAGATATGCAGGAAGATTGAGAAATCCTAGAGAATATATCGTTGCTCAATAAATATATACATAAAATCTAAATCAATCAGTATTTACCATTTGCAACAAATCCAAGAGAGATTGCTATTAGTGTTAGGACCGCCAATTGTTACACTAAGTTACATAATATGTTTTTATTGTTTTATGTATGTAAAATGTAGTTTGTAAAATGTATGTGGTGTACAATAAATAGTTATAATCTAAATCTAAATCCGAATGTAGGTGACAGTGTTTATGAACAATTATTAATTTTACGTTAACATACCCACTAAAGCCTGCATCTCATGGATGTGTACAATTAAGCGCCACTGCTAAGATCCCGACACACTTCTTTTATCTTTTCCAAGCTTATACGTCTTTTCATACATTTTTCTTTATAAAATACAATAGTTTAAAATAACTTTCATGGTTTTATCTGCGACTGATATTACGACCCTTAGTTACCCTAAAGCTGATAATGTTTTTCATCGACTAAGGGTAATTGTAGACAAAAGCTTGGTATTAAGAATATTTATATCTGGTATTTGAAACAAAAAATAAAAACAAATTGAAAGCTAATATTGTAATCATCGTATGCTTTATGCAATTGTATTTTGGTATCGCAAATTCGTATAGTAACGTTTAAGGTTCGGTATAACGTGCAAAAATTGCACTTTCCGCAAATTTATGCTCGCCTCGCTGCTTACCGCGAACGTACCTTGCAGCACCAGCATGACTTCTCGGATTGGAAAATAGAAATACGAACTTTATTTATTATTTCTCAAATATTTTATTCAATTTTCCAAGAAATAAACGTTTATCAAAACCGATTTCGTACATTGAAAATGGAACTATCGCGGAATACGCGTGAGGAATGCGCGGTATTACAACGTAAATCGTACCGACAGTTTGGGATCTATTGTTCAATTTAGGAAAATAATAATCGTAATAACCCACGAATGTTATGTGTAGGATATATTCGCGTTTTGAATTGTTATTTAGACTAACTATATCCTAGATATACATACATACATAGTTGTGAAATAGTTTACATGACTGCTCATCACACAGCTCGATCAACTGCTGCAATCAATAAAAATGCAATATTAAGTACCTAGATGTAGATATAACAAGCAAATAATAACACTAGCTGTTGCCCGCGGCTTTGTCCGCGTGGAAATATCTCATAGCAACCGTACTTTTTTCTGGGGTAAAAGTGGCCTATGTCTTATTCTCATGTATCTACATATGTAACTGTAAAGGTTCATCGAAATCCATTTAGTAGTTTTTGGGTGAAAGAGTAACGTTGGGTTTATAATATTAGTTAAACTTACTAGATTAACCTATGTATTTTTTCAAATGCAATGTAATAAAATATTTATTAAAACACATATTTTGATGTACTTATTTCATAATGAATTCAAAGATAAATTGCTTCTTTGCCCGAATATATTCTGTTGTCATATATTCTTTCAATGTTCACGAAACATTGCAGCATCATCCCCAAACGATACTTACATTGTTTAGAAATCTACAAATCTGTGTTAAGAAAGGCGGCTTAAGTATATCCGAGGAATAAAAATGAGTGTTTCTTGTCGTTTCTCTTATCTCGTGAGGGTTCGAGCCGATCCAACAACGTAACGTTATGTTCAAAGTACTTCAAAGTATTATTATTGTTGTTTTTAGTGTTCCGTACCTCAAAAAGGAAAAACGGAAACCTTATAGGATCACTTTGTTGTCCGTCTGTTTGTCTGTCACGACTCTTTTTCTCAGGAACGCGTTGAGGTATCAAGCTGAAATTTATATCAAATACTCAGGTCTACTGTCCCTTGGAGCTGTGAAAAAATCGAACTTATAGGCCAACGCAATCAAAAGATACAGCCGTTTATGCCGCAAATTTTCGACACTCGCGAGGTAATAAAAACCTACAGGGTACTTCCCGTGAACTCAAAACCTTGAAATTTGGTACGAGGCAACGTCTTATATAGCACAGATAAAGGAAAAATTTCGAAATTCATTATATACCTACAGGTTTGTAGGGAACCCTCGGTGCGCGAGTCCAATTCGCGCTTGGCCGGTTTTTTATTTTGGCTGTGCAAATTCACATATTGCATTGTACCAGGTCCTAACGTTCATAATAGTAACCTGGGCACTTTTTTTATAACAGAGACTGAACGAGCAGGTGGGTCACTTGATGGTAAGTTATCTCCACCACCCATAGACACCGTACCCATTTTCTCCGTACATTTATTATCACACTAACATTATAAAGGCGACAGTTTGTGAGTGCGTAAGTATGTTTGTATCTTTGTTACTTCTTCACGTTCAAACGGCTGGATCAATTTTGATAACATTTGTATAGAGGTAGCTGACGGAAACAAATAAATTTCAACGCAAATGTTTCCGCAAGAGACGATATTAGTCAAATGTTTAATTTTTCACGAGGTTCTTGAATTGAGTAAAGTAAAACTCAAAACAAAGTTATAAATATATGGGAAGTATACGTTAGTACCTACAGTTCAAATATAAAATCGACTGTTGAGGGTCATTTTGACTGCGGCAATAACGTATAGAGATATAGTCTCATACAAAATTCCTTCGGAAATTGAAGCCGATAACGATTCAATGTGTGCATCGTCGGCGCGTAACTACTTGAGCCGACACACACATACGCACGTAAATAGTGTTGCAAGTAAAAGACATTTTACCAACAAAATAGGGAAATCGAAAGTGTTCTAATAATGATACACTTCTTTTATTCTGAACTTAAAAAACATTTGTATAGTTTTGAACCGACTTTAAAATAAAAAGGTTCTGAATTTTTCTGTATAAACATAACTTTTTTTATCAATTGTTCGATAGAGTTATTCGTAATGTTCGCGTTCGCGTTGTATGTGTATGCTTGTGTATGTATAAATATTATGATTATGAATTTATTTATGTACATTATATGATATATTCTTTTATAGCTATATATCGCAATGATATTTAATATTATGAGTATATGTAACATTATATTTAATACTTTTTTTTTCTTTTTATATATTATCATGCGATCAGTCACGAAGACTATAAGCAGATGCGGTGCAGTAGAATTTAACACTACCCTCATTTTTATTTTCTTCATATACACCCGCCTTGTCTTTTCTCTGCACCACCCAAAGGTTGACTGGTAGCGAATGCCGCTGGCATTAAGTTCGTCTGAACATATTTGTGTATAATGTGTTTGAAATAAAAAGGAGACGGAAACACTTCCATACAATCTTGGGCCTAGATTGTAAAAGGATGAAAGTAGTGTCAATTAATAGATAGTATATTATGAGATCATTACTGAACATTTGGCGACTTTTTGTAATCTGAGAACATAGTTATGAGCCTCACTTTGACTTAAATAAAAGTGAGGTTATGGAACAAACTATACGCAAACAACTGATGTTTATAAGTACAAATCTTACGTATTGATATGTTTTAATGTAGATAACATACGCTCACGCCTATATCTCCGAAGGGATGGCAGAAACTCGAACACCCACATTCGATAACTAAATGTTGATCACAAAGACGATTATTCTCAGGAACATAATATTTCTACAGACTGAGCAACATTGTTCTATTTAAAAGATGGAAAACACCCAAAACGCACACGCAAGAAACAATACGAAAACGAAGCAAATGAAAACGATTTTTTTTCAGGGAACCAGCTAAGGTCTGAATGCATGCCGCCAAGCTATTCAGTTACTGTTTTTTTTTTCAGAACTATTTATTGTTAGTTTTTATGTTTTCAATTATTTTTACTTGAATTAATCATCCGGGTCTAACATTATATATACATACATACATATATACATATATATATATTTTTTAACTTATTCATCTTAATCGGTAAAGTAATCGATTCTATTTTAATAATGTCCTTTACTTATTTTTCAGATATCTCATTTTCTAGATTGTGAATTGGGCAGATTTTTTTATATTTTGAAATAAAAAAAATGTCAAATTTTTGGGCCATATCTCAACTCATTACATTTTGGCCCAAAGATCCCCGTCTACTTTTGGTTTTTATTTGTTCGTTAAAAAAGATTAAAAAACAGAAAATCCTTTAGGTTTAATCATACCTATTTACATAAAAATCGGTACAGTGATATAACCATGAAAACGCAAAAAACACACTTTCCGATTAGAGTACGCATAAAAGTTGAAAATTATTTTCTTTAACCCTTACATCACCAATTACTATCATCATAATCCCCATTTTGATATCAAACATAAGCTAAGCTGTGTTATTTGAGTTTGTTCATTATTTATGTTAATAGCAAATTGTCAGGATAGGCAGTGTAGCTTTGTCTATACGAAGTGCACGCCACTGCACAAACAGAGTTATCGCAGAGTTAATTAGTTTAATATGAATATAGATTTGCATTTTAACTAGAACATCATTTGTTTGCGTATAGTTTATTCCATAACCTCACTTTTATTTAAGTCAAAGTTTTAGTAATGATCTCATAATATACTATATCTATTAATTGACACTAATTTCATCCTTTTACAATCTAGGCCCAAGATTGTATGGAAGCATTTCCCTCTCATTTCATTATCCCTAATAGTATTTAAAAAATGGGTAAATTGGTTGGCATTATTGGCAACATTCATAATGATTCATAACGTAAATGGCGTCTGTCATTTTTACAATTTTATTTGTAGTTTTGATGAATGTTTTACTTAATATTAAAACATGTCAGCATTTAATTACTTGTGAAATGTTATCTTTATATTTCCTTGGTGCTTGTTCATTGTATTGTGACATCCTTTGATAGCGCAGTTCGTCATAATATAATTAAATTTGTGGGAGCTCTTCATACTACGACTTGACATAGGACACTGACACGCCGTGCGGCGTTGGGTACCTAAACCGGCTCACCCAGAACGCCTTCACGCCGTGGCCCTGTACTGCGGTTCTATGTATGATATTTCTATGACTGCGGCCTAATAAACAAATGAAGACCGAAAAACCGTTTTCAATATACCTCTATTTTTCCAGTGTAACCAAAACATATTAATGTTGCTTATTCACTTGTTTCTACCTTTTTGCTGAATAACGGTTGGTAAACGATCCGATAGCGCTTACACTGTAGCGCGCCTCATACAAAATGTATGAAAAGTGAGGGCATTTTTGCACCCGGTGTTGCGTGGCTATGCGTCTCTGAGTGTGTATACAGATTTTCACTGTGATCGTTTAATAAAACGATATGTTTGTATGGACCGAGCCGGTGACGCACGTCGCACAGGGTTGTCACATACCAGGAAAAAGTAAATTATAAGAATGTTTGCAGAAATTCGTTATTCAGAGATTCATATAAGAGAAAATGTATTTATAAATCTCGTCTGCCGTCTGATTTATATCCATAGTTTATAACGTGTGTAACGCTCTTCATCGCGTCAATGAATATAACACTTATAGAGAACAGCATAAAGCATACTTTTCCCAGATGTATAATAATTCTATCGTTGTCATACAAGTGATACGTCAATGCCTATAGAAAAGCTTGTTAAAGTAAACGTTAATTAATTATGTATTTAATGCTTAGACAAGGCCAGGGATTTAACTATAATAATTTTCATAGTATGTAACACTCATTCATTTCTTATGCTTTCCTATTTATCAAAATGTATTGTTAGTTAAGTTAACATAATTAACACATAACATAACATAAGCTCACGCCTGTATCCCCGAAGGGGTAGGCAAAGGTGGCTAAAGGCTAATGCACTAGCGAACTAGGCCACCCACATTCCGCCGAGCTTAGTTCCGTCCCAGATGTGCTAGGGCGCGAGTCTATCGCCATATCGGGCACAAATTCCAGACTAATATGGAAAAATCCATTATCATTGCCCGACCCGGGGATCGAACCCGAGACCTCAGGACGATAGTCGTACGCAAATACAACCACGCCACCGAGGCAGTCATAATTACATATAGTTATATGATATTAAACCCTATTAGATATAATAATATATTTTATTATGTTTGTATTATCAATTATATGTTATGTTTGCTGATTGATCCCTCACGTAGTTTGTAGTCTTTATTTTTATATAACTTTATAATTTACTTCGAAAATTCTATAGTGAGTTTGCTTATTAGCGACCCGAGCAGGAATTTTTGAGACTCCAATTCGTATCGAGCTTACTGCGGACTAGTGGCGTTTGGTTATTATTTCATACAAATGTCATAGACGCGCATCGAGATCGATACGAATTCGATTGTCAAAAATATTCCTGCAAGGGCCACAGGTTCTATAGTTCAGTCCCCGTTTAAAATTAATCCAATTCTATTGGCTTAGTCATATAGTGCACAGTACGACTACCCTCCTTAGGTCTCGGGTTCGATTCCCGGGTCGGGTAGAATGATATTGGATTTTTCTAGTCAATATCAGCCTGGAGTCTTGAATTTGTGCCCGATATGGCGATGGGCTCATCCCCTATCACATCTGGGATCGAAATAAGCTTCGCGAAATTTTGGTGTTGTAGTTCGCCGGTTCGCCTCTGCCCATTCCTTCGCGGATACAGGCGTGAACTTATTATGTCTAGTCTAATATTAACCGAAATAATATGCCTCAATTGAAACCATAATATTTCTTAATTCTGAATTTATTCCGCACTAAGAAGGTGTATTGAATAATTTTACCACGAATTAAGCTAAGTGTTGGTGTAGAAAATGGAGGTACCCACATTAAATGTAATTATGCTTGCTAATTTGTTAGCGTAATGAAGTAGCTAAGTGTTTGCGTAGACCTTGTTTGGATAAACACTTGTTTGGGGAAAATAAAAATATTCTTTACATGTTATTATCTTGACTTGAAGGGTAAAGCCGCGCTGTAGACAGTTGCGTCTAAAGCACGAATGGGCCGGCTCGACCGGTTTGATACCTCTGTCTCACAAAAACCGATGTAAAGTGGCAGCTCGCTGTCGCGTTTTGTTCGGTGAGTGAGATTTCCGGTGGCCCAATTCATCCCCTCCCTTTCCCCAATCCATTTTCCCTCCCCTTCCATTCCTTCCTTTTAGGTTGGCAACGCACCCATGATTATTTTTGTGTCTGGGGTGTCTATGGGCGGTGGAGTTTACTAACCATCAGGTGATTTATCTGCACGTTTGCCAATCTCTGCAATAAAAAAGTTATGTAAAAATTATGTCGTTAAATAAGGTTTTCTGACTCTACAGTAAGTATTTACGAGCAAATACTTCATATCGCAACAAGAAATAGGTTAATATACCTATTTTTATTTTTTCTAGGTAATTACCTAATTAAAGAAACTTAATTCCCAAGAGAAACTACAAAAATGTTTAATACCTATAGTATTGGTTAACACGCCGAAATATTGTAGAATACTTTAAAATTAAATGCAATCATGAATCCAATTTAAATATATTATTTTATTTTTCATCTCAAAAATATATATTCAGTTATTTTAAATTTGTTGTATTTCAGCCATTACTTGATTTATATAAGAGTTTAAAGTTAGTCAACTTTTTGTAATATGGCCGCTACAGGTTTCTAAAACACCTAACCAACAAAACAGCTTTAGGCGTTCTATATTTTTAAAGCAAAAAACAAAGTAGCTTAATTTATTGTACAAAGTTGTACTTAACGCTGAAACATGGTTTAAATAGGCCCCTGATTTACTGAATTGTTGCTTTAGTTGCTTCGTTTCTTTATCCTGCAGGCACTGTTTACTATTCTCGGACTTAAGATAACAACAAATCTTTATTGCAAACAGTTAGAGGAAATATATGACGTCACTTTCGCGGAACACCCTAAACATAAATAAACATTCTTTTATCACATTAGATTAAATAGCAGGTAATATAAGTAAAGTTATATTTACACATAATGGGCCTTACTTATAAAAATAGTCTAACTGAACCAATGGTAAAGAATATTCTGTCCCTTTTATTTTCAAACAATGTGACACAAGCAAAAAAGTGACAGAATATTCTTAGCCATTTGCTCAGCTAAACTATTTTTATAAGTAAGGCCCAATGTTCAAAAGACTTAAGTCATAAGATAATCATAAAGACAGGCATACTATGCGTGAAAATGTTAATTGCGTCTAATTCTGGCGTCGATCTCATATTAGAGTGGAATAAACGAAGGTTGAAAGAGAAGGAGTGGGATCGAAAAGAATAATATTTTATTTTATTTCTGTATTACGTATCGTGATTACCTGTGTAGGTAATCTAGGCTAATACAGAGGCCCGTAGCCCGAGCACGAAAAACTAATGTAAATGTTCGAGTTCGCTGCGCACTGATGACGTTTGGTTAATATTTCAAACAAATTTCATAGGCGCGCAACGAACTCGAATAGCTTCGGCCGCAGTCCATAATTTTTGCACTTTGTTGTTTCTACGGTTTATCGCACGCAGAAGATGCATTTGTTTTGATGGTTTATATGGGATAACAATTAAAAGCAGTTGGTTCTATTGTGTCTAGTCGATAGACACCATCACATAAGGTGCCTGTAGCTATTACATCATTATTGTCGTAAATATGACATTTGCCAGAACTAAACACAACTTTAAATCCTTTTCTAACCATATCACTTACAGATAACAAGTTTGCTGTTAAGTTAGGTACATAATAGACATTACTTATAGTCTTTAAATTACCATTTTTCATATGAACACTAACACGGCCTCTACCGGCAGTATACAACTTGTCACCATTTGCTACATTCACTTCTATTGCCTTTTCATCACTCACAAAATCACTCATAACACTTTTGTCTCCGCACATATGTCTTGTAGCACCGCTGTCTATGTACCACAAGCCAGGCTTGATATATGTTGACAGAGCAATCAGTAGCGCTTTGGATTTGTCTGTATTGGTCTTAAATATCTTTTTATGCCCAGACTTAGGACAATCCTTAATGAAGTGTCCTACCTTTTTGCATCTGTAACATTTTGGTTGTTTCTTGACAATTAAGGCAGAGGCAGCTTCACTGCCGTCAATCCTCCGAATATTTTCTTGCAGTAATTTTCCTTTTACAATTTCACTACAAAGTTTAACATTGGAATTCTCAATTGCCATTATCAACGGGTCATAATCTGGTGTCAAGCCGCTCAACATTATCACCGCTATGAAATCATCTTCTAGGGGTGAACCTATCTCACTTAGTTGTTGTGCCATTTCAGTAATTTTGTTGATATATGTCTCCATATTTGTGCTCTCCTGCAGTTTTGTTGCAAATATTCCTCTGAGGAGCCCCAGCCGACGACATAGTCCTCTGTCTTCATAGGCTTTTACTAAACTATTCCAAGCCTCATATGCTGTGGTGGCTTTGCGGATGTGTGGAATTACTGATGGTTGCACTGACAACGCAATTCGCGCCAAAGCCTTTTGTTGCTTCTTCATATCAGTATTAACCTCATTTTCAACACATTCCCAGAGTTCTTCTTGAACTAAAATCATCTTCATCATGAATTTCCACGAGTTATAGTTGTCCATACCTTTTAGTTTCTCTATAGAAATAAAATTTGTATTTGTAGACGACGCCATTATGTTGAAACCACACCGCCGTAATTCCGTAGGAGGTTATAATTTTGCCGGTTCCAAGTTTTCGAGTGAAATTCAATATGATTTATATATTTTCGATATCCTGGGCCCATAACCTGATGGTTTATATGGGATAACAATTAAAAGCAGTTGGTTCTATTGTGTCTAGTCGATAGACACCATCACATAAGGTGCCTGTAGCTATTACATCATTATTGTCGTAAATATGACATTTGCCAGAACTAAACACAACTTTAAATCCTTTTCTAACCATATCACTTACAGATAACAAGTTTGCTGTTAAGTTAGGTACATAATAGACATTACTTATAGTCTTTAAATTACCATTTTTCATATGAACACTAACACGGCCTCTACCGGCAGTATACAACTTGTCACCATTTGCTACATGTTTCGTTTGCATATTCCATTATACTTTTAGTGTGTATTCGTGAATAAAAAATATATTTTTTATCTAATAACCATAAGTATGACTAATCACAGTCTTGATTTGCTTTGTCCTAAGATAATTTGAAATAAAACTTCCTCGTCGCACCTCTCCGCGTTACGAATGTCTCGTAACGATGTTACCTAAATGAAATTAAACATTTATTGCAAAAGTTCCGGAACCTAAACTTTGTTGCGAGGAGATAACGCATGAGCGTATTTTTACTTTTAATTGGATAATTACATTTTATTTTGAATATGGAAATAACTTTTCATACCATAATTAGGTATTTTGCGTTAGATTTTGTCTGTAGAAATTGGCGGGGGACAGATTACTTCGCATTTAAGTATTCAATTAAATAGTGCCTACATTTAGTATTGATAGTACGTTATCAAGATTTAATTTTCTTTTTATTATTGGAAAATAATCAGTTTATTTTTTTATTACTAATCATAATAGCTCGAAAGACCTCGATTAAATATGTCACATGTACCTACCTACTGTGAGTTATAATTACTGTGAGTTATTCGTGGATGCTCTTTTTATTCCATGAAGAGACAACTAATCAATATAAGAAAATTAAAAACTTACCCAAATTTCGCTTTCGCTAGGAGAATGCAGTGTGCTGTCTGATTCTGTTTTTTATCCGTATCCAGCACGTGGCAAGCGGAGTGAAGTCCAAAGATAAATCAGCGACCAATCGATTATTTTGATATCTTGTGATTCCTGTGGAAAACCTGTTAGGTCAAGACAACTAGTTTTAACAGTTTGCTGAATCGATGTCAGTTTTCGTTTTCCTCATATATTTGAATAGCAGCGCCTCTTGCAGTAACTAACAACTATTATTGTGTTCAATGTAAAAACTCAAGACTAACACGTATATATCGGGCACGTTTATAAATCCTTTAAAATGAGCAGGGTCCCTTATCTTGTCCGTGATGGAATAAATTAGTTATGTTATGATTCGCATAGCATAATTTATCTAAACACGACCAGTGACCATACTTCTTACAATAACTGAAGTGATATTGTATCATCAAAATACACATCATTATATCATGAGATTATTGTTTTTAGGGACCAAACAAAAACAAACTCATTTCCAACACGGAAAAGAATAGAAAACTCGGTATACAAAACAAACAATCGTATACGGTAATGTTTCGTGCTCACGTATCCAGAAGGAATAATTTTGCCTAAATACAAGTTGTTTTCGGCAGAGAAGGGAAGCACGTGTCAGATCAAACATCGCCCCGGGGCACCACAAATCATGCCGCAAAAACCTGTTGTAGGTAATTTTGGACGGCTGATCTTGCCGATACTCGAGATAACCGGCCTTACAAATTGCTTTCGAGCTTAAACGGCTATATTTTATCTATTTATTTATTGCCTCTATTGATATGTATTACACCATGGTTTTACGCTCCACCGGTGTTTTTGTAATTTAGGGTGATGCATGATCTTTCAGATAACTGATTTCATTTTTGTAAAATTGGATTTGTCGTTTTAGGGATTAGGGTCCGATCTGCTTTAATTCTTTATTAATGGTTTTAAAATTTTGTTATGTTTATCAGACAGGTAGGTACATAGGTGGAAAATACGAATTTTAAATACTTTCAATATAAATAAATTATAATTTCAAAATGTTCGTTTTCGATCATAACATTGTCAGTAATAGGACAGTTTCTACTGACACCATAAAAATCCAAAGTTGGTATGTAATATCTTATATCGATATCTTCGAAAAATTAATTATGTTAATTACAAATTTAATATATCTAGGACTAAAACTCTCAAACATGCATACATGCACTCAAGTAATAAAAAGTAAAAAAAATACGAAATCCTAAATAGCTACATAGTTTAAATTTAATACGTCCTAGTCACGGTAACTGTTGGCGGCATTAAGAATTCCTTTATTATTTAAAGTAAACGAGAACACAAATGCTTGTAGCAAATAAAGCCGCTTACACACGACGCGTTATGGCAAAAGCTTAAGCGTTTTATCTTGGGATTAGTATACATCGTAGCTAATTTACGTGATTTTGCGTAACATGATGGGGCCTTGTTTGTAGGATCAGGTGTGAAGAAAATTTAAATATGTTGGGATATATTTTATGCGCTTAATAATTTGAAGCGTTTTGTATTTTTGAATATATGGCAATTCATTAAAGTAGAATGAATTATTTTAATTTGATGTAGTTTATAGTTGTCCAAACAGGAATAATACAAATAATAATAATAATAAATATCAACAGTTGAAGTAATTCATATGTATGCTTAATTAGGTCATAATAGAACCAATAAATCTTTTGATTATTTTACATGTCTGATTAAGTCACGCCCATTTGAGTGATTTTTTTAATGAATTTAATAGGAGCAATAGGCATATAATAATATATATTTTAATATAATAGAATACAGAAGTACCATTAAATTTTTTTAAGCATATTGCAAAAAAGAGCCAGCTTACTTTTACCGCCTGTCTGAATTTAATCTCTTCTGAACTACACAAACTGTTTTATACGTGGATGTTTTATATATTTCCGACTATAATCCCTCTATATATATCCCAAACATCCAGATCCACTCAGTCGTTCTGCCGTATTTGAGTAACAAACATCCACTCAAACTTTCGCATTTATATTAGTATAATTTTTTTTAATAGCAGACACTGGCAAACGAACAGATGGTAAGTGATCTCCACCGCCCATAGACACCCAAGACACAATAAGAGTCATGGGTGCGTTGCCAACCTAAAAAGAGGAAATGGAAGGGGAGGGAAAAGGGATTGGGAAAGGTAGGAGGGGAAATGGGCCACCGGAAATGTCACTCACCGAACGAAACGCGACAGCAACCTGCCACTTTACGTCGGTTTTCTATGAGACAGTGGTATCAAACCGGTCGAGCCGACCCATTCGTGCTGTAGACGTAACCGTCTACAGCGTGGCTCTACCACTCAATAATATAAATGTGTTTTTACAACGAGTATATTGTAAATACTAATGATCTTTTAAAATATTTCGATCGGTACTTTTTATTGACAGTAGGTACACTCCTGTCAGTTACATGAGAGTAATATATCTGGGTATCTAGAGAGAAGATTCCGCCCACTGAAACCAAACTCCGCCTACGTTTAATAAACGATTTTTAGGATCACCTGTTATTTGCTGGGGTTTTAACGTCGCTTATAGAAACTTAGTTATATTTTGTGATATTACGGTGATGTAGTGGCATTGTATGCGCGGTACGACTGTCGTCCTGAGGTCTCGGGTTCGATCTCCAGGTCATCTCTAGGAGATAGTTTGTCTATTCAGTATCAGACCGCAGTCAGGAATTTGTATCCGATAAGGCGACAGGCTTGCCCACTATGACATCTTGGACGAAAATAAGCTCTGAGAAATATGGGTGTTCTAGTTCGCTTTTGCCTATTGATATATATCATGATGTAATCGGTATTGTATACTACAAGTTATGTAGAATATTATACCAAAAATACTTGCAAGTAGAATGATACATATTTTGTCCACAGGTACCTACTGATTTCTTAAGTTTACGCGAATGCATTGAAATAAAACTATTTTTACGGATTCTATCACGATTTGGTTTTTATTTTGAATTGTCCACAGGTATTAAGGATACGTCTTAAAATCCACGCGTATCTAATTAGAGGTATAAATTTCACAAACTATATTATGTATGGGCTCATGATGTCCAATAAATTGGAGCAACCTATCTTCAATAGCATCAATACAAGATAATTTAAGGTTATTCTAAGTTATTTACAATATATATTTTATGATATATTAAATAGCATTAATTCAATTGGAAATAATATCTGTACCACTCCTTAATGTATTTAATATTGTTTTGAGGTATTTAAATACACATTACGCAATTTGTAAAATGTGCGTAGGCACGTAAAAGGGAAGCACTTTCCGGTAATTCCATTTTTACGCCTTGATTTTACGAACTTCAGTTATTTAAAAAACGTGGCGTAAAAAATTGCAGCTCGCAATGACTTCGCTTTTTAGTTTTTGTTCAAATTGCAATTAGTGAAGAGTTTGCGAATCCTCCGCGTTGTGTCAGAGATTGATGACAATGGAAATTTTATACATCGTTAGTCACAACCGAGTTAGGTGAGCGCGCTGTTTTTTCAGTAATCCTACCCACCATGGCATCAACAATTATTTCTCATGAACTCGGCAAGGTTAATTTTGGTGAACTTTCCTTCCTTTGACATGCGAAGCGCCCAAAGACATTCAACAGTACACAGACGGGACAACAGCACGAGTATAATCCAAAAAACTTAGTGGTCACTCACTCGTAGGTATTTGAAAAATACGTCTCTGCCTACCCCCATGGGATGCATGCGTGAGTGTGTATGTATGTACATGCGCAAAGTCGTGCCAGTGTATGATGTTTAGACAATAAAATTGTCTTAAGTGATTCTTGAACATTCACATAACATTCTAGGGTGTAAATTGTAATAAGCGACCTCGCATCGTAATAAGTAGACGGCGTTACTGACGTTTGAGATATATTTTTTGTATGGAAATTTGCTTAGCTTCTCTATAATTAGTAATATTAAATCTCTATGAAAACGCCACAATGTTGCGATATGCGTCCGGCCTGGCGTCGATTGGCCACAGATATTATCGCGGGCACACGATGTCGATTGGCCATTAATCGACAGCTAAAAACCGATAAATTTTGTCACCACATTAATAAATAACGGAAATGGTAAACGCTCACTCATTTACGTGAGCGGGGCGACGCGGCGGCTACAACATGACGGGAAAAAATACTCTCTACTCATTTGATTGGCTGTTACAATCAATTTTTATACCACGAATTGGTATTATTGAGCCGGATTGCGGGGCCGAGCTCATTCGTTTGTGTTTATCAGTAGGGGAACCGATAACTCTCATTCCGCTCGGCGTGACGCAATGCAGAGATTAAAGGCTTACACTCGTAGCGCCCTGGATGTGGACATGGAACCAGCCAGATCCAATATGAGCCCAATCTGACAAGCAATCGACGTCTGTACACCAACATTGAATTGTGGACATTAGGTTTATATCAAAGTTACTTTTTCAGAAAATTCGGTAGGCCGTGAGGTTTTGTGTCGTTTGACAACAATGTAGCGATAAATAAAAAATCCTTTTAGCAGAGATGAAAACAGACGCGTAAATCTTGGCTGCTCAACCGGCTGACATACTGTTACAGGCAGTTAATCCGGTGATCCGGGTCGCGAGCTCCTGCCTCAGCTGACATCGGGAACACCGGCTCTGCTTTGTGGGGATCCGCCTTAAATCGGCACGTCATATGCTTGTCTTTATTCTTTTTGGGTCTTGGTAATTTTATTTATTTTCATGGAAATAGCTATGAAAAAACCAAACAGACCGACTTCAAATCACCCAACCACCCTTAAAATAGGCTCTATCGAATACAAAAGAATTTTGAAAATCGGTCTACATTTGGCGGACATATAAAAATATACAGACGAATTGAAGATCTCCACCTTTTTAAAAATGGGTCGAAAAAATGTATAAAATAATAATATTAAAAAAATATATTAAATACACCTAACAGTCACACACCTAGTCTTGACCTCACACTACGTATAACCTGTATCGTGGGTGTCAGAGACAATGAGAGACTGTCCGTCCCACAACATCCAGACTTGAAACAAATATCTATGAGCCACACAAATATTTGTCTCAATGCGGGAATGGAACTTGCGGCCTCTCGCTTCACAGCCGGCTGTTCACCCGCTGCGCCACGGAGGCTGTCCCAATATCTGTCACAAAGTTATTTAATATTCAATAACTGTCAGTCATTCAGGCGAAATAGTTGCACATTATTGTATCTGTTTTTGTATCCTTTCGAGGATATAACAAATAAGGAAACAAGATATGTTTACGTATAACAAGAATAATTTGTTACTCGACCGTCGCCGGTCAGGAGGTCGGCCGTAGAGCGCTGTTGTCAACAATGTTACCTGTTTATTTTAACAACGTAAACACCCGTAAATTTATTGGGCTTAATATTGTCACAGTTCGGGAATCGGCTTGATGCGTTAAATCTGTTGACGAGCGATAGTGCTGTTAACATATACTGTATACAGTGTTCGTTAATAGGGTTTAAACAGCTTGTTTTCATTATAGACTGAGTCGACAGTGATAGCGTACTTTATGTTCGACTATCAGGTTATAATAAACTGCCTTTTGACTGCCTCGGTGGCGTGGTGGTATTTCGTTACGACTACGGTTCTGAGGTCTCGGGTTCGATCCCCGGGTCGGGCAAAGTGATATTGGATTTTTCCATATCAGCCCGGAGTCTGGAATTTGTTGATATCCTATCACATCTGGGACGGAACTAAGCTCGACGAAATGTGGGTGTTCTAGTTCGCTAGTGCGCCTCTGCCTACCTCTTCGGGGATACAGGCGTGAGCTTATGTAGTCTTTTTATCCCCCTTACATCTTCTTAGCGAATCAATTTGCAAAATTCTTTCTTAGTGCTCGCCTACGTCATAAAAGGAAGACGTGTCTAAAATTTCAAGTTCCTAGTTCCATTAGTTTCGGCTGTACCCTGATACGTCAATCAGTAAGTTTATCTTTTTATTAAATAGCATAGCTGTTGCTCGCAACTTTGTTTTCATGGATATCTCATGGAAATCATAAATTTTTCCAGGATAAAAAGTAGCCTATGTTATACACTGATAATGTAGCATTCCATGGAAATAATGTTTAAAATCGGTTTAGTAGTTTTTGAGCCTATTCATTACAAACAAAAATACAAAAAAAGCTTTCCTCTTTATAATATTAGTACAGATTAGTATAAATATAGATTCCGAGGTAATACAAATATTAACTTCCACTAAAATTAAGTGAAAACTCGAAAATAATAGGCACCTTTTCCAAACGATAAATCTCACTCACGAATTCGCAATTTAACAAACTTTTTTCTCGAGTTACAAAGTAATGGCCTTTTGATTGCAAATTAACGATAAAAAGCACATAGACAAGGAAAACGTGAAGTATTCCAAACGTTTCTGTAAATGCACGAACAATCTTTTAATTTAGTTAATTGCTAGTCACTGTGAAGAGGTTGAAGACGTTCTTGAGAGATCACGAACGTCTTTATCCAATTTATTTAACGATGGAGTTGCTCTCATTAGAGATCGTAGTGGACGGGTCGGAAGGCCCTCGGGGCCGGCGACTGCTACCTTTGCTCCTGCTTGTTCATTAGTCCCGGCAACTCGACTACAGGTACTAGAACATTCAACTGCGACATCCGGGGAATTTACTCAGCGCCGTGCACGATGTTCGACGCCACCGTAAACAACTCTTAAGGCACGTTTTGAGGTAAAGTTGCATTACGAAGACGCACCCGTTTGAGCTAACATCGCCTATAACAAATTGTGCCTTTATATGAAATGTTTTGCAATTATAGAGGTACAATATAAGCTCACGCCTGTAGCCCGAAGGGGTGGGCAGATGCTAACAAATAGAATACCCACATTTTGTAAGCTAATTTCCATCCAAAGTGATAGTGGGCGAGCCTATCGCCATATCGGGCACAAATTATCGACTCTTGTACACTGTTTAAACTCATTTCAGTTATGATTAAATTCTTGATTAATTTATCGATGAAAACCTATACCAGTCTGCACTGATTCTTAGACACACTTGTTAGCAGACAGCGCCTATCTCAGCGTTTAACTTAAAACCTAGATAGTTGAGTACGCTCTTTACTTTCTAGTTTAAGTACTTAGTGCGTAAGTTTAAGTGTTGCGTCTTTTCTCAGTTTGTCCTTGGCCTAGTAGACTAACGACCTGTGAACATCTTGGACACTTACCGCAAATTAAAACCCTTAATCACAACATCTGCAGTGACCAGCAAGAATACCAGTGTTTAAACAATAATTAGGCATATTCGCTTTTAACGATAAGACCGCCCACAATCCATCATATTATGTTGATACATTTATCTTTGCATTTTTTTATAGCAGAGGCTGGCAAACGAACAGATGGGTCACCTGATGGTAAGTGATCTCCACCGCCCATAGACACTCAAGATACAAAAAGAATCATGGATGCGTTGCCAACCTAAAAGGAGGGAATGGAAGGGGAGGAAAAAGGGAGGGTGGTAAATGGGCCACCGGAAATCTCACTCACCGAACCAAACGCGACAGCAAGCTGCCACTTTATGTCGGTTTTCTTTTTTTGAAATATGAATATGCATTTGAAATTAATACAACAAGTTTTTTTATGATGTATAAAGTTACACACATCAACATAAGCTCACGCCTGTATCCCCACAGGGGTAGGCAGAGGCGCACTAGCGAACTAATACACCCACATTTCGCCGAGCTTAGTTCCGTCCCAGGTGTGATAGGGGGCGAGCCTATCGCCATATCGGGCACAAATTCCAGACTCCGGGCTGATATGGAAAAATCCAATATCTCTTTGCCCGACCCGGGGATCGAACCCGAGACCTGAGGACGTTAGTCGTACCGAAATACAACCACGCCACCGAGGCAGTCTTAAAATTAATAATAAAATAAATTGAGTAATTATAAAATATCTACCTATCTTTCATTGCAAAATCCCGCAGATCCAAGTATCCGAAATGTCAGGGTTACCGGTGACTTTATAATCTAGATCAAGCAACAACCAATAAAATTGGTTCTGAACCCGATTTGATCGGCTTAGTTAAACCATTCAATTGAGGCGAAACTAAGAGCTATGATATATCATATTTATTAAATAAAAACTTTTATTGATTACGTCCATAGATTGATTACGGGCTACAAATCTTATGCTATGATAGCTCTTGGGGCAACCTTTATCTAGGAATGTGGAACAGCTCCCTCAGGATAGAATTTGTTACGGTACGAACGATGTCGTGGATAAAAAATAGCCGGGAATAAAATTCTAAAGAGTGCAATGTTGGTATTGAGAAACTCCAGATACTACCTCTATATTACTTAATTGGTATGTACTGCGGTTGCCGGTTTAAATGAAATATTTATGAACGAATGTGATACTCAGTTTAAATTAATATAATTGATATCAGACAATTTTATTAACTCACATGCAAGTAATGATTTGGAGGGTGCATACCTAGATTCGATACAGGGATAGATACCCCAGAAATCCCTCACTCGTTGAAACTCAGCCAAATCTTTTCTGCAGCATAAAAAATATGTGCTGCGCCGACATCACATTGGAGTGAGATAAGGACAGTTGAAAGAAATTAATAGAAGAAGTACTTACATAGACTTACGATTGTATTCCGAAGAGGTAGGTAGAGGTCAACTAGAGAACTAGTTACAAGAGCCCACATTATGTATGCCAAGCACATTTCCGTCCCAGATGTGATAGGGGACGAATTTATCGCCACATTCAGCACCAATCCCAAATTCATGATTAACACTGAATAAAAAAAAACAATATCACTTTGTAGGAAATATATAACATTAGCCCGTTAATATTATTATTCGACTGCTGGGCACGGGCCTCCTCCACCATGCCTTAGTCTACCATGCTGGCCTAATGCCGGTTGGTAGACTTCACATACCTTCGAAATTCTTGTGAAGAATTTTCTCAGGTATGCAGGTTTCCTAACGATGTTTTCCTTCACCGTTAAAGCAAGCGATAATTCATAATTAAAATACACTTAACAATGAAAAAGTCAAAGGTTTATGCTACTCTTTGGGGTTGGTCTCGAACATCCGACACTCGTCTTGGCAGTCCATACCATTCCCAACTGAGCTATCGCCGCTTTTAAAATACAAAAATGCACAATTAATAATACGTTACACACATGGCCTATAAACATTCTTATGTACTTATTCAAAACTTTCCTCTTCCGTCGCTTTTCCAGCATAACATGAATTTTCAAACGGTAGCTGTTAGCATAAACTTCTCGTAATAAGCATTTAAAAGTATGTTACATACAAAAATATAGCACGAATAAAGTCATAATTCAAAGAATATCTCGTGTCGCCGCGTGTTCGTGACAATGTAATATAGACAATACTTTAAGAAGGGGCTATGCCTCGTTCAGTACGAATTTTCCAGTAAGTAAGCAAGTAGACTAACTAGTTGATAAGTGGGTAAGAGTTTGTCTTGCTGTTTGTACAAGTTGATGTAATTTTTGCAAATGGCGGTAAATGTCAGTTATGCTTTGACATTTGTAAACAGATACAAAATATATTGTAATATTCTATTTATTGAAAACAAAGTCAAAGAACAACAACCGTTGACAACCTTTGCGCCTCATACATTGTCAAACGAGCAACGACGTAAAAGTCTAAAAGAGTGAAACAAAGAAAAGATTTTCGTTCGCTGTCATTATTTCATTGTGACTGTAAGGCCTTAAAAATCAAACAGCGAGGCGAAAATGTATAATATACCAGATAAATAGACTTTACTACGATTCACTTTGGACGTTTTGTGACTACATTAAAACGACTATACACACAATAAAACCGTGTCTCTAGCGTTCCTGTCTGTTTGGAAAAACCTTTAGAAAGTTGGGCAACTATCCCGATACACAATGTAAAGGCAGCTTCATAGACAAAGCGTTGGAAAAGGGTAAGCTATATCGCCCTCCACACGTCCCTGAAATATGATTTCGATAACTTGGGTGCTATTGGACAGGGATCATCTTTTTATAAAATACTTTATTTTACACATGCTTTGGTCGTGATATTTATTTCTGAATATTTTAGTAAAGCACTTTATAGATTTATTGATATTGGAGAATAAATAAAGTATCAAATATAAATCTGTGTTTTCATAATAATGTAATGGCTATTGGCTACTCGGAATTACAATATTCATAATAATTGTTGATAAGTACAAAACTAGTGATTTGGGAGATAAACACGAGAGAAGTAAACGGTAATAAAATTTCTGTCATTCGTAAATGTATGCGAGCTCGCCGTGCACTGATGACATTTAGTTAATCATCATCAGCATCAGCGATAGGACGTCCACTGCTGAACATAGGCCTCCCCCAAAGAGTTTATATTACATATATAATATCATTTGGTTAATATTTCAGTCCAATTTCATAGACGTGCTTCGAGCTCGAATACATTTACGATTGTCAGAAATTTTCCTGTTCAGACCACAGAATATACAAATCTGTATGATCCCTGTACAATAAAATAATATTTTCATATTGATAAGATACTGAGAATGGGTTTGATTTTAATTAAATTCAGCCTATAAGTTACAAACTATCTCCGCCTGAATGGGACTTTAGGGTAGTAAAGGTAGACATCACTAGTAATTTGTACGTGGAGTTTAAAACCAAATGTTCTAATTATAGCCTTACATCCTGGCTGAGAATTGTTGATATAGGATTTTCTAACTCCATTTTTAATTGAATTAAATCCTTACTTTTCTATATGTTACGTAGAAACTGCTGAGCCAATACCAGCGTAGTTTACAGTTCACTTTATTAACTTAATACAAATATACGTCTCTCCAAATAGCTCGTTTTCGAATCATAAGAATCGTTCTTCATTTCTACCTGTTTTTATCCCATCTCAATGTGGGGACGGCGCAGCACACTTTGTCAAGCATGTCGCAGAAAGGATTTGGCTTAATTTTAACGACCTACTATCTGTCTGACGTCAAACCTTCTTTGGGGGATTCAGTCCCGAGAAAAGAGGAAGAAAAAAGTCCTACCCGACCTGGGAATCAAACCCAGGACCCAGGTCTATAGCCTATAAACGCTACAATTATACCAAGGAGGTAATATCTAATATCTGGGAGTATAATTCGTGTTTTCTCGTATTAATCTTATTAAGTAATCTTAAGTCGTCTCCTTGGTCTAGTGGCAGCACATATGGACTGTGGACCGGGAGGTCGTGGGTTCGATTCCGAAGTCGGGCAAAGCGAATTTTCCAATTTAATGTGCCCGGGACTGGATCTCTCAGAGGTGGTTAACGTCAGGCAGACAGCCGGTCGTAAAAACTATGCAACATGCAACTCTGCAACATGCTTGAAAAAGTGTGTTGCGCCGACCCGACATTGAGGTGGGATAAGGGCAGGTAGAAAGAAAGAATCCTATTAAGTAATCTCGTACTCTTGGAGTTCTTTACAATGTAGAATAATACTAATAATAATGTTGTAGTGGCGACATCATTACCATTCTCAGTCCAGATAAATGTGTACTCTTTATAATTTATAGTTTCCACGCGGTGAACTAGTCGCCTCGTCGCGTAAGCAAGCAAAGCTAAATGTTGTTTGTTCCTTGCAAACCCGGTCAAGTGCGAGTAAAACTCGTGCACCGGGTTTCTGCACCAAACGTGCTTGTGACCCAAAATGTTAAATCTTATTGAATAAATGCGTATTCAAGCAAATACATAAGTACAAAGTATGTAATTAAAACTGAAAATGAAGTTTAGTTAACATAAAGCAAAGTCACAAAGGCTATATTTTTTTTAATTACACGGTCTTCTAGCAATGGTAAATAGACGTAAAATTATAAATCTTGAATACAGAATAAATAGCAATTAATTTAGTACTGTAAACAAAATAATTTTAATAAGAAAGTTATTACAAAATCGCTAGATTTTACAGTCTCTGTGGCGCAGCGAGCGGGTAGTATGTTGTGAAAATAATCATTAATGCGTTGCCAACCTAACGAGAGGCGAATTAGGGATTGGGAAAGGGAGGGAGAGAGTTGGGTCACCTGGGGCCACCGGAAATCTCACTCACTGAAAGAAACGCGACATCGAGCTGTCACTTTACGTCGGTTTTCTGTGAGACAATGATATCAAACCGACTTTAACAAAAACTGCCTGACTGCCTCCGTGGCGTGGTGGTATTTCGGTATGACTACGGTTCTGAGGTCTCGGGTTCGATCCCCGGGTCGGGCAAAGTGATATTGGATTTTTCCATATCAGCCCGGAGTCTGGAATTTGTGCCCGATATGGCGATAGGCTCGCCCCCTATCACATCTGGGACGGAACTAAGCTCGGCGAAATGTGGGTGTACTAGTTCACTAGTGCGCCTCTGCCTACCCCTTCGGGGATACAGGCGTGAGCTTATGTTATGTTTTAACAAAAATAAAATTGGACGCGAAACGAAAAACTCGTTTAATAAAAACTGTGTAACTAGAGTTGCCCTGACGGCGCTGACGCCCTGTAGGGTTGATAAAACTAGTCGATCTAGACTTTATACTGTTGTGAATATTTATGAACGTTCCGATATTGTAACTCGGTGAAACTTCACCGCGGGCGGGCGGCGCGGCCGGGCGGCCGGGCGTTCCTATGCAGTGGGTGGCGTTCGCCTATTGTGTGGGTATTTCAGCTAAAAGTGGTAAAATACGACGAGTTGCCTCAACAACTTTGGACTTGCATATTTATGAGTGTACTTTCAAAGACTTGAGTGATGAGGAAATAAAAGTAAATAGCTGCAGCGTTGTTTGTTACTTAAAACGACGTAATTATATTTGTATTCGAGGAATATTATTTGTTTACTTGGCTCAGTAGCGTGGTTGTATTACGGTACCGTCCTGTGGTTTTGGGTTCGATCCCTGGGTCGGGCAAAGTGATATTGGATTATTACATATCAATCCGGAGTCTGGAATTTGTGCCCGATATGGCGACAGACTCGCCTCCTATCACATCTAGGACGGAACTAAGCTCAGCGAAATGTGGGTGTTCTAGTCGCTAGGGCGCAACTGCGTACCTCTTCGGGGATATAGGCGGGAGCTTATGTTATGTTATTTACACAATTTACAAAATAATGTTGTGATAGTTTTGAACCCTTGAACGTTAATCTGTGAGTTGAGCTTCTTTGGCGAAACAGCCTTCCAAACAGCCTTCCTTAAAATTTTACGGAATCTAAATAATGTTTTAACATTTTATGAATTCAATAAATGATTTGATTTTGAGTTTGCGGCATGAAAACAATTGTGTTTTACAGAGTTTTTTATGTTATTTTTTGCCAAAATTCGACCTAACTTTAGTAGTTAAGTGTGGCGTAGACATTGCAGATAGCTTACTTATTGTAGGTATTTTTAAAGCACCCATAACTCAGCAACTTTAATCCAGCCCACTATAACAGATGAGTGAAATGAGAAAGATTGTATAAACTGCTGTTCTAGTTTCGCAATAACCCAATTAATATTCTCTACAGCCATTTTAAAAATTTCAATCCACTAGCACGATCTAGTTATGTATCAATTTACCTTCATTAAGCCTTATTAGAAAACTGTTTCTCGCGGGATCTAATAACAATATCTTCTAAAATCAATACACCTGCTTAAGGGCGACTTGTACCACTATTACTAGAGTTAGTTCTAAACTTGATTTAACTTGCATGTCCCTTCTTTCTTCTTGCCCAATGTGGGGTCGGTGCAATAAACTTTTTCAGGCATGTTGCAGAATATATTTGGCTTAGTTTTTACGACCGGCTGCTTGCCTGACGTCAACCCCAACTGAGAGATCCGGTCACAGGCAAATTAAATGAAAAAAAAAATGCTTTTTCCGACCTGAAAATCGATCCCCGGACCTCCCCGTTCACAGCATTTAACTTGCATGTAATTCGTATATATTTCAATCAAGTTCAGGACTAGATCTAGATTAATAATCACGATGCAAGTCGCCTATACAGGCTGACCTGAATAGAGCAATATCGACCTAACTTATATTAGATGAACAAGCAAGTGCCAAGTGCCACTGATAATGGGAAAACTATGACCATCAGCCGTGATCACACCGATGGTAAAGATAAAGCACGTACGCGCAATCAAAGGGCATCGACCCGTTTTAGTAATGACGAGATCGTTTGACTACCTTCCAAATTCACGACGCGTGCGTTACTCTGAAACTTTTTACGATTATTACTACGATTTTTGATCCCCTCTTGTCGGCGAGCCACCTTCGACTTTCGCCCTCACATTTATTAACCGCTAAATGATAATGGCTGCTCGTGATCAAGAATTTATACAGGGGTGTTCTTATTAGATGAATTTCAAATATAATGCTGTCTTTAATACAAATACTGATTTTGCTCTATGTCAAAATAACCACAATGTTTGTTTAGCCGAGATTGTGTCCCAGTTGTGTTGGAGTAAATATTAAATATCTTGATGGAATGATGTTTTCGCAGCGTAGAATAGATATAATATTCAGCCACACATAAATGTCGGCGTTCGTGAACTTTTATTAGGACGATATGCCGTCTTATTTGTTACATAATTAATAATGAGTGGATGAAACCTTAATATACAGAAGTTACGTAAAGTCACGTCAACCTATTATTATTAAGGCACTTTTCTAAACAAGAAATTACTTGGCTTCAGAAACAATTTTACCTAAATATTACAATATTTTTATTGGGTTAGCTCTTATTTGATTAGAATATGTATACTACAGAATTAATTAGTAAGTATTTATCATATGTATAACTTGCATTTTTATAGTTGTACGTTGTGGCACATCCCTACAAACGTCACTATTTCCCCTTCCTTACTTCGCTAAGATGGCTATGTGTAACCGTGTTAGAAACTGTAATTAAATAAATCCGGATGTATATATATCATCATCATCATCATCAATCATCAATACATATAATAAGAATGTAAATATCGCGCGTCTGTACATTACATAGATTTCCAAATAAACTAATTGAGGGGGTTTATAATTAGTAATAGAATACATTTTTAGAATTTTTGTCTGTCTGTCTGTCTGTCTGTCTGTATGTTTGACCGCGTATCAAATGAAAACCACCAAAATAATTTTACGGAACTGGATAGAAAATCGGACCACATCTTGGAAGAACATTTAGGCTTTGTTTTATTGAAATCGGTTAACTCTATCAAAAGATATGGATATTTTTGTATCATGTGTGCCATTGTTGGGAGTTCTATAAAGCCAGAAAGTGATTTTCAAATTTATCAATAGATGGCGTTACCATTTTTTCTGAGTCATATTGAATATTTTACGAATTATATACCATTTTAAAGTCGTTTAGTGATCCGGGTCGAATTGTAAAAAGTGACCGCCATGTTGTTTTTCCATGTTTTTGGGCCAATTGACTTCAAAATCGATATCTGAGTCGCTCCGTAGTTCCAAACGACGGAACCGATGTCAAAGCTGTCAAAAGAGGCCGCCATTTTGTTTTTCTTTGTTTCTGGGCCAATTTACTTCAAAATCGATATCTGAGTCGCCCCGTAGTTCCAAACGACGGAACCGATGTCAAAACTGTCAAAAGTGGCCGCCATTTTGTTTTTCTTTGTTTCTGGGCTGATTGACTTCAAAATCGATATCTGGGTCACCCCGTGGATTCAAACGACGGAATCGATGTCAAAGCTGTCAAAAGAGGCCGCCATTTTGTTTATCTTTGTTTCTGGACCAATTGACTTCAAAATCAATATCTGAGTCACCCCGTGGTCCCAAACGACGGAACCGATGTCAAAGCTGTCAAAAGAGGCCGCCATTTTGTTTTTATATGTTTCTGGGCCGATTGACTTCAAAATCGATATCTGGGTCACCCCGTGGATCCAAACGACGGAACCGATGTCAAAGCTGTCAAAAGAGGCCGCCATATTGTTTTTCTTTCTTTGTTTCTGGGCCAATTTACTTCAAAATTGATATCTGGGTCACCCCGTGGTTCCAAACGACTGAACCGATGACAAAGCTGTCAAAAGAGGCCGCCATTTTGGTTTTCTTTGTTGCTGGGCCGATTGACTTCAAAATCGATATCTGGGTCACCCCGTGGTTCCAAACGACGGAACCGATGTCAAAGCTGTCAAAAGTGGCCGCCATTTTGTTTTTCTTTGTTTCTGGGCCGATTTACTTCAAAATCCATATCTGGGTCACTCCGTGGTTCCAAATGACGGAACCGATGTCAAAGCTGTCAAAAGAGGTCGCCATTTTGTTTTTCTTTGTTTCTGGACCGATTGACTTCAAAATCGATATCTGGGTCACCCCGTGGTTCCAAACGACGGAACCGATGTCAAAGCTGTCAAAAGTGGCCGCCATTTTGTTTTTCTTTGTTTTTGGGCCGATTGACTTCAAAATCGATATCAGAGTCGCTCCGTTGTAGAATATTCAGACTAAAACGACAGGGTGGATCGACAAATCAAATGTTTTTACCGTTGGCCCTACAAAATACGCGTGCGAAGCTGCGGGCAAAAGCTAGTATGTAATAAAATAAGAAAAAAAATCATAAAAAAATAGATATATAAACTAAAGTGGTGTCAATAATAATAAATACGTATTTCCATAACACCAATAAGCGAACATGTTTTCAGTATCTACTCTTTATTCGTAAAGGTTTTTTCTTACATTTTTAAATATTGGGTAAAAAAACAAAAAATATTTAAATATATATAAATATAAGTAAATACACCCAATAGTCACACACCTAGTCCTGACCCCACACTAGGTATAACCTGTATCGTGGGTGTGAGAACTATGAGAGACTTTCGGTCTCACAACACCCAGACTTGAAACAAATATCTGTAGGGAACACAAACATTTGTCTCAATGTGGTAATCGAACCCGCAGCCTCTCGCTTCACAGCCGGCTACTAGTTCGCTACGCCACGGAGGCTATAAAAATATTCCCCTCCGATGGTGAGGCTCGGAACCAAACACCAACCGAAAACCTCTTTTCGACTAACAAGTCGAGGCTCATTTGTATCAATAGCAAAGATGATCTATCAGAACAATGATTGTTGAACCCTCATCTCTCACGCGAGTAACCTCATGTGCCAGGTTAAAATATTTACACATCTTGTCTTTTTCGACTTTCCAATAAGTGAATATTCATGTGTTCAGTACTCTTTATTTTTAAAGGTTTTTTCTACATTTTTAAATATATGCTATAAAAATAAATACATTTAAAAATATAAAAATATTCCTCTCCGATGGCGAGGCTCGGGACCCAAGCCACCGGCGGTTAGGACCCCAGAGTGAGGAACCTCCTCACAATTTATTATTGTTACAGTTAGCTAATACTATTAATGAAATCAGTGACTGTATAAATCTTTATTGATTGATGTAAGTTGTTGTGGCCTAGTTTCTATATATATAAAAAGTTAGCATGAGAGTTTGCCTCGAGTCATATACTACACTCGATATAATACGATATCGAGAGAAATAGTGAAGAGTAAAGTTTGTTGTGAAAGTTAAACAGTGGTACAGTTTATCGAATCCGTGGCACTGTGAGAGTCGCAAACCACAATCATTCGCCAACTTGCGCAAACTGACTTCGTTATTATATTTTTAGTATGTTGAATGAACACCCGAACCATTTAACTAAATTGTGGCGTGTGTGTGGACGTAAAGTTCTGTGAGATGTACTTGGTTCATGAATGAACTTCATTTAAATCACTTAATCCTCGAAATGAATTAAATTTCTATTTCAGTACTAACAACATTATCCAAAATATTTGAAAAAATTTTAAATAAAAGATTAGTAGCTTTTATGAATAAACATAACATTATTTCTGACAACCAATATGGGTTTAGACAGGGCAAATCTTCAGAAGATGCAATCTTAAATCTGACTGAAATAGTAATGAGAAACCTTGACACTAACAACAAATCAATAGGTATTTTCCTGGACCTATCTAAGGCCTTTGATACCGTCTCTATTCCAATCCTTATATCAAAACTGGAACGTATTGGCGTTAGAGGTATTGCTCTTGACATTTTTAAGGGCTACCTTAGCGATCGCTCTCAGTTTGTTATGATAGGAGATAAAGTTAGCAAAGAAGAACCCATCAATTTTGGAGTTCCTCAAGGAAGTGTCCTCGGACCCACCTTGTTTTTAATTTACATCAATGAGCTTTGTAACCTATCTTTGCCAAATTGTAAAATTATTATGTATGCTGATGACACAGTTTTGTTAACACATGGTAAAACCTGGTCTGAAACTCAATTACATGCTGAATCGGCTCTAGCCATTGTCACGACCTGGTTAGCACACAATCTTCTGACCCTTAACGTAAATAAAACCAACTATATGTGTTTTGCCCTAAAAACATCTTCTCTCCCCCCCTCCTCCTTTACATTAACTGCACATAGTAACTGTAACACTGTACAAAATTGCACTTGTCCCCCAATTAAGGCTACTAGCAACACAAAATATCTAGGAGTAATTGTTGATAATCTTTTAACCTGGAATGAGCATATTAAAGTCACTAAAAGTAGACTTCGTAAAATAATATATATTTTTAAAAATCTTAGATCTATTCTTGACCTAAAGACTCTTAAAATTGTTTATTTCTCACTAGCTCAATCTGTTATAACATACTGTAATACAGTCTGGGGTGGATGTGGCATCACAAAAATGTTAAGTCTTGAAAGAGCTCAAAAGGCTGTCTTAAAGGTCATGTTATATAAACCAATTCGTTTTCCTACCATTGAACTGTTTTCTTTAGCAAATGTGCTAACTGTTAGACAAAGCTTTATTCTTGATTCCATTCTTCGTAAACATTCACAACTTTTTTATAATCCTAGTTTTAGTAAACGTAGATATGATATAGTATGCCATACAGAATCATGTAGAACTACTGCATTTAGTCAACACTTTTGTTTCCTTGGGCCCCGCATATATAACAAAGCTAACAAACTACTTGATCTTTACTCATGTACTGTCCGTGATTGTAAATTTAACACAACTAAATGGTTGTTAACTTTATCATATGAAGACACAGAATTATTTCTGAATCAAATAGCTAATGGACAAACATAAACATGATACAATGATACAATTATATTTAATGCAGTACCATTGCTGTACACAATACATATTGCACACATATGCATGTACACATCTTTACACACACACACACACACACACACACACACACACACAAATACTTAAAAATATATATTTTGTAATTGTTCCAGTAGATAGATAAGTTGGAATAAAATAGTTTTTGTAAGTTTGGAGATGGGCGTTAATATCTGCGACACAGTTTCTAACTAATGCAGATCTTACCGAACATTATTTAATTTTAATTGTACTGATTTATTATTCCAAATAAAGAATTTTATTATTTATTTATTTATTATTTATTTATTTCTTGCTATTTGAATAAGCGTTTTCGACTGCCATGGTGGCGTAGTTCTATATATCTGGTACCTCTACCGTTCTGAAGTCTCGGGTTCGATCACCGGATCGAACAAAGTGATATTGGGTTTTTCAATTCAGTATTAGCCTCAAGTCTGGAATTTGTGCGATATGGCGATAACCTCGCCCCCTTTCACATCTGGGATGGAACTAAACTCGACGAAACGTGCATTGTGCGTATTCTAGTTCGCTAGTGCCAACTTCTTCGGGGATACTATTCCAACTTCCAAATCTTCACTGAGCTTGTTTTTTTGACTCAGACTTTCAGTTCGCTCTATAGATCTCAACCTTCGTGTTTAGATACTTTTTAAATTCCTCGACCTTTTCCCGTTCGCTAGTGCGCCTCTGCCTACCCTTTCGGGAATACAGGCGTGAGCTTATGTATGTACGTTTATCAATAGGATTGGCATGTGTTCTGATCTAAAATATTATTTTATACTATTAGCTAGCTGTTACCCGCGACTTCGTTCGCGTGTTTTATTCATAAATCTATGCTACAGGAGCGGTCTATTTTTCGGGGATAAATAGTAGCCTATATGCTCTTGCAGATTACAATCTATCTCGGTCTTTCATCGGGATCCGTTCAGCCGTTTTGGCGTGACTGAGTGACAAACATTCATCCATTCAAACTTTTGCATTTACAATAGAAGTAAGATGAACCAAGTTGATTGCTGAATAACATGTTCATAATAAATATAGGTAAACACTATGCAAGATTTGTATGGTATGTCAGGGGCATTATTTTGTGCAAAACTTTTCTTATAAACAATATAAAAATACGTGGACGTCCTGTGGCTGATGATGATGATGACGATGATAAAAAAATGAGTTAGTTGTACGAAATTGAAATGTATGTACCATACACCCTGATAGATATTATGGATACTTATAAAAACAGTTTAGCTGAGCAAATGGCTAAGAAAAGACTGCCACATTTTCGACCGATTTCCACAAAAGGAGGAGGTCCTCAATTCGTCAGTATTTTTTTTATGTATGTTACTTGATATCTCCGCCAAATGTAAACCGATTTTTATAATTATTTTTGTGTTCGATAGAGCTTATTTCAAGAGAGATCCCATATAAATTTGGTCACGATAGGTAAATTGGAAGTCGGTCAGTTAAGATTTTAAACTTGTGATTATTCCTTGTGTCACATCGTTTGAAAATAAAAAAGGATAGGCTATTCTTTACCATTTGCACAGTTAAACTGTTTTTATAGGTAAGCCCTTATAGGTCTTAATTGAAATCAAACGTCACTGTAACTAAAATATATTTACGCATATTCATTACTTTAGCATAAAAATATTGTTTAATAATAATTAAAAAAAGCAATATAATACTTAGCATTGGAATATAAATGGCATTTATATATGAAATTATTTGGACTCACAATTGATCTATTTGCATTTACTTTCCATTTAAATGCAAAATTCACAGTCACCTTTGAAGGTAACCATGTTTTCTTAATTTCATTTAACAACAATACCTACAGGTATAATTTATTTTGCAATTTAAAACAATACATCTGTTTACCTTAGGGTCACGTTATTTGACTAATGAATGGATATGACAATGTGTTTAACTCATTATGTACACCTATTTATAATTCTAAAACTAAAAATTAACAACTATTTTGACAATCAGCGTCTAGCTAGATAATATCGCGTTATATTATTGAATTATGACTGCCTCGGTGGCGTAGTTGTATTTTGGTATGACTACCGTTCTGGGGTCTCGTGTTCGATCCCCAGGTCGGGCAAAGTGATATTGGATTTTTCCATATCAGCCCGGAGTCTGGAATTTGTGCCCGATATTGCGATAGGCTCGCCCCCTATCACATTTGGAACGGAACTAAGCTCGGCGATATGTGGGTGTTCTAGTTCGCTAGTACCTCGCACCTCTGCCTACCCCTTCGGAGATACAGACGTGAGCTTATGTTATGTTATGTGTTATGAGAAAGTACCTATACTATATCGGACCGTGAGTTAATAAATCCGCGATAAGTGTTTGTCGATCGCCTTAGGATTGGCGCCCACTGACCAGCAAAATGCTCAACACGTTTTCAGAACTATATAGTGTAATGTCTAAAGATACCAAGTATGGATGCTTCTGTGGCGTAGTTGTAGAGTGACTGCCGTCCTGCGGTCTCGGGTTTGATTCCTGTGTTGGCAAAATTATTTTGGGTTTTTTATTCAACCCGTGGTCTGGAATTTGTGCTCGATATGGTAATAGGTTCGTTCCCTAGCACATCTGGAGCGGAAATGAGCTCGGCGAAATGTGGGTGTTCGAGTTCTGTAGTTCATCTCTACCTACTCTTTCGGGTATACAAACCAAGTGTAAATTATATGAAAATAAATACATCATTGGAATAAACGTACATACTGATCGATAATGATGTAAATATCCTGAATATCATCATCACTTGCATCCAATTTGAACCCATATTTCAATGGGGATTAAGCTCATTACAATTTTCGAAAAAAACTGCTTGAGCATTTCTATCTTATACTGCTCAGTAGGCGCTGACCTTAGAATATAGCGGACCATACAATAAATCAGTGATGTTCTGCGAACTAGTCTTCAGGAATCGAATACTAATCAAATCCGGGGCTGCATCTCGAGTGCTAATATTACATAATTCAAAACGATGGCAAGTGGTTTCATATTGATATTCAAATTATTAAACTTTAATATATTGTGGGCAAAGGTTGTGGGAACTTTTTAATTTCATTTTTTTATTATGATAATAAATTAATAAAAATGTTTTGAAATGCTGCGAAGTTAAAACAATAAATAAAACCCGCATTTAAAATTAAAATATTAATAAAACCATCATGCGCTATGAATCCTATGATCGAAACATATCATTAGAACTTACACTCTATTCTAGAATACTTCAAAATTCTCCGTAAAATATTCAATTATGCGAGTTAATATTGCGAAACCAAATAATCTATTTAAGCGGTACAAATAAAAATGTGCGTGTATAAACTAATTTGACGCAATTCGTAATAAAAATTTACATAATGCGAGAAAAGACCACCCCGCAAGAAAACACAAACGACGAGAATTTTATTTTCATGCTCACATTTGCGCAATTTGTATACAGAATGTAAATTAGAAAGCGCCTTATTCCTGCCGACGCGCGACGGCGTCAGGTTATTTAGCTCAGTGTCGGTGCTGCTTGACGAATAAAAATACAGATACAATGAATAAAGCGCTTTAGTCGCATTCGTTACCTTTCAAATTGCCCCTCCCTAATGAAATGTTATTACGAATTTTAATATTAAAGTGAATTTTCTTAATATTAAAATTATTCACAGACGTTTATTACAGCTACACCCTTTTTTATTTTGCATCTCAATGTGTTAAGACTCGTTTTTTTATTAAATTCGTTTTGTGTACAAGAGTCTTCACAATTATAATTTTTTTTTTTTCGTTTTATATAACTTTGTGTTGGTTTTCATGAACTTAAATGAATTGTATTTTGTATTGTTTTGGACAAACGAGCAAGTGAGTCACCTGATGGTAAGTGTTCTCCACATTCCATACATATCCACGACACCAAAACAATCAAACGAATAGCGATTATAAAAGTAGAAAATAATTTGACCATCGCGAATCTCACATTTTCAAGCACGTTGCAGAAAGAATTTGGCTAAGTTTTTACGACCGGCTGCCTGCCTAACGTTAACCCCCTCTGGGGAACCTAGTATTGGGTATATTAAATTAGAAAATTCTCTTTGCCCGACCTGGGAATCGAACCCGGGAATCTCACTCACAGAACAAAAATGGAGAGGTGCTTTTTCTTCACGTCGATTTTATATGAGATAGTGGCATCGAACCAGTCCAGCCTGGCCATTCGCGGTGGATATAACTGTCTACAAGGTGACTACCACTCACTTGAAAAACCGACTGCGGAGAAAAAGATAATAACAAGCTCTTAAAGCTGTATTAATAATGTGTTGCGGTGGATTGACAAAAAAAGCGAATGATTACATATGTACATACATAAGCTCACCCGCGTATCCCAGAACTACTAGAACACCCACATTTCGCCGAACTTATTTCCATCCCAGATGTGGTAGGGGGCACAAATTCAAGATTCCAGGTTGATATTGAATTGAAAAAAATCCATATCATTTTGACCGACCCGAGGATCGAACATGGCACCTCAGGTCGGTAATCGTATCGCGCACGCAATACCACTACGCCACCGAGGAAGGCAGAAAAAAGAGGAAGAAAAAAAAAGCATTAAGGTGTAGAAACTGTAACCGGAGTTTTTTTTATTCAGGCACGGTAAAGTGACTACACTGCACCTGATACGAATATCCTATCACCAGCATATTGTTATATTATAAACAAGAGGATTTGGGTGATAGCTTGTCAGTTTATCCGACTCGCCAATGTTGATAGTATTTGGCAGGGGTGCGCATTTTTTATCGGATTTCCTAAGGTACTCAGAAATATGGCGCGAAGGAAAAGCGTATAAGAAATATTCTACTGTAATCTTAATACAATTGCTAAGTATTTGATGTGCGGGATCTACTTCAATATACTTCTATGTTACATTATGTAGATAATATGTACTTTAAAATTAGATGGTTTGATGGCATTTAGAAAGTTAGTTTTAATTATTACTATTACGGCCTTATAAAGTTACTTATATTTATTTTTATTTATGTGTACTTCACATCATTTTCGTTTTTTACGGCTGAAGTTCTTAGTTGACTAAATAAAGATTCTTTATTTCTTTCTATCTTGTCGGCGTCAATTATTTCGATTATTTTTAATTATATGTGCAGCCCACAAAAATGTATGTCAGTGAATAAAAATGTGAGTAAAATCATAAGACTGCCTCGGTAGCGTGGTTGTATTTCGGTACGACTACTGTCCTGAGGTCTCGGGTTCGATCCCCGGGTCGGGCAAAGTGATATTGGATTTTTTCATATTGGCCCGGAGTCTGGAATTTGTGCCCGATATGGCGATAGGCTCGCCCCCTATCACATCTGGGACGGAACTAAGCTCAGCGAAATGTGGATGTACTAGTTCGCTAGTGCGCCTCTGCCTACCCCTTCGGGGATACAGGCGTGAGCTTATGTTATGTTATGTAAAATCATAAGAACATGTCATGATAGCTTCTGTGGCGCAATGAGCGTGGAGCCGGCAGTAAAGCGAGTAGCCGCGGGTTCGATACTTGCACACACACGAAAAATGTTGTTTCGGATCTGAGTGTTATGAAACCGAAAGTCTAGTTTCTGTTATTCAATTTACCTACAGTTACCTATACTTTACCTACAGTAGGTCGGGACTATGCGTGTGACTGTTGGGTATATTTATTTATCAGAGAAAAGCCTGCGACAGGGAATTACTAAGAGATATCTCAATCTACAACAGATTTGGTGACATCTCTTGTGCACTTTGTGCTTTTCGTAATCGCCACTTTTACTTTAGCAACGTAAGACATACAATACATTCGTCCCATTCGCAACGTATTAAGGTGTCCTAGGAAGCTGGTGTGAAATTGGAGAAATTTCTAGAAATTCGCACGAAAGAGCAACCTTGCACCGGCTGGAATATCACGAAGCTGCAAGATTATCTCGAGTTCAAATGTACTACGACACATATTATCGTCAAGTGTTTGTCCATCAGAGGTTTACTATAAAAGCATTGGTCTATCTCAAAGAGATATTGGAGAGTAGGTAAGTCTAATACAAAATGTGTAATCACAAGTTTAAAAACTTAATTGACATACCTCAAAATTAGTCCGATCATGACCTTTATATAGCATCAACCTTAGAATAGGCTCTATCAAACCATTAAAAAATCTTGGCAATTGGTCCGCTTTTGGTAGATATATCGCGTAATATACATAAAAATACAGGCGAATTGATTACCTCTTTCTTTTGGAGTCGGTCGAAAATGAACATTCTTAAAGAGCTGTAAAATTTATGAAACCAGATTTTGTGGATGTCAAATAAGCGAGTTATTTGCTTAAGCACTACACACCCGCAATGACCATAGAATAATACGAATGTGCGTTTATGTATAGCGGATTCAATGTCTATATACATGTATGTGTGGAGTATTGTAACATCAGACGTGTAAAAAAATTGCACTCAGTCACCAACATAAAAACGAAAATTAACTTTCAAAGCACGTTCAACAATAATTAGAGATTTTGTGAAGCTAACAGGCGCGAAATGTTTTATTTCCCAACCAATTCACAGTTAGTACTCTTAAAATGGGATACAGTCAGCGACAATGTATTGAATGTACAAAATCGAATCGGTGTTCCCAGTGGAGTGAATGGAAAAAATGTTTTGTTGGTAGCGCCGCGCCGAGCGTCGCGGCACGCTGTCCACTGAAAGATTTACAACCTTCCATTACTGCTTCGGGTATTGTGTACACTGTACCACTTGCATGTATAAACACAATACTTTTAAACGCTGAATAATCGATCTAATATTCCAATTCCATTTCAGAGATTTATAGTTTTCATTTGGTTTGAGTTTGCAACTTCATCGTTCTTTTATTAACTAATATCAATCTTGAAGTACATTGGACTCAAATTTTTTTACTATGGGCTTCAGTGGCGAAGGATGAAAATGTTTAAAACGGAGCCAATGCTACTTTATCTACCAAATAATGCCTACATATTTCTTGTTTATTAGCCTACAATCTGGCAAAGGGAAGCCGGTAAGAATCGCGTTACATAGACCCTTGGCTGCTGATGGGCTTCCAATTTATTTTTTGTTTAATTATTGTTATGGAGAAATTTTTAACTGACTTTAAAAGAAGGAGGTTCTCAATTCGTCTATTTTCGGTATATTAAGAGCTTCAAAGGACCTCCATGGTTGGTCCCCTAATAAAAAGTATGGAATAAACTTCTACTTCACTAACAACAACTTGACTCGCGAGTTGGGTATTGAAGTTGGTTTAAAAACTTAAACTTTATGATTATATCTGTTTGATATCCTACGTGTTGTATAAATAGTTATTTATTCATATACGAAGCAATTAAGTCTTTATAGTCGACGAATGTTGTTAAAACGTTAATTAGAACCTGGCTAGACGAGTTCAGATTTCCTCCTGCGTTGATTCATTGCGATGCAGAGAAAACGACCGTTTACTTAATTAGCCTTATTATAATAAGGTGTTCACGCCTTCTAGATAGACTCTCAATATTTTTTAATTTGTAAAATTGCATATAGGGCTTTTAAAAGTAGAGAAGAATGTTTTACGGATTTTATCGCGATTTGTTTTTTTATTTTTAATGCCATTGTTTCGAAAGATTTATAGTTTTACGGATTCTATCGCAATTTGTTTTTTATTTTTAGTTCCGAAGTTTCGAAAGCTTTATATTAACGAGTGACAGAAAGGCCTAGATGGCGGGTGAGACTATATTATTCTGGTTGATAAAATTATTTCACCGTTTGTATTATTGTGTTATCATGACATTCTGTCTTTCTAGCCAAGTCTGGGGTTATACTAAAATAAACACATACATAAAGATAACCCGCCTGTATCCCTGAAGGGATAGGCAGAGGCGCACTAGCTAACTAGAACACCCACATTTCGCCTTAGTTCTGTGCCAGATGTGATGGGGGCGAGCCTATCGCCATATCGGACACAAATTCCAAACTCCAACTTGATATTGAAAAAACGCAATATCACTTTACCTGACTCAGGATCGAACCCGAGACCTCAAGATGATAGTTGTACCGCGCACGCAATACCACCGCCACCGAAGCAGTCGTAAAATAAACAGGCTATTTATAAAAGAAATACATCATATTTTATCGTATTTGCTTTATCATGACATGATTGACATTTCACCGCCTACGAACATTGTGATAAAACATTTATTTCCAAATTCAAATACCGTGAACGTAAAATAAATACATAGCTGTTTTATAGAGTTTCCCGTTTATAAAGGTAATTGTAAAATTAATTACAAGTAATTAAACACGAACACTAATTAAGTCGAGACTGAACACAAATAATTAGTGGTTACTTAAATATAAACGTTTATAGGAATAGGAATCAGTGGCGTGCAGTACATATAGACAAAGAGACACTGTCTACCCTGACAAAATAAATCTCTACATAAATTGTGACCAACACTTCGTGATCATAAACAAATTATCAAAATATCAGCGCTGGGATTGTATTTTAATCGATATGAGAATGATGAATGCTTCCAAGAGGTCGATCTGGAAATCTTTGGGGATGCCTATGTTCAGTAGTGGACGTCCTATGGCTGATGATGATGATGATAGTAATGGTTATGTAATACTTGAAGAAAAATATTTTATCAGGTTTTTGTCTACATAACATAACGTAAACTCACGCCTGTATCCCCGAAGGGGTAGGCAGAGGCGCGCTAGCGAACTACAACACCCACATTTCGCCGAGCTTTGTTCCGTCCCAAATGTGATAGGGGACGAGCCTATCGCCATATTGGGCACAAATTCCAGACTCCGGGCTGATATGGAAAAATCAGTATCACTTTACCGACCCGGGGATCGAACCCGAGACCTCAGGACGGTAGTCGTACCGAAATACAACCACGCCACCGAGATAGTTTTTTCTACCCTGGTCAGAATGTCTGTGCACGTCACTGATAGGAACTAGTGGTCAGCGTTGACATTTCGGCAATTACATGGATATTTATTTATTTATTCAACACACACTATATGTAGGTATTATATAGAGATAGGCATGTACAGCAGCTAATTCAGGAGAAACGCTTGTGGGCCACATAATAAAACAGTTTCGGATAATAAAAACGTGTTAAAAAGGATAGTTTATGTTCTCCCTATACATTTGACTAGCAGCGACAATTACGTGAAATATAATGAACTAAAATACGAGTTTATATGCGGAAAACTAAAATAAAATTGTATGTTTTTTTATCCGCGCACGGCAAAGTAGAGTAAGACTACACAACACTTGATTCTTCACAACCAGAAGGGGGAAGAAGCAAAATGATTCGGGGATACTGGTAATTCAATTTTTCAATTGTTTTTTTCTCCCACCCTAATGTGAGGTCGGCGTAACACACTTTTTCAAGCATGTTGCTGAGTAGATTCAGCTTAGTTTTTACGACCGGTCGCCTGCCCGATGTCAACTTGTGGAGAAACGGGTACGGAGTCAAATAATAATAAAATACGCCACGTGAAAGCTGTACAATTGCTCACCACAACAGAGCGTGGCTGGCTAACAACTTGTTTATTCGCTTACAAGCTTTTGCTATCCACGACACCTAGCTCTGTGGTGTGTATGACCACCTACTTTAATGAAAACTATTCTAATCAATATTGTGTCATCCCAATGAAGTGCCTAGGAGGAGAAAGAAAAAATATCAGTCTAGTAGATGCGTATATAGGCGTCCTGGGTTCGAGTCCCGGGTCGGGAAAAGCGATTTTACTAATATGATTTGGTTAGACTTGGTCTGGGGGTGACGTCGTGAAAATTAAGTCAATTCCTTTAAAAATATGCTTGGAAATATGTGTTGCGCCGACATTATATTAGAGTGTATGGGCAGATTGAAAGAAAATTCTAGAGGAAATCTTATTCAGTCTGATAGATATACCTATCAAGTATCAAAACACAGGACAGATGAAAGCTTGGTAAAGTACTAGTTGTGCCCAGATATTTATAGAAGCAAGCAACTTTATTGTGTAATTCTCCGCAATGGTTAATTTACCTTATTCTAAAAATGACAGTGATTCATGAAATAGTGAGTTCAGCGGTTGTGTTGGTCTATAAAGTAATTACGAAGTTGGTGTGGCTTGGCTTGACTCGCTGGCTCTGGAACGAAACAGTTTAGAATATATCCATACATCAGGATTCACCCATACTTTTTCTTTCCACCTGCACTTATCCCACCTTAATGTGTAGTCAGCGCAACACACTTTTTCAAGCAGAAATGATTTGGATTAGTTTTTACAACCGACGGCCTGCCTGACGTCAACGTCTCCTAGATTGTCCAGTTGTCCTTTGATTTGTTGTTGTTGTTGTTTGATGTTTGATTGATTGTCCAGTCTAGTCGAAACATGTCCAGATTTTCGGAGCATTCATACATACTAATATAATAAATCATCTCGTCATTCAGTTGCAATAAAAAAATGCGAAGATAATGATGTGTCTGTTGCCGAAATTATTTGACTCTACTTTCTACGACTGGCCTGTCTAACCTCACCCTGTCCGGAAAAACAAAGGACTCAAACCCAGGACCACGGTCCATAAACGTTACTATTAGCCTAAAGAGGCGGCTATGCTGTTTTCGCGAAATCGACTAGACTGGGCGAATTTGTGTTTGAGCAGGTAGGCAGACCCTGGCATTGTTAGGCCGGGATAATCAACTGGAAATAACGACAAATTAAAAAAAACATAGGCTGAGATTTATGTGATGATGAAACCTTCTAACGGGAATACCGGTAATCTTTTGAGAGAAATGCGTACTGGTTTACAAATAATTTTAAGGGACACTTATAGAGGTATATGAAATCATGTCATCATCATGATCATCATTATTAGCCATAGGACGTCCACCGCTGAACATAGGCCTTCCCCAAAGATTTCGAGACAGACCTGTTAGAAGACAAAGACATGTATACTCATAAAATTGTAGACTCGTATACTATAATTGCAAGATAGTTTTTGAATTGTTATTTCAAATCGGAAAGCTAAAAGTGGACACGACAAATACGACGGGAACGTCTCAACAATATGATGGATAGTAAACAAGAAATGCGCTGAACGAAAATAAACTTCGCTAACTTCAGCTTATACCGGAGCGGGTAAAATATGAAAGCTGAAGTACGAGTCAGTTAAAAATAGCCTTAAAAGGCTTCCTCGGTAAATGTAGCTGACAATGTGCCTGGTGTTACGCAAAAAAACATGCCGAAATAAGCATTATTAAAAATGCTCTCACGTGTTTTTGTGTAAATGAGAACTTATATGCTATAAATTACTTGTTCTTAAAATTATATTCACTATAAGTGTATGTATTCGGCGGTCAAACTGCAGATTTATGTGGAAGAGCTATGTCAATAGCATGTTATGTCTTATGGTACGTTCACACTTGTAGCATTTCACCGAACAAAGCTCTGTAGATGACGCGTGTCTGCTACGATAATGTGGACGTAATTTGTTACGCAAACATTTCAGCTACGATGTGATTCACCGTAAAACTCCCGAAGAAGCTTGTAAACATCAAGCTATGGGCAAATCTTGCACGGCGTAGCAAGCTACAAGCGTAGACTGCGATCTCTGTTCTGCTACGCTACATGCTACGAGCCGATCCATCCAAGTCGAATTTATTATTTCGCTTTGCTCCTGTAGCTCACCTGTAGCTCTCCTGTAGCAAAAAGACGTCCACACTCGGGTTATACTGCCGATTTGATTACATGATGAATGAATCAAAATGCAGGATAATCGGGACTTTAATGTAATCACATTACAGGATACAATATATAAACTTAATAACCTAAATAAAATACATCGCAGAACGAACTCTAAGGATATTTTTCTCAGACGTTTAAGGTATGTCTATTTAATTTCTAGTGCAGACTTGCAGTAGCCAACTATTATGTCATTTGGTTAGTTTTGAGCTCCATTACAAATTGAACAAAGAAGTAACAAACTCACTAATTAGCGGTGCAGTGGTTGTACTCGCAAATGGCGTTACTGTACGTTCTCATACTAACGAAGTCAACATATGAAGACTAACTCCCAGTTTATTTATCAAAAGCAAGCGTCAAGGTAAAGTATAAAGCAAAGGCAACAGCAAAAATTTGACAATTCGCAATTTTATAGCTAGACTTTGAACTATCATTTGCCAATATGCCGAACAAGTAAAAGATATTGCTTTTACTTTGGTTTAGTTATTTCTAGCCCGGAGTCTGGAATTTGTGCCCGATATGGTAATAGGCTCGCAGCCTATAACATCTGGGACGGAAATAAGCTCGGCGAAATGTGGGTGCTCTAGTTCTCTAGTTCGCCTCTGCCTACCCCTTACGGGAATACGAGCATAAGTCTATGTATGTATTTAGTCATTCATAAAGCTGTACTTGAAGAACCTGGGGGTATGTGACTAATTAGCCAGAACTGCGCACGCCACAACATCTTAAATGTTGCAAAACATGTACTTTTTATCATTCTGAAAAGAAAGTAAATTTGGTACGCCTCTCACGCGCCGGACTCGTTTGTGAAGGTAACAATGTTGAGTGGAAAAGAGTTAAAAGGCTACCGTCTCTCGGTTTCCACAGACACTACAGTTTCAAGTGTTGGCCCGCTTTCAGTTTACTGGCTCTTGTGACGAGCGATACGTACGCCGGGTCTTAGATTGATAGCGGTCTATAAATTAGATTTGTTTGCACAAAACACAGGCTTTAATAACTTCCTCGTTCTAGTTCATTCATAGTTTACACAAGTAGCTCAAGTAAAGGGACAATGTTTAAAACAGTATTAATGTGTAAATAATCATCTTTCACTTACTCTTATTCGACTTCAATGTTAGGTCGGCACACTTCTTAGGAATTTCTTAGAAAGGATTTAGATGGGTTTTAACGACTGCCACCAAACCGTATTAAAACTGCTTTGCCCGAACTGGAATTCGAACCCTGAAACTCTCGGTCTAAAGCCCATAATCCTTCTATTAAACTAAGGATGCGATAGGATTAGTAAATAAGTAATATATTAAATACAGTGAAGCTCGACACAATCTAATATAGATTAAAAAATATATTTTAGAATAAACAATTTACGATTCTCGAGCAAAGTTAATAATCAGGCAAAGGCCAAATGTCAACTTATTCATTCAGCTCTCGTCGCAGGAAGATAAACACAAATGGAAATGGTCGCAACTAAATCGGATCCAGGTATACATGAGCACAAACAATTGAAGCTTATGGAAATCAGGGGTCCGTAGTATTTTACCGGATTAAATATACTAGCAATTAGTGCCGTCCGGGACCCGCCAAGCTAGTTATTTATCGCGAGGTCTAAGACTTAATTAAAACATTTTACTTTGAGCTACAGGTAACTGTAGTACACATCTCTTTGACGGTAAATTAAATTAGTTCGAACTTGCAACGTTTTCCTGGAACTATGTATTTAATATCTGGTCTACTTAAATTGTATTCATGGTCCTTACTCAGAAGTATGTAAGTTCACATATTTACTTCATCATCATTATCAGCCATAGGATGTCCACTGCTTGATATAGGCCTCCCCCAAAGATTTTCAGATTGACCTGTTGGAAGCGGCCTGCATATTTACTTAATAACTGCTGGACACGGGCTTCCTCTACTAAAGAGGGGTTAGACCTTAGTCTACTAAGTTATATCTACTTATTACCTTTTAAATAATTGGTTTTAGAATTTGCTGATTACGATTTCTGACTCCATAACTAAGACAGCCCAAACATACATAATATATTGATACTTTTATACAGTTTTTTGATAGAAGAGGGAGTAAATGAGCAACTACATAGGTCACCTAATGGGTTAATACCCAATTTCTGAAGTCTTTAACAGTGGTTTGTAGCTTCAATCAGTTTTTTTTTTTTTTAAATAAATAACACCCAACAGTCACATACATAGTCCTGACCCCACATTAAGATCGAGTCTTGTGTCGTGGGTATCAGGAACTACGAGAGACTTTTGGTCTCACAACACCCAGACCCGAAACAAATATCTGTAGGCCATACAAACATTTGTCTCAGTGCGGGGATCGAACCCGCGGCCTCTCGCTTCACAGCCGGCTACTCGCCCGCTGCGCCACGGAGGCTGCCAAATTATAAGTAATAATTAATAATTAATACATCCTTAATAATTACATATGTTTTGTTTCGCTGTGTTTAGTGACATTGACGCCAAAAACAGCAATGCAAAACTTGGTACAACTATAAGTGATGTATGTAGGTGTATATTTCTTTAAATATTAACATTATCTAAATATCGAGTATATACACCGGCAACAAAGTATTGAAGTAATGTAGTAACTATTAAGTTATTTGAGATAGCCATAACTTATTATAGAAGTACATATGTATAATTCCACTTTTAAATGTCATGGAATTACATTAAAATTAATAGATATTATTGATAAGTAGGGTAGATAGTACGTACGAATAGTTCATAAATACAATTTTATATTGTTTATTTAGGTGTAGATTAGTATAAAGAGGTGCGCCTCAAGAAACCGTTATTGCTTGGGTCTGCATGTTGCAACCGGTACTTAAAACTTATGATGCACTAATTAGCGTAGGTAAAATAATTAAAAATCACAGACTGAGTGCTTTATTTAAATGAGAAAGTATAGGAGGGAATATAGAGGGAGTTTAATGAAAATTAAAAGTCAAAAGCAACAGACATTAGCATTACTTTAATCACTATCTAGGGAGGCCGGGTCTTCGTGGCTTTTGAATGTGCAGTTCAAATCTACGTGAAACTCGGTCCGAATAGAGATTCGAATTAAAATTCCGCTATAAGACCATTCTTATAGGATTAAAACAGTGATTTTAAATAGTTTCCACAACTTGTCTTGTAGACTTATACCTCTATTAAAAAAACTTCTTTAGTTGATAGGCATAATAGTTACATAACTAGGGATTAGACAAAGGTTATACTATAACGAAGAACTAGACTGATATAATTTAGTACACTGTTTTACGAATTAAATTATATATCTATTATGACCGAATATGAGGGTCCATAGATTTCTACCTCTATATATTCTAAATGAGGACTAAATTACTTCATTTTTTAAAACTAATATTTAAGATTTATCGTTAACGTATTGTTAATATATTAATGGCTTAAGATGTTTTTGAATTATAATACGTATTTAATTAACTTGCAGAAAGAGCCCGAAAATATATTTTGATAAACCGTGTTGGCACACCATTTTCATTCCAAACGCGCGTGTCTTTCATCAACTTTCATGGTTGTTATAGAAGTAATTTTATAGTATACGATATAAGCACATGATATGAATGCAAAAAACTTTTTTTTATCGATATAACGCATGCCAGTCGCATGGCTACGGTTACAATGTAGATATGTATATTTTTTTAAAAGTATATACCTACATGCTGAAACCTTTTTAAGTTAAAAAGCCTTATGTACAAGGGCTCTAATATGCGAATGAAGCAGCATAAGTCTGGATGGTATAATCCGTTAGCTATTCAGTGGCGATTAATTCAACTAATTTTACGGACGAGGAAATGGTTCATACCTTTATCAGTTCAATGCGGAGTCGCATATTTGAGTAAAATTATTACTTGGCAAATGCTATTCTTAACTTATAATATAAATTCTTGATTTAGATAAATAAAAAAAAATGTAACACAATATAGTTATGACTGCAATAAAGTAATTCAATTGTATTAATCAATATTCAAAATCTGATGTTAATTATAAACAATCATTCATGATGCAAAATGTTAACTATTTGTTAACCAAATATGGATGTTAATGTAATATTAGATTATGGTACATTTTGCCTAGTGCTATATATTACTATACTATTTTCATTATGTATAATCTGCCTTAGTGGCGTAGTGGTATGCCGTGCGCGGTACGAATATCGTACTGAAGTCTCAGGTTCGATCCCCGGATCGGGCAGTGATATTGGATTTTTCAGTAACCGCCCGGAGTCTGGAGTTTGCGGCCGATATAGCCACTTTTTTGCCCCATCAAAAAGTTCTCGAGTGGAGACAACGTACCGGCAAGCGCAGTGTAGGACGTCCACCTACAAGGTGGGCCGAAAGGTCGCAGGAAGTCGCTGGATGCAGGCCGCTTCCAACAGGTCGATCTGGAAATCTTTGGGGGTGGCCTATGTTCAGCAGTGGACGTCCTATGATGATGATGATGATAGCCATAGGCTCCACCCACATCACATCTGGGATGGAACTAAGCTCGGCGAAATGTGGGGGATAAATTCGGGGATATAGGCGTGAGCTTATTTTATGTAATGTTATAATTTTAATCATTATCAACATCCGCATATTTACACAATAATGGCGTAGTCAACTTAGCTTTGTCTAGGATAGATTCTCGTACGTTAAATTCTGGCACACGACTATAATCTCCCCCGTTCATGTACAGTGTACGCCCATAATGCCAAAAGAATAGTGTCTCCAACTTAAAAAAATAATAAATAAATAAATAAATACACCCAACAGTCCCACACCTAGTACTGGCCCTACACTATAACCTGTATCGTGGGTGTCAGAGACTATGAGAGACTTTCAGTCTCACAACACCCATACTTGAAACAAATATATGTGGGCCACACAAACATTTGCCTCAATGCGGGAATCGAACCCGCGGCCTCTCGCTTCACAGCCGACTACTCGCCCACTGCGCCACGGAGGCTGTACAGTGTACGCCCATAATGCCAAAAGAATAGTGTCTCCAATTTAAAAAAAACTTGCAAGACTGTACAAAGTTAGTTGCCACTCTCGGCTTTTCTGTTAGAATAGTCAAACCCGCCCAATCGTGCTATCGACAAAACTAACGTGGCTCAACGTGGCTCTATTATAAAAAGTTTTCGTCAAGTTACGACGAAATGAATTCTTATAAAATATTTTTTATGTCCATAATAGATTAAGTTCGGTAGTTTGCGTAACAAGAATGACTCACCCGAAATGCCCTAGAATAGACGAATACAACAAAACATCACAGCGAGTCAAAATTCCTTCGAGACGGTAATTGAAATAAATGTGCTGAAGTATTTAATGTAAAGGAATAAAAACTGTTTTTCTGGAAAGAAAGTAACAATGGCGACCTGGCATTCCGCCAAAGCTAAATTAGATAATGGAGTTTGCGTGCAAAAATATAGGAAACCAAGAACAAAGACAAATGGGGTCGGCTGTGACTCTGAAATGGTGAAATAAAATAACACCGGCAAGATTGAGGTTGGCCCCTGCCCCTAACACCGCCAACACCGCCAAAACCTTACGTCGACACGTGCCTTCAATGTGGTTACACTCCGCGCAAAACCGATATTATCCCCTTAATGGAATAACTTTCTTTTAACACGTTTTTTGTGTTTGTTCCGCCTATTCATTTTTCTAAATCGGGCTCATTTAATCCGGCCCAAGTTTTATATTGAAGTAGATTAATATATTCACAAATACAGGATTCTCTTTCATAAAAAGGGTTTCAATAAAAACAAGTACGCATCTTTACATCCAAGTATTAAAATGAAGTTAATAAAAAATCTTCATTATAAAAAAGCGGCCATTAAATTAAAATCTGTAATATACTACCTGTCGGTTTTGAGAGATTTATTTTTCAGCACTTGAGTGTTTTCTGCTTTACTCAACGTTTATTTTTAGAATAAAACTCCATTAGTTAATTGAACCGCACTTTCTTCGCCTTTCTAATTTGTGATAGGTGTTATTTGATTAAGTTATTTGTAGCTTACCTGACCGTAAGTACTAGACGGTGTTGTCTTGTTTCCCCACAAGAGAATGCAAGGAGTAGATGATATTGTAATGGCCATTAGTCTGTGAGATCGCTCACATTGTGGCATGAGTTGAAGTAAGTAGTTTCATTTGATATTTTTAGGTTTACTAAAGCATATTACTTTCATAATTATAAAGTTTTTAATACAATTATTTTATTTTATATACGACTGAATTTGGAATGAAATTCCGATCAGCTAATGAGTTTTTAAAATCATGTAAGTATACTTAATTTTTTAGAGAAGTATCTATTATATTTCGCACGTCATGTGGCTGCTGATGATAATGATAATGATGATTCTAAATCTTAAAGAGTTTATCGCACAACAAAAGCCAATTAACAGAAAACTCTTTATTACGAGGTCATTTCACACATATTATTTGAATTTTTCATTTATATTCTCTCAAATATCGTTAGGAAACCTATCTCAATCTAAATAAGTACTAGAATATTTACCTATTCAAGCCACACAGACTTTTAATCAACAATACTTTTAAAGCAGGTCTTCAGAAAAACCGGGCACATCCAAATAAATCTGGCTTTCGCGGATTGCAACAGGGATTTAAGATTTCATAACATGCACGGATAAAACAGACCGGACTAAATAATAACGTTGTGATGCTGGCAACGATGATTTATTATATCGCTTTCCTCAACCGCCCGAATGAACCACATGAAAAATGACCCCAGTTATTGCTAACAGCAACTCTGCACTTGACGCTTTGTTTAAGCACAAATGACTCGCACTATGAAGTTGTTATTCGACTTATGTTTTCACCAGATTACGCCCCCGACGGCGGTGGTCGTTGGACTCGTTGGTCCATTCAACACGTGTTGAAGAAACAAATCGTTTGAGCTTATTTTTTTATTAAGTAGAGATACAATACTTTTTTAATTTAATGGCTTCACTGGGCAGCCTCCGTGGCGCAGCGGGCGAGTAGCCGGCTGTGAAGCGAGAGGCCGCGGGTTCGGTTCCCGCATTAAGATAAATGTTTGTGTGGCCCACATATATTTGTTCCAAGTCTGGGTGCTGTGAGACCGAAAGTCTCTCATAGTCACGATACATGTTATACCTAGTGTGGGGTCAGGACTAGGTGTGTGTGTGTATGTTGGGTGTATTTTTTTTTTTTAATTTATAATTATAAATGCCGGCGGCTTAGTAAAGATAACACTCACTTAACTCATACTGAAATAATTTTATGGATTTTATCACGATTTGTTTTTATTTTTTTAGTCCTAAAGCTTTCGAGAGGTCGGCAGTAACAAAAAAAACACATTTTTAATTTGATGTGTAACATTTGCGCAATCTTGAGAAATCTGTATATTAACTCTATTAAGCCGTATGTTTCTAGCTAATAAAGTTTTAAAAAGCTATCCTTTTTGTGCCAACACCGTTCTAATTGTCACTTGAGTCTAAGCGAAAAGTGCGAAACGGCTGTGATAAGGGTTTCTTTCCCCGTCGGTGCCGGAAATTAATTGTCACCGAACGAAAAATAGGGCGAAAGTCCAATTAATTATGAGTCACTTCATTTATTTAACCCTCTCACTTGGCAATTCTTTATTATATTAATGGTCGAAGTATCGGCTCGAACCAAAATCTCTTTGCAACGCGATTTCACGTCGAATAATAATGTTTTATTCGATAGGTTGAATTAAAATAAAAAAGTGACGTTCGTTGAACTTGGGTCATAAAACAAGATTATTATTACCCGCAATTATAGCATCATCACAAACGAAAAGGTCTTAACACGCAAACTTTTGTATCTAAACCAAAGTTGGTCTTAAAATTGGCAAAAGTTTGAATGAAGTGACTTAGGTAACTCGCGGCGTTTACGCCGTCAGCTGCGGTGATTCCATCGCCTCACCAATGTAGTCGAATAAAAAAATATACTTATTCATACCTATGTTTTAAAGAAAGTTTTTTTTGCTTCAATGAAATGAAATATGACTTTCTGAATACACGGAAAACAGTAAAACGCATAGTTATACTAACAAATAAATTAATATGTATCATTATAAATAGGTTTTCGTAGTTAATTTGCGTCATCTTTAACTAAATAGAAGAGTTCTTAAAGTAGGAAAAATTATATGAAATGAACTAGGTAAAATTAATATAAGGAAAACTGTAAAACACATAGTTATACTAACAAATTAATTGATATGTATCATAAAACCGTTGTGTTAGTTAATTTCCTTCATCATCATCATCATAATGACCATCATCAGCCATAGGACATTCACTGCTGATGTTGCAGGCCGCTTCCAATAGGTCGATCTGGAAATCTTTGGGGGAGGCCTATGTTTAATGGACGTCCTAATTTCCTTCATCTTTAACTAAATAGAAGAGTTATTAAAGTAGGTAAAAAAATATGAATATAACGGTGAGTAGTCTTTTAAGGGAACTTTAAGTTTAATCTTGTTATACTACATTACACGTCTACTAAGTAGACGAATAAACTGTATTGCCATAAACGTAGGCAGAGGCACAACAAAGCTTATTTACGTCCTATGTGTATTTAAATTATAGGGGTAACACTTAGGGTTACTCGGATCTTGTACCGTTTATCCTGAACTTTGTAAGATAAAATAAGTATATAAACATAATCAAATTTTAGAAATATACCTTCACGTCACATATTAAACAAGTTGAAAGCCGCACAAGATCACGTTCAGTGGAAGTTAATTAACAGCTCATACTAAAATTAGTACAATAGCGAATGCAAGCCGAAGATAAGGGATTATTTGTTTCTATCACGTATGTTGTATTTACAGAGGGTACGGATGCATATCGGCCCTTCGCGATGTCTGTGAAGTTAGCAAATACCATTAGCATTGCTTTAACCGACATCACGGAGATCAAGGCGTTTATGCTATAAAACGAAACGAAACTACGAAGTTCTGAAAGATGCATAGATTTTATTAGTTATAGAATCCCCACATTGATAACAATATCTACTGAAGCAATAAGTCAAAGTTTATGGCACGTTAAAATAACGTTTCATTTTCAGTTTCTGTACATTCGTTTACCCCGTTGAATTTTAGTAGTAGTGTATATTTATACTACTCTATACATTTCCGAACTTCGTTATATTTTCGTGTCGTTCTGTAGAATAAGGCCTCAGAGCTCTGCCGGACGGTGTAAATGCGTCAGGTTCGCTCTAGAAGCAATTTTCTTGTTTTGACAATTCCACACAATTTGAATACGGCCATCAGTATTCAGTGTTCGGTGCCAGTGATTATTTAAATTTTGTAATTCAATGCAAACACAAAGCTAATCTCTTTTGTTTGTCAATTTGACAACCCGTTTTGGCTTTCGTATTTTCGTTGATATACCGGTATATTATTATATCGATGGATATACCTCTAGATAATGGTGAATTACCGGTTTACTACGCTATAAAAATCTCAAAAACTAGATATAGGTATTCATATATAGTATGTGGAATGATAGGTAACATTTATATATTTATTACACACGCTCGTGGCTACACCCTTATATGAAAGAGGGCGAAACATGATGTTATGCACCCCAGTGCTGATATTATAATATTATTATGAATTATGATACTTTAGCAGTTGGTCTTTAGCTTGGTCTATACATAAGATAAAATGAGATCTTTCAAATTAGATCATATTTGTAAAAATAATTGAAGGTTTTTACAAAATAGTCATATCCTCAGGCATGTCTATAGATAATTAGATAGATAGGTATATTTCTTTGTGGATCTTTTTTTTGGGCAAATGTAACTAAAGATTTATGGTCTGTTGGTATTATTACCAATAAACAGCAAGAATTTTAGTGGTTCAACCAATTTAAACAAAATTAGACCCCACTCCCAAGCTTGAATAAACTTGTATGAACATAGTTCGGGTTTATTATAGTAATATAATATAGTAATTACATTTGTTCATTATCTCCTGCACTAAAACATTACACAAAATATGGTTTCGCTACACATTTTTATCTATAGTCTATTGTTCTATCAGCAAGAGACAGTGAAAATCATTGTTTTGTGTATGTATTTTTAGTGTTTTGTTTCGAAAAACATGTGCAGGAGACGCGCCTTAATATGCACATCTTGTATGTTTAATAACCCGAGCAGTATATACATAATAGCGAATATCGGTTAAATGTAATGCAAGACCGCAGCCTCGACTCGAGTGTGCATATTGCATCTATTAACATTTAGGTACTAACATTTACTGAAGTAGGTATTAACGACGCTTCAGTAATTTCAATGTGTAAACATGACGCCTTGTATCAGAAAAAATATGTGCTCAGTCTAGCGAGGTCGACATAACATGTTATTGTACTTATTTAGAGGAATTACAGTCTAACGAGTTGATTTTATCGATGTTTATTATTTTAGATAACAAATGTAGATACCTATCGAATGAAGCTTGTATTTAAGGTTCACACAACAACAATATCAATAAAGTAACGATCAAAAATGTTTAAAAGTTTGTTTTTAAACGCCGAAATCGGTAAATTCTATTTTTATTGGCTTTACCGTTTGATTTTAAGACTTCGGGAAAATTCATCCCCCTTCAGATTTGTCCTTTTTATTCCCCTACTATTATTGGATTCTTGCATCTGTGCATCCAAACTTTTTCCACGAATACAAAGCGAGGGATAAAACCATTCGATTTTTTTATATTCCTTTAGGGACGCTGGACTTTGATGTTTTGAAATTTTACGGGGAATCTCCATTACTCTGTCTGCTGTTTAATTTAAACAAATATTATTTGTAATGTCAAAGGTATTTTTGTTACAATGGAATGAGTGAATGAATGAATCATCCTTTCTGGAAATTTATTAATAAATCGGTTCCAAGAGAACCGTGCATTTTTCCCAGACAAAAAATAGTCTATGTGCTATTTCAGAATATAATCTATCTTGGTGTCAAATATCTGGATCATTAGCTCAACCATGAGTTTGTTGCACGTATTTACGCGAGCCAGGATGTAAAATATTTGTATGGAAAACGTCAGTTCCCCGCGCAACCGCTAGAGGCGTTAGGGTGTTTGTCATACAAATATTTTACGGAGTCGCAAGCAAGTAATGTCAAAAAACTCATGGTTGGCCTACTGTTCACCATTTCGGGCGTGATTGAGTAACAAACATCCATACAAACTTTTGCATTTATATTAGTACCTACTAGCTTTTGCCCGCGGCTACGACTGCGTGAAACTTTCATCACCCGTTACACCCCTTTAGGGGATGGATTTTCTAAAAATCCTTTTATAGTGCTACGTCATAAAAGAACGTGTGTATAATTTCACGTTCTTAGTTCTCATAATTTTCGCTGTACGCTGATATGTCAGTCAGTCAATCAGCCAGACAATTTCTCCTTTTATATTATTAGTATGGATTACGACAAAACTGTACTGTACAGGCACGTACTTAAAAAATATATTTATTGCTTGCAAAACGTGTCGTGTTTCGAAATAACATTAATATTCTAGCGGGGTCGAGTCGAGGAAATAATAATTAACTATGTAAATGAGAGATCATTATGTATGTATTGGCCAGTACCTTAGTAAGAAGCTTAGTGGTGGTGTCTCGACTGGGCTTTACTGCTCACTATAAATAAGGCTCCGTTGTCCAAATATCCGGGAACGAACTAATTGCCACAACTTAATCCACTAAAATAAAACCGGGTCGGAATTAAACAACTGCCTCTTATTTATACCTGCTAGTGATTTAGACAAGCCCCTACTTTTATTTATTGAAATCCCTGAGCGGAATGGCGAAGCAATTTCAAATTAAAATGTACAACAAATGTTCTGAACCGTACGTAATTAAGTTACCGACTTACATTTCCAAAAGTCTGTTGCGATGCTCAAAATATGAGGTGAATGTAAAACTTGTGCATGCTATTTTCATGGGGGATTAAGGAGATCTTATTATTGTGTGTGTATGTAATACTCATATGTATGTTGTTTATTTAGAAGATGTATATAACATACACAATATCTTATGTAAAGTCCTTCCTTTTGTATGTATTTCTTTTTTCCATCTGTCTTTATCTCACTTTAATCTGGGGTTGGGGGACCACAGTTTTTAAACACGGTGCAGAAAGGCTTCGGCTTAGATTTTTACTACCACTAGATCAAGGAGGAAGTTTTAGAACGAATTAAAAATAAATGAAAATGTATAAAATAATACAGACATTTCATTTTGGGTCGATAAATCAGCAAGTAATAAAGCAACATAAAACCTCCTTATGAAGAGTTATTTTACAAAATCTAAGGCCCAAGTACAAAATACCCTCTAAACTCCAAATTAAATGACCAAACGTTGTTTATGTAGTTGAATTAAATGTAAGACGTTTTAGAGAGCAGGGAAATCCCGGCTACCCCCTGTGGTTCGGAGACGTTCTTACAGGCAACGGGGCGCTTTCGTCCCCGACACGCCATAAATAAAGGCACTTGCACACCGATTAATCACGGACGCCACCTGTGTTTGCCGGAAGCCTAAGCACCGTAGGAGTGACCACCTCGCTTCCAAATCAAAGATAATCTGACCTTGGATACATATTTTCACATATTTACCTACGATTTGTACTATTTTTCCCATCGATGTTTACGTGCTTCATAATAAAATTGTTTGTCCCTTTCATTTTCGACTAATGTGACGCAAGAAAAAAAGTGACGCGTAAATGTTTTTATAAGAAAGTAAGTACAAGTACTATTAATAATGCATATGCTATGATAATAATTATATTTCTACGAATCACTACGATTTTTAATTGGTAGAGCTGTGGGTTAGCGTAACAGGGTTATTACTACTGCTTCTAAACGACGTTATGTGATTGCTCTTGCGTTTAGCGCGATGAGTAAGATTTCCGAAGACCTAAATACCCTTTCCAATGTCTCCTTGATAATTAATATTTAAATGTATTGTTTCAAAAGAAAATTAAACCGTTATCTCATACAGATCTCCTGGCATTTACATACAGTTCCTGAGATAATTTTTGTATTCGATAGTGTAAATTATAGTTTTAATTTAATTTTTGTATCTTCATACACTGACGACTCGACGACCGTACGTCTCCTCTTTGGCTACCCATTGAAAACCAGCGCTGCAGTATAACTCAGGTCATATTGCAGCATATAGCTAAATGGGTGCCCATTGTCGGCGCAATAATTTTAATAATTAATTTAGTTTATAATGCGTTTTTTTGATTACTTGATATGTATTTAAACTACCGTTGTTATTATTGTTCCAACAATAAATATCTTTCTTTCTTTCTTTCTATACTGTACACTGTACATCTCTAATACCTGTCTTATGCGTCGTCGTAGTATTCATCTATAGTAAACTACAGTGCGATGTTTTTAAAACGATAAACAGTGATGAATTTGCAAAATTATTTTCCGTGTTCTCAGAGCATTCGCATGAAATCCGTATCCCAGGAGCGCGGCCAGATTCGCATCTAATCTCGTGTCCCCTCTATTTTTCCAAGTTCTCAGCAGAAATGTAGTTTTCTCAGCGTTCTTTCGTATCTGGGATTTTATTTTCATAATGTTACACAGATATAAACATGAGTAAAATTTTTCTATAAAATATTCGTATTTATATTGTTCACGTGAATACATATATACATACACACTCACTCCTGCATCCCATGGGGGTAGGCAGAGACGATTGTGCGCCATAAGCTATGATCCTAACACACCTCTTTTGCTTCGTCCACATTCATGCATCGTTTTATAGAGGTACATTTCCGATGGTTGAGGGTACTCTGAACTAGCCCTTGTTCACGTGAAGTTTCGTAGTATATAATTAGAGCCAAAAGAGTTTCTTTGGTACCTAGCAAATATAAGATAATCTAGTCTGCGGAAAATAAAGCCGGGCTTCCTGCATTAATACATTACATAAAACACCTACACAAAACAGTCATCAGTGCGCAGCGAATTCGAATACATTTACATTTACATTAGTTTTTCGTGCTCGGGCTACTGTACTACTAACTAATAATGCTATAAAACTACACAAAGATTTACTAAGTAGTAATTAATTAAGTAGCCGTTGTCTTTGTATCAAGAGGAAAGTCGACATATACTAGTAGTTGATCCAAACAGTAGCGTCATACAAAGAGTCTTTATCGCTTCAAGAGACTTATTTACTAATGGACTTCGTTACGAGTAGTATGACATCATGCGATAATAAATTGAACAAAGATAACTTCGTGATGGGACGTTACAAATACACTGTACAATTTAATTGTGAAAATACATTATGAAATTGTCTTTAACCTGTGCTTGGCTTATCCTTCAGTGTGGAGGCGGCGCAACACATATTTATGAGCATGTTTCAGTAAGGATTTGGCTTTTATTTTGTGATTGGTTGTCTGCTTCACGTCAACCTCCTTTGAGTGATAACAATAAAACAACGAATTTTAATAAAAAATAAAACATCTCCCAATTAAAAACACTATTCTTTTCTTCTCTATCATCAAACTCTGATCATTTATCTATAAGTTATTCATTGTGACCACTGCAAAGAACCCGAATAGGATAACTCTGCTATAAATGAGTGAGATGAGAGATGTATGATATTACAGCATCAGGTCAAAGTCACTATGATATTCTAATGCCATCGAAGTCACAGAATGCTCCGAATCCGAGAGAAGAATGAATATAGAATCCGAAAAGAGCTGAAGATATTGAAATGGCTCAACGGGTTTTCTGAAATCATGACTAAGAATACTCTGGGTAACTTTTTAAACAAAAAAAAATGAAAAACGGTTTATCCGTTTACGAGCTACTGTGCCATAGATAGACATACAGACACACTTTATAATACTCCTCTTTTTGGGGTTAAAAATAGTACATAGCTTGAATCTACCGTTATAATAATAATAATATTAGCCCTGTAATATTACTGTCCCACTGCTAGGCACGGGCCTTTGAAATTCTTGTCGAGAAATTCTGGCGTATGCAGGTTTCCTCACGATGTTTTCCTTCACCTTATATCAAGCGTTATTTCACAATAAAAACACACTTAACATAGAAAAGTCAGAGTTAACTTTTTAGTTTACATAAACTAAAAAGTTAAGTATATTTTATAAAAACATTAATCCACCCATCCATAGTCAACAATTCACACTTATTTATACCTCTATATTTGGTGACGTGACTCTTAAACAGGAATAAAATATTAAATTTTAACAAAACAAATAAAAATGCTTGAAACATTTTTCATTTCCAATAAAGTTAACAGTCAAACTTAATGGTGGATGCTGGATTTTATTAATTTTATTTTGCACCGTGTTCAATTTTACTTTAGTATTTGTTAGAATTCATATTATGTGACTGATGAAAATATGTCAATACAATTTATTGTAAACATGTATAATTATATAAAATCTTGTGACTGGGCGACCACAAATCACATAACATTTCTTACATCCATACCTAATTCTATTGGCATTGTGTGTCCTTATTCCTTATCACGAGGAAAATCATTTGCCAGCCTCCATAATTACAGTATTTTTATGCATTTAAAATTGATTGAGAATGAGGCAGTAAGTCTTATTTAAAATTCTACAATATACAAAGAAGGAGTGGGCGCGTAAAATAGTGGGGATATCTAACTATCCCTTTCTAATCCTTGCACATTTAACCCCAGTGACGTCGACGCGCCGTAATTGACAAATGCGTCACTATTTTGTTATTTGGCGGTGCCCCTTCCACCAGATTTTAAAGGTTTACAACTTTATATTTTTGTGAAAATTTCAATATTTCTTTCTCTTTGGATGACGTAACTTTTAAATAATAATAAAATAATTAGTCAACTATCTTAACTTTGATCCACGTTTGAATCATGTTGTCTAACGGCCGGTTTCAATAAACAATCTCAGTTCGAATGTGCAGATAGATTACAAAAATTAGCCAATAAGAACACAGTTTGAACATGACTCCGTCAAATGACTTGATTTAATTGGTTCATAATTGTTATCTACCTGCACTCTAAATTGAGATCGTTCATTGAAACCGGCCGTAACCCTACGAACAGATGTTACGTATACGACGCGACGCTACGAGTTCGCAAGCACCTCACGGGGGCAATTAATCACCCGGACCACCTGGTATTGCACTCTTATGTCATTCTACGATACAAATATCTGTTGGAGACGTCCATATTTTTATATATTTTTTTGGTTTTATAACTGCTTCTGTGAAGGGACAATCCGACAAACTTTATGAGGTTATATTTTTTATAACTAACGATAGATTCGGTGGATGTAAAGGTATTTTAAGGTGAAGCAAGTTAAGTAGTTAATACGCTTGAGGTATACGTATTATAAGCATCAATAATCTACGTATATCTCAAGCGTATTAACTACTTAACTTTACTTAAGATACACCTACATCTGGATGAATATTGCAATTAATCCAGATGTATCTCATCAAATATATACTTTATATTTATACTTAAGGGTAGGTCATGGACCTACCCTTGTAAGTATCGAATGTCCTGAATCGTCAAAATTGATCTACATTTGCTGGAAATATTGCCTGAGGTTATAAGAGTTGGAAACGTCTCCCTTTTTAAAACAAAGAAACAAAGAGCAAATACTTTCAAACGCAAACCGACTCTTCTTTTGTCTACTCTTTTTTGTTTTTTTCTTACTCATTGTTGCCTGCATAAATATGTTGCCTGACACATTGGCTATATAAATTATTATTCACAGTTATCATGTCTGATTATAATTTTTTTTCTGTGCTGTTCCCATGAAATAAAATGCGTTCAATAGTTTTGGCGAGGTGCCAAAATAAATAGTCTAGAATTCCACAAAACATTGTTTTGAGTTCAGAGACCTTTACGGCGTTCATTTCAAGTAGTTTGTACAAAGATGAACTTAGTCACAGTCTGTGAAACTTTGTTGCAATATTTTAAATATTTTGGTAATAAATATCGGGCAAAAGCTGTTTCTATCAAAGCTTACCTATTAAGTTTGTGACTTACGGTATATTTATAACATGCCATAGTATCTTTACGCTTTTGGCTGCAGCCGTGTTAATATATTACAAATAATGCATTAAATTTAGGGGTTACATTTTGAAAAACACCGAAATCCTTTTTTCGATTTTCGAACTCTCCAACACTTTTATCTCCTTAGGGATTGAATTTTGGGAATTATTTTCCACTTAAAAATAACTACCTCGTCACCTTATTAACTCTTTAAAAAAGGAAAAGGTCCTCAATTCCTCTGTTTTGTACGTATGTTACGTGATATCTCGGCCAAATGTGGACCGATTTTCATGATTTTTGTATTCGATAGAGCTTATTTCAAGGCTGATCCCATATAAATTTGGTCACGATCGAATAAATTTTAATTAATTATATTAATTATTTGTGTATAGATTCCTCAATTTACGGTCATCAGTTCACACTCTTTAAGGCAGTTTCTCCACATAACCGACAATAACAAATATCCATCAGAAGTTATAAACAATTTTACAACATGCACAGTCTAGCTCCAATGAAATCGTGAGCAAAGCATTTGAGGCAGCTACTAGGAAGTAATACGGGCGTTTTGTGTCCATCTGCATTTCTGCAGCGCGGCAACGGCGCAGACGCTCGTAAATAATCCTTTGGACCTGAAAAACGTTTCAGTGAATCCAATAAAATACGTATCCGCAGAGACTACGCCGCAGCGAGCTCGTTACCACGCCTAGACGATTTATTGAGATTTGAAGCCTGAAATATTATAGTTGTTCCCTTTTTAAACTCTTGTATGAAATACCACCACTCAATATGTCTCGCCTCTAAGTGGGTCATATGCGTATAAATATATTATTTAGGTGCAACTTGAATTTTTGAAAATATTTTTGATGTCTGTTTAAATTAAATTTTAATTGTATTAATCATTTCAGTTGAGTAAAAGTATTTCCAATATTGTTTTTTTTTTAATTTTAGTCATAGTTCAGACATGTATAAATTATGTCTGTAGCTAAAATACATAGATTATATTATTTATAGGCGTATATTAGATTTGATATAGGTTTTAAAACTTTAAAACATTGTTTTTGACTACATTAAAAACATCATGTATGTAATAACAACCAAGATTACATTTTAGCCTTTATATAAAAAAAAACATGTAAGTATAATATGAAATACATGTTTAAAATTATAACAAAGACGGTAGAGCACCGACAGAAATGTGGCCAATAGCATCAAAACTTCCCAGGTCACGCCATAAAAGAAAATTGTACTTTTTCCTTGCTCAAATGACAGCGAGGACGAGTTAGTCTAATTTGACAGCTTAACGACTGCCGAACTACCAGCGCTGAGCTCGAAAATGGAGCAAATGTGGCACGTAAATGCGTTTCCATCGCACGTTGACCAACGTTATTTTAGACCTTATTTACATTTTGTATCGAAACGTGCATTTTCACTGCGCCGTAATTACATTGTACAAAGCGAGCGCGGCTAAATACTGCTTAATCTTCATTATGAATGTGAAATCCGTTCATAGCCCCGGGCACTCGCGTTTCATGTGACATGGGACACAATGTAGTAAAGATAAGGTGTCCCCTTCCAAGCCACTGAGTCTATTGTCAATCTCTTACGCAGCTCATGTTAAAAGGAGCTCCGATGGCGCTATACATGGCCAATTTATGCCTACATAATTTTATAACGTTTTATAAAAGTGAGGTTTGTATCTGAGGTCTCGGGTTTGATGCCCGGGTCAGACAAATATTGTTTTTTTCTACTTAGTCTGCCTGGAGTCTGGATTTGTGTCCGATATGGCGATAGGTACGCCCCCTATCACATCTGGGCCAGAAATAAATTTGGCGAAATGTGGGTGTTCCAGCTCGCTAGTGCGCCTCTGCCTACCCCTTCGGAGATACAGGCGTGGGATCATGTATCTATAAAAAGCGAAAACATAGACATGTGTAAAGAAAAAAAAGAAGTGTTATCACGAAAGCGCTCAACAAAACGTGCACCAACGACTAGGTCAAAGGATTTTTTGGCAATAAAAATGATAAGTGAAATAAAAATTAGACATCATAGTTCTTCTTTAGTGCGAAAATGGCTTCCTTTAGATAGAGAAAACGTATAATGGAATGCAATAACTCTTGACCGGGTGTGCGAAGAAATAACACTGTGTCATATTTCACAACCCTCCAACATTTTTATAAAAGCGGACCATCTGCTTTTGACCCCTCATTCTTTTTGTTTCACGAATTATATCTGTATAAGTAAAATATTAGATAGCAGCGGATATAAGTTTCCGATACACGTTCCACTACGATTCATATTGGAACTGTAATTTTTGTTTTCCAACCAACTGAAATTTAATTTATTTTTTAAACGTGCGCCCATAGATTTCTCGTAGACTCGATCGTTTCGAATACAGATAAAAGGTTTTACGATGAGTCGAGACGAAACTTTTTAAGCTTAATCCTACACCGAATACAACTCAAAACCATTTATTAATAATAAATGTAATTCGATAAGGATGTCTGCTAACTTTTGACAGACGAGTCGATTGTATTATAATGAGTGGTAGAGCCACGCTGTAGACAGTCGTGTCTACAGTACGATTATACTGGCTTAGCCTGTTTGATATCGCAGTTCCATAGAAAACAGGCACAAAGTGACAGCTCGCTGTTGCGTTCCGATCGGTGTATGAGATTTCCTGTAGCCTAATCCCTATTCCTTCCTTTTAAGTTTGCAAAGGCACGCATGATTATTTTGGTATCGTGGGTGTGTATAAGAGACGGAGTTCCAGATCATACTAGAACTAATGATCGCCCAGAGGGGGTTGATGGCAGGTGAGTCGTAAAAACTACAGCCGAATCCTTTCTGCAACAGCATTGTAGCGTTGCGCTGACGCCGCAGTGGACTGATATAAGGAAAGGTATAAAAAGAAGACTAAAACTTATTAGGGATTGTATAAAATTGAAGTACCTATAATAAAATGCCTCGGTGGCGTGGTTGTATTTCAGTACGACTACCGTCCTGAGGTCTCGGGTTCGATCCCCGGGTCGGGCACAGTGATATTGGATTTTTCCATATCAGCCCGGAGTCTGGAATTTGTGTCCGATATGGCGATAGGCTCGCCCTCTATCACATCTGGGACGGAACTAAGCTCGGCGAAATGTGGGTGTACTAGTTCGCTAGTGCGCCTCTGCCTATCCCTTCGGGGATACAGGCGTGAGCTTATGTTATGTTATGTTATGCTATAATAAAATTGATAAATGAATATTAAATTGAATATATATTTCCTTGTCACTTATCAACAGGTCTATAACCACAACCTTTCAAAGCAGTACCTGCTTTTATTCAGCCGTGAAAAAATCTATTGAGATTTAATGATTCTTTTGAAATGTCTGAGTATTTTGTCCTGTATATTTGGAGCTTTATGTATTAATCGAAATTACTCCGCATCTCTCCGCATGGTTTGCTTTGAATCGTCAATAATAGTTGACACATTAGGTACGTCAAGCTCTTTAAGGATTGGTTATTTATTTTCAATACCTACTATACCTCTAGTATCTTGGTATAGGCGCAGCATATATGGGCTGTGAACCGGGAGGTTCTGGGTTCGATTCCCAGGTCGGACGGGTGTTTTTCTCTCAATTTTCCCGAGATTGAATACCCCAGGGCTTATTTTTTTCGAATTGACTTTTGCTGTTAGCTTATATTGGTTTTACAGGTTCACCTGACAGTAAAGCCGGCGCTAGTGGCGCTCTAGCTAGAAAATATTATTTTCATCTGTTTATATCGACGATTGATCCCAGAGGCGCGGAGGTCTCGGGAGAATGCAATTGAGTTCCCGTCTGTACTGTCGTGTGTCTGACTCTTCGACGAGTTCGATGTCGGGGTCACGTGTACAGAAAGTTATTATTATTCCGAGATTGGGATTAGACAAGGAAAGTGTCGCTTCGATAGCGACTGTGATGGGGTCGTTGGGATCTGCCAAAACATGTTTAGGGCGGTAACGAAGGGAAGTGGGGTTGATGTCAGCCAGGCAAAAACTAAGCCAAATCCTTTCTGCAACATGCTAGAAAAAATGTGTTGCACCAAACTCCTATTGAAGACTAATAAGAGTAGATAGAAGGAAAAAGTACCTACTAACAATAGGTCAAAGTGTATTTGCTTCGTATGAAAGCTTCAAACAAATCGATAGTCAATATAATAATAATAGGCATAATGTAAAGTAAACATCGTATTGTGTACAATAGATCAATGATAACCGAATATAGTGGGGTAACTACAGGGTGGCATGTCAGGCAAAATGCCATGGGCCCCCGATCATAGGAGCTCCTGTGCCGGTCAGAAGCCCAGGGCTATGACAGCAGATCGTGACCATAAGGGGCCGCGAACCGCAAAGGGCCAATGAATTTGCCACATGCCCCTAACAGTATAGTAACGCCACTTTTCCAGACTAGTTGTATGATTATAAATCATAATATTGTATCTCAACCAAACGTAAAGGCTGAGAAAATAAATGATCGAATATAGGTATGTACTGTCACAAAACCTAACTACATTTTTCGTCTCCTGTTTGCTATAAGGCTTGTTCTTTAAATTCTTTGTAACCGAATTTAGACAATTTTATTACGCGAACGAACACGTTGATGTTATTGGAAACGTTTGCTTCCCAGTTTTGTGGCTGTAATTTAATTTTTATTGATCGGAGTACGAGGTTTTCAGAAAGAACCTACGTACATATAATAAATAAATTATGTACAGTCTAAGTACACAAAAGCTTTATTTAGCTCTAGTATAGAAGAAAAAAAATCTGCAAAATAAAACATTTTCATCATAGCTTTGGATCATTTCATGCCAAAAGAAAAACACACAGTGAAATGTTTCTTGCGCTCATAAAAACTTCTGCGGAGTGAACGTGTAAGGAATAAGCGTCACAGGAACGGGGGTGACTGCGGTCATTCCGCTAAACGAAGATCAGAATCGCAAGCTGTTAGCATAGAGATTGCGATCGAATGAAAGCCGTCCCAAGTATTCCATCCCCAAATCGAGGGGTTCCGAATATTGCGGCCGCCCGATACAGCCCTTTCTGACTTTACCAACATTCCGCCGCGACGCTAAGCCGCCTTTGATTTTCTTTATACCTGAAACTTGTTCAGATTTAATAAATTCACATATTTTATCTTAGTCAATTTAATCCTCGTGATATAATATTTTGATTTCGTGATAAATTGTTCACAACATCCATCCATTTACGATTTACAACGCATTGACACATTTCACGGGAAAACAAACAGCAAAAAATGTCGAGTGTCAGCGATTGTTTTGTATTGAGAAAAACTTTCTTTGTAATTTGATCGATGGCCTATTGTCCATTAGGGACCTTTTAAAAGTTGTCGTTTGATTTCATTGTGTACTTCAACAATAATCACAAAGTTCTTTGTTGGAGAACTTTTGGGTGTTTGAGAAATAAATAACCATTAATCATGCAAGTGTTTATATTAATTTATTTATTTTCGTCACTTTGCTGAACCGTAAAGATTGAGTTTTGAATGTCGTAATCTATGTCGCGTGACTAGCAATTCCTGTTTTAATAAATTGGCTTACCGAGATGTGCCTCAGTTTTCCTTGTAATTTTTTGTCGGAGACGATCAAAATCAGATTGTAGATACAAGATTGGTACAGGGTGCCACGACGCAATCGCAGAGCGCTACGAGTGCTACGATTGCAGAAGGTGCCAATATATTTTCTGACGGTTGAACGGTCAGGTAATTGTGGCTGAAACTTATCTCAAGGGGCAAACGTGAGCGGAATACCAAATGCTTCATTGCTTCTGTGTAAATTATAAACACCGTGCTCGATATAAAATCTCCTTTACAGATCAATGTATAATTAACTATTCTCCAATAACCGAGTCTAGCTTGTATATTATAATCACAAGGTTAAAAACTTCCCGACCGACATCCAATCCAATCATGACCAAATTTATATGGGACCACCCTTGAAATAAGCTTTATCGAATACAAAAATATTTTTTTGAAATCAGTCCACATTTGTGTGGAGATATCGCGTAACATACATAAATAATCACAAGTTTAAAAACTTAACGGACTGACTTCAAATCCGATCGAGGCCAAATTTATATGGGACCACCCTTGAAAAAATCTCTATAGAACACAAAAAGAATTTTGAAGATCGGTCCACATTCGGCGGAGATATTGCATAACATACATTTAAAAAAAATACAGAAGAATTGAAGATCTTCTCCTTTTTGGAAGTCGGTCGAAAATTCGAACAATTACGCATACTCATTGTTCATTTTAAGCTCAAAAAATAAAGTGCCTAATTAGGCCAATTTATACCAAGTTGAAAAATGTCGGCAGCAAAAAACTTGCCAGGTGATATTTTTATTTCGTTAATAAGTGGCGCCAACTCTTACTCCAATATCAAAGGGTAAAACTGTTGCCTGATTCTCACTGACGCAGACTTTGTTCAAGTTATTTACTTTAGAGCGCGTTCATTAGCTAAATGACCGTGCTTTATTGAAACAGTAATCAAAAGAGGAAGGAATCTGTGTAATGTTGCATTTCTTGAACTTGCTTTGTTAATATTGACTGACTGTGTCGGTGGCGTAGTTGTATTACGTGGGCGGTCGTAACTCGTAACTGTCCTGAGGATTTGGGTTCGATCCCCGGGTAGAGTAGTGATATTGATTATTTTCTTTTTAGTTTCAGCACGGAGTCTGAAATTTGTGCCCGATGCGATATAGCGATAGGTTCACCCCCTATCATATATGGACGCAAATAAGCTCGACGAAATGTGGTTACCTACTCTATTTCTTTAGTTCGCTTCTGCCTATCCCTTCAGGATAGAGACGTGAGCTTATGTATTAATAAATAAATAGTGTAAATATTTTAACCTAAGAACAGTATCCCAGAGTCATGTTGCCTTCTTGGTCTACTAACATGTGGGGGGGGGGGGGCTTGTGGACCGGGGGGTCCTGGGTTCAAATCTCAACAAACAGCGGTTTTTAGTAACAATATATTCCTGGGAATAAATCTTCCAGGGAGGATTGAAGAAGCAGGCAGCCGATCGTAGAACCAGGCCAAATCCCTCCGAATATGCTCGAAAAAGTGTGCCGCGCCGACCTCACATAGAAGTGGGATAAAGGCAAGTGTAAAGAAAACAGTAAAATAATCAGTATTCTGTAGTCATGGCTATTCATATTTCTAATACAAGTTGTGTGATAGAAGGTGTCGCTAGATTACATCCCGCTTAAAATTTTATCCATCGTAAAAACTTTGTTAAGAGAATTAACCCTTGACAGCCCATTTTCAAAAGTCCCATGGACAATTAAAATTTTATTATCTTGTTTAGCAACCATTCCTATATAATTAGGGATTGCGGATGTGTTGTATCTATGTAGTTGCAGATGAACTTGTTTTAACTATATTAATTATTTTGCCGTAAGTCGTTAATCTAGAGTCCCATAGATTTCTATAAGAAAATTCGTATTTTCACTTCGTCGAATGTGAATGCGAATCTTGTTAAAAATATTTCACAATATTGCATGTCTGTTTATAAAAAAACCTCTAAAACAGTTTTGTTAGCGAACAAAAATGAATACGCGTACTTTGTTTCTGCTTCTACCTATAGTAGGATTGCTAATTAAACGGAGTAATCTGACATTTCAGATGTTGCCACTTTTTTATGAAATTTAAATAGTGCTGCGGTAAAAAGATCAAGATTATTTAAACATTTCAATTCAGTGAACCATTTCATTCTTTCATTTTCTAAAGTCCAACTTAAACTCGTAATTCCAGCCTAATGTGTTATTAGTACCTACTGCATGTCTATTGAATTATAGCCATAGTAAATTACTTCATGCTAAGTTATGTCATGTCTACTGGAATTATAGTCATGGTTCATTATAAATAAAACTTACAAAAGCTATGAATGTCCTGAGCGTAATTTTTCTCAAAAATTAAAAGTAATATTCGTAATTTTCATTGTTATCATTTCGCGTATCTGCTGTGATTATTTACGTAAACTTATTGACACGGTCTTTTAATCGATAGGTTAAGCTGAAATTTCTAAAAATAAGCAATAAAATTCTAATTTTGCAAAGTAGTGCCGAGTTATTGTATCTTTGAATGACAAAAATTGAACTAGATCAATCACTATGTTTTGAAAGTAAGCAACATTATTTTGGAAAGTGACATTTAGATCTGTCAGTTTACTCCGTTTAATTAGCAATCGGACTATAGCTTCTACGTAATCTGATTTTGTTTGTGATTCAACAAAAATATTTGCGTTGTCAGTAAAGCAAAACAAAACATAGCTTCAAAAATCGTTTAGAATTAGCGCTAAGATATATGAGTATTTTGATGATGAGCGAAAATAATACAAAAGCTGACCCCACCACTAATTGAGATGTAATAAATAGAAAAATAGATATTTCACATTATATAGCACGGATGCATAAGAGACGTATGCCTGGTACTTTAAGCTATAAAACAAAAGAAAAGATCGTTCAGAAACGGCTTTTCTTGCCGACTACGGCAAAAGACGAAGTGCTTCAATTTATTAAAACAGTAGTAACACGTATATTTATGTGATGCACGGTGGGTGCGCAGGGACGCAGTGGAAACAAAACCGATATACGTTTATTCCCTGACAGCTGAGCTCTTAGGTGATTGTGGCGGAAACTTTTATCGGATGTCGAACGTGAGCAAAATAGCGATTCCCGCGAGCTCACCTGCTTACAGCGACACAATAACAACATCTAGATGTGTCAGGGATACATCGTGTGAAAAAACAGCTAGATATGCAGGTAATGTACCATGAGAAACATCGAAAATTTCACCCATACCAACAGATAATTTAAAAAATTGAAGTCCGCCCTCTTGAATTTGAAAATGGGTGTAATTTTCATAATCAGTACCCCAAAGATGAAGGGCCCGAAGAATGCTATTATTTCCAGCTTACCTTTGTTAAATTGTGCACTAATAAATATGTATAATTTAAAGGGAAAACGGCATCGGCGTCCTCTTTCGAAATTTTGACCCTTCGCCACTAATTTGTTCAGAGACTATGTTTTTATATTTTAATAGATATCTGATTAATGTATCATTATCACCTAATTATTGATTTCAAAGGAATCAAGGCATAAACTGAATTACTAGTAATAGTAGTAATATGCAGTAATCAATACATTTGCGTATTGCTACATTTTCTTTACGTCTTTATTCCTGTATAATTTGCATGCAATCCGTGTCCAAATAAAACAAAACAGTATTGTGGCGTGAGACACTATTCGTATCTTCTTGCTTCAGGTCAAAAGTTATTCTCTTATATTTGAAGCTTATATTTTTATTGAAGTTTTTTTTTATTGAAGTTTACTTTATTTAGCTATACTCTGATTTGTTATTGTTCTACTTGCTACTTCATTTGTTCCACTCTACTATGGCACGACAAATTTTCTCAATATGTTGCCGACAAGATTCGGCTTTTAGTTTTAGAAAAATTGCTTGGTCCGACCTGGGATTAAAACCAAGACCATCTGGTCCATAGCCCTTATACGCTATCATTAGACAAAGGAGTTACTAAAAGAAACCAAATTATACATAGCATAAGCTCTCGTCTATAAAGGCGTCTATATCTGTCTTCGAGAATATCCTCGAAGGGGTAGGCAGAGGCAATAGTTAGAATACCCATATTTTGCTAAGTTTAGTTCCGTCCCAGATGTAATAGGGGGCGAGCCTATCACCACATCGGGCACAAATTCCAGACTCCGGGCTAATACTCAAAAATCCAATATCACTTTGCTCGACCCGGGGCTCGAACCCGAGACCTCAGGACGATAGTCGTACCGCACGCAATCACGTCACCTAGGCAGAAACCGATTTTCTAGTTGCGTATTTAGATAATTTATGTCCATGTTTGCTTTTAGCTTCCCGCACCCAAACATGCCGGTTTACTATCAATAACGCGTCATTTTATTCCATAAACTACATAAGCTCTGCGAACCACCAAATTGTACGATTGGATTGTTATTTCGACATCTTTAACCTTTTCACGCGTGAAATTTGATCGATGTCAAATAGAAATTATTTTTGCTACATTTTGATGCGGTACTAGCATCCTGGACGCAGTGGCGAAGGCTATGTACGACACGATTAGTTTCGGCTTACATTTAAAAAGGTCTGGTCGAAATGTAAATACTGTATATACCGGATGTTTCATAAAGTTGGTACCTATAACAATTCCACATACAGGGAGAACGATTTAAGGTGCAATGGTAAAGTTAAAAAATAAAAATTTAATTTAATTTTTTTATCAATATTAACCATGGGAATTTTAAAATCGGAATGTGACCTCTAAATCGTGGCAAATAGCAAAATAATGGCTTTATGTATGCTAAAAATAATTAATTACCCCAAGGGTAGTTTGCTTTTTTGTTTGTTTTGTACTGCAGCTGACCCAGTGAGCCAGCAAAAAGTTTTTCGTCACAAATTCAAGTTTTTCACAAATTCCATTATTCCAAAACTATGAGTCTTACGAAATTTTAAACTTTACCGCTAGATTTGTAGCCATCGTCCCTTTAAGTGAAGTTATTATGGATACCAACTTTATGAAACAACCTGTATAATTCTTTATGTAGGTACATTATAGACCTAATGATATAAGCATACTGTCGAAATTAATTAACCCTTGAGTTTGTTTCGGCATTTCCTCTCAGGGATAGCCACGAAATTCCAAAGCCATTATTACTTTATCAATATCTTAGAATCAATATATACTCGTAATTGATATGTGAAAGTGGTACAAAATATTCTATTTGCAGAATAAATTATTTGAATTTGACATAAATATATTATACCCTAGATGCACAGTTCTTTGAAAATATAGTGGTCTCAGAAAAAAAAACAAAGAAAACGATCACAAGTTGTAATTAAATCAACACAAATATAACCCTAAGCACGTGTTATAAAGTAGGTTTTTAAACGGAATGAGCAAGCGTTCTTTAATTTGAATTTTGAAATTTAGAATTCTATCGACGTCCGACTGTAGGCAAAACGAGTGCTTAAGCACTTCTTTGCTGTCCCATTTTCCGAGCGTCAACTGTGCATCTAGGTAAATAATATATAGATGGAATTTGAATTAATATAAAAATAAGTATTCTTTCTCGACAATATTGATGACAAGAGACAATAACGCAATTAACGGACCGACTTCAAAACTTATCCGATCGTGACCTAACCTTGGAATTGGACCACCCTTGGAAAAATCTCTATCGACCACAAAAATAATCTTGATAATCGGTTCACATTTGGCTAAGATATCGCGTAACATACATTAAAAAAAATACAAACTAATTGAGGACCTCCTCGTTTTATTGAAGTAGGTCGAAAACTGGAAAAAGCACGACTTAATTTTATTTGTAAATGACTGAAATGTGACTGTGTTGTAACTTTTTTAGATTCACAATTCCAAACCTTATATTCTATATTCTTAACGAATATTATTGCAAGATTGTATTACATCAATATTTTGGAACTAAAGTCTCTAATGTCAAGACTAAATACCGACAAATGATGACTAACATTGATGGGGGTTACTATCGTGCGAGATTTCTCGTAATGATCATTTACTTGTTCCACGGTGCGCACTAATTAGGGCTCACCTCCATTTAGCGCCTAATGACTCGTTTGTAAGAAACCAATGTCAATGTACTGCGAACCTGACATCAAACGATGATTAGGCAGATTATCTTTTATGTTGTTACTGTGGTTATATTACATCTATGAAGAACGAAAGTCAGCGCGTTAGAAATATTTTTACGACGGCAAGAATTTTTCGGAGTTTCGAGACCAACCCCAAAAATGGAGTATACACTTCTGACTTTTCATTGTTATAACGGTGAAAGAAAACACCGTGAGGAAATCTGCATACCCAAGAATTTCTTTACAGGATTTTGAAGGTATGTGAAGTCTACCAACCCGCAATAGGCCAGCGTGGAAGACTAACTCCTCTCATTATTAGATGAGGCTCGTGCCCAGCAGTGGGACAGTAATATTACAGGGCTAATATTATTTAAAAAAAATGGGAATGACTTAGCAACAAAGCGACTTTTTAGTAAGTTCATATTTTCACTTCATAGTCCAACATAAGGAGCACAGCGCAAAACACTTTAAAGCGTGCAGAAACGATCTTACTTAGTTTTTAGGAACGACTGCGTCCCTGGCGGTAATAATTAGAAGAACCTATTTGCAATTATTATTGCTTCATTTTATTGAGACGCAAACATATACAACAATGAATGTGGCTTGTAAAATAAACTTTAAACCTTTTTGCAGATACTTGCAAACGAGCAGATGGGTCACCTGATGGTAAGTGAACTCCACCGGCTAAAGACATCTACAAAACATAAAGTCTCATGAATTGGGAAAATGAGAGATACTTGGAATTTTCAATTTCTTTTTGCCATCGAACCTTTCTTTTTTTCCAATTTTCATCGAACGAAGCTCAGTTTTTGTTAACAGTGATATTAATCCGTGCTGTTGACTTAACTATCTAAAGCGTAGCTCTACACTCAAAAATCATCCTAAAAATACCAGCATGAGATAATGTTCTCGATAATATAGATATACGAATGCCATATCACTTTACAATTTCCTCTGTTACCGATATCTTCTAGGTATCGTATACGGATAGATGCAATTCAATGCGTTACGTCTTCCTAGCGCCTTCTATCACACAGGAACGAACAAAATATATCATTTGGACAAATACCTACTGATTATTTTCTATCCACTTCTACATCATATTATTTCTTCACTATAAAAATTATATATATTCTTATGCTAATTTATTGTACAAAACAATCCAATATGTTGTCGGTGCAACAACTTTTGCTACTAAATTGCAGAAAGGATTCGTCTTATTTTTTACGAATGGTCACCTGTCTGACGTCACCATCCTCTGGGGATCCTAAGCTAAACCACTGCCTAACCTTTTATCTATTTTATTCTATTCTTTTCCAGGACCTCAGTCTGTACACTCTCTTAAGAAGCAAGCTAGTTGAAAATTGATCATCATCATCAGCCTGTATCCGTCCACTGCTGGACATAGGCCTTTCCTCTGGAAAAGGCCGTAATCTGTTACGCCACTCTTGGCGGTCCTAAATGGGTACTTTAAAATAATGTAATGTAAGAAAAATATCTATGCGTTTCTTTTATTTATTTCATACATTTTTACATAAAATGTAATTATAAATGTAATGACAGCCTCGTTGGCGTGGTGGTATTTCGGTACGACTACGGTTCTGAGGTCTCAGGTTCGATCCCCGGGTCGGGCATAGTGATATTGGATTTTTCCATATCAGCCCGGAGTCTGGAATTTGTGCCCGATATGGCGATAGGCTCGCCCCCTATCACATCTTGGACGGAACTAAGCTCGGCGAAATGTGGGTGTTCTAGTTCGCTAGAGCGCCTCTGCCTACCCCTTCGGGGATACAGGCGTGAGCTTATGTACATATGTATGTATGTAATTATAAAGGCGGACATAAAAGGCTAAACGTCCGGCCTTTATTCGTCAATCTTTGGGTGACGCAGAAATAATCGAAGTAGATGTAGATGTAAAACATACATCACATGTACAAAAAAAGCATAACTATAATCATTAATTACATTTATAAATAGAGCTGTTTATTAAACCCCATTACACTACTGTAGATGATAAAGCCAGTTCAACACAACGGGCTACTGGAGTAGAACATTGCCACGTAGGTGAGGGCGGGTGTTCTCTTTCGATCCCACAGAGCTCAAGATATCTGTAATGGCCACTCGAGCTGTCTGCTCAACCGTTATTCTCAACAAATCTTCCATATTGCGGCCAACCAGAGCTCAATCAATACTGTGCAACGTGGCCGCCTTTTATATTTTATTTTTCCACTCTCCTTTCTTATTATAATCAGATTACATACAAAAATATTGGCCGTTCTTTTATTAGCTTTGGCATAAGCTTTTGTGCTTATTTAAATGTTTACTTTAAATTTCCATTTTATATTCATAAATTGAATTACATGTTTAGTTTTGCATAAATTGATTGGACAGATTTTCTCTTTTGTAGGGTGAGAATTTGAATTTCCAGACAATAGTGTGATATGAATGAATTTTCGTATAGCATTGTTTAGGTGAAAATAATAATGGAAAGGAATTAAATCCACATCGATAAACATTAATACCTACCAATCTCTATATCTATTATTTGGTGGAATTATATTTTCAGTCGCCTCCTTGATCTAGTGGCAGCATATATGGGTTATGGACCGGGAGGTCGTAGGTTCGATTCCCAGGTCGGGCCAAGCGAATTTTCTAATTTAATTTGCCCGGGATCCCCCATAGGGGGTTGACGTCAGGCAGGCGTCCGGTTGTAAAAACTTAGCCAAATCCTTTCTGCAACATCCTTGAAAAAGTGTGTTGCGCTGACCCCACATTAAGGTGGGATATGTATATGCAGGTAGAAAGAAAAGGTGGAATTACATTTTTGTAATTTCGCGTGCATATACTTTTTAACGTTTAATATTAAGTTATCATGTTAACAATCCTGATTAGGATTGTCTATCATGTCTGATTATTATCATGTAACAAAAAACATTTCCGCGCGCATTATATTTCATAAATGTAAGGTGTCTGGCTAAATAAACAAAATCTTTATTGCATTAAGATGAATATTTGTTTGTGTAAAGGCAGGCTGGATTGTATCACAAACTTTACCTTACGTTGTTCACTTTACCGGGAATGGCAACGTACATTTTATGAAATTATATTTGGTTTCCATTTCCTTCCGCGAGATATATTTACCTGGGAAAATGTAAAATAGGTCGTATCTGGTTAATGTGTTGAAAACATTTCAATTGTTTAGGTTAAATATGTATTTTAGCTTTTTCTGTCAGATACGTTTGCAGGGTTTCGTTATGTTTAAAAATCAAGCCGATTTATTGCTGCGTTGTTGCATGAAATAAGGACGCTGTTGATTAATCTAATAGCTACCATTATTATCTGAACAATAGAGTAGAAGACGTGATCCATCAGCCGCCATATAGGTAATATTCAACTATTTTTTTAATGTTTTGCTATAAGTGTTTATGTGTTTAGAGACAATGATTGTCTGTGCCTGCCTTTAGTCTTACCATAAGGTGACCCACATGCTCGTTTCCCAGTCTTTGCTATAACAAAAATTAAGTATACTATACTATTTTTGTAATAAGTTGGTGCAAACAGGCAGCCGGTCGTAAAAACTAAGCCAAATACTCTTTGCAACAGTGACGTGCATAGACATTCCGATCAGGGTAGACAAAATCTTATACAATTATTTTCTTCAACTCTTGCGAAGCCATCATAGTGATTATCATCTCGGTGTCGATTTAAAACGTAATCCCAGCATTGCTATTTTGAAAATCTGATTTAGTCATATTTTTATTCTTTATTTATGGAAATAGCAAAATGTTAGGGTAGACAGTGTATCTTTGTCTATATGGACTGCACACCAGTGCTTTGCAACATGCTTGAAAAAGTGTATTGCATTGACTCATTAAGATGGATAAGAGCAGGTTGGAAGAAAGAAATAAAGAATACCGTACGAACTCTCATTCTGTAATATAGAATAATCACAAGTTTAAAAACTTAACAGACCGACTTCAAATCCGATAGTGACCAAATTTATATGGGACCACCCTTGAAATAAGTTCTATCGAACACAAAAAAAAATAAAAATCGGTCCACATTTTACGGAGATATCGCCTAACATACATAAAAAAATACAGACGAATTGAGGACTTTCTCCTTTTTGGAAGTCGGTCGAAAAATATACAGCATTTACCTGCATCCGCGTAGATTGGAAGCAAAGATGTTTACGGCGGTGTCTGGATTAAGTGGAGTCGTTAGGGGAGTGACAGAAGCTGCGCGGCCGGTAGAGGAGGCGGCGAGGTGAATAATTGCCGCAATCACAGCCAAGCCAACTAAGCTATGATCAGGAGCCTAAACAAATCTCATTTGCCGTTTTCTTATTCTTTGAATCATTTATTACCTGTAATAAGAATCTCGTATACGCAAAAAATATTATTATTAACGTACGTCTGTTGGTAAATTATTACAAATCTTTATTAGATCTTCGTCGTAGCCTTACACGCACATGTAGTAAGTAGATTTCATAATACTTATTATAATAACTGCAGTAGGTGCTGTATACTTAATTGATTACAAAAGTAATACAACACCTGCGGCCTGAGCAGGAAAATTTCTGACAACCGTAAATGTATTTGAACTCGATGCGCGTCTATGAAATTTGTATGAAATATTAACCAAACCTCATCAGTGCGCAGCGAACTCGAATACATTTACATTTACATTAGTTTTTCGTGCTCGGGCTACTGTTCTCTGTGTAAAGTGGAAAGTACGAAACTCATGTTCTTTCATCTTCAAAAACTGTTCAATGGCTCAGTCATCATCATCGTCATCAGTCACAAGACGTTCACTGCTGAACATAACCCTACCCCAGTCAGTCTGGAAATCTTTGGGTAAGGCCTAAGGTTAGGATGTATTGTTACGTCTTGTGGTTGATGATAGCTCACAAGGCTAAAGAAAGTATACCTATGTATGTCTCATACACATATAACATAAGCTCACGCCTGTATCCCCGAAGGGTAAGGCAGAGGAGCACTACCGAACTAGAACACTCACATTTCGCCGAACTTAGTTCCGTCCCAAATGTGACAGGGGGTGAGCCTATCGCCATATAGGGTACAAATTCCAGACTCAGGGTTGATACTGAAAAATCCAGTATCACTTTGCCCGACCCGGGGATCGAACCAGAGACCTCAGAACCGTAGCCGTACCGAAATACTACCACGTCACCGAGGCAGTAGGCAAAAATAAAATAAGCGTCCGCTATTAGAAAATCCACTAAATAAACTTTTGTTACCAAGGATTGATGCCCCATACACGCGAAGTTAAACTGAAATGATAGCTTAAGTCAATTATACGGTCTACCGACCAAATGATATCACAGAAAAAACTATCCCAGTTATATTGAATGCATATATATACCTTTGAAGTTATTTTTATTAACTTTGTTTTTCGATTTGAGTTTGCAGTCAGTAAAAGTCGTCGCGAAGTAAATATTAGACTTTCTGACTTTGGTAATTTAAATGAGTATTAAAATTGCTTTTCATCTAAATACAGATAAGGGACAGACAGATACACAAGGTAAATAAAGTGTGTTTGAGTTCTGTTTAAGTTATCTATTTATGAAAATGATTTTAGAATTATTATTTTCGAATTACACATACACGTACCTTAAAGTTAGACACCCGTATGCTTATTTATTTAATTATTTAACAGCAGAGGTAAGATAAGTTCACGTATAAATAGATGGAAAACGGCAGTGTTTAATAAAAGGATTTTTTATATTTTTATTCATCACATAATTTTATTAACACCAGCATGTATTTTAAAACACCTTTTCTGGAAAGAGGGAATCAGTGCCTTAAAGAAGGCTTAATCATAGATGATACATGATGATACGAGTTGTCCGGAGGCCCTAGCAGGAATATTTTTGACAATCAAATTCGTATCGAGCTGATGCGCACTGATGGCGCGGGCAACAACTAGTATTACATAGTTGTTAATACATAACATCATGTAACATAACGCCTGTACACTTAAAAGGGTAGGCAGATATGCAATGAGTGTACTCACGACTTCATACAACAACGAGCTTATTTGGATCCCTGTTAATGTCGTCATAATATTAATGCAATTATTAATATGAGTTTGTCTAATGAACTAAGCGACTGCGTTTGTCGGAGTCAGGCTGTTTTTATGGGCCAAAGTTAGCGAACAATGCCTTGGAATGTGTGAAGTAAACACTTAACTGGTTTACTTGTCGTAATGCAGTAGAAGTTTCGCCGCACGGTTGCCACAACGCTCCACTACGGTCTAGTCTCAAGTTTTATAGCTGCAGTTTTAATGTGGCCTAAGCTACGGTGACTCGAACGACTTGTGGACATCAAATGTGCCTTAATTTCTTTTACAAAACTTTTGATGAACGTTGCCTTTTGATGGGGGAAAGTGTACCGAAATCTGGTTAAAATGAAGGTATTTAGTTTTCTTTTTATAACAGAGACTGGCAAACGAGCAGATGGGCACCTGGTGGTAAGTCATCTCCACCGCCCCTAGACACCCAAGACACAAAAAGAATCATGGGTGCGTTACCAACATAAAAGGACGGAATGGAAGGGGACGGAAACGGATTGGGAAAGGGAGGGAGAAATGGGCCACCGGAAATCTCACTCACCGAACGAAACGCGACAGTAAGCTATCACTTTACGTCGGTTTTCTATGAGACAGTGGTATCAAACCGGGCGAGCCAGTCCATTCGTGCTGTAGATTTTACTTTCTAGAGCGTGGCTCTACCACTCAAAACTTAGTTTGCATTATACTGACTTTACTATATATTATGATACTTTATTTAGATAATGCTTTTTAACCTGGTGGGTACAACAAAGTGAGAGATTTTTTTAGCAGAGATTGGCAAATGAGCAGGTTTACCTGATGGCAAGTGATCTCCATATTCTAGACACCCAAGACACGAAACAAATCATGTCATCGTTACCAACCTTTTAAGTTACTTACCATCAGGTGACCCACCTGCTCGTTTTTCATAGCTTCTGCTATGAAAACGAAAAAATCTCGCTCACCGAACGAAATGCAACAGCGAATTTTACGTCGTTTTTCTGTGAGACAGTGGTATCAAACCGGTCGAGCCACCACATTCGTACTGAAGATCGAACTGTCTACATCGTGGCTATATCACTCTAGACATAAATGCAATTTCACTGATTGAGACTCATAGTGTCTGTAATATTGTCTGATATACCTACATTAATTACTACTCTCAAGAACGGACACCCCTATAAATGCTATAATAGCTATTCTGCATTATTAGGACCGTTAAAAAATTGGTTAATTATGTATTACGAGTACTTTCAAAGAAACTCAGTGTTTATGTAAAGGTACAATTATTTTAAAGAGGTTTTACTTCCAAAAACATGAAACGTGTATGTCTACAGAAGTTTTAGGTCTCTTAAATACTTTCTATGAGTTTTGTTATCATTATTCAGTACTAATTAAGTGATAAAAGTAAACAGAATTTATTTCAAAACATTGAACGCTTTTAGGCGCATATCTAAGCTAACCTATATGTTTCATTTTATTTTGGTGCTCTATATAATAGATAGTAAATACTGGACTTCTTGTGTTTTAAATTATTTAAGTTTTAAACATTAATTTTTAATTAAATTGAGATGTCATTTCATTAAATAAGTAAGAGGATAATAATAGAAAGCTATTCAAGATGATTTTAAAGTGCTCTAAAATAAATAGCGAATGTTCACGTAACGGTCGGTGAGTCAGGAAAGTTAGAAAGTAAATGGTATTAGCATCGCCTAATCACTACCAGGGGAGCCCTCCGTCTAGCGCTCCGAACAGGCTACCGACGTTCCGGAGCCGTTCCCCTACTTGCTTGCCCGTTCTGGGAGCCTTCTTGAATGCAAATAAGTAAGAGGAACGCCTTTACAACACCGAGACGCTCTTTATTGAGCCTGCTCGAGCATAAACCGGCGGTTTGGCAAACATTCGCCTCTACGCACCCTACGCAGGCGGCGCCGCCGAGGGCACTAACCTTAATGAAACTTAAACATATACCTGTGCTCCGGGAGAAATCTTATCGGTGTCAGGAGAACAAAAATCAAGAAAAAATGCAAATTTAACGGGAAAGGCGAACTACGGCGCTGTAAATGTAATTACATTTTCAAGTTTACAAAGACAAGCGCTCAGGTTGGTAGATTTACTGCTGGCTGAGGGCTGACCCACCTCCCTGAGGATAGCGATAAATGAGACGCCGCGCCGCGAGCTAGCGATACTAATTATCCTATAGGTAGACGCGTTCCAGCCGCAGCGCAGTCCACCTTGCCCCTAAATCTTGTTAGCGGATGGAGGTGCAATAATGATAAATATTAGTTGCGACCAGCTAACTTACCTCCGAATATAATAACCAGATAATGAGTGGTGAGTTTTCGCAAATTACGAGCTTGGTCGTTTCCTGACCATTTTTAACTGAATTAAAAATGGGAGTTTTTAAATTTCTCAGTATTTTTCGTATGTTACGCGATCTCCGACAAAATATGGACCGATTTTCAAGATTATTTTCGATAGAGTTCACTCCAAGGTCACCTCCTTGTTCTAGTGGCAGCATATATGGGCTGTGGACCTGGAAGTCGTGGATTCGATTCCCAAGTCAGGCAAAGCGAATTTTCTAATTTAATTTGCCCGGGACTGGATCCCTCATAGGGGGTTGACGTCAGGCAGGCAGCCAGTCGTAAAAACTTAGCCAAATCATTTCTGTGACATGCTTGAAAAAGTGTTTTGCGCCGACCCCACATTAAGGTTGAATAAAGGCAGGTAGAAAGAAAGAGTTTACTCCAAGTGTTGTCCCATATATGTACATATGTAAATTCGGTCAAGCGTCAAAACACAAATTTTACAGGAGAGGCGAAAATGTAGCCGCAAATATATGAAGCCAGTATTAGTCAATTTAATTAAAAGTGGTATAAATTATTTAACAGCATTTAACATTTTTTTGTTTTATACCAATATAAAGATCTCGTGTTTGCGCATCTTTTGGTGTAAAAACAGGATTTTAGAAAAATGGAGTTACTATTGTATCACTCTGAGGTACAGGACTAAAGTATCGAATATAAAAAAACAAAGGTAAACATACTCCTAGTAAAATTACAATAAAATGAACCGTATTTTAGTAACAAAATCTCGTAATTTATTTTGCGGTTAAAGGTAGTTCTGTGTAACTCGTGATGTTTACATTAACTTTACAGTAAAGGTATACAGTTCTGGTATTGCGTTAAAGTTTTACCGCATTAATTATAAACTGATTGTTTTTATTCCTATCGTTGTTCTGTTTCAGTTTGTTAAATTGCGATTTTAAAATCAAATATGATCACAGTACTATATATCTTTTTCATTTTTGCATGTCATAAAATATCTTTCTTCCTTTCTTTCATTTAGTATGAGGCTATATAATAATCTAACGGTACCACGTGCACCAACGGAATTCGAACATTTTAATTATGTATTTACTATAATTAATTGGAGCTCTATTATATTAACTATACTATGTATAAAACACAGAATAATAGATTAACCTGATAAATCAAATTGGTTCTTGATTCGATTGCTTTGATTCCCAAATAATCGTTTTAATTTCGATAGGTAACATCAACCTCGATTCTATTTTTATTTATGTTCATGCTATAAAATGAAATAGGAATAATACCAAAACAGAATACAGTGTATGCGATTTCCAATTATTGATGTACGCTGGCTGCGCCGCTGCAGCCCGTGCGAGTACAGAACTATTTCGTTTCGTATCGTACGTATTCCGACGATGTTATATTCTCATACTCTCGTGTTTCTATCTAATCTTACGTTATTGGAAACTCTGGAAAATTTACTAACGGCTCGAGACGTTTTCATAGTATTACACATATCTATGCAGCTTTACATTTCTGGATAAACGACATTTGAATGGAATTAAGGAGCTAGATTTTTAGCATAGGTATATTGTTGTACTTATGATTATTTCTAATTACTCAGGCCTATAATAGAGGTATAATCAAACATATTGGAAGCGGCCTGCATCCAGCGACTTCCCAGGATATTTCGGGAGGCCCTCAGCAAGGGTCGTCCTATGGCTGATGATGATGATGATGATAATTATCAAACTTTGATCCTTAGTTTTAGGCAGAAGCGTCAATAAATTTGTTTGTCCATAAAAATGCTTCACACAATTTAGACGTGTTATATAATTGAAATTTCTCTCTAAAATTCTACTATAACAGTAACACTTACGACTTCTACGATGTTTTCGTTTAGCAAAGGACTGCCTATAATTTATAATTACACAGTAGGGAAATATAAAATTTGTCACTATTATCGCATTTTAAAATACCTAATGTTTTCGGATCATCGCACCATGCTCGAAACAAACTAACATTGTACAAGCTGGAAAACGTAAACAAACAAAACTTATTGTAATACAAAACAAACACACTTATATTTTGAACAAACAAATCCGCGGCCATGGTTATTTTAGTGGACCAATAGTGGTAAAACATAGAATGGCGAAAAGTTGTGCAAAAGTTTCACCAAGTTCGCGGAACGACATTATGAATATTCACAAACGCCTCGGGATTCCTCACGTGAGTAAAACTCCTTTAATAGCGTATTTTAAACACGAAAGTAGAAAAAGTATGACTGCTTTTAATTTACGGTTAACTAAATATAACTTGTGTATTTTGTACGCTTGGCAGTCAACTTAGTGGTCTTAAAAAAATATTTACACATTCGTGTAATACTCAGATTTTAGTTTACACAAGCTTCATCCATTCTCAGGAGTCCACAAATTGATTACAGCTGTAACCCGCGACTTCATTCTTATGAAAATTTATTAACAAATCTATCATACATTTTTACGGAATAAAAAGTATAGAGGTACTATTACGGAATTGTCTGCCAAATTCCGACCAGATTTATTCAACCGTTTTGGCGGCAACAAACACCCACCCAAACTTTCGCTTTATAATAATATTATGATTATAGTATACATAGATAATGTTATGCCTATGTTGCAGTGGAGCGTCTATGGCTGATGATGATGATGACAGATAATAGGCAGAGTTGTAACTACTGCATCCAGCGTATGTCTTTTTGTGTCCGGTGGCAAGTCCACCGTTATGTCATAACCCATATACGAAGGACTATAAAAAGGTACTAAGGAGTAACAAGGATTAGGCTCGAAGTCATGTCTTTCAATATAATAAATGATGGACATATAGGGGCTTACTTATAAAAACAGTTTAATTGGGCAAATGGTAGAGAATAGCCTGTCCCTTTTATTTTCAAACGATGGGACACAAGAAAAAAGTGACAGCCTATTCTTAGCCATTTTCTCAGCTAAACTGTTTTTATACGTAGCCCATAATCTCTGGTCACAATAAATAGTAATGTGTAGGACTGTATAATAAACTATTTTATGTAAGCTATGAATCTTCTGGTTGGAGTAAAGAGTAGTAAGGGTTAGTGAGGCTACGTACGACTACAGAGTATTCTCGGTCGACACAAGAGAGAAAGTGGAACGCAGAAGGGATTTGGTCGCTAGTCGGTACGACGCGACGACGCGACGGTCCAGACACGCCTTCAAGCCACAGCTTAGAAGGATTTGTAAACGGATTTCTCGGTGTTAAAAACACACAGCTGCAGTCGGTTTGTGTAATATAAAAAAAATACATACCGAAATTATCTGGGTCATAAACAAATAGAGACATTTGTATTCGGAAATCTGTCTTTAATAATTTTATTGATTCATACACGTATCGCATGAACACGTTATGTATCATAGCCGTCGATATTCTGACATGCACATATTAACATTCGCACACAGTGTGCGTCACACAAACAGATAAATCGACTACAAAATAGTCCACCGTAAAGCGGATACAGTTCTCGCATGAAACAAACAGTCGAGGTTTATGCAAATTGGGCTCCTTTGTATTTTACCGGATTAAAATATAGCGGGAATTAGTTCCGTGTCAGATATCCGACCAACGGCCCACTCTGTCCCACTTGAGTTTATTGTTACCTACATTAATGCAAAAGCACAACAATCTTTCAGCCGCTCCGGGCTGCCTTTACGAATTAATTGAACACAAACAATGGTTCGCCCGATATTGAATACGTTTACGAATTTCTTCAATACCAACCTTATATTACGTTCATCAATAAATTAAAAGTATTCAAACTCGTGCCCTTATTTCGCAGTCTAATGATGTTGAATGATGCGACAGTCTCTGCATATTCAAGATAGACCGGCCCATCATTTAAAAAAAATGGTTTTCCTTTCAGACCCCCTTTTCGCATAAAAGAACCCCTTCGTTATTCAAAGAGACTTTTAGTGTTGGTCCGCCGCGCGGCGAGTCGTTATTGAAGCCGTGGCAGTCTGCTAGAATTATCTCTCTTCTACACTCACTTTTCATACAATATTTTTGGTATTATGTGCCGAATAACTAAAGAATTTCAACGTACCTTTTTATAATTGTAGCCAAGTTAATACCAGTTGTAAGAGCAAGTATTTACTTTTGAGCCGTTTTGAACAAACAACTTTTATGCTTTTACTTTGGTGCTCTGTGTAATGTTTTTGTGTCATTATAAATATAACACAAGAGATCATGTTTTAATACTGAAAATACGAAAATATACGAGTAGTGTTCGTGTCTTTGTAAAGTGGTTAAAAAGTTCAATGATTTAGATTAGATTATAACTCTTTATTGTACACCACACACATATTACAAAGTACATTGAAAATAAAACAATATAACAACACTTAGTGTAACAATTGGCGGCCTTATCGCTAATAGCGATCTCCGTTGATGATGTTCTCAATTTGGGGAGAATTTTCATTTTATTACTTAAGACTCGTATATGTATATGTCACTTTATGAAAATTTCCCAGAAGAGTTTTACGTACTAGTTCTCTTCGCATGGATATCTTGGTTGCATAGAATGTTATCAACCTTTGAAAATAAACTTTGTGTGATGAGGATGGTAGATACAAAGTAAACTTCAAACTGTAATATAGATTTTAATTAAATATTAGCATGGTAACTAATGTAATGTAAATATGTAAAATATTAAGCATTATAACATACATGTTATATCCACTAATCAGAGCTAGAATGAAATAACAATAATTCAAAAAATTGGATATTTGTTACCCCAATTATTTAATCAAGAACGTTAATTTGACTGTTTTCAATAGTTCAGTATCAATATAATAATAATAAATAGAGAATTGCGCGAACGGATGAACGTGAATTTTGCCAAATTTGAAGTTTATATGGAGAGGAAGCGCCTAAAGCAATTTTTATTGATTTTTTTATGACTTATGATCAAATTTCGACCACTGAGTGACCACTAGTAATATTAAATCGAACAAGACATATATACATCAACGTGTCGCTAGTTCCTAGACAGCTACTAAAATCTAGTCACACTACCGACACACACACACACACACCCACAGACAAACACACACACACATACTCACACGCGCACATCGAAAAATGTTCCACAATATAAAATCGAAGTATTCAGCAATGGCTTATAGTTCTGTCCGTTGCATTAATAAAAGCGATTGCAGCTCGAAATCCGATTAACCACGTTGGTACGTCTGACTATTTTATGCGCATACCATCGATTGGTGCTTGCCGTCAAGTTATATTTGTAATTAATTGAGAATCATTTATTTGCTACGGCAACTTACGCCTGTTGTGTTTCAATTTGATTTTCATAACGGCTTTTGTTGTTTACTGAGCTGTATCAGTGGCCCGAGCTGGAATACTTTTGACTATCGAATCCGAATCGAGTTGGATGAGCGTCTATAACATTGGTATGAAATATTTACCAAGAAATTTGTGCCCGATATGGCGATAGGATCGCCCCCTATCCAATCTGAGACGGAAATAAACTCGGCGGAATGTGAGTGTTCTAGCTCGCTAGTGCGTCTCTATACAGGTGTGAGAGGTGTGCACCGACTTGAAGAACTTTGTAGCCAGTGCAATTACTGGGCATTATGAGAGTAATCATCTTATATCAGGGTGACGAGCACATTATGTCAGTCAGTGCTTTGCTATTGCGGGTAGTGTTGCTATACTATTCATGAGTAGTTAACTTACTATGATTGGCTTATTCGTAGAGGTATAGTCATTCGATTATATACAAAAAAAGAATTGTCGATTAGGGATCGAACCCGAGACCTCAGGACGGTAGTCGTACCGTAATACAACCACGCCACCGAGGCAGTCATATAATTTTAAAATTAGCAAAATGCATTGTATAACGAATTGAATCAAATAGCTTATTTAAATATTTTTTCAGGATCTGTGATTAAACAATCTTTAGATTTCAAGTAACGAAGTTCTCGAACGCGAACAATAGAATATCCATGTTCAAAGAATATTCACAAAGGTGTATTATTTTATTAATTAAAGTCACTGCGGTGCGACCACTGCGTCGCGCAGTCTAGTCGGATTTAACATTAAAAAAATATAAGAGTAAACTTAAAAAGCGATTGGGATTAATACTACGAGTTACTTCAATACCGATTTACATTTCATTGAATTTATATGGTGATACATCGGGGCGAACTCGACTGGATTAGTATAACTTTGCATTCGCGTATTCATTTTAATTTGTTTAGTTCTTTTACCTTACACGACTGATAAACACAAGTTTTGGGTCACAACTAGAACTAAGCATATCTTGTAACAATGTTTGTGTGATATTAATGGTTGTAACCTGTTTTGTGTGAAATCTATATATATATAACAAAGACGGGTTTGTTACAACACTTATAACTCGAGATGTGCTGAACCAATTTTCATGGTTTTTGATTCGTTGGATTTGTCTCCTTTCCGAATAGCAGAATACATATTAAAAATAGTGAAAAACTAAAAACTAAAAAAAAATAAAAACAAAAAAAAAAAAAAACTAACTAAACTTGATATGTGTAATGAATACTTAATCATGTCAATAAATGCTCATGTGTTTATCATATGTCAAACATTTGTTGTCCAATCCTGTCAAATGTAACAACTATTCATGTATGCGTTCAGAAATTTATTTTTCGTAAAAAAGATATCTCGAAAGTTCAGGTACTGTTGTATTTGTTTCCACGGTTTCACGGTTTCCACGGTTTTGCATTCGTTGGAAAGGTCTCGGGCTCCGTGAGGTTTATAGCAAAGAAAATTCAGGAAAAATTTCAACACAAAGCGGGAAAATCTTTTTTCACATACAGCGCCATCTCTGATACATAGCATGTACTACAAACCAATATTTTAAGTAGATGGCGCCGGTGCGTGAAAAAAGATTTTCCAGATATTTGAGATTTCACAGACGGGGTGACAATCGAGCAGACAGATGGGGTGACCGACTGGGTGACAGACGGGTGACAGACAGGTGACAGATGGGTGACAGACGGGTGACTACAGGGTGACAGACGGGTGACACACGGGTGACAGACGGGGTGATAGATTGGGTGACAGACGGGTGACAGGCGGGGTGACAATCGAGCAGATAGATGGGGTGACCGACGGGTTGACCGACAGGGTGACTGTCGGGGTGACCGACGGGGTGATTGACGGGGTGACTGACGGGGTAACTGACGGGGTGATGGACGGGGTAACTGACGAGGGTACTGACTGGGTGACTGACGGGGTGACTGACGAAAACGGACCAAAGTAGATCATCTCATTACCTCCTTTAGAATTATTGGATTATAGGTGCCTACAACTCATTCTTTCAACCCTCTCTCTCCGACGCAGACGAAGTTGCGCGGGTCAGCTAGTAAATAAATAAAAAACTAAAAAATAATAATTATTACATACATAGATAGTTTCATATCTATATCTCCAAAGGGGTAGGCAGATGCGAATTACTGAACTAGAACACCCACCCACGCTTCGCCGAGCTCTCCTGACTTACGAATTCATACTATTATTATTAGATTAAAAATGTGCGAAAATATTAAGACATTATTATGAGCAAAGTTTTTAAATATTACCTCTCGAGCGATTTTCCTTATAAAGAAATTTGTTAGTGTTGTTAACATAACGGTGTTGGGATAATTTAAGATGTTCATAAAGTTTAACAACCGCCGATATTGACGGTTGTCGAAGTTAACGCGATCTTGGGGCGCCGAACGGTGCCCGCCTCCTTATAATCTCATCGGCTTTGTCTACGAGTATGGCTATTTTTAATAGCATCTCCTAAATAAGAATCCCTTTAATTACACTGCGAGTTATAAAGAGATTTTTAATAATATATTACGTCCGTTCAGCAGCTGTTTAAGTAGCTGTACAAATATTGGGAGAAAAAATATTGTTTTGTTTCAAATTCATTTTATAAGAGAGGAGTATTTTGTCATGATTACGTAGTAGATAGTCTGTGATAATAATAAAATTATGTAACTAATTAAGAATAATATAATAAATGAAATGTTACTTTTAAATTAAAAAAATGCGACATCAGGTCAGGTGGATTCTGTGTCTTACCAAACACCTATGTAGAGGTATGTATAGCTTTACTGTTGTGTATTCCACAGATTGTATAAAATGGAGGTTTGGAAAGTAGCTCAAACCTCTAATGTCTATGTGATTCAGGTGTTTGCTGCTCTACTATAATTCAAATAAATAACTTTTATCGTTTAGAATATTGTACCATAATACATATAATGCTATTTTTATAATTCTAATATTATAATTTATATTATAATGCTATTTTTCAAATCAGCAGATTCCTCATTAAATACTAATGCTACAGAATATTTCCATTTTTCTTTTCACTCGGTTCTTTGTTACTATTTTTTATACAAAACGTAGTAACTGTAAATAATGAGGTCGAACTAAGTAGTGTTCTAGTAGTCTCAATAAATAGCGCATTTAAATCAAGGCTCTGGAGGGACGCCAACTGAGTAGTGGCCGACGGACCACCGACAAAACTGCTTCGTTATGTTTTCTGCATTTGTCCACTTTGCGCGACTTAAGGAAGATATATTTTTGTTCAGTATTTATGATACCACAGTGTTTTTTACAATCTTGGTCGAGTATTCTTCATGTGGAGATATGGTTCTGATAACGATTACGACGTAGCGATATCGTTTTATGTAGCTTACACAGTTTTCCGAAGTACGACGTTAATATTCGCCTAGCTTTTTTATGCTAGATTACAAGAATGAATAAGATTACGCTGACCGTATTGAAAATATTAATCTCTACATATATTTATATCCAGGGTGTGAATTTGTATAATAATTAAATTAATTGTTAATAAATCGGTAAAGCCAAGGGCAACAATTACATAATAAAAATGTTGGAACAAAAATATTTAAAAAAATACCTCTCTATTGTTATATTAAAGAACGGATTGTGGCACACAAATTTAATTTAATATAAAAATCAAGTTTATATTGAAACGTTAATAGTTTTTGTTAATCTGTCTCATAGACTCATAAATTAAAGTCACTTATTTCCCCCCATATAAAAACTGTTTGAAGCACAACATCAAGTTATGAGTTTGTTGTCCTACATCTGTATGGATGTTGGAACGAGCGACGGTGTTATATAATCGGCTGGTGCCTACATGTCTGGCTTCAGTTTTATGGAGGCCTTCTGTAGAAAAATCGAGTTAGTGCGAATGGGAGTTTTACGTAGATTTTGTATAAGAATCCAAGACTTGTGACTAGTTTTGTGATAGTTACTCAAATAAATAGTATTAAATTATGTTAAAATATTTTATTCTACGGGTTGACGTCAGGCAGGCGGCAGGTCGTAAAAACTAAGCCAAATCCTCTCTGCAAAGTGCTTGAAAAAGTTTGTTGCGCCGACCCCCAAATCAAGGTGGTATAAAGGCAGGTAGAAATTAAAATTATATGAAATTTACGTCATCTAAAATATAGTACAAAGAAATATTGAAATATTCTCTAAAATAAAAAGTTTGAAGTTTGGTGTAACTCTCAAACTGTAGGAGAGAGAAGCATCAGTATAATCACGTCAGGGCCATAACGGTACGTGCCTTGGAAAGGGAAAGGAAGATATCCTCACTCTACGCCCCCACTCTTGCTCATTACCCAATAGTCAAGTATCCGATTATTGGAGGCAAAGGTTACAAAAATAATAATATAAAATTGAAAATACAAATTGTTGATTAATTTGTATATACATATATCATCATCATCATCATCATCATCATCAGTCATAGCCATCATCAGTTCTCGAGTGGAGACCACGTACCGGCAAGCGCAGCGTAGGACGTCCACCTACAAGGTGGACCGACGACCTGATAAAGGTCGCAGGAAGTCGCTGGATGCAGGCCGCTTCCAACAGGTCGATCTGGAAATCTTTGGGGGAGGCCTATGTTCAGCAGTGGACGTCCTATGGCTGATGATTGTATATATATACTTATGATATATTACCAGGTACCTAGTATTTATTACCTAGTACCTATGATTTATATACAGGTAAGATATAGCTATTATAATATTCTTAGGTATAAACCATACTTTATTTTCGGCACTAAACCGGTCTTTTCTTACTCTTATATTAATAAAAATAGTAGATTTTCCAGACAAATGTTTGGAAAAGCGTAAATTTAAAACGGCCAATGGTTTGCAATAAAATTTTATTTAACGGCAAAAAGATTTGGGATAGAGGTCTTTACGTTTATTTACAAAAACCTATCGAATGGGAGTTTGTGTAAATAATTCTAATTGTTTTTAATCTCGAAAGAGTTTTGTACTGATTTTTTAACTTTCGTACTCGAATATTGCATATTTTAGCCAACAAACAATTATTTGATTATGGCTGTATAACAGGTAAATACGGACAGTATTTAAAAATAATGAATTTACGTATTCTTGTTGCAAGAAACTACGTTGTTACAATGGAAACTGACTTAGCAACCGTGCCGCAGACACTATCATAAAACTTTCCGCATAATTGTGCATGCAATAAAACACACATAAAAGTGCATAAGACGCGTTAGGCGGGTGATGCGCATTTTTCACACTAAATCCAAACAACGGACGACACGCAGTTACTGTCCGTGACGAGCGTGAATGAATGGCGTCGCATTTTTTTCGCTAACTCCTCGCCGCCTCCGCAATAAAACATTCATGAATCCAGAATGTTACTACTCAGTACCGTACGTGAGGCCGTGATACTTTGGAAATTTTCTAAAAGAACCATCTTAAATGTGATTCCTTTGTTCGTTTTTTGTAAACAACGATTTGGCAACAATTACATTTGTAGCAAAGTTTCTTTGCAAATGGCCCACTTCAGCCGCCTTGGCTTAATCCCAATTTCTTATTGATGTCGCTAGCAAACAACCGATGTACATATATCATTGACAGATACTTATTTTCCCTTAGTTTCGCGTCACATCCGAACTGCCACTAATATTGTCGGCGTTATGAGCTTGTCTGTCGCACGCGTTGCGATCGTATATAACATGTTGTTAATAGTATTCCCCAGTTATGTTATGTGTTTCACATATATAAGCTATTGGTTAATTATAATGATGTTTTATATACCTATTTTAATGTACGTATAGATCAATACTACCTAAATAATAACAGCCAGCAATCACAAACACAGTCCTGGTAATAATACGTATCAGTAAAAAGAAAATCTTTTAGTCTCACCTAACCCATTTTATTAAATATAAAATCACTCAAAATATTATCTAATCAAAAGTGATTAGTCGAAAATATTCTGATATGAACGATGAAAGAAAATGGCAAACAAAAACAAATCTACAACAAACCAATAAAAGAAAATTGTGGATTGACGCATAGCTGTGTTTCCAACATCTATGGCAGGATTGCTCCGCCGCCGCCAGCGGAAGTGCGGGGAACTATGCACGGCGCGGGGACGGAATGCGGACAATTTCACAAAAGCCCACCAAGTGAGAGGTTTCCCGTGATAACCGTGAAAGCTAATAAATTTGTATGCAGGGGAGGTGACGACACAAAAAGGCCTATTATGTTGACGTCGCATATTTTGTACGATCGTATTATTTTTTTCAAGTGATAATGAGCCCTTTATAGTAGGGGAGCCCACGATGCTAAATGGGGATTTACTCGAGCGTCGTAGAGACCTATTGGGATGCAAAGCTTAGATGATATGAAGAAAAAAATGTTATATGATATATACCTTTACATCGGTGGGGGAAGCGGCTATAGATTTTTAAATATGTAAAAAAAAACTGTTGCATGGACATCCTCGAGCGCGTCAGATATTGATAGCATCAATGCCCTACGTATTTTTAATAATGTACGTATGTTAATCTGATCGTTTGCATGATGCGAGTGGTTGTATTTAAGGGTTGAAAATGAAAAAAAAAAAAATTTATCGAGCGCGTCAGATTTTCTAACGGAGTGTTAAGTGCACCAAAAAAAAGCTCTCATTCACTAATCTGACGATTTCGATGGGACGCAAACTCGCGGCCATTTTCATAATGTGCAAAAAAATTCGCCATTTTGAAATACTCAAGCGCGTCAGATTAAGATATATATGGTTCATCTTTATGTTCTAAACGTACTGTCTCATAATCTGACGATTATCTAGAGGGATTGGCCTGATCTGACAAAAAAAAATTAGAAAAACGGTTCACCTTAAAGGCCATCCCTGCAACTTCCCGCTAATTCCATTCTTGGGCTCTTAAAATTGTACTTATGACATTTTTGAGCTCAAAATATAATTTATGTGATATTTTGAGCTCGCTGAGTTCAAAGAAATAATGTTTCTATGCATTTGAGCTCTCCCAGCTCGAAAGTCTGATAGAAGTTTCATAGAACACTATTTTTGGAATTTTCAAACCGCAATAACTTTTGAATGGATCAACCGATTTTCACGCGGTTGGCGGCATTCGACGCAGTTTTATCATCCTCATAAGTAATTTTGCAATGTTAATTGATCGAACCACAAATTTCGGAGTAATCCCGAAAAAACACTTTCGGGTTTCTTTCGTTCACGATATCTCTCGAACGAATCAACCGCTTTTGACCAGCTTGGTGGCGATCGACGTGGTTTTTCAAGCTCAAAGGCGGATTCGTTTTTGAAGTTGATCGATAAAGCCGGTTAAAAGTTATTCCAAAAAAACCACTTACAAAAATTTTTTTTTTTATTTTTTTTAAATCATTGAACTTAATTAATTGAAAACCTCAGGAAGCAGAAACCAGAGTGGGGACGGAGTGAGAGAGTAATAGATAGAGAAAGAGTGAGAGAGGAATAGAAGCGCGGAGAAAGAAATGTAGGCATCACGCAACTGCACGCATTTAACTTTATCGATGAATTTTTGTTATTTCGGCTTGCGGAAATCGTCAGATTATATATTTTTCATTATTCTTGAATTATTTCCTTCAAAATAAAAAAAAATTTAGCTACGCTCGAGAATGTCGAGATGACTTTTTTTTTACAACTTTGTTGCCCTCCCCTTTTTTTACGTCACTCTCAAATTGTCAGATTAGTGGAATATACACTTTTTAGGATGTAATTAACTCACCCTACCTTAATCTGACGCGCTCGAGAATTTCTGATGGTCAATTTTTTTTTACTAATCTGATCCTGTATCCTTCACGGGCGGCCTTATATATGGGCCTCATGTTTTGTGGAGGTACTTAACCGGGTACAAGGTATCCCCCTGTATATTAATCTGTCGCGCTTTAGTAAATCCCGAAATCCCCGCTTGGGCTCCCCTACTATTAGCAATATACGGGCTACAATGTCTGACATGCGATGATATATTCAAGTACGAAGTAAAAAACTTCATTAGGCGCGCTGAGCACTTTATTTTGTGGGCACTGAATGAGACTAAGCCGTTACGCTTCACTATGTAACGCTCGTTCGGGTAAAGTCGGCTCGGGTGGACTAAGAGAGAGGAAGAGATACAGTCAACTCGGCAGTCCTATACTCGCTCGGTGAGTGTTACATGAGAACATGACGCATCAGGCGCATTCAGTATATACATAAACACAGTACGTGCAGTGCCAATACATTTTATTTTATATGTACGTTATTTATTTATTTATTAACCCTTTAGCAACAACACTACAATGTCCGACATGTGATGATATCGATACGTGGAATCCTCTACAAGTTGTTATCTAAGCGTTTTCAGCGCAAACATGTTTAGACATCAGATTTATGTTTTCTGATCCATCTGCCGTCTCGCATAATATTGCGGACGGACTTGGAAAATAATAAAGGCGGGGAGATAAGGTTTTCGTCTGCTCCAAGGGAAACAGCGGAATTGAGTCGGGACAATTTTATCTTTTATTTTCCTTAAGCCAAATACGAATGAATTATTAGTTTTTGAGTAATGTTCGACTAATTCTATAAGATAATTTAATTGTATGATTGTTAAAAATGCCGTAATAAAAATACGCATTCATTTCTATGAATAATTGTTATTACCCGCTATTTGTTTTTTCTCATACTACCTTCTTTCCACTTTTCCTTACTTGAGCGTGGGGCGGTGCAACACGTTTGCAAGCATTTTGCAGAAATTATTTGGCTTAGATTTTATAACCGCCTGTCTGCATAGCGCCAACATCCTCCCGTAAAGCCAGTCCCGGACAAATCGTACTGGAGAAAAAGCTTTATTAACTTAAAAATTAACTTAAACTTAACTTAAACTTGAGTTAATCTTAGGATAAAGTTAACCTTGGGAAATAACAAGAATCTCCCGGCCCATAGCCGGTATACGCTGTTAGTTGAAAAATTAGACAACTCATGTTTAAATGCATGGACTTGTTATCAAATTGATAAATTTTTTTCTTAGAAGAACATACAATTTCATAATTTTCATTAGTTCATATCTGCCTACCCCTTCGGGGATACAGGCGTGAGCTTATGTTATGTTATGTTCTTTACAATATCTTACAAAGTTGTAATCCATGAAAACAGTTTGCATGCTGCTTTCTAAATCCAAATACCAATCTAACATATTAATATGTTACATAAACATGTCGCTGATTCATGCGAAAGCTACCCAATACTCCATGACCATTTAAAACGATTTCTAAGAAGAATAATAAATCCTTTCATTGTTTGTTCACATTAATAAAAGTACATGTATTATGTATGTCTTGTAGACATGCCTTACTCACATAATTATTCTTATTCTGTAAATATGTCTACATTCCAAAATAGCTTATACCAAAATTCATCGATATATTATTTACCGGCACAGTTGACGCTCGGAAAATGGGACAGCTAAGAAGTGCTTAAGCACTCCTTTTCCCTACAATTGGACGCCGATAGAATTCTAAATTTGAAAATTCGAATTTAAGAACGTTTGATCATTTCGTTTAAAAAGCTACTTTATAACACATGCATAGGGTTATATTTGTGTTTGATTTAATTAGAACTTGTGATCTTTTTCTTTGTTTTATTCCTGTTACAAAGAACTGTGCATCTAGGGTATACTATATATATTTATGCCAAAATTAGTCAATTTTAATGATATTTTTTTATTTCTTTTTTACTTTAAATCAATTAGGACAATGTTTATTGCGAGAATACGTCCACAAAGCAAACTTCTAATTTCATTTATTAGTCTAGATTGACGTAATTAAAAAGTGCTGCTAAGTTAATTCAGGCTATTAAATTACTTAGTAGTTATAGTTTTTGAGAAGATGTAGAAACAAACTTTGTCTTAGAAGTTAACTGAACATGTTATATGAGCCTAGAGTGATGGGCTCGGGGCGTCATGCAATAGGTACTCGAAGAATTCTAAGATGGACAACTTAAATACTGCAGACCAAGAGAAAGAGTGCGTAATCCATGGCTCACTATTTGCCTCAGCAAAAGGCTTTTGTCCAGCAATGGAATAAGTTTTTATGCCAATAACATAATAATAATAGTGAAAAAAAAAACAAAAATATGCAGTCTTATTTTGTACAATTGGTTTTGTCTTTATTTTCAAATTCCTACCATTTCATGTACGTACAGGCCAAATTAAAATGGAGATTAAAACCGAATCTACAAAAAAAAAACAGATAAACCAAATAACAAAAATAGGTTATAGCGTAGCAAGTTTCTCCGGGCAGCGGAGCGGCAAGAGGAACCAATTTCTGAGCCGATGCGGAGCGTTTTGTTGGAAATAGCTTTCCTTCAATCTGCATTTTCTTGCTGATTTACCAACTTTCATACAGAACGAGAACTTTCCGCGAGATACCTAGCGAACTTCGGCCGAGTCGACACATTAAATTATTATTCAACTTCACTGTATACTTGAACATAAAATATTTCCCTATTTGCGGCGTTTGCTTTCGTGTTTAGTTGCGATATAATAACAGTTCAATGGAGTGTACACTCGAAACTGAAGTTAGCGCGGACTGTGTTTCTGAATTACGATAAGTATCGTTAAGTTTGATATCATTTATCATTTACTTAATTTATTAGGTATAAATTGAGATCTCGGTTAATTGAAAGCATGATGGAGTGTTCTTGTTTTTGTTCATCTTGTACTGAAGGTCGACTACCGCTAGACTTTTCTAGTCTTGAAAGCTGTTCCGAATAATGATGTAACTTTGTTCCCAAATCAATTGTGATTCTGAAGAGAATGTTGTCTTGTGCTTGGCCTCTTCGGGTTTCACCTACATAATTAATGCAGATATCTATCGAATAATCTCAAAATAGCCTTTTGTACTCAATTGGCAACATCGTATACCAAATATAATATAAAAAGGTAAAGACCGAAAAGGCCCCAAATTATATGAGTGTATAGGGGAATTTGTGGAAGGCGTATGTCTAGCAGTGAACGTCCTGTTGGTGATGATGATGATGATAGGCGAATTTCTGAATGATTTTAAAAATTCTTTCACAGTGAGTGTCATGAGCTTTTTATTTTTATCACGCCGGGCCGGGCAAGATTTGTATAACAGCATAGAGACAAAGCGTCTAGTACATACTTAAGCACAGACTCTACATATAAATTACTGGAGACATAATATACAATAGAATAAGATAGTTTTTTTATAGGAGAGACTGTCACCTGATGGTAAGTGATCTTCACCGCCCATAGTCATCCAAGACAAAAAGAATCATGGATGCGTTGCCAAACTAAAAGGAGGGATTGGAAGGGGAAGGGAAGGGATTGGGAAAGGGAGGGTGGGTAATAAGCCACCGGAAATCTCACTCACCGAACGAAACGCGACAGCAAGCTGCCACTTTACGTCGGTTTTCTGTGAGACAGTAAGTGCTGTACGTGACTGTCTACAGCTGTCTACCACTAGAATCGTATACGATCTTAACTATTTCATCACAAATTGCTTACTCAAACTTTCAATATCTCGTGCCGATATTCTTAGAGAAATCCGGAAAAGTCCTAAATAATCAAGTTACTCACACATGTCATAATAAATGGCCAAGAAGTGGACACGTATTGGACTCAGCAGTACACTCGTAAAGACCCCGGTTCGATTACACACACGAGCGGTTCGCACTGAATTAACTACAAACGGACCCGGGGTCACGTGACATGAATATCACTCTAAAACTCTCATATTCGTACAGAATTTCTTACAAGATTTTTTTCAAACTATTGCTCATATCGACGACTGTTCGTTCGAGATAAATAAATGAAAATTAAAGTAGCAGAAATCAAAATCGCGCAAATCGGATTCTTCGTAAAAAATTCAAGCCAGTATCAATTTTTTAGGCACGGCGCTTATTCTCCAGCCACTTCCCATGGTAAATCAGCTAATGGAATGAACGTGACACGAATCCGTTGTGGGCCCCAAAGGAAAAACCGATAAGTATTAAAATTAAGTTTGCGCGACCAAATTACTTTTAGTTGATGATCAACAGGTATCAGTCTTAACTTTTGAAGACGGCTTGTTGCTAAATTTACGGAAATTATTTAACCACCGTGATCAATTAATTACAGTTGGTAAACAACGATATTGTTTAAAATAAAAAGTTATTTATTTATAAGCGATTCTTATATTATGCTTAGTTTAAGTATTTGTATTATGATCTATTTATGTGAATAATATTAAGACAATATTAATTTCAACCGACTTCAAAAAAGGAAAAGGTCCTCAATTCCTATGTATTTTTTTATATAGGTTACGCGATATCTCAGCTAAATGTGAACCGATTTTTAAGTTTTTTGTGTTTGATAGAGCTTATTTGAAGGGTAGTCCCATTAAATTTGGTCAAGATCGGATAAATTTTGAAGTTGGTCCGTTAAATTTTTAAACTTGTGATTATAATATCTAATATAATATATATTATATTATCTATGTTAATATTATGTACTAAGGCCTTTATTCATAATAAAACCCTTATCGAAGATATAAACTCATATTGGTAAAAATGCATTTTAAGCCTATCGAAGGATCGATAAAATTCTTTATTCATAATAGTTTACTATAGCTTCATTAACTAAAATTTATTTACCGTGTCACAATGTTGCTAGTACATAGATAAAACGTGATTTTAGCAAGTTTTGTCTCTGGAAAGTCATGGAACGATGGCCTAATAAAAAAAAACAATCATTTGCGCGCGCAATTCGTCACAGCCGTACAACAGATAATAAAAAGTTGGTAGCCGACTTAAAAAAATATATATATTTGTTTCGTTTCACGGAGTATCAATATATTTCGTTTAGTTTATTTTTTAGGTAATTTAAATAAATAAGTAGCAGAATACACAGTTCGAAAATGTTTATTTGTACCTTTTTGCTTTTTCCGATCATATTTTGTCTGTAGTACATTTTTCTGCAATGTTTATGACATCTCTGTCTATTTTTTGTTATTGTGAAGGTAATGACACTTATATATAATAGAAATGGATGTCAAAATGGATATTTTTTTTATAATTCATTATGTTGTAATAAAATATTTACTAATTGGCAGCAAGTTATTTCGATCTGGGCCGATAGTGGTTGTGGAAGAAATGGAAAAAAAAATTGGCAAATGGCGACCATGGCGACCAGTTTAGTTTGTTTATATATTTATTTAATTAATTTAATCAAAGTAAAACTATGTTTGTTGCATGTGAAGTGATTTTGTTTTATGCAATACCTAAACATCAACGAAGATGGGTAGATTATGGATATTTGGAAATGAAATTTAGATTTGGAGGATATTCCTTGGAGCGTATGAATGAAAGGTTTCCAGTCTTTGCAAATCGTGTAAGAAAAATACCCTGCCTTCTTTGAGAATGGAATTCAGGACCGGACTTTCCAGTTCACAGCGGCTTCAACAGAACCGTCTAAAACCCATTGTATTGAAGAACAATTAGGCAACATGCGTGCATAAGTATTTTTTGTTGAATCAGATTTAATAAAATTCATCATTGTATTTTTGAAGTGTTTTATTTCTCTTGAATTTTTTCATGTGACGCTATATTCGTGTTTAGATAATGATGATATTGAAGAAAAAGATGTTTTGTTGAAATCAAGGTATGTAATTAAATACCACACGGAAAATATTAAATACTAGCTGACTTCAAACAAATGTATCCTACGGAGACCCTACATTTTCTGGAAAAAAGTAGCCTATGTGTTATTCCTTTATAAATAAATACATCCTAGAATGTTCTGTGAATGGTGAAGAATCACTTCATCATCATCATCATCAGCCATAGGACGTCCACTGTTGAACATAGGCCTTCCCCAAAGATTTCCAGATCAACCTGTTGGAAGCGGCCTGCATCCAGCGACTTCCTGCAACCTTTATCAGGTCGTCGGTCCACCTTGTAGGTAAAATCCGGAAAAGAACGAAAGTCACCGACATAGCCCAGAGGATTAGTAAATTGAAATGGCAGTGGGCAGGGCACATAGGTCGTAGAACTGATAGCCGATGGGGCAAAAGTTCTCGAGTGGAGACCACGTACCGGCAAATGCAGCGAGGAATCACTTAAGACAAGTTTATTCTCTCAATATTATTACGCTGTCCGACCTGGCGCGCGTATATTTCAAATAAACTGAGCGACTTATGACCATGAGGTCATAACTTTTGCATTTGTCATGTTGTCCTAGACATTTTTATTCTAGACTATAATCCATTTCTTTACCGAGTTAAATTCAGATCCGTTCAACCATTCTGGTGTGAAAGAGTAACAAAACATCCATACAACCTCACAAACTATCGTGTTTATAACATTAATTGCATTTGATAGAAGTCTCTCTGAAGTCTAGAAGACTGCCTCGGTGGCGTGGTGGTACTTCGGTACGACTACGGTTCTGAGGTCTCGGGTTCGATCCCCGGGTCGGGCAAAGTGATATTGGATTTTTCCATATCAGCCCGGAGTCTGGAATTTGTGCCCGATATGGCGATAGGCTCACCCCCTATCACATCTGGGACGGAACTAAGCTCGGCGAAATGTGAGTGTTCTAGTTCGCTAGTACGCCTCTGCCTACCCCTTCGGGGATACAGGCGTGAGCTTATTTTTTTATGTTTATGATAGAAGTCGCAGGCACCCTCAAATTAATCTCAACCAAAACTGGTGGAACGTCAAATACGAATCAGCTGATCGAAATCGGTCATATTTTTTGCTATTGAAGCGTTAAAGTAGGGTGCCAGCTTCTATAAATTGCAGACATTTTATGGGAGATTTTGGGAACGTTTTAACGCTATTGAGCTATTATGAATAACAATTTTTAGGAAACGTCCTACAGCGGTATTATAGCGTCCCACTAAGTTATTATGAATAAAGGCCTAAATGTATATACGACATTATTGCTATTATCCTTTCTCTCTACCTGCCCTTATCCCACCTTAATGTGGGGTCGGCGCAACAAAGGTTCTCAAGCATGTTGCAGGAAGGATTTGGCTTAGTTTTTACGACCGGCTGTCTGCCTGACGTCACCCCCTTTCTGGAGGATCCAATCCCGGGAAGGGGATGGATTGAGAAAGGGAGGGGGAATTGGGCTACCGGAAATCTCACTCATCGAACGAAACGCGACAGCGAGCTGCCACTTTACGTCGGTTTGTTTTTGGTACTCGTACAATAAAATTGTTCATACAGGTGCTGCTTTTTATTTCAACACAATTACAATTACGAAAATGGCTGTTTACTTATTTTTCACGCAACAAGGGAGCAATGAATTGTTATGATTTTAACTTCAGCGTATAAATAGTTTATGGGTCGTTAAGTGACTAAACTCTATATCCTGGAAATAAGACGGACAATATTTCCATATGAGCATTGCCGTAACAAAATCATACGTATATACTTTTATTTTCTAATAGCTTCATCGAACATATGACATTTCCCAAAGAATTCGAAAATACCAATAAAATGATTTCATCCTAATACAACCAATAACATAAATTATGAAATTATATATTTACATTATTTACCGATTTCTTAAGTTATACATTTAAGTTAATATTATACATTGAAATAAAACTATTCTTACGGATTCTATCACGATTAGGTTTTAATTATTATTCCCGTCGTTTCGAAGGCTTTACATTATTTAGTTCTTTTCCGAGACTAATCTTAAAAACAAAGAATAAGCAATTTGAGAAAAGTGTTCTAATTTAGGTATGTGCGATGCGAGATTCGCCTTAGTCACTAATGCGTTGGAAATTTCACAACAATGTAACGCGATTTCCCCTGGTATTTAGTCGGTCTGTTCGAAGGATGCAAATGGATACGCTATTTGTATCATTCGTACAAATGAGATCAAACTTGATGGGGCAATAAATAAAATACTGCGAATTCTTTAGTATAAGATTGGATAATGACAGCCTCCGTGGCGCAGCGGGCGAGTATCCGGCTGTGAAGCGTAAGGCCGCGGGTTCAATCCCCGCACCGAGACTAATGTTTGTATGGCCTACAGATATTTGTTTCGGGTCTGGGTGTTGTGAGACCGAAAGTCTCTCGTAGTTCCTGATTCCCTCGACACAAGACTCGATCTTAGCGTGGGGTCAGGACTATGTATGTGACTGTTGGGTGTTATTTATTTATTATTTATAAGGTTTTATTTTGCTGCATAAATATGTTAGAGAATCAAAATTATGAATCGATTTATTTATTTTTTAAAGAGCCATCAACGTAGATTACAATATTAACCTTATAGCAAATTTTTGATTCATTATTCTTATTGCATCTATAATAAGATCTATGACCAAATCAAACATAAATAAACATAATAAATATAATCAAAAGAAAAATAAAAGGAAAGTTATATGATAAGTTATTTATACGTATTCATAATTATTAAGAAGTAAAGTTATTTCTGGGTCACTAGCGTAGGCGTTGCGTCGTAGATCGTCGAAGATCCATTTGACGGTAAGCCGCCTATGGACATCATCAGTACCAAAGGCACAGCCAAGCCTACCTTGGAAATGAAAATAATGTGGACTGAGAATGATTTTATTCCATGCATCATTTAATTTGAATGACTGAAAATCTACTAAACTGTCAGATTTACGATTACATTAGAATGGTTGACATTTAAAAAGTAAAGTCAAATAACAAACATAGGTCAGGAGAGTTTTTGTATATAATGCGGATAACGTAATATTGTAATATCATCAGGCGTACGTATTCTGTAAATGGACGACGATCATAATAATATGCTCTTATTATTATTTTTAGAAACATAGGCCTTTATTCATAATAAAACCCCTAATGAAGATATAAACTCATATTGGTAAAAATGCATTTTAAGCCTATCGAAGGATCGATAAAATTCTTTATTCATAATAGTTTACTATAGCTTCATTAACTAAAATTTATTTACCGTGTCACAATGTTGCTAGTACATAGATAAAACCTGATTTTAACAAGTTTTGTCTCTGGAAAGTCATGGAACGATGGCCTTATAAAAAAAAACAATCATTCGCGCGCGCAATTCGTCACAGCCGTGCAACAGATAATAAATAGTTGGTAGCCGATTTAAAAAAATATATATATTTGTTGCGTTTCACGTAGTATCAATATATTTCATTTAGTTTTTTTTAAGTAATTTAAAGAAATAAGTAGCAGAATACACACTTCGAAAATGTTTATTTGTACCTTTTTGCTTTTTCCGTTCATATTTTGTCTGTAGTACATTTTTCTGCTATGTTTATGATATCTCTGTCTATTTTTGTTATTGTGAAGGTAATGACACTTATATATAATAGAAACGGATCTCAAAATGGATATTTTTTATAATTTATTATGTTGTTAAAATATTTACCAATTGGCAGCAAGTTCTTTCGATCTTGGCCGACAGTGCTTGTGGAAAAAATGGAGAAAAAATAATTGACAAATGGAGACCATGGCGACCAGTTTAGTTTGTTTATATATTTATTTAATTAATTTAATCAAAGTAAAACTATGTTTGTTGCATGTGAAGTGATTTTGTTTTATGCAATACCTAAACATCAACGAAGATGGGTAGATTATGGATATTTGGAAATGAAATTTAGATTTGGAGGATATTCCTTGGAGCGTATGAATGAAAGGGGGCTTTCAGTGTTTGCAAATCGTGTAAGAAAAATACCCTGCCTTCTCTGAGAATGGAATTCAGGGCCGGACTTTCCAGTTTACAGCGGCTTCAACAGAACCGTCTAAAATCCAATGTATTGAAGAATAATTAGGCAACATGCGTGCATAAGTATTCTTTGTTGAATCAGATTTAATAAAATTCATCATTGTATTTTTGAAGTGTTTTATTTCTCTTGATTTATTCATGTGACGCTTTATTCGTGTTTAGATAATGATGATATTGAAGAAAAATATGTTTTGTTGAAATCAAGGTATGTAATTAAATACCACACGGGTAATATTAAATACTAGCTGACTCCATTCGCGTGAAAATTTATTAAATCGAACAAATCTATCCTACGGAGACCCTACATTTTCTGGAAAAAAGTAGCCTATGTGTTATCAGTTATTCCTTTATAAATAAATACATCCTAGGGGGTATTCATGGGGTGTAAGGGGGTCCAACCACCACCTCTCGGAGTCCAAGCCAACCTCACCTGCACGTGGTGCACCCTGCTGGCTAACGGACGAGGCTCTGGCAACCGATCGATGGCGGGATAACCATCGCAGTATGAAGGCGTAGATAAATGTCAGGCTGATGATGGGCAGCAGCATCATCAGCGCGAGAATCTACGCCCTGCGCTCGCCAACCCGCCTGCCAAGCGTGGCGAGTAATGGCAAAACCCCCCCTATATGATTTTACAGAGAAAGGCCAGGCCCCCAGTCCCCGGCAGCCCTGCTATTCCTGGCCTCGGTAGCGGCTACGGTAACGGCGGGGCAGGGGGTGCTAAGAATCCCCGGGTAAGATCCCGCTACCACCCCCGACGACGACTGGCCCTGGTAACACACAACATTCGCACTTTGAGGACAGACGAGAAGATTTTTGAGCTGGAAGAAGAAATGAGTAGGTTACGCTGGGATATCTTGGGGTTATTATAAGTCCGAAGAAACGGGGAGGACACGGTAATCCTCAAGTCTGGTAACCTGCTCTACTACCGGGTGGGCGACCAACAGTCCCAAGGCGGTGTCGGATTTCTCGTCAACAATATCGTATCCATTGAAAATGTGTCGAGCAGGGTCGTATACCTTATACTCAGAATATCCAAGAGGTATTCGCTGAAGGTCATACAGGTATACGCGCCGACCTCGACACACCCAGATGAGGAAGTAGAGGAGATGTATGAAGACATTAGACGGGCCATTCACACCTCCGAAACCTACTTCAATGTTGTTCGGGTTCGATCCCCGGGTCGGGCAAAGTGATATGGCGATAGGCTCACCCTCTATCACATCTGGGACGGAACTAAGCTCGGCGAAATGTGGGTGTTCTAGTTCGCTAGTACGCCTCTGCCTACCCCTTCGGGGATACAGGCGTGAGCTTATGTTTTTATGTTTATGATGGAAGTCGCAGGCACCCTCAAATTAATCTCAACCAAAACGGGTGGAACGTCAAATACGAATCAGCTGATCGAAATCGGACATATTTTTTGCTATTACAACGTTAAAGTAGGGTGTCAGCTTATATAAATTGCAGATATTTTATGGGAGATTTTGGGAACGTTTTAACGCTATTGAGCTATTATGAATAACAATTTTTAGGAAACGTCCTTCAGCGGTACTATAGCGTCCCACTAAGTTATTATGAATAAAGGCCATAATGTTTTGATTGCATTAGTATAGCGATTAGTAGGCTACCTCGCTAATGTATCTTCTTTATTTTAACTTCTACAATTTGACCGTGCAATAAAATATTCTCATTCGATAAACTTTCAACTCTAACTTCCAAGCAAACTTTAATTATACCTTTTTATAACTATTAAAAAGTTAGTTCTCAGCAAACTTTTGTCATTGGAGCAATAAAAAATTTACGTAGTTTCCCATGTTTATTTATTACACAACCCGCAGTCATAAATACAATCGCGTTGCAGTTCCCCGTGGATCGTTCAGTTTGAGTGCATTATGCAGACACGGCACGGCATCAGCAGTGGAGGAACGGGTCGCAAACGAGCAATTATTTTAAACGCATCCATTGTACAAAACAACATTGAAGAGCTGGCTCGCAGTGGTAGTAACAAACGTCGTTATCCTACATTTTGGAGTCAATAAACTGCGGACGACGGCGCGACTACGCGACGGCGACGCGCCGCCTGACCTCCCGCCCATTACATGATCAGAACAACTATTCGGGAAGAATAAGTAAATTTGGTTATGAATTGGCTTGCTTACCCGCCTATTCAGAAGAAGGTTATATACATTTTCTTATACATTTTAAGGGATATTGCTTGTCATGCTTTCGTAGATACAGTAAGAATAAAGAATAGGAAATATGGCGGTGCCTTAAATAGATTGTATTAGAATAACGTGTACCTATTTCTGGAGGTAACCTTTATTTACTCTGTCAATTGAAACAATACGGCTGGTTTCATTCATCATAATAACCTTCTCCAATAAGTAACTTTCCACTTATAAAGGTTTGAATGGTTCTAACGAAAGTACAATAAGTTCCACGAGAATGAAAATAATAGGCAATGGTGTTACAATTCATTGATCGCGCCAAGTCATCCGGTTAAGCGAAACGATGTTAGCGATGGATTGTAATAAAGGTGGCAACAATAGGACCATTACGAAAAAGAGTGACTCAATTTATACATTTGTTACTGGTTTTAAACAGGTTCATATTTTACGAATATCCAGTTGTGGATTGTTCTTGTAGACTCAAAAAAAAAACGTCGAATGAGGTTCCACACTTTCCTTTGTAATTATATATTATTATATTAAGATACCTCAAGTCTGTCGGTTTTCTGTGAGACAGTGGTATTAATCCGGTCGAGCCGGCCCATTCGTGCTGTAGACGTAACTGTCTACAGCGTGGGTCTACCACTCAAAAACAATTATAAACTTCATCCAAACTTCTCACGCAATAGATGTGCAAGAATGAGTTTAATTATCGACTTAATCACTAAAATTGAGATGCTAAACTATCACGAAGAAGTAATACTTTAAAGAACATTTAACCAACATTGCTCTCATAGCCCGTGAGTCATGGTATACGCCGGTGGAAAGTGAAGTAAGTTCCGAAGTTTGTAAAAATTCTGCCGTGAGGTATCTTATCTTGAATAACAATGTTATGATATGTAGCTACTTTTATGAAGGCATGCAAGTTACTTACGGTATGAACTCTATCGATTTAAATATTTTGTGGGTAAATAAGGCCGTTTTCGATGCGGATACATTGCGAAACTGTCGCTGTGTCAGCGTTTTTAGAAATGATGGGGACAATCTATAAACGTTGTTTCAGCGGTTTTTGAAATATAGGTACATAAGTATGTACGTGTGTGCGTATTGATCTATTAAGATATCTTAAAAAAAAGTGTGCAATTCACACATGGTAGAAGTTGAACCTTCAAAAATGTTGGCTTCAATAATGAGACGAATGTAAAATTTCGGGAAGAGGATAATTGTAGGTTTTAGTAATGATCATAGTGATACAAAGTTTGATATTAATTTTACATTTTATTCGTATAGTTCATTCGTATATATAACATAGATTTTATTATAAACATGATGAAGAATTTAATATAAAAATGATGAAAAGACTACAAACGTATAATACGTACACGAATACAAAACATCACAGTTGTATGATGTAATTGCTTCCTATCTCATTTTCTCCCACGTTAATTTTTATGAATTTATGTGTCTCTCTTTTTACTGTCGCTTTTTCGTTTCATCGACTTTCAAATCACAACGATGCTAAAGAAGTTTTCACTTCAAAAATAGACGTAGTGAATTGTTATCTTACTATAGCCCAAAAAATAATGTTGAACCATATTCATAATCATGCGTTCTTTAAGAATTACGTACCTACATCATCCGTCTAATATAATTATTATCAATATTGTGCATAGTGTTTTCAGTCTTGCTGATACAGTTTATTGTCAAGAAACGTTTCCTATATTTCTTAAAGAATTATAATAGAATACGGACAAGTATGAACACCAAACTTCTGTAAATAAACTCCGTGTTATACGAAATCAATAATATATTTGGCAACATAAAAACCTGTGTCATAGCTACGTTTTAATACAACATCATAACATAAACATAAGCTCACGCCTGTATCCCCGAAGGGGTAGGCAGAGCCGTACTAGCGAACTAGAACACCCACATTTCGCCGAGCTTAGTTCCGTCCCAGATGTGATAGGGGGCGAGCCTATCGCCATATCGGGCACAAATTCCAGACTCCGGGCTGATATGGAAAAATCCAATATCACTTTGCCCGACCCGGGATCGAACCCGAGACCTCAGAACCGTAGTCGTACCGAAATACCACCACGCCACCGAGGCAGTCACGTTTTTATTAAATATACAGATATAGCGAAACGACAATCAAAAGAATAGTCGTAGCCTCAGCATGTAAAAGAATTCATGTATAAAAGCTCACATTTACCTGAAATTCTGCGTTAACCTTTTTTCATGCCGGTTTACGTTATGCCGCCCAACCATTTCATGCCTTCATTTCACTGTACCGAGAAATGGTCGTCACTTGATCTTTGAACTCAATGAAAACTCCTTCTTTGTCTGGGCCAAGTTAGTTAGTATAAGGCGCACTATTCGCAAATGGGTTTGATTTTGAACTAAAGATATCGGAGAATAGAAGGTTTACATTATAATAGAACGGTTATTTTGTATAGATACTACAAACTAGCAGTGCTTGTAACTTTGTTGCCGAGAATTTTAGTTAAATTTTTGAATATTCTGGAACTATCTATTTTTGTATATCATTTTAAAATGATACTGATATTTTATACATATATTCTACAATAAATTGCTATTTTTGATATATGTTGTCAATTCCGTGGTCATTTCCATACGTGATGTCTTATAATCTTGATCAACTGTGGACCAATTTTTAATACATAATTATTTTGTATTCAAAACTTACCGCAACATTAGTCCGATCAATATGGATTTTTTTCCGATATATTTAATTTAAAATGGTAATAATGAGTAGACTGAAATTAACATACATTAACATACATTCTTTAAATTAACATATTCTATTACCTACATTAATCAGAATAATTGTATTTTATCCGCGTGATTTGTATAAACAAAGTAGCAAGTCTTAAATAATTCCAGTCTAAGATTGACTTGGACAAAAATATAAAACAGAAACATGCGCTTTGTGTGACAAAAATGTCACTTTGTCGTCTTGATGCCGAAGTGGTGCCGCATAAATATATTACGAGAGCCTTATTTATACAAGTGCTTTAGGCAAGAGCCCTGATAAGTACCTATGTAGATTCATTTGTATCCATTGAATTATCTAGAAATAAAAGAATGAATTATATAGATGATTAGAAGCATCAAAAACTTTGGTAACTTTATATTAAATGAAATATCCATCTCTATATTATCATAAGAATATTTTTAAAATAAGTTTAAATGTTTAAGGAATCGAACATAAATATGAATAGAATTCATCCAGGAATTTTGAGGAGATTCGTGAACAATGATGAAACTCTATCGTTTTATTTGAGTGGAAAACGTATTTTATAACATTATTTCATACACACATACTCCTCTAAAACCTTGTTGGTTAGAATACCACATTATTATGTGATCTACGATGCCAAATTATACGCTTTTTAGGTTTTTATAAATGTAAATTCATTTTACCTCCTCCTAAATTAAACCTTACTGTAGTTGTAATTAAAAGCTATAATGTGTTCCCAGTCCTTGGTAATGAATTGCGATCAAAATGGGATAGGTAACGGCCGAATCCCTGATCCCTCTAATGTCACTACATGCTTTAAATGCATTGCAACATTTATTTGATTTAAAGCGAGTAGGCACGTAAAGTTCAGCCCGAGAGACAGAAAGGATGAAACCTCAGTCTGTGGCTAAAGTAGGCGTCGGAATAATTAAAGAAACATGGCGGCCCGTAAACCGAAAATCGCAATCGATTCGAGGGAAATACGGGCGGACTCTATCCTTAGAAATTTGCATATTAAACGAAATATAAAATAGTATACATACTAGCTATACTAGAGGTATAGAGAGTCGTTAACCTTTCACCTACCTTTCAAATTTCCTTTGCTTAGTCGTTGGTCACTCAGTCAGAATAGCGTTCAAAAGTTTGTTGGTATTGTGAGAGTTCACGATAGAGATTATACTCGTATAAAATCATCAGCTGACTCATATTATTCGATTGGTATTAAAATGGACAAAATTGGAAGAGGCCTATACCCGAAAAGGGGCCATGTCTTAAACTCTATATATCTAGAAGATTTTTCTGTGTAACTATTGTAACCTAGAGGCATGGAAATAAAGGCTTTTTATTATTATTATTAAACTTACCTAGTTTAGATAGTTATAATTCCAATATCTTAAGCAGAAAAGTTCAGCAGGTCGATTCTCTAAGAAACGCCACAACGCGACGTTGTGATCGACTACGAGCTCCCGCAGCGCACATCGTTGAGATCGACGGAGCGTTCAATGTTGTTGGGTCTTAGAGAATAGCATTTTCCATACCTTTACGTCAAACGCCTCGCTCGAGACAGCTAGGCCGCTAGTTCGCATAAGCGCCGTCATCACGCATAGCGCTAATGCATGCGCTTTGTACCTTGCTGAATACAAAAATTAAAACATTGTTGCCGCAACGTTGTTCTCACAAATGAAACCTTAGAGAATCGACCTGCATATCGTTTAAACATCTCTATAAACGAAACATTCTAAGAAAACTTATTCACTGTTGATATCCTCTTTTCCACTCAGAAACGAGAGCTTTTAAAGATAGTGCAAGGGGCCAGTTACACTTTAAAACGACATTATTGCGATGCAGTGGTCTAAAGTGTCTTGTGCAGGGTACAGGGTATGAGGCGTCGGGGGGTTAGAGACACGATCTTACAAGACAACAATAATGCGCGTGCCATTCTTGGACAGACGGAATAACATATGTAGGTGGCGAATGAAAATGATTATACTGATTATACTGATATTGAAGTTTAAAAATATTAGGTTTATTTAGATTATCACTGTTATTATTTAATAAATTAATTAATATTTATAAATTATTGAAAAGACATATAAATTAAATAGTTAATAAAAGTAATGTAAATAATGTAAAGTAATGTACTTTGATCATTGGGTAGCACTAGAAAAAAAGGTCGTTTTCATAGTTTATGGATGGAGTAGTAAATTGTTTTATTGTGGAAATAGAGCAGGCATCCACACAGGCGAAGTTCGAGCTAAAGCTAGTATATCGCTGATGTGATTGCGCGTTATCTTGTTTAACTGTACTTGGACTCATTGCGAGTTACTAAGTCAGTAGGTCGTATTTACGATAATGATAAATCAACATATATAAGTCATAATTTTATTAATATTTTATTAGAGACGCGATGTCTAAAATAAGCTAATAGCATGATACTATACCACGACACGCGTGACCACAAGCACGGTAAACTTGGGCGAAACTATCTTATAAAACGATGACTGCTTCTGTGGCGTGGTTGTATTTCCGTACAACTACCGTCCTGAGGTCACGGGTTCGATCGCCGGTCCGGGCAAAGTTATATTGGAATTTGCCATATCAGCCCGGGGTCCGGAATTGTGCCCGATATGGTGATGGACTCGCCCCCTATCACATGTAGGACGGAACTAAGCTTGGCGAAATGTAGGTGTTCTAGTTCGCTAGTGAGCCGCTGCCTATCCCTTCGGGGATACAGGCCTGACCATACGTAAAACGATATAAGTGGGTGATTACGCAAAGAGAAAGCTTCCGTAGAAGGATTCATCTCTTCTTTTTATTATATTCACAGAAAAAAGTAAGTTAATAAAAAATACTAAAATACAATTTGCTCAAAAACTATTCAACATATGTTGTCCATAAAAAAATCGTTAAAATTACTTTTTAGACTCTAGCACCTTATTTTTTTATATTTTCACTCCCTACTTCAAAAGTGAGTGGGCGGCCACTATTTTTATTGTCAAAAATAAAAAAAACAAATAAATATCAATACAATTTTGAAAAACATTTTCACCGCTCAGTTACATACCTACATGGAGAGCCACACAAAATGCTAACTTCACTGTATCATTGAATAACGGCTAATTTAGCCACACACCTACCATAGATAGATGTATCGCCAGTACTTTCGAAATAAATTGGTTGTAACATGCGGACAGACAGATGGACTTGACGAAATTATCAGAGCCACGTTTTTGCTAACATAGCTACGGAACTAAAAAAGAAAAATCAAAAAAGAATGATATATCGCATATATAGATTAAAACTCTGACATATTAAAAAAATATTTTTTAGGAGACAAGAAAACATTTATTTCATTAAAATTCAGTTTTGAACTAGATGTACGATATGTATTTTGCTTAAAATCGCGTATACAATGAAAACCAACTAAATATTGAGCCAGATAAAGAAAATTGTCCTAAGCTAAAGACACCATGTAATTTCTTGCTTAAATGTTTCTTTGGTTGTGTTAACGACGGCCATATTCATAATTACCCCAATACTGTCTACATTGCCACTAATTTAGCGTCAAACTTCGAAATGGTATACTTAAAATTATGGCTGCTATTAACTATGTATATATTTAGTTTTACTCGCGGCTCCGCTCGCGTGGAAGTCTTTCCGGCCATATTTCCGGGATAAAAGGAAAATCATTGTCCGGCGTATGAACTATCTCGATACAAAATAATCACGTCAATTCGATTCTATATTGATATTACGTGAAAGAAGAAAAAAGCAAACATACCTACTTACGATAAATAATATAACTAAACCTATTAGTACGAGTAGATATAGAGATAGGTGTGTAGAACTTTTTACGTTATTACGGTAATGAAGCAAGACAAATATTTTTTTTCTCAATAAATATAACTTTTTTTTTGAACAAAATTCACGTTATCTTTACAGAAAATTGTTATATAAACAACTAAAGTTGAAACTATCATCATTATCAATCAATCAATTCAAATCAATCCTATCAAACTGTGAATCTAATGAAGTTAGTCTTTTGTCTTATTTTATTACGTTACGTGGTTCCGACGATAAAAGCCAGCGAGACGGCTTGTCTGTCTGTTCCCGGTTTTCTCGCCCTTGTTTATCTGGCCGGGGGTAGTTAGCGCGGAGTGGCGGCACCCCGCGGCAGTGGCTTCGTGGCCCTGCTCAGGATGGGACGCACTGACGCCGCCGAAACGCTCCCTACATCACGCGGCTCACTACACAGGTGAACCACGCGACGATACAAAACAACGGACATTCCTCTCATGTGATCGGGACAAAATGACTCCTTTTATACATTTATATTGTGTTGTGTGGGTAGCATTGTTGACTGGCTGCTGCACCACCACAGGTAAGTCTGTAGTGCAATTTGCATTTTTATTGAAGCGCTATTACTTGTAAAAAGTTTGTGGAAAATATGTTTTCATTGTGTTATGAGATTAAGTATTTTTTTACAATTTTCTACGCGACAGTGACACAAAGTGAGCAGTTTCAACAAAAAACTAAGCATAAATACAGCCCGTTTTAAATAAAGTTCATATTGTATCTTTATAATTTATTTCATTAGATGTATTTCTCCAAGATAAATGTAGTGACAAATTACTTTAATGCTTTTTATTGTATTATTTTTGCAATTAAAAATAATTATATACTGATAATGAGTAGTTTTATTTATCTCTATTATGAGCATCGCTTTAATAACGCAATTTCTATAAAAACAAAACAATTAAGATAATAATATAAACATAAATGCAGATTAAACTTTGTTATGTTATCTTAATTACGTAGTTTTATGCTGCATGTATTATTGTATAAATAGTTCCGTAATGAACTTTAAACCATATTAATATGTTAATAAATAATACTTTATGACTAACACATGTCTTTGTTATTAATATAAAATAAAAATGTCTGACTAGGGAATTAAACATAAAACAAGTCCATATTGTACCTATTGTAGTTAATATTTCTCTACTTACAAATTATAATAATATAAACATCCAGAAAGCGGCTTTAACGTTTACAATTAATTATACATTTTATTACATTAATGTAAATAATAGCACTTTTATTAATGAAATAAGTGCAAATGATATGTTTTTATAGGTATATAGAAACTTTTAATAGATTTACCGATTATACACTTTGTAAACAATATACCATATATATTAACTCGTAAAAAGCACGGCAATTACGTATTAGCTGCGATTCATAATACTACATACACTTAACTCTATTTTAATTCTAAGTTATATTATTCATATTCGTCCAATTAATATACGGCTAATATTTTTTTATACAATAATAATATTTTCTATACACTTTCATACGTCTTTCAAATATTTATTCATAAACTATTACCATAATTGTATACTTAAATAACATTGCTAACAAATTATCTAATAAGATTATTTTTGCGTAACCCTAAAAGTAAACAAGCGTACGGTAGCATCCACTTGCACCAAGAAATCGTAAGCTGCTTCAAGTACGAGATTTATTCAGAGGGTAGCTGTTTTACTGGCGAACTCGTCTCTTTCTATAACATAATTCAGTTAAGGGGAAAGAATCACAAACAAACAGGGGTTCCTGTGACGCATCTGCGGATATCCGCGGCCATCTTCCGACCAACCATGACAGTTATCGATGTTCTTTATCTACTGGAAACTGAGATGAGTAATGCGTGACGTAAGCATGGATGCTAGACTAAAAATTATTTTGTATTTAATAAAGAGACAAATGGAAAGCGAATAGGAAGGCCATTGCCCTGCAGTGGGACGTATTGTAATAATAATATCTTTCTCGAGGATTGTTTACGTGGAAGGTTTTTCCAGGAATATTTGCCTATGTTACTCATGGTTAGCAAAGGTTTTTAGAGTTTTGTAGCTAATTGGTAAAAACTAAACACTTATAGTTTTATTGTGTTACTGGTCGTATAGCAAATTCATTTGGAACCTATTGGCGCTATACAGGTACATAGATGAAATAAACATGGAAGATATCTATAAAATACATTAAAATCTAAGATTAAAATATATAGATATTCCTTAATGACAACAAGTAACGTCAAAAGGCTAAGATTTCCGTATCCAAAACAGACAAAAAGTGTCTTTTCCTATCTTAATCAAGTTCTAAGGAAAATCTAAGGGAGGAAAATTCTGAATGATATCAAAGTAGTAGAATTTAAAAGTTACTTTCAATACAAAATAATAACATAAAATACATAGCTTTTATGATAAGGGTGTTTTTGGTCACACAATATAAGATTAGATTAGACTATAGAAATACAAAAAAACACGGGGTTTTAGCCGGTTGAAATCCGGCATTCCCCGTTTTAACGATAGGGATCCAAGAAAAAAACCGTATGTAAAATAAAATAAAAAGCATAAAAATAACTTTTCAGTTTATAGTTCACATTGAAACTATTACAGGACAATACACAGATCCTCTCCATACCCTTTAAGGTTTCATTATGCTATTAGTCGATTTTTTCACTTACACCTATTTACTGTTTTTCCACAAAGTAATTATATTACAAAATTATTCCGGACACTTGTATCGCTTGAAGCAGCAATTATTAATTTCTACATAAATGATTCTACGAATACGTACACAATATGTACCTCGTTAATATTCCATTCAAACCAGATCATCATTCGGGGAAAATTAATTACATTAAAATAAAAATCCCGCTACGAAAACATTAATACAAGGATATTTCTCATTTATTCGACGCAATTCAGAAGTGTCGGCACTGAAACCCGAAAACTGAAACCGCGAAAACGCGGTCAAGTGTGAAAGCTTTCAAATTTTCCGAGGATTAAGTATCCACAATAAGTACAGACGAGATTGGCGGGAGGCAATTAAAAATGTCTATCTGTATTACTTAAACCCAAGGACGGTATGAATTTGTAAATATGCCGTTTGCGTTTTATTAGAGTCGTACGAAGTATAAAGTCACGATGACTTGTAATAAGGAACTTTTTGGTTTAATACTTCCGCTTTTATGAATATTGGGCATAAAATAATAATTATTTGATCAGGCAATATTAGATTTAGTGATGGTACCGATCGATCAATACATTTTATAAGTATAACTGTACGAACATATTTAAATTATGTTTATCACAAGTAATTTTCGGGACATAGAAGCCTTTTATATAATCTGAATAATTCCTATGTATTCCGTATATTACTATGAATAAACTTTTTTGTTGTTAATAACTCTACATAGAATCCAAATCTGTCTCCAAACCCGCATTGAGAAGCGTATTAACTCTTTCTTTGATATCGTTATCTTTTCTTCCTTAATTGTGCCCATTATTTTCCTCGCTCCCTCTCATGAGACCAAGAACCGTCACCGTTAAGTATACTAACAGTCAATTTATAATCAAGTAATCACTATTACTTGAGTAAGCGTCTATATGTTAATACAATTATATTAGCTCTGTAATATTACTGTCCCAAAGCTGGGCACGGGCCTCTTCTACTAATGAGAGGGGTTAAGCCTTAGTCCTCTACGCTGGCCTAATGCGGATTGGTAGACTTCAGATACCTTCAATATTAATAATGATAATAATATTAACCCTGTAATATTACTGTTCCAATGTTGGGCACGGGTTTCCTCTACTAATAAGAGGGGTTGGGCCTTAGTCGTCCACGCTGACCTGATGCGGGTTGGTAGACACCAGATACCTTCAAAATTTTTGTGAAGAATTTCACAGGTATGCACTTTTTCTCACCATGTTTTCCTTCACCAGTTCGCTTATATACGCATGGTATAATAAAAATAACATGCACCTCTGACTATGTACGTATTTATATAATGAATTATTGCTTGCTATGTATGTATTATAACGGTGAAGGAAAACATTTGTAATTTTTTTGTTTAATTGTGAACGAAAATCTTTGCTTAAGTAATTACTGCCGCTTTTACTTGATTATAAACACGAGAGTAACTGAACCAACTACGTGTGGTTAATTCAATCATATTTTAAAAAGAAAATTTGTCTCCTAAGGTGTCAAATAAAACAAAAACTTTCCGTAAATTGGTTATAAGGTTGAGAAACTTTTTTCATAAATCAGTTTTCTGTAATGGCCGAGCGTGTCTTTAAATTATTTAAATTATCTTCGCTTGATTTAATATTTTAATTTTTCTTTTTCAATTCCTTTAATACTTTTACGTAAGAATCTCCGCTGTGAACATAAAGTTTTTGCTGAATAGATTAAATTGGAATCAAATGTTACTTACCGAAGCGGTAACCAGAAAGGGTTATTTTTTGTTTGTTGCGCAACTATTTTATATTATGCTAAATGACTCAGTGTGGTAAATTTTTCTTTATTTATATAGGTAGGTATAGGTATTCGAAAGTTAGTTTTGGTACTGCGTTTTTGTAACTACTAACTAGTTACTAGACACACAGCAGTGTGTTAGCCGAGTTGGGAAAACAAAAGAGCGACACATTGCTCGCGTATTATTATAATCTAATCAAGTGTAACTAATTATAATCTCGTAAGTTTGCAAGTGTGTATGTATGTTTGTCACACTTTCGCGCAACTACTAAATATATTTTGATGAAACTACAGTTATATAAATTATACACCAGAATAACATAGGCTATTTTTTATCCCGGAAAAATGTAAGGTTCTCGTGAGATATTTCCGCACGGGCGAAGCCGCGGGTAACAGCTAGTACAATATAAACCATGACAGGCACTTTCATACCAAATTACTTATTTCAACCTACGGATTGTATTCTTCAGCATAGAAAGTTGATAATTTATGGTTGATATTAACTCAGTGTTTATACATAAAGTTTTGCTTATTTTAAGCTATATCCTGACAAAACAACGGTTGGAATCCCAAAAAATAATATTTTTGTGACCTGTTAACCGCAAAATATGTTAATGATAACTCTTAAAACATAACATAACACACAATACTAAAAGTCTCTGAAATAAAAAAGTTGTTTCTATAACTTAAACAATTGCATTCTCAGATAAAGAAAAATCGGAGAGTGCACTCATCTCTTTACATACATTAGTTGGATGGGGTGACTTCTGAGTTTTCCCGGAATTCAATCCACTTATGGGTAAGCTAGCAATTGGGCTGGAAGCGGCATGTTTACTCTCGCAGTGACCCCGTGTCAACGGGGCTTGAGAAGTTGCGAGAATCCATACTCTCAGAGCCACGAAACTAGTAATTGACTCTTCTTCTTTGATACTGAATATTTTATAACGCAGTGGCGACTGAGCTATCGTTCTCTCGTTACTTTATCAACATTGTTTCACTAATTACGCAATTTGCTGTTACGAGTTAATTGACTCGAGTCAACTGGAACAATATATTTTATTATATTCGCCGCATTTACAATATAAAAGCATTCGTTATAAATATTAAATACATGAAACAGAATATTTTAATTTATTTGTATATTTTAAGCGGCTTCGTTTCTATTTGTGTACAGTCAGTATATAGTTGGAAAGTTGTGCATTAAAATATTGTTACGTTATAGCCATACAGCTCAATATATCATCGCCGCATCCACTGAGCGTAGTGGAGAGTGTCAATTATTCATCTCTTCGCCGATAATGGAACAATGCTGTCGCCGTCGCGGAGTGGGCCTGTCAGCGCTACATCTAATGGTGTATACTATATACCAACCCCCTGACAAAAACGTATCATAGTGTGCTGAGCGCCAACCAATCATATGGCAGAAACAATTAGCGTGCTCGTATAATAAAATCGTAATTGATTTTAGCTTTAAGAGACCATTAATAAAACGCTTAGGTACAGATTTTCAATGATGATAATGAATTTTTGAAATCCGTCTCAAACGGTGCGTAATTTATTTATTCGATGTGAAAAGTAGAGTGCTCTATTAATCATCTGCTCCCACAATTAGATTCCTACTGTTAATGATATGGCCGACCATTTATTAACTCTATTCATAATCATTTTTGAAGTGTTTTCACTATTTGTATAGACTTTTCATTTCTACCCCAATTAATATTTAGTTAATGATTGTGGAATGTACTTATAATTTAAACAGTTAATATAATTGGGATAAATAAAAATTATTGCAAGTGTAAACAGAAGATAAATAAATATAATATGAGTAGATCAATACATTTACTTTGATATCAAGTTCCACATTTTAATGCATTGTTGTTAAAATTCATGCGTTTTCTTTTTTCATCCATTGCAAGCTTTTGAACACCTTATATATATAGCTTGGTTTTTATTTGCAAAACACAAATCATAAAACTATACTACTTAATACAGTACATTGTGTTTCAATACAAGAAACAGCTGCTACCATTCAGTTTTGAATAAAAAAATAATCTGATAACTCATACCTTTAGGGACTACGATTCTATTAACGTAAACAACTTGAGTAATTACTAAAATGTTCATAAACATTGTTTGAGATGTTATAATTACTGTAATCTTTTGATTACAGGTCGAGAATTGCCTACAGGGCAGAATGTTGTTTCCGTGGCGCCTATTGAAGTCCCTGACGGTAAGGTTCCTCCCGCCATAAAAATGTTAATATAATAAAAATATAAACGTACAGCATGAGTTAATATTGAGTTGAAATAATATTTTGAATCAGTCGGCACACCTGTGAGTTTTCACGAAAGGTATTAATTTCGTTTTTCTGTTATCGTTTTACATATCCATTTCGTGCTTTAAAATGTTTTGTAAGGCTGCGAAGATTTTGTTTACGGCATTTCTGTTACTATTACACTGTTTTATGTAGGGGGCTTTCACAAAATTAATATATATAGGGAGGGATAGCTACAACATTTATGTGCTTTGTCTCTTTACATTTTCCTTTGACGCTCATCTGTATTTCCACAGTGCATGTAGAAGCCTACACACGCATCAAACTCGTCAAATTGAATAGCTTACAGCACACGCCACAAACACAAATCCGAGAAAAACGACAAAGGAAAATGCTGAAAACGTACTATTGAAGACAATAATGTTATTATTCGAAAATAGGGAGTTGACGTCAGGCAAGCAGCCAGTTGTCAAATTACAGCTGAATCTTTTCTGTAACATCCATCAATATAATATACCGTAACATCAGAAAATCAGTACCCATAAAATTGTATCTACGAGTAGCATAATATAATTAAAAAACTAGATTGCTAGATTGCCTGTTAATACAGGCAGTGTTATGAAAATCAAAGTATTATTGTATCAGTGTATTATAAAAATCAATAATTAATATTAACACAATTTTCGTTTATGTATTCAGTTCCTAGGAATATCATGAAATGCCCAACAGCATTAAAATGGTCACAGCTTGGGTCGGCCTTCTTTATCATTGTACACTTTATATATTATTTCACCGGTGAAAGAGCGATATCGCTACAAACCGCTATTTGTCGTGGGTGTCCCGAGAATAAATCACGCAGCCCTGCTGGCAGGGTTGCCTTCTTTCTAACGCTTACCTGGAATTCATATTGTTTGTAACGGATTTTTATGCTGCTACGCAAACAAATTTATTGCTTCCGAAAAATCGACTTTAATTTTGTTGTCCCGTGCCCAGTGATGCTGAAGTTGTTTCTTGATCTTAGTTCTATATAATACATTTTAATTGGCTTCATAGTTTAAATCATACGCCAATTTAGCACCACTAAACGACTCGCGTGTTCCAATTACAAGTATAATACTTCTACATAGTTACATAAAAACCAAGTGTACAGGAAGAAGTAATAAACATAATTCAGCTAATTAGCGCGAAGTCGGCACTTACCGTAAGTTACGGTCGAGTATAGCGCAAGTTATTTGGCAACCCTGGTGGCGCGCCAGGGATAGCGTTTCATAGCAGACGCGACGGCACCGCCCGTCATGTTTGTGACTTCTGGGCCTGATCTAAAACTTCTATAACAAACATGTTTACAAATTGTGCAACACTGGCGTTTGTTCTCGTGGTCTTTTCAGAAAATACTATTCATACCGTTGAGCTAGTAGTTGCTGAATTAAAACTCCAGCTACTGTTGGTACAAACTATTTACTAACGAATATTCTGTAGAATCGATACAATTCTTTTCGTGGGATTTTATACAATGTATTAATTTGATTTTGGCATTTTATAATTTTACACCGCGCGTTATATTACGCAGAAAGTAATTCATCAACCAATGCTTATCCACTACTTTATTCCAATGTCAACATGAACCAATTAAATTGCCTGAACTTAAGGTTTCAAAATATATTATGAAGTCGACCAGCTCTTAGTTTGAATATAATGTTTAATATGCGTGGCTCCAAGTTCATCATTAGACCCAACTTTTAGCTAACTTAACATATCTAAATCCGTGGGACTCAGCAGTTTGAAATGTCCAATACCTCAGAATTTACCGAATTCTTGCTTTCAGAGTCGATGTATCCAAGATTTGCGGAACCGATACCGAATGTCACGGTCACAGTCGGCAGGGACGCTTTGCTGGCGTGTGTCGTGGATAATCTAAGGGGATTTAAGGTACTTAAAAATAGATACGATCACGAAGGAAGAGCTTTGCATGTAAACAAATAATAAATGACAAAAATAGATACAATAACAGCCCGTATAAATCTTTGCGTGTTCTGCTAAAAATAAAATACTTTATTTAGAATACCTAGCAGATTGATGTGTAGAGATATAGAGATAAATGATTTTAGGTACTTAAACATTTATTTTATTTCATACTTTTAACGTAACTGTATTGCGTTTGATGGAATGCAGTGTCAATCGACGATCGTCTAGTGGAGACACGTATCTCGGCGTAACGAACCCCAACATTATATCGGCCTGAAGACATATAAATGACAAATAAATAAAAACTTTACCAATAAACTTAAAGTTAATTTTGATTATTACAAAAGCCGTTTTAGAATTATATGTCTTCTTACAGTTCTATTATATGACTAGAGAAGTAAGAATTATGAACAACAGATAATTTATTTTCTTTAGGTGGCATGGGTACGTATGGACACACAGACCATACTGAGCATCCATCACAACATAATAACACAGAACCCTCGCATCAGTCTCTCGTACAACGACCACCGCTCCTGGTACCTTCACATCAAAAGTGTGCAGGAGGTCGACCGCGGCTGGTACATGTGTCAGGTCAACACTGACCCCATGCGGTCGAGGAAAGGATATCTACAAGTTGTAGGTTAGTAAATTACATACTTTTTCATTTACTCATACTAGAGTGAGTTTTGACAGTTCTCACGTCTCTAAAACGACGATATGATATGATGTAACCATTATCTCCATACATTTATTTTAGTCCACTATAGTTTTCGTAAGTGGTGCCGCTTGTTAAATATAAGGCGATACGAAAACTATCATCGTAATCGACCCCGCTGGACGCTTTCAAACAGCATCTACACTACTCTCAATTTTACAGAATCCATAGAAAGGAAAATATTTGCTCTTATATGTACGTACTTCAACATAACAATCATTATTAGATGACTCCCACATACACCATTGTGATCGTGATGTTATTTAACTTTTACATATTTATTTCCCCAGCTGAGAGCAAATACTAATATCTATTTTACCGAAGCATTTCTTGGCGTATTATTCCATGTCATTTGATTATGACTATTTCATTAAATAATCAATGAATTCTCCATATATAAGTATCTAATCTGTTTACAAAATAATAATCGATCATATCTATTAATTTCATTTAGGTGGCTGCGTAGAAGCGTAGTAATTTTGATCATACTTTCTATCCGTTTACTTAGTGCCACCATCAATCATCGATAACATGACGTCAACGGATATGGTGGTGCGCGAAGGTTCCGATGTGACCTTAGTGTGCCGAGCATCTGGCTACCCAGAACCTTACGTTATGTGGAGGCGAGAAGATGGACAAGATTTTAATTACAACGGTGAATCAGGTTTGTAAACAAACTTTATTAACGGCTATGCTTGAATACTGACGCTGTTCAAGCACTTACAATTATATCTATAAATAGTATATTTTATTTATAGCAGAGACAGGCCGACGAGCAGATGGGTCACATGATGGTAAGTGATCTCCACCGCCCAAACACAAAAATAATCATGGGTGCATTGCCAACTGAAAAGGAGGGAATGGAAGGAGAGGGAAAAGATTGGGAAAGGGAGGGGGGAGAAATGGCCACCGGAAACCAATATTACTTGAATAAACGTCGTAAAACTACTTACTCCAAAGACTTTTATGTATATGTACATAGAATTTGCACACACTGTTTGCGTAAATTGACCGCAACTCACTATAGATATTTGTGGAAAATGACAGTCGGTCCGTTAAATCAAGATAAACCATTTCAAAATGTATGACCGTAAAAGCTATATAGATTATATAGGCAGATATATCTAGACAGAAATACATCTATTTCTATAATCTTTTTAAAATCTTGCTAAAGTAATTACTTTTGATTTTACTTGATAATAAATACGAATGTTACAGTCGTATTATGTCACTAGGGGTCAACGTATCTGTCACAATTATATGTTGCACAATAATCTAAGTGACCGTTAAAGTTGAATAGTGTTTCAGTATTCGTGGATAAGACAGTTCCATAAGCTCGGAGACTTACCGAGACCGAGCTTTATTTCGTTCGCCGTTGTAAAATACTTGCCACTTTTAATTCTGACTTAAACAAGTTGCGGTGATGAGTATGTAGAACAACTACAATAATAATAACACCCAACAATTACACACATAGTCTTGACCGGTAGCATCAAGTCTTGTGTAGTGGACACTGGTGTATAAACTACGAGAGACTTGCGCTTTCACAGCACCCACACTCGCAACAAATATTTGTGGATCAAAATATTTTTTTCTCGATACAAGGTTTCAACCCTAACCGTCAAATACTCATACACTTAAGGTCGCCTTATGTCGTTTAAGGCCGCCTTATCTGCCAAAATTGTATGGCGAAAATTTGCGATGAGTATCATTCCAGTATTCGGGCGTTAGCCTCTTAGGTCAGTCCACTGTTGATGCATAGGAACTTGCACGACATTGAGGCTGTCTGGACTAATTAACTCGTGTTGAGTTTCGGGGTTGAGCCGGACGATCTAATGTATTCGAATGCATGAAGTACTACGCTATAATATAGAGGTAGAGGTATACCTTATTGTTTAGATCCTTGAGTAACCCCCGAATACAGAAACACTACTCAACTTTAACGACCAGTTACCTACATTGAAATACAATACATATGGACATATAATTTTGACAGATATGCTGACCTCAAATGACATAAGGCCATAGACATAGATAATAACTGTAATTTACTCAATCAATATTCACACCTAATTATATTACATTGGGTATAATTTCTTAATATCAACAAAACGACGTAATATTTTCCTGTTTGTTGTTTTGAAATTTACCTATAGATGACCATTTGACCATATTATTTACGATAACTTTGACCTCACCAATGTAATGTTTATAAATTAATACGATACAAGAGACAAGACTCATATAACGAGACCATAATCGATTAAAGGTCTACTTATTTATCTTTTGAACGATAAAAATAGCCGAATATTGAAGATTGCTGATGCCCATAGCTTAATAGAGATATGATAGTATAAATATCCATCATATTAACAAATCAAAACACCTTCCATTCTAACAAACAGGAATGTATATCTACAAAACGGAATTTGTCATCCCAGAAACCAAATCTCCTTTATAAGCCTGTAATTAATGATCGTCGTATCAACCGAACTGCATTTGTAAATAAGACTCCGTCAGTTGAAACTTTGGCATCAGTCATAAAGGGGGTCCGCGGGATAGTTTTCAAACTAACGTTTCGGATCCATGGAGCTACATGAAGTTTGTAATTTGTAGCGCTTCAATTTTGTCTGATCTAAACTAATTTTGTTTGAAATAAATAGCAAGAACCAATTGCGAATCAAAATTATGTTATGCAATATTTTGCTTTCGTACCGTAGATATTTCGGAAATTACGGCAATGTAAAGTTTACTTTATCATCTGAAAGTTAATGTCAACTGGTATAGTTGCAGTTGATAAATAAAATAAAATGTGACAGCTAAGATAAAAATTATAATATGGGTAGAATGAAACCGCAGGGGAACATCTATTTGATAAAAATTTTAGCATACAAGGAAAGTTCAGGCTGAGTTCGATCGCAAATATCTGAGCCAGATCATACAAGTCACTTTCTTGGAAGGCACATAAAGCTGCCTTGTCTAGACGTTTTATAGGATGACATGATATAACATATGTTCACATCTGTATCCCCGGAGGGGTAGGCGGAGGCGCACTAGAAGCACCCACATTTCTCCGAGCTTTGTTCCGTGCCAGATAATATAGGGGACGAGCCTATCGCTATATCGGGCACATATTCCAGACTTCGGGCTGATACTGAAAAATCCTATATCGCTATACCCGACCCGGGGATCGAACCCAAGACCTCAGGACGATAGGCGTACCGCGCACGCAATACCACTACGCCACCGAGGCAGTTGAGGCACTAGGCATTGAGGATGACATTTGAGTCATAAATGGCATCAGTGTAATAATGCTCAAGACCCGTCGAAGGGAACCCGGAACGCGTCATAGTAGGAAGATGGACTATAGAACCTCCGGGGAAACGTACGACAGAAAGAAAGACTTGCATTATAGTCGTTACATAATAGCTGGAAATTTTTGGGGGGGGCCTACGTCCAGCAGTGGGCGTCCTGTGGATGATGATGATAATATTTACTAGTATAGACAAAGCATTGAAGGTCTTATAACCTTTACCGCAATACAATTGAGTTGGAAAATACAGAAAATATTACAATGCTGCGTGCTAAAGGACGAAAACGGCATGATGGCCCGCGGCACGGGGCGTATAAATAGCATCGGCACTTTTTATTCCGTTTCGCTACTATATCACTTCACGCGATCACAATCGCGTGCAAATGCAAATTTAAACAAAACGCTAGTTTAAATAAAAGATATACGTATATCGGTGCCATTTTATTTCGACATAATCTTTATGTTCATATTGTTCAATAACTGTTACCCGCGACATATTGTTAACAAATCTATTCTACGGGAACCGTGAATTTTTCCGGGATGAAAGTAGCTAGACTATGTGCTTTTCTAGACTATAATCTGTGCCAAATTTCATCCAGATATGTTCAGCCGTTCTAACGTGATTGAGTTACAATTATCCATTCATTCGATTTCGCATTTATGATTGTTGTATTGTTCATACGGATGTTGTGCACAGAATGTGATGTTTATTTTGTTGACAGTTGGCGTGGTAGACGGTGAGACTTTGACAATAACAAAGGTGTCTCGATTACACATGGGAGCGTACCTGTGCATAGCGTCTAATGGAGTGCCACCATCGATTAGTAAGCGGATCATGCTCATGGTACAATGTGAGTATATTGTAACATTTATCTCAAAATGACTTCAATTTTATGCAGGAATAAACAGGAATCAAACAAATCAAATTTTAGTCAAAATGCGTTTCCAATCATTATGTACTTTGAACTGCTACGCTTTATTACAACTATTTTATTTTCTTTCTACATACCTTAACGCCACCTTTATGTTAGGTCAGCGCAACACACTTTTTGCAGAAAGGATTTGGCTCAATATTCACGAACGGCTGCCTGCCTGACGTCAAAACCCTTCTGGGGAATCCAGCCCCGAAAATATCGCGTATAAATTGCAAAATATAAGCTTACACAGCTTTTTTCACTAGAATAATTATTTTTTATTAATTTGCGCTGCTCTTTCCTATTCCTATGTAGGTTATTTATCTGGGAAACCTGTTATTATTATAATTAATCAGTAACATAAAATATAGGTGACCTCAATATGTACGACAAATGATAAAATTATAATGAAAGAAGTTCATAATTAATTACCCAAAATTAGATTATTAGCTCTATTCGATATTAAATTACTACGCAGGTAGGATCTAGGAACGTATGTTACCAATTAAATATTTAAATAAAATTGATTTATTATACATACATACATAGATTCACGCGTGCATCCCCTAAGGGGTAAGCAGAAGCGAAATAGAGAACTAGTTCACCCACATTTCGCCGCGCTAATTTACGTCCCAGATAGGGGGCGAGCCTATCGCCATATCGGGCACAAATTCCAGACTCCGGAATGATACTGAAAAATTTAATATCACTAGCCGACCCGGGGATCGAACCCGAGACTCAGAGTAATATATAGAGTCATATCGTAATACCACTACACCTCCGAGGCAGTATTTATTATGTAAGATGTAAAATCGACATATTATTTGCTCAATGTTTTTGTTTCCATTCATTATATCAGTTTGTAATAATACTAGAGGTAGGTTAAACTTGGATATGAGCATCTGGAAAGCGACAAGGTACTACGACTTTTGCAGCTGGTAAGCGGCAACGTGAAAGGTCTTAGGGCGACTTGCAGCACTATTACTAATCTAGAGTTACATCTTATCTCAATTTATCCTACAGCTCACTCCTATCTTTAAATCAACATTTGGCATAAATAGAGATTTATCGCGGAGCTGCTAGTGGCCCTTAAGCGATATCTTGAAGGATTATTTTGAATTTTGAAGGAATTATTTATTTATTTTGAAGGGAATTGAAACCAGTATGATGAGACTTCAGAACTTACGCCTCGTAATGATGTACATTGTACACAGTACAGTATCATGCACTTCGTGTAATTCCAAAATTTGGATTGTGTTACTGCATGACGAGTCTTTTACATACCTAAATTAGATATTTAGAGACACTGTACCATTCATTTAAATTCTAATCACACGAGTTCATTTTGTGTGTACTAGGGTTAAAAATAAAGATTAATGCCGACCAAATCGGTCGCTCAAACTCCTTTGTCTGGAGATTTTTTAACAAATTGCGGGAACGTTACTAAAATAAGCAAGTCAAGTAATCGTGATTAGGCTTTTAACAGCCGATTACATCAAACTGGTGTTAATTGAGTAGGTACGTAGGTTTGTCGTCCTTTGTCCAGCAGTAGATGACAGAGCGCTGAAGTTGATTTCATGAATGGTTTATTTAAATTGAATATGAGCCTGTCATATATATTATATAACGTACCTATTAAAAAGTTATCCCCCTATTCATACAAATCCCAATTAGATAAATTGGGATTACCAACTAGGCGGCACTGTAGAACAGCTCCGTTGTCTGGGATGGGATTGACGTCAGGCAGGCAGCCGGTCGTAAAAACTAATCCAAATCCTTTCTGCAACATTCTTGAAAAAGTATGTTACGTCGACCCCACATTAAAGTGGGACAAGGGTAGGTAGAAAGAAAGTTGTGTATGTTATAATAATATTCTGCCTTAGCCCTTATCCCATAATATTTAGGGTCGATAACATATATTTTTCTTTCACTCCTTCCTATCATATGCATATTTTACAGTTCCCCCGATGCTATCCATTCCGAACCAACTAGAAGGAGCTTATATTGGTCAAGATGTAACCCTGGAATGCCACACAGAAGCATATCCGTCCTCTATCAACTACTGGACCACTGATCGAGGAGACATGATTATTTCCGGTGAGACTTAAAACTATTAGGAACAGTTGGTTAATACTATCTTATTTTATGTCCGCCTAAATTAATGCAATGAAAATATTAAATAAATAAATAATATTACTCCCATAGTCTTACTGTCCCACTGCCGGGTATAGCCCTCCTCTATTATACTAATGAGTCGGTTTAGGCCTTAATCTAACATGTGGGCTAATGCGAGTTCGCATACCTTCCACATTCTTAAAGAGAAACTTCAGGTATGTACGTTTCCTAGCAATGTTTTCCTTCACCGTTGTAGCAAATGACAATTCATATTATAAATATCAAATCATAATAATATGTAAGTGAATGTTTAAACGTTGATTAACAATAAATAAGACGTAATATCTAAAGTTATTCACTATTACTGCTGTAAGCATAAGCATGTAGATATTTAGATAATATAAACAAGGGAATAGGCACCGCTCAAACTGTCATATTTAACTCTCAATACAGAATATCGAATACGAACACATTTATCATATTCGCATAAATAACATGTGTTCCCGTCAAGTAAGGCATTGTTCGATTGTATCATTGATTTATGACTTCATAATGAAAATAGTTTCTCTTGGATGCGAACAAACAAATACAGTCGAATACGTTTCAAATATTCTTACCAACTGATGCGAGAATAAAGAATAGCCGAGTAATGAAATACCTTCCAATACATCTAAAAATGCTGATAAAGTACGGCAAATTTCTATTTTGATTTGTCAAAAGTTTTGCTACATCGTCCCGTGCAAAAGAATTCCGACAAGCGAAAATTCCTCACATACTCCATTATTCGTGATTTGTATTTTATATTGACTACTAAAAGGTACGGGTTTTATATTTAAGTAGAAATGGAAATTGTAGGTGGCAAGTACGAAGCATTCCCGATGGACAGCGGTTACAATAAATTCATGATGTTGAAGATACGGAACATTACGAAGGATGATTTTGGCTTCTATAAGTGCATTGCAAAGAACTCTCTCGGCGAGACCGACGGCATCATTAAACTTGATGGTAATGTTTTTTCGCATTAGAATTTCTATTCAAAGGTTTATTCATTAAAATCTTTTAAAAGTACCTATGCTTTCATCTGCAAACCTTTATTGGTTTGACGATAAAGAAATTATCATAAAACAGACCTTAGCATCAATAAATCACTACATAATTCAAAATCTAATATTTTAGCCCATATCATCCCACTGCTGATCAAAGGCCTGCCCTTTAACTTTCCACTGATCTCGATCAGTAGCAAACTTCCACCAGTCCTTGCGGAAAACATCAAGGTCATCTCGCCACCTACGTGGTCTGCCACGTTTACGCTGACCGTCTTAGTACCCCATTGCGTGACAATGCGGACCTACCGCTCATGGAAAATATAATTTATAATAATAATCAAACAATTAAAATTAATATTTTTCATTAATTCATTTTCAAGAAATCGCTGGATGCAGACCGCTTCCAACAAGTCGATCTAGAAATCTTTGGGGGAGGTCTATGCCCAGTAGTGGAAGTCCTGTGGCTGATGATGTGTTACTGGCTTTACAATTAATGTGTTATTATAGTATCATTGTCATCGTCAGCCACAGGACGTCCACTGCTGGACATAGGCCTCCCCGAAAGATTTCCAGATCGACCTGTTGGATTATTATAGTGTACAAAACTTTTTCTTTTTCAGAAATTCCTGCCCCTCCTTCTGCGTTTACAACAACCCAGAAAACTATTCTAGATAATCAAACAATTAAGAAAAAAGGTTCATTATTATACTCTATTGGGGTGTTACTATAATATAAATTAAGGGATTTCATTATGGAATTTTGATTTACAGGTCAAGCGCAGTTAACACAACCCAATGATGCAATTAGTTCAAATTTCCAAGGAGAAGTGTATGGTGAGCAAATAAGGGAATTTGGTAATATTTTCATCCATTACTCATTTCTTTTCATAAAAATCGAAAAATATAGAGCCAGCCTTGGTTCAATTGGTGAAAAGAAAAAAATTGTTTCATCCTTTGCAACTTGCGTAGGTTTCACTCCTAGATAGACATAATAATATCCTCTGCTGCGCTGTTAAAGACCATCTTTATAGATTATTTTCTGGTCTAATCTTGTCTATTTTTAATCCGAAAACGGCAAAGTCACTACAATACACCTCATAGTAAGCGCAGTGTCGTCCAAAAATCAACGACCATCAACAAACAATTTATCTTTATCGGTGGTCACCAGAAGAGTGAAAAAGCATAATAGGTACCTGTGACAAGACAGGCTGATGACCGATCCAGACACAGGGATGTACTCATGAGTGTACAATACATTCAAGCGCAAAACAAATAATTTCAGTTTTGTTAAAGATAAATTTATGGTTTCATATCTCCTATAGTTCGTTATAAATAGTATTAGATGTTACTAAATTAAATAAATTAACGTTACTTTTCCTCAGTTCTTTACATATCTGATTTCATAACATCATTTAGGTATCATTTCAGTGCGAAAAATTACTTTGATCGAGTAATGCTTTGCCTTTTCATTTCCACTAAACCGATGTATGTGTTAAGACAAATATAAGTTGGTATTTTTCCTTTTTACAGATTTTGATGACGAAGACAATTCATCGTGTCCTGTGAGATTAAGCAGTGCAATACTTTTATTATTACTAGTCATATTATACGAGACATCATATCTAGCTTAACGTTGTTTTAATATTTTTTATTGTTTTATACATTTTAAAAATCGTTGTTTTATCTAAGCTGAGTAGACAATAACATTTCGCTGAACCGTTTTTATACTCATAATTGTAAAGATACTTATGTGATATTGATCTAAATAATAAATACATTTTTAACAATAACTGCGTTTTACGACGCCCAACGGCCTGTATCTGTATCGAATATCAAATTAAGTACGCATAGACGTTTCAATTTACGTGGGTTTACTTTCAATTTCAAGGTATTTCGTTTTAATTCTAATCAAATATTTGTACACAATTTTTGTACTGCATCGATTTTATAAAAATGCCTAATTAGAGACTTCTAGAAATTATAATAAGCTGTCCAAACTTGTAAGTAGGTGGTGTATAATTTGTACTGAACCATTTAGAGTTGTACTGAATTTTTAATACGTAAGCCTAACGTGCTTTTGTAGGTTACCACGAAGACATTTAATTTTCTATTTATAACGCTTATAAGAAATTAACGTTTTGTAAATATTCATTTATGTGGAACGCTTATTTGCCGTCACGTATTACAGGATGTTTCATAAAGTTGGTATCAATAATAACTACACTTGAAGAGAGGCTTTCATAAGGCTCATAGTTTTTGAATAATGGCAACTTGAGTTTGTAACGAAAAATTGATTTCTGGCTCATTAAGTCAGCTGCAGTACATTTGCCAACCATCTATGGGGTAATTGAATATTTTTAGCACACACAAAGCCATTCCCATGCTATTTGCAACGATTTACAGGTTGCATTCCGATTTTAAAATCCCCGTGCTTAATAATTTATGTAGAAAATTAAGTTAAAATTTTATTTTTGAACTTTACCATTGCGCTATAAATCGTTTCCCCTGTATGTGAAATTATTATTGGTACCAACTTTTTGAAACAACCGGTATATAGAAGGAAAATTGTATCTTTAGAAAAAAGGGTTTTTATTATTTATATGATTCCTCAGAACGAAACTGCCAAATCAATGTGTAAATGACAGAAATAAACAAAGCTTTTAAGACGGAAAAAGTGTTTTATTACCTAATAGTAGTTACGCAATTCTAAAATCAATATAGGCTAGTTATCCATCTGACTGCCTCGGTGGCGTTGTATTTCGATACGACTACCGTCCTGTAGTCTCGGGTTCGATACCGGGGTCGAGCAAAGGGATATTGGGTTTTTACAAATCAGTAACAACCCGGAGTCTGGAATTTGTGTCCGATATGGCCATAAGTTCACCCTTATCACATCTGGGATGGAACTAAACTCAGCGAAATATTCCAGTTCGCTGGTGCGCCTCTGCCTACCTCCTCGGGGATACAGGTGTGAGGTTATATTGATTGCGAGACAAGGCGTTGTAATGGACTTCGATCTAAAGTTTTACATACATATACTAGCAGAACTATACCACTCAGACCTAAATAATACAGCCCAGGGGGGTTACCACCACCTCTTATAGCAGTATTATTATAATCTTACTTGTACCGGTTCCCATACAAAACAAACGAAGAACGATTAAAATAATACTGCTATAAGAGGTGGTGGTAACCCTGCTGAATTATTGCTATTCATAACCAATAGTATGGTAACGACAGTGCACTGCCCTTTTATATTCACGAGGAATCGATATCTTACTTAGTAATTTAGTGCGCTCGATTGTAATGCTGGTTAGTTTCCAATCGCGATAGGTCGCTTTCCGCGAAAGTTACAAACATAGAAATCTTTTGTGAACAAAATCAATGTGAAGGACATTCTATCTGATTCACACTCAAAGGCATCTTGTAAACAAAGTTGTACGTTACATACGATAGTTACTTGAGTTCTCTAAAATGCCATAGAAAATCGATGTGAAGTGGAAGGTTACTATTTTCGTTCGTATATTATGAGACTAGCTGTTGTCAGCGACTCCGTTCGGGTGGAAAGTTATTTTCCCGGATAAAAAGTGGCCTATGTGTTAATCCAGTGCCAGTTACCTCCATACCAAATTTCAAAAATTGGTCCAGCTGTTTGAGCATGAAGAAGTAACAAACATAACCACACAAACTCAGAAACTTTCGCCTTTCTATTGGTTTGATTACCAAAGGCCTTATTTCCAAGTAGACATTAAGTTTTTTGTGCCCAATCATGGACATAGTCTAAAAAAACAGTAACGACAATCAATGAGAGTATCAATGGTTACATAAACTCACGCCTGTGTCCCCGAAGGGGTAGACAGAGGTGCACTAGCAAACTAGAACACCCACATTTCGCCGAGCTTTTCAATGGTTAGACTGTCATTAATACTTTTTAACTCACCAAAGAGGAAAAAACACTATACAAGAGGATGACTGAAGTAGGTAGACAGGGATACAATTTAAGGATGTACCCCTATAGCATCGTTTCAACCAACCACAAAAATTATGACGCAAGCCCCTGGGGTAAACCGATTTACTATACACTGGTTGGACCGTTTTCCTCACTAGAAGTTAGCAGAATTTAACACCATAATCTCCTACTACTAGCGGGTTTTCTTTTTGTCATTATATAAAAAATATATATATCGGCGCAAAATAGCAAGCTTATTTAAAAAGCCGTTGTTATTTCACGTTATTAATTTATTTTACAATTGTTAAACTGCTGAAACCTTAAAAGATTCTAAAAAGTTAAAATAATCGTTATAATTATTTCTTTGCCATTCGATATTCGGTATCGAGTAGGTAGTTGCAAATATTACACCCTATAAAAGGAGTGTTCAGAGCAGATTCGACACAGTCGTGCTCCGGCACTCGGACTGTCCACATCCCTGACTAGACGGTGCTCTTGAGCACCGTTAATAAAGGGAATTAGTGAATTTCAGTGTTCACGCTTGATAAATAAGATGAGTGATCATCTTATTGTCAAAAGTGACGTCAGCCATGCTGACGTCACCATTTTTAAAAAAACAACCTTAGCGTTGGCCCTCCGACATCAGAAGCGGGATCGCTATCCCACTCATTTAACTTGAACCTTTCTGCCCTGATACTTTCAATCCGATGGATACTTTCAATCCAACGGACACTTTCAATCCCACGGACACTTTCAATCCGACTGATATTTCAATCCGTCTGGTATTTCAATCCGACTGGTATTTCAATCCGACTGGTATTTCTATCCGACTGGTACTTTCAATCCGACTGATACTTTCAATCTGACTGATAATTTCAATCCGAAATACTTTCAGTTCGATCGATACTTTCGAACTAGTTTTTCAGGTCCTTTGTGGACCACGGTTAATAATAAAGGTCCAGGCCACAGCATCATCCTTCCCAGTTCCTTTAGAACCCCTGTGGACCACGGCGTAAAGGACCGCTCAGAACCACAGCATCACCCTTAACAAAAAAAAAAAAAAAAACTGTGGACCACGGCGTACGAGACCGCTCAGAACCACAGCATTATCCTTAACAATAAAAAAAAAGTGCATAAATGCGTGGAGCATTTGCATTAGTGCATTAATGTGTGGAACATTTGCACAAAAAAAAAAAATAACCTTTTCAGAGCCTCTGTGGACCACGGCGTACAGGACCGCTCAGCGCCACAGCATCGACCCTTCCCGTTCCTTTAGAACCCCTGTGGACCACGGCATCATCCCCGTAAGAAAAGTGCATAGATGCGTGGAGCATTCGCACTCTGACTACTGACTACTGATTGTGCATTGTGTGGAACATTTGTACAAATGTTGATAATATGGTCTAGCAAGGCTGGTCGGATACCTCCTCTGAAAACCATATAAACTAGGGCACGCGGTGCGTCTAAATAAAAACAAGAAACTACCTGATTTATGGTCAGGATTGATCGAGACGGTCTATATGACACTGTTGCACTCATTTTTTAAGTCTAAATGTCAACGTCAGTGATCAACTTTAAAAATCATAAGTGGTCAATTTGAAAAATCCTGAGTGGTCAATTCGGGAAATTGTTTTGTGAGCTAGGTAATTTTGCCCGCTGAGTTTGTTTCGCCGGGTCTTCTCAGGCAGGGCCGCGTTTGGATCCGGTGGTAGTTTTTAAAAAAAATCGGAATCTTAAATTCGCAATAATAAACGAGGCCTTTCAATATGACCGTATCGGCGTACAACCACAAGCTTTCAATAGGAGCACGTGCTATTTCAAATGAAAAGAAAGAAAGAAAAAGAAAAGAAAAGAACAAATTATAAGGCTGGTGCAGAGCACGCACCGCCTATCAGAATGGCCGTATCGGCGCAAAATAGCAAGCTTATTTAAAAAGCCGTTGTTATTTCACGTTATTAATTTATTTTACAATTGTTAAACTGCTGAAACCTTAAAAGATTCTAAAAAGTTAAAATAATCGTTATAATTATTTCTTTGCCATTCGATATTCGGTATCGAGTAGGTAGTTGCAAATATTACACCCTATAAAAGGAGTGTTCAGAGCAGATTCGACACAGTCGTGCTCCGGCACTCGGACTGTCCACATCCCTGACTAGACGGTGCTCTTGAGCACCGTTAATAAAGGGAATTAGTGAATTTCAGTGTTCACGCTTGATAAATAAGATGAGTGATCATCTTATTGTCAAAAGTGACGTCAGCCATGCTGACGTCACCATTTTTAAAAAAACAACCTTAGCGTTGGCCCTCCGACATATAAAAATCATCAAAAAAAACTGTTTCGGATATAAAATAAACACATATCAAAATAACCCAAAAAGCTGAATGAACAGACGTCATTACCTCCTTTTTTGTTATCAAAGTCGGTTAAAATAATTGTCATTCATTACTAGGACATTGCCTTACTTATCTGTGAGAAAAACAATTTATAAGTAGCTAATTAATTACAATAATTTAGTAATTAATTTAAATTACAATTATATATTACCTACTACAGTTAAACAGCTGTCTGTAATAACTTCTCATTTCATCATCGAAAACAGTTGTCAGTACAACTTACTTAATAGAGAGTGTTGTATTTTTATTCAAAATGTTCGCCCATGATAATTACGTATACGGCGACAAAAACCTCCAAGTACCGGCTCATCTGAATTTCGGAAAGTACATGCTGGACAAGCTTAAACTAAGAAATAATGAAATAGCTTTGGTAAGTTATCTTACTACTATCTTAATATGTAAGTATTATAAATGAGAAAGTTTGAATGGATGCAGTGGCGTAGCTACGCGTGGGCGAAGTCAGCCCTCGCCCAGGGCCTCGCACTTAAAGGGGTCTCGCGAAGCCCTTTTAAATGCATTGCCCTCAGATTTTACCACAGATGACTAATTGATTATATCACATTTAAGGTCGCAAAAGAACGTCAATTTAAAAGCGTATTTGTTTGGGGCCTCGCAAGAAGCCGCTCTTATTGAACGAAAGAAAAAGGGCCTCGAATACAATTTCGCCCACGTTTATATTACGCTACGCCTCTGATAATGGATGGATGTTTGTTATTGAATCATGCCAAAATGGCTGAATATATCTGAATGATCTGACTGAATGAAAATTTGACACAGAAATACATAATAGTCTGGAATAGCACATAGGCTTCTGTTTATTTGTTAATAAATGTGCCACACGAACGCCATCGCGGGCAATAGCTAGTAAATTAAATAATATAATAATAACATTAGCCCTATAATATTACTGTTTCACTGCTGGGCACGGGCCTCATCTACTAATGAGAGGAGTTAGGCCTTAGTCTACCAAGCTCGCCTAATACGGGTTGGTAAACTTCATATAACTTCTAAATTTTGAAAATAAAATATTACGTCATTTAAAAAAAACTCACTTCAAAGTTCAAACGACTTAATAATAATCTCAATGTTTCTAAGGAAAACGTCGAAACTGGTGATAAACTAACGTACAAGGAATTCACACAATACGCCGTCAATCTTTCCGCTTCCCTCACAAAGTTAGGGGTCGGGAAAGGCGACACGGTTGCAGTGGGATCGGAAAAACGCAATGAATTCGTTCCAACCGTTCTTGCTATCGTGTTCACTGGAGCGACATACACCCCTTATGATTTAAACAGTGGCAGAGGTAAGATGAAATGAATTTAACTTGGTTTATTTGTAACCAAATTTTGCTAAATAATTTCATTCAAATTATAATTTCAATAAACTGTTAATATTGTAGCCCTATTTAGATAATTTCTTTAGAATGTTTTAAACAAGAATCGGGTCACATGGTTTCGTAAGTGATTTTTTCTAAGGTCCGAGAACGAATAATTTTGACAGTCTAATTTGTATCGAGCACAATATCGAGCCTGCAAAATTCTTGCAAATTACGTAAGGACGCATGGATATCAATTTGAATTATATTGACTGCCTCGGTGGCGTGGTGGTATTTCGGTACGACTACGGTTCTGAGGTCTCGGGTTCGATCCCCGGGTCGGGCAAAGTGATATTGGATTTTTCTATATCAGCCCGGAGTCTGGAATTTGTGCCCGATATGGCGATAGGCTCGCCCCCTATCACATCTGGGACGGAACTAAGCTCGGCGAAATGTGGGTGTTCTAGTTCGCTAGTGCGCCTCTGCCTACCCCTTCGGGGATACAGGCGTGAGCTTATGTTATGTGACATAGATAACATAAGCTCACGCCTGTATCCCCGGAGGGGTAGAACCACATTAGCGAACTAGAACACCCATTTTCCGCCGAGTTTAGTTCCGTGCCAGATGTGATAGGGGTCGAGCCTATAGCCATATTGGGCATAAATTCCAGACTCTGGGCTGACACTACAAAATCCAATGACTTTTCCCGTCCCCCGGGGATTGAACCCGAGACCTCAGGACGATAGTCATACCGCGCCCGAAATACCACTACGCCACAGATGCAGTCAGTTGAATTCTATTGTTCCACAATTACCTTTTAGTGCTCGATTCTTGTGATGAATATCTGGAATCAAATCTCTTCTTTTAAATGGTCCCTAATTAAGAAATACCTGATACTAATGGAGTTAATAAATACAAACATATTTTGCAGCCGCATTAAAACACAAGCTAGGTGTGGCAAAACCAAAATACTTCATATGCTCCAATACATTCTGGACAAAGTATAGTGACATATTAAAAAGTTTTGACTGCATACACAAATTGTTCACATTGGACGATGCTATGGACGACGTACTTTCAATAAAAAGCTTGATATTGAGCGATGTTGACGTAAATCGATTCGAGCCAGCGCCTGTACTCGGCCAGATAGACACAGCTTTCATTTTATACTCTTCGGGAACTACTGGCATGCCGAAAGGTGTACAGTTGACACATTTAAACTGCATTGTAAATAGTTTGCCAGATGAGTAAGTAATTATAAAAAAATAGTTTAACTTGGTATTACCTCATGCACTTCCACGCGGATTTTCTAATTTGATCTATATTATATTCTTTGTTTCTACGTATGCTGTCGAGTGGCATCATATATGGGCTGTGAAGTACAAGGTTTGAGTTCCATTTTCGAACAGAATTTGCCTGGGACTGGGTTTTGACGTCAGAAAGGCAGCCGGTTGCTGCCACTTTTTGGATCATGCTTGAAAATTAAGGGGAGGTAAATGGAGACATGCTACATGGTCCATAGTAGTTCACAGTTAACAGTATTGTGATTAGCATTCATAAAAAAATATACAATTTAGCTCGTAATGGAAAACGCGGTCTTGAAATGCACAAACTAATAAGTTGTGGTTTTTTATAAAAAAATGTTTAGTTTTAGCGATGAATCTCTTAAAACTGCTTTTGTATTTGGAGAATGGTACCATAATTACGATACCTTCATGACATACAAGTTTCTGGCTATGGGACGAAGAATAGTTTATGTTCAACAAGTTACTGCTGAATCATTCATAAAATGGGTTGAACATGGTCAAGTGAGTACAAAGATAAAATTTAAGATACTAAAATTTATTGAAAAATATTTTAACTTTAGCTTTGATTACAGATAAATATAGGGTTTGTAGTTCCCTCTTTTGTTGGTTATTTATCAAAAGTTGAAGATGCTAAGAAATACGATCTTGATTATCTTCAAACAATTTATTCTCGTTCGTCGCCGCTCCATAGCAAAACCATAAAAACAGTCAAAGCAATGTAAGTAATATTTACTTATCATCAACCTGGATCTCCTAGCCGTCTAATATAGAAAAACTGTGGGAAAACTCCACGCTTTTACATCTTGAAACATAGCGATGTAATTCTTTACTTTGTACTCGACTACATCAGAAACAGAATAAGATTTTTAGACTTAGGTTATACTATTTTTAAATATAAAAGAAATAACAACATCGCTGTATGTAGTAAAAATTATGTGAAAATAAAATATTTATATCTGCAGGTTCCCAAAATTAAAACATATAATGCAAGGATATGGCATGACCGAGGCGGGTGAACCAACTTCCGAGAGCTGGGGAACAAAGGGTTCTAAACCAGGAAGTGCCGGTATGGCTTCACCGGGAATTACTATAAAGGTAATAAAATAAACACATGTGTTACATCTCCAGACGCTATACCCGTAATTTAATACCTAAACTGTTTTATAATATTATTTTAATACTCTTCAGAATAAACAACTCCGCATTTTTAGCATAATAATATTAGCTCTATAATAATACTGTCCCACTGCTGGGCACGGGCTTCCTCTACTAATGAGAGGGGTAGGCCTTAGTCTACCACCGTATACCACGCTGGCTTAATGCGGTTTGGTAGACTTCACATACCTTCGAAATTCTTGTGGAGAAATAGGTTCCCTCACGATATTTTCCTTCACCGTTATAGTAAGCGATAATTCACAACGAAAACACACTTAACATAGAAAAGTCAGAGGTTTGTGCTATTTTTTGAGGTTGGTCTCGAACCTCCGACACTCGGCAGTCCGTACCATTCCCAACTGAGCTATCGCTGCTATACTATTCATCATCATCATCATCATCATCATCATCATCAGCCATAGGACGTCCACTGCTGAACATAGGCCTCCCCCAAAGATTTCCAGATCGACCTATTGGAAGCTATACTATTATTATATATAAAATAACATAATTATTATATCACGCTGTTTATTCAATATCTAATTATGCAGCTTATTGCTTTGCTGTCTCAAAATGTTGTAATTTAAAACAATTTTTAATTTTAGGTTGTAGACCCAGAAACGCGCAAAATTCTGGGTCCAAACGAGCGTGGTGAAATTTGCCTTAGAGGCCCTGTCTTTATGAAGGGTTATGTAGGAGTAGATCCTTCAATTTATTTAGATGAGGAGGGCTTCTTCAAAACTGGTGACTTAGGGTATTACGACGAAGACAGATATTTTTATATTGTTGAGAGAATGAAAGAAATCATCGTCTACGATGGTTATAAGGTACGTAAGAAAAAACTATACAATGTTATTATATGAGCTGTAGTATCAACATATAAACATATTTTAATCATTATTTTATTTTTGAAGTAATATAACACTAATCTTATTTCATTATTATCAATGATTGAGATAACTTTTCCAGAATGAGTATTCCAATACAGTATTAAACTGGTTCCATGTATTTGTGAAATTACCGGCTTTCGCACCACGTTCACCGTAGTGCATGAGCTAGAATCGGTTATGTTACGACCAGCACTAACATGAATCTGTATTGAGGGGATGCAGTAAAATTAGGTGTCTAAGCCAATAGCCAGCCTTTAGTAGTAGCTGCAAACGTACCAGTATCTATTTCGATCGATTTTATTTTTCGTTGTACACAGGTGCCACCGTTAGAGTTGGAGACAATACTTCAGTTACATCCAGGAGTGAAAGAAGCTGGCGTTGTCGGAAAACCAGATCCCGATGTAATTGAAAAGCCGACCGCTTTTGTTGTTAGACAACCTGGTTCTGTTGTAACTGAGAAAGAATTAATCGATTACGTTGCTGGAGAGGTAAATCAAATACATAAAATTAATTAAGAATTATTAGAAGTATTCACATGTTTACGTAATGATTAAGTATAAGCAGTTTATTTTTTTTTGTTACTGACTGCCTCGGTGGCGTGGTGGTATTTCGGTACGACTACGGTTCTGAGGTCTCGGGTTCGATCCCCGGGTCGGGCAAAGTGATATTGGATTTTTCCATATCAGCCCGGAGTCTGGAATTTGTGCCCGATATGGCGATAGGCTCGCCCCCTATCACATCTGGGACGGAACTAAGCTCGGCGAAATGTGGGTGTTCTAGTTCGCTAGTGCGCCTCTGCCTACCCCTTCGGGGATACAGGCGTGAGCTTATGTATGTTATGTTATTTTTTTGTTATAGGTTCCGCCCTATATGCAGTTGAGAGGCGGTGTTAACTTCATTGAGAAAATGCCAAGAAATCCCAGAGGAAAGATTTTACGTAATGAATTAAGAGCTATGTTGAATTAATCTGTAATCCACTAAATTGTATCAACACAGTTGAAGTACGATATAATAAATAAGTACGAGTCTATTCTTATAATTGATAACGCACGCATCAAATCTGTTTTGAGCGAGTTAAATAGCTTGTACAAGCAAAAGCAAAGCAAAAATAAACAACTATATATTTTAATTATTTTTCAAAGATAACATGACGCACCGGGCGACTAGCTACAGTAAAAACTAAAGGCCGCGTGTTTAATTCCTGTCGAAGAAAAGGTTTGTGTGATCACACACAAACCTTTTTTGTGATGACAAGATTTAAATATCTTTATTGAATAACATTATTTGACTGCATTGGTGGCGTGGTTGTATTTCGGTACGACTACCGTCCTAAGGTCTCGGGTTCGATTCCCGAGTCGGACAAAGTGATATTGGACTTTTCCATATCAGCCCGGAGTCTGGAATTTGTACCCGATATGGCGATAGGCTCGCGCCCTATCACATCTGGGACAGGACTAAGTTCGGCGAAATGTGTGTGTTCCAGTTCGCTAGTGCACCTCTGCCTACCCCTTCGGGGATACAGGCGTCAGCTTATGTTATGACTTTTTAATGATTAAACTGATCATATCTTCAACGACTTTAAACATAATTGACGAAAAAACAATCCTATAAATAAATCAGCTACAGTAAAAACAGCAACACTTTCCAAGAGTATCATTTGCATTGTCTTTTTTTAAATCACATTCTTTTACAATTTAAATTGACTGGTTCTACCTCAAAGCAATTTAGCTTGCAGACTTCCCGAGAATGGTCCCAGCGGACTATAATGGGTTTCTTAAAAGAAAATCGAGTTAAACAGGCGTGATTGACTTGATTGTGGAAAGCTTTATTTTCAAGATTAAGGAATACCATTGGAGGTTGGCTTAACTAACTACATTACTCCACGTTCGAGTGCCCGCTCCGTGAAATTAAATGATCCACGTTTGTATAATTTTAAATGTTTTTCTCTGACTTCCCGAGCTCATTATTCTCTTAAAACGTTCTTTATTTTTACATTCCTTTGAAAAATATAACAAGAAACCCCATTATTTTTGTACTCAAAGATATACAAAAATTAAGTTCACTAGTTTACATACTGATTTCTTAAGTTTACGTGAATATTATACATTGAAATAAAACTATTCTTACGGATTCTATCACGATTAGGTTTTAATTATTATTCCCGACGTTTCGAAGGCTTTGCAGTCTTCGTTGTCACGGGTCAGACTGAGGTGTCATTTGTCCAAAAAAGGTTAGAGTTACAATATCTACCATCATTAAAAAATTATACAAAATCAAAAAAGGTTAATTATTTGTGTTCCGATTTATGCAGTACGAGCTCACGGTGTCTTGAGTTCTGGCAGCTGGTCTTTTGGGTTCCGATTTAATAAGATGTATAATTGGATCCCAGGTTTGTGCAAGCTTCCAACCATCTTCTCTATTGAAATTAGGATGTTTTTTAATTTCAATAGCCTCGCGTATCATCCTAGGGAGGAATCGGTGTTCTTTGGCGAGGATTTGTGGTTTATCAAATCTAAGATAATGTTTGGAGCCTTCCTCTGAATGTTCAGCAACTGCAGACTTCGTAGAGCGTCGGTGTTTTACGTCAGCTATATGTTCTTTTACGCGGGTCCCTATATTCCGTTTTGTTTGTCCGATGTAAGAGAGACCACAGTCGCAATCAATTTTATACACGCCTGGGTCTTGCAGAGGTATGTGACACTTGACAGATGGTAAAAATTGACTTATCTTCTTTGGCGGCTTGAAGTAAGTTTTGATAGAAGCACGCCTCAGGATATAGCTAATCTTGTCAGTGACTCCTCTTACATAAGGTAAAACAACCGGGACGCGTTCGACGGTGGCTGGTTTCATTCGCTTTCTGTGACGGCGCCGTGTGGCGCTGTGATTAATCTGTCAAAACAAACATTGGATGACAATACATTTCAGGTATTAACTAAAGGTTTAAATTTTGCTGTAACACCACGAAGGGTACCGTATGAAGACATTATTTGTAACGTAGAGAACAGTCTCTTCAAGAATAATTTAGCAAAGGAAGATTCGGAGGCAATTCGTCAAGACATCTCTTCATTATTACGTCGAACGAGGTTGCCCAAACTAAATCTTCCTAAAACACAATATATCGCGTTAAAGAACTTGCGATCAATGAAGGACCTAACTATCTTCGTGCAGATAAAGGGAATGCGACAGTGGTAATGGATACGTCTGATTACAACAATAAAATGGAACAACTTTTGTCGGATGAAAGTACTTATGAAATAGTCAAAACAGACCCGACTAGCAAAATTTTAAAGGCCACCAGCTCTTTAATAAGCAATTACTCCGAGTTATTGAGTCTCGACGTAAACTTACTCATCCCATCGTCAGCGAAATCACCTAAATTGTATGGTTTACCAAAAATACACAAAACAAATGCTCCGCTACGTCCCATTGTAAGTCAGATCGACACACCAACCTACAGACTGGCTCAGCACGTAGCAAAAGTTCTTTCACCTCTCAGAGGAAACACTAGAGCAACTGTCAAGGATTCATACCAATTTGTCAGTGACATTAAACACCTAAAATTAGCTGACAATGAAACTATGGTCAGTTTTGATGTTCAGTCGCTGTTTACAAGCTTACCAATACAAGACTGTATTGAAATAGTCTCTAAGAGGTTAACAGAGAATAACATACCCTTGGCATATGCAGACTTACTCAAACACTGCCTTACATCTGGCTATATGTTGTGGAATAATCAATTCTACGTACAAATTGAGGGCGTAGCTATGGGCTCACCTGTATCTCCAGTTGTCGCCGACATTTTCATGGAGGACTTTGAGCAGACAGCACTCAGCACGGCCCCGGTCTCACCAAGGTTTTACAAACGGTACGTAGATGATACTTTCACAATTCTACCATCTGATAAAGTAACTGCATTTTTAAATCACCTTAACTCCATTAATAACAAAATTCAATTCACAATGGAGTTAGAACATAATAAATCTCTTGCCTTCTTAGATGTTTTAGTTATCCGTAATCCTGATCAATCTTTGAGTCATACTGTGTATAGGAAAAAGACCCATACCGATAAATACCTGAATGGAGAATCTCACCACCATCCGAAACAGTTAGCTACCGTGGGTAAAACTTTGTTTCAGAGAGCACAAGGAATCTGTGATGAGGAACATCTAGCCGCTGAGCTGCGTCATGTCAAGCAAGTCCTGCGAGACAACAAGCTCCAAATCCCACGGCGCCGTCACAGAAAGCGAATGAAACCAGCCACCGTCGAACGCGTCCCGGTTGTTTTACCTTATGTAAGAGGAGTCACTGACAAGATTGGCTATATCCTGAGGCGTGCTTCTATCAAAACTTACTTCAAGCCACCCAAGAAGATTAGTCAATTTTTACCATCTGTCAAGTGTCACATACCTCTGCAAGACCCAGGCGTGTATAAAATTGATTGCGACTGTGGTCTCTCTTACATCGGACAAACAAAACGGAATATAGGGACCCGCGTAAAAGAACATATAGCTGACGTAAAACACCGACGCTCTACGAAGTCTGCAGTTGCTGAACATTCAGAGGAAGGCTCCAAACATTATCTTAGATTTGATAAACCACAAATCCTCGCCAAAGAACACCGATTCCTCCCTAGGATGATACGCGAGGCTATTGAAATTAAAAAACATCCTAATTTCAATAGAGAAGATGGTTGGAAGCTTGCACAAACCTGGGATCCAATTATACATCTTATTAAATCGGAACCCAAAAGACCAGCTGCCAGAACTCAAGACACCGTGAGCTCGTACTGCATAAATCGGAACACAAATAATTAACCTTTTTTGATTTTGTATAATTTTTTAATGATGGTAGATATTGTAACTCTAACCTTTTTTGGACAAATGACACCTCAGTCTGACCCGTGACAACGAAGACTGCAAAGCCTTCGAAACGTCGGGAATAATAATTAAAACCTAATCGTGATAGAATCCGTAAGAATAGTTTTATTTCAATTCACTAGTTTAATTACACAAACATGTATATTCCAAATTTAATTACGAATAAATGTGGCATTTATTAAAATGGCCTTAACTTGGTCGATGTCCAACTTTTAAATTCATAAAGGCTAGAAACTCGTCATTTATGACTACCGCTTGGAAAATTGAATCGCTTAATCGTACCAGAGTGTTATAAGCGAGAACGCATTGGCTGGGAGCTCGTAATTGCGTCGGAGTACCTTTGATACTGCGTGGAAATAGAGCAATTAAGTCCCTTGAGTTGAAGAGTTTGGCTTGATTTTTTTATTGCTCTCCCCTTTGTACACACTCGTTTTAAGAGTTTGTAAACAAATCAGATATAAAGGGGTGTTAACATGAAATCCCTTGACTTAGGTTTCAATTATCATTACGTCGTATCTCCATTATATTATGTTTTAAAATATTAATAATGTTATGTCTTTGGTGGCGTAGTTGCATTGGCACGACTATTTTTTGCTATATAGGCTATATTGCGTGACTTGTCTGTAGCGACTGGCGACCGTTTCACTATAGGCGAGCCGTGGGACTGTGTCTTTTTTATACGTCCATGCTTTATACCTGCTCTTATCCCAAGACTTGCATGCTTTTTAATCATGTTGCATAAAGGATTTGGCTTTCGTTTTTACGAGTTGCCTGCCTGAAGTTAACCCCCTCTGGGGGATGCAATCCCGGGCATTAGAAAATTCGCTTTGCCGGACCTGGGAATCGAACCCAGGACCTCCCTGTCAACAGCCCCTTATACTGCCACTAGACCAAGGAGGCGACTACATAGACCATAAGTATTACAATTTTATTCTACTAGCCACATTATATGCTATCATCATCATCATCATCAGCCATAGGGCGTCCACTGCTGAACATAGGCCTCCCCCAAAGATTTCCAGATCGACCTGTTGGAGGCGGGCTTCATCCAGCGACTTCCTGCGACCTAATATAAAATTTTCAAATCTTTCAAACAAGTCCCATTATGTTTAACAAGATAAAAATACATGTACGACCATTACAGCTGCAGTTTAATTAACAAAGTAGCTCCTAAACGCGACGGTCCGGTCATCACACCCCACAATCTAGACGCTGAATAAGTAAAAGTAATAAAATAAATCCACTAAGCCTCCATAACGCCCCGGGTTTAATATGGCTTAGAGACGTTTACAAAAGCGCCGAACCGCCTCCCCATATGCCTTGCGCACAATCACTGACGGAATTGAGTATTTTCACATTATTTTGGTACCTATATATTTTTATCCGACTGCCTTGGAAGGAGGGTAATAGTTTTAATAATTTAGTATTCATACACGATCGGCCTAACCCCTCTCATTAGTAAAGGAGGACCGTGCCCAGCAGTGAGACAGTAATATTACAGGGCTAATATTTGTTTAAACAATTATTGAGATTATAGGTTAAAATAAGTTTAGGTATATTTAGATATAATTTGTTTGGTAATATTTGAGGACTTGTGCAACTGATTGCTGCCGTCCGATCACTAAAAGGCCGAGGAAAGAGGATAAACCAAATTTTAGGGAAAATATTGATATGAAAGTTATTAAACTTATCAAATATTATAGCTAAAGTGTAATTTAGACAGACAATGTTGCCACGCTTTTAGCTACATCTCAAAATGAGATTGTCGAATGTCTAAATGTTGAATGTTCGAGAGTCGAATGACAGTATTGTAGGCGTTGTTTTTTGAATTAAATGACACATTTTGATCGTGACAGTTTATTATTCTATTATTTTTATTAACAGTCACAAAACTCTATGTAGGTACTCTAAACATGACTCCCTATGCTGTGGGTTATATGATTTTAATTATGTTCGTAATTCCAACGTTTCACAAGAAATGTTACGAGGCTGCTGAAACCATAAAAAGTACGAAAAAAGTTCAATTTTCAAACCCCTTTTTCTTGAGTTTCTCACTGTTTGCAATTAATTTGTTTCACATTGTTCAAAAGTTTATCTTACATATAATTTTATTTTTTTGCAAAACGTCTAGTCCTTGAAGCAAAGAAATATATAACAGTCAATTTTGTTGTGTTAATTCAGTATTGTGTGTTTACGTAATACGTACCTCAATACGTAAGTGTATTCATGTAAGTTCTACTTAAACTCTTAATCATCGTTTTGTAAAACACACTAACAATCCTGTTACGAGATTATAAAATTCTATTACTATTATGTATTATAGTAATAACTGTAGAATTTAAAGTATTTCAAAGAAGTAATTGTGTTCGGATGCATTTTGATTTTTACTCTACAAGCAGGTTATGATTTGGTGTAGGTATCTACTTTTTATCCTGCAGGTCGATTCTCTAAAAAACGCCACAACGTTGCGATCCACGACGAGCTCCCGCAGCGCACATCTTTGAGATCGACGGAGCGTTCAACATTGTTGGGTCTTAAAAAATACCATTTTCCATACATTTATGTCAAACGCCTCGCTCGAGAGAGCTAGTTCGCATAAGCGCCGTCATCACGCATAGCGCTAGTGCGTGCGCTTTGTACCTTGCTGAATACAAAAATGAAAACATCGTTGCCGCAACGATGCCGCAACGTTGTTTTCACAAATGAAACCTTAGAGAATCGATCTGCTGAAAGACTTTTGTATGAGAACCAAGCTATGAACGAACTGAATGTTATTATCATATAAGTTATTAATGTTACATTTATAATATTTTTTTCTGTGAATTGTGACATATAAAAACAAGTATGTTTCAGTACATTTTTAGTTAATGTCTGCTAGCTTATATCAGACAAACAATAGAATCATGGAACCTACATATGCAAATTTTACTCCGCCAACACAGTATATTTTTTCTAAAACTAAATTACATCCGTAATAACCTTTCTACACGCCGACAAAATGCTACATAAAATCTATACTAATATTTTAAATCTGAAAGTGTGTTTATTCTTTTAAACAACAACGGAATCAAACTGATCGCCATGATTTTTGCATAGAGTTATGGGGTCGGAAAGTGACAAGCAACTTTTTATTCATAATGCGGGTTCGATTCTCCCGCTGAAGAAAATATTTTCATCGAACAACATTTTGGATGTATTTATTCATAACATAATGCACACTGTTTTATGGCAATATTTAACCTAAATAAGCGCCATTGCGGTCAAAAGCTAGTGTTTAATAATTTCACATGAGTTATCGTACATAATGCTGCGTTCACAGATCATTGACCAATGATGATTGATTACTTGTGAACTTTAAGTAAAGTTTGTCCGCCTAGTTTTAACGCCAAGTAAAACTCGGAAGGTGCCGGTCTCGGCCGGGGGAAGCGATCCATCAAATAGTTCACTTCTTGTTAAAATAACACGGCCTTATTAAACCACACTCGGTGGTTATTACCCGTATAGAAGTATCGGCCTTGTGGTCACGGTAAGTTAGAAATAATGGACTAATTAAATAACAATCTGTAATTTGGGAAAGTAAATAAAATTGAGTGCTGAGGCACTTGTTTGTCTTTCCTCGCTTTCAGCTTATGTCAATGAATAATTTCTGCACTCAGAAATGTAAGGGCGTAAATCCAATTACGAGTAAGTTTATACCGTATGACTTACGTATGTATGCCATTAAGGTTAAAGAATTTCCATTGAGTACCTACCTGTATTACTATTTAACATTCCACAGCAAACATGACAACCCGTCGGAGGCGGCACATATATATGTTACATAAGCGTATGGGCCACCGGAGGCCGAGCGGCTCTTTTGTTTGTCCTCTTACAGAAAAGTAACTACAATGAATCAATGGACAAGGTAGTAGGTAGATTCTACTCCTAATCGCGCGTACACACCGGGCCGAACGAATGCGAACGAATCATGCCTGTTTCATTCCCACAACGGCGAAAGTTTGTTTGTGTGAACGTAACAGGTATAGATTCGTTCGCCTTCGTTCGGCCGGTCTGTACCCGCCATCAGACATCTCGATCGTGGAAAGATATTGCATACGAAGATCCGCAGATTTATGCCAATTTTTGCAACTTTTATCCTGACTGACCCAAAAATGCGGCTCGTCTGAGAAGGCTTATATGACCACCATGTGAAGTACAAAAATACGCGTATAGACTGGAGGAGATAGTTTAATTTACAATTGAATAAAACATGTAGTATAAAACAGTCTATACCTTATTTCAAACTATTCACAAAGCAATATTGCGCTACAATGTTGGCAGTTAGTTCCTTCATTTGTAATTCGTCGAGTTTATTGCGCAGTCTTTACTAAACCTGTCTGATTTGAAGCTGTGTTCGCAGACAAGGGTTCGTGATTTATACGACATAGATGAACAACTACAAAAGCATGCCGCCTGACATCTGTGTCCGTCATTATACTGTCTCTTCCAAAGACTTCACTGAACCTTACTTCCCTTTTTGAATATTCTCGTATTTAGTCATTAACTAAACTTGTTTTGAATTATTTTTGAACAATTGACGATTACGTATTTGTAGGTATATTCAATATTCATTGTATTTCTACCGTAACAACAATTAAATATATCTAATATTTTTTTCACGACAGACAGAGCTTGGCTGTGTCCCTCGCATTACTTTTTTACGCCCAATATTTTTGAGTGGTAGAGCCACGCTGTAGACAGTAACGTCTATAGCACGAATAGGCCTGCTCGACCGGTTAGATACCACCGTCTCACAGAAATTTCCCTTTTGCCTCCCCTTCCATTCCCTCCTTTTAGTTTGGAAACGCACCCACGATTCTTTTTGTGTCTTTGGTGTCTATGGGCGGTGCAGATCACTTACCATCAAGTGACCCATCAGCTCGTTTGCCAATCGCTGCTATAAAAAAAATAATTCCTAATGTCCATGGGCGGCGGTAACCACTTACCATCAGGTGGGACGTCTGCTCGTCTGCCTTCTTAGGCCAATAAAAAAAATCTTAATTGATGCCTAATCACAATTAGTTTGCGTTGTAGAAATTACAAACAAGTTTGAATATGGAAATAATAAAAAAAGGAAAAATAATAAAGATATTCAACACAATAACACGTCAACGCGTAGAAAGAACAATGCCGTAAGATCCGTCCCTTCTCCCTTATTATAGTGCGGCATACTATATAATAAAATTTAGTAACTTGATTAAAATTGCTCCATTTTCGAAATTCACTTGAAACTTCGTATGTGCTTGTTCGTGCAGTTCTAATATGGCTACAGTAAGTAACTAAAATATTTTTATCTGAAATAAACACTAATGAATTGATAAATTCTCTACTTTCCACCGGTCGTTATATCTCCACTGTCATGTCGGTGCAACAAAGTTTTGCAGAAAAGATTTGCCTTTAGTTTTTACGATTGGCTGCCTGCTCGATATCTATCCTCTCTGGGAGATACAGTGAGAGATTAAAAAAATAGTTATGCCCCGCCTGAGATTTGAATCAGGCCGTCCCGGTCCTCTGCTGCCCGTATATTTTGTTGTCACTAGATCAAGGAGGCGAAAAGTTCTATAATATGTATAGTGCTCAAAATTAATGAAACTCAAAAATTTCTTATATTTATAATTACATTGATCTAACCATATTCAAAGCAGATAAAAAAATTCGTGATATATAATTAAGATAAGCATATAATTATATTTATGTTGTTACTTTAATAATGCAAGGAAAGATGACCGCAGGGGATTCTCACCCCAGAGGCGTCAGGCGAGATACTGTGCAACTAGCATGTAGTTTCATCTCGCTACTAATTAATTTGATTACACAGCCTCTCCCATTATACGAAATGGGGCTATTTAGTGAATGGATTTTGTACGCGTGATGGCGTAAATTCGGTTTGTACTCTGGTTAATAAACGTGATTAAAGTGGAAAATGGGTATGTCTATCGAAAACAATTACTCGACCACGACATAAATACGAGTATAAACTGGATAAGTTATCTCGTCATAAACAATTGAAAAATATCTCCTGTCCGTAGTGGGAAGGCAGTGAGGCTCTTGAAAACGCGGTATTGGGCCCATTATTTAATTCAGTGTAATGGTGCGGCAGTGAAATAGGGCAAAGGACGCATAAGCGCGGACCCTGGAAATGAAGACGCCGTTTGTTCATAACCAGCTCGTTAATTCCATTATTACAAGTCAGAGGAGCGAACCGTCCGGTAACAGATGTGCCACTCGACTCCTGAATCTACACCAACTCACAATTTTAATGGATCTCGACGTCATTATTTTCTAGGTAAGTCTATAAAGAAAATATTTTAAATATTTTTGTTGGAGATACCACTTTTAAAACATAATTACATGTTTCTAATCACAACTTTCAACTTTTAAGTTTACCTAAGTCAATGGTTTGTTAAACACATTTTCAATTTTAATTTACTGCTTTATTTGGAAGCAGATATAGAAAAACTACTCAATAAAAGTATAAAGGTTAACCTACGCTCTATAAACTCTATTGCGTGAAATGTGGCAATATAAAAGCTATTATGACAACATATTACTTACATTTAATTGTGAACGTTTGTACTAAATGCCTTCGTTTATCAAAAATGGGAATAATAAATATAAATGTCACGTTAAACCCTTCAATGTACTTAAAGTAATTAAAAATAATTTCTATAGCACAATAAGCCTTATTACAAGTCAATAAGTTTTAGTTGAACAATTTCGCTCGCATTCTGTTCAGAAATCATTCACTCAGAAGTCCACCGACAATGTCGACAAGTAACGAAGAAAGGTGAATGATGGAAAACGAGCGATAACATCACGACTAATTGTTTGACAAAAGAGCTGTTTGACCCTTACTACAATTAAGGGGAGACCCTTTTGCAATTTGCTTGATTTTATGTCTGTTTTTGTGTAACGAACTTATTTTATAGGTATTGTAACTTGTAAGAGCGCGTCACACAAACTAAATATTGTATTTTGTGTTATCATTATTGTCCAGACAACTTGTTATCACAGTGTTTAACACATACATGAGTGCAACAAACGAGAGATCTAGAACAACCACACGCGTTAAGGTAACGCTAGTTAACTTAATGAAGTTCGTATGAATAACCATTCTTTATATTATCCGGAAAAGCCTATATTTCAGTAACACAATAAAACACAATGTAATTTGTAAGAGCGCGTCACACAAATATACGCACACTAAATATTGTATTTTGGGTTAGATATCATTATTGTCCAGACAACTTGTTATCACATTGTTTAACGCATACATGAATGGAACAAACGAGAGATCTAGAACATCCACACGCGTTTAGTCTAGTTAACTTAATGAAGTTCGTTTGAATAACAATTCTTTATATTATCCGGTAAAGCCTATATTTCAGTACCGCAATAAAATTCAATCTGAGTGGTGGAGCGACGCTGTAGACAGTTACGTCTTCAGCACGACTGGGCCGGCTCGATCGGTTTGATACCACTGTCTCACAGATAACCGACGTAAACTGGCAGCTCGCTGTTGCATTTCGTTAGGTTAGTGAGATTTTCGGTAGCCCAATCCCAATTTCCCCTCCCTTTCTCAATCTCTCTTTCCCTTCCTTTAGGGTTGGTACGCACAAATAATTCTTGTGTCTTAAATGGTGTCTATGGGATGCTGAAATAACTTACCATCAGATGACCCATCCGCTCGTCTGCCATAAAAAAGTAGTACATTGTGTTTATTGTGGTTATACAGAATATGCCCCAGGATACATGAATTATACAATAATTTCACGTCACATCACCTGTCTTCCTACTTGTCAATATGTTTATTATAATAACACATGTATTTCATCGAAGGCTCGCTTAAAATAATAGGAGGCCAGTTTTAATGCCCGTCACTGTAGATACAATAATAACGGCTGCCTAGTGAACTCGAATCCATAGATATTGATTTCCGTCCATCCATTCATAATTGTTTTCCTTTATGTGATATCTTAGTAAGCAAATAATAACCGGTTTGTGTTGTTTCATAAAAGTTTTATTTTGGTTCTACTTTGGTTGATTGTCTCGGTGGCGTTAGTGGTACTTATTGCGTGCGCGGTACGACTATCATCCTGAAGTCTCGAGTTAGATTCCTAGGTCGAGAAAAGTGATATTGGTTTTTCAGTATCAGCTTGGAGTCTGGAATTTATGCCCGATATGGCGACGGGCTCGCTCCTTATTACATCTGGGACTGAATTAAGTTTGGCGAAATGTGGGTGTTCAAGTTCGCTAGTGCGCATCTACCTACCCGTTTGGGGATATAGGAGCGTATGTTATTTTGGTTCTATTTACAAATAAAAACAACTCTAAATTAACATTATTCAAAAATTTATGCATACGCCACAGTAAAAATAGCGTTGACTTGAGAGGCGTGGACAGTATTGAACTTCTGTCACTTGGTGTTGATGCAGTTATTGATGAAGCACTATAATGAAAGGTACTAGAGGGTAGTCGCCTCCTTAGCTTAGTGGATATGAAATTAAAGATATGGGGTGAGGACCGAAAGGTGCTGAGTTAGATAGTTCGTGCCACGCTAGTTTTACAACACGATTTTCTGATAAGTGCGACCCCCAGAGTATGTTGACGTCAGGCAGATGTGGAGACCATACATGAAAAACTGTATTGCACAATAGCTTGACCATGAGGTTTTTGATGTTTCACGCTAGCGACTACGTAAAATAATCTGTATGAAAATCATTAATTTCCCTCGTAACCGCTAGAGGCGTTCGGGTGTTGTTCATATAATTATTTTACAGAGTCGCTAGCGAGAAATGTTAAAAAAACTCACGATGGACCTGCAGCTCCCACATTGAGTAGGATGGTTAAAGCAGGTGAAAACAAAAGAAGGATTACCTACCTACAATAATTAAGCACTACATTTGAGTATTCTAAAATCAAATAATCGTGTAACCGTCGACACGTATAAGGAGCTCTTAAACCATTTAGATGGTTAATAAGTCCTCGGCACGCCTCTATATCTCTCTGCAAGACATAAATCCTCAGAGATGAGGGTTCTTAGCTACAACAATATCGTGGATGAGCCAATTAATTTCGATTTGGGGGTCCGTCCTTAATCTGATGGTCACTCGCGTTCAAAACTTGTAATTGAATTTAGGAATATTCAGTAACTTTACTATCCATAACTTAACATAAATAATGACCCGTTGGAAGGGTTTCCAGGAACCTTTGTATTGAAATACTCAGCGAACAATCGGTATTCTAAACCAAAATCATAAAATCAATAGTTTTACTGATATTTTACGGAGAAGTGTAAGGAACCAAAGCAATCGGGTTATAATTCTATTATAATTTCATCTACTTGTATTTATTAATAAAGTATACAGCAACATTGAAATCAATTTTTTTGAGGCGTTGTAAAAGGAATTCGCTCAATTAAAACCCACTCAGTTTCGTTCAAATGAGACGAAACAAACCTATATTTTTCCGTTGGTCACGTCTATCGTTTATGCGAAATCGATTCGAACGTTTTATGTGACGATTCCTACGAATTTAATAGCCTTAGAGATGACTGGACGAAGAGCAATAAACGAGAATAAGTATTCTTACACATTGGCCGATAAAACTTTATTCCTTAACTATTCGTGGACGACGCGCCGCGAGTAGTAACTAGGAGTCATTATGTTTTTAACTTGCTTGTTCCGAATGATAGATAATGACATCAATTTTATACAGTAATTGGATTTCAATTTATACTTTTCTTCTTTTACTACACACACAATTATTCTTCACGTCAAAAACTTTTACCTGTATTCACGACCTAATCGTAGAGTAATTAGAGGTATTATCTGGAGGTTTATCAGAAATAGTGGTAGATTGTGCCAGGATTCCGTTACAAAAACTGTTCTGTAGCTCAACTATGAGTTTTTTGGCATTTCTCGCTAACGAAAACGTAAATGATTTGTATGGCAAACACCCAAACGCCTTTAGTGGTTAAGTGGCCAGTTCTTGTTTTTCATACAAATTATACGTAGTCGCTAGCGAGAAATGACAATAAAATTCATGGTTGAGCTACTGGTGCATATTTAAATAAGATATAATTTTGTGCCACCGCATTTATTCTTTAGGGATCGTCGGAGTTTACTGTATTACTTCGATTACAGTTTGTAATTCGTTAACATAACAAACAATTCTGGAGAGCTAATTAACTTATGTATGAATACCCTACAATTAATCGAGTAGTTAATCAACGCCGGCAAACAGTCGGCATCAAAACAAACAGAGATTAAGCAATAGACGTCTTTAAACGATCTTCTAATTGGCATATCTATCACCATTGTTTTGGTGGGAACGTCGCCGAGTCGCGATATTTCAATCCAATAAGGTGGATAGTTTCATAAATAATTCAACATGTTGTAACAGGTAAGTGGCATTCGCGCGTTACGGTCGCCTCGAGAGCTGGGGAGAAATCCACTCGCACCACTCTAGAGGGTGAAATTTTATTTCACGAAATTAATTTTTAATACGTATGTTACTTTAAGGAATCACTGAATGAAAATATAACACGGCTTTGTACTTAAGGGCGTCTGGAGAGTGTCATGAAATAGTAATGAGCTTTGTATTGGGACAACAATATGTGATTATAATTGATATTCTTTTACGTACGTGAGGTACTTTTCGAAAGTAACTACTTACTAAATAATTGTTTTACACGGAATATCCACTTAGTAGACAGCACCACACTTAGTTGACTGCCTCGGTGGCGTGGTTGTATTTCAGTACGACTACCGTCCTGAGGGCTCGGATTCAATCACCGGGTCGGGCAAAGTGGTATTGGATTTTTCCATATCAGCCCGGAGTCTGGAATTTGTGCCCGATATGGCGATATTAACTAAGCTCGGCGAAATGTGGGTGTTACTAGTTGGCTAGTGCGCCCCTGCCTACCCTATAGGGGATACAAGCGTGACCTTATGTATGTATGTATGTATGTAGACAGCCCCTTTATAAGGTTTAGATGCTAAAGTGTGTTCCAACAACAATTTTGAAAAATAAAGTTTAGTATTCTCATTAATATAATTCATGTAGGTAGTACGTATGAGAAAAATACCTTTAATTTTCTTTCTATAGCCATTTTAGTCGAGTTAAGGTTCATAGCTCACAAAAAATACCTAACTACATAGAACATTTCTCATTGAGTAAAGTTTTAAAAGTAATGAAAAAGAATGCATTACACCAGCTACGGACTTAATATCTCGCCCGAACTGAGCTAAAGCAAGCAAGGTATTTGCACCAATATTGACCTTAAAAGTACAGCATTTATGAAAGCTCAACGAATTCTCCTGGATTTTCAACCAGCAATTTTATACATTTGTTGTAAAGTCACATTTACCCTCACACTACCACGCAGAGCCCCTTTCAGTAAGTCACTGTAACTGGCTGATAGTGCTTATCAAAACGTCATAAAATATGCCCTTCGAGTTCAAAAGACAGTCGCACAAAGGATAAATGTAGTCACAAAGGCTTCTTTTGTTTTGTAAGGTTATATACGAAGTGCATATATTTAACTACAGTTTAATTTAGTGAAATTTGTGCCTGCAGTTATATAGAGCGATAAAATAAGACGCAAAAGTTGTGGGGTGTTAAATTTTGTAAACTGAGTGCAGTGAAAGGTCTTGAATAATCAAATTGGTATACCAACAATCAAATTCAGACGTAAGTGAATAATTAAAAAGTTGTATTCTAGTATAACAGTGTATGAGAACAGTAGCCCGAGCACGAAAAACTAATGTAAATGTAAACTCGCTGCGCACTGATGACATTTGATTAATATTTCATACAAATTTCATAGACGCGCATCGAGCACGAATACATTTACAGGTTGTCAGAAATTGTCCTGCTCGGGCTGCTGGACCGGTTGAATACCAATGTTTAATAGAAATGTAGACAATGCACCTTAGATTATTTTAGTATCGTAGGTGTCCGTGAACGATGGAGATCTCTTACCATTAGGTGACCCATCTACTCGTTTGCAAGACTCTAAACTCCCATTTTAATACCAAACAAAAAAATCATATTTTATCTTTTAAACCAAGTTTAGAACTTCAGACGCGACACACAATTAACACATTCTGAACAAAAAGTGAATACGCTAGTCCAGTTGAATCAGTGCACTTATTACGGATTAGCTGGTCTCTTTAATGTAATTCAACTTAGTTCGGATTATCCCGTCTCCCGATACGTAATTTAGTGGAAAAGGTTGCGACCCTGCTAGTTTGTATTACCCCGACAGTGATATAGGGTATTAAGTTCCCTTCCCCGTCTCCCTTAACGCGTAAACAAGACAAAACCTTTCTACGTATCGCCCTTACAAAGGTTAATAATTTAAGAGACTAAGCGGGAAAGCTTTGCGCCTATTTTGTTCTTAAATAAAATTGTTTTACACCAATCAACACTACATAGGAAATATGCAAAATAAGATGTACAAATTTAACATACGTACGGAAATAAAAGTGTTTTATTTCTCTTTATTTCAAGAGCTTAGTCTAACCTAAGATTATGTCGCTCTATACATTTTCAATTTATATACTAACATCTACTATTAAGTTTTTTTTTACTAATCTAAAGATCTTCTTGAAATCTGCCGACAGAGGGCAGCCCCAGATACTGTTACATGCGCCGGTACCGTTCAACATGGCCCTGCATTCTATACGTCGCGTCGGTCTTCATTAGAATTAAAATGGGTTATTAAACAAAAACGTTCCACAGCCTAAATTGGTTTCATTATTTTTCCAAATGTTAACAAGGCCTATGGAATATGGTTAACGAAGTGTAAGCCGATTTGCAAATTCGATAAGTTAGGTGAAAGCGCGTGGACGCGTCCCAAATAAAGCCCGGCTTGATCCTATTAACGCACGTCTAACGGACTGGATCTTATGACGACGCTCTTGGTTGATCCTTGCATGAACCCACCAAAGGATTCAATTCATTTCACGTGTCACGTGTACAAATTATTTTCGAGCCACCCAAAACGGCCATAATTACAAAACAACTAAAACAAGCAAGCGTACTCGCGATTTCGCTATGCAAAATTACATTTATTTATAGTATTTCATTATTTTTGTAGTATTTTATTTGAAACGCACTAATAGTTTTGAGTAATAGAGCCACACAAATGGGCCGGCTAGACCGGTTTCATACCACTCTGTCACAGAAAACCGACACAAAGAGGTAGCTCGCTGTCGCGTTTCGTTCGGTGAGTGACATTTCCGGCGGCCCAAATCCCCCTTCCTATTTGACTCCTTTATGGTTGGCAACGCACACATGTTTCTTTTAATTTCTTGGGCGACTATGGGCGGTGGACATCACTTACCATCAGGTGACCCACCTGCTAGTTTGCCAGTCCCTGCTATAAAAAAGAGTACATAATCAATAATAATAGGTTAAAAGAGGATCTTTAATTTAATAACTAGAAAAATTAATGACGAAATGCAGTCAAACTGTAATATACCTACTTATAGTTAATCATTGAGAATCATAAGGTCTATATATTGTAGTGTAATGCAAACTTCAATGGTAGAAACTGAAACAATCATCATCAGCCACAAGATATTCATTGCTGGAAAACAGATAATAAGTCATGCCATTTAAAGTATTACGTCAAGATTTATAATGCTTAAACTGTAAATAAATTTTTATCAGTTTTTTTTAAATAACACATAACATAAGCTCACGTCTGTATCCCCGAAGGGGTAGGCAGAGGCGCACTAGCGAACTAGAACACCCACATTTCACCGAGCTTAGTTCCGTCCCAGATGTGATAGGGGGCGAGCCTATCGCCTTAACGGGCACAAATTCTAGACCCCGGGTTGATATGGAAAAATCTAATATCACTTTGCCCGACCAGAGGATCGAACCCGAGACCTCAGAATCGTAGTCGTACCGAAATACCACCACGCCACCGAGGCAGTCATTTAAATAACATATAACCCTCTTTTCGAATCAGACGGGTAAATATACACCAGATGACAATTCCTCTGATACAGTGAAATCACTCATATGTATGTTTTTAATTATGGATAGGTTCCTAGATCGAACGTGCGGAAAATTCTAGCAATTTCTATCTAAGATAAAGACGATACTAATACGAGTACAGAAAGCTGTCATTTACTCGAATGATTCGTATTCTGGAAATGTGTGATTGAGCCTAGTAAATGTGACTTTTCTGCGTAATTCTCGCTTTCAATGTAATCTCTACCTACGTAAGTAATTATAGAGCAATTTTATGTAATATTTAATTCATATTACACAATTAAAGGTAGTAAATAACAGTAATAAAGTGTTTATCCGCGTAAACTGTCACGAACAATGCATTCATTATTTTATTAAATTGACCGCTAGTTAATGAATTGCGATAATTAAATTCTACGATGTCTGGTTTTATTGCAGATGTAAACACATATTGGACCTTACTTATAAAAATAGTTTAACTGAGCAAATGGTAGAGAGTCTGTCCCTTTTATTTACAAACAATGTGACACAAGGAAAAAATTGACAGATTATTCTTAGCCATTTGCTCAGCTAAACTATTTTTACAAGTAAGGCCAATTGTGATTACTTTATTTAAATATTATTTACTTCAATTTTAATATAAGGTTAAGACAAACCAAGCAGAAGTCTATTCGAATATGTTTGTAGATTCTTTACTAACAATAATTATTTTTTAAACGTATGATATCCAAAAAGAGATACCTATCTTCCCGCGGCAATTTATTATTTATATAGATTTTTTTTTATGTTTTTATGTTTACATTTATCACCCATAGGCATAGGTGATCAATCAATATGTAGCTGACTTTGCTATGTAAATAATATATTGTGGTGCACTAGATTTAAAACGGAAAAGCGTCAAGCTTCCTAGAAATAACCGAAAATATTCAATAACATGAGCGATGACGTCCGTAACAACTTGTCCGCTGAAAATCAGGAAAAAATCTGGACCACACTGTAAATATTTATAAATAAACATACTTTTATAATAAACATACAATAAGAGTGGTAGAGCCACACTGTAGACAATTACGTGTACAGCACGAATGGGCCGGCTCGACCGGTTTGATACCACTGTCTCACAGAAAACCGACGTACAGTGGTAGCTCGCTGTCGCGATTCGTTCGGTGAGTGAGATTTCCGGTGGTCCAATTCCCTCTTCCTTTTTTTTATAGCAGAGACTGGCAAACGAACAGATGGGTCACCTGATGGTAAGTGATCTCCACCGCCCATAGACACCCAAGACACATTAAGAATCATGGGTGCGTTGCCAACCTAAAAAGAGGAAATGGAAGGGGAGGGAAAAGGGATTGGAAAAGACAGGGGGGGAATGGGCCCTTTCCCAATCCCTATTTCCCTTCTTTTAGGTTGGCAACCCAATATAATTGTATTTATTTCTAAGTACTACAACGTCACATATATTTAGTTTAGTTAATGAGTAAAATACTGTCAAACACATTATCTTCATCAATGGATATTCAAATAATTTGCCTCACGAGATGGGAACACTCTTCGACGAAATGAAAATTCAATGTGTTAATTTTGCTTGTCGATAGGCGCGTAAATAAACTTTAGCTATTAACACGTCAAAATTGGTATTTGACGAGAGGGAAAGGCAATGAATGGAGATTAAACAAGACGATACGCAAACCAGCTAACCTTCTCAATTACTTTATGGAATTAGTTTGGAGAGGGGCGCTCGAAATGTCAGAAATTGGATGTGATCTTGCTTTGTGGTCATTAGCCTTGGCATACATATAATACTAATGACTGTTATTTGTCTGATTAAGTCATGATATTATATTATTATATTAAAGCTTTATTTTTGCGGGACGACAATAACGACGTAAGTTACATGACAAATGGTGTTAACAGCCTTTAAAGAATTCTGATTTTGGTAGAATTGATCGATTTTAATGAAATAAAGACTACATCGTAGCACGTGGAAATCCGTTATATCTGTTTACCCTTATGAGAAACAGGCGTGAATCTATATTAAGCCTTAATTATAACATTTAGGTAGATAGGGCCCATCTATGTATATAAATATCTGTAAAACCAATTAAATAATTTTACATTTTGCGTGTGCAAACATAAACGCAAACAACAGAAAGAATGATAAAAATTCTGAAAATGAACGAAAACTATTTTTCGTCCCTCACACCATTTTTCGGAAATACAAAAACGCGAATCTTACATTCTTATTATTATATTGATAACACAATGTATAGTTTATCCAAGAATTGATGTCCCTTTATTTTATTTTACCCTACGTAAACCTCACACCTCCCTCACTCTGAATTGTATTGTATGAAATGGCCAACACACTCAAGCAACTGTTACAATGGAAGCCACAAACAATGTTGCAATAGCAATCCACTTCAAATTATTAGTGTATTTACACAGTGGGGCGTGTAAAGACGTATGTACACTGTACATCTTGTGTGGAGACTATAAAACAATCCAGTTAATCTATCTGTAGACGCTTGTACCAAGTCTCGGAGTTCCAGTAACATATTGTGGCTTCTAAAGGTATTTAGTACGTAACCAAACTGACTATAGAATCTAATACACGTATAAGTGTTTCAAATAGCGTTTAAAGTTTTTAATGAAACTAAAGTGCTCGTAACTACAAGGTTCTATTGTTGGAGAATATTGTATGGAATGCAGTATGGAAGTAATTTACTATTTAGTACTACTACTAATGATGACACACAATATTAAAAACGAATACACACAGCAGGATCATAGTGTACTTTCTTAGAAATGGCTAGCTGACGGGCAAGTGGGTTGTCTGATGTTAAGATATATCTACTGGCCATGAAAAGCCACAATACCAGAGCAAATTATGGAAGCGTTGCTAACCCTATAGGTAGGAATGGCCATTGGGAATTTGGGTCTCTGGAAACCTCATTCAAAGTAGATACGTAATCTGCGTATTTACGTCGGTTTTCTTTGAAGCAGTAGTAAAATCCAGCCGAGCTCATTCACACTAAGCAGAATTGTCACTAGCATGGCTCTACCTAAATATCTACATAAAATATTGAAAATATGTAGCAAATCTTGCTCTGCCTCTGTGACTGCCTCGGCGGCGTGGTTGTTTTTCGGTACGACTAGGTCCTGAGGTCTCGGGGTCGATCCCCGGGTCGGACAAAGTGATATTGGATTTTTCCATATCACCTCGGAGTCTGGAATTTGTGCCCAATATGGCGATGGGCTCGCCCCCTATCACATCTGCGACGGAACTAAGTTCGGCGAAACGTGGGTGTTCAAGTTCGCTAGTGCGCCTCTGCCTACCTCTTCGGGGACACAGGCGTGAGCTTATGTTATGTTATGTAGCTAATCTTCAACCTGCATCAACTTGCATCAATGCAACACACTTTTCGTAATTTTTGTCTCATAATCATGTTGCAGAAAAGATACAGATTGAGTTTTTACGACCGGGTGCCTGCCTGGATGTATGTAGCTAATAAAGAGGCTAATTATATAGCAGGTTGCGGCGACACCTCATTCCTTATGCATTCAGCGCGCTTTAATGCCTTCATTACCAGTTTAAAGTATTAAGCAAACTTTGAAGCTGGAAGACGACTCGCTGAGATTTGTTTAAATGATCGCGGATTTTCACTAAAATAGCTCAACGGAAATACAGAACGAAAAACAATTTCCCTTTTGTGATGAAAAGGCAAAAATCAAACAGTTTGGAATCGTTTCTTCGCCACATCGGTTTGAGAAATATTTTATTGATTCACTCGTGTTTCTCTGTTTTGTAACTTTAACAATAGTTTTCCGACAATAGTAATTTATGGATGAAAACATGTTATGATAATATTGTAATCCATTAAAAAAATAAGATATCTTATTCTTCAATGCATGATATAAAGTTTTTATATTTGTGACGCCACAATTATGATCATTGTAATTTACCATTTTGTATGAAAATTAGAAGATAGTCTACCTGGGATACTCTATAATTACTTTTTATTTTAGGAGAAAGTCTTTTCGGGGATCCGCTAGGAAAACAGTATAAATGTAACAAACTAGTTGTTGCTTTCGGCTCCGATCCCTTGATAAAGAAGCCTTTTGCCGGGACAACAAATAGCCTATTTCATGCAGGGGTGGGTACTATACTATTCTAATTAAACTATTAGACAATAGTACGTACATACATATATTCATGTCTGTATCCCCAAAAAGATGGCTAGAGGCGAATCGCCGAGGTCGAAATGAGGTCATTTCAATCCCAGATGTGATTGAGGGTGAACCTGTCGCCCTATGGGGCACAAATTCTAGACTCCGGGCTGATACTGAATAGAGAACCCCAATGCCACTTTGCCCGACCTGGGAATCGAAACCGAGACCACAGGACTGTACACGTATCGCGCATAACCACTATGCCACCGAGGCAGTATATTAGTGTTTTATTTAATCAGTTTACTATTACTTCTAATGATGAGCCCGTTAAAACAAACTTTTCAAAACACATAAAAAACATAACATAAGCTCACGCCTGTATCCCCGAAGGGGTAGGCAGAGGCGCACTAGCGAACTAGAGCACCTACATTTCGCCGAGCTTAGTTCCGTCCCAGATGTGATAGGGGGCGAGCCTATCGCCATATCGGGCACAAATTCCAGACTCCGGGCTGATATGTAAAAATCCAATATCACTTTGCCCGACCCGGGGATCGAACCCGAGACCTCAGACCCGTTGTCGTACCGAAATACCACCACGCCACCGAAAAACTTTTCAGCTTTATAATATTAGTATAATTAAAGTTTGTTAATAATTATACTGTAGGAAATTGTGTCTATACTACGTAAGTGCTCGCGCTTAATAAATAATGACTGTACAAGAGTTTAATTGTACTACGTTAGGCATGTGAAGGCAATGTTTCGGTTAATTTGCGTGTTAAGTTTAATGGGACCTTAAGACATGGAAGGGGAGTTTTTCTCCCTTCGGATCGCAATTGAGAAGTGTTAATGGCGCGGTATTAGAACCATGCTTAGGAGTTTCATTAGTACAGGAGCCGCGGAAGATTCATGTAAGAACGTGCTGATGTTATAACTTCTGCTACGTGATTGTTTTGTATACGATTACATAATTAAAAAAAGTTTTTAAAAATAATTATCCCAATCAGCTTTAAATATGGAAATAATTTTGATTGAAACTATCACTCTGTGTGTTATTAAGGCGGTTTCAACGTCATTAATCAAAGGTCATTCATAATTCTAAAGGTACGTTTTATGTACTCGTATTGTACATAAAACTTACCTTTAAAATTAAAGTAGAGACATCACTTGTTGTACACAAAGACAACAAAACGGCACACTCACTCTCATCACATTTATTTGTAGATAATACAATACACCACCAAATGCTAGCATCCCGTAAACGATTTTAATTCGTATAAATTGAGCAAAGCTGCTTTATATCTAATACATTTATCCGGATTTGCGACAACTGTGTGCTCGGATTGTGGCTATGCAAAACTGATACAGTTGCCAATTAGTCAGCTTTTGTAACCGCAGCCGAACTAATATTGTACACAATACAACGTGATCAAAGGACTCGCGATATTCAATTATGTCTAGACTTTTGTTGATATCTTATAAAGTAACTGACCGACAGCAAACGGCCACGCCTGCGGATGCTCCCATAAATCTATCACGTCTGGGACCGAGTGGATTAGCTACATAAATTATGTTTGTAACAAAATGTCTTTCTAATACGTGATTCACGGTATTATAAAGTTTTGATTCAAAAATGATTAAAATAAGTTACAGAAATACGTAAGTATAAAAAGTGACTAGAAGGAACTTGGTTTTCTGTGCGCTCTTGCGTAATTTATGTATGACGGCGCAAATGCCAATTTATTGCTGAGTAATGGCACCGTTTGGAGATCTGCAAATGGGCTAGTCGAGCAAGAAGAGAAATGGTTTGAAACGTGCTCCGCTAAATGTATTTATAATTTATTTATCGGCCATGTTACAAATCCGAATTGTTATCGCAAGAATTATTCCTTTTCATACTGAACCAACTTTGCATTTAAACAAAGCGATGAGAAATATATTTGCTTCGTTCTATTGTTTCAAAAGAACGTAGGCACGTACTTTCTGTTGTTAATCGACTTGAATATTACTAGTGCTGTTTTTATAAATAATTTCCATCCTAAACAAAAATTAAGTTATAATCTTTGTTGCTCACCTCACCATTTTTTAAATTGAAATCTTCCCGTCATTAATTAAACAAATTAATTAGTCAAGACAGAATCATCGCAAATGCGGGAAAGCCATTTATTATAAAAAGAAGAAGAAGAATTAGAAAAGATCACACTTCAAAATTATATCCATAACCATAGCTGTAACGATTCTAAAACAATATATGCAATATTAGATAATACCGCCATTATTTTAACTAATCACCCAACTCCAGCCAAATTAGGTCTGTTGGGCAAACAACGTGCGATAAACATAAACATGGCACGTTGTGCCTCATCAGATAACTCTACAAAGATAATATTTTCATTTTTTAACCGAGGTGAAAAAGGAAAAGTATCTGGACGTACATTTTTTCCACCTTTTTTTTCACCTACGAGACCTAAAAGGCGATACGATAAACACATCTATTCGCAAAGTAGATATTATTTTTTTACGTAGTCATATTAAAGTGTGCTAGGCGTGCCATTAAGCATGATTTTGTCTAGGTCAATTAAGTATACACTTACTTTACTTTACTACTTACCTTACCTATGTCTACGATTGACTAGCGCAGCACCACGTAGTACTTTTTAATTCCCTGTTCTGAGTTGATTCTGATTTTGTGTCTTATTTGTTGCCAATAGGACCGCTCTAAGCTTTTTTGCAACACATGAAAAAAACGTGTTATGTCAAAATCATGTTGCAGAGAGATGAGCAGCATAAAGTAGGAACAAGTATGTACGTAGGACATAGCATAATATTATAATATAGATTATTGTAGAATAATTACTTCAGTAACGCTATCAATCATTTTTTTTTATTTTCATACATTCGGCGTGACATTTAAGTAGGTATACCGTATAACCAAATTTAATATTATCGAAAAAGAAAGTTTAGGCTGTAATAGACATAAAGCAAGATCTTTTACACCTGCCTAGCAAAGTTAAAAATCCACGAAACAAACAAGGAAGAAATATTTCACCTTAAATTTTATTTATCTACGCGGTCCCAGATTACGGACTGTATTTATCTTGAAGATAGTCAAAGTCGAGAAGCAATTTATTCGCCAAAATGAAGTTTCAAATTTTAATAGAAGCCTCTTGGTTCCTTACAAGATACGACCCTTTGAACCGGTGGTCGATTACAAATTGCTTTTTCGCAAATTGTTTGGGTTTGTTATATTTGGATAACTTAAGATTGCTTTAATACCTACGATTTTCTCGTAATTTAGGAACAACTATTCTGATAATAAAGGCGCTATACCCACCTCATCCGTTAGAGCAGCCATTTCTTCTCTTAAACTTCAGCAATGACAGGGCATGGAATACGCTTCCTACAGAAACTACATAAGTACTGTTCTAGAACTTGTAATAATGTGTTGTGGGATTTTGTTCTCTAAATATAGCCGAACACTTGATTTAGAAAAAACGAAGAAACAGCTATCGCCAGGAAACAGGCGTCTTATAATTACATATATGTATAGAGAGACACTTCCTTTGTGCCAGCGTAACTGCCGCTGATGCTGAGTTACTCATTACAATGGTTGAACAATGAGTCGCATTTAATCTAACTTTCTTTTCCCTTAGCAAGCAAACCGGAAGAATAGCCACACCCACACAAAGAAAACACGACGGACACTAATTAATTAGTGCGTATTTCATTATTGCGAGTGTGACGAATTTCCTCCTAACTATTGTGAGATATATCTTACTTACCCGTATATAGTACTATTGTTATTCATTATTTATAGAAACATAGTTATAAAATATTTTACCGTAATAGTTTGGACGTTCTGTAAACGACCAAATGATTATATTATTGAATATTATTACATGTGTACCTACTTATATCTAATTCAAATTTTATGTTATAGATCCACCACATCAGTTTTAGGTGTTCTTATTGTATTTTTCATCATCATCATCATCATCAGCCATAGGACGTCCACTGCTGAACATAGGCCTCCCCCAAATATGTCGAGAACGACCTGTTGGAAGCAGCCTGCATCCAACGACTTCCTGCGACCTTTATCAGGTCGTCGGTCCACCTTATAGGTGGACGTCCTACGCTGCGCTTGCCGGTACGTGGTCTCCACTCGAGAACTTTTCTGCCCCATCGGCTATCAGTTCTACGAGCTATGTGCCCTGCCCACTGCCATTGTATTTTTACTGTAAATACAATAAAGCAAAATTTCTTGAATATTTCGTCACTTATAGGCTAAAAGTGGATTCTGAAACATATTGAAATTTATGTAGTAAGTATAGTAGTTATAAAGATAAAAGACGTGGTACGTATGTTCGGGTACAAAGGTAACTTGGATAGAGAGCGTCGGAGTAAAGCCGCAAATATTTGTTTCTTTGAGAGCCCTTGCTCTTTGCTCAAAAATAGGGTTGCTATGCCAGATATTCGTATATCATTATGTTCATGGCAATATTTTCTACCATCACGTAATTTTCTTTAAGGCCGATCTTCACTTGCATATTTGCCTTTTCTGTGTAAGGTTACAAGTACAACACTTTACTATATTATATAAAATATAGGTTTTTTCGCCCATGTAATTTTATTCTGATGTAAAGAGATGTTGAAATAAAACTTGTCGAAAAGACTGCAAAGCCTTCGAAACGTCGGGAATAATAATTAAAACCTAATCGTGATAGAATCCATAAAAATAGTTTTATTTCAATGTATAATATTCGCGTAAACTTAAGAAATCAGTATAAAGAGATATATTTAAAGGATATATGTATTCTATTGATATTTTGTGAGACATTAAATCTGGCCAGGAATACATTATTCCAAATACAATTAGACAAAATCACAGAGATAGAGGTAATAGTTCAAACAGACTGAACTTTTAATTGGTAGAGCCACACTAGACAGTACCGTCTACAGCACGAATGGGCCGGCTCGACCGGTTCGATACCACTGTCTCACAGAAAACCGCCGTAAAGTAGCAGGTCGTTGTTGCGTTTCGTTCGGTGAGTAAGATTTCAGGTAGCCCAATTTCCCTCTTCCTTTCCTAATCCCCATCTTTTTAGATTGGCAAGGCACTCTTTATAATTTTTGTGTGCATGGGTTGTGGAGATCAATTACCATAAAGCGACCCATCTGTTAGGTTGCCAGTCTGTGCAATAAAAAAATTAACATATTGATTTTGTACATATGTATAGAAAACATTATATAATAAGAATTCGTCGATGATTTCAACACACTATTCATAAAAAGGCGTCTTTTGAACATTTATAATAGTAGGCGAACAAAGATTACGAATACTGTTTTCTTAAGTTTACGCGAATGTTATACATCGAAATTACAAAGTCTGACCCGTGACCACGAAGGCTACAAAGCCTTCAAAACGTCGGGTCTAAACATAAAAACAAATCGTGATAGAATCCTTATAAAATAGTTTTATTTCAATGAGTATGAAGTGCGCGCGACAAGTAAAGAATGAAGAGAGGGGCGACATCGAGCACCCTTATTCTTCAACCGCCAAGAACATCATCTCCATCCGTTGATGCCAAGCTAAGAACATCATCTCCATCCGTTGATGCCAAGCTAAGAACATCATCTCCATCCGTTGATGCCAAGCAAAGAACATCATCTCCATCCGTTGATGCCAAGCTAAGAACATCATCTCCATGTTACACCATGAATAACAAATACTTTTTGTATAGAAACTTAATAAAATAAAAAAGTGGAATGTTAAATATCATTCAAAATTTATAGCAGTAAAGTGTTTTCTACGTTATGACATAATTATGGTAAACTCCAAAAACAAATATAGGCTTAATAAACGTACTCACAAGGAAAAAAAATGACAGTGTTTCCCAAATTGTTTGATCCTACCGTTTGTAGTTAGTACATAGTGATGGGATATGGCTGTTCCTCTTGTCATTGACGGATGCAGCGCTAGCAAGGCCAGTGCAGCACTCTATCAACAAGCATTGCACTTTTAACGAGCTCTGACGCTCACGACCGTTTAGGTTTTATTTCGCAAAAAACACTCTGCAGATAAATTGCTTCCAGATGGACTAATGGAGTTGGACGATTAATTTTATTAAATAGATTTCATAGAGGTATATCATAAAAAAAAAATAGATAAGATAATATTTTTTCCATATTTTTATATTTTTTTTATCCGGTCATGGCAACGTGACTACACTACACCGATGGTAAGCGTAATAGTCCAAAAAAGTGTTAAGACTTTTAAATTTTTGTCTTGTATGGCGTAGGTATTAATACGTATCACCCTAAGTTTTCCATATACCTGTAGTTGTAGTTACTGTAGTATGTTTTTCTAATTGATACAGTATGGAGAAATCCGAAACAATAGAAGATCCAGAGAGACATTCTTAGCGATTTGCTCATTCACCGAACGAAACGCAGGAGCCAGCTGCATAGTATCTAAACGTATTTTTTTCTTTCTACCTGCCCTTATCCTACCTTAATGTGGGGCCGGCGTAACACACTTTTTTAAGCATGTTGTAGAAAGGATTTGGCTAAGTTTTTATGACCGGCTGCATGCCTGACGTTAAATAAAATTAGAAAATTCGCTTTGCCCGACCTGGGAATCGAACCCACGACCTCCCAGTCCACAGCCCATATATGCTGTCACTAGACCAAGAATGCGAATAGTGGATAGTATCTAAATGTACTATGAGATAATACTATGTAAGTGTGTAGTAGATAGGCAGAACGACCAATTATGGCGGGTCCTTCATCATATTTATGATAGACACTACCTTAATCTAATAAACAAATGTAAACAAAGATACCTTCTCACGTCACAACAGCCTACTGAGGTTATCCATCGGTGTCATGGATTTTTGTTAAGACGTTCAAGTGTATGTTTAAAAATTTAGAGTGAAGTTCCCGTTGGCATACATTCGTCGCGGAGGCTTCCCGATAAACATCCCCGGGCGCCAAGTCGGTCGACGAGGCTTTGTTTACTGTGCACGTCTACATGATGTATAAGGTTTAATAAAACATATGTACATATAATTTAGGAGCATAAAATATTTATTTTCAAACGCGGCTGACCGACGCGAAGACAGATTTTTCTCTAGTACGGACTGTTCACGGCTCAACCGGGTAAGTGCCACTGCCTTACCGTAAATCGACTTGCAAGTTGCAGCTGTATTTGCTGTTGTTTTTCCTGTGGTGAGTGTGACTTCTGAACGTTATAGGCCACCTCCATCCCAGACCCTATTTCTTTTATTTAGTAGACACCTAATAATAAATGTACTCCAGCGATGCACTTGCAGGTATAGGGGCGGTATTATAATATTTATAAATATTATAATTTTACTGACAATTTAGTACCTAAAAAACAACCATTGAACTTAGTATAACATTACACACATCAAATACATCATCATCGACAGTTACAGTTAGACATATGTCTCCCCCAAAGATTACATTTCCAGCAAATACATTATTTTGAATAATTTATTCATTGGGTGAATATCATTATCATCATCACCATCAGCCATAGGACGTCCACTGCTGAACATAGGCCTCCCCCAAAGATTAGTACCTATAAAATTCATTTGCGAGATTTCTACAACTGTTAGATGAAGTTAAAAAATACGAATTTAAAGCTTGTAACAATGAGGACTTATTAGTCGCCTCCTTGGTCTAGTGGCAGTGTATATGGGCTGCAAACCGGGAGGTCCTGGGTTCTATTCCCACCCAAGTCGGGTGGGGTGTGTTTCTAATACTATTTGCCTGGGACCGGATCCCCCAGGGGTGTTGACGTCAGGCAGGCAGCCGGTCGTAAAAACTAAGCCAAATACTTTCTGCAACATGCTTGAAAAGTGTCATGCACCGACCCTACACTACGGTGGGATAAGAGCAGGTAAAAAGAAAGAATAATAAGAACATAACCTGTTTATTACTTAACATTATTAAGTACATTCCAACTTTTGATCCCAGAAAAGTATTAATGTGGTAAATAACAAAACTACTAGCTCATTCTCTGGTTCTACAGCTTCTAGCGTAGCGATTACATTAAATAAAATACCTACTTTTAAGTAACCTTCACAATATACACTTTGGGCCTTACTTATCAAAACATTTTCGGTTATCTTTTCGCTAAGAATAGCCGGTCACTTTTTTCCTTGCGTTACTTTGTTTAAAAATGAAAGGGACAACCTTTGGTTAAAGATAAGCAGCGCTTAAATATATTTTTAATAAGGGGTTTATGCACACTACAGTACCAACTTTGCAGTTAGCACAGAAATCTTTAACTCTTAAGTCTTAAGTAATATGCGGTAAATAAACAACGCCGACTCGTATCAAAAACTTAACTTTTTTCAAACTCAGTCGGCGTAATTTCCTTAATTAAGGCCTAAGATGTCAAGCAATTTTAAAACTATTCTGCAAGAGCTGTAATTAAAGTTGATCAAAGGTACGAGAAAGTAGCGGACATGATTTAAGGGAGCTATTCTATTTCTCCAACTCTTTTATGCACAAATAAGTGGAGAAGGGTTTTTTGCGTAACTAACTAGAGAAGTAAGAGTTGTAGCGGCTCGTACCTGGTATTATCTAGATTCTAACAAATAGTAAAACATTATGCTACTTACCATACCTACCAAGGAAATTTTAAGTATTCAGAAGACAAATTCTTAAAGAAAAGTTCATTAAGATTCTCCTATATAAGAAAACTATCTGCGATTTGTATATTGGTTATTGAAGATTAACAAAATCTGAAAACCGACCTCAAAACTGGACTGCCTTTTCATTTGATATGCTTCAGCATATACCCCAACATCGACTTCAAAAATAGTAATGGCGGATACGGCCTTAAAACTCTTTGGGCGGGTACACACCGGCCAAACAAAGGCGAAAGAATCTATACCTGATATGACGTTCACACAAATAAACTTTCGCTGTTGTGTGAGTGAAACAGGCATGACTCTTTTGCCTTCGTTCGGCTCGGTGTGAACGCACCTTATGAAATTTTATTTTTATATATTTTGATTTTTACATTTGTTTCACAGGGAACCGACTAAGTTCGGAGACCATGCTGCCAAGTCTTTAGTTACATATATTTTTTTATAACTTAACCTAACCTATAAACTAACTATAGGTAATTAAGTTTTCACAAGAACAATGATATTCAAGGTCTTGTTGGAGTTTTGGCGTCAATTTCTTCCAGTTTGATGTCTTTTAGACAATTTTCTCGCAGCGGAGGAATCGAACGTGGTCGACCCCTCCACCTGACAAAAAGCGTCCTAAATCACTTATTTCACAGCTTCGATACGCTGTCTATCTTCATTGATGTTTATCGCATAATTTCACATCATATTTACACAACAAGCAAAACTTTAAATTATTATATGAAATCAATATAATCACAAGTTTTAAAACTTAACAGACCGACTTCAAAACTTATCCGATCGTAACCAGTTTATATGGGACCACCCTTGGAATAAGCTCTATCGAACACAAAAAGAATTTTGAAAATCGTAAATATAGATATCGCGTAACATACTTTAAAAAAACAGACGAATTGAGGACCTTCTCCTTTTTGGAAGTCGGTCGAAAACAAACGACCACCCGCACCGTCCGAATTCCCGCCAAAACTCTTAATTTTTTTACTTTTAATTCTCCAATGTATAAGTCGGTTTTCAATTTTTGGTAAACTTTATTTATTTTTTATTAATTTTCAGTGTTCATTGGTGTTCAGTAGCCTATAAAGACCCCCGACACAATCGCCGAAATAATTTGTTTGATAGATAGATTTAGAAAATATATAAAACACCATAAGGATCCCTATAAAAGGGGGTTGTTCTTGATTTTTCTGGGATCCCATCTTCAGATACTGACTTGGCGTCAATGGGACCACCTGATAAGTATTATACCCTTTTATACAAAAAAGTCATTTTTGGAATCGACCCGCGTCTTCGAGTAATCGGGGAATATACATAAAAAAAGAATATTGGCGAATTGTTAACCTCCTCCTTTTTTTCAAGTCGGATAAAAAAACACGAATAGAGAACCTTCTCCTTTTTTTGAAATCGATTAATTGAAAATCAACAAAAATAAAATTGACAATCTCAAATCACCATACAAATCACAAATTTGACATTAACCGTTGCCTAATAAATATAGAGGTTCCAATGAGTCTTTCCCCTTTTGTTGAATAGCGCCTCAGCGCCATCTAATACAATACATACGTAATACGTACCTACACAGTTAAGTAATTATCCCCAAGAATCCTTAGTACCTGCCCTATAAAAATGTTCGAAAGTGAGGCATTAATATATCTGGCTAAAGGATTAGTACCCACAATCCATAGCCACGGACAAAATAAGAAAAAATCTAGGGGTTTTGGCGGGAATTCTGACGTGATTTCATATTTTAGTCTAAAGTTATGTTTGTCGTTTAAAAGTGATGTGGGTGTTTGCGTATATAAAATAACGAACGTAGACAGTTATGGAAACTTTAAAATAAGTGATATTAAATGTTTTTCATCGGGTCGACCGTGTTCGATTCCTCCGCTGCGAGAAAATTGTCCAAGAAGCAAAATGGAAGGAATTGACGCCAAAAATCCAACAAGACTTTGAAATTGGCACATCCGTGTTTCATTGTTCTTGTGAAAACTTAGTTATAGTTAGTTTATAGGTTAAGTTAAGTTAGAAAGAAAAATATGTAACTAAATACTTGGCAGCATGGTCTCCGACCTTAGCCGGTTCCCTGTGGAACAAATGTAAAAAAACTGTTCAAGTCAAATCAAATCGCTGGACGCATTGCCATTGGTTTGTTTCGTTTGTTTATTTTCCTTGCATCAAGGAAGTTATTTCTTGTAATTATTTTATCAAGGTTCAGTTTAATAATATATGCCTGTCTTACTTTACATACTCGTCGAACTCTTCCAGATAAGTGCATGCTATCGGATATTGTAATATTGCATTAGGTATGTATTACGTAGGTACATTCTTCGTAAACTCTTACATTCCATGATATTGTTATTTTGCTGTATTAATATAAATATGCCCGTATAAGAGCCTGTCCCTTTATATTTCCATTTTCTCTATACAAACTTTAATCCCACATTATACCCCTTTAGTTCATGAATTTCCTATAATTTTTTCTTAGTGTTTGTCTACATTTTATAAGGAATCTGTGTGTAAAATGTCACATTCCTGATTCCATTATTTTCGGCTGTATGCTGATGCGTCAGTCAGTCAATTAGTTTCTCCTTATATACATATATAGTATGATAATAGTTAATGCTACTATTTGTATACAATATAACAACATTGTTGTGTCGGATGTTCGAGACCAACCCCAAAAAAGAGTTCACACCTCTGACTTTTCTATGTTAAGTGTGTTTTCATTGAGAATTATCACTTGCTATAACAGTGAAGGAAAACATCTGAGGAAACCTGCATACCTGAGAGTTTCTCCACCAGAATATCGAAGGTATGTCAAGTCTACCAATCTGCATTAGGCCAGCATGGTAGACTAAGGCCTCTCATTAGTAGAGGAGGCCTGTGCCCAGCAGTGGGACAGTAATACTACTGGGCTGATATTATTATTATTATATATAACAAAATTGTGGATTATTTTCTACAATTGTTCATAACATAAACACACAATTTATATATTATATATATCGGCGCAAAATCACTAACTTATTTAAAAAGCATGGGCTATTTCTCAATATTCGTTTATTTCACAATTGTTAAACTGCTGAATCATTAAGAGATTCTAAAATGTTAAAATACATACATAGAGAACAACTCACTCTCAAAATCAAAAGTCGCAGGATATTTTTGAACCACATATTTATGACTAGTAATATTTGATGCTTTAAATCACCAAACATAACATATATAAACTGTTATAAACTAACCAACAATAAAAGCTCTTTACAAAAAATGACTTCCAATGGCATGGCGAACATAATATCTTTATTCAAAACAATTTTCGTTGAAACTAGGCACCCTTTAAGTACTACCATAATATTATCATGTTTATCATATTTTATACATCACACATTATTACATTTTAGTTTAAAAATTAAAAGAGGTAGGGATAATTTTTACAGCTTTAGAAACAAATGTCTCACCAATTATGGACTCCAATAAAATTAAGTTAGAATTGTAGTACATGTTGTACCTAGATATTATTTTGAAAGACCTATTCATAGATCCCTATAATGCATGATGCATCTGTGTGAAAAAAAACTTATCTTACTGTTACATTACGTGGAGAGCCATCCCAAAGAAATGATTTTTCTCAATTTACCTCCACATTTGGGTAGCAATTTATATAATACACTAATTTTTGCCAAGACTTAGTTCGAGTGTAAATCTATTTTCTACGATAATTTTTGCATGAAAGAGTAACAAATATATACACACACATATTGACAAACTTTCATGTTTATAATAGTAGGAAATAGGGTTAGAACCATCTGCATATCTATATAGCTATTTTAGCTCAATTATTTCTGAGTAAAAAGCTGTGACATATGCAAGCACAGACAGACAAGACTAAGGCGAGAAAAGGATGCATAACATATAATTATTAATAATATAATATAATTAAGTATAATAATAGTAATATAATAATTTAGTAATAATTTTTAAAGTAGGTATATTATATTAATTAGTGTAATTGGTTTATCCGTGCTAATTAAATAAATAAATAAATAACTGCTTCCGACGAGTTCCGAAGTGACGTCAGGCTTGTGAGACTGACGTCACAGTACAGGGGTGCAAGGGAGATGGAATAAGTTGACATTACGTGCGTGCCTACTATCTTAAACCATAAGTAAAATGCTATTTGCGGATGCCCTAATTTTGTAATTCACTGGTGCCTACACCTTCTAGGATACAGACCATAGGCGTGAGCTTATGTTAAGTATATTAAGATTACGATTCTCGAGCCACGCCTTGGGCGTTGTACTGTTATAGAATTAACCACATTTAGGTAGTTTTATTTTTAATATATTATATCTATACTATTTTTGTTTCAGTGAAAACAACGACAACATATTAATTACACAGGAGACCTCAAAGATTGTAATTAATAATTGTGTTGACAAAATGCAACAGAAGAAATAATTAATTTATAAGTAGAAGTTAATTTACTTTAGTTATTAACTATATGTACATACTTTTAAAAATAGCGAATAATGACCACAGTAATCTCTGACGATTCGAAACAAGAAATTCAAAATAACTGTCCAAAATATCTCAACTGGAATGCGCGATTGCACATTGCCAAATGTATAAATGCTCTCTACAAGAGAGGAATACTACCTAATTTCAATGATGTATATGAATCTGTAGAAGACGAGTTACGTAAACTTTACAGTACTATCTCTGAATTTATAAGCGACATGAAGCTTTTGGGATATATTTACAAAGAGATGCCCTACGGCCATATTCTAATCGAAAATCCTGAACTAACCTTCGAAAGGTACTTTTATCTAAAAAACATGATTAAATATAGACAGACGAAAGCTCATAACTTTTACTATATTGATCAGCGAGTCATAGACACCACTTTGAACTTTCCTAAGCGATATTTACAAAACGCTGACGCCTCGGAAGATAATACATTGGTATTTTTATACGTAGTATCAGTATCAAATAGTAAGGTGGTCGGAATGTTCACAAACGTTTTTGACTATGCACAATTCAATAAGTGGATTACTGACATTCTTTTAGACTATGTAAAACCCAACAGTGTTATGGTGATAGATAGTAACTACAAACGTATAATGTCACAGAAGTCTCAAAAAGAAATAACTATGTACGATACTAAGGATGACATTTTGAAATGGTTGAAAACAAATAATGTTCCATGTTCAAGAAAAATACCTAAAGCAGAATTATTCGAGTTATATAAAAAAACTCCAAAAAAACATACTAATTGTGATTTTGCCGCTATACTAGAATCACGCGGCCACCATGTACTTTATTTGCCAACTAACATACCCGATCTATGTCCCACGAATTACCTTTGGAAAGACATAAGTAGAAAAATCAAATTGAAGGATTCAAGGCAAGATGAATCAATAAACAGTGAAGGACTAATACATACTTTAGTAACAAAAATAACGGCATTAACTATGCCAATTACTAAAACCAACTTTAAAGCGAAAGATAAAATTATAGAACGTAGAGAAAAACTAATCTTTGAATTGGATACGGAAATAGAAGACTCATTAGACAACCTTATGCAGACGGCTATGGATACGGCACATAAACAAACCTGATACATGATTTAAATATAAAAAAAATATTATGAATCTAATATAATGAGGGTTTTATTTGTTATGATTTTATATAGAAGTATATATATCACTTGATTTACAAAACTAACATAAGTAATTTCCAAGCTTGTCAATCGAATTTGTCTAAATTTGTTTTTTGCTTTTTACTTTGGTTGATTAAGTAGCTACTTAGATTAGGTAGCTACTTAGAGTAATAACGTACAGAGATATAGTCTCATACAAAATTCCTTCGGAAATTGAAGCCGATAACGATTCAATGTGTGCATCGTCAGCGCGTAACTACTTGAGCCGACACACACATACGCACGTAAATAGTGTTGCAAGTAAAAGACATTTTACCAACAAAATAGGGAAATCGAAAGTGTTCTAATAATGATACACTTCTTTTATTCTGAACTTAAAAAAACATTTGTATAGTTTTGAACCGACTTTAAAATAAAAAGGTTCTAAATTTTTCTGTATAAACATAACTTTTTTTATCAATTGTTCGATAGAGTTGTTCGTAATGTTCGCGTTCGCGTTGTATGTGTATGCTTGTGTATGTATAAATATTATGATTATGAATTTATTTATGTATATTATATGATATATTCTCTTATAGCTATATATCGCAATGATATTTAATATTATGAGTATATGTAACATTATATTTAACACGTTTTTTTTTTTATATATTATCATGCGATCAGTTACGAAGACTATAAGCAGATGCGGTGCAGTAGAATTTAACACTACCCTCATTTTTATTTTCTTCATATACACCCGCCTTGTCTTTTCTCTGCACCACCCAAAGGTTGACTGGTAGCGAATGCCGCTGGCATTAAGTTCGTCTGAACATATTTGTGTATAATGTGTTTGAAATAAAAAGGAGACGGAAACACTTCCATACAATCTTGGGCCTAGATTGTAAAAGGATGAAAGTAGTGTCAATTAATAGATAGTATATTATGAGATCATTACTGAAAATTTGGCGACTTTTTGTAATCAGAGAACATAGTTATGAGCCTCACTTTGACTTAAATAAAAGTGGGGTTATGGAACAAACTATACGCAAACAACTGATGTTTATAAGTACAAATCTTACGTATTGATATGTTTTAATGTAGATAACATACGCTCACGCCTATATCCCCGAAGGGATGGCAGAGACAAACTCGAACACCCACATTCGATAACTAAATATTGATCACAAAGACGATTATTCTCAGGAACATAATATTTATACAGACTGAGCAAAATTGTTCTATTTAAAAGATGGAAAACACCCAAAACGCACACGCACGAAACAATACGAAAACGAAGCAAATGAAAACGATTTTTTTACAGGGAACCAGCTAAGGTCTGAATGCATGCCGCCAAGCTATTCAGTTACTGTTTTTTTTTCAGAACTATTTATTGTTAGTTTTTATGTTTTCAATTATTTTTACTTGAATTAATCATCCGGGTCTAACATTATATATACATACATACATATATATATAACTCATTCATCTTAATCGGTAATGTAATCGATTCTATTTTAATAATGTCCTTTACTTATTTTTCAGATATCTCATTTTCTAGATTGTGAATTGGGCAGATTTTTTTATATTTTGAAATAAAAAAAAATGTCAAATTTTTGGGCCATATCTCAACTCATCACATTTTGGCCCAAAGATCCCCGTCTCCTTTTGGTTTTTATTTGTTCGTTAAAAAAGATTAAAAAACAGAAAATCCTTTAGGTTTAATCATATCTAATTACATAAAAATCGGTACAGTGATATAACCGTGAAAACGCAAAAAACACACTTTCCGATTACAGTACGCATAAAAGTTGAAAATTATTTTCTTTAACCCTTACATCACCAATTACTATCATCATAATCCCCATTTTGATATCAAACATAAGCTAGGCTGTGTTATTTGATTTTGCTCATTATTTATGTTAATAGCAAATTGTCAGGATAGGCAGTGTAGCTTTGTCTATACGAAGTGCACGCCACTGCACAAACAGAGTTATCGCAGAGTTAATTAGTTTAATATGAATATAGATTTGCATTTTAACTAGAACATCATTTGTTTGCGTATAGTTTATTCCATAACCTCACTTTTATTTAAGTCAAAGTTTTAGTAATGATCTCATAATATACTATATCTATTAATTGACACAACTTTCATCCTTTTACAATCTAGGCCCAAGATTGTATGGAACCATTTCCCTCTCATTTCATTATCCCTAATAGTATTGAAAAAATGGGTAAATTGGTTGGCATTATTGGCAACATTCATAATGATTCATAACGTAAATGGCGTCTGTCATTTTTACAATTTTATTTGTAGTTTTGATGAATGTTTTACTTAATATTAAAACATGTCAGCAATTAATTACTTGTGAAATGTTATCTTTATATTTCCTTGATGCTTGTTAATTGTATTGTGACATCCTTTTGTGGCGCAGTTCGTCATAATATAATTAAATTTGTGGGAGCTCTTCATACTAAGACTTGACCTAGGACACTGACACGCCGTGCGGCGTTGAGTACCTAAAACGGCTCACCCGGAACGCCTTCACGCCGTGGCCGTGTACTGCGGTTCTATGTATGATATTTCTATGGGTAGCTATTAGACGTCAACTTGTAAATCCTTCCTAGCAGTCTTTATTTCTACCTACCCTTATCCCACCTTAATATGAGGTCAGCGCAACACACTTTCAAGCATGTTGCAGAAATGATTTTGCTAAGTTATTATGACCGGCTGCCTGCCTGACGTCAACCCCCTCTGAGGGGGAACCCTCCTGCCGGGACTGGAAAGTCCCGGGAAAATTAAATTAGAAAATTCGCTTAGTCTGACCTGGAAATCGAACTCTGGACCTCCCGGTCCACAGCCCATATATGGTGCCACTAGACCAATAAGGCGACTAATTTTCTAGTACTGTCTAAGCTAATCCGTGATCACACAAAGACGGACCGGACATGACCAAACTACAAGAGTTATTTTTGGCACTTGGCTTCAGAAACCTAAAAAACATAGAGTGCTAGATATCAAATGTTAGAAATATTTGATCGGTATATTTGCTTTCAAACAAAACGTGGTGTTGGGTGTTACCAATTTATTCACCACATTGCATTATCACACTGATGGATTTCATGCCATCAGTCGCAAGAAAACTATCCCTGGAGACTGCGGGGCAGTCGCAACATCTTGCGGACTTTTGTAACTTATAATACGATAACGTCATAATATGGACTCAATTTTGTCTGAATTAAAAGATTTTTATTACTTTTATTTTTTTATTTATTATTGCGAAAATTAGGAAGTAACGCAATTAAATAGTTATGCAATAGTAATTCACACTTGCATACAGGCAATAGTTACCTAGTTATAGTGCGCTTTATCTGAATTTTAGTGTTAACATAATACTTACATCAAGTCGGTGTTTTCTAAAATTTAAAATAAACAAAGTAGGTATACGAATGGTAAATATGATATGTACTGAAATCAAAATCCTTAACAAGCACAGAACTCCCGCAGGGCCTATGCGTATGTTTAATTTGGTGAAGTTCACAGTTATTAACGATTTACTCTTATGAAATACCTTTGAATACAAAACAAATAATAAAATATAACGGACAGTTTGCCGACGTGTGGTAATTGTTACAAAACATGTTTAATTTTCATTTGGTGTTAGCATCGTCAGCGGAATGGCAGAGGCCAGAATGACGAAGCGCTCTCGGCAATAACTCAATTTAGTGAAAAAGGATTCTGTTTGCTAAAACTTTTGTCTTTTTAAATTCAAGTCTCATCTTTAGGGAAAGAGGATAGGGATCTACCTATGCTGCGTTTATCAATAAAATATTAGGTACTTAGGTAGATATAAAAATTGGCGATTTGTATGGAGGAATTTAAAGTCTGTTTTTTTTTTTTGCTGTAAAAAACCTATATTTAATTAACCCGTTGGAGGCGGCACAATGTTACATAAGCGTCTCGGCCACCGGTGGTCGATCTGCCCGTCACTATTTAAAGTATTTACCATTGTTATATATGCAATTTTGCCATCTCATAAGTAGTTCATTGATCCCTTTACTAAAAAAACCATGGAGGCGAGAATCAATAAAATCTTTGAAGGCGGTTTTGCTTGCCATATCGGAGTTGAATTGTTTTCCTTGTAAGAAGTTATCCAAATTCCGAAAAAAATGGTAATCTGTAGGAGCAAGGTCTATGGAATTCGGTGGATATCGCAGATATTCAAATTGCAGCTCCTGCAGTTTAGCGGCCATCTGTTATGCAGTGAGTGGTCTAGCGTTGTCCTGAAGCAGTAGTGGCCTAGAGCGATTGACCAGCCTTGGTTGTTTAGCAGCTAGTTCTTCCATCATGGGTTACAGTTGCTGACAATAAATATTTGCTGTAATACTTTGCCGAAATTTTAGAAAGCTGTAATGAACGACACTAATGCCGTCCTCAAGCTAAAATGCCGTTAAGTGAATAAAACTAATTTTGCGATGTCTCCAAAAAACCTGGAAAATATACCTACTATGAGTTTTAAGCCGCTATTTTCTTTTGGTTTAGATACCGTAAATTAGTACCGGATCCGGTAAGCGTGAAATGACACCGGATCCGGAAAACCGGATTGCAATCCCTAACTATGACAGTGGACACTAGATGGCCTACTACAACTGTATCATGATTCTCGCTGACAAAAGAGCAGAAACAACCAGGTTACCGATTAACAAGGACCTGCTGCTGTGTAGATGTTTGAAAAATTAAAAAACACTTATTTGTATGTGATTGTTGGTAAGGGGCGGCTCATTGTGTCGACGTGGAGTCATCATTGCGTAGGTAAGTAGGTACTTAAGTAGTTGTGCTTCTTAATTTATGGGACTCTGAGAACTTTTTATGCACCACAACTATGACCACTTCGTTTAGACACATTTTTACCGGGCCGCGGGAATGTGGTCGTTCATTTTCCGAAATATACCTACCTAAGTAAAGATAATACCTTATAAAGAAGTTACTGAAACACATTGTACCGTCTCATTGTTATAGTGGTAGCGATCTTAAGCCGAAAACTGTAAGGTCCTGGGTTCAAATCCCAAATTAAGCCATCATGATTTGGAATGATTTTTTTCAATAACAAAATATAATTAGTTGCCCGAGGTTAGAGTTTGTGTTTGTTTAAGGCGATAGACTCACTGTCTTTCACAAGTGCACGGAAAATAAGCACTGTGAGATGTGGGTGCTCTGGTTTACTAGGTAATTCAGAGTTCAGATCTATCTACCGCATCGCAAACAATAATATTTTTTTGCAATCAACTACATAGAGCCGTCGATCATGCCTGATTTGACACATACATGGGTGTTATATACGTATTACTAGATATGATTTCGTGTACCTAATCCTAGTTAAAGTTTACTACCGACCTAACAAAAAGTTCTAGTAAAACATTCATAAAAGGCAAGTTTATAGGCTATTGGTAGTCATGCAATAGTTTTGTTTGGAGTCAAGCCTTGTCACGCAAATACCCAAACCGTGCCGGCCAACTTACATATCTCTCATTTGACAGTCAACAATGGAATTTCTACACATACCTACCGTATTTCCTACATTTATTTTGTTTAGGTAATTCTGTTAAAAAAGCGTAATTATAATCTAAGATACTCAATATTACATAGGTTCCTTGTATCTTTGAATAAGTATTAATTATGTCTGTAGGTAATTTTTTCCACTTTAACTTTAATTAACGACGATCTGAAACAAAATAGGTACTTTTTTTACAAAAATGTTTAAGTGCTAAGAAATGTCTGATATAAGTATGATGGCAAAAAATATGGTAATAACAGAAAAACTCGATCTTTGCTTTGTGATGCAAAATTTATAATCTCTTTATCCAATAAGCTTCGAAGGCAATTTCAAATAAAGAGTAAGCGGTTAAAGCTCAAGGTAAAAACACGTCCTCAGCGCCCGCCACAACGTTAAGCCACGTACTTTTCATGTAAATTTAAAGCTGTAGGTTTTTGCGAGGATTTTGACTGAGTTGTTGAGACAATTTTCGAATAACTGTGGTCAGTGACTTTTATAGTTATAACAATTCATAGATCGTTTGATATAAATTATAAACGTTTACAGCCAATAAGTGGCACCGTCTATATGTTGTAAAGGTGTGGTTTTAGGTTCAATAATTAAATTAAAGGAATTCGAATCGGTTTGTATGTGTGTCATACATCCCTACATAATATATTATATTCTTTTTTTGTTGAAATAAAACTATTTTTACGGATTCTATCACGCGTAAACTTAAGAAATCAGTATTCTTTTTTTGTATCTAAATGTTAATAGATTACTGCGTTTCCATTGAATTTGAGTTACTAGGTTATACGCTTGTATTACCTAGTTACTTACTTACATTTTTAGAAAAAAATCTACACGGTTTTCTTTATTTTGATAAAAAACACTTTAAATTAAAACATAGCTCAACTACCATTAAAATGAATCGTGGTCCAACTTTGTTAATAATATTCCGCATGAAAATTCTCAATGCTAACCATTTCACATAAAAAGATTGTTCAACAGAAAAAGTTGTCAAATTTGTCTCGCCTCGAGCACACATTATCTCTACTCATAATACCCGTGTTATAAATTGTTATGATTTAACAAAAAAGTGGACCTGTGCATCAGAATAATCCATAAACACGGGTCTTCTTTAAGCTTTTTAAATATTTCTCACGATTTTCTTTGTCCCCACTTTGGTCTAGTGGCAGCATGTATGGGCTGTGGACCTGTGTGGGAGGTCCTGGGTTCAATTCCCAAGTCGGTCAAAGCAAATTTTCCAATTAAATTAGCGCGGAACAGGGGGGTTACCACTACCTCTTATAGCAGTATTATTATAATTTTACTTGTACCGATTCCCATACAAAACAAACGAAGAACGATTATAATAATATTGCTATAAGAGATGGTGGTAACCCTGCTGGTTCCCTCATAGGGGGTTGGACGTCAGGCAGGCAGACGGTCGTAAAAATTAAACCAAATCCAGAGAGGATTTGGTTTTGGCAACATACTTGAAAAATTTCTTTGGAATTTTTGTTGGTGTGGTAGAGCCACGCTGTAGAGTCTATAATGTAGACAGTAAGGTCCACAGCACCAATGTGTGGGCTGGACTGGATTGATACCACTGTCTCAGTGAAAACCTATGTAGAATTGCAGCTTGCTGTTGCGTTTCGTTATAGAGTAAGATTTTCGGTAACCTAATTCCCCCCTAACTTTCCTAATGTCTATTCCGCTACCATTATTTTAGTGGCATGGGTGGGTGTCTATACTGTCTGGGACGTGGAAATGACTTACCAGCAGGTGACCCACCTGCTTATTAATTGCCAGGGTGTATGATATCTGTAAATTCAAATGTGACTAGTTTAATAACAACGTTCAAATAATACCTACTGATAACATAAAATTAGGTATTTCTCTACTATGAAAACATTTCGAATTGATTAAGTATATTAATTTCAGTATTGGTTTTAAAATACAATGAAATCCAATTGTTTGTACTATACATTAGAAATTAAAATCAAGGCGTATCGATATACATTTTTAGTAAGAGCATGTAGGTAAACAACATAAACCGAATCATGTTTTACCCAGAAAATAATATTTTAAAATCCGGGTTGTTACTCACGGTAGTAAACAAACTATAACTTAATAATTAGTATAATTTAAGAGCAGGTAAATAAACCGTGTGTTATGCTTTAAGGTTTATCTATCGTCGGTATTTGCGCTTGGAGACACATCGGGGGAAAAAAAATGTAAGTAAAAGTTGAGAGGTACATACATACACGTACGTTGAACACCACACACCAAAAAATATAAAACGTTGATACTTCTATATTTTCTTTTAAAAGCATTAAATTTTGTTAACCGAATATTATATGATTACAACCATTTTCTTACATTCGATAATTGAAAATAATATTGCAATGCCTCGGTCGGGCAGTTGTATACTTATTTCGTTCTTACCCACTGGCGGCACTGCGACTTCCGTCTAGATGTCTCGGGTTCAGTTCCCTCATTATAAGCTCGGAGTAGTTGAAGTGTGGAAATTGTGCTCGATATAGTGATAGGCTTGCCCCTGTCACAATATGTGATACATAAGATAAGCTCAGCGAGATGTGGTTGTTCTAGTTAGCCTCTGCCTTCTGCGATAGAGGCGGGAGCTTATGCCATTGTATAAATACATAATATAAAATAAGTTCTTAACTATATTTTAGTGAATCTCAGAATAGGATTTGATTTAACACAAGGAAGCAATGGTGCTCCATCCCTCCGGATCCGCGATTTTGAAGGTACCTAATAATGACTACCTAATCAATATTACGCATATTACTCTCTAGGTAGGTATATGAGTATTTCCTTATAATTTAGATTTTAAACTCATTATTTTAGTTACTTAATCCAGGTTTGACAATTCTCATTAACAAAACACAAACTACCTACTAAAAATATAGATAGAACATATCAAAATGTACCTATTTAAAATAAAATTAACGTTTTATGTAAGAATTAAAATTTAATAGCTTATCGTTTCTGTAGTTCTATAATAATACCTAGGTACTTATATGTATATTTTCCCCACCTGCCTGCATATCGAGTCACGGGCATAGCTAGCCTACCATATATTGCTATTTATTAAAATAATCGGTATTTACCTATTACTTCACCGAAATAATTAATATGTTATAGGTTATAGTTGTAATTAAATTATGAGAAATTAGATAATATTACAAATACATTTTATATAAAATCATTCTTTCTTTGACCACTGCAGTTTAGACAATATAATTACCTAATATTTACTAGATCAACTGAGTGAGCAATTTAAACCCTTTGTTACTTTGTGATAACATTCAGAGCAGACGAAAAAAATTATGCGATAGGTATATCGATAAGAGTTTTAATGACTTACCATCTATCTGCGTAGATTCTTCAGAATTGGCTGCCAGAGCCAAAGACGATGGTCTTGACGAAACTCCGAAGCCCTCTCCTGTAATAAGAGCAGATTCCTTCAGCGACAGTGATGAAAGTGCACCCGACGACAACTTAAGCAAGCAAGCGGACGATGTTAATAGAAAATCTGACAATGATGAATATGATAGTGAGTATTGCAAATTGCATAAAGCTTTAAACACAAAGCTCTATTAATAAAAGTTTAAAATACGAATAATAATAACAACAGCTGTAATGAGTAGGTAAGTAGGTGTATTTTTTGTAAGATTACTATGTATGTGATTTTCAGCTTTACGTAAGGAATTTTATGCTAAAACGCAAAATGTACATATATAGAGGTACTAAATACCTATAAGAGTCATGGTTTTATAATAATTATAATAAACGAAATATACAAATAAAACTTATAATATGCAAATAATTACCTGATACAATTTTAGATTCTGATGACGACAACAGAATAAGAAGTACAAAAGGACTCAACCCCGCTGAGTATGAACCGGAAGGCGGTACGATTACCGACATACCTACCTATTGAATACAATAATATAATCACCATCGTTATGCATTTACTTAATGTACAAATATGTCTTTTAGCAAATCCAAGCCTACACTCTCAGTATAAGGGCAAGGAAAGCTCAGAATCAGATGGTAATTTTTAATCGTTTTATTTGTCCCACGAAACATATTACTATGCTACTCTATCAGTGACGTGCACATGCATTCCAATCAGGGTAGACAAAAAACTTGCAAAATAATTTTCTTCAACATTTAAAATAACTTTAACTATCATCATATATCCCAATTTTGATTTAAAATATAAGTAAGCCGGGTGCTGCTATTATGAAAATTGTTTTTGGTCACGATTTTTGGTCAAGATTTTTGTAACATAACATAACATAAGCTCACGCCTGTAAGATTTTTGTAAATAGTAAATTATCGGGGTAGACAGTGTCTTTTTGTTTATATGGACTGCACGCTACTGTATTCTATCTCCCAAAGGCAGTTGACGTCAGGCAGGCGTCTGTCATTTAAATTAAAGCCAAATATTTTGTGCAACGTCCTCAAAAAGTGTGTTGTTGACCCCTAAGTGAAGTGGTATAAAGAATTTCCTGGTAGAAGAAAAAACAGAATTATGCTAGTCTAATTTTTATTTTTTTTATAATTTTACAGACGACCGGAGGCGTCATAAGAGGGAAGCTGGATTCTACGACAAATTAAAGAGAAAAAGTAAGTTTTGATATTGAGCTCCGAAGTTCTATATCTTGCCCCTTCCTCTTCTACTGTAGGTGCCTAAATGATATTTTTATGTCATTTTTTCCAGGTAAGAAAATTGTGAGACACTTCAAAAAGAAAATTAACAAGGCTTATTAATGTTTGCCACATTTTCAAAATAAAAAATGACATATACATTGTATTGTATTGTTTTATTGAGAATCAACACAAAAGTTAACGTAACATAAATCGGTCGAAAAGTTAACTGAATGTGTATGACATTTCGAACGACTAAAAATAAGGTATTCGTTTGTATGACTTTTATGTATGATACGCGATATCGAAGTCGGTCTGTTAATTTTTTATCTCATATCGAAATAATTATCATAATAATTTATAATTGATACAATGCGGAAATCTTTGTTTATTATGAAAAATTCCTTTATCCATCCTTTGCCTAACTCTTTCAACCGCGTTTATCTAAAATAATGAATTATTCATGGCTGTGATTCTCACTTCGTTCATTTTAACTTTAACTTGGTTTATTTGATTAGGCCCAAGCTTCTTATACTGTGATTTTTCCAATATTGATTTTAGAAGCTGTTTTCGATAAAACCTCACATAAATAATGCATGTGTTGGCGTTACTTTGGAAAGTCACGACCTTTTATTGCTAATGTGACATCTATAGGTACTTCTAGCTCAAGTTCTGGCCTCATTACCATCGTTGGAAAAACATCATTAAATGGGTTTTAAAACTACCTACACAAAATATTTCAATAAACCTACGTAGGTGGTTGTTTTCGCGAAATATTGCGCAGGTTTTACATATATTATCGGAGCTTACAAACAAAAATACAAAAAATGTTTTCTATACATTAGTTTAAATAACTAAAAATCAATGTCCACTAAATTATATTTTATGTAGTTTACTTAATTTGTCATATTTGGCACTATTATTTATGTGTCCGTTGCAATTCCAACAACTTTACATGCCCGAATTTGTAATTTATTGTTCTCAACGAAATATACCTGGTTTAGTGTGGGGTATGTTTTTTGTTATCGTAACATACTTTGTCTATAAAAACCACTAAAGCTCAAACATTTAGTTAAGTGTAAACAATATTCCGCGAAAACGCCCTTGTAATGTTTTTTAACGACTGCCTTCGTGGCGTGGTGGTATTTCGGTACGACTACGGTTCTGAGGTCTCGGGTTCGATCCCCGGGTCGGGCAAAATGATATTGGATTTTTCCATATCAGCCCGGAGTCTGGAATTTGTGCCCGATATGGCGATAGGCTCGCCCCCTATTACATCTGGGACGAAACTAAGCTCGGCGAAATGTGGGTGTTCTAGTTCGCTAGTGCACCTCTGCCTACCCCTTCGGGGATACAGGCGTGAGCTTATGTTATGTGTTATGTGTAATGTTTTTTAAGTAGTTAGCGTAGGGTAATTTTATTAAATCAATTTTGCTTACCCAATTGCTGTTATATTTATCTGGTAACGACAGAATGTTGTATGCAATCTGGCGTCTGTCAGAGGTCGGCGAGGGTGGTCGAGTTCACCGCAAGATATTGCAGGAGCCTGCAAAATTACACTATTAAGCCAAATATATTGCGCATCTACTACGGTTAGATGGCGATTCTGAAACTTTATAATCGATTTATTTTGTAATAAGTATACCACATACACTGTCGAGATAAATTTCCTTTATGTGTGTTCTTAATGGACTGCTCCACATTACGCACTAAATTGCCCAAATAAGACAATATCTTGTAATGACTCCCGGGCCATTTATATTGAGAGAATATACCTAACTTAGGTACCTAATAGGTACCTATTCAAGGATTCATGGTGTTAGGTAAATAAATAACTACAATATATCATTTTGCATTATGATCTGGTTCATATTCAACCATATAGGCATACAAAAGATGGAGGTTCTGTCGATCATGAATATAAATCTATCTATCATGGAAAAGAAAGGAATACTAATTGGAATAGAGGATATATTTGGGCTACCCTACGGAAATCCCACTCATTACACGAAACGCAACAGCAAGCAGAAATTACTTAATGTCCATTAGGTAGACTTTTTCTACGACGGTCATTGTAAAGATTCAGCATCAATGCTGCTGGAAAATCATCGAATTATCATAATTATATATCACGGATACCAAAGATTTAACACTGAGGGCCACTTGCAGCTCCGGGACAAATCTGTATTTATCCCAAATATTCATTTAAAGATAGAAGTGAGCTGTAGCATAAATCGAGTTAAGGTTTAACTCTAGATTAGTAATAGCGCTGCAAGTCGCCCTGAAAGTAGGAATCGTGCTGGAAAATCTAAATACTTACTAAATAAGTAAATTGATATAATATAATAAATAAGTTATGTCAACAGATAGTTATCCTTATCCTGTTCACTTGATTCGTTTATTTTCAGTTTTTATGTCAATAAACTGTAAACAGATAATCATAATGTCTCAGAGAGTAAAATTACTTTCGGCGCCGTCGATGCGCATACCTTAAGTTCTCACAGACTGGAAACTTATAATTGAATTTCCAATCCTTAATTGAATAGTAACAGTCAAAGTCCAGATGAATGGGGAATTAGCTCGGATGAGAATACCTTTAAACATTGTATTAGGTACTTTCCATTTTGTACATTCAGTAGATGTGCATCCACATAGGATGGATTGATAAAAAGAAGGTAGATATTGTAATATTAACATTTTGGACAAATGACACCTTAGTCTGACCCGTGACCACGAAGGCTGCAAAGCTTTCGAAACGTCGGGCATAAAAATTAAAAATTAAAACCAAATCGTGATATAATCCGTAAAAATAGAGTAATTGTTATTAGTACTTGCTGTTGTTAATTTTAAGCTTACAATTTATCGTTTCATTGCTGGGAACAATTTTTCCTCTGACACTGAAAAGGATTATACGTTTTGGTCATACTTGATACTTTGATGAAAATATTTTACGTAGGTACTTACTTATCATAAGCTTACGCCTGTATTCCCGAAGGGGTAGGTAGAGGCGCACTAGCGAAGTAGAACACCCACATTTCGCATTTAGTTCCTTCCACAGAGTACTTTGTATATACTGAAAGTTCCTTCCCAGATGTGATAGAGGGCGAGCCTATCGCAATATCGAATAGCACAAATTCCAGACTCCGGGCTGATATGGAAAAATCTGATATCTATCACTTTGCCTGTCCCCGGATCGAACCCGAGACCTCAGGGCGGAAATACAACTACGCCACTGAGGGAGTACCTACTAATACTTAATACCGCCTGAGAGAATGCAAATAGTCTGGCAGCTTAGATACCTACCACGGAAATTTATAGCATTGGTAAACGTAAACTTCAGATTTCCTCACGATGTCTTCCCCATTACCTAATTAATCTTGCGATCATTAAACTCAGAAGATAATAAATATCTACTAGACTACTAAACGTCAAAATGCCTGCCTCGGTGGCATCGTTGATGTGCGCGGTACGTTTACCGTCCTGAGGTTTCGGGCTCGATCCCCAGGTGTGGAAAGGTGATATTAGGGTTTTCTATTCAGTATCAGCCCGGAGTCTGACGATAGGCTTACCACCTATCACATCTGGGGCGGAAATGAGCTCGGCAAAATGTTCGAATTCTCTAGTTCGCCTCTACCTAGCTTTTCGAAGTTACAGGAGTAAGTCAGTATATACAAAGTACTCTGTGAGTAAGTAAGTGACTATGTACTCTTATGTGTGTCAAAAAGGCAGGTATGACTTACGAAGATGATAATCTATCAACGATAGCTATTGCGAAGTTGGGATTTTTGAATCTTGTACCTCGGCAGAGGGGAGACGTTATGCGTGGCGTCTCGTCATGCTCTAAGGACCCTTGATAAGAGGGCGGTAAAAGCAGTATCTAAAGAAATGTGAACTAATAACTTGGCAGCATGGACAAAGACCTTAGCCGGTTCCTAGTAGAACAAATAAAGAAAAAGTTGGAGTTTTGGCGGGAATTCTCGTGGTGCGAGTGGTTGCTTATTATAGAGGTAATGATTCCATAATCTAGTCTAAAGTTGTTTTATTGTCTATTGATGTGAACTAATGCGATAAAAATATGCGATAAAAATAATGACGATGGACAGCGTATTAGTTATAGTAAGTCTAGAGATTAGAAAGAAAAATATGTAACTAATGGCTTGGCAGCATGGTCTCCGACCTTAGCCGGTTCCCTGTGTAACAAAAAAGAGTTTTGGCGGGAATGGGGAACTTGCACGAAAATTATAACGAGTAAACAAAACCTTGAAATGTGCTATGATGAAATTTGTAGGATAAAATACTTGATACTTTACAAAATATCTAAATTAGAAATTACGTATAATGGAACGTTATTGAAAAACCTAAGTGACGTCGTTGCATTTGGCAGTGTTTCCAGGTTGGGGTATTTTTCCCAATTTTGCGGAAAACAGTTGTTATGTTTAGTATGGTGATTGATGAATGAGATTTCGAAGGTCCTCCTCTTTCCAAATTCTTTTCTTCGTGTAACTTTCCCATCGCTCCCCACAAGATTCAAGAGTGCAACTTATTTTTACTTCGTTATTTAATGAAATAGCTTTTGGGGAAATTTTTGTTCGGTATGGGGAAAAAACGATAGGCAATTATAGCGGTTCAAATGTCATTGTAGGCAATGTTCAAACGTCATTATAGCTGTCAGTGTCAACTGAGATGTCAACAAAAAGCAATTTTTATGCGGTGACGTCACGTCCTTTTTTGGCGCGGGGTTTTGAAAGTCATATTTTGACTTGCGATAATTGAATAATTGTGCATATTTTAATGTTTTTCTTTCTGGTGTGTTTATTCGAGACCTAGTTCTTAACAATGAACTAAAAAGAAAATTACATGCAAGTTCCCTATTCTGACGGTGCGGGTCGTCGCTTGTTTTAATGATTTCTTAGTTTAGTCTAAAGTTGTGCTTGTGGTTTAAATTTGATGTAAATCTATGTGATTAACATAAACGAAGATGGACAGTATGAAATAAGTGATTTTAGACGCTTTTTGTCGGGTGGATGGGTCGACCATGTTCGATCCCTCCGCTGCGAGAAAATTGTCTAAAAAGCATCAAACTGGAAAGAATTGACGCCAAAACTCCAACAAGACCCGTAAATGCTCTAAGGAATGGGCACATCCGTGTTTCATTGTTCTATAGTCCGATTGCTAATTAAACGGAGTAAACTGACAGATCGAAATGTCACTTTCCAAAATAATGGTGCTTACTTTCAAAACGTAGTGATTGATCTAGTTTAATTTTTATCATTCAAAGAAACAATAACTCAGCTAGAACTAGCTTGCAAAATTAGAATTTTATTGCGTATTTTTAGAAATTTCAGCTTAACCCTTCGACGAAATGTCTATGTAAATATTTTTGCGTAAAGAATCACAACAGATACGCGAAATGTTAACAATGAAAATTACAAATATTACTTTTATTATTTGAAAAATATTGCGTTAGGCACATTCATAGCTTTTGTAAGTTTTGTTTATAATGAACCATGACTATAATTCCAGCAAACATGCCATAACTTAGCATGCAGTGATTTACTATGACTATAATTCAGTAGACATGCAGTACTAATCACACCTTAGGCTGGAATTACGACTTTGAGTTGGACTTTAGAATATTAAAGAATGAAATGGTTCACTGGATTGAAACGTTTAAATTATCTTGATCTTTTTACCGCAGTACTTTTTAAATTTCATGAAAAAGTGGCAACATTCGAAATGTCAGTTTACTCCGTTTAATTAGCATTCCTACTATAGTGAAAACTAGTAAGTTTATAGGTTAGAAAAACATGTAACTAATAACTTGGCAGCATGGTCTCCGACCTTAGCCGGTTCCCTGTGGAACAAATGTAAAAAAAGCAGTTTGACATTTTATTAAAAACTTGATTTTGACAGCTTACCAGTATTCGTGAATTTAGAAATATTTGTAATTTCTATTTTACATTCAAACTGCGTTAAATTAAAAGTTAATTCGTTTTGAAACCATTCTATACACATTAGACGAAAATTAAAGTTTGCCCTGTGATTCAATGCATCAAATACAGCATCATGACATCTGTTTGTTTTGATCACAAATTATTTTGTTAATTAATTTTCATCAGTATATGAACAACAACCAAAAATGGAAACTCGTGAGTGGAGAAACAGCATTGTCAGCCAACTACAGGCACGAAATAAATATGAAACTGCGGCGTTTCAAGATATTATCGCTTTTCGTAAGTGACTTAACCTAGTCTTTGTCTATATTGACTTTTGAAAACACATCAAATTGAAGATTTATCTTTAATGGTATAATCTATTGTTTTCAATGATCACCTTCTAGCACGTACGTCTTATCAATACTGCTGTGGTGACTAACCTGTGCCTTATTGATAATAGTAAAAAACATAATGTGCATCACAGTAACTGTGCCATAAATAACATCAAGATAAAACCTTGTTAACTGAGTGAACAAGATCATTAAGGATGACAATAACTTGTTTATTAATTACACATAGTCTTGAATTCAAAAGAAAGCCATTAAAACAATATATTATGTTGGAAACAGATGAATATATTGCAAACATTACATTTTTAAATGAAAACATATTATATCATGTATGGTTATATAATTTACAGGTATTCTTAGTATTCTGTTTGATGTTCCATAGATAGCTTCATTGGCACATAGAGGTAAAAATAGACACTAAGGTAATAATTTGTTGTATTGATTTTCAGAAAGCAGGCTATTCGATAATGTGAATACATTAAAAAATGAGAACCTACAGCTGACATTAGTTAATGAAAGAATTCGATTTTCTGGGACTGATAGTGTAATAGCCGGAACAGGTATGATTTTTGATTACTGATTGAAATAATAATAGTGACTATATAAATAACAATGATTGGTTATGGTCTGCCTTTGATTTGTTATCTTTCCACCTGTCCTTATCTGACATCAATGTAAAAAATAGAGGATCAGCACCCATCCTCTTTCAAGCATGTAGCAGATATGAATTGGTTTAGTTTTTACAACCAGCTGCCTGTTTGACGTCTCAACTTCCCCATCTAGTGTCTGTTCACTCAAAGTCAGTGACAAGGAATATAATATTTAAAAAAAACCACTTTACCCAATCTAGGATTCAAATATGGCCTTTTTATAGCAGAGACTGGCAAAAAAAGCAGATAGGTCACCTGATGGTCAGTGATCTCCACCGCCCATAGACACCGAAGACACAAAAATAATTATGGGTTGTTGCCAATGTAAAAGGAGCAAATGGAAGGGAAGTTAAAAGGGATTGGGAAAGGGAGGGGGAGTAATGGGCCACCGCAAATCTCACTCACCGAACGAAATGCGACAGCAAGCTGCCACTTTACATCAGTTTTCTATGAGGCAGTGGTACCAAACCGATGGAGCTGGCCCATTTGTGCTATAAATGTTACTGACTACAGTGTCACTCTACCACCCACTAAGAGAGGGCTAACAGTTTACAGGTCATATACGTCACTAGTATAGTGACTAGTGTAAGGGGGTGACACTGCACTAATTTATTATAATAGATGTAAATAAGAAACACACTGAATCCACCAATGAAGTGAATGTGAAAGTTTTGTTGAATATTAATTATTCTACTTGGCGTTATTCAATTTATGTTAAGTCTGTTGATGTGCACAGGTATTCAGAATAGGGTAGCTAAAGTTTCTTCAATTCTTGCATCATCATAGTGTTGATTTAAAAGATGTAAATCATTTTTAAAAATCTATTTTGATTGTTATACTTTTCTTTATATCTAAATATCAAATTCTCGGGATACACTTAAGAAGATATTATATATCTTTGTCTCTATGCAGTGTACCCCATTTATATAGACATTATAATTCATGTATAAAATTGAAATCTGAAATTTTCCAATATTGGGAAAAAGGATCGGGGTTGGTGCTGCAAGTTTTTTTCTTTATAACATAAATTATGCCGCTCACCTTCTCAGTCAAGCCGGTTAAGCAGGCTTATTCATGCTGTACACCTAATGTAGCTTTAGATTAAACTAAAACTTCATAATTCAGAATGTCATAATCAAAGATGACAATAAACGATGTGATATAGTTATTATAGATAGTTTGTTGAACTATAGAACTCTTTTAAAATACCAAGAATTAGATTCTCATTGTACTATACATGCCTGAGCCTGTAAATATGTAATGTTGATTAATGGGCAGTGATGCGGCCTTGTCTTATACATGGCTTGATTTATTTATATGCTCCCATATACATACATTACACACACAACACCTTGTCTATAAATTAATTAAACTACCTCTGCACATTTTTCTTGTGTCAGGCCATGATTGATATATTCAGTAATGGAATAATATTTTTTTCCGATACATTTTCCAGGTGGTGCAAGCAATGAAAGAATACAGGCGTTAGAACAAAAGATATTAATACAACAGGAAGAGTTGACGTCATTGCACAGACGTCGTGGGGAAAATGCCCAACAAATAATGAGCCTTAATGAGAAAGTGCATGACCTTGAGAAGCAGCTTCAAGGGAAGGATGTTATGTATGTAAATATGCTTTTCCATTTTAGACTATGGGAAATCTGCAGGTTTTTATTTCCGTTACATATTATTTGTCAATAAGACATATTGGCTCTTTATGGAATTTCGAAAATTGGTTAATTTTTATTTTATTATAATACCTAAGAAATTTCGAGGTAGTTGGAATTAGCATAAACTTGCAAGCGATTACCAAAATACTAACAAATAAAAGCTTGCAGGATGTTTTTCTAAAGGCAAAAGTACCACAAACCAATAATTAATACCCACAAGATTATACAGTATTTTATATACACTTTTTTATAGCCCTAGTAACAATTTGCATAGTGACTTATTAATAATAATAACAAGAATGTGGATTAGTTAAAGATTAGGCCAAAGGTAATAGTTATACATGTCCCTTGGTGTTTATAGTAAATGTAAATAGATACAAAATTTTATTTTTCATTTCTTGATATTGATTACCTTATCACAAGCCTTTAAGATAAGTAAACACATTTCGTTATCAGCATTAGAAGAACCCAGGTCTACAATAATTATGCCTAATTTTTAATTTGCCCAGTAATTGAAACAACCCCTACATTCAATGTCACTCAATAACTTTACCAGGCCATAAGGTATATCCTTCTGTCCTTATGCTTACTTGGGTCACCCACCTGTCTTGTCGCATGTCGCTCGTGAATGTTTCATTATATGAATTAAGTATTTTTTTATCAATTTTACCTGCAGCTTTTGTGATTGGTTTAGAATTTCAGAAAACACAGCGTTAATAGCATCACTACGAGCAGAGATACAAATGTATGAGACTAACATGACAGAGTTACATGGTTTGAATCAGGTGCTGAGAGATGAACATCAAGCCTTGCAGATTGCTTTTGCAGCCATAGAAGAGAAATTAAGGAAAGCACAGGTAACATAGTCTCATGTAAAATTAAGTAGTATTTTAGTGTTAATAATACAATACCTAGTAAGCAGCGATAACTCAGTTGGGAATGGTACGGACTGCCGAGACGAGTGTCGGAAGTTCGAGACCTACCCCAAAATAGAGCATACACCCACTGACTTATCTATGTTAAGTGTGTTTATTGTGAATCAGTGCCTGCTATAACAGTGAAGGAAAACATCGTGAGGAAACCTGCATACCCGAGAATTTCTCCACAAGAATTTCGAAGGTATGTGAAGTCTACCAACCCGCATTAGGCCCCTCTCAGTAGAGGAGCCCCGTGCCCAGCATTGGGACAGTATTATTACAGGCCAATATCAATTATATTAATGCAATACCTGGTACTTGCGCTAGGCATGTTATTAAAAAAATGAGAAGCTATGTTCATGCTATTAAGAACAAACGAAATACAATTAGTGAATGGGGATATTACTGGCATTGGGAAGATAGGATCCTTAACCTCAACTTTCCCAATTTTCATGGTGTATAATTTGCACATACAGGCCTTATGCCTATGTGAATGAATCACAAAAAGTTGTTTATTATTTATCACTTTCAATTCTAATTTAGCATGGCTCTGTAGTCTATACCAATAGTCTTAAGTAAGCAAGGAAATATTGGTGGAATGACTCCCATATGCGGAGTCCATCTAAGTAGGTATCGCCGCAATGTTATGTTTCGGTTTAAAGGATACTATAGCCAATGCCAGGGCCAGCCAATAGCTGGGCGTACAATACGTCATTAGATACAGTGGCGTGCATTCCATATAGACAAAGAGACATTGTCTACCCTAACAATTTGCTAAGATTACATAATGAAAGAAAAATCACCAAAAACTAGTTTTTCAAACAGCGCTCGGCGTATTATTTTACATTGTCGTGAGAATGATCGTGGTGGTTAAAGTAAAGCAAGAATAAATTGAAGAAAAGAATTATGCAAGACTTTTGTGTACCCTAACCTAAGGGAACGCACCCATATTACGTGACCCATTTTTTTCAATATTTATATGATTAGATGTATAGAATGAATTGCCTTGCAGATTCAATTGCCTCTTTAGTCTAGTGACTAGAATATACTCTAGTCGTAGAGAGTATAATATGAGCTGTGGATCGGCAAGTCCTGGGTTCAAACCCCAGGTCGGGCAAAGCTATTTATTAAATACGATATGCTTGGGAATGGACCCCTCAAAGAGGGTCAGGCAGGCAGCCGATTATAAAAATGAAAGCTAAATCTTTTATGCAACATGATTAAAAAAGTGTGTTGCGCCGACCCCACAGTGAAGTGGCATAAGGACAGAAGAAGGTTTATATTTGAGTACATCTTAATCTTAAAGATTATTATCTGATAATTATATAAGAATTATTTATTTGTTAAAATTGACAATCTCAAATTACAGGTCAAACACAAATCACAAAAGAAAAAGGCTCAAATCACAAATAAATAGCTTTGTATGTACAGAGTGTTTCTTTCAAGTTCTTTTTAATGGGTTAAATTCTTTATTATCTGTTAATATATTAAACCTCACTTTACTTTATAGATAGCATTAATTCATGAAACGCCTATGTTTATCAGTCTAATACTTTGGCACATTCACAAGCGCCTAAATCGCTTTAGATACATCAGTAAAATGGTTCCACAAAATCATAAGCGTAATTTTTAAAAGCTGTAAAGTGAAAACACTTTAATCTTCTATGAATTATTTTCGGAAACGCAAAATATTTTTACTCATAACTTTTTACTACAGAGTATTTATAGTCACCCTTGGTTTGTAGGCACGTTGTCTGTGATGTATCTGCTTAGCAAATAAAACGTCCAGTTACGTTTGATGCTTGGCTGCTATTGTTTATATAAAGTCAAATATTTTTGGCATAGTAATGGTAGTTGTTAGTACAAACAAATTATTCCAGTGGAACTTTAAATTTTTATAGCATCATTTAAAATCTGGCAATTGTCCAAGCTGATTCGAGGTTGTCTTTTTTTCATATATCCAGTATGTTGCATTTTGTTTATTCCAGACACTTTTATCGGAGGTGTATCGAAATATTTTGATGATAGATGAATTTATTCATACTTATTTACCACATGATTTTTCTATATTCTAAGTACCCATGTAATAATGTCATCAAATGCTATTAGCCTGATAAAAATTATTGTATACTGTGAAAATATTTCATTTAGTTAATAGAAGCGTCGTATATCAGTCTGTATTATTGCTCGGCAATCATAAAATGTAACACGCTGTATTTTTTACGACGTTCACGTGATATAGTTTGCTATATGAAACGCTCCCAGCTAGCTGCTAGAAGCTCCATTACTTATACTCAGTTGGATACAAAATTTCGTGCAGTGTGTCAGCTGTAGGACAAAATAATTACATTAGTGTTTTAATCGAACAATCAATGAGTGAAATCTGTATTTCATATCAGCCTATTTCTTACTAAAATTCATAATGCGTAGAACAACCTATACTTATTTTAGAAGGGTATTAATAATTTTTAATTTTATCAAATGTTTATTTAACATAATTATTACAAACTTGTTTGTGCTTTTAGGATGAAAATAGATCTTTAGTTGAACGTTTAATTAAGTACAAGGCGAAGGATGCGGACAAAATGAATGAGGAAAATGAACACTTTCTCAAGTAAGTTCTAGTTATCTGAGCTTGTATTTATTACACAAAAGCATGTTTATTGCAAATCACAAGGTTTTATTTACACTTGCGTCTTTTGTTTCATACACAAGTGAATAAGACTATAACGCTTCACTGTAGAGCCTCTGAGGCATCTAGTATATGACGGTCGGACTAAAAAGAAAAGGTGACAAATGTTATCAATTTATTCATAAACAAATAATATTGCATGATTTTAGCAATTTTTTCTATTACCAATCGTTTTAGCGGAAAATGTCATGAGTGATTTGTTGCCTTTGCAGTTTAAGCCGATGATATTATGTTTGTGACTACATAATTTTTGATACAACTTTTTTTGGGTGATCGGTAATGCCATAAACATTATGGTGCATTCGTAAGTATGTAATATATTAATCGCAACGATTTTTAGTGAATGTCGCTGCTACCTTAGATTTGTGTGCACAACATGGAATGTTGAAGACTTATTTGTCATGTATAAATATAATGTACTTACATTTAAAATAAATAGTCTCTGGTAATTACTAATCAAAATTTTAATTATTACAGCTATTTTGTACGTGACAAATGACGTGTGGTAATTGCACATAAATATTACTTTTGTGTTTACAATGTGTATTTTTCCATAGTGGAGTGTTTGTGATTAGTGCGGGTTCAGTTTGTGCGACGCGGCTTATAGAGCTTGTATAAGTACCCATAATATTTGTTTTGCTTTTTTTTGTTTAATTTCTTCAACAGGTCAAGCAACCCTACCGCGTTTTTCATCAACACATTCGGTAGAGTTAGTTTCGGGTGAGTTTGACATAACACGAACGATGTGGTGGTTTGAAGGCATTGTGGCGTTCATTATATTGGACATTTTATACTTCTTCATAAAAGTGGCCCATTAAATTTATGTCTTAACTGCACTCTGAAACTGACTCATGTTGATTTATCTTTCCACATACAATGTTTTTCTGTAAAGTGTTATGCATAATATAAAGTTTGTATGTGTGCACATGTAACTGGGTAATATAATATCGGTCATGAAGAGCATTCAATCTCTAATTTTAATATTTCTTCGGCGTGTTTCTTACTTATGTCATTTTGATTGTTTGTGCATGTTTTTCAGTTTGTTTTATTAAATTATTTTACAGCTATCTAGGGCCAAGTATTAAGTCTGGTCATGTTACGATAGGTTTTATTAAACAGGGGTTATAGTATAATTACCCACTATTGCCGTTTGCGTCATAAACAATGTAAGAATAGAATCATGCATGAATGAACGTATCTAAATTTGCTCTACACTTTCATCATTATAATTAGATAGCATGCTATTTCGGTGAGTGTATGAGTAGTATGCTATTTATTTTTTATGCAGCCAGTATACATTCCGATTAATGAATTTCCACAATAGTATCATAGCTTTGGTACGTTTATATTCGACGCTAAATGCTTATTTATTATCTTATTTCTAAATGCTGGCTTGACTGTTATAGCTATTTATATTATGGACAATTATTTTCCATCGTAAAATATGCATAAAATTGCATGGTAGCGAGGAAATCAATAAAATATCTGTTGTTTTTACTAATACAGTTTGAGACATGAAACTATTTTTACTGCGTTAACAATATCACATACATAAAAATTGCAGCGTGGGAGGTTAACCTTTTTTCATTGTTATGATTCATATATCCAGTATGAAAATGCATGGGTACATTTGAGTTTTATTAATACTTGAACAGAAGGCAGATTTTTTCATCACATATGCATGTAACACAGGTTTGTTGTCGACATATAACTTCCATTTTGAGAATTGTGATGGTTCTGCGAATTTTATGGCTTATAAAATTTTGACATTGTGGTATCTGATCATTATGGTATATCAATAGAAAATACGGGCAGCGGCATTCGGCATTGGCATCCATTTTTATGGTACTCACAATGGTAGGTTTTGGATACACAAGACTACGGATTGGCTAAAGCTTTAAAATTGGTATCAAGATGTAAATAGACAAATGGTAAAATGCAGGGACATTTGAACAATAAGCTCCGGCGGTATGCGGCATGCATGACAAAACACTGGCGGCCAATAGTCGTATTTTTTTACATGTCCACTTCATTCCAGGAAGAAAAGTGACAAGCTACGGAAAGAATTGGAAGAGGCAGCGAGAGAAGGCGGAAGTCGAAGTAGTGGCTCTGGCGGCAGTACTGATGATAAGATTATGGACTCAATGCCTTACTATGCGACCGCGTTACCGTCTAAAGTCGCGTTAAGATTTGTAAGTAAAATTTTGACATAATTTAATAGCTGCTTCGTGAAAGCCACGTCTCACGGAAACAAAATGAGACAACACCAGCAGTCATGGCAGTACAATCAATGACCAGTAACGCCAATAATCAGTCAGTTTGCCAGGAAACGTCCTATCATCATCATTTTGTTGTCTTAAGCCTTCACTTGTGTCGAACTTTCTGGAATTAACCCCTGATGATAGAAGGTATTACCGTTTATTGTTGGTACATTTCTTTACCATAGTCACTATCTTGTAACACAATATAGCCAACCGTATATAGGTACACTAGCTTTTTATGGCCGCTCCGCCCTCGTATTACGTGGGACGTGGTCCTGGGACGTGTTTCTTTATATCGTTCGTAATTGCCGATAACATTTTGTAAGGCGCTTCCGACTTACTACTACTAGACTACGTCAACTTTCAATATTTTGGGCCAGAATGTGTAAATAGTTTCCCTAAGGCCAAGCATTCTGCATACCAAAATACATTTTATGCTATTGGTTCAGTGTTTCAGCCGTCTCTTAATAAAATCGTAACCAGTAGCCCGAGCACGAAAAACTAATGTAAATGTAAATGTATTCGAGTTCGCTGCACACTGATGACGTTTAGTTAATATTTCATACAAATTTCATAGACGCGCATCGAGTTCGAATACATTTACGGTTGGCAGAAATTTTCCTGCTCAGGCCGCTGATCCCATTCCAATATTAGGTCGACACAACATACATTTTTCGAGCAAAGATAATTACATATATTTTTCGTTCAATAGAAGGATTTCTTAATACAGTTCAAAGTTTTAGGAGAATCTAACAAGTTTTGTGTCATAGGACGCTCACGATGGTGAAGTGTACGCCGTCAAGTGGAGTCCAACAGATCGGCTCGTGGCCACAGGTGGTGCTGACAGAAAAGTCAAATTATGGGATGTATCCAAATGTAAGTCAACATTATTGAGATACATTCATGTGTGCATTGTCGACCTTAATGGAAAAGATTCGCATCTGAGAATGGGGAGGGATAAATAACACTCATCAGACTCACCTATGGATATGAGGAACGAGACTCTCAGTCTCACAATACCCAGGAATTAATATTCTAAAGAGATACGCGAGGTCGTTTACAATTTCAACGGGACAGACTTTTTTAACAAAAGTGTCTGTACATTCATATTGCAGGCAATCTATCGACAGCGTGGACGGAAATCCACGGAGAATTTTTCGTAACTGACAACGCCTAGCCCGAGGGAAGGTTATATGGTGATGGAGTCAGCGTAACACATTTTTTCAAAGCATGTCGTAGAAAGTATTTGACTTAATTTTTACTATCGTGACCTGCTTGACATCAATTAGGTCGTATGGCATATGCGACGGTAACCGCTTATGATCAGGCTTGTTAAATAAAACGAATTGGCACGGCACATACAATGTTTATGTCGTTACTGAATGCGACTGCATCATGCTCTCTCTATCATGTAACGCTCGTCGAGCGAGTACAACAATTACGCGTAGACTTATTATTATCTCTGTCGCTGCCTACTATAGTCTGCTCGAGCCTACTACCGTTACATGACCGAACGTGACGGCTTAGTCTCATTCAACTACCACAAAACAAATTGCTCAGCGCGCCTTAAGAAGTTTACACTTCGTATATACATACGTAAGCTCACGTATTTTATATCCGAAGGGGTAGGTATCTAAGTGGTAGAACCACGATGTAGTGAGTAATATCTACAGTGGTGAATGAAATATTCGTTGTGGCCTTAACTCTTTTTCCCAATCCCTATCCCCTTCCTTTTCGGTTAGAAACGCACCCATGATACATTTCTGTTTTGGGTGTCTATGAACGGTGGAAATCACCATTAGGTGACCCACCTGCTCGTTTGCTAGTCGCTGCAAAAGGAAAAATCTCTTTTCTTAGTCGATAATTGGGTACTTGACTTTTTTTTATTGATTTTATACGATATTTACGTCATCTAAAACGTAGCACAGAAAGAAATATTGAAATATTCTTAAAAATAAAAAAGTTATAAACCTTTAATTTGGTGTATCCTTCAAACTGCGAGAATGAAAAGTATCAGTGAAATCACGTCACGTCCATAACGGTGCGTGCGTTGGAAAGGGATAGTAAGATATCCCCACACTTGCTCATTGAGAAGGATTTGTTTTTTGTTTTACTTGCTATTACAGACATAACATAGTCAAGCAAGTACCCAATTTTCTGTAATTTTAACCTTGGTGCGATCCAACCTTGATATTGGCAGAATCATTGCAAATGCATGGAAGATATTTATTTTACTGCCTCGGTGACGTGGTTGTATTTCGGTACATCTCTCGTCCTGAGATCTCGGGTACGATGTTCGTGCAAAGTGATATTGTATTTTTCGGCCCGGAGTCTGGAATTTGTGCCCGATATGGTGATACGCTCGCACCCCATCACATCTGGGACGGAACTAAGCTCGGTAAAATGTGGGTGTTCTAGTTCGTTAGTGCGCCTTTGCCTACCCCTTCGTGGATGCAGGCGCGAGCTTATACTATTTATTTTAAACAAAAACAAAGGTTTTGTCGACATGTCTGATGGTTTATAGGGGGTAATAAATAAAATATATTGGATGTACAGAGATTTACTTGCCAAACACTTTAAAACAATACAGCACATTAATGCACAGATAGAGAGAGAGTGAGACAGATGACATTTTTCATGTGTCATAACATCAGTGACGTTTATATTACGTTTATGAAGTTTACTAACAATGTCTCATCAGAATATGAATTCCAGGTATAGTGGAAAGTAAAGGAGCCCTAGTGGGTTCGAATGCGGGCGTGATGTCAGTGGACTTCGACTCGACGGGCGCGTACCTCGTGGGAGCCTCAAACGACTTCGCCAGCCGCGTCTGGACCGTCGCCGATCAAAGACTGAGGGTGAGTCGCGTCTTATCGCTATTGGAAACTGGGAGGCCGTAGCACGAACATCTTTCGATTGCGTATTCGAATCGAGTATGATGCGCGTTTAACGATTTTTTATATATTTTACCGAAACCTATATTTTGCGTTGAACGCACAGATTGTGCGGATTAGATGTGTATTTTACCCGTATTCTTATTAGATGCCCAGTTCACAGATGGATACCACTGTCCGTGGATACCATGGATGTTATTTATTATCATGTGTTAGCTCTATCACTCTATAGCACGAATATGGACGATAAAAAAGTACATCTTCTTGGCGCTTCAGGGGCAAAGTAATGGGATCTAGAAGCTAAATTAAGTTTATATGTAAGTCGTCTCTTTGCCTGCTGTAGTTTAAGGAGATCAAAATAACTAAACCAATATAAGGCGAGCTCCTATTTTTCGAATATTTATGTTAAAAGGTTGATCAGTTTTGAATACTGATACTGGGATAAACCGGCAAGCATAACTGCAGATGATAGTGAAAAATCAATAATTTATAAATATAATTAAAAACGAAATCTTCTTGTGACTCATCGTGATCAATGAACTATTGTCATCGTAAGATTCTTTTTTATAACTTAGTTTACGATATGATAACTTGATTTCACATAAGGTCGATAGAGTTCGCTAGCAGTAGAGTAAAACGAACTGATTAAATGTAGCGGTAAGATGGAGTTGCTTGTTGCTTAAATTATTACATGAAATATGTCTGTTTTATCGTAAAACCGTCATCTTACCATTTGAAATGTTTGTTTTCATATTATAATATAGCCGTGAGATCCTGTTATGAACATTACCTATGAATTTTATGTTCAGTATCGTCTAATCAAACAGGACTGCGGGCGGTTGCAATCACATAAATAACTACTTTCGTAACTGTTTTATTATTTGCATATTCCAGGAACTTGCAAAATGTTCTAAAACTACCTCGTATCCCCTGTAGAATATTAGGATAGAGGTATTAGGTATATTATAAAAAAAATATCATTATTCATACTAGTTGAAAGGCAATTGTATCTTTTTGAGATAACCTTACCGGAATGGATGAAGTAAAAACTTTCTGCATCATGTTTTAAAATTGTGTACCACTGACCCCACATTGGAGCAGGATAAGAGTAGGTAAAAGGTGTTTAAGGACGTAGGTTTGCATTCCGAAAAAATCCAAAGATGAAATAGTCACGTTTTTAGTCTCAGAGAGAGAAAGAAAGAGAGAGAGAGAGTACTTCTCTTTAATTCGATTTTTCTTGCTTGCTCATAAAATATGGGAATAAAACTTTTTTACTGTTTAAAATAGACCGTATCTGGGTGTAACTATTTAATGGCCTTGTGATTATGATTGTAGCATGTCGATGATTTGAAGTTAATTACATAAATTAAAGTTAAACGAATTACACAACATCACCTTAGAATCCCAGAAACCTCAAGAAACCTTTCCTCAACGTGACATCTTCATAACATACAAACTGGGGTGGCCAAACTAAAAGTGGGATATTATGTAAAACTTGCTCAATACTTCACTCTTATACACAATATTCACCCGTTTGTTATTTCGAGCACAAACTAGTAACCTATTAATAAACACGGACGCTTCCTATATTCCTTAACAAGGTATCTTAATCTGATAAGTAAAGGACATTTTGCTTTCCATCCCGACCCATTTAAGTGCCACACATGACTGCACACTCGTGGTATATTGTGGTGCAGTTTTGGTATAATAACTGGGAGCATACCGTGTAACAAGACATAGTGATTAAGGCGTGCTTCCTATTATGTCTTAATAATATGCCATTAAGGCGCTCAACGAGCTTTTGTTTCGTGTCTTCGTGGCTTTTGCTCGCGATTTTGTGCGGCTCTTCTCGTATATTGTCGTGGGCTATTTTTTATAATTAATTAGTTTTTAAGTTAAATATCTTGTTGATATCTTTGTTTTTTATATTTACAGAGTTACTTCTGGTTATATTTTATATCATGTTGATCTATTTGTTTATATTGTCAAGCATATTTTTTTACATATAATATCTATTTTGTTTATGTTACATTTTATAACTTATGAATTTGACGATGGTAATTAATAATGTATCGATAATATATCAAATAAAATAAAAATATAATTTTGGTACACCTTACAATAATTTTTTGACCAATTCATCATCATCATCATCATCATCAGCCATAGGACGTCCACTGCTGAACATAGGCCTCCCCCAATTAACGATTTAGAAAAAAAATATCCATTGAAGTAACTTAAGTAATCTGTAAATAAATTATCCAATTATCCGATAGTGTAGGTTTATAGCTTTTAAATATAGTGATTAAACTTTCATGTAAAAGTTTATTGCGTTAAAACTGAAGGGAATCATTAATTCCTAAAGACCGCGACACTCAAACAACTCTTAGCTTAATATTAAATTGCAGGCAGTTAATGGTGATCTCAATATTGTAGTATCCTAGATCTTGAGCTTTTCCATTATGTTGTAATGAGTGGTCAGTTAAATAGTCCAATACCAATAAGTCGTTTACAACTTTATTTTAATTACGACGTTTAGTGGGAAACTGCAACTTTAATGTGTGCAATGTAATAATTTACTTTTGTAGGACGGTTTTCTAAAATTGACAGATTTAGCTTTCTTTTTTTTAAATGTTTTATGTTTGTGTATATGATTCTGCGCTGACTGGTATTTTTTCTTAAGTCTTGTAAATAAAATATTTACTAAGAAAAATCTCATATATTGAGCCCTCTTGCAAATTCGATGCCTAAAATGAGTCCCGTAGAAATGTCACCAAGGTTCCACGAAATAAAATTTATCATTTAAAGTAATATTAGTTTAGGCTCTTAATCAATTCCATAGTTACGAATGTGATCTTGGATATTTTTTGTTCTTATTTGATTTGACTGCCTCGGTGGCGTGGTGGTATTTCGATACGACTACGGTTCTGAGGTCTCGGGTTTGATCCCCGGGTCGGGCAAAGTGATATTGGATTTTTCCATATCAGCCCGGAGTCTGGAATTTGTGCCCGATATGGCGATAGGCTCGACCCCTATCACATCTGGGACGGAACTAAGCTCGGCGAAACGTGGGTGTACTAGTTCGCTAGTGCGCCTCTGCATACCCCTTCGGGGATACAGGCGTGAGCTTATGTATTTGATTTGGGGTTCCATAACATAGAAATCTATTTGCCACGTAAGACACATCAGTAATTTACACATTGGCATAATATTTTAGTCTTAATATCCTTAACTGTCTCGGTGGCGTAGTTGTATTTCCCTGCAACTACCGTCCTAAGGTCTCGTGTTCGATCCCGAATTGGGCAAAGTGATATTGAGTTTTCTTATTCGGTATCAGCCCGAAGTCTGGATTTTTAAATATTTTTTATAGCAGTGACTGGCAAACGAGTAGATGGGTCACCTGGTAAAAGTGATCTCCGACGTCCATAGACGCTGAATACACAAATGTATCATGAGTGCGTTGCTAACCGAAATGGAGGGCAATAGGGATTGGCAAAGGGAGTGGGGAATTGGGCCACCGGAAATTTTACTCACCGAACGAAACGCAACAGCGAGCTGCCACTTTACGTCGGATTTCTGTGAGACACTGAAGTCAAACCGGTCGAAGCGGCCCATTTGTGCTGTAGTCATTACTGTCCACAGCGTATCTCTACCACTCAATTTGTGCCCGATATGGCGATCGCCCTCGCCCTCTATCACATGTAGAATGGAAATGAGCTCGGAGAAATGCGAGCGTCCTAGTTCTCTAGTTCGCCTCTACATACCACTTCGGGGATACAAGCGTGAGTCTATCTATGTACGTATGTATCGTTGAAGGTACAAAATTCATAACACCTTACTGTAATTACATAAACAGGTTGAATTATATTGTCCGTCCGTCGGGACATTATTATTGAGATCTGGAGGCGGGGTCACGAACACGATCGTCTATTAACGGATTGTTAGCGCGCCTCTGAGACTCGTGATCTCGCTTTGATCACTTCCGACGTCTCATCACAGTTTTACACGCGTAAAACCTCTCGTAAAACACTGATCTTTCATTTTCGTATATTGCTTCTGTCTTACCGTGGATCGAGAGGTACTTGGTTTATTTTCCTGGTCTCGTAATGTGTTTTTTTTTGTTTTTCAACAATTTGCCTACGTCAGACCGGCGGAAGGTCGTAAACAACTAAATCGAATCGTGTCTGCATCATACTTAAAAATTGTGACCCCATATTTAATATAAGAAAATATGAAAGATATCCCCAATGTCTAAGGACGAGCCCGGCTGAGTGGAAATAGGTACGGACAGTTTATTGGTAAGTTGATAATAAACTAAAATAAAGCAGAAAGTTCCATGCCAAATATATTTTCCTGTATACTGCATATCAGTATCTTAAAAACTCAACTCAATTTCTAGTTAATATAATTCATTAATAAATGAAAATTCTTCTGTCGGCTTTGTCGGTGCTGATGCTAATAAAACGTGACAATAACAAAAATCGACATTTCCATTTCTATAACAAAGATATATGGTACTATAATGCTGTACATATTTGACGCGTGGCTATAAATAATTGACTAGTGTTTATGCAAACTCATTGTCTATTTCAGTCCCGCATTTCTGTTTTACTTTTGTCCGTAGGCTATTTACAAAATATATCTTTTGCGAACGCTCATAACATCTGTAACCTCGTTACCGTTCGGACACGTAATCACGGAAATTACAATGAGGTTCATGATACTATAAATCCCACCAACATTAATGGTATTATTGATTGAGCTGGTTCCGTCTATACATCTCAAACAACTGAAAATCTGAGATGTAGAGAAGGTTGTTGGGTTAAAATAACTTTTCGAATTTTGTACAATACCATTACCAGTACCATTTTTGTACAATATAATTCATTGGGCATTCAAAGAACAGTGTAATGCAGATTTTTAATTAATTGGTAAAAATGTAATGTAATATATCATGATTGACAAAACACTCAAGAGCTTCGGTTCTGTGGACATTTATTTTGGTCCTGGAATGTACATTACTCAAAAACATGTGAAACCACCGAACCATTTATAAAACATGAAGTGTTGCTAAAACTTTTACTGCAAACTGTATAACCTACCATATTCTTAACAAGAAGAAATAATAGTTACATACTTATGTCCCATACGGATCTTGCTTCAATAACACTCAAGTGATTTAGAATTAATCCCAAATCTATTGACACTTCATGTACGCAATAGTCTGAATAAATTTATACTATTTGAATAGATTATTGTCCGTTCCAAAGAACGGTCCGAAATAGTGTCGATAATTTAGCATTTCATGTAGTTGCAGAGCGTCATGCCAGTAAAATGAGTGGGTAACCCTGCATGCCACTATCATGAATCCGTATTCAAACATACAATCAGGATCTCCGTCAACAGATTGGTTGTGATTCCGCCCCCTCATTTATTGGACGGCCACATACTGTGCGCCAACTGGAAGAAGTTAAAACTTTATATCAAAACGGTTGATCTAGGATTATTTTGTTGTACCTTTCTTCGCATTAATGGTGGTTATGAATCTGAATCTCTACGGTAGTGTTATTAGGTATTTAAAATGGTGTCATTACGAAAGCGTAAGATTCAATATCAGAAACGTAAGCACAACTGTAGATGATAATAATATAAGTAAATAAATAAATAACACCCAACAGTCACATACATAGTCCCAACACCACACTAAGATCGAGTCTTGTGTCGTGGGTATCAGGAGCTACGACAGACCGAAGTCTGTCGTAGCTCCTGATACCCACGACGTGTTGTGAGACCGAAGTCTCACAACACCCAGACCCCGAAAATATCTGTAGGCCATACAAACAAGTCAACCTACAAGGTGGACCGAAGACCTGATAAAGGTTGCAGGAAATCGCTGGATACAGGCCGCTTCCAACAGGTCGATCTGGAAATCTTTGGGGAGGCCTATGTTCAGCAGTGGACGTCCTATGGCTGATGATGATGATGATGATGATGATACAAACATTTGTGTCGGTGCGGAGATCGAACCCGCGGCCTCTCGCTTCACAGCCGGCTACGCCACGGAGGCTGTCACAAGTTCACATAATATGACTGCCATGAAGTAGACAAAAGATCAGAAGTGTCCCTATTGCACAATATGTCTTGTGAATTGTAGATGATCTGTACTGCGATTCAATAATAACATCACAACATTTGTCGTTCTATAAATTCGTTCATGACGATTCGTATTTATACTGGTCCAGGGTTCTTCGTAGTTTAGGTTATTCTTTGTTTTAAAAATTTGTATTAAAATGTTTGATAATATCGAATAGCGTGGAAAGGTGTTGTTGGATATCTGGTTTACCGTTTCCAGTTAGTATACTTCTGCGTTGGATAGGTCTGTTTATTTTCGCTTCGGTAAAGCCTGCGTGACCGCGGTCGCGCTGTACTATCCTGATGTAAATAGGTACTCAAATTGCACTGCAATATCCATAACCGGCGTCGGGCAATAGCACTGTAATAAGCCTAAACCAATTGCGCTTTTACTAGCGCCGGATGTTTTCAAGTACAGTCTTAACTGATTTACGAGCTGTCGGCAGATTAACATTGAGCTATAATAGTTCGCTGCCTCTTGCTCACTGACGCTCACATTAAAAAAATTGCGTTTAACCATAAATGGCCTTGTGGGCGACATAGTAATCGTCGCGTTACGATTTATAGATTATTGAATGTACAGCACGCTTAAAATCGCGTCATTAATATCGTTCATGGCGTTTCTATTAGAGTTCTTTTTATATTCATTGCATTCTCCATTATAATTAACCAAAAAGAGCTTTACATACTGAGAGCTGTCGAGCAAGTCTTGAACGAATATTGAATATGGCTGGTTACATTATATTTTCCCATCTCCACGAAGTAGGTAGAGTATCGAGAGCACCCGCCATGTCTTATCGCATGTTTAAGATGTCAACTTACTGGGGCACCGCGACGGACAGCTTTCATTTTCCTGGTAAAATACCCAGTACCCACCCGTGAAAGTGTTGTCGAAATCGATTTAGCCTTTCCAAAAATTAGCATGGTAAAAAAAATTACATTATTGTTTTTAGTGCGCGGATGTATAATATTAGCATTTATTTAAATAACAAAGTTGCTGTGCTCGATATCATAATTTATAACCATTTTAGATTAGTGAAAAGATTTCGTGACAAATTACCTAAAGGAGATTGTATTTCTATCTATAAAATATCGTTTTATTGTTTATATATCGAAAACGAAGTACCTACATCATAAATATAGTATTGAGCACTGGTAGTCTTGAGCACTACGATAGAATAGTCGTCAGCCGAATGAAATATTTTAATGCTGTTTAAAAAAAAAGCTTAACAGATTATCATATTTCGTCGTTTAGAAATCTGGTTTTATTTTTTCTTTTTCAAAAGAACGTCGAGCAACTTAAGTATGCTCATTTCTTCCCGCACTACTAGCTAATAATAGTCCACCGGCGGAATATAAATCGTAAAGGTAGACACTTAAATATTCTTAGAGAAGACTTGTGGTATGAACGCTTACTTTCCTCTCCGAAAGAAAGTGTCCTCGTTTCAATAGTAAAGCTTCAGTTAATGCACGTTATTCTTCATAAAGAATTTCATGCATTCACAATTAGCTTTGAGCATTAGATGTTCAAATATTATTGTACGATTTATGTATTTCGATTCAATGCCCCCAATCCGTACGTTTTCTTTCTACTTATGTTCATATTATGTTGGTCACTAGATAGTTTAGGATTCGGCGTGACTCGTTTAATAGGTAATCGGATTCCATATTTCATGCGGACCGAACCGGCACAGCAATATTTCATTTGTGTCGCGATGCCAGGCGTGAGATAAAATCGTTTAACTATTCGTTCAATAAGTAGAATCGAAACAAGATATTAAACAGACTGATATTGATCGCTGCTGGTATCTTCCCTACGCTTACTAAATAATTCCTCAACTCTAATGCAAACTTCGCTGGAACTTATAAATATTATATTCGTAATATTTGAATGCTTCGACTTGCTTCGTATAAATCCATGTCTACCAGGGTTGACTTGTTCTGTTTGTTTATTTTTACGCATGTCGCGATTCCGGTGGCCACCGTCGATTCTATTCGATGAATATTTCATGTTATTGTAAACATCTTTATCTTCAACAACAATGTTGTATGTAACATTTGAATTTTATAGACCTATGAAAACGCCAGCTACTATTGTCGATGACTATAAAATTCTAAATAATACATCCGACTGTCGCCTTTCGAAAGCATGAAAGTTATTCAGGTAAAAAATGACCCTTTATGGTAATAGCATTGTGGAACTTCAATTTTGCAGTAGGGCTGTAAGTTGTAGTTACAACTTACTGCCGCTTTTGCATTTTCTGTATTTTGTAAGTGTACAAAATACAGAAAATGCAAAAACGGCAAACTGCCTCGATGGCGTATATGTATTGCTGTATAACTACCGTCTTGATGTCTCTGGTTCAATCTCAGGGTCGACCAAACTGATATTGGGTTTTTTCAGTCAGTGTCAGCCTGGAATCTAAAATATGTGCCCTATATGGCGCATATTTTAGGCTTGCCCCGTATCACATCTTAGACGGAAATGTGGGTGTTCTAGTTCTCTATTTCACATCTATCCTTTCAGGCGTATATGAGTTGAGTCTATGTATGGACGCAAAAGCAGTTCCTCCACTACTACTACTACCGATAGAACATATTCTGCATGTCGCTGACGCGACGCCATAAGATTTTCCCCTTCCAAAAAGTACTCAGTTTTCACTTTAAAAAAATCAAGTAGTATTTTAATTGAGTCGTAATCTAAATCTCATTGCTAGTAGGTAGAGATAGATAAGTATTCAGTGCAAAGTTACTAATGGTCGTAGGCAGGAGTGAGTCGGCACGTGTCCTTTCTGTCGCGTGCCGTCGGCCGTCGCCAGCGCACGACGATCTAATCTCGAGCACGAATGTGGACGTGAGGCTTGCCCCTTCACACGTGATTGTGCCGCGCAAACTGTAACTAAAAGATCGCATCTCATTGATGCGTGCTATTTCCAGGCCGAGAACTGGTCAAATCTGACACCAGACTTGTTGCGGACTTTTTATTTTGTTACCACCACATTTAAAACCTGAATTCCGTCTAAAGATTATGATAACCACGCAAAGGAAATATTTTTATATTGATGTTAGAACGCAGATTGTGCTATAAATAAGTAATTTTCTTGTTTTATCTATCTCTGAACTTGAGATTTTCGTTGAGATTAAACTTGAGATCGTCATATGAATTGATTAAACTCTTTATAAACATTTATTTCATTTCATCTCCTATATTTAACACTGATTTCTACAACTTGCTTGAAGTGTGTTGTGCAGACCTTACATTGGAGTTTAACAAGAGCAGGTTGGAGTATTTTAGTGCTAATTTGTTATTTATTCTCAGGTCTGGTTATTGCAACTCAATCAAAGTTAGAAATCTAATTCTTGTAGGAATTTCGGTTTAGAATATCCTCCTGCGGCCTAGCCTTCTGTTTGTCCGTATGTGAAATTCTTTACTCGGAGCCTATTAACACTATAATAAACTTACGATATAAGAAAAGTAGGTGCATCAATAACTATTGTAACGATTTTGTGGAATTATGAAAAAATATTTGTAATTTTAACTAAAGGAGAAAAAATAAATATCGTTTTACATGTGCATGTCATTCTGTGCGTCTTATAAATATTATCTTAGACTAGGTCTTCTTAGATAAAATTGATGTATGCACATAAGTAGTGCGTCCCTCGTTAATTTAATCGTCCCGAAAATTGAGTGTCAAGGAACTCAAGGAGGAAGGATAGAGAATCGTTGCAGGAATATCATAAAAAATATCTACTGCTCATGAAAAAGAGTGTCATAAATAATCTCGTTGTATATAATATAGTTTTATTAAATCATCATCATCAGCCATAGGACGTCCACTGCTGAACATAGGCCTCCTCCAAAGATTTCTTAAGTTTTCTTAAATATGACAAACTTAATAAAAAAATTATAATATCTTTTAGAAATCTTTATCTCTACTCTCAAATCTTGCGTGGCAGGTTCTATTTTTATAAGCAGTTGTTTTAAATTAGTTTCATCATTTAACTAGTACTAAAGCCGCGTCTCCTGCACGTGTTTTTTTAAACAAAACACAAAAACATCTACACAATACAACGTATTTCGTTGTCTCCTGCTGATGGAACAATCGACAATAGACTAAAATACCATGTTTTGTGTAGGTGTTTTGGGTAATGTTTTAGTGCAGGAGACGCGGCTTAAGACTTAGGCTGAGATCTATATAGCGAACTTCGACTAAGTCTAAGTCAAAGTCACGAACTCAGTGAGGATTTTTACTAAGTCCGAAAAATGACTGCATGAAATTTTACAAAAATGAGTTTTTACAAGAAAATCTTGCATAGTCTGTCTGTCAGTCTGTTTTTCTTGTAAAAAATGTCCAGGACTAAGTCAAAGTTCGACTTAACAATTCCAAATCCCCCCTGAGTTCGTGACTTTGACTTAGACTTAGTCGAAGTTCGCTCTATAGATCTCAGCCTTAGTTTAAAGATTAGATAACTTTACATGCATTTAACCTAATACTTTAGTGATACACTTACTATACTTATTTATAAAAGGAAATATTAAAATCAATAAAACCAACATAATTAATGTATAAGTTTATTTTAAGTAATGACGTCATGACAATTTGGATCGATGAAAGTGGTGAAACACAATTTAAGCATAATAACTTAAAATGTATTTTATTACAATGAATACGACGCGTTTAAGGCACTTAGATCAAAATTAATATTTTGAATTTAAAAATAGCACAATGTTTTAAGTCGTAAGCTTTCGTTGTTTTATTTAAGTAAATATTTATATTAGGAGTTTTATTAAATAAGTTTATTTCAATCATAAATTACGTAAAAAACTAATCTAAATTAAATAAATTACGATGTCGGGACGGCCGTCAATCCATCGTTTCTTGACTTAGGTCGCACGTTCGGTTTTCTACTTAAAAGGTACTGAAATGTTACTTTTTACCTATCTCTAAAATTAAAAATCAGGCTTAAGCTACGTCAATAAAATATGGTACAATACTATCCGGATATCCTGATGTGAACATCCGATTGTAAATTGAACGAATGAGCGACGTGATCTTGATAACGGTTCACGGCCGCGGTCCCGCTGGCGGCACAAGAGATGGGGACAAGCGAGCGTCATTACACACAAGTCGCGACACATACACACGAGCACACAGCATCCCGCCTCGCATTCATCCACGTTCACGCGCGCTCTTGCGGTCGTCCCCGTCTCCGTGTCGCACTCTCCCGCACATATCGCCCGTACGTGGCGTATGATGCGGAAATGTTCGGACACTACCATTAAATAACCGCTGTCGTCGTCCTGCGCTCTCTCAGCAAACTGAGTGTCACTCGATCACACGTAGTTTCTGTAAGCCGGGACACGACGGGGGTTTTTATACTAACGACATAAACTACTATTGCGGACGTTGATCACGTCGACACGTCTACGGTATATTCAAAAGTGCCTCTGGTGCGTACGAGAATAGCTGGGGTCGTAGACTTTGCACAAGGCTGAAGGTGCGTTGGGTCCAGGGAGAAGTTCGGCGGCCTTCGCTGCCGCGCGCCGTCTCTGCCAACTGCAAGTCCACGCTGCGAGAACGACTAGTTGAGCTGCCAAGAAAGCGGCCGCCGCAAGCATAGCTCCTGCTGCGTTTACGCATGTGACGTCAGTCTCCCTGACAAACACTGCGTCTTCGGTGACGTTCTTGGCGCGTTGTTTGTCGAAGCCGAACTTGTCAGTGATCTGGATGGTCTGGACGAGGAGCATATCATCGGTGGGTGTAGCAGGGGTAGAACGCCTCTTCCTACGGCCGTAAGACATGACAGAGCGAAGTTCATTTGGTCCGCCGTCGCACTGCACCGGTTCACAAGTAGGCATGCAAGGAGTGACCAAGGCACGGAACTGAACCACTTCGGACGATGGGAACTTGAAGGCATCGAAGTGTGACAACAGTGTCTGCAAAAAATAATTTTGACTTTAATCTTACTGCATGTCATAAAATCAATGTTACTAATCCAAATCTAATTACTAGTCCAAAAATATTATATTGTATTTGTCATTACCTTTCCGCTGTTGGTAGATTTGAACAAAGGTCCCATGATAAAGTGTTCCGTGGGGCAACCGTCGCTGTCGATAAGAGTAATTTCGCTGGAATCAACGCCATCCATAGCGACAAGTTCTCGTACGAAGATTTCGAATGGCGAGTTCGGGTCCATGATTTCAAAGCGCAGAGCCTATAAACAAACGAGAAGCTTAATATTGATAATCGAGGACTTGATAAAAATACCTTAATTGTAACCAAAGTTATAATTACCAAGGGATCTCCAACTTCAGCCGAAGCAATGGTGTCGTCTCCACTCCTGTCGGTAATTCTCATAGCTACGTTGGGCGAGTCGACAATCACCTCCTCCGACAGACCGGTCTGGATGTCTCCGTGAATTCCGAGGTCTACCTCATTAGCGACAGTTTTGTTAGTCAAGTCGTACTGACAGGTTACAGCAAGACCCAAATCGGAAGATGTTACGATAGTGTCGTGATGTTGAATGACGACATCATTTAAATATCTGGAAAAATCACAAATACTTAGCTTCTTCTAACCTTGGAGTAACACCATAAATAAAATTATATAGACAATATGAGCACCTTCCAAGTCCGTTCTGTTTAACATTACATTCAATGTTATTGTAGCCCATATGCAATTCAAATTCGAGGCTATCTTTAACGTCGACGACGCAGGAGTTAGGGCTACCCTTCGCGTATATTTTGCCATCGAACAGTTTAGAAGTTTGAATACGTGCAACCATGTCCCCGGCACGGCAATCGATAGATACGTTATAGCAAGAAGATAACTCGTAGGTAGCCGCTTCAGGTACTTCTAAGTACGGGTCCTAAAAATACATTTGCAATTTAAAAATTATGCAAAATATGTTATTACATTAATCTGTTAGCGAAGTACTGTTTTCTAAATTACCTGTATGTCAGCGAGTGTGGCACGTGAGTGATGGGACAGACGGCATACGTGGTCGCCAGTATCCCCGTGGTCGTATGAATGACAACGGAATGGCGAGTTAAGGCATAACTCTCTGCATTCGTCGACAGTTAGCACATCTTGGTACACAGAGTCCACAGTCTTCAGAATGCGTCCGCCCATTTTTTTGAACTCGCACAACTTTGTTGGCTCTTCGACGCAATTATTTTCCAAGTAGTCAGTGTCTAAACAAAAAAAAATGTATTAAACTATTATCAAATTAATTTATTCACAAGTATAAGAATGTTAACGAGGTGTACCTTCATTCGATTGGAAAGAGTTGGTTCCCGCCAAAGTAATACGGTCCATGTTGGAGAGCACGCACTCCCCAGTTTTATTGTTGTAGTTCGCCGATCTGCAACAATGTTTCACGCGGTTTAACAGCAGCTATGTTTTTGTTTTCCTCTTTTTATTGTGTGAACTTTCCCAAGGCGTAAACAGCGTGCGCCGTAGGCATGAATGACGCCATTTTATTGCACCATTTAATTGCATGTCCCATTGACTTGTCGTTAGCCTCTTATTAATATATTACCCACTAAATCTAAGATATATTAGTCATAGATAGATTCACTAATAATTGCGTTTATAAATAAGTATTAACATTCTGACCCGCGGTATCTATTTCCTGACACCGGCCGCATGCAAGACTGGTTTTATGTGGTACATAATTAGTTAAAGTTGTTTACCATTCAATATTAATATGCAAATTATATTTATCATGCATTCCTAGTGGGTAATATGGTAAATTAAATGTGATATTTTCCAATACTTGTGTCAACAACTTGATCTCGAGTGCCGACACAATTTTGAATTAAACCATTACATCTCACAACTGTTTAACAGAAGATAACACCTTTATTCATAAAATATATTAGAAGCTTGCATACAAACTATACGAGGCTTTTTACATCAAGACACATTTTATAGCAATATAAGATTATGAAAATACCAATAAGAGTTTGCGTAACTACACTGACTAGTAAAATAATGTTTTTGAAATGTTAGAATCTATTCCTTATTATACGCCATAAGAATGCGAATGAACTAACTACGTATGAATTTATGTAACCTCATCTCAGTATAAAAGTATAATGTTACTCTTGATCCGAACGGCCACCCATGCACATTATCTTTGCTCATCTAACTCAATATTTTCCCTTGATGCACAATCGAACCTAATCAGATGACCCTTGCAATCCCATGGGAATAATATTTTTACAAAGGATGACCGCTCTCTAATATCGTAGTAATTTATATTTACACGGCAGATGGTAAGAAAACTTTGATTACTCATTACAATTAATGCTTCCGTGTCTATTTTATTCTCATAAATAATTCAATAATGCTTACTTTGATTATGTAGCTATATTATTTTATCGCCTTCTAGGTCTAGTGGCAGCATATATAGGCTGTTGACCAAAAAGTCTTAGATTCGATTCCAGGTCGCGTAATGCGATTTTTCTATTTTTTTTTAAGTCGTGTCTGGTCCTCTGTAGGGAGGCAGGCAGCCGGTCGTAAAAACTAAGACGAATCTTTTTTGCAAAATGCTTGAACAAGTGTGTTGCGCCGACCCCACATTGTGGGATACAACCAGCTTGAAAGAAAGCATTTTTTTTGCTAAGTAACGGCATAATTTAAACAAAATATTAATTTAAAGCAAGTCGGTATGATTGCATCTATTCCGCTACTGGTCGACGTTATGTTTATAATGCGAGTACGGTGAGCATCTGAAACACGTCGCGCATATAATAATTACAAGTCTACGTAACTTCTTTGACTGTTAATATGTTTCTTGTGTACTTTCTGTCCGATAAAACGTAATAGTAAAGCGCGGCAGTTTTGTGTCCTGCATAATCAACATGTAATTCATACATCATAGTTATCCATAGACATACGTGTATGTTATCCATATCCTATTAGATATATTAATAACTTGTGCTTATGTTATCTTTAGATCAATAATCTTGAAATACATTGTTCGTATAAATATAAACGTTGGAGGTCTAGCCTTAAGAATGGCCCATTTGTTAGTCTTTCATTTATATTACATTCTATTTAATTTCTTGGGTCGTTCAACATGCCCTGAAGCGTGTCTAAATACAGACCGTAGTAAATCCGTGATATATTCTGATAATTATTTCTGTTTTATATTTAGAGTCAATGTTTAAGGTTACGATATGAGCATTGCAGTCATATTTCATTAAGTATTTCGAAAATATTTGTAAAATTATTTCATAGTGCACTGATATCAATGTTACAAATTGCCTAAACGGATTATTTGAATCATAGTGCACTGATATCAGTGTTACAAATTGCCTAAACGTATTATTTAATAATCACAAGTTTAAAAACTTAACAGACCGATTTCAAATTCGATCGGGACCACCCTTGAAATAAGCTCTATCGAACACAAAAAAATTTTGAAAAACGGTCCACATTTGGCGGAGATATCGCGTAAAATCCATAAAAAAAATATAAAATATACACGAATTAAGGACCTCCTCCTTTTTAGAAGTCGGTCGAAAAGATATATGTATTTGCTCATTTATAACGGAAGTGAGAGTTGATAGTATGAATCGCTCCCACAAAGTGTGGCACACCGCCAGCCACGTCCTAGGAATATTTGCGAAATGTCGTGACTGCGGGAAATCGCGATCCGCCCGGGAAGCGACTGCGCCTGCGCCTGTGTCTGTACCGACCGCCACACTCAATGAAGATACGACGATTTGTTACCAACGGTATACTAAATGAACCCATTAAAAGTAAATCGCATTTACTTTTCTAAACGTTTCTCGAAAAATAAAATTCACACGGGAGCGACATCTACCATTATTGTCATTACATATGTGTATCTAGGTCTTATATAAGTTACAAATTACATACAAGACAAGAATATTATATGAGCGTCAAATTGTTCCTCTATTGTTTAAAATTACAAGAAATGCATCTTATATGGACTGAACTGGTCCAGCTGTAATTGACTAACAAAACAATGCTGCACGTTCGTAATTCACAGCCCTCGTTGTCATGGAGAAATAGGCATGCATTCAGAAGCGAATTAGCGCCACAATGCGAAGATCATTTACGAACAAACAGCATTAGCCTGACCCGAACAAGCCAACAGATACGTGTATCGAATGTGAGCGTCAGACACCCGTACACTATTTATGTTAATGATATCAAAAACCGTACAAGGAAATAAATACAATAGGACAGTCGTGTCTTGCTATATTAGACGCCTGAGTCGTAGGCTGTACAATTGGTATCCCCTGCTTTGTATATAATGCTCGTTTGTAGGATTCAGATACGGAGCGGCTACCAGGAAGAGGCCGTGACTTATCCACTGAACGAACTGACCGGCAAAGATGTACCGCCATCTACGGGAACTTGATGATGGCTGATTGATTTCGTTATCGGACCTATCTAGTATAAATTAACTGACTTGTATGTCCACTTAATGAGAAACTGCTTCGGACGTACTCTTTAGATAATTGTATAGGTGTCACTGACCTAGTTAGTATCAGCTACAATTCATTATTGTTAAGCATGTAACCTTTGTTGTTAGATACAATACCTAATCAGTTGCTGAATTATAGTAAATAATGTAGGGAAATGGGCACACGACCATGCACATATTCTATTTCCACGTCTTGTTAGCGCGATTGTTAGTGTGGAATCGGTGTCAACGGATTAATCTCCATACATTAAAGTTCTGTGAATATATTCGAGCGTAATCTTTATATTTCGAAGAATTCGTGTACCGTAATGTATTTAAAATAAAATATGCAATTTTTGAATCAATTTTACTGTAATTAAAATAACTCGAGCACAGTTCAAAAAACTCTTTCAAAGCCCAGCAATTAAAGGATGATAGCATGGCCTTTTAATTAGCCATTGCATTGATCAGCATTGTCGTAAGAATATTTTGACATAATTAAGTTTACTCAGAATCGTAAAGATAGATACTGTTTAGAAATAATTAACAGAGTAAGCTATTTTATCCGGCGTATGCGCTTGAATATTATCCAATAATGTTACATTTACGCCATTCATATTGTTCCGCAATAGCATGCTATTTTAAATGACTTGATAGTCGCACTCGGGTCGCGTCGAGGGTAATAGTGCTTGCGGGTCATTCATGTTCCACTCCGCCCATAATACGCCCCACTTTGTTCATTTCTTTAGTTTCTATGTTGGAAATTATTGTATTAAGTAATAAACATTGTGCAAAGTCTTGTAAACTAAATATCATTTTATACAACATTCTAACACACGTTACGCGTCACTGCCTGCCTCAGTTGCGTGGTTGTATTTCGGTATGACTGCCGTCCTGAGGTCTCGGGTTCGACCCCGGGTCGGGCAAAGTTATATTAGATTTTTCCATATCAGCCCGGAGTCTGGAATTTGTGCCCAATATGGCGATAGCCCTCCTATCACAACTGGGACAGAACTAAGCTCGTCGAAATGTGGGTGTACTAGTTGGCTAGTGCGCTTTTGCCTACCCCTTCGGGGATACAAGCATGAGCTTATGTATGTTATGGTACGCGTCAAAAAGGATTCATTTCCACCATAAGCTAAGAAATTACTTTAGCACAGTCTCGTACGTGACAGCATTTAATAAGAATTGGCTATATACACTGGTTTCACATAACTTTTCAAGCAAACAAGGATAATATTTCCACGTGCCATGTTAAATAAATATTATTTGAAATACAACTTTTATCCTACATTTTATAAGACATGTTCTTTGCAATATTATTGTGTTATAGCAAGAACTTCCAGTAGTTGATTACCTGATCGTAAGGTTATCTCCATCAATAGATATGTAGAGGGATCTTGGATTGTCTTTCCATCCTTGGAAGAAAGGATATAAGAATTGGGATAGGGAGAGAGGATTTTACACTTCGGAAATTATTGAACGTTTACTGATTAGAAGAAAGACGTACCTAAATCTACAGTATAGACATGTCTTGTTGTTTTATGTTAAACAAATAATTATTTCCGTTTTAAAAAAAAATTCAATATCAAATCAGGCGTATAATTCCAATTAGTTTGTTCTAGCATTAGACGAACCACTAAACAAATGAAGTCCCACATTAATACAAATCCCAATACAAACATTAGGCTCTAGTTAGAAAAGTGATTATAATTAGACCAACCTGCAAACAAACTCGTTTTCGCCGAGGCAGAGGTCGAGACACATCTGCCTAGAGCCAACTGTGTGAGTCTTCTTTCCATGCCCCTTCAGATGGTAGCCGCGTACACGATCGAAACACCACGCACGCTCGCAAGGACGTACTCCTAAACATGACTTTTGGGCGTAGATTGTGAATACGGGGAACTGTGACTTGGTCAATGCACCTGCAATCAAAAAAGTTATTTATCATCAAAATTAAAGAGCCACGAACCGATTTAATAAATGGAAAGGAAATACACGTTCGAAAAGTAACTTATAATTATTATTCATGCACCGTTAATAGTAGGTTGTAAATTGCTTCAAGGCGGGAGAAAAAACTCAAAATGTTAAATCGTCGATCCCATATGTACCGTTAGGCCGCTATGAATATAATTTATGCATTACTTTTATTGGATATGTTAATAGAGAAATATGAACATTTTTCTCTCGATTATGAACGTAACGTTCTTAGAAAAATTTATGATCTTCGATTTCCCATCCTTTTTGTCGTAGCTTAATCTCGATGTTATTGCTTGTTACGACATTGTACGCCTTAATTGTGGTCTTGAATTTGTATCGTATATTATAATATATGAAAAATGCATTTGATTACATTATTTGAAATGCGGATTGAAGTAAACATGGGCACATAAATATAATTTTACAGTTAAATCTCTCATTACAATATTTTATAGTTTATGAAAAAAGTAGTCTTATAGTACCTAAATTTTACAGTGTTACAAAATCGTCATTTGATGATTATACATAGTACAATTTAAAAGATGAAGAGGTTTTTAAAAATATTATTCTATTACGTTAATTTGTGCGAAAGGCCATTAACACGTCGTCACGTTTTATTTATTACCGAGATGGTCAATCATTTTGCTTTTTACACCTTAATCGCGCTCTTGTGGTTTTGCTAAGATATAAAATAGTTTGTGGCTATTCGCTTCATCATTTCAGTAATTTCGCAAAGTTTACAAATTCTTCTAAATTATTGCACTAAATTCTGGTCTTAGTCAAACGTTGAGACGCGCAAACAAAAGAAAGCCCCACATACATAATTATCCAGTAAAATAAACACATCGTTTTACACCTATTTTTATTAGAGTTCAAATGGTTTTGCGCATGAATGTGTCTATTCATAGTAACCAGGTCAAGTAATTTACAAAGTGATGCTTAAACACATTCGTGTTTTACTTTTAACGGTGAGAGTATTTTTTTCACCAATATTCATGAGCATAGTCATGCTGCTGTTGGTATTCAAACGATATGTTGTGGCAAAAAATCGGAACGCTCCACTCGTTTGAGCTCATGTCTGTATGTCGGCCAAACGAGAGTATTGGCACCATTGTACCACCTGCTATGTTCCGGTTTTACTATACGTGAACACTTAACACGCATCCATTTGTGCCGTTATTGTTACTTTTTATGCTCATTAGTCTATTCATGATAATCGTGTTATATGCGCAATTGAACTCGTATTGACTATCGTCATTGTTTGTTTTGAACGTATCAATCTAATATTGGGAGATATGAATGAAGGAACCGTGCTGTTATAAACATCTACAGCACGAATGGGCAGGCTCGACCGATTTGATACCACTGTCTTACAGTAAACCGAAAGTGGAAGCTCACTGTACCTTTTTTATCGGTGTGTGAGATTTCCAATGCCCAAATTCTCCCTCCCCTTCTCAATCCCTATTCTTTTCCTTTAAATTTGGCAACGCACCCACGATTCTTCTGGTATTATGGGTATCGTTGGTGTCTATAGGCAGTGGAGATCACTTACCTTCAGGTGACCTACTTGTTCGTTTGCAAATCTCTGTTTATACTTTTATACTTTTTTAACTAGATACATACGAATATTGTACATGATATAAATAAAACTAACCTGGCAACTGATCAGCGTCAGAACTGAACAACACGCAAAGTCCAGTCTCGTAGTTAACTGCCCGACAAGTGTCATTCGCCTGACACTGTTCCAGGCAATCGGTCAACATCAGGGTACCGGGGATATCGTCTAGTATGTGAGACGGCGCCGAAAACACATACCTGCGGAGGTCAAGTTTGTTTTATACGAGCACGGCAAAGTGACTAAACTACACCTGATGGTAAGCGAAGTGCAGTCCAAAAAATACAGTGGCCACTGACAAACAATGGGTTCATCAGTGGGCACCAGAATCATGCCGGCCTATTCTTCTAAACACTCCGAATCCGAAGAGAGAAGAAGCAAATCGAGGGGCTTACAAGGCAGGTGCAGACACAGGTGCCCTAACCAATCATCAAGTCATGCCGCAAGCCCCTCGAGAGAACTGGAAGTACATTGGCTGATCCTAGAACGCGAACCACACAAGGAGTATGAATCACTATGGCAGGCTTTAGAACCATGTGTACGGTGATCGCCATCTGGGCAGATACGAATATCCTACCACCAGCTACGAATAACCATCAGCATACACCTTGGAGTAAATAATTTACTAGATATATTTGCGGCTTTAATCGTATTGGTGCGAGCCACTTAAATCACTTTCCTCTGACATGCCGTGAGTGAAGTCGGATCTCGATAGCTTTAACGTTCGTCCAGTTGCTTCGACTAAATAATCTTAATTACCTCGACGGTAAATTTTATCGGTCACAAGTTCGCGTGTACTCTAGATATTAAGGTATAATAAGGGTATTTCATTGAGATATATCTAAAATAGCTATCTGGACTCACCCTGTGACAAGCTCGAAACCAATCATTTCGGGATCACATTCTTCAAGAGAGTTAGCCGGAGCTGATGGTGCTGATGCTCCACTGGGCGCAGATGGTGGCACTCCTTCTGATGCCGTCTCTGGTACAGGAGCTGGTTCCTCGATAGGGTCTTCAGCAGCAGGCTGAGGTTCGGCAGGTGGTGGAGCTCCAGGGTTTTGGTAATCCTGAGGCGCCGCCACCACAACGGGTTCCGCTGAGGCAGACTCTATTGCGAGATTGTCCTGGGGTGGTGCGTCAGCCGCCGATCTTAAAGTTCCTTCGAATTTTTTCGCAGCTTCGGCAGCGCACGCCACAAATAGCAAACTAAGTAAAAGCCGCATTATGCTGTTTGAAAGAGGCCGTGGCAACATTCGTTATCTGTAACAAAAGAAAAGTGTTGATTAAAAACCTTTACGGCAATTTAAATGCACGTAATTGCATGGGAAGCTTTAGAGCTATTTATCGTACGTAAAGCCGCTTAACTTTGCACGCGAACATTCTTTATAGAAGCAGTAAAATCGTTAATGTCGTACGACAATATCAGGGACATTTTGTTGCAAATGGAGACATGTAATTAATTCAGCTATTTATAATTTTAGATTTCTTATCGGAGAGAGTGTAGCTTTTATATTTTGACGTTTTTAAATCAGAAATTCTTCTGGTTTTCTTTGAGTAATTAATATTAACTACGTATATTTTTCATTATGATTATGATTGATGAACTCGTGTGAAAACACTAACTGAAACAATTGAGAGTACTTTATAATGACGTTAGCTTTTATTAATTGCGGGTTAATTATAACTAATTTATACCATTGTTTGTAACATGTAATTTAGAACTTTATCGCACATTAGATACGCCATTACTATGATCATACGCCGAAAGATTTTTGGTTTGCGTGATCCATATAAAAAACTATCGTGACTTCGCTCACTTTGTTCCGAACGCTTTGTAAGACTCATGAAACTAATACACATAATTAGCCACGTAAATTGATCAAGCTGGCTCCTATTTTATTACAATAAAATAGATTCACTCTTTAACGTATCAATACAGTGTTGAATATTATTTATCATTATTTTTGTCGATAACAATATGCGAATAAGCTGTGATAGGAAGCTGCATTACGTTACGCTCACGTTCCACGCACAATGTTCGCGTAACGGTTTTAAGTCTCGTCGCTGCTCGTCCACTTCGTGGTCAACGGTACTATTTATTCCTATTTTATTCTAAAAATGTATTGGCAAAGCCCGGAGCGAAATAGCAAATTACATATTGTTAACATTAAACGACATCCTATCAATAAGTATTGTAAAGTTTTTGTCACTTTTGTAATGTAACGATGTTATTATTATAGTCGCTTAAATATGTTTGAATATTAAAAAGAGAATAGTCTAAATCGGTATATAAATGCTAGAGATGTTTACGAACTTTCAAATTGATAACGTGCTCGTTTACGTCCATAAAAACAGTTGATGTTAAATTGCTAAAATATTTGCATATAACAAAGGCTAGCGTGATTTTGCAAAAATACACCGAAGAAAAGTCAACAGACTTTATATTAGTTACTCTGTATTTATTCGTTCATAAAAAGCGCCGCTATTAAAGTTTTTTAATCTCGTAATTGTCTCATAGAAAAAAAAACACCATGCCTCGGAAAAATAATTAAACTCCTCTGTATTGGCATGACAAATTAAGCGACTTTTACACCTAAATGTCACGGTTGTAAAGTCGATTTAATGATGATTACAATAAAACGGAGTTTACGAATATTGTGGGAACAGATCAGAGTAGAGCAGAAACCAGTTCTAATAAAAAAATCGTAATATTATCTGGTTATGAACCGTTGATGTTTCGCAGTTCTAACGAATTAACATGTAAACACTGTCCACGCCGAAGTTAATTGCATAGCATGCAGAAAGTAATTATTTATGACGTCGTTGTCATCAGGTGTGTGGAAGGCGAAGCGTACACCTGTATCGCAGAGCCGAAGGAAACCTAATTCATTTCATGCGTCGCGTCTCGTGTCGCTCACGGCTGATAGCAATTTGATCTGGACGTCCATTAGGAAAATTGAATATGCGCTTGCAAACGTTTCCTCTGTCACATTGTTTTAATAATATAAATACAATGTATCCACATATTAAAGCAACCAATTTTAAAGAGTTAGATAGAATAATGTTAGAAATGGTCGATGCTGAGTGCGGTCTTAAGAATTTTCCAGAATAAACATTGAATAGACCGTAACCACGACAGGTGTTATTTGTCGTGGTGTTGCAGCCAAAGTTCAAGTCGAAGTATTAATAAACGATCGGACGTCAATAGCGTAAAATAACAGGAATATACAGTCTAGCTGAGTTTGTACTAAATCCAGTGTTTCTAACAATTTCTCTAACATTTACCATAATTCTGCCTGGAGAAGGAAAGGCTGTGTAAGGGTACATCACTATTTGCCGATCATATTTTCATTGTCATATTCAGTGTTAGGTTGGTTTAGTTATCATTGTATTTTTTATTCGTAAATTGCTTGTCGATTTGTGAAGTTGATTGTGAGAAGAAGAATTGATCTATTATGAGTCCAAGTTTTTGTATTTTGGATGATGACCGATCAAAAAACATTTACATGCCAAATAATAAAATATATTCAAATGATACAAAACCGTTTCATATTTGCAATATAGATGTATTCATAAATTTTTTACAATCGATCTTGTTATAATTTATTTTATATGTTCTATATCTTATATTTGAATCAAAATGCGTTCATTATATTCTAAATGATATATCGAATATCAATGTCTTTCCTTTTCCGCTATCTAACCTAGAAAGATTTAATAGTACGCTCATAGTAACTATAGAAGAGATATAACTATATAAATTTAATTGAATAGCTTTTACTGCATTGTTAAATTGCATAGAGATTTACCATAATGAATTAATTTAATTAAATGCTTGTTCAACCACAGCTTCTGGTTTCGCAGAACTTATTAGATTTCTATTTGTAGTACCTGATATCTGATAATTATGTTTTAACAAAATCGCCATAAAACCATGTCATATACATCACCTTGAAATCAAAGTTCTCTTGGAAAGGTTTCTATTTATAACTCAATCGTCCGTATTCTACCGACCGATATTAAATACAGTGCTACTGTTATGACAGACATAATGTAAAAGCTTTTTATGTACGTCGTTAAAACAGGCTATTTCGATGACTTGTATACTCGGCGATGATAGACTGTGAGTGATTCATCCATAACGAATAGAACGTCTTTATTGCACGCTGTATACTTGACAGTTTTATTAAATGAGTAAATTATTCAAATAACAGGCCATATCGATCGATTTAAACATCATGTACACTCATCACCCCAACACGATGACCCGTGGCACCGGGGTCGTGTGCCAGAAGCAGCGCTTGCATCGACTGTTTTTCATTATTATTATAGGTTGCTATTATCGTACCGGGTAATAGTGTATGCTTATTATTTTGTCGACGATATATTAAAACCTACAAAACTTTCTAATTTTATGTTTTCCAATTAATTGTATGCATATTATTTGCAAGACAAAACTTTTTTGTAGTAAAACGTGACTTTCAATTAAAATATATGAATATGCTTGTCCGTACAATTTACATTCCACGTCTTATCATGCAAGATTTACACTTGTCCAGCCAGTCGATATAAGAAAAAGTTGTCGAAAAAATGTAGCCCAAACGCGATTACCATCAGAAAAGTAACAAGTATGGTAGAGATAAATCCACGGCCTCTGTGGACAACATTCGCGGTACGAATGTGCGGGCACGTTGCGCTCGCCCCGAGCATCGATCAGATGGGGTCAGCGCATTCAATGAGCCGGATGCCTCCAACCAGCTATTTACGTTTCACCATACCCGTACTGGTTGGCACACTATGGGTTTCGTCTTCGTTTTCTTATACGCATTGCTATCGATAGCCCTATTTAAGTTATTGATCGCTTATCCACCTAAACGTTTTACATAGAGCAGCGTTGTAAACAAAGTACGGTAATTTTTTTAGCTATATGAACATTGTACTTGTCTTGTCTACGTAAATAAACACGAAATTTTATAGTCATTGCAACACAAACCAAAGTTTGTCGATAAAAGTAACATATAATACGCCCAGCTTTTATGATCTCATAAATTTTATGCGAACGCATACACTGATAAATACAGAATCTTATAAATGGTGAAATGTAACGTATAGCCCGCAGTATCGTAGTACTGTCCACCATAAACGACTACCGTTAACATAATTACAGAAGCTATTTAAATGCATCTACAACACGACGCGACGCGACGCCACCAACCGATATAAATTGATGCACTTGTCAGAACACAATAGAGAAGCTAAACAGCTTAATCCACTTGTCTGTAAACTATTAGGCGTGTCTAAGTTCAACCATTACTATCGCCTGGAGAATGGCCCACGGATTTACATTGAATGAAATTGTAATTTGTTGTGTCGTTCTCTAATGGGACATGCGGCGATTTCCTTGTGTGCTAAAGCTGACGAGGAGTATGGTGGCGCTCCGCCGTACAAGGCGCAATCCTCCGCGGGCGTCAGCGTGCCTCATTGTTCCATACTGTATACGAAATAAAACACATTAACGCCATACAACTGATCTCATAAATTCTCTCTATATGTCCATTTACTGAACATAACGCTGTTGGAACTGTGCTTAAAAAACACGACGCACTTAACGCCTCATAATAATGTAATACGTTGAACCCGTCTAAAGTTTTATTGTGAGATGAGTTATTAAATTATGTACCAAAAAATATGCAAATTAAAAAGCTCGCAATAATGTAAGCTTTTTCCTTGTACTGTTGTTTGAAAAATAAAATCAATTTAAGCATGGTTTGCATATTATAATGAATTTGCTGATCTGTGTATTTAAGGCCATGCACTCACTGTGCAACATTTATTACTCAGAAACTATGCAAAATGAATAATCAAATTTTTATTACCTATGTACTCTAGTAATACTGAAATCCATGGGCGAATGTTGTTGCTTAGTATAATTCAGGTTGTTAGTTCGTCTGCCCCCGAAGACCGTAGAAATAACAAAATGCGTTACCGCGTCACGGTTCCATCTAGCTAGTGAATAAATGGCTTAATTTGATTGCCTGTTGAACTTTTAAAGATGGTTACCGTTTTAAAATAATTGCCCCTGAATTAATATAGCCCACCTTGATCCATACATATGTAGGATGTGACCACAATAAATCAGCGCAACCCTATTAATGATTATGTAGATTTTTAACTGTATCGATTATTTTTAATGAATTGACTAATACGTACTAAGTATTCATTTTCATTCATTCATTATAATTGTTTAATTTGCTACAATTTAAATTGAACAAACCTGAAGGAAAGTATGAATTTTGTTTCAACAAAAACCGGTCGCTCGTTGCTATAATGTATTAATTATTAAATGTTGAAACGTACTAGCAATAAACGTCAACTGTACTTTTACAACCACATCGTACAGTAAATAGATTTCCCTATTTACTTATCGTTAAAAGCGGCTTACGTGGAGATGTAACATCATTAGAATAACGTTACTGAGATCTGCTCAACTTCGCATGGCTGACGCTGTATAACATACATAATTGGCTCATTACTCACTGAACAACGTTGCAGTGAGTTGAGTAATCCAAGTAATCATATTTAAGTCTTCTTGGAAACGTAATGATGTCAATACTCTAAAGATGCAATATTCCGAGTGGAAAGTACATATAACATAACATAAGCTCACGCCTATATCCCCGAAGGTGTAGGCAGAGGTGCACAAGCAAACTAGAACACATACATTTCGCCGAGCTTATATCCATCCCAGATATGATAGGGGGCGAGCATATCGCCATATCGGGCACAAATAACAGACTCCGGGCTGAAATGGAAAAATCCAATATCACTTTGCCCGACCCGGGGATCGAACCCAAGACCCCAAGACGATAGTCATTCCGAAATACAACCACGCCACCTTGGCAGTCAGTACAGAAAGTAAATATAGTGATAAATATTTATGACTAGAGATACATTTGAATAAAGCACTAAGTAGCTCTCAGATGTTCTCACTCGTGAGGTTAGTGGGTTGTTGCACTAGATGCGAGGCTGCTCTACCGCGATTTACATTAATGAGAGAATCTCGATTTCTTCCGTTTCGAAGTGTACACATTCAACCGCTTTTACCTGTTTGATTAGACATCAAACACAAACTGATACTGCGGTTTATTGCACTCTCATCTTTTTATGGATAGTTAAAAGCAAAATATGCTATCCATTTCAAAATTAAATGGACAAATACTGGTTGCAATTATAGTTCCGTAAATTGCTTTTCCATAAATGATTGTCAGCATAATGTGAAAGTTGTAACTCTTCCACTGTGCACATGGCTTAGACATTGCATTCCTAAGAGCAGGTGGAATTGAAGCTTTAATGCGTGTTACATTTGTTACAACTCGCGGTCTCGAAAGCATTGTGAATCCATTTCAATGAACAGATACAATTACCGGCTATAAATTTACGTGGAAAAGATCACATTTCCAATATGTGGTGCAGTCACTACCGGCGTTTTATATTTTTGTGGTCTTCCAACCATTACCAATAATAAATGACTCATGTAACGAGACATCGTAACAATAGACCAATTTTAGATTCCTTTCGGGCACTATCATCGCTCTAGAAGATAAAAATAATAATCAAAATAAAAGTAGATTCTAGTTGATTGCCTGTAGGCACTGCGTGAATGTCGGCAATAAACGCTCAAACGTGTCTTTAAACAATAGTAGGAATTTAGTTTATACGTGCCATCGAAAAGGTTATGTATCATGTTCATGCAGACTTAAAATAAAAGCTGTAATTTTATTGAATCGTGGCTTTGGTTTCATGACTCTCGAAACACATTTTTGTGTGAAAAAACCATACAGTCGTGTACGGAATGACTCGACCAACGTTCAGAATAGTGTAAAACGTGGGCTCTTAAACAGCTAACGTATAATCCCTAGTAGTTTTCTCTGCTATTAATCATGTCTGCTCAATGACGGACTAGCGGCTAAGTCCTATAATTTCACAGCATTGTTCACGGCAGCATAAGCTCAAATCAATTGGAAGTGGGTTTTTAGTACATTCGTTGCATCCGCGAATACCTTCCAGTGGCATACTGTAAATATAAACTATGAACGTTGGTTTTTGCAAATGTTCACTATTCACAATTACTTTTATTGCTTTATTCGTGGAAGAAAGTAGTTGCGGTCTTTCATGTATTATCGCATGCGACATAATAATTTGAATCTATTTCTACCCACATCGTCCACTGCGGTGTGATGTGTAATTACATCCGTTTTTCCCTTGGTTTCGATTAGTTCCAGCGTAGCTTACGTTTTTGTTATCATTTATTAATATTGCATGCAGGAAAGCTATCTCATACACAATTTATAATCGTAAAGTTTGATGAGGCGCAGTTTCTTGATCTCCCTGAATACTGTTAGAAACCGAATCGTTATTTTAATAGTCACTTTAAAGATACAAGGAAATTAAATTTTTGATATATCACATTTGGTTTCACAATTTATTCTTAATGTGTATTTAATTGACAGACATTGAAGTCGATTGCTATACTAAATATAAAATACACACCAATTTAGAATTTCAAAAATATTTTTAATGTATTGTTTTCTCTTTCTTTCTTTCTTTCTACCAGCTCTTATCCCACCTTATTGTGGATATAATAATGGGGTCGGCATAACACATTTTTTCAAGCATGTTTCAGAATAGATTTGGCTTAGTTTTTACGACCGGCTGCCAGCCTGACGTCAACCCCCTCTGAGGGATCCAGTCCCAGGCAAATTAAATTCGAAAATTTCCATTGCCCGACCTGGAAATTGGACCCAGGCCCTCCCTGTCTACAGAGCTACACCTTAACAGACCGAAAGTGTATATGTCGTCAGAATCACTTCAAATATCTCTATTAAATCTCAGAATACTTGCACTTGCATTTTTTTTCTTCCTGTCCTCTTATTGTTCTTTCCAACGTTGTTTTTCAACCCCTTGGTGCGTAGTAGAGATTTGGTTGAATAGATTGTAGATCTTCAAACCTATTTTGAGAATATCTGAAGTTGAAAAACGCGCCGTCTACATTGCCTGAATTCTTCCGTATTACTGACGTATCCAGATGTATACGCGATGGCTCACTTGGGAGAGGTACGGACTGCCGAGACGAGTGTCGGCCGTTCGAGACCAGCTCCAAAAAAGAGCACACACCTCTGACTTTGACGTGGTAGACTAAGGCCTAACCCCTCTCATTAGTAGTGGAGGCCCGTGACCAGCAGTGGGACAGTAATATTACAGGGCTGCTATTATTTATTATTATTATTTACTGACGTATTACAAACGTCGTCCTTTGTTATTCAGCAAATATTTGTGAAATGTAAACAGGTGAAGCGCCGCGTTTCTTATTTACACTCATTAGACATGCCAGCGTAAGTGTTCGCTACGAATAAGTTTACGTAAAGCACTGGCTCTTGTATTCAATTTATCTCAACTGACTGCGAAACGATTCATCTGCTTGATAGCATCGATTTGTGCCATTAAAAGTGATTTTATGGTCTGTGTAGCCACAGGGAGGTTCGTAAATTTCGCCTAATACTGGTTTTTATCCTGTCACCACCTTATAGGGCCTGCACACATCGCCACCTGTTGGGCCAGCGGCTGCGCAACCGGTTGTGGAATTTTCTTCGTTCTCCAAATATCTCGAATTCATACGAAACGGAACGGGACTAGAAGCGGTACGAGTATATGAGGAATTCATCATTTTCATAATTTTCTTCTTGCCATGTTTGTAGCTGTATTGGGAAACGAGATTTTATGATAAAGTCGTGTCTGTGAATCATTTCGGTGAATAACAAAAAGATTAGTTACAAGTTTACCAACTATTGCGCATGAATGAATAAATTCATTATGAGACTAGTTTTCTATCAAATCTCCTTTCACCTGCCCATATCCCACTCCAATATGAGGTGTATCTAATTATGATATTAAATATCCATTCTTACGCATACATTGAAATAAAACAATATAAATCCTGTTCCCATACGATAATGTGTTTAAAGATAACGCAACGTCTACATTATTTCAGACAGACTTAAACGCAAATAAAGTGAGCTTATTCACGCTAGCTTTGAAGCTTCACTATATTAACACGGCTGACGTGAAACGTCAAGTCTTAACACCCAACGCCTATGAAATAGTTGACTTTGTATTTCACTGTGAATGAAATAAAGCAATAAATGTTTATAATAGAACAGACTTGCACGCCGACCAGCCCCGGGCATCTTTAAGGTGCAACACCGACCACGTAATGCTTACTCTTGTCGGTTCCTTTTATTTCTAGATACTATCTATTGCAAATGTGTAAATAAACTGAACTAAATATACACACTATGCTCTGCATCTACGCGAATGTACTGCACGTACGACGCGACTCGTCGTTTTAATTGTGTGCAACGGAAAGAATATCTGACGCATACCAATGGCGACCCATTTCCACAGTTTCTCCAAGGAATAATTAAGGTGGTTTGCTCTCGGTAACCTGTATTCATAACGTTCTTTAAAAAGTAACAATATTACTAAGTAAAAACTTGCTTTGGCTACATATTTGTAACTACATACACATACAGTTTATAGGGACCTTATATCCTTAAATGGTGAACATCTATTTTTAATAAAGGTTTCATTCGAAGCTTTCTGCTTTCTAGGTACTCGAATGTAATAGAGCTAAAATTGCCGTGAAAATTCCAACGACCACTCAGCCTAGGTACATTGATTCTCGTCTCATCTAAGAGTTTTCACGATGTTGTTGTATATTTGTCGAAATTCTATTAAGCAAAGTGCACAGGCTGGTCGGCGAGCGTCATTGCGGCTTCGATCGTGCTGTAACGGCATCATCCATCATCTGTAATTTGATTTCTATGCTCAATTATTGCGTCTGCGGGGGTCGGGCAGGACGCGGCGCGGGCCTGACTGCGACGGACCCGTGCAAAATACATTTAAAAATATCTAGCCATTTTTGAATGGAAATATACGTATGTTTCATTTAGTATTGTGTTTAAATAATATGTTGTTAGTAACAAAATTACACCAATTAATCAACTGTTTTAGAATTTAAAAAACGGCGAGCTTTTTCTTTTATGTAGTGTTTAAAAGGGAATTGCGCTCCGTAGCCCGTGACACAGACAGCAGACATGATAATCATAAGTAGCACATGACAACGACGGCGGCGCACGCGCATCGGTCACGACCGCCGCCGTTTTGCCGCTCCTCTCGCCTCGAGTGACATTTCGGATGCCTAAGCTCGCCTCAGCTTTAACACACATATAGAAAACATCACCAACATTGTTGCACTTTAATGCACGTTTGCATAGTGTAATTGACGATACTTATGCGTATGATAAACATTAATAATGGTTTAAAATTATAGAGTTGTATAGTTTACCACATTTTTGCCTTGTTAATATTTGAGCCCTAATTTATAGTGCAATCATATAAAGGCATGTATCGTACATATTATCGTGTTACCACACCATCATAGCACTTTCTCATCCGTCAGCTCAATTACTGTGGATGCAACCGGCACTTTTCGTCAGGAATATTTGTGTTTATATTTGACGAGCTGACCAATGCCACTTGTTTATCCTCCATCCATCATAGCAACGTGACAAATGATGACGGATGCACTGGATACGACTGGCAATGAGACCACGTGTACTTAACGATGTTGTAGGACAGACCTAACGACATTCTCAATAGCCCTGTTTAGTGGCATGATCATTTTTATAGGCATGCTTTACAACATGTCAAACAAGACTCAAAACGCTAGTATTCGGTTTTTATATTCGTAAGATAATAGCTCAGCAAATAAATTGAGAAGCATCACATTTAGATGAATTAAACATTTAGAGGGTGTTGACCAGCCGCATAACGTTTCGCGCGTGTGAAGTACTTTTTACTGTTCGTTCAAGAGGTTCAGTGATGGCGATTATTACGGTGTCGGATCGTATCGTAAACTCGACTCTGCTGGCCACTCGGCTCTTCTTAAGTCGAGGACATTTTCTCGCAATGCACACAGATTTAAACCGAGCCTCATGTCGCTACATAGCTGCAATCGTCTTTTGCAATCGGATGATCTACACTCTATTTTCATTATTCTATACTTACATAAATGTTTCCAATTATTCAATATAATTTATTAACCAACAATTGGATAAGTTCAGACTAATTTTAAGACTAAAGCGGGTTCAGTAAATGAATCTACTCCTATATCTTTCAATTAAGGATAACAAGTAATTGAATTAGAGAGCTCGAGCAGTAAATGTTTGTATTTTGATAAAAGGAGATACATTGCCTTTATCTGAGTCGGAAGAACATATCTCCAAGTTTCAACAACAAGTTAGAGACATTTCTCGTTAATGCAATCTAGTATTGCGTCGGTGATATATCCCTCGATAGGATTGAATTATGAATGTTGAGACACTCTGTAAATATTATCTACTGAAATGAACAATATCAGAGGTTTGCACGCATAGCACAGTTTGGGTTCTACTATTGATATTCTAAGTGATATTTTGCCAATGACATTCAACAGTAATTATTATATATCTTATATATATCTATCTATATATATCTTTGTATTTTGCATTCTATAATCTGTATACATTAAATATTTTGCTGTTCCTTCTATTTTTAACTATTACTGTTTATTCTATATAGAATGATTGACTGTAACAGATGTGGCCCTCATCGTCGTACGAAAACCGTTTGTCACCCTCGCGTTGAGACAACGGCCTGATGATACAATTCACGGAAAAATCATTGCTATCTTTCATCGTATATACGGTTGTGAGGTGTTCGGAAATCTGTAGCTGACCATAATGACAACAACGTACGTGATAGATTCGATTTACAGGTTCACTTCAATCTTCACAGCAGTAGGTGCACGGGGAAAATTGCATTGCAGCTTTACAGCTGGTGTCCGTAGAATGGAACCGTCGGTGCGAACAAGCTCAATGGATCTCGATTTCATTGATTAGGCTAGTTTAGAACGTAATTATGGTTAGCAAACAACATGATATTGTGTAGACACCGACGCACGAGTGCTAATTATTAACTCAGTAGGCAGTTGTTGTTATTAATAACAACATAGAAGTTAATTTATTTCTCTTTAGTACTTATCTTCATTTTCAATGACAGATATATTAGCGTATTACGAGTGCGAATAATATTAATTTATGAAATCGACCAAAGTTTCAGAATCACTGCTTTTGAAATGTAGTGTTAATGTGTTTCGATGTACTCGTATTTCATCAAGCGCATCTGAAAATATGGCTCCATAACATAATCAATTATCTGAAGATGCATATCAGTTAATCACAGCATATCGTTTTATCGGAACATTTTCAATTACCAATGATACTCGACGAACTGCAAGCTTGATCATAGTGATTTATCAAAACGTGTACAGAAATGGTTTGCGCAATGGTCACTTTAATATCGAGAAGAGCGGGATTAGACCAGTTACGTGGGAAATAGGAAGTAAGCAATTGTATGTTGTAACCGGATTGTAACTAATAAAATTACATTACCTCATTAACCTCCGAATACTGAAACATAACTTAAACACTTGGGGTCGTTTTATGTGATTTGAGGCCGCGTTATCTGTCAAAATTGTGTGGCGCAAAACAATGTTAGTAGTCGTTAAAGTTGAGTAACGTTTCAGTATTCGGCTAAGATGTCAATTTTAAAAAGCCTAAACGGATGACGGACTGCACAATTTTTGAACATTCATGGATAAAACTTTATATTTCTAACCGTTTCTAAAATTAATGTCGTTTCAAACGCTCGTATAACTTCTAATAAATGAAAGAAACAGACAACTTCTGTTACGATACGCAAATATTTTTTATTTAATATTTTTTGTTTTAAGTAACATAACCCACAATCTTAAGTCCTTTATAGACGTATTTAATTACGTTTATAAAAGTGCGTAATACTCAATAGTGGCTACATGCAGTCATCTTCTAACTATACAAGTAATAACTAACAGCCATAACTCTCGCACTTAAAATCTACTTGGAAGCACTAAAATAATGAATGCAGCATTACCGACGCAGCACTGCGGGCTGCGTGTGAGGAGCATCGGTATTGAGCCCATGTCCGCAGTGGCATGTTTATAGCTAGTCTAGCGCATTTTATGCTTTCGCCCTGCCTCCATACGTCGATGCTGTGTATAGAACTATTCTTCCCTTTTATGTTTATGTTTTATTTTTATCCGCATTTTTCCGGTGCGGCGCGATAAATTTATTGACGCGTACGGCTTCCCGAGTGCCGCTTACTTCAAACAGATTGAGATGTGATCAGCACTAACTGCCTTATGATTGCAATTTACATTTAAGTCATTAGTCCTTTTACCTATGGAATGTTTATCTAAAATAGAAAGTTCTCTGACGCAGTGAAATCATAACAGCTACTTCATGTAAAGTGGTTGTTTATTAGTTTTTGTGCCATCTGTTTACCTCAGCAAGCATTACTATGAATGTGAAATTGAATTAGGGTACTAGATCTCATTTTAGCTGGCGTATTTAGTTTTTAATTTCTGCATTTTGGAGGCGTAAAATTATATCGAATACACATGTCATTATTGTGAATCAATAACATTTGTTATTCATTAGTAATGCAATATAGTTTTGGGCACGTATAAGGTTAGACTTAGCCGCGTCTCCTGCACTAAAACATTACACAAAACATGGTGTTTTTAATAATTTTTTTTCTATAGTCCATTGTTACATGATCAGGAGACCATAAAAAACCTTGTTTTGTGTAGGTGTTTTTTGTGTTTTGTTTTCAAAAAAGTGCAGGAGACGCGCCTTTAGACTACATAATATTTGTTTGGTGGTGCCATTCAAACGGGCGGGCGGTACTGCGCGGGCTGCCATGCCATGCGGGCGCCCGGCGGCAACCACGGCGCGGCGCGGCGCGACTCCAAACGCCTCCGCCTACCGCGCACGTCGCCATTGTTGCGATTTGCGCCTCCTTACCGGACTATCGCAATACCGATGCACCACGCACTCCCAATTAAAACTTACTTTACGATACAATAATTGTACTAATGGCAATAATTTAATTCAAAAAATAAAACTCAAAGCAGCAATTCTCCAAGAAAGGATACCAATAAATTGGTTTATTGCTGTTCTTTTTTTAAAGCGATACAAAATCTGAGGAAAAAAGTATTGTTTAGTCCGAGAGAAGTCGCCGTTATGGCACCGTGCCCATGTCGCTTGTTGGCCATTTTGTATGGACCATGCAAATCTCCACGTCAACTGCGAACCATCGTCGCCACATTAAGCTAATACGTAATTGATTGGTTCCCGCTGCACGGGAGAGCGGACATACTCCTGTCCCACTGATGGCGGATGCAAAAACACTAATGTTATAACGGTCAAGCCTTTTCTTCCGGCACGCAATATACTGAATTCTCACACAACTTTTAAAATGTAAATAAAATTGAACGTTCAGTCTCGAAGGCATTACTACCGGTTTTACATAAAATTCAACCAATTAGGTTCCTCGTGAATGCACAACATAATATATCGAATTAATCGTCTTGGCGGTACTCCCAGGCCTTGGAGATAAAACGCCAAGTGAATTTAAAACGTGTTATAATAACAACTTTTAATGTATGTAGGTCGAAACTCATTATCGACAGATAAATACATCTTAATGTAATGGTTAATATAATAGTTTAATAAACTACTACAAAGTTGCCCTCCATTCATGTAAAATACACACCCAATAAAAAGACATGGCTTATCAATTATGGACTTTTATTGCGGCCCGCCAATTATATGTTTTTTTTAGTCTTACCACTCATTATAATTGACTGAAGATCGGTCCGAAGTGCTAAAATATATTTTCGTTTTATTTTTTAACACCTGTAATACAAGTAACAGTAATTAGAATCGCAATGAATGAATGACAAGACGCGTGATTGTTTTATTGGGTGCTAACGGTTCACGCCGCGTTAATGATCATTTACTTGGTTTTGTTTCAACCATTATATTTGACGCTCTAGAATCCAAATAGCGGAAGAAGTTCCGTTGCGTGGGAGGCGTTCCACAAGGGTTACCATTGTTTGTTACACTTACTAAACTTTATCACCCAAACACATCAAATAGCTTGTACAAACGCGATATTCGTTTTAAGCACTTTTAATAATGATTTCTTTTTATTTTTCAAATTGGACCTTTTTAAAAACCCACACAATTTTTTTTTTTGTGATCTGTATATCGTGGGTCAATATTCAATTGTATAGACGTCGCGTCATCTCGCACCTACCGTTATCGGCGATTCATCAGATGTTTACAAGGCTTTCAAACACATCATCGCGCTATGTCATTATCGGGTAGCGAGAATAACAGATTTCTACCTATAACATTGAATTAATATGTCGTTAGCCGATATCACATACAAAAGCGAAACAGTTCGCTTACTGCAATCGTAACACAAGCTGTGCACTAACACTAAAATAATGTTTCAATCATTTAATTGATTTGATGATGGCAACATTACAACAGTTTAGCAGAACGATCTCGCACGTAATTTAAGTAGAGCGATGTATTGCGGCCGCACGATGAGACGCGACGCGAAACGATGTCGGCGCGCGAATCCCGTTGGGGCGGACGCCATTAACGCCCACCGCGCTCCGCACGCGTAGAAAAAAACGACCGCGGCATAAAGATGTCGCGTCAAGATAACAATACTACATTTTGACAACCCCGCCCCCATTATTGTTCCAGGATTTTTTTACTTTTAAAGCCTAAATAGATCTCTTTCGTAGATTCTAGTGTGATCGCTATCATCCTGTAAATTTGAGTACGTAAAAACCAGCTGAACATCTTTGCATGCAAAGTAAGTATCGTGCTGACCCGACATAACTGCAAGTTTCTAAACAGCGGTCGTAAAACATACAAGAACGCGTAGACCTCTAAGGCGGCTACTTTTACAAACCAGATTTTTTATGTTACATACATTTTAATGCGACATTATAACTACAGTTATCTATCACGTTAAGGCTCACTTGCTTGATAAATATCACAAGGTGAACTTTATGTGATAAATTCGTGTGTAATATCGTTTTACTGGTTTGCTTATTTAACTTATGATATGATTTATTACCGACACTATAATATCTATTATGAATTTGGTATAGTAAACTATACGCAACTATATAATAACATAACATAAGCTCACGCCTGTATCCCCGAAGGGGTAGGCAGAGGCGCAGTAGCGAACTAGAACACCCACATTTCGCCGAGCTTAGTTCCGTCCCAAATGTGATGGGGGGCGAGCCTATCGCCACATCGGGCATAAATTCCAGACTCCGGGCTGACATGGAAAAATCCAATATCACTGCCCGACCCGGGGATCGAACCCGAGACCTCGGAACCGAAGTTGTACCGAAATACCACCACGCCACCGAGGCAGTCCACTATATAATAAATTAAATCTAAAACCGATAGTAAAAATTGGTTTTATCTACTTTATACCTCTATATAAATCTAAGCATTAAGAAATATATATTCAAAGCTGTACAGCATAATATACGATGTAAAATTTAAATAATATTGCGTAACGCATAATGCTATCGGGAAAATACATATCGGTAAAGTGAATCGTTCGTTCCCATGAATAAAAAAATTGTTTAAATATGAAAATTCTACATATGTATGGGAAGTTGTAGAGATCGTGATTAAATACGCATCGGCTGAGATGTTCTTGCGAGGTAATTTAAATATTTTAATTCGTCATGGTAAAAATGAAAATAATTAGTGAAGAAATATGAGCTTTGGCGGCGGGCGGTCGTTGTTCTTATAAAAAAAATCAACTACATCTATTGCGCTATAACTAATGTCATTTGTACTATCTTCAAAACTTATAATAGATTCATTGATATCGATAATCAGTAATCGTTGCTATCATGGTAATAGGCAATCCTTAATGCATCAACTTGTCTGCAGTTAAATGGTTCAAAGCATCATGGCTCGGAGATAATTGCACTATAAACGTCTAAATCAATTTATTTGAAAGACGCCTTTTCTTTGAACGTAACATCAATGAATAGAAGAGCAATGAAAGAGCTAAAAAGTGGCTTGTCATGTACTGGCTACCAGATATTTATTACAATGCGAGGGTTAAAGGTAAAGCGGTATCGCATGTTGAATCTCTGATGGTCAGTCGCCTTGCATTGTCAATTAAAAGCCTCCGGCTAAGACCGCGACCGCCTTTTGCTTGTTCTATAGCAAGTACATAGATTATTTTCCAATGCATACCCTAGGCCTCGGGGTGGATGTAGTCTGGCCGTTTCCTGTATTACAGCCTGTGCGCCCGCTTTGTACTAATCTTTATGCCGTGTGTACACAATATTAACATAAATTCTATTTAGATTCCAATCGTAGAGTTATCAAAGTATTATTATTCCCGTCCATTGAAGAAACAATATCACCCGACATGACGCCTTCCGAATGCAGTTTACATATTATATCTCATCTGATAAATGGATCTAAAACGTGAAACCTCTCAACTAGTCGTTACAAGCAGCGTGATATATTTGAATACATTTGTAATAAAATTATACAATAATGGTTGTTTATGAATAATAAAGAACTCTTAGATAAGGCTTTTTCTATTTATGCGTGACCAAAATAAATGTTTTTATTTATCATTCACCTGTTGCAAGGTTGTAGATAATACGAGTATTCCATGAATATGATTCTACGTAATGCAATTCAATAGAATAGTTTTAACTAATATTTTAACAAAATCTACTGTTGACGACGATTGATGTACTGTACAGCGGGCTTAGCCAAGTGGCTTATGCGCTAGTCGAATAGAATAAATGTTTGGGATAAATAAATGTACGCTATATATAGCGTACTCCTATGTCATAACCATACATTTACTATTCTATTCGACTAGCGGATAAGCCACTTGGCTAAGCCCGCAGGTTATACAAGTGACGATTGTAATAAGGTATTAATTGTATTAGCACAAGAACGTCATGTGGCGGCACAGTGTTAGAATCCGAGGCGCGAGAACGTGATTTACGTGACAATAAATCAAATATAAATACTCAACTACTTAATCGAATTAGCGCCTAGTACAAAATACATAATTACTTATCAATGACACTTTTTGTATGAATCCAGTAGATTAATGTTAGCAAAGATGGTAAATCAGTTTGTTATTTTTCTGTAAAGTATTTGGTTACTCTTTATTTTTGAACATTAAAGAGGTTACAAGGACACAAAAAAATTAAGATTCCAAAAATAATTTCACTGACTTTAATACGAGCATGTGAAATGAAGGTCGCTCGTTTCATTAGTACTCAATTCTTTGGCGGGAAACGGTAAATATAACAGGATGATATTATGCGAACCGGTTCGCTGAATTCGGAAAACGGACAACGGGTCCAATCCGTACACTTTTAAAAGTGAATCACACTCCTTAGAACTGATCTCACCAGCTGTTGATTCCGAGAGATTGTTAAACGTTACTTCAATATATTCCGTCATAAAATTCATTGAGATAATTTCATTAACACGTACAAGGCCGAAATTTTTTTCGTCCCATATAGTTTCTGTTTTTATGATCGTCATAATATTTTGGTTTTGAGAAAGAGGACATATGAAATGCAGTTTCATGTAATGTTCCTCTCTAACATATTTGCAAAGATATAAAATATGTATACATTAATTTATCCGAATAACGACAGATGTGTTAGTAACCAGGTAACATAATTGGGAAATTTTGAAATCTTGACTAACTGTCATAAACGTATCAAAATAAAAAAATATATAATCCAGCAAACGTGATATGGCTATTGAAAAATTCTTATTTTTATTACTATCAGACACTATAAGTATGTTATGTGTTATGTAAACTCGCTAATTACTACATAGGCCTCTCGTCGTATAACACTATCGCTCAGTCGTTAGCTTTTTATAATTGAAAAATTCCTAGTAGTTAGTCATCAAGAAACCTTATGATTGACGTTCGCTAATCTCTAAAATATTGGCTTCGGTGCGTGGATCGAAGAATTACCTACCGTTTCACAAACTACAGCTCTTTCATTGTAGAACATAAGACTATAGTATAACTTTATTTATATTAACGTCTTGGTTTTCCCGCGCTACAATTTCGGTAATGGAGACACTTAAAAAGATCTCATTTAGTATCATCACATTAAACGCAACATTATAACTGTACTTTTATTTCCTTAATAGAAATCCCATATTCCGTACCACATTAAGTCCTTGTTACTATATTGAATTATTTATTCCGATAAACTTTAATTGGTTTGAAATATATATTAGCTACGATAATTTCACAATAGCTGCAATTGTCGAAGATGAAGTGTGTTATTTGCTATACATTTGCTCTAAGTGCTTCCTCAATGTCTAATAAGATGTAATGACATATTATTTCTGAAGATTCACGAATTCCGAACGCGGTAAAGATATTTTCGGGGTTACTGACCTGAGAGCACCACAACCGCTAGCCGCTAACCGCCACCTCCTGTCCTGTCACCAAAAAAACACATTATTAAATCCCAATTTTATGCACCATACAACAATCTGACGTAATATAACACAAACGAGCATTGGCTTAATCTCGTAGAATACATTTCATAATTGCAATGAATATCATGTAGATAATGTATACAAATTATTCCGTAACAAGACATAAATAATTTAATATTTCATAATAGTAATGCTGCATTGTGTTATTTAGAATCGCAAGTGGATGATTGGTGTTCACGCAGTCGGTAAATTCTCCGCGAATGCACGCTCGTGCTCACGTGTTTTCACCATCGGATTCAGGAACAGAACCATCTCCGTCGTATCGTCGTGTAATTACGTTCATTTTACTCAATACAATTTCCAAGAACCTGAGCATAATATCGTTGCGTATTTACATAAGTAAAGCTGTTTAGAACCAGGGCTAGATGGGTGTACCTGGTTGTGTTGTGTTTACAATATATCAGTAATCGTTATACTCAAAGTGTATTACCACGGACTTACGGCTATATGTAATACAAGTATGTGTACTTTACTGAACAGACAATTCAATTTATTAGTCTTCTTGTAAATAAATGTTTCGCTCTAATGGTTTCTAATATACATTTAACGTACGAATCGCTCAGTGAGCTTGCGCTGAATATATTATATTAAAAACATATCCAGGCAACATGAGTACTTCCCATAAAATTTCTGATTAAATCCGACAATAAAAGCAACGCTAGACAAAGGCCGAACCGCTGCATATACATACTCTATTTTACGAGCAATATTCAAGGCATAAAACAGCAACTTTATCACTTATAATGTCACAACATACTTATTCTCGATCATTAAATAGCTATTGATCTTAAAATCAAGCTAAAACTCGCTTTTGTCTAATAAAATGTATATTGTATAGCGCAAGTTGTGATTGCGATTGAAAATAATATAAGCTATGTTTTATTTAAGTAAATAGATTTGTAAACGCTCGAGAGAAGCCGGTTATTCAAATTCATCACTTTCGTATTCTGGGTTGACGTTAGAATGGGAGTATTTTGCGATTTAAATAGTAACTGTACCCACTTTACATGACCTGTTCTCCGTCTACGTCTTCTGAATTAATGTGTTTCTAGGAAACTAATTAATATGTTTCTTTTGTTTCAGGTAATTTATCTTCTTATTTTGTTTGGTTAAGAAAAACTTATCAACATTCATTATCGGTATGTACTTGTTTTTAAAATAATCTCAGAATACTTTATAGTATACGAGAAGACACGATTACATTATGACATTATAATTATTACCAAGAGACATGACAAAGGCATAATTTAAAAGGACACGCATGCGCCTCAGCGGCACACTGTACAAATAAAAAATCAGGTTATGAAATATTAAACATTTTAACGGTTTTCTTGTCATGTAATTAAAGCACAGCATTCGAAAAAAGTGATTTGTACACGTCAGTTTTCATCAGGTCCGTGTCGCTCACTCGAAACTCGGACCGCTTATCTTATGCCAACTCAATTTTCTCAATCTGTTCCATTAATCAAATTACAGTACCTATATAAGTTACGTCACCCGGCGACCGCTCATCTGTATCCCACGGTTGAACTGACCGGAGGAATACTATCGCTTAGAAAAAGTAACCAATCCATCAGAAGTTGTCTTGACTGATCCTCCTGATCGTTGAACCTTAAACGGCACTTCGACTCCCGTAGTTTTATAGCTTAGTATACACGCTCTACTGGAGCACAATCGCGATTTTCCAATTAAATAGTTTAAACGGAATTCCGAGATTTAACCTCTTTTAAAAATGACCGGTTTTGTTTGCTGGAAAGTCTCGGTATGGTAGAATTCAGTCACTGACCTCAGTATTTTAAGGAGCTACTATATGTATATCAAGGAAATATCACGCAAATATTGTAAATCCAAATATCTGAATCTTATAAAGATGACATTTGCCTGACAGTCGGCATTGCAAATAATATGCTTGTCCAGAACACACCCTCTCAAAATCAATCACTGTCCAAATCCATTATTGCTATTTTTACATCATAATATGTCTATACATATTATCAGTTACATCTCTACTCATAATAATAATTTGATAACAACTACTATTAGTTGCGGATATATGTAATACTAATTAATATCTATATACAAGGTGTTTCATAAAGTTGGTATCAATAATAACTAACACTTAAAAAGAGACTGCATAGCAATTTAGCAGTCAAGCGAAAATTTCATAAGGCTCAAAGTTTTTGAATAATGGATACTTGATCTTGTGACGAAAAATTATTTTCTGCCTCATTGGGTCAGCTCCAGTACATTTATCAAAACCACCTATGGGATAGTTCATTATTTAATACTAATTGCAATGATTTACAGGTCGCATTCCGATTTTAAAATTCCCTTGCTTCATAATTGAAAAATAAAAATTTGAGTAACTATTATTAGTTATTATTATTATGAGTAGAGCTGTAACTGATAACTAATTTTATAAAAAATAAAAAATATCTCCGATGATAAACGATAGGTTTTGCTTTATAATTGTTAATCTACTAATTGGATTTATAAAACTATTAAGTTAGGAATACATTAGTCATAACTTCACGTTTGTGAGAGATACGTAGTTCGGCATCATTATACGCAAAATAAAATGCAATTTAATGGTCAAAGTGGTAGTTACAAAACCTTATATTTTAAATACGCGATGAGTTTTATTAATCTAATGGCTGTCTTTATCGTTAACTATGAGAGCGTTAGCAATTTCGTTCAAGTACATTTTTATGGCTACCAGGAGTTTTAGTTTTAATTAACTTAGTAAATAGAAGAGATCTCTAAATTCTACTATTAACGTAGAAACGTTAATATCAATAAAAAATACAGGCGGCTAATTTTAAATGATTACAGGGCCTAGACCGATGTAATCTTCAAGAAATGCATATTTATAGTTGCATAATAAAGGCCTTTCTTCCTTTAATTTGCTTCGTCGTAACTGTTGAATAAACTGATCTAATTCAAACTTAAATCAACCGACATGAAGACGGTGCGGTTGATCTTATCCATCATAAATATTAGAATAACGAAATCTATATCGTACTAACCAATCTTCAGAACAAATCCTATTGGAAATCCTATCCAATACAGAATGGCTTATTAAAAATAATTATAGCGCACCTAAAATAATATACAGCGGAACTCTCTCGATTTAACTTTGCTATGTGTTCTCTATTGGTTTTCAAGTCGCTTGTAAATTAATCTTAAAACTAACCGTAATAAAAACGTTTCGTGTCACTTTTTTGCTCAATTTTAGCAGCGGTGTCGAATATATCACTTCATGTGTAAATCATTTCTGATGACCCCTGTGGCTATTTGTTTTAATAAACAAGTCGATACGTATCAACAGCGATTTTTTTTACTACACGTCAAGATAGATCTTGTTTTTAACACTGCTTCATTATCAAGATGAAACGTTGAATAATATAGCGGTGCGGTAGTTGAATTCTATCTGTCATGATTTGTGAACACAACATTTGAATCTCTTAATTTTTTGCGCGTGTTATGTTTAATTACGGTACATTTAGATGTTGGTGAAATAATAAGCGCCGTTATTTGTTATTTATTAGTGACCGTCATATATCATTCGATATAGATTTTTTGTATTCACCCAGCGGTATACTGTTAATGGTCTGATGTGGTGATAGGCTGAGTGAGTAGAGCTTCAGGTTCTTGGCTGCACACGGACACCATCTGTCACTGTCGACAGTCGACACCCGCGGCCCGCCGGCCATTCTCACGAGACTAATACAAGGAAGCGGTTTTATCGTCGTTACCTAAGAACCCATTACCGAAGACTTTGCTTCCGATATTAGTACTATTTTAAGCCTCGCTTTGAACAGCAAATCTGCAACATTTATCGGCTATACTATTTCACATCTATCAACACATACATACGCACTCACGCCTGCATGGGGATAGGCATCCTGACACACCTCTATTGCCTCTTCCACTCATACAGCGTTTCATACATTTCCGCTGGTCGAGGGTACTCCGAACTTGCACTTTCCGATTATTTATTTCATGCATATAGGGTGGTGTCGGGCGCCCTCTCCTGGACATACCATTCAATTTTATACGATAAATATCTTTCGTAAGTCACCTTTCATCCATCCTCTCCACATGTCCAAACTATCTCAACATCCCTTTCTCAATCCTAGTCACCACATCACCGTTCAATTTAGAGCCTTATCATGCTATTCCTTTGACAATCAGCAAGCATCTACCAATACATTTTCAAATAATATTCAGAAGGAATGGTAGGTCGACAACCTATAAATATTTACTCATATCGCGATGGCACGCGGCTAAACAAACATAAACGCTTTGTGGTATCGACGTTTCATTTCGAAAAGTGCAGGAGTCATATTTGTTCATATGTTGTAATACATATTTCAAATGTATCATTACTTGTTTCCTATAACAATTTACTTCAATTTGTCATTTATTATCGTTGTTCGTGATTTTTTTAACGACATGCATATTATAGATTACACGCTTGTGGTTGACCGCCTATTTGGTCCTGCGTTCAACACCCAGTTATTTTTGTGAGTCTTTGGAAAAAACATACAGGGATCACTGCCCGGGATCTGAAGTTTATAACGATATTATCGACTAACAATTAGATAAATCAATTGCATCTGTCACAAACGTAGCATTACGTATTGAACATTCAACAAATATCACTGATGCCAATCTACCTTTGAAACTCCAAAACTTGATGACAACTAAACCATACCTTATCGGTGAGCGGTGTTCCTGAATTAATAAATAACACCCAACAGTCACCAGTCACCACACACGCATAGTCCTGACTGCTGACCACAAAGTAAGATTATCTTACTAATAGAGTCTCATGTCGTATCTGAAAATACGAAAGACTTTTAGTCTCACAACACTCAGACCCGAAACATATATTTCTATTGATATATGTTCTAAACAATGGTGAATTAAACCATGTCCAATCTGTCACCTCCGCTTGGCTCGAGCTGAAACATTGTTCCTTTCTGTCTGATGGACAGTGCCCTTGTCTATCACGCGGGTGTATAAAAATTTCAAGTTGCAGTTTCTTTAAATCGGATTAATAACCAGACACGTTCCTTTTTACGCTCGAAAACATTCTTGGAGCTTTATTATTAGTGTCGCGAAATCTATAACAAAACTTTCAAGATGTAAAGGATTCTCCGTTTATTTAAAAATATTTTTTTAATTTACGCTCTATTTCACTCTGAATCAAACATACGTGGGTAAATAAAAAAACTTCGATCCAATACCAAATTGTAAAAAGTAATCAGTCTGTCGAAATGTTTTGACTATGCATTTTATATAATTCGATTACATTCCTCAAAGCGGCCGTCGACCCGGCGCGGTTGCGGCGCGGCGCGGCTAGCGCGGGCGCAGTGCACAGTCGCACGACATTATTTTGGTAGTAATCTACGTGACGCCACGCACCTTTTGCAGCCACCGTTCCACTGGGCCGAATTATTATTGATAGATTTCACAGTGATGGAAAACGTGATTGTGTCTCGAGCCACTCCATTTCTGAATTTCGTGGAACGGTTTTGCTTGATAATGATAATTTAAACCCGTAACAACAACTCTATCTTTTGGAATAATCTTGCAGTTTTTACCAAAAAATGATTGTACTTATTCAGTTATGATTGAAGATTATAACAGTGCAAATCTAAATCCAGTTTTTGCACGAAATTTTCAATTGCTTTTAAATTATTTTGCTTTATCCAAAGTTCAGTGTGACATTTTGAAATTGCACTTGTGGTAGGTTTTTAATCTATTCTTTCTGACGCTTTATCTGTCGAAGTTTTTGTCGAATATGGTGATTGGTCATAAGCTAGCTGGATTGCACCTCGAGCCATTAATGTTTCAATAACGCACCTATGATTCTTCTGATATTGTGTGTGTTTACTGCCGATGGATGCCTAATAGCACCCCCTCTCTCAAGCAGTCTGTAGCCATTACCTCTCATCATATGGCCAATATATCAACATTAAACTTTTATGTGTTGAAAATGCTTAAGTTTTTATATGTGTCATGTATCTTTAAATCATTACATTACATTTATCAACATTTTAATAGACTCTTATTATAAAGTAATAACCATACCATGGTTTATATTGATAAATACAAATTAGACATCGAGATTTCTTTAAACTACATTATAATAATACAATTGTTTCTAAAAAAAGATATCGATACAGCCTAAATATAGTTTGAATTGCCTGATCAGATAGTTATACTGCCAGTGATAAATGGTTTATTAAATTAAGATCAGCAACCTCGATCTTTTTGCGGACATTGTTTTCACTTTTGTTTTTATTGTTTCCGAGAACAAAAGTTAACTGTGTCGGTTTTATGTCCGAAGTATGCGACACTAGGCTGCCTTATATAGAAGTATCACAATTGCACACAAAGTAGGATAATTATTGCCATTGTTGGAATAGAGTGGGCTGTGATGCGAACAAGACATCATGATTCTCTAATTGACAGACCACCGCGACACAGTGGCGGACACCGTAACCGTCTTTATCCAGGCTAACTGTATCACTACCGTACGACACGGACCGCCTGTCGCTTGCTCACCTCCTACCTATCACCACAACGGGAAATGGCGACCGTCACCGACCACCGCTCTACCATCGACTACCGACCCTAACCACGCACCACTCAATTTCCTGCAGGAACCGCGATTCACAAAATCGCAGTGAACAAATAAACGTATCGTCGGCTCTCATTGTGGAACACAAGCGAGCCGCATCGTCTTTGCTATTTACGACTTGAACATTACACATTCTACAAGTAAACGTCTTTCTGTGTCATCTATTCTAGAGATTCGCCGTGTCCGTTGTCAAGTGAAGCTGTCGCGAGAATCTTTTATTCTCCCTAATGCGTACCGTTTCGGTTCTTGTTCAGGATCCTACTGTGACAGCCATTATAATTCTGAGCGAATGTGGAAGTGGACAAAGCCGGCTTTGTGCTCGTTATAAATATTTATGAGTAAGTGTCTATTTTGTACACACGTGGGTCGGTGGATACGCACGATACTGCCGCCCTAATTGGACTCTGTAGGCGCGAATTTGTTTCACTCCGACGGATAGTTATTATTTGTATGTCGTCAGCTACAATAATTTATGATTAATGAAAATTGCATTCTTCAAATTACCTGTCGTTGGGAAATTGTAGTCCCCTTTCAATTAAAGTCAATGAAAAGTTTGTACCCAGGCCAACATTATATAACGAGAAGTATATATACGCTAATCCTACTTTCTCTCGACAAGTTTCTTGGGGCCACTACAAGAAAGTAAAACCCCACCATATTGGAGCTTACCTGGCGTCCTGTTGACACACAAATAATTATAATAAGAAAACCCGTGATATTTAAACTTACCACTGAACATGATTTTACTTCGAGAAGGTAGGTATCTATTAACAATATAAATAGGTTAATCTCGATATATTTTACTATCAACGCCAACTTTTGATTACAATTAATGTTACGATAATTAAATTTTATGAATTTCTTTTAAGACAATTAATGATGTTCGTGTAAATTTGATAGCCTCCACATACAAGTTACAACACAAATAAAGTTTATCGCGAATAACATAAGTATTCCAAAACGCTTTCTTGTACATTTGGAACACGGCTGCATAGTGCGACATTGGAAAGTACCGGCGTCTTGCCCTGTCCTGACTTGACTCTTGGCCTTTGCATGTTTGCGCTCCATATAATATTATTCACTTAAATGTATTTAAAACTTATGAGACATCAATATCTAACGGCATACAGTTATTAATCTACAGTAAGATTTAATGTGTTTAAACTTATAGCGGTTATGTGATATAATATATTAATTTAAAACCGTTCCATATGCTGTGGGAAATAAAATAAACCGTTATCGGTTTGCGTTCCATTTTCCACTTCTTTTTAATAATCTTTTTAACATACATATATATTTGTACTTTGTATCAATATACCAGATATACATGAGCGAGCCACTTTGAAACAGTTAACATTTATCTGTATTTAACATAAATCTTTGCAACGAACATTTGAACAAACCGATCTATCATGTTGTACTGTTTGGGGCGGGGTACATGGTTGACACACTTATAGGGTCTCGGTTACAACGGCGACGTCACGTTTCCCGAGTTAGGAATTGTTTATAGAAGTCATGATATGACCTTAACATTGTGTTTTACGATTGTCTCGTCACCGGGTTCGCACACTGACATTTCAATAGGGAAGGTGAGCTCGGGTCGTGGCGTGAGCACAAGCACGATACGACAACGGCACATGGACCGGTGCAGTGCCACCTACAACACCACCATACCAGTCCCGCCTAATGTCAACGCTGATCGTACCCTCGCCTTCCTTATTCGTCCTCACCGGCACTCAGATTGCATACGGAGATGAGATTTCAAATGGCACTAAGTCGTTAGCTTTTACCACAATGCCTTTATGTAGGGTTGAATGTTAACCTCTGCTCATTGAGCCTATGATACTATCATAAAATAAAAACATATTTGAGGGATATAAAAAAAATCTGTGGTGGCGTCAGTTACGTACATACAAAGACGTTTATTAACAGTATATAGACGGGATAAAAGCACAAAATTTGTGATCCAGAGTTATGACCTAGTGGTCATAAGTCGTTCAGTTGGGAGAATAAACTTATCTTACGTAATTCTTAATAATTCACAAAACATTCTAGGATGTAAATTGTTTTAATCACTCTCGCATTGTAATAAATGGTTGATGGTGCTACTGAAGTTTGAGATCAATTTTTTGTATGGAAACTTGCTTGATAGCCCCCTCTGTTGTTAGTAATATTAAATCTCTTTGCTTACATAGTAAGATGTTTACAACACGAACTCTACAAGAGTAGAAAGTGTTCACCATAATTATGCATGCCGACCTTTAATGAATTTAATAGAAATTGAAAGAGACAGTGGACTTATTTTAACATCCCAACACTATTAACTGGACAAAAACAACCGTAAAGGTTCACCAGGGCACTTCCCTGGTGAATCCGGCATTTGGCTATTTGCTAGAGATAAAAGTAAATACAAGTGGTTTCACAAGTATTGAAATTATGCTTACTTCAATATCAAACATATTAGTTACTTAACAGTTTTGACATTTATACTCGACTAGTAATGTGATCTCTCAAATAGTTTAAAGTTTTAAGATATTCATATTCATGTTATCATCGTGGAGGTGTCGGAAATCGTGAGCAAACCCGCATTTCATTGGAATAAATTCCTATTGTGTTTGTAATTTACATGACACGACCATAAATTAAATGAACTGTCAGGAATATCATGCCACATCGGGAATACATTTGACATTTGTGACTAGAATGTACCATAACGGAATTAATGTTTTTCAATACAATTTCTACCATTTCTACCATATGGTATTAATTTAGATTTGAGTTTGTGCTGTATTTCTGGGATTACAACGGAAGCTTATCGGCGTCGGCGTTGAGTTGAATTTGCATTTGGTATATATTCTGGTCGCCGGGTTCGATAGTGTGTGCTCACGATTTAACGCTGGTATTAATGCATTATTCAGCGGGGTTTTCATTAGGCTGTCGCTATCGGCGCGGCTGATCGCGCTCTCGTTAAAATGTACGGACTACAGATGGCATGACGGGTGCTCGTACCAGAGGGGCACGCGAGTAACTATCGCATCACAACTCTTAAATTACTAAAAACCTGTTACTTCTATGTATGTACTTCCTGCTGAACCCCGTGTCTCGATACGCAGTTTTCATACTTTTTATTGTGGGAATCAACTCTGATAACATTTAAACCAACGCTGTGATAATTGGATAACTTAAGTTTAACTTCATAGCATCGTTGTCACGGGCAACTAATATGTGATATAATTAAGATTCATACTCTAATCACAAATCAACTTTTAACTGAATATATCCTGATTTACTAGTTGAAAGGGTTAAACAAAAAACATGTCTCTAAATAGTCTTATTAGGTCACTGCTAAAGTCTGAATTTAACATAACTATTAACGACATAGGGTGACTGGCACCTGTTAGATCAATCTCGATTTATCCCAAATCTCGATTTAAATATATGAGCTATAGGATAAATCTAGTTTAAGTCTAATTCCGGATTAGTAATAGAGCTGCAAGTCGCCCATAGTGATAGCGACGTTATGGGCTAGGTATTTAAAATCGTTTTATAATTTTGAAATGTGATTAATCTTCAACCATCATAGACAATTACCCTATACGACGATCAAATGTCTATTAAGGTAATGAGATTTTTTCCGTGTTTTCTCCCTCCTTTTACGTTCCGCTCCTTTCAGGTAGTTATCGTTCGGAATTCCTTAAACGCGGGGAAGGGATGTCATTAGCAAAGCAGAGAGGCTTATTAAAAATCTAGTTTGCCCGACCAGTTCCAGGCTGATGGTCGCACGGACAGGTTTATCAAGTACGCACATGACACAAACTCGCGGATGTGATATACTTTCAATATTGAACGAGCGCACATCCCTATCGGCGGGCCGGCCTACTCTATATGATTCACATTTGTCATTCAGACACGCAAAAACTGTAAACAACGTATTGTTTATGTTACGGTAGAAGGATATTTGTTTCTGTCAACAGATGGAAGTACGTCGCGCGGTGTCTATGCTTTATTGTCAATAAATTTATAGTAATCCTCATAGTAAAGTAATATAGTTCTATCATTACAATACAGATTATATTTTAAGTACTTGTAACTCAAATCTCTATTTACCTGAATAAGTGGTGTTTATTTAATTTTTATATCACCTAACGTGCAGGTCCTGAGTTTTGTGCCTACATCAAGTTTACAAATATAAGGCTTACTTATAAAAATATTTCATCATCATCATCACAGACAGCCTCCGTGGCGCAGCGGGCGGGCAGCCGGCTGTGAAGCAAGAAGCCGCGGGTTCGATCCCCGCACCGAGACAAATGTTTGTATGGCCTACAGATATTTGTTTCGGGTCTGGGTGTTGTGAGACCAAAAGTCTCTCGTAGTTCCTGATACCCACGACACAAGATTCGATCTTAGTGTGGGGTCAGGACTATGCGTGTGACTGTTGGGTGTTATTTATTTATTTATCATCATCATCATTATCAGCCATAGGACGTCCACTGCTGAACATAGGCCTCCCTCAAAGATTTCCAGATCGACCTGTTGGAAGCGGCATTCAAGTTGCATCCAACATATAAAAATATTTACGCGCTTCTTATCTTAAGCAATACAATATAACGCAAAGAAAACTATGACAAATTATTCTTAAAGATAAGAAGCGCGTAAATGTTTTTATAAGTAAGGGGTATGTTAATAAATATGATCATTAAGATATCAATAATATTAATTACCTCGTACACACGTTGGATTCGGGAAGGATGTCGGTCGTCTTTGAAACACCTGCAACAATGAATAAAACTTATTAGTCTTGGTCACATCCTGCCTATGGCGAATGACTGAGTAAGATGTAACGGGAACTTTCAGCTTCATATAGAGGCAGCTTATCCCCTAGGAATGAGGTACCTCTAATAACAACTTCATTTTTCCAGTCTGTCAAAACGAAATCATAGATTTTCCTCTACACACCGTTTATTTTCCTCTTACACCTCTGGTGCAAAAGCAACTTAAGAATCCCGAGTTTTAGTCATTATTTTTAACGCAGTAAACACAGTATTCTACATTCATACAATTCTTTGAACCTTAAATAGCTAGGTCTACATCTGTTATTCCGAATAAAAAGTTAAAATATATCGACGAAATCATAAATTCCCTTGGTAAAAAATTGCAATACAGTTATTACGTGAAAATGGTATTTAGTACAATTCCTGGATAAATATTCATTTACTTAGTTTACCTTTTCCACATAGGTCAGTGGAACACTTGTTGTCTCAGAGCATGCGAAGTGTGAACGGCCGACGCGACGTGTGATGTCGGACATCGCGACACAGTGTAAACAAAGCGCTTTACTGACCGGGTTAACCTTGAATGGCAAATGCGCGTCAGAGTTTCGCCGGGGAAAAATATGCCATTGATGCAGGCAGCGTGCGTGAGCCGGATAACGGTCACCGCCAGCCGAATAAGTAGTTTAGCGTCGTACGTGGAATGATAATGTTCATGTGAGACTTGTCACGCTATTGCTACCCGGTACATTGACTGCTTGGTACAGGACGCGACGCGACGCGTACTTTCTAACCTCATGTCCTTGAACCATTTACGTCTACGATTGTATTCGATTGCGGTGGATGACTTCACCTTTATATTATTGTCTGATACACGTTTGATATAAAGAAAATTTATAGTTGATATTTTAACATTTTCTCAATACACTTATAATAAAATTGTCTACTGAATAAAGTACTGTTCTAGACGAAGCCGCAGGCTGAATAGCGTCGATCAACACGTTGCCAGCGGTTCTCTTCAATCTCTTCTTTGTTTACTATTACCGGCCGGTAAAATTCGATCACATCCTGGACGCAATAAAGCTCGGACTGAACTCACGATTCCGCAGTATCCACTTTTTATCGCCTTCACCAAATGGGGTACAATCTTAAACGTATTTTAATAACACTGGCCCGTCGCTTTAATGGGTTTACCATGCAAATGCCTCATGAAGCACCGTTAAACGTCGATAGGGGTGGCAAGAAACTGGACCGAAATAAAGAAAGCAATATTCGCGTACGAGATACCGATCATTTCGATGGCTTACGCGACGCTTTGACATGTCGACAAGCAACTGGTTGAAAAGGTCCCGGTATGCACACCAAGTATGTAAACTCAGAGCTAACTCAGCACTCAAACGAGCAGGTCGTCCAAGTTAGGTAGTTTATAGTTAAAGAAAAGAAACAAGAATGTGTAGATGAAAGTGCCCTCGCAAGTTCCTGCGTTAGACCCATCTGAGAACGAATCGGGCAGGTTGCTAGTGAGGCCGATGTGGTTAGGTGTGGATTTGAAGTTCCCTTTCATGATATGGCGCAGCGCTTTCCCTGTCGCGACTTTGCGCTCTGACACTTGCACTCTTGCTTTCTATATCGCACGCGTCGGCGAAACAGCAAAGTCATTATCAACGCTCTGCGTAAGCGTTTAGTGCATCGATAATTTAATTTGCATTGTGGTTGGATAATTACACTTTCTACCTTCCCTTATCCCACCTTAATGTAGAGTCGGCGCAACACATTTTTTCAAGGATGTTGCAGAAAGGATTTGCTAAGTTTTACGATCTGCTCCTTGCCTCATATATGTATGCTGCCACTAGATCAAGGAGGCGACTAGTTTGTAATTACACATTGAATAATATTTTACTGGATATTTTTTAAATCTGTGACCAGAATTGCTGAAGGAACGTCACGTAGTTGGTAACTAACGTCGAGGTATTACAGAGACATTGGCGGAACAGAATAGAGATGTTGGTACATTTTTTTACATCAACCAATATGCACTCTTTTGAGAATCATACAATAGCAGCTACTTAAATAAGTTTCCAATTGAAGAGCGGCACCATCGTCTCTTCTTGCAAACTACTATTACAAAATAAGATTAACAATTTTCTCACGTCCGCATCGAGATCGAGTTAGGCGACGACAACCTCTGCAAAAAGTAAGTTGGAAATCTAATAGAGTTTGTGGCAAGCCGGTTATTTGTGTTATTTTTTAGTTTCGCTGGTGCTCAGGAGAAATGCTATGTAACGCTCGCGAACGAAGACGAAGCAACCTGACATTACTGTAATAACACAGAACCGCCCTTCTGTCATTACTCTGTACACTTTCCTCGGCTAACTAAAGATGGAACTATTTTTATTTCTTAAGGGCGTATTCTATACAACTGCATTTCACCTGCGTCTGACGCTGTTCTTTGATATAGATATAAAATTACGATGACTGATCAAATTACTTTAATAACGCCGCGTTTCTGTAAGTACTTTCGTCATGTCCGTATTCTCATATATGACGTAACTTATTGTTTTTTATCAAATTATTGTTATTTGAAATGAAGCTCAATGGTACCGCGATCTTATGGTATGTATAAATTGAACCGCATGTGTAACATAACGTCGCAAGTGTGTGTAGCACTAGATAATCAAACTTAACAGACCGACTTCAAATCCGATCGTGACCAAATTTATATGAGACCACCCTTGAAACAAGATCTATCGAATACAAAAAGAATTTTAAAAATCGGTCAAGATATCACGTAAAATACATAAAGAAATACAGACGAATTGAGGACCTTCTCCTTTTTGGAAGTTGGTCGAAAATGATCTCAATCTTGGATAATATAAACGGGCGTGATCGGGCATTCCGTGTCGTGCATTACAAGTTTGTCGAATTTGTGTCACTTCTATTAAATGTCTTACCGTTCTTAAGAGTAGTTAGCTAACTATGAAATAAATTAAAAGTAAAAAAATATTTTTAAAAACCAGCTTTTATCTGGGACAATGAACTAAAAAGTTAAAAATAAATTCTTATAAGTATTTGGCGTGTAGGCCTATAGTGTACCTATATTCTTAAAAGCTTGAAGCAAACCGTTATAAGTTACAGGTTAGGTACTTCTGTTTAATTTAGCTTGCAAGATTTGATTACATACAACGGGACAGGTCAAACTAAATAAAAGCTTGTAAAAAAAAACACCGGGAAAAGTAACTTTCAAATAATAACAATCTATTAAGTATTTTTAATTAGATTACGTACAAAAAATGCTGTGACGAAATGGTATTTCATGAATAAGACCTCTTTTGTATCGAACGTCAAGGTGAGTAAGGATAGCGAATCTGCTATGCGCTAAGCGCTTCAGCACTTGATACAAAAAATATAAAGTAGCCACGTAATTCGAAGTTTTTTATATTATGAAGCGGGGTCATTCGATGATATTAGTCTTTTGATGAGTCTTACATCGTTCGAGGTATTGATCGTACATATTCTACCGTTGAAATTAAAGAGCAAATATCTAAAAATGTCTCGAATTGTAAAATAATACCTTTTTTTATAAAAATAGCTCTAGTTATAGCTAAAGAGTATCTAAATTATTCAATTCAATAGTAGTCAGTTAAAGAAAAGATTGCGTTTTATATATATTAAACTACTTTTTATTCTATTATACTACATTATTAATTAGTACTTACTAAAATGAATATTGCTAAAAAATGCTCTAAGTACTATGTCATAAAAGTCGTAGTGTCTAAGCAAAGGCGCTTCAACACAGAACACTACATAGGAAGACGACATAGGAAGTCGATGACTAATCTACTGGTTGTCAATCACGAACCAGTCGAACACGTCCAATAAGGTATAGTGATAAATAATTCTAATTTCACCGAGGACAGGAACAAGAGAGGAGCTCGCACACGATCATTAGTATTCCATGTCTGTATCGAGTTATAAACGTGACACCATAAAACGAAGTGATTGGACGCAAAGTTCAAGTCTGTTGGACCATTAAAATAAATACTTTAGCTTTTGCATTCACTTTCTCTAAAAACCCATTGGCAATTATGATATGCCGAGCCGTGTTTAATTAATTTATTTATTGTGTTTTATTATTTCCGCGCTTAGTTCGTGTGAACAATCTCAATTTAATGGTCATAACACATTTTAAATAAATCACAATTAGCCACAAACGTTTTGGTAAAATTAATTAGTTGTCAAATGATGCCGCCAAATGTAACCGCGCTGAGAGAGTAAAATTGATTAGTAACTTGAAAGCATCGCTTCAAAGCCATTTTTATAATTTCGTAATCGAGTTTTCCAGGTGTTATGCAATTCCTGGTATGAAACGGTATTATACAATGTAAACAGGTCGGATATTTCCTGTTCGCATGTGAACCGCATTTATTGTAATTACTTCGGTCGGACGCTGACTCCCTTCGATGAGACGAGAGAGTACTGCGATGAGCCGCCCGATAATGTCGTGCCTTCACTCAATTACCCACGGCACGGCCGCGCCGTGGTCGCGCATACTTGTGAATAACGCTGTAATTCTATTATGATCATATTTGTTAATGTACACATAAGAAATGTGTTGCGATAATCCGTACGTCGCTAATTAAATTTTAATTAGTCATTACAGATGCTAGGAGTTATAAAAACAAATCACTTTTTATCCCAAGTAATTTTATCTACGTTTTGCTGTACAATTTCTACTTCATTTTGGTGTTCACTTGATTTAAACGACCGCTTGCGGCCAGCTATTGGAGCAATAAACATATTTATCAGAGGAGCTTAATTGGAGGTCCATTGGCCATAGTGGTCGATTAATGCACGCGATCATCTTTAGGTGGGTTCGTTTGCGTTATTCCGCATTATCACGTGGGCAATCGTAACCTCTTCCCACATAATTGGCGTGTGGGCGCGGCGGCTGCGCGTTATCCCGATCGCCGCCCACTGCGACGAGGCGACGCCCGATTAGATACCCGGCCCGACACCCCCGACCCTGGGCAACACCTCTCAGCTACCGACGCACCACAACAAGCGTCGAACATCTCCCGACACCATCTCGAACCTCATAAAACAAAGATCTGACTCGAGTTTCCCTCTCGGTGCCGCGCGACAGGTGCCACGGAAGCATTATAGCCGTCGTTTATTCGAGAAATGAAGTGTTATCTTTCCGGAATCTGTGACATTCAAGATTGTTTTATGTGGGTATAACAGTGCGTGAATAATTATTGTTGGGAGGTCACACAAAATCTCGAGTGTTGATTAGTGAGATAGAACCCACCGCTGGGTGCCCCTGGTGGCCCCTGCGGATGCAGCGTGCCCTACGTGACAATACCCAGCGTGCTCGGTTCTCATTAGCGATAAGAAGCACCAGCCGACTTGTTACGCAAGACGAGACAGCCCAGAGACTGTTCATTAATAGCGTATTGTTAAAACTTTCGAGGCCAACCGGATTGCATCTGCGATCTACGGACTGATCTCAACGAACTTCTTCCGGACTCTATAATACGCACTCTAATACGCCGTATTTACATTATTTGCGTATTATCTGTAAATCTTTCTGATAATAAAGATAAATGTTCGTACGTTTAAAATAAATATAATGTTACAAGTTTATTATATTGCTGTTATTAACACATCATACGGTGAAAATATAAGTAAAGTACTAATGTGTCATAATCAATTCTAATACTACATAATATAACGTTGAAGTAGCACTAACAGCGCCTTTCCTGGGGGAGCGCATGCGAATTACATTCATAATTATAAGAAATAATAATAATTAACGTCCGAGTTCTTGAGCAGCACACGTAGTTCTTTCAAGGAATCCCCCTATAATTTTTATCCCAGTCGTACAGCCCCTACAAATTATTCTAAGCTCATTATTCGCTTTCTAGTTGGCTCAACATATGCCCCGAGGGCTTGACGTGCCTATTAATCCTAAAAACCTCACTTACGTGTTTAGGCGCTCTAATATGTGCATGTGCGTCGGAAGCATCGATTGGCGGCTTAGAATCGCGTGCGGCGAGCACAGGAAACGCGTATCAAACGCGCTATATAATAGAACTTAATTGTCGAAACACATAAAATTATGGAGTATTTTCTAAGAAGTGATTTATGTGCGCCTATCGCCACCACATTTGCATTGCATCTGTGTAGGGCGCCCACTCGGGCACTCGTTACAGTGTCTGCAGCCATCCTTAACGCATTCGCGGCTCAGAATAATCGTCACGACTAGACTAAGCATAGGAATGTTTGTTATCTTTAGTTTTGTTAATGGGCGCACACTTCGCATGTTAGTTTCTTCTGTGCCGGTGGTATTGTGCATAGCTTTCTCTGAAAATTGATATCAGCAGTGGATCGGATCTTAATCCTAACCCATATACAAAGTAAATAACTACAATTTATACAAACGACTTTGGAATACCAAATAGGCAAAATGGTCAAAATAAGTTTAAGTAAAATGGTCTCTCTTTATTTCTTCCACCACTTCAATATGAGATCGGCGTGACACACGTTTTCAAACATGTTACAGAAGGTATTCCACTTAGTTGTTACATACATAACGTCAACCCTCCAGGAAATCCAACCCCCGGAACATCATGCTACAAAATCACCTTTGTCTGAATGAATTATAAACCATGCCCTTCCGATACACAGCCACAAAAAATGTGCACTCATTTACAAAAGTGACGATCTTAAAGAATCTAAACGGTCAGTCTGGCACAAATGCTTTGCGGTGTGAAATAGCGGCTCACGCAAATGACATTCCACATTCATACCACGTCAAATAAGAGCGGAACGGCAATCGTATTCGGGTCACACACTGGTTCTCGCTGATAGTTTGAACGTTACGCCGAGAGTTACCGCAAGCAATCTAACGCAGTCATAAGAAGTTCCTTGCTAATTTGCGAGCCGTGCGTTTCGGACTGCGGTCACGCGCGTGCCGGCCACAACCGAATTCCGCCTCGGAACGTGCCGTCTCTATGCTACCTAGTCATGTCGCAACCATCTAACAATCTAAACAACCTATTTTGCTCTTACATTGTGTATTCTTTACATAATAAGTTCCTATTTCCAGTTCGTTTTCAATCAATTAAATGTAATAATGAAAATAATTAAAAAAAGGAATGGACGCGCTTCTTCCACGCGGTCAATATTCTCACGTGCTCGTGCACATATTAAACTCTCTTTTACATTCTATTAGATTACGTATGTGAGAAATAGGCAAGCTTACGGTTGCATTAGATAATACGATGGAAATACATTCAATGCTTAATGTGTACGAGTATACTGTATATATTTCTGTTTTTATAACATAACATAAGCTCACGCCTGTATGCCCGAAGGGGTAGGGAGAGGTGCACTAGCGAACTAGAACACCCACATTTCGCCGAGCTTAGTTCCGTCCCAGATGTGATAGGGGACGAGCCTATCGCCATATAGGGCACAAATTCCAGACTCCGGACTAATGTAGGAAAATCCAATATCGCTGCCCGACCCCGGGATCGACCCTGAGACCTCAGGACGGTAGTCGTACCGAAATACAACCACGCCCCCGAGGCAGTCTGTTTTTGTCTGTCAGTTCTATTTTTATTTACGTGGTCAATCATAATATATATTTGAATTTCATTATAAGTAATAGTGCTTTCATTGTATATAAACACTGCCTTCACCGTGTTCACGCTTCGTGCGTGTACTAAGTCTAACATTCCGATTATTAGACGTCTGATCATAGTTTTCCTTTGGGATCTGACGATCATTAATTTACCGGTATATAATTTATCCGTTATTAACAACACTGTTCTACCGCAAGCGTGCGTAATTAAAAGGTTTTTTTCATATATAGATCACACCTTAAATAGCACGTTCTGCTCCAAGGAAACATTAAATTACAAAATGTCAGTGAACTTTGTGTGCAGGCCACGTGATATAGAAGATCCGGAAAATAATGAACTCGTATAAAACCTGAGATTTGCAATCTTAATAATAATGAAATAGTATAAATTGCTCGTGGCTCGATATAATTGAAACTATATTTTAGGGGAACGTACTGTTGGAATAAGATATATATTGTGTCTTAATCCTCTTACGCGTCCTATTCATAGTGGATCCTTTTTGCCAAAATTAATCTTTATGGAACTACCCATTAAGCAGCAGTTAATTAATATCCAAACCTTTGATATTGGTAATATTAGGATTACCTATCAGAATATTATTAAGTAAATGTATGGATAATCACATCATCTAAATACCGATAACTAAACATTCCGCGTAGAGTACATCTGTACAATGCTGTCGTTCAGATACCACCAATATATTTGACGGTACAGAGCAAAGGCATATCTGCAAATTATTTTTTATTTTTTTAAAGTTATATAAGTATTCCACATTTAAATATTGTTATTTTGATGCAATGTGTAAAGGACTTGAATGTCGTGATGTGGACGTGATGAAATTATTTCTCGAGGAGCTTGCGACATGACTTGATGTTTGGTTGTGGCGGGTATGGGGTGCATCCCTGTGTCTGTATCGGTCATCCGCCTGTCTGTCGTAAGCCCTTCGTTTTGTTTCTTCCTCCTTCGGATTCGGATTGTGAAGAAGCATAAATAGGCAGACATTACTCTGGTAACCCATTGTTTGTCAGTGATAATTGTTTTTTTGGACTGCACTACGCTTACCATCGGGTGTGGTATAGTCACTTTGGCGCACGCAGATTAAAAAACTTCCAGTTGTAATAGAGCCGGCGTAGCGATATATTGGTGACACGAAGTGGTGCGGCGCGGTGCTCTCAGTACGACTACCGTCGCGACGCCGCACCGTACCTCGCCGCGCTGACAACTAGCGTACAGGTTGCATAATATGTCAATCGTGGGAGCCAGCAAAGAGCGGAGCCGTTATGCGACGCACGCCACCGGTACCGTTCCATTAGTGATTTTATTAGACGATTCGCGTGTATCGCCCGTAATCAATTTGAGCACGTTGCGAGCGTTGTAACTCGTTCCACCGCCAACCTATTATAGAGTATAAAACGCTTTACAGCCACGTTCCCCATTTAAGCTCACACGGTGTTTCATTCCGGACTAATGTAAAGCTCGGCGAATATAATTTTGTTTTGTTAGCCGTATCTGGGACGCGGCAGTATATCACCAATTTTATGGGTAATTTCTATCGCCTAGTATACAGTGCGATAGACAATGCGCGTTAACGGTAGATCGGACTGCGCGTTTAATATAAAAAATAGAAATTGCAGTTGTTAGATACCGGCTCATGTTTGTTATTGCGGATTTTAAAATTTGGTACAGCACACTGCTTCGCCGGTTCTCGCTGAATTTGTTTAAACACGAAACGTACCCAAACCGATACAGGTTTTTAGTACAGGAATATTCTTCTTATTGTTAGCGCTGACCGCGAACTGCACAACGGTATCCGCTGCGATAAATTTTCAGTGTGGTCTTATTTTTTATACCTTTTTTTTAGGTTTCAGCGAACGAATAAGAGCGGTTCACTAAAAGAGGTTCTTTATTTTCACGTTAACACCGTTAAGGCGGAAAAGTTTGCATAAAAGATGAAAACTTGATAGCACAACTTATGTACATGTGTAAAAGTTTAACAAAACCTGTACACATTTACGTGAATTGTATGTATCATAACATAACCTCACGCCTGTATCCCCGAAGGTGTAGGCAGAGGCGCACTAGCGAACTAAAACACTCACATTTCGCCGAACTTAGTTCGTCCCAGATGTGATAGAGGGCGAGCCTATCGCCATATCGGGTACAGATTCCAGACTTCGGACTGATATGGATAAATCCAATATCGCTGCCCGACCCGGGGATCGGACCCGAGACCTCAGGACGGTAGACGTACCGAAATACCACCAAGACACCGAGGCATAGATGTATCAATTACATGGAATGTAATTATTCAACCAAAAACATGATTCTTTATAATCTTACTGATTTCTTAAGTTTACGCGAATGTTATACATTGAAATAAAACTATTTTTACGGATTCTATCACGATTAGGTTTTTAATTTTTAATTTTTATTGAATATAAAAATTAAAAACCTAATCGTGATAGAATCCGTAAAAATAGTTTTCTTTATAATCTTATTGTTTATTACCGGATCAGTATTTATTTGGCCATGGAATCTGTGCCAGTGATGAGTCAGTAGCGACTGCCCACACCCGTATCTTTGTCGTTGTTCAAAGCCTACAGGTTCCGCTCATTAACATTTTTATGATCCTATAAACACACTTAATTATTATTAAGTTTGTCGTATAGTCATTTAGCGATTATGCTAATTTAAGAATTTCACTTTACAGTTAAATGTCAATAAACGAATTAAAATTTTGCTAACTAAGCGATAGACTCTACTGTGTTAATTTGTTTAGATTTCAATAACATTCAATTAGCAGATCCTTTAATGTTAATATCGGGACAATATGATTTGAATAAGTGACTAGTAACCGATATGAAAATAAATACGCGTAAAGGACACCTGCTAAAAGCAAGAGTCTGTCAAAAGTAGCCGCAGACGCAACCGCATCGCGGTGTGGCGAGGTCAGTCACCCCGTACGTAATTAAAATCTTTCATGGAAAGCTTGCCTGATGGAATCCATCCTGACCCCGCTCACGACCGCACACTACCGTCAATTTACTTTATAAATAGGAGCACCTTCGGAACCTCCACCATCGGCTGATAGCGCGATACCCAATATGCCGAACAATAATAATGAGAGCCAGTTACAAAGCAAGCTGTCCGTTGACTATACATACAATTCTTCTATGAACATACACAGTTATGTCCCAAAACAAATATTTGTACTTAGCTGCTGGAAATATTCATGTTTATAAAACCAAGCATTAACGTTTCTGAAAACAATCAATATAAAGTAAATGCGTGTTTAACAAGCGAATCGATGCAAATCATATTCAATTTGCAATTAATTTGCTATTGACCGTACAGAACTGAGAATCGCTATCGGACTAATCAGGAAATCGGAACGCAGTATCGCCTTGTGCCCGATAGTGGCGACTCAGCGAGTGAGATGGCGTGTCACCGCCGCGCGCGCAGTCACGAACCACCGGCGATCCATCGCGAACCAACTCTGTTCTCACGTGACCCTCTTAATTATAATCTTGACCCAAAACGGGGTCAACAGAATACGTCTACTTGAAAATTTGAGTTTTTGAACTGTCATAGACTTCCGTGAGTGATTCAGCGAAGGATTTAATTCGTATAAAATTGTGGGTCGAGAGCATCGATCAAATAGAAAACATAAGTGTTTACACACAAGTCTGCATTCGTCAGGTTTATAAAGTCGACTTTAACATATAAACGTCTTGTTATGGTGTCTAGAATTGTCCGCAAGAAGACATTAATTGACAACTCCGACACTACATGGTCGTGAACCATTTGACACATAAATATAACATCGATTCCGGATAAATAAATTTGCACGGAATACTTTCTCATTTAATAGGTCTTCAAGTATAATTTTCAATAAAGCTCCAAATAGATTTTAACTCACCATTCCAGTTTTTGCGTCTCGCAAAAACATTGTCTGGTTAATTTTATCAAAACTTTTTTGCAAGGAAAAAACAAAAAAATTAGAAAATTCTGTTATACTCAGTTTGGGTTGGTTTTTATAGGCTTGTACTTTGAAGTAAAAAATAGCAACATCTTTTCAACAGCAATGGTTTGGAGAACTTTCTATTCCAATTTCATTTATTAATTTGAAGTTTTTATTCAATAAATGAATATATTCAACATTTGACTTCGCCGATTTTAGTGTCACAAAGATATTTTACACCCATATCTATACTAATACATAAGCTCACGCCTGTATCCCCGAAGGGATAGGCAGAGGCGCACTAACGAAATAGAACACCGACATTTCGCCGAGCTTAGTTCCGTCCCAGATGTGATAGGGGCGAGCCTATCGCCATATCGGGCACAAATTCCAAACTCCGAGCTGATACGGAAAAATCCAATATCACTTTGCCCGACCCGGGGATTGAACCCGAGACCTCAGAACCGTAGTCGTACCGAATTACCACCACGCCACCGAGGCAGTCTTACTACTGTAATACGTACTATAGATATTGAAGTGTGGTTACTAGTTTGTTCTTCTTTCATACATAAACAGTAGAACTTTTTATAAAGAGATACTTTATGGGTCGGAGGCTAAGCTTTGTTCCGCACGTTGACAAGAAAGACTTCCACGCGGGCGGGATCGGGACCTAAAGATATAATTAACTGTAGTTTAACAAGATACCGGCTTGTATTTGCTAGCACTGACTAAGCCGCTCAAAATATCATTGAAAATAAAAACCTATGCAAAAAGTATAATATTCTGTGAAAATAAAAAAGAGAGTACCTATTCGAAAAATAATCTGATCGTGTTTAGAAAGTTTTCTATTTCTGGCTACAAATATATATAAGAAAACTTGAAACTGATTAACAGTGGACCTCAATCTAGCTTGACTCTGTAAAGGAAACATGTACAAACAATATTTCCATTATTTATTGTATCTAAGATTTATATGGAAATATAATTTCATTTATTTTAACAACATTCAACTTTGATAATTGTGGGATTTATGAATTTCCTTATTACTACCTATTTATCTATGAAGAGTCATACCCGGATAATATAAATAAGATATCTTCGCTTCCTCCATATTCTTCCGTCAGATCTCAGTGCAACACAAAACACGCACGTTGTCAGCTTGCAATTCATATGATATTAGAGAGATAAACTTTTTGCGTGAAGTTTCTCACATAAAACTTGGCGTTTGTCGTTCCATGTACGGCCACGTTATACTTTTGTTCATATGCGAACGCTACCAGTTCCGAGTGCAATTGCAGGCTGCAGCCCTAGATACGTAACTAGTGTGTTACTAACGTTTAGCTGTGCTTTAATAACGTGGGAACAAACTAACTTTATATCGCGTGTGTTCAACATAAACTGGTGGAAGATTCGCACTGTTTCTGTCAATATGACCCAGATATTGTTTTGCTGGTAATCATCCACTTATGCATGTATTAGATAGAGCACAGTGTATTATTATCTTAGGAAATAATAATTTAATGCCTATTAAAATTCCCATCTTGATGTAGAGTTTAAATTTAGTACTAAACTAAGATATAACTAGCTATTGCCTGCGGCTACGCCCGCGTGAGAGTCTTGACAAATATTCATCCCCCATTACATCCCTTTGGGGGATTAATTTATGCACGTATTATTCATATAAACGTATTATTCGTTGTAAAGTTTAAAAGATCTAAGTATACATAGGGACAGACAGCGGGAAGCGACTTTGTTTTATACTATGTAGTGATGGCACTTAAACCAATTGTATCTACAAATAAACATATAGAAATGTAATTTATCTTGAAAACACAAATCAAATAACTGTGGTATAAAAAAAATTTAAGTGACGTTAATTATGATTTAATTATGTTTACACCATTGCTACTTTAATAAAGATTTTTGAAATGCATAATTCCACAAAGATCATAATTTAGAAGCGTTAAATTGGAAATGCTGCTTGCCCACGACCAAAGATCTATTCGTTCGTGATGTTCGTTTATTGGACACCGATTAAGCCACTCGATCTACAGATTCCTTGACGGGATAAAGGATGTGAAAGTTTCGAAAAAACGTTTCCTAAATAACTGTTAGCTTAGAGAAGTGACGGGCGCATGCCTCCAGAAAGTGCCCACTCATTCCCGATTTGAAAAGGTCCAATTTATAAACCGACATGCCGACAAGAAGCGGGGTTTGTAAGTATATCGTTTTTGTTTTTTTTTTTTTTTGAGAAAGTCGAAGTACGTTCTGTCTAAGCGTATAATTTTAACCAGAGCTTCAATTTTCGTTTTAATATTCGTAATCACCGCCTGAAAATGTTTTATCAATTTGATAGATTTCATTCGCCTTGTTGGTCTAGTAGTAGCGTGTATGAGCTGGTAATGGCTGTGGATTGGCGGTAGAGTAAACATTTTAGACGGAATCTAAACATTGTGTGACATTTTATGGATTCAATAAACTGGGAGGTCCTGTGTTCGATTCCCAGGTCAGGCAAAGCAAATTTTCTAATTTAATTTGTCTGGCACTGGATCCCTCAGAGAGGGTTGATGTAAGGCAGGCGGCCGGTCGTAAAAACTAAGCTAAATCTTCTCTGCAACATGCTTGATAAAGTGTGTTGAGCCGACCCCACATCAAGATGAGATAAGGGCAGGTAGAAAGAAAGATAGGTTTTAATATTGTATGCTAATTACAAACCATTAAAATTTTATTTGATAGAGGTAAATCCAGTTTTAAGTGACAGAATATTCTCCGGAGAATTTTAGCCCCATTTATTGAGTTGAATTTATCGACCGACTTCCAAAAAGGAGAAGGTCCTCAATTCGTCGGTATTTTTTTATGTATCTCACAATATCTCTGTCAAACGTGGACCGATGTTCAAGACTTTTTTGTGTTCGATAGAGCTTATTTCAAGGGTGGTCCCATATAAATTTGGTCACGATTGGATAAGTTTTGAAGTCGGTCCGTTAAGTTTTAAACTTGTGATTATATTATTATATTTTTTAGAGTTCCGTGATCAAATAGACAGAACGGCACTTTTTCTCCCCTGCCCATCTACTCTGTTCGACACATACATCAGCAAATTTATATAAAATCTATTTTATATAAAACCTGTGAAATAGTGCGACAAAATTAAAATTCATCTTAGAGATGAAAATAATTATAGAGCACATCTATATCCGTGCTGCGTATTTTTTATTTTAAAAATAATTCATTCATTCGGAAGACAACAATTCATTTTGTTATCCAAATAACAAATAATTGGAAATTAATACTGTTGGTGTGACATTCGAAATTCGTTCAACAATTTACGTGCCCATTGCCTACCTTCAAATTTTAAACTATGGGGTTTCCCATGAATTCAAATTGTTGAAGGTGAGATAAATTGTTCTTTTTTTTGTTCAAAAGGATATTATAATAAACAAACAAACAAGTTCTATACATCATACTATGGAACCTTTCACTGTTCAAGGTCCGACACGCACTTGGCCATCACTTTCTTACTTTACTTTTTAACATGTCTTTTTTTCTCTTTACTAATATTTGTAAGTAAAATAAAGCATTTAATATTAATAACAAATTCTTGCATTTTAATATGGATCGGAATGGAAAAAATGTAATTATTTTTTTCGTTTCTATAGTCTATAGTCTAGTCATTTCGGTGTTCCTGAAACAAATACTTATTCTTACTGACTTATATTTGAAGAAGAAGATATATATTGGTAAGTTTTGATAATCTCTTATGTTGTAGACAGTTACGTGTTAGTTAAATTACGTATGTGTTGTATTCTAATAAGCGTCACGGCGCACGGCGCACCGTACGCGGTAAAATATGTCTTGTCGCTCGTTGAAGTCTTTTGCTTGCGTATACCGTCAGCGCATCTATTCAACTTGCTAACTCGAATCTTGCTGTCTTAAAATATTTTACTTATCAGCTTTTCCTATCAGCAAACATATTTCATTGCTTTATTAGATGAAATGTTTTTAAAATGAGAATTCTGAGTATGGCACAAGAGTTTTCTGTGCGTAAATAAATAGAATATTTTCATTGTGTTGTTCATAAATAATATGCTAACTAGAAACGATTAACAACGTCATGTACGGAATAATTGAATTCCTTTTATTCTCGATGTACCGAGCGATATTTTTAATTAACTTTATAATTCATATAAAAACAAAAAGAACGATGAAATATATGATAAGCCCACTCGCACAGGAACGAAACGAAACCGCTCTAAATATAGCGCAGTGCTATTATAGCTATATGCGCATCGGAGCTTATCGCTTCGTACACGATTGAAGACAAACGTGCGCGCTTGGACGCAAAAACCTTCATCCACACATGCCCTAACGGTACTTGGCACACACTCATCATTTTTCTACCTTGTCATTGATTTGGATCATCTTGTACATGCAGTTTACGCTTCTGTAACCTGCATTTTGTTAATTAACGACGGCGGTTTTTCTGAATGTTTCGCGCTTAAAATATGATGTTACGCATCGTTTATTTGTATGGAGTGTATTTTTGCAAGATGTTATCAGAAATCGCATTACAATGCTCTCAATATATCCTTGCAGGTTAAAGAACTGACAGGTGCAAATAAAAAATTGAAATAATGTTATAGTGTAGGATAAACTCTCTATTAATATTTTGCAATTGCTTTAAGTAGTCAGGTGCTTGTAATTATCCTGGACCGGAGTCCTGTCCTTGGAATCGTCTACCACCAAACTACCATAAAATATTTAATAAACCAGTTTATCGAACAGGCTACACTTGAATGTCCCAAGTTGCGCTCCGTAAATTTAAATAAAAACAGGAATATTTTTTCGTCCTCATAATTCGGTCTCGAATCCTTAATTTTTAATATTTAATTCGGTGTACGTACCTCGGAGGATTCTTGTCGGGAATATATCGGAAATAAGGCTTCACGTGATATAGTTCAAACAAATGTCAACACGCAGTTCATGAACTTTTCACTGTTCGTATATCACAGGTGAGTCGCACAGTCCTCGAGGTGACGCGCGCACAGCGATGGTCGCGAGTCTAGTGTCGCGGCCACTCTCGACGAGACACTGAACTTGCCGGAGTGCGCCCCAACGGTTATAACATAACACGTCTGACGTAACCTTAACCTTGCAAGAAGAAGAGGAACGAGCCGCCGAAGGACGGAGAGAGAGAGCGATAGCCTCGGGAGAAAGGGAGAGATGGTCGCAGTCAGTAGACGGACCCGCGAACGTCGCGAAGTCGAGGCCTGCGAACGCGAGCGCGCCAGCGCAGCGGCCGAGCCTAGCCGCGGCCACGCAGCGCCGCCACCGCGCCTGCGCGGATCTGTCACAGGCGACACTGACCTGCGATCATCCATTATTACATTTCCGACACTAATTGCTACCAGTAATTATTTTTCTCACAAGTCGCAACCTATCCTATAGGGACTGTACGATACGATAAAAAATAAATTAATTCCACACACGCATGGATTTTATTTATAGACCTGCATACTTTAATGCAATTCGCCATAATGCTAATATTAGAGGTATAATGTACATGTAATATTTATCCACATCAACTAGGATTATTTCAAATAAGCAATAAGATTAATACCGCTAAATATAAATGATGTTGCAAACTTTAGATATGGATATGTCTTCTTAGATATGAATAGAGAATGTTCACCTGACATTGAAAAGCGACATATTGTGTATGTTCAATTATTCACTTTAATTGCTTAACCTTCTCTGCGCATCGGTGAATGAAAATATAAAAGAATTTCACTTTCAAATAGTACAATAGCTTTTGCGACGTTTTTGCCTCATGACATATTTCCCAACAAAGAAACTAACACTATTGACCTCGAATTTGTACGGGTCATCTATGTTATTATTGCATTTAACTATGGTCTTTATTTGCGCTCAACCGTTTCATCGACGTTTGAGATACGAAACAATATAACACCGCATTTTATTTATACTTGTGGTCGGAATTTGACCGTAATTCGTTTTTTTAAGTTTATACGTTATTGAGGTTCTTTTGTCGCAGAGTATATCTCTACACCTAATCATGATTCATTTTTATGCCGAATCACAGACTTCTGCGTACGCACAATTCGCTTAAAATCGTTAATTCATGTAATAATATTTAGATAAGAATATTACTACTGCTTATAGAATTATTATAATTGACCACAAACTTGCAGTTCGACGTCCACCGTGACACATAGCCGGATAGCTGTCTGTGAAACAAGAAGCTATAATTATATAGTCCGATTGCAAATTAAAAGGAGTAAACTGACAGATCGAAATGTCACTTTACAAAATAATGTTGCTTATTTCCAAAACATAGTAATTGCTCCAGTTCAATTTTTATCATTCAAAGAAACAATTACTCAGCACTAGCATGCGAAATTAGAATTTTATTTCGTATTTTTGGAAATTTCAGCTCAATCCTTCGACTAAACGTATGTGTAATTAATTTTGCGTAAATAATTAATCAACAGATACGCGAATAATAACAATGATATTTCAAATAATAATATTATTTTTATTATTTGAAAAAAATCCGTTCCGCACATTCATTCCTTTTATAAGTTTTGTTTATAACAAACCATGACTATAATTCCAGTAGACATGCAATAACTAAGCATGCCGTAATTAACTATGACTATAATTCGGTAGACGTGCAGTACTAATCGCACATTAGGCAGGAATTACGACTTTGAGTTGATTTTTAGAAAATGAAACAATGAAATGGTTCACTGAATGAAATGTTTAAATAATCTTGATCTTTTTACCGCAGCACTATTTAAATTTGATGAAAACGTGGCAATATTCGAAATGTCATTTTACTCCATTTAATTAGCCATCGGACTAGTTTTGTGAGTGGGTAGAGCCACGCTGTAGACAGTAACGTCTATAGCACGAATGGGCCGGCTCGACCGGTTTGATACCACTGTATCACAGAAAACTGACGTAAATTAGCTGCTTGCTGTCGCGTTTCGTTCGGTGAGTGAGATTTCCGGTGGTCCATTTCCATACCTCCCTTTCCCAATCCCTTTTCCCTTCCCTTCTATTCCCTCCTTTTAGGTTGGCAACTCACCCATGATTATTTTTGCGTCTTGGGTGTTTATGAGCGGTGGAGATCACTTACCATCAGGTGACCAATCTGCTCGTTTGCCAGTCTCTGGTATAAAAAAAAACTAGTTTCATTTCCACACCGAAACTAATGTTTATTCCGTACATAATTGTTTCTGATATGGTCACTATGAGAACGAAGGGCTCTCGAAATTCGTAATACCCACGACACAAGATAGTTATTTATACTCTTGTAAGGAAATGTCAATTATTCATTCGAGTTATATACTATCTATCTGGTCATGTTTTATAGAAATCAAATGAATATTTTGGTTGCAAATTCCTGTGCAATATAGTGGTACCATTCTGCGTTGTGGCAACCCAAATAACATTAGCTTGACATAGAAGCCAATGGCCTTACTACAAAGAATTCTCATGATCCGAAGTGTCCAAGCAAGGATCTGAGACCAGGCCGAGAATACAACAGTCAAAAAGGTAATGATGTCCAGGTAGTGTTTCATTATCGGACATCATTTTAATGCTCTCTCTTGATACTAACATAACAACTCTAGCAGTTGGACGAGTTCGCACATCCTGCTAAGAATTAGTAACACAAAAAATACACATCAAATAACAATAGTCGTACCTTTTTTGTTCGCGTTATTTATATTGGTTTAGCATAATTGCTATCTATATCAGACGACACATTATCTATGCTAATATTTGATACATGGCCGTTTTTGCGTCGAGCACAAAAACTTTAATCGTAGTAGTCGATTCATCTTAGTTTCGCACCAATTAATCAAGTTCCTTTGTCAATTACATAAAAGAATGTTTCCCAAGATAATCTAATGCGGTACAGTTTGTTATTCTTCCCATAATATTTTCCAGTCCGAGCGCTTATTACGCCTCGGGATATGATGCTTCTCATTCATTTATTGGCCGGTGGTACGAATCGCATTGTTCTTTATGTACATGCATGCGTGTGTGCAAATTACGTCAAACACATACATATTGATAAAAGGAAAAAAACAATAAACTCACTTTAACATTCCATAGCTGTGGGACTCTCGTCATGTGGTTGTCTTGTTTCGTTTTCTACTCATTTCATGCATTTATGTCGACATTAGGCAACATTTTTGCATGACTCCACCTTTCGAAACCACGTGGTAAAATATTTTACTTTTCATTTGAAATGACAAAACAATTTGAGTCGTAAAGGTTTTCTCTTTTCCGCGTAGACTCTGTAGGCCGTTGTTTTAGCGCGAATTACAAATATTAAGTGCTGTACGACTTTAGATACGGTTGTAGCACAGATGTAGGCAATGTTTCACACTCGGAAAGCTTTTATTGTATTAATATCTCGCTACGGTTGATTGTGACTTCACCTCTTAAACGTTTCGTCTGAAACATTGCACGCCTTTCTGACAAATGTAATGTAGATATTTATAGGAGTCTTACTTTAAGTTTACAATGTTATCTCGTGAAAATTGTTCTCGGAAATTTCTTACTGTGGTAGTTCCAATATGCCTTGTATCTCTTGTTACCCCTACAGCGAGGTATTTAATATTAACATAAAATATTATTTTGGTTATAATATGTTAGACCGCCTACAGCTACATGAATATTACGGTAATACGTATTTACGACCAATAAATAAAAATGCAACATTACATTGAACACATTCAATCTAGACGGCGCATTGAGTACAATGTTCACGTCGGATATAATTAACACGGTAAACTATTGTGAAATTAAATTAGATATATTAAAATGAAGCGTATGGATTGTTGTGTTGCTGTATGTATATTTTTTGTACTAACACCGCAATGTCTTTGAACTCAAAATCGTTCTACATAAGTCGTATTATGTCTTAACCAATATAATGTAAAAGCGAATATCCGATTACGTGCTAAGATATTTGTAAACTAATATGTTTGTTTGTTCAAAGAATAATCCGATGAAATATTGTTATGAATGTATTCTAGGCCGAGATGTTTTACATCTCGATTTTAAAAGGAGACGAAAACATTAGAAAACAAATCATTCCGTAAACGCTTGCCGATTTACTTTAAGAAAAGTAAATGCACCAGAACAAAAAGTTTCAACAATATCAACCACTTAGGTTTTACGGAATGATTTCTATTTAAACCAATAATGTTACCTCAGGAACCACCGTTACGAATTGATTATTCTAAGAACGGGCATTATCTAAAAATATGAACACAATTTTTTATTGATGAAGAATGCGTTTTTGCAAAACGGTCTCGTTTCGTTCCTCATTATGCAGAAATTGCCATTACTTTACGAGGCACGCCTTCAACAGCGTTTTTGTGTCATCATTTTCTTTTTTAATTTATGCGAACATATTTTCCTTGATGACGTCTCTTTTCACACGCTCAAAGCTGCACCGGGCCTGATCTTAATCAACGGACGCGGATTTTTTACGACTACTTTATGCACCAGGAAATATTCTCGGTGTAATGGAAATATAGAACGTATTATATTTTATTTGCATTACAGCTATTTGACTGTTTGATTGTGATCTTTATTTATATATTGTTACATTGATGAGTTGAGGTGAGTAAGATAGAAATAGTTTATATGTAATGCAACAATAGTGTGTAAAATAGTATATATAATCCATTATTCTGCCGCCTATTCTTACCTCACTCCAGTTTGGGGTCGGCGCAACTTAAGCCGCGTCTCCTGCACACACATTACACATAAAACCTACACGAAACATGGTATTTCTAAAGTTTTTTTGCCTATGGTCCATTGTTACATGAGCAGGAGACAATGAAACACCTTGTTTTGTGTAGATATTTTTGTGTTATGTTTCGAAAAAACATGTGCGCCTTTACTTTTGCTCGGTATCCGACAGATTTTCTGAGGTTAAACTCGTATACCTCTAGAGGTATTATTGAGTGAATTGAGGACCTCCTCGTTTTGTGGAAGTCGGTCGAAAATAAATAATTTAATTCAATGCCTATAGAAAGAAAGAAAGAAAGAAATGTATTTTATTATTATTTTTTCTATAGTTTCGTACGATTCAATTGGCAATTGATATTATCGAGTTCAGAGTTAGCTGCCGTTGTGAATTAATCTACTCCCGACAATTTCAAAATGGTCGTAGTGGTTTAATAGTTTAGCCACTTTCTCGAATGTCAGGTCGTAGCGGTCACCACTGCAATGGAAATTGTTTCTCTTGTTGTAAAACATCTACATCTTTGGAAAGCAAACATAACATCACTTATATCACTTAACTCTATATTGGTCTTGAACGTAAGGTTTCAGCCTATAAGATACAAGCATTCGAAGCTGATCCTAATATATTTTATAGTTTATATTTCTAAACTGTATATTAGGCCCCAAAAAGAGTGGACATCAGGCTGGCGGTCGTAAAAACTAGGCCGAATCCTTTCTGCAACACGCTTGAAAAGTGTAAACCCTAAATTAGATGATAAAGACAGATAGAATAAAATGTATAATAGATCTATGTCCGTGTAAACCTACATAGAGAAAAGCCACGTAAATTGCATTAGTGTGATTGTAAAAGTAGTAAAATTATTTATTTGCTACATCGAAAGCTTCATTCGTTCCGTGTTTGTGCGAACTACGAACGTAAGAACAACCTTGTGGTTAATAGCAATTAAGTTTGAAATAATTTTCCCTATACGCGAGAGCATGATACGCAAAGAGTAGCTGCGTTCATTACACCTAATTGCAATGTAATTATCGGCTATTGAAAGCGGTATGCGGTGGCTGTGCCCCGTGCCGGTGCGCACGCCTTTGTTTTATCTACTACATGATAATAACGTAATTTAGTGTCAGCGATGTGCTTACGCACCACAGTCTGCATACAATGAATTACTTGAAAATAGAGAAAATTAACCCGCCCTGAAGAGCTTGAGAACAAGCTTGTCGGCCACGGTGGCTGAGAAAGGCACCATTTTATTTATTGCTTTTTAAACATCTGGCACTTAATGAACCATGAATAGCATTAACTATTTAAGTGGTGTATTTTATTTCATGAACGATTTTAATTATTGCATCCTTTTGTAACTTCGCGGCATCGTTCCCTTGAAATATCCACATAATGTCATGTTTGAAACTGAAAATACTAGCTGATCGGGCTGAAATATTATATATTTTATATTGTGTAACATGTGATCAAACGATAACAGAAAGGACGTAGGAAAGCTGAGCTGAACACAAGTTTAACTATATAACATAACAAGTCTACATTTTATACAGTCGCGATAACTTAGCACCAGGCAGTGACGTGCACAATCATTCATAGTACGGTAGACAAAAACTTACAAAAAAATGTTCAAAAATTGTTGTTGTAAATTGACTTTATTTATTTAGCAAATTATCAGGATAGACTGTCTCTCTGTATTTACCGCACGCCACTAATGTGAATGTGTGTGTAACTGCCTCCATGGCGTAGTTGTATTTCGGTATGACTACCGTCCTGAGGTTCGATCCCCGGGTCGGGCAAAGTGATATTGGATTTTTCCATATCAGCTCGGAGTCTGGAATTTGTGTCTGATGTGGCGATGGGCTCGCCCCCTATCACATCTGGGACGGAACTAAACTCGGCGAAATGTGTTCTAGTTCGCTAGTGCACCTCTGCCTACCCCTTCGGGGATACAGGCGTGAGCTTACGTTATGTTATGTCACTAATGTGAAATTAAACACACGAAATTTTACACGCAATTATAATTTACTTATAATCAGAATAACGTCACCCGTTAACTTAACTTTGATAGACTTTCAAACAAGTAGCCAATATTCGATTTAAGTGTAAGTAACCATATTTTACTATAATTTATATCGACTTTCGACAAAGAAAATTATTCAGCCAGATGCCTTAGGAAAATTACTAACGATTTCTGTGCTTCTGGCGGCTTTTATGAAACATTGGAAGTGATTGAATCAAATTACAGCGTTAATAAATTACTATTATTATCGTAAATTTACGAGTGAAACGGTATTACAATATATTTAATGCATTTCTTTACTACACTTTTGTCTTCTATGATTTTGATTATAGAACCGTTAGTCAATCAACATAAATTTACGTCAACGTTATGTGTTTTATGGCGTGTAGACAGAATTTTATGCGTGTTAGACATTTTAGCTGTACTTTGATAGGACCCGGTGTATAGTTTATACCTCAATAGATGACCGGTGCGTTGAGTTGGTAATTAAATACATCGTTATTCTCAAAACACTTACAATAATCTTACAAGCAGACATGTTTTATTACTGAACTCATGTTTATGTACAAACTCGCTATTATTGTCCACAATTATCATTGTAAATTACCAATTACTATTTTATTATTTTCTTCTTACCAATTATATATAATCGGTATTATATACTTCTAGTCTAATAGAATATTTGGTAAAGTGTGTCGGGACAGGCGTTGTATTTATGCGTCAGAATATCGTGTACTCTTTAAATCATGCTGAAATTGTTTGTTTTAATGTAAACAAAGCTTGCATTATTTGTAACATGTCATAAGCAGAACATGAAATGTCAGACCACGAATATTTGTTGCAGGGGATTTAGAATTAGATCATCCTGGAAATCTCAATACGTAACTCTGTTTAAAATTAAAATATAGGTGCATATTATTATTGCGCCCATTCTTACTTTGCACGTCGCCAAATTAGATTTCAAATACGTTTTTTAATGTAAATTTATTTCTGTTACACACAAAGACCGTTTCGAAGCCAATTTTTACGGAATCTTTCTTTGACAACCCACTTTACAATAGACAGTCGAATAAATTCAAGGCACATCGTTTGCATAGTCCAGCGTACTCAATGTTTGCAAACCGCAATTTAACTATTAAAATATTTTTTCTTCCATTTGTCACGAACATCAATTTTGCAGTCAAATCGTGGTAATTATTTAATTCGGTTGAACCAAATTTGTAAATCCGTTACATTAGCCATTTTAGTAACAAGTCCGGACAATGGTCGGAAGCAATTACCTTGTGTCCCGCGCAATTTAGTATAATTCAGCACAACGTATTATAAATAATTTATTATTTTAGATCTGAGTCAAAATCCTGTTGAAAGTCACCTGTGGAAAAACATACCTATCGGTTTCACTTTTCTCTCATCTACGAATGGCGATATTCGAATCACGATCGGGGCCGCGCGTGTTAACTGTCCAGACATGTGTGCAGAACTGATTTTCTGTGGTGCCACTGAAAAATGTGTTTTCTCTGTTTACGCCCGTGCTATTGCAATCACGGCTAAATAAGGTTTTTATATGCAAACGCACTAATTATACTTACTGACTGGACTGCCTCGGTGGCGTATTGGTATTGCGGGCCCGGTACACACCTTCTCGAGGTCACGGGTTTGATCATAATCATAATCATAATCATATTTTATTAATAACAATAGTTACAGGTCAAATTTACATTAATAACAGAAAATAATACATTTGAATTCATTATTATACTTATTATTCTAATTACTATTGTCAATTTTAATTCATAAATTCATCAAATTTATAAAATGCTTGCTCGATAAGCCAATTTTTTAATTTATTTTTAAAGGATTGTGCCGACGGCGCAGCTCTGATACTATCAGGGAGACGGTTGTATACGTTTGGTGCCATCACGTGTACCAGTTTGGATGTCTTTTGTAGGCGTCGTGGTATACTCCCTAACTTATGACGTTCGCGTGTACTGTATTGATGACAGTCTCAGATCAGATCAGAACAGATCCCGGGTCCGGTTAAAAGATATTGAAATTTTCTATTCAGTATCAGGCCGGAGTCTGGAATTTGTGCCCGATATGGCGAAAGGCTCGATCGTATCACATCTGAGATGGAAATTAGGTTGGCAACATTTAGGTGTTCTAGTTCAGTAGTTCGCCTGTGCCTACCCCTTCGGGGATACAGGCGTGAGATTATTTACATAACATAACACACATAAGCTCACGCATATATCCCCGAAGGGGTAGACAGAGGCGCACTAGTGAACTAGAACACCCACATTGCGCCAAGCTTAGTTCCGTCCCAGATGTGATAGGGGGCGAGCCTATCGCCATTTTGGGCACAAATTACAGACTCCGGGCTGATATGGAAAAATCCAATATCACTTTGCCCGGGGATCCCGGGATCCCGGGGATCGAACCCGAGACCTCAGAACCGTAGTCGTACCGAAATACCACCACGCCACCGAGGCAGTCCTTTATTATTTATTTACTAATTTTAACAAACCGCTTCGCTCACGTTCTACCTTCGTATGCCATGTATATAATATGCTTAGTGACGCTTCACTCGTAAACGCAGATTGATTTGCGCATAAGAAATTTTGTGCTATAAATTCATAAGGTGTTTAAGTCGTACAAGTGTTTATAAGGGCAGTTATCGCCATAGTGCCGCGATGATCTTATTTTATAATATATCGCAGAATTCGGTTATTCTGAACGGGATTATTTTTCATTAACTCTTTATCGTGTCTAACTAGAAATATGTTTGTCACGATTGTCATTTAGTATTATGATATGCAGACTTCTCGGCAGACGCTGCATTAGTAAATTAATACAACTAAATTATTTACGAATCACGTTTATTTAAAATATTAAAAAAAAACATTACGTAAGAATAATTATGGAAACAATGTTGAAACCTAAAATGTTACGAACTTACTAGGTTGTGAATCTGGCTTAATAATCACTTAATTCGCGCACACAGAACCGTCTAACCTACAAAAATTGAGCTAGTATCAACGTTTGGATCAACTTCTCAAAAACTTTATTCACACAATACACTCACTCGCCTGTCGATGGTTGTGAGAATCGTTCGAATGCAGGCAAATTGTGTGAACACGTACTTATGGTTCACATGCGAGTGATAATTACACTTGTGACATAAGAACGTATCACTTCACCGGCCTTTGGTCTGCATTGATATCATGGAGATGTATAAAAATATTGTGTGAGTGGTTACACTTTGTCGCCACTTGGTCTAATGGTAGCAGTGGCGTGCATAGACATTACAGTCAGGTTAGACAAAAAAGTTACAAAATGTTTTTCTTCAGTTGTTCACTATCGTCCCTGTGCCGATTTAACATATAAGCTGGACGCTGCTATTTTGAAATTTCTTTTGTGGTCATGATTTTTATTCTTTATTTGGGTGAATAGCAAATTGTCAGGGTAGACAGTGTCTCTTTGACTATATGGACTGCACGTCAGTGAATGGTAGCTTATATGGGCCGGGAATCATTTCTACAATATACTTGAAAGAAGTGTGTTCCGTCGGGAGGGATAAGGAGTAAGGTGGAAAAATTATATCAAAAATATAATTTAAGAATAACCCTGCATAGAGAAGAGGAAATATGCAATAAAGGGCAGGAAGACGAACTGAGCTTTACGAGCGAAGATGTATGTTCAATTGGCAGTTAAAGCATTTTAATAGCATATTGCTTTCGACTTGAAAATTAAAGTTGCGGATGTAAACCGTAACTGGTTAGTGGAATTAATTAGTTGTGTTGTAGAAATAATTCCTCATTAATTTCAACACGGGCGTGCAGAGGCTCGCGAAGCATTTCCATGCTTTGTAAGTGCAGGCTTGAAGTTGAATTACCATATGCAAAACGTATATCACTGAGCCACTGTTTGCACTGCGGACTATGTTTAGCTTCGCTGTTACAGCTCCCTACTGGTCATATAATTAAAAAGAAATGCATAGAAAATCTTTTTTGTATAGATATATGTAAATTGTGATATATTTTTAATAGGAATGTGACTGTGAATCATAAACATAAACTATGAATTGATTTAAATAATTTATTCATGTCTTTATGTTTATATCGAGATGTATAGACTTAATATAAAATACTGAAAGATAAATGCATAAAACATTCTCATAAAAATATGTATTATATATTTATTTTACTTAAAATATCTCCGATTGCATTTTTCTTCTACTTAATTGCTGTACGGTATATAACCAGCTGTGGGTTATTTAATCTTGATATCTCTATCTGTAGGAATATGTGAGAGTAAAAAGAATTAATCAGATATGTCTTACGTTTAATTGCATGTACAATTAATTGCCAACCTTTAAACTACTTCTACAAATGCCAAACATATTCGTGTACTGTATGTATGTATGTATGTATGTATGTATGTATGTGTTATCGTCTATCATAGTAACCGCCGAATGTACATACACTTAAGGTCGCCTTATGTCGTTTAAGGCCGCTTTATCTGTCAAAATTGTATTACGAAAATCAATGTAAGAAGCCGTTAAAGTTGAGTAGCGTTTAACCATTCTGTCGTTACTCTTATATTCTTATTAACATTTTACCCAAGGAATATTAACTAAATATATAAATCTTTATATGGACTGCCTCCGTGGCGTGGTGGTATCTCGGTACGCCTACGGTTCTGAGGTCTCAGGTTCGATCCCCGGGTCGGGCAAAATGATATTGGATTTTTCCATATCAGCCCGGAGTCTGGAATTAGTGCCCGATATGGCGATAGGCTCGCCCCCTATCAAATCTGGGACCGAACTAAGCTCGGCGAAATGTGGGTATTCTAGTTCGCTAGTACGCCTATGCCTACCCCTTCGGATATACAGGCGTTAGGCTTATGTTATGTTATGTTCAGTTATGTTTATATGGTGCAGGAGGCAAACGAGCGGACGGTAAAGTAAATTGATGGTAGGTAAAGCGATCCCTAAATTTCTATGAATACGGTTACGTTCTTAGTTAAGCTTACTCTTTATGGGTACTACCATTTCTTTATACAATTTATCTTTTTTTACAGGTAAGTTGGATTGTACCGAAGCTGCTCAAATGATGGTAATATATTTTTCCTTATAAATATTTAATTATGCATATATTAAATTTATCCTACAATATAATATTCAAAAGAAAAAATTACCGTTACAATGACTGTAGATTTTGTTCACTTAAGCCGGTACGTTATGTTATTACAATAATAGGCGGGACGATATTGAAAATTAAAGCTGCAGGAAGGATTAAAGGTTTTTATGCGTATAGTACCGTTGCACCTCCACAGTGTAGATTAAGCAGTAGTGTATCTTAATATCTATCGTCAGTATACATTATGTTTGTGTAGAATAAATTTTATTCATAACAATATACCTTCATAGAACCGTGTTTTTGTAACACTTATAAGGTCTTTCAATTGCTTTAGAGGGTTCTTTACACACTTGGCTCGAGAACTTAAGTTGATATAGATGAGTACTTTCAAAATGTTTTGTGCTTATCTAACACAAATTGGATATTACTCAAATATTTTTACACAGATTTAGTTCGATTTATTTGTGCTTTCAAAGTAAGTTGTATAAATATTGTGTCTTCAATATGTTGGTTTTAAAACATGTCGAAATAGTTTTAAAAATGTCGCATCCTATGGGACATACTATGTATAGAGAAAAATATCCTACATAATACCTCTATATGTACGACGTCCTATTGCAGGTCATAATCTTCATGAATGCAGCTTTTTTTACAGCAGAGACTGGCAAACGAGCAGATGGGTCACCTGATGGTCAGTAATCTCCACCGCCCATGGACACCCAAGACACAAAAAGAATCATGGGTGCGCTGCCAACCTAAAAGGAGGGGGGAAATGGGCCACCGGAAATCTCACTCACCGAACGAAACGCGAGAGCAAGCTGCCATTTTACGTCGGTTTTCTGTGAGAAACTTGTATCTGCCCGGACCAGCCGGCCCATTCATGCTGTAGACGTTACTGTCTACAGCGTGGCTCTACCACTCAGCTGGTGTATCAACATTTAACGATTGTCCAAATTCAGACACCAACATTTTCATATTCAGACAATTGTTTAAAACGACATACTTTATGCAACGCAAAAGCAAATCAATTATCGCATTATACTCAATATCAAAAATGTCAGTAGTCACCAGCTCGTAAAACAGTTTGTCACGATTATAACTAGAGAGAGGGAGAGATTGTATCCGCGCGTTATTAACGCTTGCAATTCTCACGCCCGGCGCATTATGTTATGTATTTGTTTAGTGTCATTTCCTGGCTGTGTAGTGTCAGTGTGTGCACACGTCTTTATCCGAGTAACGCGCACCGTTACCCGTCGGACACTAACACACTGAGCTAGACAAATTCACTCCACTTTCCATTTTTCACAGGCCATTTTCTTGGAGACATACGATGTGTGCAGGTGTTCGCGGAACAAGATGTAGAGCGCTCAGCTCAGGCTGCCTTCCAAGTCGCCTACTTTTATCTCGTTATAAGTCATGTTGATACAAAATGTACACATGTCGTGTAACGAAACGCTCTTCACAACACTTGACATACGTGCCTACTTACTGCGGCATTACCGGTTGGTGTTGACTTAAACAATCCCATCGCGCACGCAATGCAATCGTCAGCGTCCATAGTGCCGGCTAAGCCAGTGTCCACTGTACTCTATCCACCCGGTAATACACCCGTGTCAATATTGTATCAGTTAATACTATATTTTATGTGAGGAGTGGCTGCGCATCGTGGGTTCTAAGATCCGATTAACACAATTTTGTAGGCCAGTTTTAATTTGTGTCGCGATAAAATGTTTCACACACTTATTTATCTTACCGTCGTAACACTTACAAGTGAAAAATAAGAAACAAAATCAAATTTACTTCAAATTTCTTAAGTCCAAAAATCAAACTTATCGACGCGATTTCCTTTCGTTTTGGCGGTGAGAACATCGAAAACCAGACATTGCCACTGCCATGTATACAACGGTATAAATAAACTCGTATTGATTTCTTAAGTTTACGCGAATGCTATACATTGAAATGAAACTATTTTTACGGATTCTATCACGATTTGTTTCAATTTTTATGCCCGACGTTTCGAAGGCTTTGCAGTCTTCGTGGTCACGGGTTGGACTATACTCGTATGATTAATGCCAGTAGTAAAATTTACTTATAGGATCATCTCCGAACTACTGAATTATTTGCAAATTTTGCTATAAAAAATAATCAGAAGTTCTATTCTATACAAAAATCGCATGTAATTTAAGCCGTAGCTGTTTAATAAATAGAACGCTATTGTGTTGAAAATGTGTGTCGACTGTCGAAAATGATCGTCCGTATTGTATATTAATAGACATACAATTTTGAAGCGTACGTTGCTACGTAGGCAATATAGAAGGACTTAACACCAAGATGTATAAATATTATTTTGAAATTCAAAATTGTTCAAATACGTGACACAGAAATAAAAAGAAACACAAGGCGACGCAAAACAATCGCCTTTTACATGCGAAATGACCCGAAGCGTTGAGTCACACATGAAATCTGACCAAATTCTATCGAAACTTTCACTGTTCCGCGCTTTAGAAACACTATATTTTGCCAACACTTTGTTTTTTCTATTTGTAAACAAAATGAAATGCAATATAACTACACCGCACCGTTTATGTAGTACAATTAATTTCTCTTTTATAGTTTTTTTGCATTCATTAGCCATTCGAGATAATAAATGTGTTTTTTACATTTTGATATATTTTGTCATATTATTTAGTGTTAGAAATTAGAATCAAGTTTTACTTTAACACATTTATTATGCATTAATTTATTACTACACTTATATTTTACACTCGTCCATGCATATAGGATTCTCTTAATTGGTTCTTAGCTCCTTGATGCCAGTTCTTAGTCTATCGCTTAGTTACTTATTCTACGACCACGTCTCAAACAATCACTAATCCAAAAGTAATAAAATTGTAAACCGTGTTCCAATTAATTAACAGACACCGTAAGTGCCTACTATTATCATCTCATAGTCTAGTATCATTAGTCCAAGAAATATAATTATTATTACAGTTTAATAAGATACTTAGGTACAGCTTTTGTCGATTGAATAACAGAAGATTGTGATAATTAATAGGCACCATTGATAAATTCCGACCATTACAAATGTAAAGTGTGAAGAATTCAACATTTTCAACAAAAGATCCCAACATTTTTCTGTTCGTAGCACACTTACAGTTATGCACATGATCAATATCGATAAAATCAAGTTTTTTATCCGTTATACCAATAAAAAAGAACGTGTGCATCATATTAAGTGCAAACAGTGGACAGACTGATCCGCTCTCCTTCCCACCACTTAAGCACGCGTGATCGTTCTCATAAACTAAAATACAAAAACAAATTTAATGTATATGCATAATGGTTTCAATTTATGATCACAGTACAAGTTTTTTATCGATCGAATATTTTCTACAACATTAAAATTACTTTATATGTCCTTTTCGTATTATGAATAATCGAAGGTGAACCCTATTTTGCATGTTTATTAATTAATTAATATGAATATTGCGTGAAAAGGATTATTATTAGTGATTCATATTATAATCAGTTATATTTTAGCCATAATAGGGTATGAACACATCGGATAAGTGTTATAAAATCGATATTCAACACAACGACTTTTCGTCCGGCGTAAGTCCAAGTAATAGCTTAGTTAATTGCCGCTGATTATACGGCAACGTTAAAAACGAGGTTTATTACAGCTACTTTACAAAGTTCGATAATTCGAACTTCGATTAAAGTTCTTCTAAGTTGGCTTTGCCAAAACATTTTTTGAGATAGATATAGGATATCATTTTTATATCTAACGATGTTTAATTTAAAATATGAACTGGTCTCGTGGAGGTAATAGTGAAGTAACACGTTTTCGTAGTTTTGGGGTTCAATAAATTTGCACAATTTCATCTTAATATGTTCCTTATAATTTGGAACCGTAATATAAAAGTAACAGAATATTAATTTATATTTCATGTTTTATTGAAAAGCAGTAGATCCGGCGAAGTGTGACCCGGACTTTTATAACTGCATACTGTAATATTTTTTCTGTCTGCTCTTATCCCACCTTAATGTAGGTTGACGCAACACTTTCAAGCATGTTGCAGAAAATGATTTGACATAGTTTTTACGACCGGCTACCTGCCTGACGTCAACCCCCTTCTGGGAGTTGTAGTCCCAGGCAAATAAAATTAGAAAAATTGCTTTGCCCGCCTGGCAATCGAACCCAGGACCTGCCGATCCACAGCCCATATATGCTACTACAAGACCAAGGGGGCGACTAATACTAATCCATACTGGTAGTAAAGCCATATATATTTTCACAGACCTAAGAAACTAGACTGCACTACACTACATAAGTTATAACTTATAAACTGTAAGTTTATTCAATGCACATAAATATAATTAAATCAATTCATCCAAAGCTTGCTTAATCCATGTCTATATTGATTACAATTGTGTTTATAATTTTTTTGTTCGTAATTACACCTATTCACTAGAAAGTTGGCACGTTGTGTGTTTAAAATATTAATGTATCGAGTTTGTCTGCAGGTGGCAATTACTCCATTTCGATAGTGTTCACAGTTCAATGCCGGGCAATAATAAAAATCAATCTTGTATAAGGAGAGCAGTGGGCAAAAAAACCGCTAACCGAACTTAGTGGTGGACCGTCGACTCATTCATTACTGGAAGCCGTGCGGTTTTGTTATCTAATGAAACGTTACAGACTACAGTGGCCCGCGAGACCACATTAGGCCGCGGACACGAACTCAGCGGAATCGGAGCGGCGGCGGCGGCGCGGGAAGCGGCGCGTATCAATTTATAGATTTAAATGGAACTGGCCTCGAAGGCAGCGGCGCGGCGCGGCGCGGAGAGCAGCGCGTCGACCCGTCTACCAATACGTTGCCGCGCCGCTGAGAACGTGTCCGCAGCCTTAATAACGATTGCATCGGCCTCATTGTTTTTGGGAACTGCCACCGCTGTTGTATGACACCCACGTACTAAATTACAATAACTATCGGTTACCTGCACGCGCGGTTTTAGATACAATATTAAACAAATTGAAAAATACATTTCGTAGTTTAGTAGAAATTGTCTAAAGTATCGAACTTATATGCACGTAAAAGAAGAGTAAATTCAATTTGCTTTATATACTTATCATCGATATAATAATAATTTGGAGACTTGCGGACCAAAGATACGAATTCATATAATACAGCTTTTATGTAGAAGATGATTGCTATGAGTTATAAAATCGCGGTTAAAATTTAAATATCTTATTGATATAGTTTTTTTTTACTTAATATATGTGAGATTACACGTCATATAGTTGAAGTTATTACTGAACGTCATCGATATAATAATATACCTAGATGCACAGTTCCATACAAATATCATTGTAAACAGTGTCCTCGACAGACAAAACAAATAAACATCACAAATTTAATTAAATTAACACAAATATGACCTTATAGACGCGGCATAAAGTAGCTTTTTAAATTGAATGTTCAAACGTTCCTATATTCGAAATTTTTGATTTTCTAATCGTTTTTGAATTTGACAATAATTTGCCATTATTAAAAGAAACATTCTAGTCACTTGGACAAAGATTGAATGGAGTCGAATAGTTCTTGTATTTATCTGTGAGAAATTTTGACCACGTGGCGTACAATGTAGATGAGAATGGCGATATCTCTATAATAATTTTACTTACATTAAGAGATAGATAGAGTATAAATGTTTAGAAGATAACGAAGCTTATGAGTTATGAATATGAAATAAGCACTGTTTTGCCTTAGCGTGATTCATAAATAAATAAATAACACCCAACAGTCACATACATAGTCCTGGCCCCACACTAAGATCGTCCTTTGCTCTTTAGATTCTTAATATTTTCTTTTAGACTATCATTTCGTTTTCTTAATCTTTTGTTCTGCTTTTTTAAGTTTCGCACTAAATTAGATTTAAGTTTAAATTTTTGGTTGCGTTCCTTCAAATTATCTTTCAAAAGTAACGTCTTATTTGACAGCGGAATGTTCAACTTTGTTCATGTTGGCAATTTTTTATGATCTGCACACTTTGATTTAAAACATTTATTAGAATTAGCCGCAAATTATTAAATAGTCATTTTACATGGCAGTATGACTAGTATATGCTTGCTATTGATGAATTCTGTATCAAATATTTTTCAGCTATTACACTTGTACTGCACCCTGCCTCATTTAAACTTGTAGTTACGACAATCTAAAATAAAGTCAATAAATGTGGCAATATTTATTTATTTATAGGTACACCAACAGCATACATATTGTTAAATTAAATAGTAAACATTAGTTAAGGACAATGTAGCTGATGACAATTTATCACCTTTATTTTTGGTACAGCATTCTTTTTAATTTTCCTAATCCCTTTTTCTGTATAATATCCATCGGAATCGGCAAAATGGTCTGAACAAACCACACTTGAGTAATTGGGTTTAAAATATTCTTCTCTCCTTTCTTCGGAAATAATTTTACGCCATTTATCTCTTACTATTTCATTTCATGGAAATCTGTAATTAATAAAAAAAATCATAAATTTAAAATAAATATAATATATTTCCAAAAAAAAACGACTCCATATATTTCATTGTTCCAAATCATGATTTCAAAAGGGACAAAATATTTTATTAACTGAATTCGTTAAATTAATTATTTATACACGTTTAATACTTAATTTAACATGATTAAGGTTTTAAGAATCAAGTAAGGGAATTATACTTACTTAAAATATGAAATCCCATGTGTTTTGCGCTTTGTAAGAGTGTTATTTTTGCACTCTTTCACAGAGCATTTAGGCATCTTCACAGACGAACGGTCGGCGCCCGACTGACAGCCAACAAGTGCTTACTTACATTTTAAGCACTCGTTGGCTGTCCCACTTTCTGAGCGTCAACTGTGCATCTAGGTATATTATTATATCGATGCTGAACGTATATACTGTGACTTATACTTCAACAGTGTGACCTCCAAATTGGCCAGGAAGGGAGTAAGTAACACCTAATCACGAACCGTGTACATAGTGACTATTGACTGTAGAATGTTTACAATAATTTCTTACATCATTTTAGACTTGACAGCCTCCGTGGCGCAGTGGGCGAATAGCCGGTCGTGAAGCAAGAGGCCGCGGGTTCGATTCCCGCATTGAGACAAATGTTTGTGTGACCCACAGATATTTGTTTCAAGTCTGGGTGTTGTGAGACCGAAAGTCTCTCATAGTTTCTGATACCCAGGATACAGGTTATACCTAGTGTGGGGTTAGAACTAGGTGTGCGACTGTTGGGTGTATTTACTTATTTACTTTCTTGGTGCAATTACAGTTGCCTGTCCCACCATCGATTCCGAAAACAGTAGATTATAATCTCTATAGATTATCTACTGTACTACGTTTTTATAGCCATTTGTAGTTTTTTAATTAGCTAGAGTTTGCAGCTCCTTGTCATATTCGATTAGCGTGATATTTTGGTCGGAAATAAGGCGACGTGGAGGCGCGGTACGTCCGACGACTGCCGGTCGAGACGGGACTGCCAAGTGCCAAGCGCATGTTGACCACTCGTCCACTCTGACGAATGTCAATGGCACGCTAGCACCGTTACTCGATCTCGCGTCCGCCGAATTAATTCGCCAATGAAAATCCATACAACGATCGATTCCTACATTGATCAACTTAATGAGAGGATTGTTGGTTCGGCGCCTGTATCCGTTATCAATTATCGGTCATCTCACCCCGCGTATTCTGTACTATATATAGAGGTATTGTACCTCTGAGCTCACTTTAATTTGGAGTAAATTTTCGACGTTTGTGTTCCGAATTTATATTTTTTTACTAAAGATTGTAAAATATACTTTGTTATATGTCTAAATGTAATATACAACATTGTTCTTTAATATAATCTGACAAACAAAGACTATGTGCTTTAAAACTTTGACTTACAATACTTATTGCGAAAGTGCCAATTCTTAATAATCATTTGTTAGGTTAAATTAAAACTGATTTTACATATGTAGCTCTTTTTAAGACGGTTTTATTTTTATTAAGATAGAATTTTACTTGGCCATCGGAAATCTCACTCACCGAGCGAAATGCGACAGCGAGCTGCCACTTTACGTCGGTTTTCTGTGAGATAGTGGTATCAAACCGGTCGAGCCGGCTCATTCGTGCTATAGTATTATTCGGCCCAGTGGTGATTATTAATAAGCTTCCTTTGCCAACGTTTGGGAACGAAATTAAGTTAATTAATAAAACATTAACTAGCCGTATGATAAATCAAGGTCATTAAAGAAAATTATATACTCTTGGGACGCGTCCTATAAAAAAAATTAAGATATCCCGACAGTCAACACTCGCCTTAATAAATATTAAAATGCTGCCGATGAAGCGCCACACTTTTACACAGATCGATCGAGATGTCTTGCGTCAGTTCTGATTTATATCTCGCTCTCTTAACTCTTTTAATCTTTTGATTGTTTTAACCGTAGAGTTAAGAGGGTGTTTACACTACACAAGCGATTGCTCGTTCCGCGCTCGCTCTCTTTGTGGAAATAGAGATAGAGCATTATTTCCTTTGTTTTTTTTCACATTGAGTAAAATTATCGTTAAAACTTCTGGTTAAGAAATGCTCTTGTAAAAACAAGAGAGAGCAACACATGATCGCAGTGTAAGAAGATACTTAGCGCAACAGAGTTATACCACCAGCTTTCGAAAAGGTGATCGGATTTTTATTGAATTTACGGCGATTTCCTTTTTGGCACTACTGTCAAAACATATTGTTGGTCTAAATTTAATAACGTTTGGTCACCCTTCAAGCAACTTTTAACTATACTTGAACATAATTTGAATTATAGTATTAATTAGCCTTCAAGAAACCACGGTGGATTGCCTCGGTGGCGTGGTTGTATTTCGGTACGACTACTGTCTTGAGATCTCGGGTTCGATCCCCGGATCGGGCAAAGTGATATTAGATTTTTCCATATCAGCCCGGAGTCTGGAATTTGTGCCCGATATGGCGATAGACTCGCCTAACTAAGCTCGGCGAAATGTGGGTGTACTAGCTGGCTAGTGCGCCTCTGCCTACCCCTTCGGGGATACAGGCGTGAGCTTATGTTATGTTAGCCTTCGAGAAACCAGGCGTAATTCTCCTCCAGTATTGTCGGGCGCCACAGTCGCTTGTCTCCGTCACACACCCAAAATTATAATAGTTTTTGCCTGTGGAGATTTCATCTTCATCACTCATACTAAAATGAACTGTCATATTGGATGCCGCTTGACCTTATTGTTTTTATAGGAAGTAACGGCTTGTGTATAATGCGTGTAGTTTATTTTAATTAGTTGATGTATTCATTATAGCCTGTTTCAATATTGGACGTTGATATATTTCACTCTCGCCGCTCTAGAACAATAATAGAATTCTCTTCGCTGAAGTATTGTCACAACACGAAACGCGTTATATACGATTTTAATTTCATTTGCGCGCTCTCATGGCTAATTAAAAAGAACGGATACTTGTCTAAGCGCCACCTAGAGTGGATATCAATTTATTTAACTTTAATTCGATCATCGATCATCTGTCATCCACCTTGATCGCGGGTCAATATCTTTTCGTTAACTCGATCGCATAACATCGTGGTCGTTGAATTTTATAAGAACTGGTTTAATAAATAATTTCGCGTCTTGAATCTATTTCAATGTTGCAATATTTTTTTCATGGTAATAATAATGGACAACAATTTGCGCTACGTTTAACATTGACAGTTGATAATGTTGCGTTTTGTGCGGCTGTATAAGTATAATGTATAACAGACATCCACTTGAATTTGTATCGTCGGTATTGTCATATAGATTATGTGTAGATTATACATTTACTATTCCTGGCTTATCCTATTCCTGGCGGACCTGGAACATGAGAAAAAAGTAGGGTTGACGTAGTATTGACTCTTCGCTTTTAGTTCCGTACCACGTAACGTGGGTTTGAATATTATGGATAGTCTACATGAAATGAAAAATTTTAGAAACTAATTTTACCTCTATAGTCAAATGTTTATTACAATTTTACGGTACACTATAATATGTATTTTAATAAGATTATCCGATATTAAGTAGAAAGCCTATTCAAAAACGTCACCGTTACAAAAACCATATTAATTTGAAGCTCAATCATTTCTTTTAATCGAGTAATATAAATCCGATAAGACCACGCTCGTGAAGGATTTGCATTAATTTTGCTAATAGTGTGCTAAAAGTACCGGGAACGACTTTTATAGGCTATTATGCATAAATCGATTTGTTGTAAAATCACTGTTACAAATTGATGTAGGTCTTATAAGTGATTCTAGACAAGTCGCAATTCCATACAGATCTTTAATAGGATATCGTTTGTCGGCTCCCGTTCTCATAGTACCAATTACGAATCGTAAAATGGGTATCCAGCATTGATTTTGAACGATAAGATAAGCTAACAAGTCGCACGAGACCAAACTGGGTAGGTGGTAGAGATTGTGCGCTGAAATGGCGCGTCGCGTCGCGTCGTGCGGTAGCGATCTGCATGTAAACTTGTCGCTTTGTAATCGAACCAATTTATATCAGGCGCCGCCGTCCATATTGACTCCTGCTATAACTATTTTTTTTTTATTTATTTTATTTGGAACAAGAAACACATATAAATAAATTAAATTGACACGATGATAACAGCAAATTAAATTGTACATTCATTACAATAGGGTAGTTAACTCATCATTATGTCTAAAGTTTACGTCATAAAATAGATCAGAAAACAGAAATACACATTGCTGAAAAATAAATAGTTTGAAATCTAATAAAAGAAGTGTAACTGTCAAATACAGGCATCAAACAGTGCGAGCATAAGAAAGGGATATCAAGATATCCCCACTACGCGCCCACTCTTGCCCATTACAAAATTTAAATTATGAATGACAACCTCATTTTTCAGCCACTTTTGGTAAAGTTTTTACAGAAGGTATTCTTTTCATATTATTTGCCATTATGTATAAAATGACTGCCTCGGTGGCATAGTTGTATTTCGGTACGACTTCCGTCCTGAGGTCTCGGGATCGATCCCCGGGTCGGGCAAAGTGATATTGCATTTTTCAATATCAGCCGGAATCTGAAATTTGGGCCCAATATGGCGATAGACTCGCCCCCTATAACATCTGGGATGGAACTAATCTCGGCGAAATGTGGGTGTTCTAGTTCGCTAGTGCGCCTCTGCCTACCTCTACGAGGATATAGGCGTGAGCTTATGTATATTATGTATAAAATAATGTACAATATTAAACACAGAAAACTCCCCTATTTTTTCAAACGAATGGAGCTTGACGTCCACAGTCCACAAATGCACTCAGATTGCAGCTAACCGTTGCGTTGAGTTTTGTCGCTAACGGCATGTTTACTACAAGAATGCTATCTTTATACTGAATTCGAATGAAATATTACTGCTTGCGCCTTTTATTTCGTTCGGACGTTATTCAGGTTGTTTTATTGGTTTCGTGACAACGCAGTCGGACGTTTAATTAGACGCACGGCACGAAAGATGATGAATCTTGTTGGGATAAGCGACAGATTTCATGTTACATCCACCAATCAGCCATGGAACGATAGAATGTCAACCCTAACTAGTGTGTTGGTCATATTGAACATTTTCTATGTAATTTTATTTCGTGCTTTGATTTTCTTATATAGAGGTATTATAGATTTTATTTAAATAAATGTATTTTGAAAACCATATTACTATTATAAACGACGACAAACGATACTCTACATGAGTTTGATTTTTAATAGAGTCTGGTGTATTCTACTCTAATGATAATATGAAACCCATTGGGCTATTTATTTGTGTGAAACAAAACGCGAACAAAGGCTTTTTAACTTATTCCACATTAAGTATAATAAGACCAAGGATGCGATGAATTTACAAAAACTGCTTATTTTATATTTAACGCTGTAAAAAGTCACCAAGTTTTTTTTGGTTCCCTTCGCAATTACATTTCTGTGGATAGCAATATTTTATCCTATAACCTGATACCCTTACGGTGTACAACCATAACGAACTGTCCGTCTCTATCCCTTATTGGTATAATTTCACGAAGGTTCAAGTGGAGCATTTGTGACAAGTTAATGAATCGCGAACGTCCTTGTGCAACGACCTTGCCTTCCAAAGCACCTCCACGTCTCTCCTCTCTGTTGCACATATTTAGAACTAGCCATTTCCCTCTGAGAGCGGTGATGTCCACGGCCGCTCCACGCTGGGGTCGTCCAGTCATAAATCGTATGTAGCGACAGCCCAAGCATTACAGTTTTATATGGGACGAGTTTACACACGCTCGTTTCATTTTTATTTACACTAGAATGGAAGCATTTCATGCGTATTAAGTTTATTAATATCTGAAACCTTTTTAGCGTCGGTATTTTTGTAAAGTTGTGTATACCTGTTGATAGTTTTTTATTTCTCGCCGCCAAAGTTAGATGCAACACGGACCGGATCGATTTAATTACATTGTTACGGATATGAGCAATAAATTTTAACGAGTTAAATGTGCTATAAAAGATCTTTACAATTTGCTATGGTGATGAATATTTAGTAGGACAGGCGTGCAGGGCGGCGGGCGGTGAGCTGCATAGTGCATAGCGCTCGGCCGCAGCGTGTACCCGCCTAATGAGGAAGACCTTTATGGAACTCAGCTTTGTCACAAACCTCTAATTGTATTCTGAAACCAATTTTAAAAACGATTCTAAAGAAAGTTGCTTTACCAAACAGACAAGAATTAAGTATCAAAATTGTACGAAATATTAAATAATATCTTGCGGAATTCGTACATACATATTTTTTCAAACTTTTAAACACCCAACAGTCACACAACGAGTCCTGTCCCAACACTAGGTTTAACCTGTACCGTGGGTGTCAGAGACTATGAGAGACTTTCGGTCTCACAACACCCAGACTTGACACAAATACTTGTGGGCCACACAAACATTTGTCTCAATGCGGGAATCGAACCCGCGGCCTCTCGCTTCGTCTCTCGTCCGCTGCGCCACGGAGGCTGTCAATGTACTATTAATATGTTCCATGTCTTAAAGCAACTAAAAGGAAAATTTAAAAGGCATTGTTTAAAATTCAACCTCATATTTTTTATTGAATAAAAATACCGTTAATGGACGTTTACTACTTACGTGGACTCTGTAAATTTTTTCTCAGGATTATAGTCTAAAGTCTTGTAAACTACTTTACTAAAGAATGTTTAGTATCGCGATAAAATGTGAAATAAAACGCGTAATATTTTTTTTCTAGGTTATTTGCGTAAATGGGTTACACGTTTGGAAACTGTTGAATAACATAAGCATAGTCACGTGTCTAGCAAGATCAGATATGTAGATAGTAATCTAAGGTTTATTTTAACATTCGTTTTAACTTTTTCAGCCTTGTCTTATTAGTAGGACCCGAGAACAGAATCTTCACGTTCTCAAAAATTCTCCGGTGCGGGAAACATTGAAACCCTTACAAAAATATACTTATTAGGAAGATATCTATAAATAACTAAATTCAATCGTTAATAACTAAAAGTAAAAATAACATATTTCTAAAAATACACAGCATATTCTAACATCTCGATTTAATTAAATATGCCCTAGGCTAGTTAAAGTACAGTTAAACGCTCGCAAAATTACCTCGATTTTAATTGTAGTCCACATCTTAATTGTCTTCTTCTCTACTTGTAATGTTGCGGAATCCCAAACGAAAAAAGAAATTTAAAACTTTATCCCATATTCTATAGCAATAATCTCCTCCAAGACTATTAATTTAATTACTAAAATGATGGTTGTTAATCTTACATTTATGTTGTAATTAACAGTTAGGGAATAAAGTTGTAACATTTTTTATACAGAGTGTTGCAGAAAGGTGGAGCCAGTAACAATCGCAGATATAGGGAAAACCATTTATAAAGTAATGGTAAAGTTACATAAATGATAAAAATGGAACTAATTTTTTTTAATAAATTATTATTTTAAAATCAAATCCGGCCTGTAAATTATCGCAATTTATATGAGTACGACTGTATGCACGTTAAATATAATTACATAGATGCTTTAAAAATATACAGCAGCTGACCTAATTGCCAGAAACAATATTTTAGGCACAAATCCTATTTCATTTTATTCATAAACTATGAGGATTACTATTTTTTTAATTTTACCGGTAGATTGCTGGACATCCTCCCTATAACTGAAGCTATTATTGATACCATCTTTATGCAACACCCTGTACATTACTAGATACTTTGGCGGGATTATTTATAAAGATGGTCACGGGTTTGTAGGTTAGTTGGCGAGTCCGCGTACCTGGATAGTTGTCGGCCTTCGCTCTGAATATCGTTAGTGTCCGCATATCGAACGTGGCGTTGTTCTATTTCAACGCAATGAAAAGACATTACCATGTCATGATTTGTAACGACCATTTGTACTCGGCTACAAAACGACCCCTATGTAATTCCACTTTGTTCGTACCAGCCGGTCGGGGAAAGTCAACCGAGACATGTGTGTGACATTACGATGCATTTTTTTATATAGTTGCGCTAAAATAACGGATAAACTTATTGCCTTCCGTACATGTCGCTTTTCACCAAATCCTGTCATAGTAATGAGATTTGTTAATTCAATGCGGAAGCTTTAATGCCGTGACAAAAATGTAAGTATGCAATTTATTTTGACAAAAATTCGACCCACTTCGAATCATCACATCAGTTGTTACTTTTATAAAATGGTTATTTGAGACCAAGATTTCAGTTTTGGTGCTTCACAATTGTGTGTGGTTCTTTCATTAATTTGGAAAAGTGAGGTAAAAAAGGCCCCATCTCTAATTTTAGTAAGGCACGGACAGTGGCATGCATAGGCATTTGGATCAGGGTAGACAAAAACCTTACAAAAAAAAATGTTTAGGTCGTACAGCGTCATCACTATCATCGTCTCGATTTAAAATATAAACCAAACTATACCATTTTGAAGTTTTTATTTTTTATTTATGTAAATATAAAATTGACAGGGTAGACAGAGTCTCTTTGTCTATATGGAATGCACGCCACTGGGCACGGATTAGTCGTTTTATCTAGGCCTATGCAGTGTGGTGCAACATTGCAAAGACTATGTAAACGTAACTTGTTAATGCACCTACATTCAGAGTACAGAACAGTTTGGTGCGCGGTTCACATGCCTCAGGTGCTGATATTATTGGCGCCTCGTTGAATAATGAATCGCCGATCTGGGTTAATCAGCACTAACATTTTATACTTTAGACCTTTTTACAGACGTATGTATGAATATTTACATAAACCTTACATAGAAATTCGGTGTAGTTGCCAATAAATTAATATTTTGTTATTAAATATTTCTCAACGAGGACAGCGTAATTTTTACAAAATAGGTATGTTTTATTATATTCATAATAATACTTGATGTCCTTATATTATATTTTGGTAAGAGTTTCAATTAAATATTAAAATTACTTTAAGCAAACCTATTTCATTATTTCACTGATAACAATCACATAATTTCTTTAAATTGAGACTTTTACATGTAATACTAGTTTGGTATGAAAAATAAATTTAATCACGCAGTAAAGTAAGATGTCCAACTCCCTATAAAAACTCTACTTCTTTTTCGCACTAAAAATAACTATAATTGGTACCGAGATCGGCAATGGGATTGTACTTATAAGACGAAACAGCTTTATCAAACGAATATCTGATTCAAATTTACATCACAAGGAATGTGTTTTACCCGGATTTTGTAAGGCGTTATGTAGTATTAAGTCATGTTTAAATCTCATCAATTTTTATAGATGTCCACAAAAGGCGTGCCGTGGCCTATTTCCATAGGCGTGCACGTACCGCGGCCGGCGACCAGGCGCCTCGTAATTTACAACCTCGCCAAACTATTTACTGACCACCTCGACATGTCATAACGTTTTGTACCCCAGAAAAGACGGTTCTTTTGGACAGTTGCGGTATAATAGTTACGGCACAGCAATTTTAATAACTAGGCACGTATTTAATGCGCAGCTCTTAAACAACGCTGCGACGCGACGGTCTCACACCACGCCTGTAATAATAATATTTTATTGCCAAGACCTAGCTGTATGAGCAACTACATTACTATATCGCTGGCTGAAAATACCATTAAAGTCTTACTGCGAACGACGCTTATTACTTTTATGAACATTTTATTGTGTGTAGTGCATGGTTCTACATTAAATCGATGAAACTCAAAATATTACAGAGTTGTTGGCACAACGTCAACCTGTGGATATGTTGTTTGTTGATATACGACGACAATAATTTGAAACGAGGGATAAAAAAACAGGACGTGACAAGAAACGTCATCAATTGTAATTCCTTAAGACCCGTCCTTCAATATGAGGAATGGAGTGGCCACAATAGGCACTAATCCTAGAAAGAAACATCTAAAGAAATACCTCTACTTTATTCTCTCAGTTTTTATTTTCTTCCTACCTTTATTACACTTTATTATGGGATCAGTACCACACTTCTTCAAACATGTTGCAGAATATATTTGACTTTTTATTTTACGACCGGATGTTTGCATAAAAATAATCAACCCTCTCTCAATTTTCCCAGGTGCTGCCAAATTTTGATCTCGCTCCATTTTAAAATTATTCTTAGAGAGATGATATTCCTAAGGACTTTTGTAAAAATTATGTGCCGTCTCTTACGTGCAACGAAATAAACAAAATTCTCTTATACAAACATCCATAAGCTTTTTAAAGTAAAATGATTTAGCAATAAACGTACGTTATCTATGAAAGTCTACAGTAGGAATATACTTTCAATCCATACATATTTTAATGCTCAAACTCAGTTCTAATAACATAACATTTTGTAACATTAATGGCTGTAGAAATAATCCGTATAGTAATAACAATAATTTAAATATCAAATTATACGCCATATCGAAGACTAAGACGCCAAGGCTGACCGTCAATCGGGCCACCCTATAATTCTTAAGTGACAGTACTCGAGCTAATTGCGTAATTTCCAGAATGATAGACCGTGACAACCAACCGTCTCTGACCATAGATTCAGCCCTTCGCATTTCGCAATAGATAGGCACATGTACGTAATTCATTTTATTTACTTTTTATTACTCCACATTGACTGGGGCCGATGTACGCTGCATTCCCGATTTTTATTTTTTGTGCGTTTAATAGTTTTTATTGCATGTGCCACTTCATCAGGCTACCTTTAGCGAACACTTGGAATAAAGGCATTCTTATTATATTAGGCTCTTAACATACTAGCATTTGTTAAACGTATAGGTCTAAGGCTGCGTTCAGCATCTGAATGTAGCCTTAAATCCTAACGCCGCGTTAAAGCTCTTTGGCGCGTGTCGCATGCTCATGTAATTGGTTGTAAATCAATACCAAGCTTTCTATTCGCGCGATTTAAAAACGCGAATCAACGCCAAAATTTTGTCATCTGAACGTAGTCTAACGTTCGCTCAGCCTCGCTCCTACGCTGATCAGACATTGAAGGAATGCGTACGCTCAACATACGCTAGTATGATAGAGCCCTTAGCTCACTACTCAATTCACTGTCGGGCTCGTTCGGAAATTACACACACTTAACCAGCATCGAATTGGATAATTACAAGTGGTATAATAATAATACACTGTTGGACATCTAGCAATTTAGGCTTCCACTTTTTTCCCTGTTACAAGCTTCAGACTATAGTGATGAGCTACAATGAAATTGAATTAAACGATTTAAATTGTTGTAATGTGTTGGACTGAGAAACGTTAAAATGGAATGGAAAGAGTTAATAGCTGTTTTATTTTCGTCTCCAGGTTGGTTCAATTTAAAACTCCAATATGTTTATTTTTCATTCCTGTGGGAAAACATAAATATTAATTGGAGATATCAATAACATAATATTATTACTGCTTGCAGCAATATGAATTTTATGAGCGATAGAATAGAAATAACTAATTTAAACTATTTACTTGTTATATGCTAATTATAAAAGATCAATATTAAAAATAGTTAACGGAATGGTTCGACAAGTAAGTGATTAGCCATAAGGGTGATATGTCCACTAACCGTTATGCATACATATTCGACTCACATATTTGAATTGTAAATTATGCCATCGTATTTGAAACCACGGTATTTGATTATTGTGGCGCGGAACGTACACTTACGACTTGATTTGTAGTTACTAGAACAGTTTAAATACCCATAGACCAATTCGGGGTAGCGAAATGTATCATGCATACACACATGTGGCAGGATAGGTGGCCGCGGTCTGTCATTAACCCTCCCCGAGTATGATCGGTTCGATATAAATCATGGTAATGGTAGATTATTCTTGATACATCGGTGAAACACCCGGGAAATGCGCTCCGAGCACCGATTACACAGAGCCCACTGACGTAATTGCACCGCTCATTGATACCTCACGAAATGTAATTAGGCTTTGTTCCAACTAAAAGCGCACGAGGATTCGCTCTCATTGTGCAGTTTCATTATGGCATTAAGTAAATGATGAGTTGTTGGTGATTTGCGGACGGACAACGCGTAATCTTCACGAGAGCGAAATTTTACAACAGGCTTTATTTTCTAAATTGAATACTGCAACGTAAACTGAAAAGTTATATAATGTAAGTACTTCTATCTACCAACAATATTATTTCAACTCATTTTATTCTCAATAATAGTTTAACTAACCGAGCAATTATTTCGTCACGACTGAACAAGATATTTAATGCAACTACGAGTTATAAACCTCAAACTATTTGATAAATAGTAATCAAAATACATTTATTTTATCTCGTACCTCCTCTGTATTGACGAGGTAAGCCAAAATTTTGACTATTAATTATTTATTTTCATTTTTACATACGTTTACATATAATATTCGCATATCCCACATCATAAATTCGATAAATAGTCAAAACTCAAAACAAAGACAATAAAAATACTACATTCCAGACTATGTATTAAAAAGCTTAACAATAACATACAGCAGTAAAGACAAAACATCAATTTATTATCATTAACATCGAATGTGTCGTGCACGGTTTCTTGAGATCGGAATCGTCGAAAATATGTCACCCCGTTATCCGACGTCGCGTCTGTAACAATACGGTTGTATGTAGTTCGGAACTACGATAACCTATCGGTCGTAACCTCAGTAGAGAGTGGAGAGTGGAGAGGCGGTAGACATTATCGTGTCTAATCAGGTTCGCACGCGGCGCAGTGGCTAAATCATTCGATTATTGATTTCCGATGTCGCGGTCGTGATCGGGCGCGAGACTCAACGTTCGACGTGACAGTGCAGCTATTGTCGGGCTCGATGGAGGCTCGCGCCCCACGTCGCGGACGCTCTTTATTCGTGATTAAACGCTTGTAATTCCAACAATATCATCCCAACTGTCGAATTCAATCTGCACTCGTCGATCGGCTGCCATGCCAACTCGTGTCATCCATAATGTTCCGCCGGCAGATTGGCACGCAAGCTTGTGTGTAGCGAGACAGGTAACGAATGCTCCAGTGTCCTAAAACTGTCTGTGTCCAACAAAAAATACGCACCTTTCCGAACTTTCTCAATCCATCACGGTCACTTATACATTGAGGATTGTATCGTAATTTTTAATTATTTATGACGATAATTAACACGACATCCCCGTCGTGCTTACGCTGAAAAACCATTTAAACTTCTATCGAATTATTTTAATTATACTGTTCTCTGAGTAGGTAGGTAGGTACATAGTACACAGGTAGGCTTGCGCGATAAAAACTGCGAGTTCGTGATTTTTTTCTCTCGCTGCACACTTACGCCGCATTGGACAATAATAGGGAGGCGATTTCTCGCGACATGGATCGTCTGTTGGTAACGAGCGGTACGTTGTCGTTATTAAAGCCCATTGTTGTGATGTGCCTGCCGTATAAAGCTCTACTTGGGATAGTTCCTTTTTAATGCTGCCGATAAAGCACTAAAAGAGCATTCGCCATACCATTAACTCCATCTCTTTCTCAAGGTGGCTTCGTGGCTTCGATGGGTGCATACATTAGGGCTGTGAATCCAAACGCAATTCAAATATTATGTTCCTTATAGTTAAACATCGTTGCAACTCTGAGAGCATTGACCTATGCCAGGTATAAAAAAAGTTGTCTGGTGTTAAATTTTGAATATAACTTTTTAAAAATACAACAAATTTTGCGCTTGTTACTAACCCGTTAGACAACCCTGTTCGTCAGTAAACTCTATTATCGACTGTTGAATAAAAATGGGTGGCACATGCGGTGGGCTCCCGATGGCCCCTATCGATTGAACAAGCCACTAGATAGGTCGACCCGTGTACGTATCTAGGATAGTAACTCTTATAATATTAAAGATTTTTGTTTATGCAAAATATAAACGTACATATTATGAAAAAAAAGTACAGTCGTTAATAATTATCCTAAATATTTACTTGCAACTAGCTTAAGTTTGCGGTTATTGGTTTAATCGTGAAAATGTTACAAACAGACAGATTTACTTCTCTATTCATATACTAGAGGTAGTAAGTGCGTAGTCTGTTGCTCCATAGTAGCTGTGCGAAAACCAAACCAACAAACGTTCAAATTAATTTATAATAATGTATGTTATTATGTAGTTATATTCCATACACTGTTCTTTGTATACAAACAATGCAATTATTATTTTTATTAATTTAGTTGTACCATCAAATGGTACAAGATTTTTCGACCAAAACCTTTAAAAATTGTGTGAATGTTTCGGATAGTAACATCTCTTGGGTCAGCCTCGATACGTGCCTGTTTCCACATTTGCATAAGAAATTGGGTGCGCACGCTTCGATATCGTCTTGGGGCGTATTTCTCACGCTACCCGAACCCAAAACCACCGCACAGTTCGTAATCACCGCCGCTTCTCGTCTAATGGCTTCGTCAGCACGTTGACGTAGCAACAAAGTGTTTAACCAACTTCAGAAAAGCGATAGGTTGTCAATTCTGTTTTATTTATATCAGCCTGTACCTGACATATCTACCACTTGTTTATAGTGTAGAGCACGCTGTAATTACTAATTATTTTGTCTCTTACATCTTGGATGATAAGGCCTGAAAAAAAATGTTCATAAATACTTCTAGATTTTCATGTTTTCTAGACTAACGAACATTGTCACTAGACCAGTGAAAATGTCAAGTAATTTTAACTTTCAATCTCATTCAAAGAATAAAATATCCATGGTCATGGATCATGGCAACTAAACACAAATATTATAACACCTTTTAAAATCTCATAGTCTGTCGTTATAATCGAAATAGGATCAACCATAAATTCTCTTATTATGGTAATATTTAATAATATTATTAATTTATACATTCGTTTGCTAATATAGGAACAAAACCTGAATATATCGCTAATAGAGGCAAATCGTTTTGTCACACAAATCATTATTAGCATAACTTTGTTTATAGCTGACCAAGATTCCGAGCCGTCCTACTGACTCATACACTTAACGTGTTTGGACACAAAACAGTACAATAACGAAGTTTTCACATAACACGATAATATCATGTAAAATTCTCATTCATCGTGCAAGTTTCCAAATATCCGGTTTAGTGTGCGGCACAGGCATGCCGCACATATTGGTACATGTTAACGGTGCATGAAGTAAGAAACAAGCGATGTAAAATTCATAATTACACAAAACTCGAAATCGTTAACGACTCGTTTGATGTACAACAGAATTTTTGTTGAGACGAAGCTAATTATAATGCACGTTTTGGAGATTGGATTACGCCCACATTAATATTAATTACTGATGCAATGCACCGTTAAATGAATATAGTAAAATTCCCACGGCTGCACTATTTTTTTTATTGAATTACAAAATTATATTTTAAATTTTCGGGTGCAATTATTAATGAAAATATTGTAATCGTTTCGTGGAAATTCCTATATATTAACTTAGTTCCATTTTTCGAAACATTTTAGAAAATAACACCACAAGAAAAACTTGTATTTTAATAATACTGTTTCTATTTGTTGCTCCGCCTTTATTGTTATCGAAATTTAGCTTACATTGTCATTAATTGCTACGCGAACATTGCACACTATGACTAGGAATCAGGCCCCCAGATACGTTGATTGTACTTATAAATCAATTGCTGGGCATTTTTAGGCTTTCGCAAGCAGCGATAGCTCAGTTGGGAATGGTACGGACTGCCGAGACGAGTGACAGTAATATTACAGGGCTAATATTATTATTTTGAGACTTAACAACCTGTGTCTCAGGGTTACGAGCCTTGTGCATTTGGCACTGCTTTGTTATTGAAACAGCTGGTGGTGTCACTACTGTTCATAGTAACGGTATTGTTTAACATCGGGCTTACAACTTGCTCGTGTCGTCTGGTTACAATAAAACAATTACAAACTTAATGATAACCAATGTAAACAGTATTAAAAAAACACAACTTCATTTTTTTGCGTAAATAATTATAATTCTACCAGAAACTTGCACCCAAAGATATTCTAAAATAAATGTTAGATATTAAAACAGTATGTTAAAAGTAATGTAAAGATCATGCCGGCTCCATACTTGATGCGGTAAAAGAGTTGAAAATTCTTATTAGAATGAAAATGCACAAAATAAAATGCTTTGAGCATTATTCGTAGACAAAAAAAGACTGTTAAGTGCGGCCATAAGTCGAGCTTAAAGGTGATAAACACAATATTGCTAATTATCGCCCTATGTCTAAGATAAGCATCATTCCTAAAATGTTTGAACGCATCATTTATGACCAAATATTTCCACTTATTAGACCTTTTATCATCCGAGAACAGCACGGATTCCTGAATAAAAAATCAACTGAATCAAACCTTTGCGAGTTTGTGGATTATATAAGTATTGCCATGATGGCGGGTCATCAGGTGGATGTTGTGTATACAGACTACTCAAAAGCCTTTGACAGAATTAATCACGATATCTTGATTTTAAAGCTCTCTGATTTCGGTATACATGGCGATCTGCTTCGTTGGTTCACATCTTACTTAAGAGAACGTAGTCAAGCTGTTACGGTTAAAGGTTTTTGCTCCAGTTTTATTCCTGTACCATCCGGAGTCCCTCAGGGATCTCATCTTGGTCCATTACTATTTAACATTTTCATCAATGATGTATCTTCAGTGTTCAAGACCTCAAGTTTCTATTATATGCCGACGATAAGAAAATATTTAATATAATAAAATCATATCAAGATTGTTTGAATATGCAAGATGATCTAAACGACTTATCTATTTACTGTAAAAATAATTATCTTTCCTTAAATATAAAAAATGTAGTACCATTAGCTTTTCTCGAAAAAAAGACAAATATTATTTACAAATACAATATTAACGGACAAGCCTTAGATAGAGTTACAATGGTTAGGGATTTGGGCGTTTTCATAGATTCAAAATTAATTTTTGACATCCATATTAAAAAGTCAGTGGATAAAGCTTACTGTATGCTGGGCTTTGTCTTAAGGACTTGTAAAGACTTTAAAAGGCTTCCCACTTTTCAGTTATTGTATAATTCTTTTGTTCGTCCTATTTTAGAATATGGCTCCGTGGTTTGGAATCCCCAATACCGCACTTATATAGACTTATTGGAAAGAATCCAAAACATTTTTTTCAAGTACTTAAAATTTCGATCCAATTGCTTGAACTTATCGGAACCCTATAAATTGATATCTCTTGAGGATCGTAGATTAATAAGAGACCAGATATTTCTATTTAATTGAAATAAAACTATTCTTACGGATTCTATCACGATTAGGTTTTAATTATTATTCCCGATATATTATATTATATATATTATATATATTTATTTTATTTCAATGTATAATATTCACGTAAACTTAAGAAATCAGTATTTCTATTTAAGTTAATTAATTATTATATTGACTCCCCGTACCTTCTGGGTAGAATTTTCTTTAAATGTCCACGGACTAGTGTCCGAAAACCACATTTATTCCAGCCACCTGCTTCTAAAACGAACTATGGTTCCAATGTATTTATGTGTAGATCCACTAACATAAATAATAAGCAATCGCGATTATCTGATATCGATGTATTCCACCATTCATTAAATAGTTATAAGAAATCTTTAATTGCCAGCGTGAACAATTGTGAGTGAGTGATTATAGGTAGATAAGTTATTTTGTTTTGTAAGCCTTCACCATATTTTTATCTAGAATTGTAGTTTTAAATTGTTTTTCTGTTATTTAATTTTATTTATTTCAATTCATAGTGTATTTTAGTGTCAATACTGTCTTCTATGTTTTTACTATTAGAGGAAACTTTGTTGGATTATAAACCATAAATTGTCAACTTTACTATTAGAATTATTGTTCTGTATGTTTCCTAAATAAATAAAATAAAAATAAAAAAATAGAAGTGTACCATAAAGAATTTAATGAGTGAGTATGTATCAAAATAGGAGACAGAAATTAGTGTAAATTTTGGTTGCGTTGGCTTAGTTTGTAACACTTCCAGACCGTATACCTAACCATTTCATACTAATCTTACATTATTCCGGAAAAAAGACACCCGGACGATAAACATTAGTTTTTGAAGTACGGAACCCTGAAAACAAAATAGACTACATAATACATGAACATATTTCATGGCGTGTTCGCGGAATGAGTGATTTGATCAACCATCTCAATGTTTTTTGTGTTGTAAAAGCATCCATATAGAAACGGTGCGATTTAATGGTCAAAGTATAACCTTGCGGTAATGGATGGGTTCATTATATCAAAATTAATGTACGTAACAAGAACAATAGCGATAATTTATATTGCATGAATCCATTACGACTGTTAATACACAGCAGAATGTTAAAACACAGTAATTGATAAATTATGTACTGCACAGAAATTATTTATTTCTGCGAAATAAATGTGAACGTATGTTATGTAATATCGGTATCCTAAGACTTAATGTCTGATTTTGGTTAAGAAGGTACGGAAAGGTAAAAACTAGGACACAGTTTCATATATCCTTCATTTCATCGGGCATTAAAGCTGACCTGCATTTTCGCTTTCGTTGAAGTCTTTTATAGGAGCAAAATTTGTTTCCAATACAAAATGATTTTTTGTTCATAAGTTCAAATATTTATTGTAATCTCCTTATATGTTTTATTTTCTTTTTTTCTTTTATGTTAGTATCATTGTGTCGCATTATGTTGTGCCGAATAAGTCTGTCTTTCTTTCTTTCTTTCAATTATGTATTACTTCTTCTTATGATTATTTTTATAATTGTAATTGTCTTACTTATAGGAAATTAGAAACATTATTGAATCGGAAAACCTGAAGAAATTGACTTCCGACTCCGAGATAAACTAGTTATTTGACCAACATTCAAGACGCCCGCTAAAAATGGGGACATTTAACCACATTGTTGATCACGAGCTCTAATAAGGGTTGACGGGTTGATTTAAACTAATGACCACTGCCATTCCGTGAGCACGCAAACGTAACAATGACCTTTGAAATAGAAGCGATCGCCTTTGGCTTACGCTCGGTTCTGGGTAAAGGCGGACGCTATTGTGAACGAATAACACCCAGGACTTTCTCGCGAAGTTTATTCCATGAAGTGGCTCGACCGCCGCAGCCGTGCGCATCGACTCCGCACCTGCATTAGTTGCGGACAACAACAATTTATCTGAATGTCGTGTAACAGACGTGACTACCTCTTCCTTGTTATTCAGTTTCCAGTAACAATGCTTCCAATTCTTTCCCGGGTACACACTTCAACACTCCTGTCGAGTAGTTTTAGGTTTATAAGCTTGGCTAGGTTCTTTTGAAAAAACAATCCTACATTTACACGTTGAGAATCAATCATTGTTTTTAATCGAGAGTTTCCTATAAAACATGTGTGCTTGTTCAGTGTAAGCATGTGAAAGTACTACGCAGCCCAATGTTCCCTTCTTTCCATTTTATTTACGAAGCTAGAAAAATAGTCTCCAAAATCTCCAAATACCTTTCCGCTGTATACTGTCTCTTCCGTAATATGCCATTACCAATGATCTTTCTTATATGGTAGCAGGAAACATTCCCTAATTGATACGTCAATAAATATTAGTCCTATTTGTCCGTGTAGCTGTAACTTGTATTAAACAACGATTGACTCGCCTTATTGCAACAAATCATGTCGTCAACAACATCAAATACTGTTGTCTCACCTCATATAGGAAAAGGATTTGATGATAAATCCTCAACTGTCAGTAACAAGCCATTACATACTATTTGTCATCTAAATGGACGATGTCATATTGATAAATGTTTTTTGTAAATGAAAAACGTAACATGGCTTAATAGTTGACACTGATCAAAACGAAATACAAAAACGAATAAAGCTTTTACTTTAATTAAGTGTGCAAGAATTGATTTTAAAGTAGAGTATTTGTGTGTTAGTGTGCACAGACTTTCCGTGAGAAAATGTCAAGTGATATGAGGAAGAATGTGGCAAATAAAAATTCGCGACGCGGCGTGATGCTTGATTGAAGAGGATCTATAATTACTGATAAAATAATGCTTTAAAGAGACTATGTGCATTCATTTTGATATTATTATCATTCAGACAATATTTCAAGAATATCTGAATTGAAAAAAGTTATTTCTTTTGTATGCGATATCCTGTGACATGGATTTCCATTTAGTCTGATGTATGATGCCTCTTTACACGTACACAAGATTAATTTGTGACACGTTCTATTTATTAATTTATCAATATCACCGCTCATCGCTGTGCAGTTGACAAGTAATAAATCTCCCGCAATCAATTATACATTGACGCCACTTCCACTGGCTGCATCCTTCCGTGATGCCTAGTGGCTAGTTAGAAACGAGGAATTGTGTAATTTGCAACCATATTATTATTCGAGCAACATGATTAAAGTTTAGGAATCAATCTCATACCAGGAATGATTAAGCTAAGGATACTGAAGTTAATGTAGACTTCTTTTTAGTTCCATCTAGCTACAACGGAATTTATCTCTACGTTTTCATTCTAGGAAAGTCAGAATGAAAAATACTGTCGGATTTTTTACTAATACAAGTTCCTAATTGTAAAAATGTATCGTGTAAAAGTTCTTTAGCTCTACTCCGACTTTATAATCATCCAAATTACTGGTACTTGTATGTTAAAACACAAGTACCTTTTCATTTGGCACGATCTTAGTATATCCTAAACATAATTTCCGGCCTCTTTTCTATCTGTTCTTATAGACCATACTCGATATGGAGAGGCTTCACTAACATTCATTTCAATCAACATCAGTTACGACATGGTCACCGCTATTTATTTGGTTCTAGGATCACCAACATGACATACATTGTTACAAGTTTACCTACATATTGCATACAGAAATTTCAAATCTAAATGATGCCATGATTTAATAGAGTAAAGGGTGGGGATGTATATTAGGCTGTTGAAGTGGTTATTGTCAACTTAACTACGATATTTTGCGCGTCTTGTTGGAGAAGAGACAACTGGCACTGACGCAGGTGCGGGCTCGTCGCACGCAGCACCTAGCGGTTCGGTACGACGCAGGAGCGCGGCGCGGCGGCTTGAGTATAGTTTGGTGCGCAGACGCGATGGCATCGCGGTCGTGCGCCACCGCTCACGGCGCCCGCCGGCGCTCGCGTCGCTGTGACTTATGGCCTCAAAGCGAACTTCGATCGTCCGATTGAATAATAATACCCGATTCCCTTGCACCGAATTTATGTGAGGAAGTGAATAGTGTCCCATATCGGACTGCTGCATCAACCACATTTCACTGCCTCGCGCCTCCCTCGCCGATTACCTGTTGATGGAAGTTCCCCCCATAGAATAATGTTCACATCGCTATTGTTAACAATGTTATACTGGAACATTGCGTGGAATTTAAAGGGTTAGACAAGACAGAATAGAAATGTGTTCAGAATCAATAATTACAATGTGAGAAAATTACTATTGTTTCTATAAATAAAACACGTGTGAACAATATAATTGTCTTCTCAATTAAAACATTATGTAGGCAGACGAGCATTAACACATGATGAGAATAATTCAGGAACATTGGTTTTCTACAATCAATTTCAAGTGGTTTTTTGAACGTAGGAGGCGAATTCTCTTTCCACAAAAAATGTCATCAGTAGACCACAAAAGATAGAGTCGTTTCACGCTCGCGCGCTCGGTATAATATAAAATAGGTAGTCGCGAACGCCAAGTTCACCTTATGGCTGCTAACTAAATTGCCCCAAGTTCAATGCACTACAAAATTTGTAGTAAATTACAGGTTCACACATAAAATGTTTTCACTGCGGCTCGTAACCGTGGCTGCCCCAGCTAACTGCCATTAGATCGATAGAATGTCAGAATTTGGCTGATTTGTACCGTTAGATATTACTTGCCATCTCAATCCATTGCGAACCTGTCATTATGACTAGTTGTTTTATAATTTACTATTTCCTAAAGTCACGCAGTTGTCGGCTTCGGGATGTTATGCCGACATTAATTTTACGACCATTTCCACGTACTAAAAATAAATTACTATCTAGACTGGGAAGCGCGAACAAAAAATACATATTACCAAGTTTTAATAGTCTACACATTATGTACACACATCCATAAAGACCGAATTCAAACAAAAACTTAAACACATACTTCAAAATTCGCAAGTAACTCTCGCGTCGCTCGGATTCATGTTAAATCTAGACGGTCTAATTCGACAAAAAAACACCGCTATTACGAATAATGTGCTTCAAATTAAGGCGTGAAGGCACCCACTGTGAGAGTCAAGTTTGTTGACATTTCTTCGCTGATATGTGCCGAGTGACGACTCAGGACTGACGAGTGTGGCTGGTAAGTATTTTCCGAAATGGCCGCAAGTGTGCTCCGCTCGCTTGCGGTATCCGCCGCCCCGGCCGGTCTTCTACATTTTTTCCTGCACGCAACGCACGCTACATACCTACAATTTAAATGTTATCAAATTATTTCCACAATACATAGTTATTATGCGCTAACGGTTGTGTCAATTAATTTGATTAAATCGAGCAGGTTTTGCGGTCGATCACGTACAGCCGTCACTCGTCTCCCGTGTGTATTGTCGGACGTCCGACGCGCGAAGCGACGCGACGTCCGTATGTATGCAATGCTATTTATACGGTAACATTTCATCACTGTCCCATTTGCTTTGATAGATACACAATATTAGGAACATGGACGTAAAAAAACGATGGACGGAGCGCTAGGCACATTGAAAGTGAAGCAGGATTTTCGACCAATTCTATCGACACGTAATTGCGGCGACTGATTGAATGAGCCGAAAACGCTGCTTCACTTTCAATGTTCTTAGCGCTCCGTCCATCTTTTTTTACGTCCGTGATTAAGAATTACTTTCGGAAACTTTATGTTAAGTCAAGACAGTTGGCACAATAAATATCTTAAATCATTATATTCCAATACAGCATTTCTGCATTAAGGTTAATTAAAGTTGGTATTATTCGGTGGATATAAAGGTACGGTGTACACTGCACGTTTGCCCGTGTTCGATAAAGCACAGTCTACATTCTCTTCAATATACGTCGTCATGTGCAAGTGAATATGAATCGCAAGCACCTATGATGACATTGCAGAATTCGAATACTAATTAAAGATAAGTAATTAAACGTGTTCTAACAACAAACACTTGGGCGGTTATAATTAATATTTTACAAAAACGAAATCTACTTCGATTGCAATCGACTTATGTAAAAAAAAATAACGTAATGTCAGAAAACCATTTATCGACTATAAAACTAATTTATGTCACAAACGTTTACGACAATACGACTTATAATAATGTATTAGATTAGAACATAATTATTTACAAACAAAACATTGTACTTCGATGACATGCTTTATATCTCCAGCCAGTTTTAATCATATCGCCTTGTTTAAGTGATTGTAAGTTTGCCGTCAGCCAGTCCACGGTCTCATCCATTATATCTCGAGGTACAAAACGAGAAAGATAAGACGTTTACTGTTATACATGTCTTCTGCTTATCACTTCCTAGTACGTTGTGTTTTTCAAATAAATCTCAAGTCGCCGTTAGGTAATTTCTACCAGATTTTTTCTGTCTTTACTTTTTTTTATCCAGCCACAGCAAAGTATTCCCTGATGGTAAGCGTAGTGCAGTCCAAAAAAACTAGCGACCACTGACAAACACCGTGTTTATCAGTGGTCGTCAGAAACATGCCGGCCTATTTATGCTTCTTCACACTCCGAATCCGGAGAGGGAAGAAGCAAATCGAGGGCGGATGACTGATGCAGATACAGGCATACCCCCATACCCGTCTCAACCAACCATCAAGTCATGCCGCAAGCCCCTCGAGAGAACCGGAAGTACACTGGCTGATCCTGGAACGCGAACCACACGCGGAGTTACTTATTCCTATTTCACAATTAATTATATAATTAAATTGACTTCCTTGTGCAAGTGATCATGCCTTACTAGACGCTATCATTTACATCTATCTAGAGCTGCAGAAGTAATTGCATTACACAATAACGTTTTACATTCTGACCATAATTTTGGTCATACCGAATGAATTATGGACCTATCGATGGTAAATATTCATGCACATCGGTATCTACGGGCTTTAGCTGATGTCCATCTTGCCGACGCAGTCATTGTATGTGATTGTAATATCGTGGCGAGTTTAATCAGGATATCGTTGGAACATTAGCATTATCAAAAGGGCCGCAAGCGTCGCGGCTACGGGATACAAGCAACGCGCGACCGCCGGTACCACTGCGCCGAGCCAAAGGCCCCGCGAGTCGCGCCGATAACTCAACTCAACATACCACAAATACAATCGCAAGTCCCATGTCCTCATCTATACCATGGCTCCATGTCTACAGTGCACATAAAGTGCCGTTATTTGTTTTAAATTACGCCAATTTGCATTCTTACTAAATGATAAACGATATATTCACAAAAGAACAATATCCAGATCGCAAATGATACTGTTATTTTAATTAGTAATAAAATTAACCTACTTTTTATGTTTTGCTAAAATTTTCCCATCATTGTTTCCGAACAAATTGTAAGAAACAAACGTTGAATTTGTTAATGAACACATTTTGTGCGAGTTGACAGCGGGTGGCGCCGTCGTCGACGCGGCTCACTTGTCGGTGGGCGTAGTGCGGAAGCGAGTAGCGACTCGCACCGGCGCGGCACACACTCCGTTACCGTCAACGGCCATTTAAACGACCACTCTTAATTATCAACAGTTACCGCAGACCACATTGATACCACTGGGCCGCAACGCGAAACTCCGCACCGTAACTGACGAATCACCCAACAATTTGCAGACCACTGCGATCCATTATTACAACAACAATTAATATTTCATAATGAAGTCTTGAAACATTTAATTACGTATACTTATAAAATTATAACTGTAATTCGCATATAATTACAATAATTTAAATACATAAAAATGAAACAGTACTGCTGTTTCATTTTTATCTTCTATAGCCGATTCTATCTGAACTTAAGCGAAATATATACAGAACTTATGATACCAGGACTAACGTGGAAGTAAGCTCTAGTAAATACAATTTTTTTATTATATATATTATTAAAAAGTTTATAAGACAGTTACAATAATTAACTAATAGCGTGTAAAATTATAACAAAAATATATGCTACAAGTATGGTTGGAACATATTAATAATTGTGTTGTAATGTATTTGCAAGTGATTGTGTCTGGGTGTTTGATGGATTTCACACACGATAGCAACAGCTCGCGCCGCGCCACGCCGCGCCGCGCCGGATGCCGAGATAACATCCCTTACTCCGACGCCCTGTTCACTAATTATAAACATTACCGCATGAGATATTACTCTGGCAGTGCAAACTGTATACAAATACTTTACTTGCACATTGTCTTCTCAAAAGCTTCCCTGCGAAGTGCTCGCGAATACGTCCGCGATTGTGATCTCAAATCCCAGGCCCAAACACTGAACAGTGCCCGTTACGAGATAACATTGTTTGATTAAAAACTTAATTAAACCGTGTTTAAATAAATTAGCATAAATATCTCAATGTATTATTAACCCACTTCCAACTCGCCATATCTTCGAACAAGTAGGATAGATATCAAAACGTAAAGCGTAAAACCTGAACGATAAAAGCTCGGTTGAATGTCATATCGCAATGCCGCGGCTAATGAAATTCTTCATATCTTGACCATTAAAAGACTTTACTGTACAGTTTGCACTTTCATGAAGCGCTTTACAATCACTCTTAATACATACATACATAAGCTCACGCCTGTATCCCTGAAGGGGTAGGCAGAGGCGCCCTAGCAAACTAGAACACCCACATTTCGCCGAGCTTTGTTCCGTCCCAGATGTGATAGGGGGCGAGCCTATCACCATATCGGGCACAAATTCCAGACTCCGGGCTGATATGGAAAAATCCAATATCACTTTGCCGACCCGGGGATCGAACCCGAGACCTCAGGACGGTAGTCGTACTGAAATACAACTACGCCACCGAGGCAGTCTCTCTTCAGTAATCACACTTAATTCAGTTATTATTTATAGAGGGGATATCAAGCAAGTTTCCATACAAAATAAATGATCTCAAACCTCAGTACCGCCATCAACCACTTATTACAATGCGAGGGCGATTATTACAATTTACATCCTAGAACGTTTTGGGAATGGTTAAGAATCACGTAAGATAAGTTTATTCTCTCAATATTACTACGCTGGTTGGCCTGGCTCGCCTATATTTCAAATAAACTGAGCTATTTATGACCACTAGGTTATAGCTTTTGGATCACAAGTTTTGTGCTGTTGTCCCATCTATATACTTATGAATGTCTTTGATTGTGTTACATACGCGCATTTGTGCCACAAACTGTTACGGGACGGATAAAAATAAACATGTACCGTTTTCACCGGAGAATTATTACGTGGTTGATTACACAAGAAACATTTTTCAAAGCTCACTGGCAATAAATCTTCGACGTATCGAGTTCAACGTGTGAGAAACACACACTGCACATTACACGAAAGACTTTCAATGGCCGTCAAAATAACAAACAACTCGTGTCTCATTTAACAGGATGACTTTTGTAATAAATCTTGCGTTTTTGTGTCATTTCATTTTACATTTCTAGATTTTTAGGGTTCAGTACGTCAAAAGTAAAAAAAGGTACCCTTATAGGATGACTTTGTTGTCCGTCTGTCTGTCTGTCAAGACACTTTTTCTCAGGAACGCGTAGAGGTATCAAGATGCAATTCATATCAAATCCTTAGGTCTACTGTTGGAGATGTGAAAAAATCAAACTTCTAAGCTTACGCAATATAAAGATACAGTCGCTTATGTCGCACATTTTCGACACTCGCAAGGGAATCAAAATCTACGGGGGACCTCCCGTAAACTCAGAATCTTGAAATTTGGTACGAAGTAACGTCTAATATCACAGATAAAGGAAAAATTGCGAAATTCATTATATAACTACAGGTTGGACGGAACCCTCGGTGCGCGAGTCCCACTCGCACTTGGCCGATTTTTAACTAATAGCTGTATTGTGTTATTGAAATATTAGCTTTATCTACAGGAGTCTCAATTATCCGAGAAGCAATAATGTAATTAACTGCGTGCGTGTAAACATGCTCTCGTGGACCACCCATGCAGACGAGTTGGCCCATTTAAAGCGTGTCGCCAGCTCGACAACTACTCCAATGAATAAAGAAAAATTGACAAAATAACATCACGTACAATTAGTTGCTTTTAGTCAGAACCACTTGCCGAAGGCGGAAGACTCATCAAACACCGATGAAAAAACAGTTAGTATTCACAAAAGAGCAATAGAATGTTCAGAATGGAAAATAAATTTAAATGAACATAAGAGTCTTTTCTCCTATTACATTTGTTATATTATTAGTTTGCAAAGGATTATTATTATGTATCCTTAATTTCCTCATTACAGGCGAATGACGTGATGAGCAAACCGCTCGCCTGATGGTAAATGATAAACGACTACCTGTGAATAGTAACAAAACCACCAGCACTCTGAATAACAATGCACTGAGTGGCACAGCACTGCACTCATTACCCTGCGATATTAGTTAAGTAACAAAACGCCCAGCAATTTCACTGGCTAGGTATAATTTCAAACCCGAACACAACATTTGCGCACAACTCGTGCAATGCTGCTTGGCAATAGCAATAGACATTGCTATGGTACCTGTAATACTACCCTTGTAATAGGTATTAGGTAGGTACCATAAATACAATGGTTGAATACAATGTACAAAATGATTGGGTCGGTTGTTTACTGCGGCTGTGATCGAAACAACGTCAACTCGAATGTTGCCACTCTCATTACAAATCTCATAACACCATATTTAGATTTATACGAACACTGCAGTACCTACCTAGATGGACTCTCGCATGTGTTAAGAGCCCTAACGCCAGTATAAGTTTTCATATTTTCAATACAAATTAATAGTTACACCAGTGTAAGTCGTCACTTTGCAGGTAATGTAATAATTACAAAACTGTTGTTATAATCCTTTGAGCGTTCAAAGGGTGCACTGTACAACCCCTTGTGCATATATAGCATGACAGTAAACTTAGGTTAACAAGATGATACGGTCATGTAAGTGAAGTCCAATAAATCAGAGGTTAGGAAATCGAAATAATTGTGTGTGATTCTAGAAGTTTCTCGTACAAAGTCACAAATAACGAAGCTCCATAGATATGGAGTTAAGTAAATAATTACAGCTGATATATACTCGTCAAAACATTAATTTGAATCTTGTCTATTGCATCTAAGCACATAATTTTTTAACTGCCTACTCTCCTTAAGCGGCAGCCTGACAATACAAATCTCCACCATAAATCAGGCCCACAAATTATGAAGTATTGATATTCGTATGAATTTATATGAGATATATACGACTATAATATATTATTAGTAACAACATCCGTAATACAAACCTATAATTTATTCTGATAGAAAACGTTTTTTTGTTTACTAACTTTTGTTTGAAATTATTTTTAAAGAAAAGTTATCATTAACATTTTATTCTAATAAAACAATTTAGAAAATGTGTTCCCAAAAAGTTACAAGACTTTCAATAGAGAATATAATACACCTACTCTGCTACTTTGGAAAGTAATTTTTAAATAAATAATGGTATGCAGATTAAGATTCTTTGGCCGCAATCGATAACCCAGTTCGAATTTAGCCGCGGATATAATTAAAGATCGTGTGCGAAAGTAAGCTAGAGCAATGGAGATAGTGTGATGAAAAGGAACCGAAATACATCGGGTTAAGAATGGATTTTTTTTTAATCGTATTGTACACAGCTTTATTGTCGTCCTCTTTTAAATCCGTATAACCCAGTCCATTAAATACAGTTACGAAAGGGTAAAGACACAGGCGTGGCCATTCATTTTGCGCGACAAAAACAATGATAAATTGCTGACATGATCCTGAGTAGTTCCTTGACATTCGAACTGGGTTGAGCTTGTACAGTGGGCGACGGACGACGCGACGGTTTCCGAACCACTAAATAAACCGTATTATCGGTCAGCTCATTGTCTTTTTTTACCGAAATCAATCACAATAAGTGAGTTTTTATACGTTGTTTGTTTGTCCGTTTATTTTCCGGCGGCCGCGTGCAGAATTAATCACAATGCCAATGAATTACATTTTGCATCTATAAAGCAAATACAAAAAACATGATTATGTTCTTCTATCGTTTATTTTATATTTGAATAATGCTTGAAATTAATTATTCATAACGTATTTTTACTTTAATCTCATTTCGCTATGTAAATAAATGAAAGTCTTATTTATAATCATATCATGCTGTATAATGTATATACAGATAAGGATAGTAATATATTGCATTCGTATTACACTAATAGCTGTTAGAGGTGATGCATTTTGTAGAATTACGCTATAGTGACTGGAATACAGAAAATATATAAATATTTTGAGGTGGTTTAGACACATTGAGATATTGTATAATAGAAGTTCAATGAAGCAGATACAAAAGTTGATATACGACGCATGGAATAGTCGTTAGAGATCGGCCACAATGAACTTGATGTTCTCTCTGCCGTTTTTTCTTTCTATATGGCGTTATCCCTGCCTGATACCGCCTTCCTACTTAAACGCTTCCACTTCGCCCGGTCATGAGCATCCTCCACAGTGACACCATTGGTTCACTGTGGAGAAAGATAATGGTTAAGTGAAAATCCAATCCAAATTTTTGTCTACTCTTGTGGGACACAGATGTGCATTATGTATGTTTTGAGAAATAAGCCTGAGGCTTACGTTGCACTAAGTACCTACATTTTGAACATAATACATAATACATAGACTCACGTCTGTGTCTCCGAGATGAGTAGGCATATGGTATGGATGGTAGACGCGAACTAGAGAACTAGAACACCCACATTTCTTCGAGCTCATATCCGTCCCAGGAGTGATAGGGGACGAGCCTATCGTCCTATAGTACACCATTTCCAGACTCCGGGCTGATATTGAATAGAAAGACTCAATATCACTTTGCCCGACCAAGAGATCATACCCAAGACGGCAATCGTACCGCGCACGCAATACAACAAAGCTAACGTGGCAATAGTAGCAGACAACAGTGGTAGAGCCTCGCTGTAGACAGTTACGTCTACAGCACAAATCAGGTTTGATGTCATTGTTTCACAGAAAACCAACGTAAAGTGGCAGCTCGCTGTTGCGTTTCGTTTGGTAAATGAAATTTTCGGTGACCCCAAACTCCCCTAATCGATGATGTCTCAACATCCTACTTGTGACCGTCCTGAGCTGAGGTTCGTAACCCGTTAGTGGGTTGTCCTCAGCATGGTCACCTAACTTTTTGGGTTCGAGCGTACCTACGTTCACCCAACAGACCTGTGTGGCTGAAATTGCCGACTCGTGTCTGACAAGCAGCTATAGAGCCATTCAAAAAAAAATTCCCCCCTCCGTTTCTCAATCCCTATTTCCCTCCTTTTAGGTTGACAACACACCCATAATTCCTTTTGTTTCTTGGGTGTCTATGGACAGTGGAGATCACTTACGATCCAGTGACCCATCTGCTCGTTTGCCAGTCAGAGACTACTAGAGAACTATAAGTAATGTTACAATTTTAAAGCTTACGTTCTGCTTCTCTCTTTAATCACTTGTTTGCTCTGGATATTTTTATTGGTACCCCGTTGAGCCATTTGAGGCATGATAAAAAGCTCGGTTGGTTATCAACGTACTTTATCATGGCAACCGCACAATAAGATTTATTTACGGAGCTCACACTGGAATTTGTGTCATGTTATCAATATCAAGATGACTACTTACTAGTTTACTAATAAGTAGTCCCAAACATCCAAAACTTCTATGTTTTCTTATTTAATAAGATTTTTTTAACTAAATAAGGCATTATCAGACTCTTCAATAGTATTATTGTTTCTTTCTGCTTGGCGTTATCCTGGCCTTATGCCAGGGTCCACCTTTCTACTTAAACGCTTTCACTTCGTCCGGTCTTTTTGCCACGGGGAAAAATCCACACTTTACGGATACCTCCCAACCCTGGGTCGGTGGGATGGTTATGCTGGACTCGTCGGTCTTCCGCTCTAGTCCACAGCGAATGCGTATTAGGACGGGTCCCCAACCAAAATACCTACACCGATACTACCGACTACAAAAAACCGTGGTTGCCTCCTTCAGCGCATGTGAGACGGTCCCGGGGGATCCGAAGTAATATCTTCTTGAGGATTAACATCATATTATCAAAACAAGAAAAATCGTTGATATGAAAATAAAGTTTATTCCCATCTTCCTGGAGATTTAACTAATATAAAAGAAATAGTGTGATAATAGTTGTACACAAAAAATAACTACATAAGTTCAATAACTTTTTAAATGCCACTTTGTAACCCCCGAAAAACGTGTTTTTAAATTCTTTTTTGTCACGAAACGTTTCCTTGCAAGCTTTATATGTCTTTTTTGCACTATTTTATTATATCCGTAGCGAAATTCTACTACGTAAATCGTTTCTTGCGGCTGGAGTTAACTACCTGAAATAAAGTTTTCCATCCTTTTATTATATTACTCATGCCGATTTTACTTTGGTCTCATTATTTTATGTACATCATTAGCAATTCACCGTAAACTGTTAATAACAACATTAAACTCTTAGAAAGCCGTAAAAATATTTGGGTTAGTTTTAAAATCTTACTTAAGTTCGAACCATCTATTTCCAGAAATAGAAATGTGAATGTAACACTTACTGGAAATATAAATGTCACAGTTATTTTCTAGTGTGCTTTCTGTTTAGACAGCTTTTCCTTAAACGTGTACAGTACTAATATTAGCCTTATACGCTTCGGCAATATTCATCAATGTGCAGTCTTACTGTAATTTATTTCGTCGTAAAGAATTATATGTATGTGTGATTTCCTAATGTTAATATTAAATAGATATTGGAAGCTTTAATATACAACAGCAAGCAATAACATAAACATTAAGAGTTTCTGAATATTATTAACATAAACAGTTAAAAAGCATATAACGTGTCTCATAGTCGATCGTTTCGACAAAATTTACGTTTCTCTGCTAAAATCAAGTTATTTGTACCCAAAGATAAAACTGTCTGGCGCAAATGCTCGAACATTTCCTAGACGTTTCGCTTTCATAAACAGTTGTAAAAGGTGGTCAAGAGTCTTATGCCTTTAAATACATTCACGGGTAGCGACTAGCGACTGGACGCAGTTCATTTACTGTCTATTCATGTTCTCAAACAATTATGTGGCAGCTTAACGTCTCTCTTCTCACGATTGTATCGTCACTGTGAATTAGCTTTGCACAAACTCATGTTTACCTACTACATGCCGCGAGCTTGTTGCCCGCTTCGTCGCATTTATCGTAAACGCAACTAACCTGAACAAATATCCGCTTGAAAGTTATTATTTCGTGCTATTCTTTAACGTATTATTTTTATGTAAAAGCCGTTTCTATTTTAATTTTTCCCCGTTATAAATGGCAACATTGTTAAAAATATTCTCAGTAACTTGAAACCTTTAAAAAACAAAAGCGTTTTTTCCAGTCGGGTAATTGTACGCTAGTCTACTAGCAAATGTATGTATATGTAGAGGCACGCGCACTGGGTGCAAATTTTTTGGTGTCTCTAGACCCTGTGGCGGTTCCGCGCCGTTAATTTGATGTACGGAGGCAGATGGCCTCACGCTGATACTTGAGTGCGCATACGCCTTCCAAGCTTAACACTAGAATGCTTATTTCACCTTTAAGAAATAAACTGACAGCAATGGGGAACTAGCAAAATTATACCGAGAAATTTTGTTGATAAATCAATAAAGAAAGCCACGAAATGTGCTATAATTAAATTAGTAGTATAAAACAATGGATATTTTACAAAATATCCTGCTTATAAATTACGTATAATGCAACGTAATTGGAAAACCAAGTAACGTCATTGCATAAAGAATCATAGAGCAGTGGCTCCAAATTGGGGTAATTTCGCTAAAAAAAATTGTTGTGTTTAGTATGGTGATTAGTAAACTAGATTCGGAGGTCCTTTTCTTCCTTCTTTCTCATTTTTACTTAATTATTTAAAGAAATAGCTTTAACGTTTTGACGCGATGACGTCACGTCCTTTTTAGCGCGGGGTTTCGTAAGTCATATTTTGACTTGCAATAATTAAATGATTTGTGCATATTTTAATGTTTTTGTTTTCGATGTGTTTATTTGAGACCTATGTAGTTATTTACAACAAACTAAAAAGAAATTACATGCAAGTTCCCTATTTGTCAGTACAGAGTAAACTACAAGAATTTTAAGTATTTCGCATCGTTATATACATACTTACACACATTCTACTTTACAAAACGGCTTCAAGAAAAATAATAATCGGTACAAACATGCTATCAAACAATGCGTATTTTTGTGGTTTCTGAGACAAGTGCGATAAAATTAAAAGTAGATACATTCCAATTACAGCTTGGACCGCAAAACGAAACGAAAGTCAGGTGCAGGGTTGAAGTTAATTTACATGTTGATCCGGTAACTAGTTGAAGATAACGTTTTAATGCTCGAGATCTCGACGCAGATCAACTATCCCACATGTTCCGCGGTCGGCGCCATTCATCAACAAGTTCTTTTGAACCCTGCATACCTTAAACGGTTGTGCGATTACACACTTGAATATTAATGTTGTCACACTGACCCACTAGATTTGATTTTTATCTTCGCCGCGTTTAGAAGTAAAGTTGTTAACCCGTAACAAAAGTGATTTTGTTCGGTATGTGAAATTTTTTCAGCGCGGCGATCGTGTTTGTGTTTAAATGTTGCGCTAACGTAGTGGATAAGCGATCGATTGCCGTGGGAGGAGGCGTAGGATCCCGTCCTGTCGCATACCAATGATTTCCCGTACTGAGCGATTTGTGTTGTAGGTACAAGACGAAACATTCGTCATCTTGGTCTAGTGGCAGTCATCTGCTTGGTCTACTGGCAGTATGTATGTGCTGTGGACAGGTCCTGGGTTTGATTTCCAGGTCGGGCAAAGCGAATTTTCTCATTTCATTTGCCCGGGACTTGATCCCTTAGCGGGGGTTGACGTCAGACAGGCGGCCGGTTGTATAAACTAAGTCAAATATTTCAGGCAACGTGCTTCAAAACGTGTATTGCGCCGACCCCATATTAAGGAGGGATAAGGACAGGTAGAAAGAAAGACGAAACATTCGCCACCCATGGCGGCTATGATTCGATGTCTAAGATGGAGCTGACCTATCACGTTCGCATTCAAATCTAGATCACAAAAAAGTAGGTGCTCTTAATGGAGACATCTCGCTCCACCCCATCGTGAATTAAAAAACGTGGAGGTTTATTATATTCAATAATGCCAGGAAACACTCAATATCTCTTCTGTTCTATTGCGGAAGTCAAAACTGTATATATAATTTATGAAAAGCTAGACGTCCGCAGTATATGTAATTTGTATTAGATACAACGATAAGCGCTGTTTCGAAATTGACTTACGATGTTTCTTTTGCCGCCATAACTTAGCTGGAACATTTTTTTGCAAATTCATCATTGGCAATGACTGTAATAAAAACAAAACCAATTCAATCTCATGAGAAAAATTGTTTAATTGGATGTGCAGAGGGTGGATCAGAGCGCCGACATGTTCGTGAACTGTTTTAGGATTCGTTCACCTCGCGTTACGCTGGCTGCGTGGCCTGCGCATTGTCTCACACGGCTGCCAAGATGCGAACGATCCTTTGTTCATTAGACTGACTGTAACCTAAACCACTAGCGGAACACTTAACACTTACTTCTAAATGTAACATACATGCGTATGAGCCGCGCGTGAGACACATTCCCGATATAACGATATTTACACTGGAGTAATACAACAATACATGTATTGTGCTTGCGCGGCGTTAAAAGCACTCAAAGCCGTGAGTTTCAGTTTGCTCAGCCTAATGGTTGAACCGTATCATAAAAAGAATAGTGATGGATGGACACTTCCAGTACGCGATGCTTCTATTAAAGATTTGTCAATGGATTTGTTACTTTCACTTGCGGAGGAAGCAATTTGCACAGCATGCGTTTTATCCCGAACGTTACTTTCCCACATTAGAAACGTGTAATTTAAATGAATGGTCCATTCACAAACGTACACATACGAACAAAGCTTAAACCAAACAATCGTTTCTTAACGTTTTTTTTATCCGTTCACCCGCTGTATTGATGATATTCATTGATGATGGTGATTGTAGTAATGCGCGAAACTTTTACTTGTGCATATTATATAGTTTCAATAGACACTCGCACATATTGTTTTATCGCAAGTCGCAATCAAAGACATTCAACAGTATAATATAGACGGGACAACAGCACAAAACTTGTGTTCCAAAAGTTATGACCTCGTGGACATAAGTCGCTCAGTTTATTTGAAATATACGCGCGTAAGGTCGGCCAGCGTAATAATATTGAGAGAATAAACTTATCTTACGTGATTCTTAACCATTCACAGAACATTCTAGTGTGTAAATTGTAATAATCGCCCTCGCATTGTAATAAGTGGTTAATGGTGGTACTGAAGTTTGAGATCAACTTTTTTTGTACAGAAACTTGCTTGATAGCCCCTCTATAGTTAGTAATATTAAATCTCTTTGATCGCAATAGATTCTCCGTACACACTTGTAGTTGAAAGGCGTTGCAGCGTTGTCTAAAACTAAGTAGTAGAAAGCATCTTATGTGATCTAATGCTTTTGATTTTGTTTAAAATGCATAAAAATTGATTGTTTAATTATTTTATTTATTCAAAACGGACTATTTAACAAAATATCATAAAGGGCAACTTCCCATGGGAAACTGAATTTAAAATTCGTGTTGCAAGAACGATTCTACGGAAATATTTCAATTTAACGTATCGTTGGTAGACTTGATACGTACAAACAGCTCGTTAAAAAACGTTGTAATGGAACATATGAGTGCTAGTAGTTATTCAAACCCCGGCGCTTTTAAAACGCCAGGCTTTGGGCGGTATGTACCTTATAAGAAACAATACAAAAATGTGATATATGACATGTTAAGACGCTTTTTAACGAACGATTTTTTTTTCCAACTGCCCTTATCCCACCTTAATGTGGGGTCGGCGTAACACACTTTTACAAGCGTTTTGCACAGAGGATTTGGCTTAATTTTTACGACCGCCTGCCTGATGTCAACCCCTTATGAGGGATCCAGTCCCGGGCTAATTAAATTAGAAAATTTGCTTTGCCCGACCTGGGAATCGAACCCAGGACCGCCCGATCCACAGCCCATACATGATGCCACTAGACCAAGGAGGCGACATTTTTTTTATAAATTACTATTATGTTTAATTGTTATAAATATTCGCCATTGAACAAATTAAATATTTGACAGCCTCCGTGGCGCAGCGGACGAGCTGGTTGTGAAGCGAGAGGTCGCGGGTTCGATCCCCGCACCGAGACAAATATTTGTGCGGCCCACAGATATTTGTTTCGAGAGATCGAAAGTCTCGTAGTTCCTGATACCCACGACACAATACTCGATCTTAGTGTGGGGTCAGGACTATGTGTGTGACTGTTGGGTGTTATTTATATTTATTTATTTCTTGTTGCGTGCATCTATCATTATCACAAATAATATCCCAATACAAGCACTAATAAATGTGTATATTAACGCGGCTAATACAATCACAATTACAAGTGGCTCTATCAATTACTTAGCGCCCACGATCCCGATATCGCTATTATAACTACATTAGAGATGGTGCGAGCACGCCATAAACGCATTACAACAATCGGTAACACGGTTACATCGTTTCTTGACCGCCCAATTTTTATTTTCTCCGCATACTTCGACATGGTGAACAATTTTAACGAAAAACCTTAGAATGTATCGGTTGTTTTCCGATACATTATCGAGTTACGACGCGACGTTTACAGTACACGGTATCGGAATTACCGTTTTCAATCAAGAATAGTCGGAGCGTGTTGTTAAATCACAAAGACAAAAAGTGATCGAGCGCATTCACGTCCTAAATTCGGTGAATCAATTTGATTTATATAATGTCAGCGCGGGATGTTGCCATTACAGTACACCCGTCAACTGTTTGAGAACACAGACACACGGACGGACATACGCTTAATGAAAATCTCACATGCATTATCGAAAAAGCTTAAAATTCAATTTGTAAGCTGTTATTAAATATCACGGGTTTGAACATACAGTGATAGGAATTAATAACGTTCATGTGGCGGGGTTACGACCTGACGCTCCCACACATAAATCGGACGTGGATGTCGCTTCGTGAGCGCACACGCCGCGCTGCGCCAGCTACCGGGACCATATTGTCTCATATTAGCACACTATAATTATTAATGGGACTCTACCGACGAACAAACCTCCACATCCATTGGAATTTATAGTTAATTTGCAATTAAAACGAAACGTTTTAATTACTTTCCATATACGTTTTAGTTGTTATAATTTATTACGTTAATAATTAAGACTTTTACTAACATTTGTTTGTTACTTTTTGGTTATCTACAGCGTCCTGTTTCGCACAGATGAAATAATTGGTATTTATGTAAGCTTTATATCAAAGCCATAGAAAGGCATTATGCAATAAAGAGCTATCTTTATACGCCTGCATTGGTGTGGACTCGGAAGCTTGCAAATGGAATACAGATAATACGTACATCTTTCAATTAGAAATTCCACGACATATTAACAGTACAAATAATATCAATATAACCTATGTGTATTTTTTTACATCAGAGACTGGGGAACGAATACTGATGGGTCACCAGATGGTAAGTGATCTCCACCTCCCAATACACCCAATACACAAAAATAATCATGGGTGTGTCGCCCACCTAAAAGTACGAAATGGAAGGGGAGGGAAAAGTGATTGGGAAAGGGAGGGGAGGGAATGGGCCACCAGAAATCTCACTGACCTAACGTGGCCACTTTACGTCGGTTTTCTGTGAGACAGTGGTATCAAACCGGTCGAGCCGATCCATTAATATAAGATGTAACTGTCTACAGCGTGGCTCTACCACTAAAAAATCGGACCGTAATGCAGTTATTATTAAAGAATATTCTATATTGTTTACGAAGATAACTGTATCTACGTTGGGATTGTTTGCTTCTCATCACGTTATTTTATATTGGACTAGCATTTGACCGCGACTGAATCCGTGTGGAAGTCTTAAACAGTAACACGATAAACTTTACAACTTTACTTCCTGGCCGTAAATATACTCGACAGCCTCCGTAGCGCAGCGGGCGAGTAGCCGGCTGTGAAGCGAGAGACCGCGGGTTCGATTCCCGCATTGAGACAAATGTTTGTGTGGCCCACAGATATTTGATTCAAGTCTGGGTGTTATGAGACCGAAAGTCTCTCATAGTCTCTGACACCCACGATACAGGTTATACCTAGTGTGAGGTCAGGACTAGGTGTCTGACTGTTGGGTGTATGTATTTATTTATTATTTATACTAGTTTTTAGTTCTGACTCCGCTTGTGTAAAGTAATATTGGGCCTTACTTATAAAAACAGTATAGCTGAGCAAATGGCTAAGAATAGGCTGTCACATTTTTCCTTGTGTCACATCGTTTGAAAATAAAAGGGACAGGCTATTCTTAATCATTTGCTAAGCTTAACTTTTATAAATGGTAACTTACAAATCAATATTGTAAGTTAACATTCGTTTTATATTGAACTGACTCCTGACATACAGCTATGCTAGTTTAGAAGATGGACGGTTTTTAATTTGTATCACTGTATTAAAAGTATCTACAATAAAGACTTTTTATTACCTTTTACATTTAGATTGTGGGTCTGCCGTTCTCTTTTAATCAAATAATTGGGAGACATAGACCTCGGTCCTTCAATATTTGATTGTGTATATTTGGCGACAAACACGTCCGCAGTTACGGTTTGCACTGAACCGCTACACGGTACACTACATATTTCGTTAATTGATTAACTGTACTCTGTTAGCTCTCTCGTGGTACAGTTACTGTAGTATTAAAGCATTCCCAAACCGATTAATATGAGGTGTTTATGTTGACACTAATCTCATTGCGATATTTCTTTCTGTTAAGTTACAAACAAGCGTGGTAGTTGTATAAACACAAGTATCTAATTATCATAATTAACACCTCTCACTGGTTTCATGTTCTCCTACTTCTATATCATTAGTTTAATTATTGTTCTTAATTTGTTTCCCTTAATCAATGTTCTTTACTTTGAATACACTAATAAATAAAGCTTCTATCTGCCAAATCTAAATAACAGCTTCATTGCTTGTCAAATTAATATTGAAACGCATTTACCTCTAGTGTTGTTAGTAATAGTTTCAAAAGTGATAGTAAATTCTTTGCATCTAATAAAAATTATAAATAAAAACAGTTCTTTTATAACGTACTTCAAAATGACTACAAGATTACGCGTAATATCCATAAAAATAAAATTATTAATGGTGATATTGCGGAATTATACATAATAAAGCAAAATCGGTTAATGATCAGATCAAAGATGGCAGCAGCGGACATTGGTTTGATTGCTCAATAAATGAGAAATAATTTTGCTTACAATATTACCGCCCATAGCTGCTGAAATTACGTCCTTGTGTCTTAATTTTATTAAAAAATATTTGGTCAAGCCCCGAATTTATATCAGAATTAAAAGCTTAAATTACTTTTATTTATTGCTTGTACTCGATTTCTTGCTGCAAACGCTTTTGCCTTTAACTTTCTTAATGTTATCCTTACGCTTTATTAAAACATCCGTAGGTATCCGACAGGCACATTCTTCAATGCTTTTTATTAAGCAATTTTAATGTTGCTGGGCATTTTAAAAATAATAAATCGTTTATAATTGCTGCAAATGAATTGCCCAAAGCAGAAAATTAAGAGTCATTAAAAATGAACCGTAGGCGAATTGTCTCATGACAAATCGTTCATAATTGTAAATAATGAGGTGAGTAATAACATCTTGACGCGATAATTTTTTGAAAAATATATTACGTGTAAATAAAGCCTTGCACCGAGATATATATATTTTTATTTCAATAAGGACTACTAGAATATAGACTTGCTATTTTCAGATTACTCTCCTCGGCTTTAACACTCGGTCCTATCGCCGGCTTCTAAAACCTTTCAACTATTAAAAAGAACAAACATATTTACATGAACTCATCAAATCAGTTTGTTCCGATCGGCGTTGTTGAATCAGATTGTTAAATAGCCGCGCGGTAAAAGGCCCGATGTGAAAACAGACCGAGATATGAGATAATTTGTAATATCTAATGCGACATAGCCACGCCCGTAGTTACTAGATTACGTGGGAATGCTATTGATAACTACGTCGAAGGCACTTTGTTATACAACTTGACTGCTGAATAGCATGCTCTTAGTACCCATACCATTAATGAGCGCTAATTATATGTTCACACTACTTTTTCGCTTCATTGCGTTCTTTTTAATTATGCAAAACTTCCATTACGTACTATCCGCGTAATTGTTATGAAAAAAATTTAATCTATTTTTTTTGTGGTAGAGCTACGCTGTAGACAGTTACATCTACAGCACGAATGTGTCGAACTGTCTCACAGAAAACCGACGTAAATTGGCAGCTCGTTGTTGCGTTTTGCTCGTTGAGTGAGATTTTCAGAGGTCCAATTCCCCCCTCCCCTTCCCAATACCTATTCCCCCTTTAAGGTTGATAAAGTACCCTTTTATTTTGGTATCATGGGTGTTTATGGGCGGTGGAGATCACATACCAGGTGACCCATCTGCTCGTTTGCCAGGCCCTGCTATAAAAATAGGGAAATTGCGTGTAATTTTTTTATTGCTTCATTGCAAAGAACTACGTCTCAAATAAACACACCAGAAACAAAAACATAAAAATATGCACAAATCATTTAATTATCGCAAGTCTAAATATGACTTACAAAACCCCGCGCTAAAAAAAGAAGTGACGTCACAGCTTAGAAATGTCTTTTTGTTGACATCTTAGTTGACACTGACGGCTAGTGACATTGTCTGGAATGACATTTGAACCGCTATAATTGCCTATCGTTTAAAATTTCCCCATGCCGAACAAAAATTTCCCCAAAAATGTTGAAGCTATTTCATTAAATAACGAAATAAAAATAAGTTGCACTCTTGAATCCTGAGCGGAGAGGTGGGAAAGTTACATGAACAAAATAATTTGGAAAGAGGAGGACCTCCGAAATCTCATTCATCAAGTACCATACTAAACATAACAACAGTTTTCCGCAAAATTGGGAAAAATACCCCAACGTGGAAACACTGCCGAATGCAACGACGTCACTTGGGTTTTGTAATAACGTTCCATTACACGTAATTTCTAATTAAGATATTTTGTAAAATATCAATTATTTTATACTATAAATTTCATCATAACACATTTCAAGGTTTTGTTTATTGATTTATCAACACAATTTCTCGTAATAATTTTCGTGCAAGTTCCCCATTGTGAAAAGTGAAATCTAATCACTTTTATGATTCTGTATCGAATATACAAGTAATGACATTAAATAATTTATTTCATTCATAAATTGACTTTGATTATCATCGAAATAAAAATATACACCCTTAAATAACTGTGTTTCTCTTGGTTTTATTATTAATTATTATTATTCATCTTGCAAAACAAACAGATTCAGATAAATAAATGTACAGTAATTGTTAATTATAATATTCGTACAGAACATAAATTACAGACGTAATTTTTCTACTTTCAAGGAGTGTAATGTATTTTAATTTCTGAGAAGCTCTTTAACCAAAACAATAACAGTCTCACGGAGTACAATGACCTCACAAAAACTGCAATATTTCATTAAAATTTAATCAATCTCTTTCAAATAAAAATTAGCATACACCTTATTACTTATCTGGTTTAATAACCCTACTAGCAATCAAATTGGATATGAAATTATCATATAAATTCATCTTAAGTAACGTTTCTATTCTCGTTCGATATCTCACAGTAACTAAATTAATTGCCGATAAAAATAATCTTCTAAAGTAATTTCCTGGCGCCTGACCATTTAGATTTTATTAAAAACATTACCCTCCTTCCGGGGCAGTCGGGTAGTACATGATCTCTACCACCCATAGACACCTAAGACACTGGGATTGAGAAAGGGGGGTGGCTGCGTTTACGTCGGCTTTCTGCGAGACAGTGGTATCAAACCGGTCAAGCCGACGCATTCATGCCATATAAGTAAATGTCTAAACCGTGGCTCTACCACTCACTAACTCACTCAACTGTAGTGCCTAGTGGCAATGCAGGAATTACCGAACAAAATGTGCAGTACCCAACGTGCTATATTATTTCCCACGCCATAGTCCAGCGGAATCCTGAGATACTTTTTATTTTATACCTCGGCTTCCTGACATCGTGTGGTGGCTGAACGGACCTCGGTTTTTATAACGCTGTAAATACAAAGATGTATGTGATAATGTCATAGAATTCTACCGTATTACAATTATTTATTATCCATTATTACGCTATTGACTAGGGTCCCGTTGCTGAAAAACGAAGACGTTCGAATAATGTATAGTGTAGACTGTAGATACAGCTTTAAGCAAAGGATCAATTAATTTTCGAGGAGTTTCTTGCCTTTTTTTACGATTCCTTAGCCAAATGGCGAAAACGGAACCCGTTTTATTTCGTCACGTCACGGACATTTTACTTTGGAAATATACTACATAAATATTTGGATAGTAGGTGTGTTTTGTGGACCGCTACCCAAAGGTGGAGTGAAATCAGCAAAATATTGAGGTGTAACTATAGAATCTAACAGTTCATACATGTATGGAAACACACTAAATTAATCCTAAACCGCGTCTCTTGCACTAGTTTTTCTCGAAACATTACACAAAAACACTTAAGCAAAACTATGATTTTAGCTGTCTCCTGCTCGTAGACCAATGGAACATAGATTTAACATACATTACAGTCCAACCCGTGACCACGAAGACTGCAAAGCCTTCGAAACGTCGGGAATAAAAAAAAATTAAAACCAAATCGTGATAAAATCCGTAAAAATAATTTTATTTTAACATACATGTTTTGTATAATGTATCATACATTTAGTGCAGGAGAAGCGGATTAATTTCAATTTTGGGTAGCGGTTCATGGAACAATAATTTACGAGCAAAATGCTACAATGATAATTTTGTGGTTTGTAAATGAGATTAATACAGACATTAACTAAAACTCTACTTTGTGGTATTCTTTATTGGTTGTTCTTTTTCATGCTAATGATGAAAGCTGCGGTAATACCAGATTCAAACAATGAAAAATACAAATTATAGAAATACTTACGTAACATTATTCGCAATATAAAAATGCCGCTATATGAAATTCCCCACCTCTTACCACGCTGTTGTTTAAAACATATATAATTATTACCTTAAGGTGTTTTATTCGCTATAATCAAGGTATAAAATAATATATCTGTCTTGTTTTGATGTATGTATTAGATGTTAATTTAGTCTCATAAAAAAGTTAATTTTTATTTTATGAACAGTCGCGTGTGCTGGAGGCAATCAATCAAGTTTTCTTCTTATATCAATCTACTTAGCTCAACAGCTATCTGGTTTAAAATATTTTATGCCATAAATAAAGCTATGAATATTCAAATCTTTCCGCACGTTCTATATTGCACACAAAAAAACAAAACTTACCACAGTGTAAGTTATATCGAACTCCAGTAGCGATATATTTCCTAAGGAACATTAATTTGCTCAGCAGTCGTAAACAACTAATGGCAAGCCCCTTCGGCCGGCGCGGCGGTGGTTGATTGCATCTGTTCACTGTTGTCGCTCCTCATATCGCGCTCACTGCTGTGATTTACCCGCCACCTGTCCTTGTTTATGTGCCTTGATAGCCGCACACGAGGAAGTGTGCACAACTGGAAACATGGACGTGACACTCTACCTACCCATAATTTCTATCAGTTTCAGCTATTTGCGGCGACACACGCTGAATAATATTTCGCTGCGGCATCGTCAGGGATGCTAATGAGATTAGATCAAAAGCGATATGCATTGTAAAGCGCTATCATAAAAACTGCCGACGCGACAGTATTGTCAAAAGTGAAGTCGTAAAATTCAATTCGCACATAATATGAAGTTTCCGTGTTCATGCGTGTGCGCAATCCGCAATGATGACAGTTTTGATATAATAAAATAAGCCTCTTTATAATCCGGCTACCGTGATGAGAGAACACGGATGTTTACGGAAACGAAATGAATAATTCAAACGTATCATAATGTCGCGATCATTGCACGGCATTGTTTCTTTATCTCCAAACGATAAGTTTGTTATTCAGTAGCTAAATGTGGATACTTTGTAAATGGATTTAATCGTGTAGCCAAAGTAATAAGTTGTGTATTTCTGCAGAACGCACCACAGCTGGAATCACTAATGAGAGCGCAATTCAAATCAACTGATTTATATGGAGTGAGTTATTCACCGCTCTATGCGTACAATATTTATTTGTATTATAACGGCCAGTTAGATAATATTTAAATCTGTTACTCAGATAAATAAAACTAATCCGTAGAGAGGAGACGCTACAATGCGCACCGTTCCAATGCGACGTCTAGCTTTTTTTGTAGCAAACTGATATTGTGTAGTGCGATACGTGCTTGCCATTTCAATAATCTCCTACGGTTATATTTACTATGGAAGAGGTTGTGAGTCTATGTTTATGACTCTGCCTCTATATTTTCTATTCTAAACTTAGCAATTTTGCTTAGGATAGGTACCACAATTTTGCTAATCTAGATTTGTATAATCTATATAATATTAGAATAGAAAATATAATAGCGTAATATTTTTTAAACGTGTTTATAAGACGGTTATACTTATCATTAACGACATTCAATGATAAAACTAGGAAAGCGACTTCCCTGAGCAACTTTCTTAAAGATATTGTAAATTAATATAAGAAAAACATGTCCGGCGGTAATCATTGACGCGCCGGCATGTTATTAGCTCGTTAATAGTCGCAACTCGCAGCTCGCAAGCCCTCGCGTCTCGTCCGCATGATATAGCATATAACCTCTTCTATCACATAATATGTCATATCAGTCGACAATGTCCTATAAAACCTTATAATTCAAACCTTAATTCATACCGCCATTGAAGAGCCTTTAGACTTTATGTACGTAATAACGTTCTTAATGAACATGAACATAAAGCTAAGGATCCGCAGTATATTTCCCTGTTACGGCAATTCAAGCGACAAAAAAAATCAACAATCGAAAACTCAAAATGTATTATTTTGCTAGCCATTTTTGTCTTACAATGCCTCGCCTCCTTTGGCGGGTTTTATGATAATTTTGTTTAAAAAATAAAATTGTCTGTAACAGGAAAGCCTGACGCGAAGATTATACGTGAGCGAAGAATTATTTTCGGAAGATGCTACATGTATCATGTACCTATGACGGGAGAAACATGACAGTTCAGTTATTTCTTGTAACTTCTGATTCGTAGTCGTTTATCGCATTAGGTTTTTCCGGGTTAAAATAATACCGTTTTAAATATCTTTTAATTAAATGAAATTTGTATTACGCGGTGGAATGTGTTTGACGACGTCAGTGTGTCTGTAATTACAGTAATAACTGCGATTGTTTTGATAAGTCTAACTGGTAAAATATGTTGGGTGCCAAGTGGGTATGTTTCCGCCGGGGCGGGCGGGAAATGTACTTAAATGCGCATGTGTAATTAACTAATGCGGAACGCGTATTAGACGAGTGCGAATTGCTGTTCAGCACACTATGAGTACACACAGCGCCGCACAGTCTTTGTTTATGTTACTGTTTGTTGTACATAAACGGAATGAGACGAGACGAGAACTCGAGAGTCGAGACCGCGCACGCCCGATAACGAAGTGTTTTGTCTGTAATTAAGAACGGCGAGAGCGGGTCAGCCGTGCGCTCAAACATTACCACAAAGTTATGGGGACATTTTGAGCGTGTTGGGATTGTTTAACTACAAGCCTGTCATGTTTGGAATGGACTCACGTTGTAAATCTGCCGCAACGTCATGATTCCGCTGAGATCGTTTGTTAATTATAATTAATAGATGGCTCGTAATGAACCACATTCTGCTTCTGTGGCCGGCGTTGGTCGCGTTTTACTCTCTTATTCATAATATATGGTGTGTTGAATTAATTAATGCAGTGGTAAATGTAGATCGTATATTCTTCAGAACCGGTCCCTGGATGATCCTCCTCGACCTTCGTAAGTGGATAAAAGATAAGATAGCAGTAGTGAGTAGTATCTGCGATTTCCCGTTTTAATGACATAATCCACGGAATTTAAACGTGCCATAAATTCAGTTGCAATGCCATATTTTTGTTACACGATTTAACTCTCCTAGCAAAGCAGTCAACCGACAATTGCTTTTGGATAAGTAGTCTTCTCTAAAAGCACGTCCGTGGATACTGTTACGCAAAAAGCATCGAATAGTTTGCTCAACAAACATTAGTGACTCTATGTGCAAAAGCACCGTAACTATGCGTTTCAATAAACTCACACAACGTACTTATCATTATCTTAAACGCCGACATTCTTCCACAGTGTCATGTCTTACTAAACTAATAGGGATTTTAGATGCAAATAGACGCGATGCCAATTTCGCTCGTGAGTCGGCGATTTTGTGCAATACTGCTGAGTGGGTAAACGAGACTTTGCAAAGATCACGAGGCCATAAAGAGGACAATAATCGTTGTTCGTGGCGCGCCGGGAGCCACGTGTAAACTTCTGTCCGATGTCGGTTGGCAGTACGCCGCGCCGTGCCTGTCGGTACTCGGCAGTCGGCGGTACTCGGTAGCACCGACTTGCATTTTATTACAAGACATGACGCTCAGCCTCTCTTAACAATGGATTTACACGACGTATAAGCGTCGGTTAATATAGCTGTGTCACTTTATACGCCTCTTTATTGTGGCATTTATTTACATATCAAAATTAATCGTTACCAAAACATTCTGCACTGAAAGTAGGTGTACACATAAATAACGTTTTTCCGAGTTAAGCAAACATAAATAAAGTGACACAAAAGATTAAAATGTGATAACTTTAATTAAACTAACTGTTTTTGGAAAGTACACACGAATGAATTGCAAGCTGTGGGTTTCTCTTAACGTAGTGTGTTTGTTTCAGCATACATTAACGGGTCATAGCGGTAAAGTGATGGCAGCTAAATTCCTAGGGGAGCCTACTAAAGTAATTACGGGAAGCCACGACAGGACACTCAAGATATGGGATCTCAGAAGTAGAATGTGTAAGTATGTATGTTTAATGTATTTCATATGTAATTGAATATCGATAGATGGCTTCTGCATTAATTCCTATGAATCGTAAAAACACGTAAATCTATTATCATTTCACAACCATTGCACAGTTTGTAATCTTTGGTATAAATAATGACTATTTTAGCTATTTTGTATTGATATAGTAGATTAAGTTTCCCTATAAATTCAAAATTAATATTTACAATTATGAATAAACTACAGCCAAAAGACGATGCGAGATGACACCTAATTAGCAAACAATATATCGAGTTACTCGATGTATAACTTACATATATACTCGATTCGAGTATATAAGTTTGAAATATTTTTTAGTAACGTAAAAATAAGATATCTAGTCCATTCTCTGTCATTTGTAATTCTTTCACTATTTCGTTTCGTCTCGAGTGTATATTTTCTTTAGTAAAATAGACAAGGTTATTTCCATAACAACATTTTCACCTAGTAACTCGGACAACAGTTACAGTACACATAAAGCGTACCGATATAGTTTTTATGGTCAGTTGTGTTTATAGACGGCAATTTCAGGTTTCCAACCGGTCTGATGCCCAACTTTGCAGTTAACAGTGACAAAACAAGTGACAGAATGTGACCTTGCACGGTCGTTACTCAATGCGAATGCGCTACTTATCAGGCGCATGCGCAGGTGCCACGCGACACCCCGCGGCGACACGCCAATGCCCTAATATATATCCCTCTATATTTACACAATACTGCCTAGATAGGGTAGTTATATTGCATACGATTTCCCTCCTGTGGTCTCAGATTTGATTCCCAGGAAAAGTGTGATCGGGTTTTCGGCTCATTCATCATCATCATCAACCACAGGACGTCCACTGCTGGACATAGGCCTCTCCCAAAGATTTCCAGATCGACATGTTGGAAGCCGCCTGCATTCAGCGACTTTCTGCGACCTTTATCAGGTCGTCTGCAACCTAACATGCTCATTAGAATACAGGAATAACCTAAGCAGAGAGTACCCACAGGACTGATTGTGCTCTGCTTTCCCCTTTAGGGAATAACAGACGTGAATGTATGTAAAAATTACCGCAATAGCGTGGTGGAAACTTTTTTTTATATTCAGTTAAAAGACAAGAATGCGGCTGATGGTATTACAGTCCAAATAAGATAATGTAGATCAACGATCACCGTCGCATCTCTCGACGGCCGTCACAATTATATGCGCCGGCGTAATTGCATCTGTAGTTGTAATATTTACGGTAAAACGTTTAAAAATGCTCAAAAATATCTTTCTACGTGCATAATCTTATTGTGGTCAACAGGTACAGAAACAAAATTCGCAGGATCATCTTGCAACGATCTCGTGACGTCTGATGGTGCCGGTTCAACGATCATATCGGGACACTTTGACAAGCAAATACGCTTTTGGGACATACGCACAGAAATGTCGGCGAACCACATCATGTTGCAGGGAAAAGTAACTTCACTCGATCTCAGCAGAGGTATGTTTCCTCTTATAAATATGATAATAATGATAATAGGTTCCTCACTCTGAGCCCCTAACCGCCGGTGGCTTGGGTCTCAGGCCCCGTCATAGGAAAGGTGATATTTTTTTTTATATTTTTAAATGTATTTTTTTATATTACTTGTATTTAAAAATGTAAAATAAAGATAAATGATAATAATATAATATTAGCCCTGTAATATTACTGTCCCACTGCTGGGGACGGGCCTTCTCTACTAATGAGAGGGGTTAAGCCTTAGTCTACCACGCTGACCTAATGCGGGTTGCTAGACTTCACATACCTTCGAAATTCTTGTGGAGAAATTCTTGGGTATGCAGGTTTCCTCACGATGTTTTCCTTCATCGTTATAGCAAGCGGTAATTCACAATGAAAACACACTTAACATAGAAAAGTCAGAGGTGTATGCTCCATTTTGGGTTGTTCTCGAACCTTCGACACTCGTCTCGGCAGTCCGTACTATTCCCAACTGAATTAATGCTGCTTATAAATATACAACACTGTTTTAATGAATTATTTATGATCAAGTACAATTTAATAGCATATCAGTGAACATCAACGTTTTTAAACGCCCCATCAAAATACCATTACCAATTACAAATAATAATTACAAAGAGAACTATTAATCTTCCGCGTGTTATGTTCATTAAACTGCAATTCATTAGGGCGGAGAAAGGTTACACCAGCCATAAACGACCGCTTAATAGCCGTATTATTATAATCAAAAGTTGTATTAACAGGTAATTGAGTGCAGTGCTTGTCAGTGTCGGTATTCGTGTCAGCAACAGTGACCACTGAGCCAACGTGACGGGAGCTTGTCGCCCATTTCCGTTACGCGCGTCTCGATCAATCCCTTTTTTGTCAATAACGGTTTGCTGTTGCACGAAATGTTCAGATTGATACTTTCAATCAATCGAAGTGTCGGGACGTCACTGCTTCGGAAACTGATTAAATCACGTCGATTTGGTCGTCGACGACGCGACGCGACGCGGATGCCGCTTCACAAATGAATAGGGAGGCGGTTCACAGTTACCCATCAGTTACCCATCACGATCGGTCCAGATACTCGTACGTCGCCGCTATCGCTCATCAGTTACGTGAGGACTGGGGATGCCTCAAGTCTCAACCCGCCCGTCAAACATGACACATTTTATAACTCAAACACAGCGACGTGCACAAGCATTCAGGTCAGGGTAGACAAAAAACTTGTACGATTTTTTTTATCCGGGCACGGCAAGGTGACTACACTGCACCCTATGGTAAGCGTAGTGCAGTCTAAAAAAACTAGCAACCACTGACAAACACTGTGTTTATCAGTGGTCGTCAGAATCATACCGGCCTATTTATGCTTCTTCACACTCCGAATCCGAAGAGGGAAGAAGCAAATTGAGGGGCTGCGACAGGACAGGCGGATGACTGATGCAGATACAGGGATACCCCCATACCCGTCTCAACCAACCATCAAGTCATCCCGCAAGCCCCTCGAGAGAACCGGAACACACTGGCTGATCCTGGAACGCGAACCACACGCGGAGTGTGGGTCACTATGGCAGGTTTTAGCACCATGTGTACGGTGGTCGCCATCCGGTCAGATACGAATATCCTACCACCAGCAAATTTTCTTGACTGCCTCGTTGGAGTAGTTGTATGTCGGTATGACTACTTTCCTGAGGTCTCCGGTTCGATCTTTGGAGCGGGCAAAATGATATTGATTTTTTCCATATCAGCCCAGAGTTTGGAATTTGTGCCCGATATGGCGATAGGCTCGCCCTCTATCACATCCGGGACGGAACTAAGCTCGGCGAAATGTGGGTTTTCTAGTTCGCTAGTGCGCCTCTGCCTATCCCTTCCGGGATACAGTGAGCTTATGTGTATGTATTATTTTCTTCAACTCTTGGCATTATTATCATCATCATCATATCCACGTCGATTTAAAATATAAGCTGAGAGCTGCTATCTTGAAAAGTCTGTACTGGATCATGATTTTAATTCTTTATTAATATAAAAGGTAAATTCTCAGGGTAGGCAAGTGTCTCTTCGTCAATATTGAATGCACGCCACTGCTCAAACATGGTGTGGGCTTGTGGCCGTGGTGATTGGCACGCGACCAGAGGGGCAATTCTCACGCATTTCGAATTCGAAAAAATACATACATAAGCTCACGCCTGTATCCCCGAAGGGGTAGGCAGAGGTGCACTACCGATCTAGAACACCCATATTTCGCCGAGCTTAGTTCCGTCCCAGATGTAATAGGGGGCGAGCCTATCGCCATATCGGGCACATATTCCAGACTCCGGGCCGATACTGAAAAATCAAATATCACTTTGCCCGACCCAGTATCAAACCCAGGACCTCACGACGATAGTTTTACCGCGCACGCAATACCACTACGCCACCGCGGCAGGCAGTCATTAGAAAAAATATAATCTGACTTAAACAGTAAAAAGTTTGAATTCGAGTCTTGATCGAATTCGAAATGCGCGCGAAGTGAGGCCAAGGGGGTAATTCTCGTGCATTTCGAATTGGAGCAAAAATCTAATTAGAACCTTTAACATTAGAACAAACAGTCCGAAATCACACTTGATTTTATTGATTTCGTGTTCGAATTGCGCGAGAATGGACCGCCAGCTCTCGTTGGTGTCACGCGTGAACCGCCAGGACACGGCGCGCGTGAACGATAAAAACTACTCGTACTCCAGCCCAAACCGTTACAAGTACACATTAAAAACAACAGCTACGAGATAATATCACTTTTGTACTCAATTGTTAAGCATGTCTAAACGCTTCAGTAATGGCTAATGGCTTGAAAACTCTTAGAGAATTTATGATTTGACCCTAAGGCATTTGATTGCTCTTTATATGACTGACGACTAATGAAACTGCGATCTTATCTCGCGAATAACCCTCTAATTCAATAATGCGCTGTTCGTTTTGAAGTTGCTATGAAACTGAACAACAGTTTAAGGGTCAAGGTTAAACGTTACGTCCATTCTGTTATTAGAAATGTAATCAATAAAGAAGATAGCGGAACCGTCAGTGAGTATAAACAAATCATCGACGCCGATCACCGAATATCGTATAATTTTCTAATTTTTCATGTAAAGACGTGTTCCGTTAGACGTATAATATCACCATTAGCATAATAGTATACATGAACCCTTACAGAACACAATCAAAATGGATAACAAATGTTTATTGTTGCAGATAGCAATTATTTACTGGCGTGCGTTCGAGATGACACGATACAACTAATAGACCTGCGGATGAACACAATAGTGCGCTCTTTCAGGTACTTGTTCCTTATGTCAATGCGCATGCGTAATGATCATAAAATATATTGCTCCACACATTTATCTCCACGCCTTAAACACGAGGCTATTAACGTAATATTATTTTACCGTCACAAAAAATACTAAAATTATTTAGCTGTATATAGCGTAATCTTTCTTTGTCTATAAATTACTGTTATAAATGCGCAAGATAAATATTTAGCAGAAATTTTAAAAAATACACTAAGATATTACCGTTTCTTGGTAAAGATATTTATTTTTCTTTTTTGAATAACTTCATGTTAATTATATTCTTATGGATGTTATCATAAATTTTCATGTAAGTATTCACCTATTAGTTTAAGAGCCGTGACATAAACCAGCTGACGTAAGTACATTACTAACGTTATATGGCATTATAATTTGGGTGCAGTTCCTGTTTATCAAATAAAACCGCTTATTTATCTAAGGAAACCAAACTGGATATGTCGTTGAACTTATAATATGCGGATACACATGTGTATTTCATTTACTTCAAGTGCCCAGTACCGTTTAAAAGTGTTTGCTTCTACTAATTTAATGTTTAATTACTATGATATATGGCCCGGGAAGTACTTTATAATGACAACTTAGTGGCAAATAACGGCAAGGATCGTATAGCAAAAATATTACGACTTAAAAAACGGCTTCAAAATTTTCAATAATATCTTACTCATGAGAAGATAAATCTTATTGTTAAAGTCTGTGGCGGTGCTGATGATGGTCATGGCTGATACTGACTCCAAAAGGACCTCTTGTTAAAATTGTCACGTACTCAAGCTTTGTTACGATGTGATGTCATCCAAGAATTGATGCAGAGTTGCATGCAAGAAGAATTGATACAAAGTGAATAGACAGTTAAATTACAAAGTATCGCGGGAAATGCCGACCACTGGCGTAAGCTAAGGTTGCGTTTCCACCAGAGATGAGCGAGGTAGCGAGGCGGTGCACGAAAGATAAATCCACCAATGAGATTACTTTATTTCCTTATATTTTGGTTTTTATACATTTGTCAAATATATATTTCGTTTTTTGTCTTTTAACATTTACCCTGTATGATTAAGTTACAAATATAATGCCTGACAAAGGCTACTAAGAACAAACAGATACTATAAATAACTTGTACATAACAAATTGTACACTTGGTATCCAAATAAAAATACGACTGACTATTTTTTCCTCGCGCACCGCCTTACTACCTCGCATATTTCTAGTGGATACGCAGCCTATGAAGGGGGGGCTGTTCAGATCCCCTAAGCACCCCCTGATGATAATGATGATGATGATGATGATGATGATGATGATGATAATGATGATAATGATGATGAAGCACCCCCTTACATACGTCCATGCCTAAGATGAATGTTGTAGATACTGATACGTAGTACGTACGTTCCAGTCACGAGTCCTTCAAGGTGGGTTGCGACTGGTCTCGCGCAGCGTTCGGTCCGGCCGGCAGGCTCGTCGCGGTGGGCGCGGCTGACGGCGCTGTCTTCGTGTGGAACACATACACGGGACGGCTTGAAACTATACTCAAGGATCACTCGTGAGTACTTTTTTACTTCATTGTCCCACTGCTAGGCAAAGGTGTCTCTTCAACGACACGGGATGGATCGAAACTAAACTGAAGGATTACTCGTGAGTTCTTTTTTACTTCATTATACCAGTGCTAGGCAAAGGTCTCTCTTCTTCAACTACACGGGACGGATTGAAACTATACTGAACGAATACTCGTGAGTTCTTTTTTACTTCATCATACAACTACTAGGCAAAGGTTTCTAGTCTTCAACTACACGGGACGAATCAAACTATACTCGTGAGTACTCCTTTATTTCATTGTCCCACTGCTAGACCTTTGTCTAGCAGTGGGACAATGAAATAAAGGAGTACACTGCTTCCTCATACCTCGGCTAGTTGGCAAACTTGGTTTGAGGAGAAATGTGGAGCATTAGGTGTCTATTTGGGTACGCCGTCGCTGGGTATGTCAAAGGAGGGAGACCTTTGTCCCTCTTCTTCAACTATACGGGACGGACGAACCTATACTCAAGGATCTCTCGTGAGTAATCTTCTACTTTATTGTACTCTGGCTACTGGTAACCCAAAGTCTGGTTGTTATAACGACACCGCCGCTATTGAGCGGTCCCCTCCATCTGTTGACTCTCTCAGTCGATTCGAAAAATTATCAAATGGCAAGTTCTCGAATCTAATGTATCATTAACGGACTTTTTAACTCGATTTCGCTGGAATTTTAAGTAAATAAATGAGACCGAATCGAAGTCAAATTAGAATCGAGTGTCAAGAGTCATGGGGGCAGATCCTATAGTCAGATGTGTTGTCAGATGTCGGTCGCCTGTAATACCGCGTCTATTAGGGTGTGTAGTCGTTGGACATACCATGTATTATCCCACAGCCAAAGGTCTCCTTCAAATCTTTTTAATTGGCTCTATAGTTGGGGCGTGATTCTCCATGTCCAAAGTTTAAAACGAGTGTGTAATACATCTCAATATTCTCATTGCATTAATGAAATATAGATTGAAAGAGAGGCATGTAGAACATTTTTCCTTACAATTAAATTAAGTTGACGTGACACGATAACCTAACACATGCATATTATGGTCGTGGGAAAAAAGACCCTTTTTTTATATGTGCACCCAACAGTCGCACACCTAGTCCTGGCCCCACACTAGGGATAACCTGTATCGTGGGTGTCAGAGACTATGAGAGACTCGGTCTCACAACACCCAGACTTGAAACAAATATCTGTGGGCCACACAAACATTTGTCTCAATGCGGGAATCGAACCTGTGGCCTCTCACAACTGGCTACTCGCCCGCTATGCCACGGAGGCTGTCTATTGTGACTTTAGGTCGAGTTAATTTTGCGTTTCTACAGTTTTTCAGGTCTTTGTATTTTGGTCTGCATCTACGCCTACCATCAAGTCTATTACCTATTTACCGTGCTTGGATATAAAGATACATATCATAGGCTATACCTGTGCAGCCACAGTTTTTATTTTAAGTTGATGTTTTAAGACAATTTGGGAATTTAATTCATCCTTAATATCTAGGGGTAACTGACATATCAACGAAGTTTAAAAAAAGCATCTACATAGTAAGCAGCGGCTAGGCTATGCCCTTAGCATTGCCGATGTCCATGGGCGACGGTAACCACGTACCATCAGGTGGGCCGTCTGCTCGTCTGCCTTCGTAGGCTAATTAAAAAAAAAACATAAAATGAATACTAAGTATTACTTACCTAATCATACTAAAAATCATAACCGTCATCAAATATCATCAAAACAGTAAACAGAAATGAAATTTAATTTTGTGATTTGTTTGTTGATAGACGATATTATACATGCGGAGTGCGGACGACATACATAATCATAAACAATATAATTATGTAGTTATTTTATGTTCCAAGCTTAATAATATAGAGTGATATGCAAAACGTATCGACTTCAATCTAAACTGTAAGCTTTCACCATATTAATTAGCGAATTCTTAAAATATCTTCGACAAAACATTATCATAATTAATCGACATTATCCACCATATGAATTCCAAATACAGCTAATAATGTGACTGCTGACAATCAGCACGCTGCCTTGCTGTTTGTATGAGATATAATAGTTTCTCAAGTAGACATCACCTGTTTGCTGACCGTGTATTTTGTACTTAAGTGCAGCGACGTGCAGTCAATATAGACAAAGAGACACTGTCTATAAATGAATAATAAAAATCGTGGCTAAATACAGATTTCCTAAGTAGCAGCGATCGGCTAACGGTCTAAATTATTAATGCTAGCATATCTGCTATCATAAGAAAACAGTGCGCTTCCATGTTGTTCCGTGTCCGCGCAAGTACCAACACTATCCTGGGGGTGTTTAAAGATAGATGGGATTCCCCTTTATATTATAGATGGCTTAAGCTCCACACAGGAAAATGTTAAAATACTAACCCTAGACATTAAGTTAAAATTGTAACTAACATATATGGATCAATGGTCTGGAATAAATACTTATTATTATTATTATTAAACACGTACACGGAGATTAAAATGATAGTGATGGTAATTCAAGGGTTGAAGAAAATAATTGTGCATGTTTTTGTCTACCCTGATCGGAATGCCTATGCACGGCACTGCTTATGTGATTCTAAACACGCCCGCGATGTTTTGAATGAACGTGAGTGCGAATATATCACTGAACGAGATAATCATGTACAAAATAGCAGAGTGCACTCACTTTAACAGAACAGCTAGGAAACCTGCATTCCGTCATGACCTGCTCTCATGCATCATTCGCTAAACTGTGGATCAAAGTGCTTGGCTTTGTGTGCCCCCGACCGTCGGATCTACTCCGTTTACGAATAAACAAAACGCTAATAGTGCCCATTATTGTCAACAGACATGACCTGTCTCAATAAAATTCCGATAAAACACATTTTTGACCTTGAATGGTAAACTAGAAATTGTCTTATTCGTGACATCGTTCAGTTCCCCCGTAACATTTCGCATGGACAATTGAAATCGTGAGGTCAACATTGGCTCGGGCTGTCTCACCATTGCAAATTTCTCTTTCCCATACCGTACACTGCATATTTATTTGGCATTAAGCTATCTCCACACCTGCCCGATTCGATTAAAGTAAACAATGAGAATTGAACGTCGCGTCTCTGAAGCTGTGAACGGATGAATAATATTACCAAAGAATGAGCTTCAGTTTGTTTGCCGCTGCGACCGGCGACGCCCACAACAGTTTTGCGATTCGATCGAAGCTTTGTTCCGGCGTGCAATCGCAACACGACATAGCCCTCCGGTAAATCATCGCAAATGGAACATATTGTTCCCATGAGTTGAAATATCAAGCGAAGTGGAGTGCATGCCGCTGCACTCCGACTTAATTCGCGCCAGACATCGCACGCAACAGAGTAAACAATCCTTAACAAGGACAAGAGAAAGGAATGGCGGAAACATTCCTTCGCATCTCGACATGCATATTTTGTTTAGCAATAGCCGTCTTCGGCGTCGCGTCTTCACGCCAATACGCTGCGCGAACGGTAAAGGTGGCGCGGTCACTTACCGCCGCCATAGTCGAGTCTAATTCAATATTGAAACAAACATTACTACGGTTCCTACCACATGTACCGTTGCGACATAAAATTCTTATCATCTTCGGTTAGAATCAATTTGAGAGCAACATTATCGAAGTGAAGTGAGATGAACAATAAAGATTGCTTTTGCATCGGCTTCACCATTGTTTAGTATTTCATAGACATGTTGAACCGTGACCAATTCCGATACTAGTGAACATCGAGACTATTATACTTGGAAACAAACGCTACACCGATTCGTGTGTTCTATTAGATTAATTTGTTAGTAAAGGCGGGTTTATACAGGCGCGCCTCTGCAAAGCGGTGTAGACCATGGTGTTTGAACACGCACCTCCCCGAAACTATCACAACCGTAATAACACATTGCAAACAAATTTAAAACGGGAGATCATGTTATAATGTATTATTACTAGTAAAATATACCTCATTACCCGATACTATTTGGGTGGTCCGGAACGTATTTTACGGATGATGTATAATGGCCATTATTTGATTACACCGTTTATAATATTATGTCCATATGATTATCTAATGATAGAGGGCTGGGTAGAGGCAATATTGAATATAGATTTGCCGTTGTGTGGTAACGAACCGACGTTTTGGTCGGTGTGGCACAAGTACCATGAGTCCGTGTAGGTACAAACTATTAACAAAGATATTTAATATTACTAACTATAGAGGGCAAATTTCCATACAAAAGAATTGGTCTCGTCAGTAACGTCATCAATATCAGCCATACGACGTCCACTACATTTTCAATTTACACCTTAGAATGTTCAAGAATAACGTAAGACAATTTTATTATGTAAACATTATTACGCTGGCGCGATCTTGCGCGTGTATGTTTCAAATACGAATGAGTGACTTATGTCCACGAGGTCACAACTTTTGGATAACAAGTTACGCGGTGTTGTCCCGTCTACTTACTGTTATATATATAAATGTCTTTATGTCCAAACAATAGAGCACAAATATTGTTGTTTAGCGAGCTGGCGAGCTCGGATGTAAGCTGTCCCGCTTGCTAAGTTGTACCTCCTTTGTCGAGGGCCCTTCACAGCGTGCGGCCCTTGTGGAAAATTAGCAAGCCCGTGTACAACACGTTACCGTTGTCCTCGGAAATTGTTATTATTTATCGCGTTGTCGCGAGCTTATCGTTGATTCATACAGTGATACCGACCTCTATGGGAAACCGTGTGCATTTAAACAGCCGCAAATTAACCCTTATCATGATGCTGCCTAAAGATAATTTAACGCTTTACAGTAATGAGGAAAATGTAATGATAGCTTATCAACACCACCATGTGACTTTCCCTCGCCTCATTGTTTCATGTTACCATTGAAAACAATACGAGTAATATTAGATGTTTTTGTGGAAACCGCCTAGACGGCACTTACTAGGAAAGGCTGGCGTTCACATGGTGCTAAAACCTGCAATAGTGACCCAAGACCCAACTAAGAGTGTGGTTCGCGTTCCAGGATCAGCCAATGTACTTCCGGTTCTCTTGAGGCAAGCAACGTGGTCATCACACGGACACCCCTGGGATGGGGCAGCCGGTGGTTACAACATCAGGGCGTAGCCCTCTGGTTGTGATGTTCCTCGCGATCCGCAAATACGGATCGGTCACGGGAGGTCGCGTGAAGCGCGATGGTGTCTGAATGGATGGTGTACGCTGAGGGGCACTCGTGATCTCCTCTTCTTGCCGTCTACGCGATATCAAACCCAGCCAGGTGGAACCCATTGGGGAAGCCCAGCTTAGGCGATCAGCAGCAGACGGCGTTGGTGAAGATCATGATCACGAGTTCCTCGAAGCGACACCATGATGAAGGAGATGTGGTGTGTAGTGTGGTGTGTGGATGTGTGTGTGTGAGTGTCGCCGCAGCTCTGGTAGCTGCGGCGGCTGCAGCAGCTTCGCGTAGGTTACGCGAGGAGATCACGAGGTAGCGGCTTCCCGTCCGGAGGTCGAGCGTGCAGCGGAGCCAGGTTCTGGAGGTGAGGCCAGGGTGAGGCGTCCGCGCGCTCAAACATCCTTTTGGCGAGCCGCTGGACGAAATCGTCCAGGCTGTCCATTCGAAGATCCCTCTGGATCGTGGAGTTCCTGACGTAGTGCGGCGCGCCGACGATGGTGCGGAGCGTCTTGGATTGGACGCACCGCAGGCGCTTTCTGGACGCAGGTCCAGTCAGCGCGAACCATGCCGGCGCCGCATACGTGAGGCGCGAGCGGATGTACAACTTGTACACTCCGATCTTCGCACGCAGAGGTATCTTCGACTGCAGTATGGGCCTCAATTTCGTCATCGCTATGGTTGAGCGGTGGATGATCTCCTTCACGTGTTGAGACATTCGAAGATTCTTGTCGATTGTGACGCCGAGATACTTGACCTTGGGGGCCCAAGGTATCTCTTGGTCGAACAATCGCAGTGGCTTCGCAGGTTTGATCGCCTTCTTCGTACCTCTCGACTGCATGGCCTGTGTCTTCCCGACGTTCACGGACATCCTCCAAGCGGCGAGCCACTCGGGTAGGCGGTCCAGTGTGCGCTGGATCTTCGTGGCGGCGAATCTGGCGGACGGTGATGACACGAAGTACGCCGTGTCGTCAGCGTACAGCGCTATCTGGACGTCGTCCACCACAGGGATGTCGTCGGTGTATCGGGAATACAGGATCGGCGACAGGCAGCTTCCTTGAGGTACGCCGGCGGCGACGGGGCGCTCTTGGGAAAGAGCACCTTCAACCATGACGTGGAATCTTCGGTCCTTCAGGAACGATTGGATCAATCTTGTGATTCGACGGGGCGCGTCCGACGTCGAGACCTTGTAAACGAGGCCTTGGTGCCAGACGCGGTCGAACGCCTTCTCCATGTCCAGGAATACTGATATGGTGCACTCACTGTTGTTTCTGGCCGTAGTGAGGTGATGCAGTACTCTGGTCAATTGCAGCGTGGTGCTGTGTCCAGCGCGGAATCCGTACTGTTCTTGACGTGGCGTCAGGGGTGACACCAGGTGACGAAGCAGGAGAAACTCGAACACTTTGGAGGTCGTAGGCAGCAGTGTGATCGGCCGATAACTCTCGGGCTTGAGGACGTTCTTCTTCGCCTTGGGCAGCATGATGACTCTGCCGGATTTCCACCGTTGCGGAAAGTGGCCCGTGCGCATGATGCCATTGAACAGGCGCGTCAATGCCGCCACAGTCTTGTGGGGCAGGTGACGTAGCGCGCTGTTGGTGATGCCATCATCGCCGGGCGCCTTCCTCGGTTTTGTCCGACGGATAGCCATCCGTACTTGCCCTGGCGAAAAGAAGATCGGGTCCTCGTCGGGGGTTATCGGCTCCGCGAAGTATTCCTCCAAACGTCGCTCGATGGATGCTTCCTGTGATGAGTTCGTACTCGGGTTCGGCTGGAATTGGCGTTCTAGGTGCTCGGCGAAGATCTCTGCGCGATCCTCAGCTCGGTACCGTTGTGTTCCGTCGTTGTGCAGAAGCGGTCTTACTGGATCTGGGGTGTTTGTGACATTTCGACACAGCCGATGTAGGGCTGGCCAGTCGTCCGTCGTTGTGTCGATGTAGTCTTCCCAGGACTGGGTATTGTGAGCTTCCAGTTCGGCTTTCACCTTCTCGGCGAGACGGTTGAGCCTCGTCTTCAACTGCGGGCATCGGGTTTGTTGCCACAGCGTTCGGTCCCTCCTCTTTTGATCGATGAGGTCCCGAATGCGGCGGGGAATATCCGGAATTCTGCTCACGATCGTGATCGGAGACTTCGCGGCGTCGAAGGCTTCCTGTAGTCTGGTCGTGAGGTCGTCGGCGAGCTGATCAACGTCGGTGGCGTTGATGATCGCCCGAGAAGGCGTGTTGGTTTCCAGTGCTTCTGTAAAGATGTTCCAATCTACTTTGTAGCGTGGTCTCGGAGGATTCACTCTGGTCACGGGGTCCGGGATCACGACGAGTACTGGCTGGTGGTCAGACAGTAATTCGTCGTTGAGGACCTCCTGTGTAGGCTGGCTCGGCAGTCCACGGTGGATGATGATGTCGAGGGTGGCCGGCGCATGCGCTGCCTCGGAAGGGTAGCGAGTCGGAGCGTCGGGTCCCTCGGCGATGTATCCATGTGACTGCGCATCGTTGAAGAGTCGTCTGCCTGCTGTGTTTTCAGCGGAGCTCGGGTTCCAAGACGAATGTTTCGAATTCATGTCGCCGGCAATGAGCGTCGGATGTGGCGAGTCCAGCAGGGTGCGGACGTCAGCCACGTCGAAGTGTGCCCGTGGCGGCCGGTAGGCCGCGAACAGACGCAGTGGGTTGTCGGCGACACAGACTTCTACTCCAAGTGCGTGCATGGAACCGAGTTGCTGTGACGGCAGGATTTGGTGCAGGATTCTTCTTCTGATGGCCACTAACAGGCCGCGGTAGGCGGTGTTTGTTGCAGAGACCTCATCTTGACGATAAACGATGTACCCGGGAAGTTTGCACTTGTCTGCAGGCCTCAGGTGAGTCTCGTTTATCAGTACCACGTCGATGTCCTGATCGCGAAGAAGCGGCTTGAGTAGTACGGTTTTCTTGTGTAAACCGTTGGCGTTCCAGTGTAACACTCTCAGGGGTCTAACAGCCATTGTATTTGGCTAGGACCCCGAGTATGTACCCGAATGTGTCCTCTCCATTCTTTATGAGTGATACTAAATCACTCAAAATGGTGGTGAGGGCTTCGAAATCAAGTTTCGATTTCGGTTTTCCGGTGGCGCTCTGTCCCGTTGGCCGCTTCTGTTGTTGCTGCTGCTGCTGCTGCTGCTTGGGCTTCGATGCTGCTGGAGCTGCTGGAGCTGGAGCTTGAGGAGATGTAGGCGGTGAGGCGGTGGCCGTCGACTTCTTCTTCCTGTTGGCCCTCTTCCTCCGCTTTTTCCCTCCCTGGGAGAGATGAGGGTTGTTGGCGGGGGCCATCAGAGACGCCGGAGCACTCTCTTCCACAGTGTTTGTGGAAGCTGCTGGGCGTCTGTCGGTGACGGCGATCGCGCCGGCTCTCTTGTTCCGGGCCTCTGACCGGAACACGGGGCATGCCCTGTTGCACGCGGGGTGCGCACCTTTGCAGTTTGCACAGGTGGCGGGTTCCTCGCGGGGCCGTGGGCAGTCCTTGGCGGCGTGGCTCTCACCGCAGCGGACGCAGGCAAGAGTTCTGTGGCAGTTGTGGCTGCTGTGCCGAAACTGCTGGCATCTGTGGCACTGGGCCGGGCCTTTCTTGCCGCGCCAGAGCTCTATCTTTACGCTCGGCATCGAGACGAGCTCGCGTACGTCCCAGATCCTCTGGTAGTCCGCGGTCTTCTTGATGAGGGCGTAGAAGATACAGCCCGCTCTCCCCTGGCGCGCCTTGATGGGGCGTACGTACTCCGCTTCGAAGCCTTTGCTGCGAAGGCTCTCGATGATGTCCTCGGGTTCGGCGTCAAAGGGTAGCCCTCGTATGGCTACCTTGAGGCTGCGTTCGGCTGGCAGGGAGTATGAGAACCAGGAGATTCTCTCTGTCTTTTCAAGCTCCGTCAGGTACCGTTGCACGATGCGGTACTCTTCTCCGTCGCTGGGGGTGAAGCGGAACCCCCCTCTTCCTTGAGGTGCGACGTTTGCCGGGCGCCCTAATTTGGACCTTAGGGCGCGCATGTGGTGAGCCCAGTTGGGAAGGGCCTCCACTACCAGAGGCGGGTAGCGGGCCTTCTTCTCCTTCTGGGCTGGCTGCGCTGCTGGCTTCGGCGAGGCGGCAGCGTCCGGAGTGGTGGTAGGAGACGGCGGCGGCGATGGCGAGGCTGGCGGGTCGAGGTGGACCCGCATCCTTTTTGTCGCTGCCGCGGCATCAGGGCAGGAAGGGGCGCTTACTGCGTCCTCCGCTTCCTCCTCTGAGGGGCTCCTTGGTCGTCGGCCGCTGGCCGACTGGATCCCGTCCATGGGCTCCGGCTCCTCTGGACGGGGACCTGTGGGAACCATGGGGATGTTAGTGTTGGTGCTAGGGAGCGCCCGAGGGGCGCTCGACCCAGCAGGGGGGTGCACGATGGTTTCGCTTGCGCAAAACCTTTCGTACACGGCGGCGATGGCGTTGATGAAGTCCGGGTTGGACTCCAGTTCTGGGCGGCTTGGTGCGTTTATGGGCGGCTTTTGGGGTCGCCCCTGCTGGGAGTATGGAGAGTATGGTGCATATGGCGCGGCCCTCACGTGGTCGACGGCCATGGCCCTGTAATCCGGTCTACAGGGCCCCGGCGCGTGACCCCTTGAGGACCGGGGGAGGCTCTGAGGCGGGCCTGTTGCCAGGCCGGCGTCAGAGCCGGAGGCGGAGGTGCCCGGGGTAGGGTCGGACTGGCGGCTCTGGGGCGGGCCTGTCGATAGTCCCGCCGCGACAGAGACGCCAGGTGGACCCTGTGCCGGGCAGGCTTCCCAGCCCCGCGCGGCGGCGCCCGGCCGTCCCTGGTGAGGGACGACGGGGGGCCCGTGCGCGGGGTCGGTTGTCGGGCCCTGAGAAGGGCCGCCGGCATGACCCTTGGAAGGGCCGGCCGGGGAGCTCTGAGAAGAGCTGTTTGAGCGACCCGGTTGGGTGCTCATGGCGTCCGACGAGTGGCGAGTGCGCCGCGACCCTCTCGGCTCGACGTCGCGGGGACGTCTGCCGGGCAGTCAGGCGACCGCGTGGCCTCCTCCGCGCTCCGCGCCTGCAAAGCAGTACAGAGCGCGTCAGAGGTTTATGCTTCTACAGTGAGACGGGTTCCGAGAAACCCGCCCACTGTCAAAAACACGTCCGTACGCGGCAAAGGGGTCCGAGCGACTAAGAGCACGTGTGCACTCCGCGACTCACTGGCCGATCCGGTTCTCTTGAGGGGCTTGCGGCATGTCTTGATGGTTGGTTGGGACGGGTATGGGGGTATCCCTGTGCCTGCATCGGTCATCCGCCTGTCTTGTCGGAAGCCCCTCGATTTGCTTCTTTCCTCTTCGGATTTGGAGTGTGAGGAAGCCTAAATTGGTCGGCATGATTCTGTCGACTACTGATAAACTCATTGTTTTTTCTGGGCTGCACTACGCTTACCATCAGGTGCAGTGTAATCACTCTGCCGTGCCCGGATAAAAAAAAGCTCACTCTTACCGGCACACCGTTGCGCTGTACCGAACTATGAAATTAAATTGTGGTAATGTATTATTTTAAAGACATAGTTACTCGTGATCCATCCATGATGATGATATGTGTTCTATGAACCGCTACTTAGAAGAGAAGTTACATTGTGAAAAATATTATATAGAGGTAGAAGTGTCTCTCCATATATGTGCAACTATATGCAAATGTGCAACTGAACGATAAACTTTTTTTTTCGATAATCACTTAGTAATGGTTGCCTGGAAGGGATCGCTTTTAGCGATTAGGCTGCCATTTAAGGCACAGTTTTTTATGTTATTTACTGTTACCTATTTCTATGTGAAAGTCAACAATAAAGAGTTTCTATCTGTCCAAAGTGGCGGAAAGTTGTACCAAAACTTATATGGAAATGATATGCCTATAAAGTTCACTTTAAACTTTAATTAATGCTCCTAAACACAGTTATTTATGGATTTGATTATAAAGTACTGATATATCCTACAAATATTATAAACGTGAAAGTGTGTGAGTGTGTGCGTGTAAATATATTTGTTAATCTTTTACGCAAAAACTTCTGGATAAATCTTTACAGTTATATTTATACCTACATCAGAATAGGCTACTCTTTATCCCGGAGAACAAATTTTCACGCGAACGAAGTCACGGGTACCAGCTGTTGTGAGTGTGAGACTCTAAACCTTTATAGGACACTATTTTATTACAACCCAAAAAGGACAACACAAGATCCGAGAGCACAAAATCAATATCCGTCAGATATTGAATATATTGTATTTTGTAAACTCGTTCACGAACATGAATATAATATCCATTTGGTATCATAAACCTATTTCACTTCGAAATCTGGATCCGCCCCTGCACCTAGATTTCTGTGTTCGTTGATATCAGGGTTACTATTCAAATAATGTTTATTCAATATAACTGTACCTATCAAAATTCGAGCGAAACTCACTGTCTTAGAGGCTGTAACGTGCACAGGTATTTCGGTCAGGGTAGACATTTTTCATATCAGCACGGAATTTGTGCCCGATATGGCGATATGCTCGCCATAGGGAGAGGCACATCTGAGTCAGAACTAAACTCGGCGAAATGTGGGTTTTCTAGTTCACTAGTACGCCTCTGCCTACCCCTTCGTGGATACAGACGTGAGCTTATAAAGCCCAATAGACAAAAGCAGGCAGCTTATAAACAAAATTGTAAAATTGTTTTCTTCTACTTTGCATCACCATTAATACCATCATCCCCGTGTCTATTCAAGCCAAGTTCTGCTATTTTGAATACATTTATAAATAAAAAACAAACCAAAAATAATATTTCTTGGTTTGTTCTTTATTTTAAAAAAGCAAATTATTAGGGTAGACAGTGTCTCTTTGTTTATATGGAGTGCACGCCACTGCTTAGTGGCCATACTTGGCACATGAGCCGATAGTTCGCGTGCCTGTGTGTATTTAATAATTCCTGTGCTCTCAACTTATTACTTTATTAAGTTATGGGTAATAAACGTAAAATGCTATTAGTGAACAAGATTTTCTCGTAATGTAGCGGCAAAGAAAAGTATTTATGATGATTGCCGACGCTCGCGGCGAAGGTACATCAACGCACAAATCTCATGCACGCATAACATTCTAATCTCGAGCAAGGATTCCTCGAAATTACCGACTGATACGTACCCAGACCATAAAACCACCCACAATCTAGACTAAGGTGAAATCTAGCCTAATGATCTATCTGCGATGTCTGGTCTAGACATGAACGCAACCAAGAGTGATGGAGGCATTTGGTCTATCATTAAATATGCTTACTCTACATTTTTTTGCGCGGTAGCTTGATTGTTTACCTCGTTTTTTGCCGCAGCCTCATCTAGATTGAATCAATGGAACATTGCGGAAAAATAAAAAGGTGCACTATTCACAAAGACGTTCAACAATATATAGACGGGACAACAGCACAAAACTCGTGATCTAAAAGTTATGACCGTAGTAGTCATAAGTCGCTCAGTTTGTTTGAAATATACGCATGCCAAGTGGGCCAGCGAAATAATATTGAGAGAATAAATTTATCTTAACCATTCACAAAATATTCTAGGGTGTAAATTGTAATAATAGGGAACTTGAATGTAATTTTCTTTTTAGTTCATTGTTAAAAACTAGGTCTCGAATAAATACACCAGAAAGAAAAACATTAAAATATGCACAAATCATTTAATTATCGCAAGTCAAAATATGACTTTCAAAACCCCGCGCCAAAAAAGGACGTGACGTCACCGCGTAAAAATTGCTTTTTATTAACATCTCAGTTGATACTGACGGCTACAATGACGTTTGAACCGCTAAAATTGCCTATCGTTTAAAATTTCCCCAAAGCGAACAAAAATTTCCCCAAAAAATATTTCATTAAATAACGAAGTAAAAATTGATTGCACTCTTGAATCTTGAGCGGAGCGATGGGAAAATTAAACGAAGAAAAGAATTTGGAAAGAGGAGGACCTTCGAAATCTCGTTCATCAATCACCATACTAAACATAATAACTGTTTTCCGCAAAATTGGGAAAAATACCCCAACCTGGAAACCCTGGCTAATGCAACGACGTCACTTGTGTTTTGCAATAACGTTCCATTATACGTAATTTATAATTAAGATATTTTGTAAAATATCAAGTATTTTATCCTACAAATTTCATCATAACACATTTCAAGGCTTTGTTTATTGATTTATCAACACAATTGCTCGTTATAATTTTCGTGCAAGTTCCCTATCGCCCTCTCATTGTAATAGGTAGTTGATAGCGGTACTAAAGTTTGAGATGATTTTTTTTGTGTGGAAGCTTGCTTCATAGCCCCTCTATAGTTAGTAATATAAAATCTCTTTGACTATTCAATATAGATTGCGATCCCTGAAAGTGTGTACCGTTCGGTCACCCCATAGATTGATGGCAATATATTCGTAAAGGCCGGAATGTACGGACATTGGTCCCAACTAATCGCGCTGCATGCTTTTTGTAGCGGAAAGGGTAACGACCGCCGCAGATAGGTTCTTGAAATTGCTTTATTGGGTAACCTGTTTCCGTACTCAGAAGGCGGATAATGTGGTTATGAACCAAGGGGCGAATTGGCTCATATATTGAGGTTTCCTGGTTTAATATCAATGAGGTTGGTACTAGATTATTATAGATATTAAAATTGCTTTACTTTTTCGATCTCGCAAGAAGAATAAATACTTTTCTTTTCTTAGGCATTGTATTTATAGACACTTATAGACATAAGTCGCCTCCTTGGTCTAGTGGCCGCATATATGGGCTGTGGACCGGGAGGTCTCGGATTCGATCCCCAGGTCTGGTAAAATGGTATTGGAGTTTTTTATTCAATATCAGCCAGGAGTCTGGAATTTGTGCTCGATATGGTAATAGGCCTCCTTCCATCGTATCTGGGACGAAAATGTCGCCAGTCTCGGTACTACAAATCCATAACATTGCATATCCTACATTTTTAATATGGACAGGCGTGAACAGTGACATTATCGGCAAAATGTGGGTGTTCTACTTTGCAAGATCGCCTCTGCCTACCCCTTCGGAGATACAGGCGTAATTTATCTATGTAACGTATGTATGTATGTGCATAATGTATGTATGTGTATTTTGAAATTACAGACTAAACAGACACTTAAATTTTTTTATGACTATGACCCGGATTATTTCCGAACATATAAAAACGAAAACTCTCAGACTCCGGATGTATTTTGTGTGAACAAAGTATGATATTGACACGTCCGACGTCGTAAAATTTTATAACGCATTCGATCAATTTATCTTCTCAAATAACACCATGGTAATTCGTATGATGGATGTCATGATTTATTTGTAACCATATTTTTACCATAACTGTACAAAGAATGGTAATATCCGCTCCGTATTTTATACTTTCATGCACGGACGTAAAAAAAGATGGACGGAGCGCTAGGAACATTAAAAGTGAGGCGGGGTTTTCGCCCCATTCAATCTATCGACACGTAATGGCGTGTGTGTGCGTAGGGCACTTTTGTACAGGCGCGTTTGTGTGCGTGGCTTCTCTGTGGCGTCTGTTTAACTATAAGCGAGATGGTGTCCTTCTTTTTCTTTACGTTCGTGCCTTCATGTCACTGTATGCACAGTTTAGTTTAGGTTTGATGGCTAGTATTCATATAATACTTTTGTGTTGGTGTCCGTGTGCTCGTCTTCTTAACTGAATTGAAATAATACCTAATTATTTTTGACCGACTTTCAAAAAGGAGGAGGTCCTCAATTCGTCTGTTTTTTTAATGTATGTTACGCGATATCTCCGCCAAATGTTTTTCAAAATTCTTTTTGTGTTCGATAGAGTTTGTTTCAAGGGTAGTCCCATATATATTTGGTCACGATCGAATTTGAAGGCGGTCTGTTAAGTTTTTAAACTTGTGATTATTCAAAATCCTGTTTTTTACACCAGATGCGCAAAAACCAGATCTTCATAATGGTATAAAATTAAATATCATTCCTATAACTTTTAAGCAAGTTGACCAATATATATAGAGGTAGGATTCGTAGTATTGCAGCGCACATTTTCGCCTCTCCTGTAAAAAAAATATTTTGGCGCTTGATGTTGTATGCGTCGAAGCTACCGAATTGTGTATAGATTTTATGATAAAGCTGCAGAAACTTTGCCGATACGAAACATGACGTATACTCAATGCTAGCTCTACAAGATTGTCAACGGATCGACCGTTTCAAGCGCCCAAGCACCTCTGGTTGGGGGCTTGAAGAGGTCTTAGGTCCTCACCAAGTATAACTTTATTTTACTTTTGATATCTCGATAGCAAACATAGGTTTTGTTTTCTTCATAATATAATACATTTATTGAATTACATACATTTTAGTTTGCTCAAGAGTCGCCGCTCAAATGTACGAAAATAACGTTAACTATCATCGTTTTCGCAAACTGTCAAAACTTGTACTAAGGCTGAGATCTATAGAGCGAACTTCGACTAAGACCAAGTCAAAGTAACGAACTCAGTGAGGATTTGTAATTGTTAAATAGAACTTTGACTTAGTCCGGGTAATTATATACAAGAAAAATAGACTGACAAAAACAAAAAAAGACAAGCAATGATTTTCTTGTAAAAAATGACTCCGACTAAGTCAAAATCAGCACTGAGTTCGTTACTTTGACTTACACTTCGTCGAAGTTCCCTCTATAGATCTCAGCCTAAGAGTACATAAAGGCGCTAAACCTGGGCTGAGATGTCTCCACATATCCAATCTCTGTTTAGGTACTAAATCACGTACAACGGCGCCGTATTTTGATCTCGCTCGATTATAAAATTACTCTCAGCTGTACTGAGGGTACTTATTTATTAGCACACAATCCCTTAGGGCAGCATTAAACCTATCGCGTAAGCGGAGCTACGGACAAAACGTAGTTATTAATTGAACACCAGCTGAGAATGTCGCCCTGCGAGTACGACTATTAATCTAATTAACTCAGTATTAACGTTGTATTAGAGGTAGTACCGATTTTTACATAGAATATACATGGACGTAAAATAAAAGAAGGACACCATCTCACATATATTTAAACGGACGCCACAGAGAAGCCACGCACACAAACGCGCCTATTAACACTTATTACACGGTCAGTCGCCGCCATTAAGTGTCGATAGATCGAATGGGCCGAAAACCCTGTTTCACTTTCAATGTTCCTTGCGCTCCGTCCATCTTATTTTACGTCCGTGGGAATATATTAACGGTTGTGAGTTGTGTCACTTGTGACTAATCTTAAAGGAAATGCGAGTGGTTTAATAAAACTACAACACCGAAATCATCATGAAGCAGGTGAGCACGGCAGTGGTGAAGACTCCATATAACCTGATTCCTTACATTTGTAAAATGGTGACTTATAAATAATTGCTATTTAAAAGCGAAACTATCACCGGCTTACATTTTGAATTTTTTCGCCCTTCGTCACTGGTGTGCAGGTTCAGTTTAGATGCGTATTGGCCCACTCCATAATCCCACTAATCATCTCTCAAAGCGCTCTATTAATTTTATTTTTACCCAGTGCAGTAATTCTAAACCTTCGACTTCTAATGGAAATATCTACATAAGTATTACGTCTTTTGCAATCATAGGAAATGTTTAGATATGCCAATGTGCACCAGACACTTGATTTGTTAGTATTTGTTACACTTCCTGGTCCCATATTCGATTCCGAGGTGTGTCGCGCGCCCGTGCCGAAGCTCGTTATGTACATCTAAGAGTACAACCGGGAGCGGTGTGTGCAGCGACCACGTAGCCTAGTAGACACCTGATGTTCGACATTTGTCCTCAAACTACTACTACTCAATTAGGCGAGGTATGACGACCGGGGTACTGGGTTATTAATTATAGCTGTTGCCTACGACGGAAATTTATTTTCCGGGATAAAAGTAGCCCATTCATATTGTCAGCTACCTTCATACCAAATTACATCAAAATTGGTCCACCCGTTTGAGTTTGAAGAAATAATAATCACACTGACTTACAAACTTTATCATATTACAGTGATTATGCCATCTTTCTGATAACTTAACATCTCGCTGTTTTAACAACCACAACGCTGTCTCGTGCAAGGAAGCATAGGTTTTTTTTAAATTCGCTAACGCAGAATTATTTACAGCACGAAGATGTGGTCGAATCTGATTTGAATATATTGAGAAAGAAGAATATAGGGTCCGCTATATCAGTTTTTTTTTTCAATTCGTCTGTATATTTTTATGTGTGTTACGCGATATCTCCGCCAAATGTGGACCGATTTTCAAAATTATTTTTGTATTCGATAGAGCTTACTACAAGGGTGGTCCCTTATGTATATTTGGTCACGATCGGATTTGAAGTCGGTCTGTTATATAGTCAGACATCGATCGCCTGTAATGCAGCGTCTATTAGGGTGTGTCGTCGTTGGGTGTGTAAACGAGCCGAACAAACCAGACGTTAATTCTTGTTTACGAGGAGTCGCACCCCGCATACATACCGAGTGAAGCCTTAAGCGGTCCCCGACAATCAAAGCCGCGTACAAACGGATTTCGTATTGTATGGACCGTTTCAATCACAATCCTTCTCGGCGAGATAAATCGTCAGCGACGTAAGTACGTAGCGGACGTCGTGACCGCTTTCCGCTCCTTCGACCACCGCGAAATGGAGAGCACCGCCCGCCGTTCGGTTTGGTAAATTTTTTGTCGGTCTCATTTGAATTCATGCATTAATAAAAGCCATGATGAGTATCTTTAAGTGCCAGTGACACAGATTTAAGCGTTGGCATAATATTCGTAATGTACAGCCGTATAGCGCAGTATACCGTTGATAGTCGCATCGGTAGTGTTCTGGGAAGTGTAGCGGTCCACGCGACTCGAAACACAAAACGCTCCAGTTTGAGTTGAGTTCAACTGATGTCCGAACGACTCCGAAGCCGTTTTAGTTTATGACCCGGCGAACTTAGATTTTTGTCAAAATTCCTGTCGCGACATATGGCCGCAAGGTTTATGGTCAAAACTAGACGTCTCTCAAATAAAGATGCCAACTGTAGCAACAATAACCGTACATCATAGTGTATTTACGACAGTACGCCGCAAACTATTTTGTCAGTAATTTCCATGTTATGTGAAACACGACGCAGATAAGCGTTTTAATAGACGTTGACATTCTACTCTCTAGATTGATTTATATTGGCCGGCAACAATCATGTTTTTGTCTAGTATAAAATATGATCATCGCGAACATATTTTTTGTCGCACCGAATAATAGAATGTGAATGGAATATAATCTCCGGTAGGCGAATTGAATAGTACGAAATAATTGAAATATGTATACACTTTCAGGTCAGCGGTGACGGCTGTATCATGGCATCCGCAGTCAGGGCTGCTGGCGTCGGTGGACCGCGGCAAGCGAGCTCTCGTGTGGGGAGACTTGTGACAACCCTGCGAGGAGCCTCAGCGCTCGCCTACAGTTCAACAGGTTAATACATTATCTTTCTACCTTTTTTTGTGTGTGTTTTTTTAACATGTTTACAGACATCTCAAAGTCAAAACTCGGAGGTATGTGGGACTCACCGGCGTAGACCGTCTTACCGACTAAGCTCCGCGGTGTTCCTCTCTCTCCCTATTACGAAGGCCAAGGCGTACGCAACTGCATTCAGCTGCAGCTCCCGCGAGAGTCAGCCCTTATACAAGGCCCCTCTACCCTTATCTCACCTTGATGCAGCGTTCTCACTTCCCCAAGCGTGTTGCACAAAGGATTTGACTTAGTTTTCAGCACCGGCTGCCTGCTTGACGGTGACGTCAACCACTATCTAGGGAATCCAGTCCCGGATAGTGTTAGAAAAACACCTCGCCCGATTCCGAGGAATCGAAAAAAACGATACCTCAGCAGTTTTATCCAGATGAAACTTGATTGAACGCCCAGGCGTTGATGAATCAATCGGCCAAGATCTAACATTGCAACTCATTGGAGACCCATTACAGTGCTACACACGTGACAATCGCGAATTGAACCTCACTATACTTATCACGTCGCACTAAATCACTATAAAGCTTTCACGGCAACAGTGCGTGTACTCGGCGAGTAGCGAGTAGTGACACAGACGTGCGGGTCAAAGGTTTACTGCAACATAGTATCCAACTTGTACGTCAGTAGCAGGTTCTAGTCCCGCCCTCATTCTCACTTCACACGCTAAGAGCCCCCGCAAACTACAAACTTTTCTATCTGTCGATAGTTTGGTCGGGTTGGGCATTAAGCGCGCACACTTATATCCTTAGTACATACGAGTTTATCTCGATTCTCGAAATCGACGATAGTTTACAGTATCTCCACACATTCAGCCTCCGTGGCGCAACGGGCAAGTAGCCGGCTGTGAAACGTGAGGTCGTGGGTTCGATTTCCGCACCGAGACAAATGTCTGTATGGCCCACAGATATTTGTTTCGGGTCTGGGTGTTGTGAGACCGAGAGTCTCTCGTATTTTCTGATACCCACGATACAGGTTGTACCTAGTGTAGGGTTAGGACTATGTGTGTGACTGTTGGGTGTATTTATTTATTTACATTTTTTTGTCCCCACCACCTGGATGAATTTCGTTTATCAGTGTGTTTTACAAGGAACTTTGTTTCGCGTGCAGCGTACTTGTGGAACCAGAATTCGACGGCTGTGTTCCAGATCGTTACGAGGTAGGGACTTTCAAGAAAATACCCTATATCTACTTCAAAGGCCGGCAATGTATCCATGATTCCCCTGGTATTGTGAATGTTTATGGGCGTCGGTGACCACTTAACATAGTAGGTCGACCGGTTTTTTGACATATCACGGTAGCGAGTATTAAAATATTTGTATAACAAACACCCGAACGCCTCTAGCAGTTTGGGGAATCGATGTTTTTCATACAAATTATTTTTCGTAGTCTGAACTCATTGTTGAGCTTTAGGTGACCTTCTTGCTCGTTTGCCAGCCCTGCTACAAAAAACACACACATTGTGCTGACCCTACACTAGGTTTAACCTGTATTGTGGGTATCAAAAGCTAATAAGGACTTACGTCCCCACAACACCCAGACACAAAACAAATGTATGTGGATCACAAAAACATTTTCCTTGGTGCGGGAATCGAACTGGCAGCCTCACGTTTCACAGCCGACCACTTGCTTGCCCTCTACGCCACGGGGGCTGTCAAAAATTCCCATGTGTCGTTTTATAACACCTATTATACATTCCACGTGACATTATAATGGCGCTCGTAAATTCAACGCTCGACCATTTTTGGTTTTCAGACGTTTTTCACCCGCCATTGTCGCGTCTATTTCTCGTTCTATAACTCCATTACCGAGAAAATGAGGTGGAGATTTACAGCTCCTATCTTAAATCTGCTTTCATGGCCCACACGTCAAGTACAAGTCGTAAAAATTATGACCACACAGATTAGATACATAAATAAAGGAGGCACGAACCTGCCCTACGTATGTCCAGTTGAGATTTTATAGATAAAATAAAAATGATCTATACTCTTCTTCTACCTGCCCTTATCCCACCTTAGGTGGGGTCGGCGCAGTACACTTTTTCAAGCATGTTGCAGATAGGATTTGGCTTAGTTTTTACGACCGGCCGCCTGCCTGATGTCAACCCCCTATGAGGGATCCAGTCCCGGGCAAATTAAATTAGAAAATTTGCTTTGCCCATCCTGGGAATCGAACCCAGGACCTCCCGGTCCACAGCCCATACATGCTGCCACTAGGTCAAGGAGGCGACGAATGAAAAATGATCTATACTCTCACCTTATTTCTTTCCACCAGCCCTCATCTCACCCAATGTGGTGTCGGTGCAACATCATTCAAGCATGTTGCAGAAAGGATTTGGCTTAGTTTTTACGAGCTGGTTGGGTTGACGTCCGACTTCTGGGGGGTCCAGCCCTGGGCAAATAGTGTTAGATAAACACTCCATCCGACGTGGGAATCGAACCCAGTGCCTCCCTGTACACAGTCCATATACGCTGCTACTGAGTAAGGGGGGCGACTAAAGACTAGGCTCCCCTTCTAAAGTATTTTTATTGCTATCAGATATTCCCGGATTAAATCGCTATACTAGGAAAATCTGTCAAAGCAACGAAATTCTTTGTACCTGCCCGTATCCCACGTTAATGTGGGGTCGGCGCAACACACATTTTCAAGTATGTTGTAGAATAAATTTGGCTTTATTTTTACGATCGGCTGCCTGCCTGACGTCAACCCTCTCTGAAGGATGGCAATGCAACGAAATTATACCTTAGAAAAAAATGTACTAACTATTAAAAAATCAGCCCTTACTAATTAATGTAATGACCTCGCCACGTTTTTTTTTTAAACGGTGGATAACGGGAATGAATCTAGAATTAGATTTATCTTCCTTTACTCTTTAATATTCCAAATCTCTTCTTAAGGATGACTGAATGATTCCCTGTATTCTATTCCTATAACAAATTTCCCTGAGGTCAAAATGAATAGAGTATTCAACGAGGTCTGTGAGGCAAATGATTGTTTTTGCAATTCGCACTCACGTCGTAAAATATCTCATCCATACATTTCACACATTTGCGGTGAAATCACAAGTTTTGATCGTACAAATCGCCAGTGAAACGATTGAGTTTTCGAAATGTAATAGTATCTTCGTTTTACAAACGATAATGGTGGTAGAAAGTCGAAACGGAAACGAAAGTTTTTGGCTGTTAAAAATAATTTTAATAAATTCTATTACGTTTGAAATTATTTATTAATATATTTCGATTGCATTTCTTACGTCTGCGATAGTATTTAATAGTAATACATTTATATCATTTATGTTATTCGTAATATTTCTTGTTCATAAAAATTCTTTTATCATATTTATGTTTTGATTGCTTTGATATTATATCTTCAGCGTGTGTTTATATAATCACATGCAATTTAATTCTTCTGTAATGCACGACTTTGAAGTTAGTTGTAAAACAACACTAAAAAATCTATAGATTAAGTAATTAAGTATGCAGATATCTTGACTGCGTTTGAGTTATCGAATGGCGACCACCGTATGTACATTGTACATAGTCTTAAAACCTGCCATAGTGACCTACACTCCTTGTGGGGATCTCGTTTCAAGATCTGCCAGTGTATACTTCTTCTTCTATTAAAAAAAATGACTTCCACTCATTTTCGATGATTTAGACAATGTCAAGGTAAAGAGAGTAATTATGTTTTCACAATGACCATGAGACCCAGATGTGGATGATCTCAAGATCTTGCTGGAATTATGGCGGTAATTCCTTCCAGTGCGATGCCCCTCAGATGACCGTCACTCGGCGAATCGACCGAACAAAGCCAGCCAACGCACCTAGCTCATCTAAGATCACCGGTTAAAAAGTTTCCACATTATACTGTCCATCTTCACTGAAGTTTGATGCATTAAACCACATCACTTAAAAACAACAAACACATCTAGAGTCTAGATAATGATGTGAAATCATTTTAACAAGCGACGCCCACCCTGTCAGATTTCCCATCAAAATCCCCAGGTTATACTTCGCTAGATGGGCTTGTGACACGACTTAATGGTTAGATGACCAAGTATGGGTGTAGGTACTTGGATGCCTGTGCCTACACAGGATCTTCCTAAGTATGAGTGTAGTTGTATTCCTGTGTCTACACCAGTCATCTTCCTGTCCTGTTGCAGATCCCTCGATTCACTTCTTCCCTTTTCAGAATGTGAAGAAGCATTTATGTACCTCTATGTAGACCAGCATAATTCTGATGACTACCGAGAAACAAATTATTCGTCCGTGGCGTCTGTTTTTTTTTTGGTGAATTTTACTGTTTACCATGATAGTGTAGTCAGTTTGCCGTGCTCGGATTTAAAAAAAAATGTCTAAAGTCGCGTCTTCTGCACTAAAACATTACACAAAACATGGTTTCGCTACACATTTTTATCTTTGATCCATTGTTTATGAGACACCGAAAGTTATTATTTTGCGTATGTGTTTTGTTTCGGTACAGGAGACGCGCCTTTAAACAAACATATTAAAGGCTTTGTGTTTCTAACGTAGGTAAATAAATAAAGTTATGCAAAAAAGAGCCATAAATCTTTTACTTGCAAGCGATACTTCCCGCTACTACGTTTATAACAATTTAATCGCTTCGATTTTAATGCTGTTTTACAACCGTACCCATTTTGTTCTAGGCCAATTAGGGGTTGTAAATATATCCGTGGGAGCTACGACTACGACTGCCTCGGTGTTGTATTTGTACTACTATTTTGACTACCGTCTTGAGGTCTCAGATTCGATCCCCAGATCGGTCAAAGTGATATGGGTTTTTTCAATATCAGCCCGGAGCCTAGAATTTGTGCCCGATCTGGGGGATCTTTGGGGGAGGCCTATGTTGAGCAGTGGACGTCCTGTAGTTGATGATGATGATGATGGCAATAGGCTCGACCCATATCTCATACGGGATGGAACTAAGCTCGGCGAAATATGGGTGTTCTAGTGCGCCACTGCCTACCCCTTCGGGGATACAGGCGTGGGCTTATGTATGCGTACTACGAGTATGACAAACCAACCAACAAGATTAATCTACCACAGTCTGCAACCCTTGTTCCAAAAATATTTCCACTTTTAAAAGTACAATTGAAACTTTTCTGTGCACAATTGGCTTTCTGTACAATAGTGCCGACAAGTGAAAGCGTGACTTTCGACTTTCATTAAGTTTTTGTGCAGGTGTATACTGTATGTATGGGTCTCGGCGCACCATATTGTCTCGCGACAGAAATGTGCCGAACTATTCTGAATAAAGAGGTCCGTCTCTAAGTATTTGCTCGATTTGTACTTTCGACGGCGCGGCACGACTCGCGCGTGAAGAAAGTATTAATTGTAAAAGGAAAATCAATTTTGAATTTTTCTACCATCCTTGACGAATCACTACTTAATACGTATTTGATGTTAGCCGATTGAATTTTGTTTAAAAGTTTGGAAAAAGTTTAATTTGTCCGACCTGCCGTTGAGCCTCCAATGTGGGATCGGCGCAACACACTTGTTCAAGAATGTTGCAGAATGGACTCGGCTTAGTTTTTACGACCGGCAGCCTACTTGATGTCAACCCCATGTGAGAGAGCCATCCTAAGCAAATAATGTTTGAAAAACCAAAAGTGGTTTTGTCCGACTTCAGATTCGAACCGAATACCTTCCAGTTCACAGTCCATATACTCTGCCACTAGGTGTCTAAAAATTTCGAAATAGTTGCTCTTTTAAATTTTTTTTATTAACAACACAATTTGAGGTGGTTGGAGCTGCTCGCTAAATAAGAATTTAACGGTCATAATTAAAAACAAATCCTTGGTCATTACAATTTAAATGGAAGCAACATTAGTTTTTGTAATCAGTGTGCCATACAAATGCATGATATTCATAATTTACAGTTACATACTACCTCGGGCACAATGCGCGCCAAATTTAATGTAAGCAAATAAAACAACATTATTAAAGTCGTGTCTGTTATTATAAACGCACTCAATTACCGGTGTTTTCTAAACAAATGAAAGGAACTGTACATCATGCAAGAAAAAAAACGGGAACGTCTAAGTGGGAAGTCGATATTGTAGGTCCTTACCATTTATTAGTTAGTGTCGCTGCGGGCGATCGACGCGAGTCATGATTACTCGCCGTATGGATCGGATAGTCATTCATCAATTGTCTAGTGGATGCCAATCAACGCGCCACTACTAGTGCTAACCATTAAAATTAACTAACAAACATATCACTATAGACTTTAACAACATACAGTTATTTTCTTATATTTCACAATTTAATAACATCCAATCGGCGGTCACGATCGCCATAACCCCGGTGCGATATCGATTTCATTTATTTTTTTTACAAAAGCGATATAAGTGTGTAATCGATACAAAGAGAAAGAACGCATTCATTCGTAGCCGTTGTAGCACTTGTAACAGTTTTCATATAAAATATAATGGAGCGTCGGAAACAATGTGTCGTTAGAAATAGTCATAGCGCACGGAAAGATGTCGAATGTTAATGTAATATTGATGATGGTGCCAAGTGGCAACGAAACATCTGCGAGACGGACCGTTCACTAACCGTTTGTCGCCAAAACGAAGCGGAAAATTTAATACTTCACCTCGGTACGTGATCAGTATCGTTGTTTTTGTTGAACGCAGATGGCACACTTTCAAGTTTCGTCTCCCATCAGGAGAGCCACTTCCAACCTATTGTGTTTTTGTACTACCCTGTCATAGAAATTTTAATTAACGCTGTGCATAGAATAAAATATTAGAACGTTTAGTTGTTTTCTGCTTATTTTTTGTGTCAGTTTATAAACACTCTGAGTCTGACATCGATGTGATGAAAAGGAGATTCGATTTTCAATCAAGGTCAATAAGTTTGATTATTGGGTTAAGTGGAAATAAAGCATACGTTTCATTGATTTACGATTGGTATCGATGTACTAAAAACCTTTTTGGCTCGTAACTGTTTAATTCGATAAAACAAGTGTGAAATAAATCAAAGGCTCTGGTGAAGGCGCGGTGTTGCATCGTTTAATGTGTCCCAAAATATCGTTGTCTCTTGATACCGTTGCGTCGAGAGACAAGCCCATGGATTCCGAAAAATGACTCAGAGTATTAACTAACTGGTTTCGAGAATATATCCTTTTCTATACTTTATTTATTGCATTATAAACTTCTGTCAATAACAATCAATAAACGTAAAACATATATCTACTATATATGGTTATGTGTGTTTATAAAAACGTACATTTAATTTTGTGGTACAGAATTACCTTCAGTATCCTTGCACGTGTATGGATAGATTATTACAATTAAGTGTACCAGAAATGAAGACATAATTTATATAATAACATGCCATTAGTATTTGTGGTAAAATCGAGTAAAGGAAAATCTAAGTTAATCTATACAAATTAAAATTTACAGAAAGACTACCGAGGGGGTATTAAACTATCGCAACAAATTACTGAATACGTTATAGCTTATAACTATATAAATCTGTCACATTTTAGCCTTTCAGACACAAAAAAAAACTTCGCTTGTTTTTTTAAATAAATAATTAGTATAACGTGTTAAATGCTTCACCGTTATTACACATTTTTATAGTTGCTTCATTCATTCCTGTCCCGTTTTTTCTTCAATCTAGCATATGAAAAATGGATTGGCAACACGAATGCCAAAGTACCGACGAGGCTATGTCAATAAAGTCCTTATTGACCTGCATTGTCTATTACGCTTACATATACGGAATACTAATCGTTTTCATAATAATAGGTTATGTAATAACATTGGCATCTGCACTTTCCGTTGTAGGGCAGTGGTCTGCACTCTGCATTATGGATCACTAGTATTACCACTGCACGTGAAATGCATTCTTATTCACATCTAGTTGCACTTAAGCTGCATCGATGCTCTTGAATTCTACATACATAAAGTATTGTTCCAAATTACAGACATCCTAAGAATATATTAGGTTTGTGACTGAGGATGTATTAATATACCTACGTCTACTTGAGTTATTTCGCGATAATCGACGACTCGATATTATTTATGATGGACACGTCATATGCATTCCAACCAATTACCATTACTATCTGAGGTGTGAGGCATGTCAGCGTGATCAAGGAAGAGAAAAGTTACAAGATTACTAACGAAATGTATAGATCTTCGCAATAAAATTGATGAATATTATAGTAGTGACGTTTACGGTGCTGGTGCCAGTAACAGTTACGGTAATAATGACATTGACAACGACGATGATAGTGACGGTTATGATGACGGTTATGAAGAGGATGAGACTATGGATGACGGTGACGATTACTTTGATGTTAATAATGAAGTGACTATGACTGCCCATACCTGTACCAATGGTAGACGCGCATCACAGATCTCAATCGCTCTGTAGCCGCCCAGCACAACAGCCACCACATTCGTCGACTATCGAGACCGCACCGCTAATCATTATTACGCATCGATCAACTTATTACACCGCATTTAATTTGTATTACTGTACCGTATATTGACAGTGTTACAAGATAATAAACTCGGACGGTTTTTTCGCGATCAAATTTCAATTGAAGACGGCCAGCGGTTTTATTCACTCGCCATTATTTTGTTTGTAGAACGATGTGGTTATTCTTTATTATAAATCTGGAACACGTAAGGAGGTCGTACATTTGTAATTTGCCAATATTCACATACGTACATGTTCGTGCCTTTATTATCTCCGGAGGCCTAAAAAGAGGCAAAAGTTGTTCAGAGGTTCGCCGAGCTTATCGGTCCTATGAAGGAATATTGGGCGGTAACGGATCACTGATTCTCATGCCGAGTACACACTAAAATCCTGGAGAATATATGTGCATTTTCCGAATTTGGTTATTCAAGCAACATGGGAACCCGGAATAAAAATCTATTTGAGAGCTGATGTACACTATGAGAGAATCATTTGATATCATTACGTACAAGATACATACACAGTAATGTACCTACTTTTACTTGCCTTTAAATATTATTGCAATAATAGACTATATACATATACGTATCAACTTTATCATAGATTTTAGTCATAGAATACATAGTAATTATTGTCTTTTATCCAAAACTTAACTTTAAACCGTCCACGATGATTTCGTAGGTAGCTTAGGCGTTACAATTCTTTGGTAGGTAGTATAGATTTCGTTTCGTAGATAGTACCTATCTTGTATTAAAAACAAAACAATTTAGATGCCATAAAAGGACAACAACGTAAAAAGAGGCAGATAATTTTACACGGCCATAACAGATATCATCGAAATTTCGGTCATAAAACATATTGGTCGTAAACTTAAGCTACTTATCATAACATTATTTGTACAACTAATTACAATTTTACACATCAAATTAGCGTTTAATTTGACAGCTCCTCGATAAATTCGCGATTGATCGCCGCCACCTGACCGAATGTCGGTACTTGGAAAAAAAACATGACACGGATTTTACCGTAAGGCGGTCTACACCCGGAGGATCAATTAAGTGTTACCGTTTTAGGAATAATTATATTTTTTGCAGGCACCAAGTTAAAGCCAGTAGTCGACTTGTAACACCTCTGCAGTTGACCGGGGCCGGACGGGGCGGGCTAATAGCCGCTATTAGTAAATTGCTCTGAGAAATCGCCAACAATGAACACGAAATATGCTCATTGCCGAGTCCGGGTTCCATTCATTAGACTTTTTGCGATACTATCTCTTGTTTTAAATGTGTGTCGAGTGTACTTCTTCCTTTTTCTACAAGTAAACGGTGCGATTTGCCCTCGGGCCGCGCTAATATCGTGATTAAATTATTATCTTCACGCGTTTATATGCTATCATTGTATCATTTGTGTTACTTTCGAATTATTACTTTTTGGTTTCGTTTTTTGTGTTGCACCGAAAACCTATCGGGTGCAATTACTAACACATTAGTATTATTATGTGTACGCCTTAACTCGGCCCACGTTAACGGCGAATTACGAAGCGGTGCTTTTATATACCATATTATGGTCAAATTATTATTTGCTGTCGACATAATTTCGTGTTGAATGTACTGTGTACGAACAATTACTTTGTTAAGAATACATTTTTACCTCTTCATGAAATGACCTCTTATTTTTTTTACGGAATTGCTACATCATTGTTTTGTTACATACGGTTGAATATTTTTTATGAAAACATTTTCATGTCTTTCCATAGCTCTAATGACGGCAAAAAAATCTTGTGAGGATAAAAAAGCCTTTTAGTATATGCCTCAAAGTAATCTACTATTCACGAAACCGAATTTACCGTACATTGTACCATTAACTGTTGTTAAGACTCCGCTTTCATGTTAAACTTTCCAAAAACTTTTTGATGGTGAAATTTTTGTTTGAAACATGTCTAACATTACCTACATATTAAATTATCCCTATGACACGTGCTAATTATTCAGCATTTAGTTAAAATAAGAACAGGCCTATGCCTACCTCTATACTCTACATAACGTATTATAAGTTTTTTGGAGTAACTCCGTTTATATCGACATTGGTTAGGTTCCTCTGAAATTTCATCCCCTCTTTCACCCTTTATAGATTGTTTAGGGCTAAAGTATTGAAGGAAGTGCTGAAGTAGATAATACGTGACGGACATGTTAAGCCGTGAACATTGAACACGTAACATAACAAACAGCCAGACAGAGTTACTTTTGAAGTTATAATATTATATTAGTATAGATTTAAGTCGCTGGATGCAGGCCGCTTCCAACAGGTCGATCTGGAAATCTTTGGGAGAGGACTATGGTCAGCAGTGGACATCTAATGGCTGATGATGGTGATGATGAAATTTCGATTATAATAAGATTACCATTAATTATAGTTATTATAAAACTTGTAACCGACCTTACATCTTTACAGATATAGCCCCTTACTTATAAAAATATAAGCGCTGCTTATCTTTATACCATAGCATGTCCCTTGCATTTTTTAAACAATGTAACGCAAGGAAAAAACTGACAGGTTATTCGTAACCATTTGCTCAGCTAAAAATGCTGTTTTAAGTAAGGCCCATTGTTTTCGATAGAACTTACAAATACTATAAGAACTTAATTTCCAATCGGTGTAGAGTAACCTGGTGTACATCATTGGGAATACCTCTCTGAATTTGTTCCACGTGAGTTTTACTGCTCTACATCATGAAGCGGTCATTCGATTACGATTGCTCATTTTATAATAATAGGAAATCAGCGCAAATCGTGTACAAGTCCAAATGATACTATAAAATCTTAATTACGCCTTGTCTCGCTTGAGAATAATACTCTCTTGTGACCTCAATAAGTATGTATATAGGAATATATTGCAGTGAATCAATGTAATCAATCAAGAACGCAATACGGTATCGAATACCCAACTAGATCTCATTCATTTATCTCCAACAAGTGCTCCGATATCGATCATCCACTTCAGGATATTGAAGACAGTTGAATCATTTGTGAATGATATCATTATCAATAATTTAATTATATTCTCTAAACATTGTGCTACTTTGTAAAAGGAGAAACGATTTCTCTACTCATCGATCATTTGAAACAATGTTTCGAAACTTTTTTTTATCCGCGCACGGCAAAATGATTTCACTACACCCGATGGTAACGCAGTGCAATCCAAAAACAATGGTCACCACGACCGATAAACAATTGGTACAGGTGGTCACTAGAATCATGCCGCCTGTATAAATGCTTCTTCACACTCCGAATAGGGAATAAGCAAATCATGGGGTCATGTAAGCACAGGCACACGAGGAAATACCCTTTACCTACCATACCAACCATCTAAGCATATCCAGCCCCTCGAGACACTTGGATATATAGTATACATTAATCCTGGAACGCGTATCACACAGGTAGTGTCAGACAGTATGACAGGTTTTTAATACTATAATGCATGACCATGTCGCCTCCTCGGTCTAGTGGCAGCATGTATGGGCTGTGGACCAGGAGGTCGTGGGTTCGATTCCCAGGTCGGGCAAAGCAAATTTTCTAATTTAATTTGCTCGGGATTGGATCCCTCACAGGGGGTTGACGTCAGGCAGGCGGCCGGTCGTAAAAACTAAGCCATATCCTATCTGCAACATGCTTGAAGAAGTATGTTGCGCCGACCCCACATAAGGTGGGATAAGGGGAGGTAGAAAAAGAGAAGAATGCATGGCCATCATCCAGATTTGAATATCCTACCACCACCAACTACGATATCTTGCTCCGATGTCCAAGTATCACAAAATTATATCATATCTACGGCTAGCATCAACTATGATATTTTTATTTTTAATATTTCTAGCCCGATCATTTGCCTATGCGTGTAGACTAAATGCGACAGCGATCTTGGTCGACTATAATCATGAGCTTATAGCTTTACAATAATACTCATGTGTACGAGAACTCTAAACGACAGTTGGCCCATATTTATACCCGTTTACGTTGAGTACGTTTCTCCGACGCTATTACCTTAATTGTTATTGATTTTATCAGATCCTCACAGAAACACAGGCATGCACTAAGTACTGTGTCATTTGCATCGCTTACAACGATCTAATGCGCCTTAGAAGTTGCGGAACCATAATTTAATATTTATATGATTCATATTATATGAACTTTTTTAAACTGCGCTAAATCAATTCTCAAAGAAGATGGCAGATTAAAAAATATATTAGGTATTTAAACATTTTGATAGACTATTTTCAACGAGTGCATTACGCGCAAAAACCGGCGCGGGAATTTTGATAGAATTTTTTCTACGTACTCGGGGCGTAGATTAATTTGTGAACCGGATGTGCCATCACTAGTCTGTAACAGATGATTCGACGGAGTTATATCCCTGAATTTTGGCAACTGTATGAGGAAAAACTTAACTTAACTTGTAATTTGGTATAATTAAATGCGTTGCAACAAGCAAACGTCATGACGTTGAACAGGGGGGTTACCACAACCTCTTATAGCAGTATTATTATAATTTGACTTGTACCGATTACCATACAAAACAAACGAAGAACGATTATAATAATACTGCTATAGAGGTGGTGGTAACCCTGCAGAACTTCTAGTTAATACTTATAGATAAAGATGATAGTAATCTTTACATCTCCATACATTTATTTTAGTTAATTGCAGATTCTGCAAGAAGCGCTGCTAGTCAAATGTATGGTGATTTAACGATTACAACCATTGTCATCGAGAAGTCTTAACTCGCAGTAATTCGATTAACAGTATATTCTGGACCTTGCCAAGGAATACAAAACTATTAAATAATGAATTACTTATTACAATTACCTATTTTATTGTTTACTGTTACCTGTTTTGTATGTGTTCTTTTTTCCATCGAAGGCTACCAGTATCATGCCAGTCCGCATAATACTGGTAGCCTGCGGTGGTATTGTGCCTAGAATAAAGATTTTTTTATCTATACCGGGTGTTTCATAAAGTTGGTACCAATAACAATTCCACATACAGGGACAACGAAAGCGTAATGATAAAGCTAGAAAATAAAAATTGAACTTAATTTTTGAATAAATTATAGGCATAGGAATTTTAAAATCGGAATGCCAAATTGAAATCGTCGCACTTAGTTTAAGAACGGCTGTGTGTATGCTAAAATAAGTAATTACCCCATAGGTAGTATGCAAATGTACTGCAGCTGACTCAGTAAGCCAGAAAAACTGTTTTCGTCACAAATTCAAGTTTCCATTATTAAAAAACTAGCCTTACGAAAATTTAATCTTTACCGCTAGATTGCTAGCCATTCCTTTATGTGTACTTATTATTGATACTAACTTTATGAAACACCCTGTATACCTGTGTTATTGTTCTCAGGTGTGTAAAGAGGAAGAGGCGGAGACCGACAGTGGGGAGGTGTTCGACTTCTTCAAAGGCATCACCACCGATATTCTCCAACGGTTCACGTAACAAACGTCTACGCCTTCTAAAAATATACGTGTCACGGTCGCATAATTTGGACTTTAGTCTTTTAGAAATTATTCTCTAAATTCTATACTTAATGTTTGTAAATTTGAAATTTCTTTTTGTAAATATTCGTATATTCTTTTTGAATAAAAGAGGTGCTGTAAAAGAGTTCACAATTTCGGAATGCAATTTGTTTGCCGCCGTGATATACGGTTAGACTGACGATCATCTCGATTGCTGATTAATATTAAATATTAGCTTTACTGTCGTCCCACTTTTGTGTATTGTTTGTATGGCATTAATTACTCACCGACCAATAAAGCAAGCAATGTGTGTTAGTTCTATACAATGACAGAAGAAAAATAAGGACTTGGCATAACTACAAAACCGTCTATACCTAAAGTATAGAAATGACACATAGTCATTGCGACTTGGCGAAAGAAAGATCCCAGTAATAAATATAAGAGTTAGGCATCTACATGACATTCAAAACTTCTTATTGTTATTTTAGATAATCACAAGTTTTTAAACTTAACAGACCCACTTTAAATCCGATCGTAACCAAATTCATATGGGACCACTCTTGAAATAAGATCTATCAATTACAAAAATACTTGAAAATCGATCCATATTTGGCGGACATATCGCGTAACATATATAAAAAAATACAGACGAATTGAGGTCAATCGATAAAAGGCCGTATTTATATTAAAAACACTAAAGTATTTAAACGTCATTCTACTTATGAGAGTTATGACACGGTGACTATTTAAACAAATCGAGAACAGAAAATTGCTAATCCGGCCGCAAACTAAACGTAGTTTCTTCGTTACGCCAAGTCCTTATTTTTCCTTTGTCATCAGTTCTATACCAACTTAGTTGATAAGCCTTCCGTCATATGTACCTATTGTTTGATTTCATTCCGAATATACTGGTGCGTTTTTTGTGTTTATAAAAGATCCTCGCGGTAATGGATTTGCGCTTGTGTGTTCATTGTTGCATAGATGCGTGGAACAAATGCCAGTGCGAGGTCACATGGTGGTACCTGAGTGGTCACCAGCTTCCACGTTCAATGCGTTATTACGTGTGCATGTTAAGCTATGTGAGCTCGTAATTAGGTAAAATAGTTCCATGATTACGAGTGACTGCTACGTGACGAAGTACATTCGTATTTATATTTAGTTGTAGCGCTAGTCTTGATTTAGTCCCAACTCTCAAATATAAATGGTGGTCCTGGGTTCAATTCCTAGGTAGTTGCCGCGAACCCACATTAACCTGTCGGAGGCGGCACATATATATGTTACATAAGCGTATGGGCCACCGGAGGCCGAGCCGCCTGTGACTATTTATAAGAAAAGTATCGTGACACGGACGTAAAAAATATGGACGGAGCACCAGGAACATTCAAAGTGGAACAGGGTTTTCGGCTCTTTCGATCTACCAACACGTAATGGCGGCGACTGATCGAATGAGCCGAAAACCCTGCTTCACTTTCAATATTCCCAGCGCTCCGTCCATCTTATTTTTACGTCTGAGATATCGTGGTATGAGGCGCATGTCATTTGTTATATGACGTCATAGTTGTCAGAACGGGGATAGGACCACCTGTGCTTTCAAGAGTCTCATTAGCAAACAATGATCGGGCATCGGCTACTGCAGACTACCGACCGATCAATAAACTGTTGAAACGATAAGAGTCACCAGCCCGACCATGGTGGTCATAAGGATTACTTCGCGTCAGCTGGACTATTCTTTATACCGCATTTACCGCCGAATGTTCATACACTTAAGGTCGCCTTATGTCGTTTAAGGCCACTTTATCTGTCAAAATTGTATGGCATAAAATTAATGTAAGAAGCCGTTATGGCTCAGTAGCGTTTGACCATTCGGGCGTTAATCTCAACTTGAAATTAGAAGCGTAATCCATATACAGTCGATACCTTTGAGGCGTAGTTGTTACGATTAAAGTTTATTCACGATCATTATTACAGATATGTAAACAAATATCTAACCTCTTTTTAACCGACTTCTAAAAAAGGAGGATGTTAACAATTTGTCGCATTCTTTTTTTATCTATGTTCCCCGATTACTCTACGCCTGGGCCGATTCGAGAAATTCTTTTTTGTTTAAAAGGGTATACTTCCCAGGTGGTCCCATTTGCACCAAGTCAGGATCTAATGATGGGAACCTAGAAAAATCTAGGGCAGCCCTCAAATTTTATAGGGGCCCATGGTGTGTTTTATATATTTTCTAAAACTATTCAGGTATTTGCGTCTGGTACTCATCATCTCATGTTGCTGAGCTGATATCGGGCTTTCTGCACAGTCTTAGTATCAGTACCTGGAATCTAAAGTTTGTGCCCGTTATTACGATGGAGTGCCCTATCACATCAGGACATCAACTTTTTTTATAGCATAGACTGGCAAACGAGCAGATGGGTCACCTGATGGTAAGTGATCTCCACCGCCCATAGGCACCCGAGACACAAAAAGAATCATGGGTGCGTTGCCAACCTAAAAGGTGGGAATGGGAGGGGAGGGAAAAGGAAAGGGAGAGGCGGGAAATGGGCCACCGGAAATCTCACTCACCGAACGATACGCGACAGCAAGCTGCCACTTTACGTCGGTTTTCTGTGAGACAGTGGTGTCAAACCGGTCGAGCCGGCCCATTCGTGCTGTAGACTTTACTGTCTACAGCGTGGCTCTACCACTCACAAAAGACTCACGAAATCTCCGTGAGATCTGGGTATTTTTTGTTGTAGTTCTAGTTCACTTCTCATTATCCTTTCGAGAATACGTATTAATTTGTGGTTATGTATGTATGAATAAAAAATCGATAAATATGTTATTGTAGTAATAAAACTGGTAAGCTAGTAGGAAAGTACTTTTATTTTGTGGCAGGAGGTATATTCCAACTGTAACACATGGTGAAAAATCCGTAAAAGTATTTTCATGATCATCATCATCATCAGCCACAGGACGTCCACTGCTGGACATAGGCCTTGCCCAAAGATTTCCAGATCGACCTGTCGCAGATTTCCTGGTCGCAGGAAATCGCTGAACGCATGTCGCTTCAAAAAGTATTTTCAGGCCAACATAATTCCGTCGACAAGGGAGGGATGCAATATCTCGAGAAAATCGACGTCATTACTGTAATTGCGATCAAATCTGGGAAATTTTAATTTGGCGATCGGTTAATGATTACCTCGATTTTTTAAATGGTGCTTTGATTGTGCCGTACATATATAAAAGCCCGCGGTGCCACTCGAACGCCACACACGTGGTCACGAGACACGAATACCACAGATCCATAATCCTGTGACGCTTCTTGACAATCAAGTTTTTTTTAAACTTTTTACAGCACAGTTCAACGACCCCGCAACACATATGCGGCCTTATTTTACATGTAATTACACGGATAACAGACCGCTTAATTACTCGTTACTCGAAACTGCTGCGACGTGTCTGCATCTGGAATCCGATCAAAAAAAACCTAATCCGGCGCCGCTCTTAAATTACGCTTCGTTAACCTTCGCCTCGGCTAATAATAGCATACACCGGCCACTTTGCATACGACTCCGAATGCTCGTCTCTCTACCCACGTTGTATCTTGCCAAAATACGTGACATATACTGTTTTTCGAAGATATTTTCATTTATTACATGCCAGTTTTCATTGTTAGATTTCGTCTATATAACGGCATTCATTGAATTTATTAATCGCTGGTCATGTTTACAACTAGTCACAATCTTCAACTCTTGAGGATTTCGCTTTTATAATTTAAGAATGTGATAAATTTTGTGTGCGATAATGTGTGCATTTAGCGGTATCGAGGTATATTTAGAGAGAGGATATAATAAATATGTATGTAAATGGTTTTTAAAAATGTAGGTAAGTTAAACATAATGCATTAAGAAATGCTAGAATTGAAAGCGATGTCTGAGCGTTATTTTGCATATATTTTTTATATCGGTCAAGTCGAGAGGTTGAGTTTGGTTAGTGGACATTTAGAAAGTAAGCAAAAAATCGCACCCACGTACGCTTACCTGAAATAGGTAAAACATGTACGATTTTTGGGGACACTGGAGTATGTTACTACCACCTAATATAGTTATACTATTAGTTTTTTTTTATATCCCGGCAGATTTTTTGTTTCTCTTTTATTGTTTAATTGCACTGTATGAATATGCTCCATCTTGTCTCAAAGATGATTCACCCGCAGAGGCGTGATTACATGAATCATCTCGCACTTCACGAATACGTTTTTAATTCGTTCCCATAGTGTGTAAGACAAAAACCACGTGCCTTTTCTTAGCTGTTAAGTGAGTACTTATTGTGAAGATAGTTAATTTTCATCTAAATTGTATGTAATTGCAATGAAATATTAATAGCTTGTTCACTTTATTCCAATTTTCGTATACCCATTATGGTAACTGTATATAGTAAGTGGTAGGTAATTAAACAGCTTTAAAAAGACTGTTGTCACTGTTGTAAAAAATTACATCACAGAATATGTCACTTAAGGCATGTCTTGTTTATGTTTTTCGAAACACTACACGAAAACATCTACATTAATGGTTTTACTACACATTTTTATTTAGAATAGATTTTTCGAGACAGACATGACACATATGTCTGTACAGAAACATTTTTGTGTAGGGGTTTCTGTAGTGTCTCAGTACAAGAGTCGCCTTTAAGGGTTTTTGCTTAAAAACACTGCACAAAACATGATTTCGCTACACATTTTCGTCATTGTTCTATGGGCAGGAGACATCGAAAAACATTGTTTTGTGTAGATGTTTTTGTGTACTAGAGTTTTTTGCTTTAAAACACTGCACAAAACATGATTTCGCTACACATTTTCGTCATTGTTCTATGGGCAGGAGACCACGAAAAACATTGTTTTGTGTAGATGTTTTTGTGTACTAGAGTTTTTTGCTTTAAAACACTGCACAAAACATGATTTCGCTACACATTTTCGTCATTGTTCTATGGGCAGGAGACCACGAAAAACATTGTTTTGTGTAGATGTTTTGTGTACTATCTCGGTAGTCAGTGCAGGAGACTCGACTTTAGTCTCGGCAGACCCGTCGAACGATTTGCAGCTTTCATATCACTCGTCAGTCATCATTGTCGTCAACATTTTGCACATTGACAGCAATCACGTGTTATTGTGACTCAATGTGAATATTTAAAGCATAATAATGTTTTTTTTTTATTATTACCGAGGAACAGTTACGTCTAACGGATGTGTGAGTGCCTCTACATTTAATATTTTTATATGAAATCTTTATATGTCGGAAATATTGTACAGTGCAATCGTAAATACGACACTTAATACACGTTGGATATGAATATCTATTGTAAACTTATGTTCTGCAAATTGTATATTCAATATGGAAATAAATGTGTTATTATTATAGTTGAGTTGTTCTCTATAATTACCTTCTAGTATTTTTTGTATCTGCCCTTGTCTCACCTTAATGTGGGGTCGCGGCAACACAATTTTCCAACATGTTGCAGAAAGGATTTGGGTTATTTGTTGCGACCGGCTGCCTGTCTGACGTCAACTCTCCTCAGGAGGCTCTAGTCCCGGGAAAATCATGTTAAAAAACAACCCGCCCGACCTAGGTATTGAACCCAGGTCCATCCGGTCCATAGCACATAAACACTGCCACTGGAGCACTTAATGTGGGGTCAATTTTCACTTTTTCAAGCATGTTGCAGAAAGGATTTGGCTTAGTTTTTACGGCCGGCTGTCTGCCCGACGTCAACCCCCTTCTGGGGTATCTAGACCCGGGCAAATGTAAGAAAAACACCCCACCCGGCCTGGAAATCTAACCCAGGACCGTCCAGTCTACAGCCCATATATTCTGCCACCAGACCAATGAGGCGACATACAATTACCTTTTAATACAATGGTATTAACTTTTTGCTTTCTCGGTGCAGTTCATTGTTCGCCACCTCTATGATTAAGTTCGCACATACATCGGTACCTTGTCAAATTAGTGTCCATTTGGTCGGGAAATAATAACCGTTACGCGTGATTTATTCAAGTGAAGTTATTAGTGCGTTATTACGTTTGGTGCGCGGTCGTCACCCATTGACCTGCGCTGAGGGTTGCAAGGTGTTAAGCTTTAGCCGGACGTGTCCGGCTTTTAGAAGTTGCTTCCGGCCAGTCCGGTTTTTGTCCAGCTTTGGGATATGCTGTTCCATGACGCGGCATTGTGCGGTGCAGCAAACATTATCGTCAAACCTAACCAATGTTTTATTATAAACATGTTATCTGGGTTTAAAATAATATGTTTGGTTTACAAAATAATATAGGACATCACACACACACACACGCACCCACAGACATTTTGCATGCAGATATCATCCTTATCAGCCATAGGACGTCCACTGCTGAACATAGGTCTGCCCCAACGATTTCCAGACCGACCTATTGGAAGCGGCCTGCATCCAACATGTAGGTATTAAAACACTTTATTTTAGAATTTATTCTTTTGATTATTGTCATTAAATATGTTTAGCTAAAACCATATAGCGGGAAGGAACTGATTTCTGACATACAGCTATACTATAGTTTTGGGGTCAGGGTCTAGGTTAAATTGTATCACTGTGTTTAATGTACATTAAAGATGTTTTTCGTTTCTTTTTCATTTACAAAAATATATTATGTTCGGTTTTTAAAGCAAAAGTCCGGCGAAATACCGCACTAAGTGCAGCTTTACATGGCAACCCCAACCTGGCCCGCCGTTTCTCTAATTATACTACTACCGAAGAGGAGTCAATAATAATTTATGCTGCAGTTTGGTACTGGTACGGGGTACCTACTACCGTACCAGAAAGCAATAAATACTATCTGTGCAGTGTACATACCACCTCATGTTTATCGTAATACACACGTAAGAGTGTGGTTGGTATTAATTATGTTCTATGAAACAACATTAATAATGCAATTTTTAAAACTACCTGTGTAAGAAGTGTGCAAGTGTAAGAATGATGTTTCGTAGATTAGTCGGTGACGCGACCTCCAGCCCGCTCGTGCCTGCCTAATAACACCACACTATTATTACAGAGCAGTAATGACACAATACCAGTTGCGACCAATTAGTCCAACCAGCTGAAACTTACCACCGACGACGCAACTAACCACATCAGTCGCGCTCGTCGTTTTACACGTGCAATTACCGCAGCAGCCGGCGGCACCGATGTTTCCATATAAATCACAAACAGAAAGAAACGTAAATAATCCTGATCTGCAGACGGCGGCTAAACCGCAACATGATATTGTTTGCTTTGTCTTTCCTTTGTAAATAAATTTGATGGATATCTACTAATCTCGCCTCTATTGTGCAAACGTCAAATAGCTAGAAGCTATCTTCGACGTCATTACAGATGCCTCCTACGCAAACAACAGGTGGGTTTAGTCATTAGTTTATTTGTCGAGATAGCATCTTGACGGATGTAAGCACCGAACATCATTACAATGGACGAGATGTTTTCCGCTAATGGACAAATCGAAGCGGGTGTACTGTGTACCCTCGAGCTGACACCTATTGATGGAGCGGCGAAACCGATATGCAAAACAAAACTAACAGTATTCGCACTTCGCCTGTATTCGTTTTTTTGCGCCGGCAAAAACTAAACAGTGCGAACTTATTACAGCGAGCAAAGCGGACATGGAGCCATAATTATAGGGAATGCGATGTGCGATATTTAGGTGGTAATTACTTTAGTCTGAGAGCGGATATCTAAACCGACAGCGTCAGTCAAAATGTTGTGTAGACGAAACCGTACAATGCAACCACAATGACATGACCTAGAGAGCTAGACAAATAAGTACTCGCAGCGGCAACTAACATCCCCGGGCGCTCGACCGCGGTTCGAGTTACGACCAATACCAATACTGCAGCCGGAAACCACAACCTACATCATCCTCTATACACCATCGAGCCGCGCACAAATGGAAAAATACCTTCGTAACCGAGCACAAACAATAGCAACTCTACGTGCAAAATCAATTGCAAATTAATGCAATCCGTTACACGCCCGAGAAAGGTTTGTTCGAATTCGATCGCAAACACGCTACTTTGTTTTTTATTTTAAATTGTTGTCATATCAAGATGTATGATACAGCTGCTGGAACTGTATATCACGGTATACACTTGGTTAATTTTATTCATGCGAATTATAAAATGTCTTAATCAGTGAATATATCTAACCGCTTGTATCTTTCGAAATAATCTCGAGTTAAGCCTGAATTGGGGACAACTCAATTGGCATGCATGGATTCTGCTCAATGTTTTCGTTCACCGTTACTAGATATGTAAAATCAAGTACATACATACTAAGTGTATGCGTGAGAATTTAAGCAGTCAACTACGTTATTGTTATCTTAACTTTACATGAATGTTAAAATTCAAAAAACTAGTACCTAGGCAGTTACGAACAAACTCTGTACATTTCATCTAAATACATGTTTATAACTTATATCTGAACATTACAGGCTCGAGTCTCAACTGCTGCGGCGCACTCCGGAGCCATTACGCGAATTGGTCCAGCTGGCTGAAATTATTGACAACAAGACGCAAAATTGCACTCTAAAATTAGAATATTCTAAATAATTTAGCTCTAGTTACGACGATATATTCGTTCTCATAACGCGAGTAAACGGCATGCATCTCTGTGCCTGCTAATCGCTTTGACGGATGGTCAAGTTCTCCAAGACAAAAGCGCGACGATCTGAGTAAATCGACAAGTCGTGACCGACTCGTTTAATCATAAACATCTAAGCTAATTAGAGTAGGTCGCGAACCCTTGGGACCGGTAATGAAAATCACAATTGAACCTGGTTGCTGCAGAAAATTGCACTTGGCATAGAATTTCTCGACATTATCAGAGGTTCTCTTAACACTGGTTGTCAACTCTATCGTTTTATCTGGTTATTAGTAAATGTTCTAATAACTGTGTTTTTTGAGTATCTAATATATATCAAGTAAACTGGACATCAAACTCTATATCTCATATATAACCCCATGGTACGACATTATAACAAACGCATAACGTTTACGCGTTTACGTCTCTGTAAGTAGATGCTTTAGGTACATACTCGTTTTGATACGTCAATCGTCGCCATAGGGAATAAGGCTACAATGTCGTGCTTTCCGATGCGTTTATCCTGTAGAAAACTATAAAAACCATGACTACCACCTAAATACATGTTACATGATATAAAAGTGGATTTTAATGAAAAAAAAGCAACAAAATGTGATAATTACCTACAAATGTGAAATGTAAATAAGTACCAAGTTATGAGATATTTCGATATGGTATGATAAGTAATTAATATTAATGCACCACGCACGTTCATCCACTAAGACTATTAGATGTATACGAGAAAACGAAAATTAGTACAATGCCAATTTATAGCTCCCTCAATAATTATTTTGATATAGGTATGGATAATATAACAATCATGCACGGAGGTCACAAAGATCAGTTGCTGTATTCATTTGCCAGTTGAGCTGTTTATGATACCTTTAATAAAGTAAGTAATTATTAGTTATTAGGCATTCAATAAAATTATCTATTGAAATAACATTGAAATTATCTCTATACTTTTGAATTTGCAGAAGCTTTATGAATCTCATAACTATAAAACATGCTAAATGTCTGCATGGGTACTCATGGTTTTGATGATTACGAGATCATTGTTATTGAAGTGAACCTCTGATTACCAACATTATTTTTAAGTAAATGGCTGCCATACATTGTTAAATTGTGTTATTTATAATTCTCAGTGTACTAAATATTCAGTAAACAGGATTTTTTCCAACAAATTACCGCAGTTTCTATGGAGTGTTAGAGTAAAACGGAATAATATAAAATTATAAAACTTTATTTTTCCAGACCTTATTTATCTGTTAAATGCTGCAAATAAAAAATAAATGTGAACACGTTAGTGTACAAATCGGGACATACAAGTCCGGCGAGCAGGATACTGTTGGAGTTATTGGTGGTAGCTAGTAAATGTAGTAGGACCGGATAGCCCGGCTATTTCTACTTCTTCATGTCATCCTATTTACATAATGATCCTTCCGGTTGTCTTAATCGAGGAGAGCATACGTTCATGCAAATGCAAAGGTTATTTGACGCTAAAATAGAGGCTTATAAATTGTGATATTATTGTTATGGGCGGTTGTTATTGCTTCGGTGCTGCAATGGTCTTGTCCCTTTGTCTCTATTACTAGCTGTCCTACCGTCGCGTCGTCGTTATCTACATGTGTATCTCTTGTTGGTATCACTCTATATGGAGACGGTGGGGTATTATCACATCAGGTTGAGCGTCCGGGCGCACGGCAAGGGACCCCATTTGCATACAAGCAAATATCTCGATCTGCGGGCGCTGCACAGGCAGATTACCGTCGCGAGTCGCAACGCTTCCGCACTGTATTGAATTCGGTACCAATGGCCCCGAGTTCCATTACAGACCGCGTTCTCGTTAGTGTGATTCTCGAATGATAACAATCACCGCAGATGCACCAAATGGATATTGAATTCTATCTTCGATTTCCCCGCCTATGCGTACAGCTGTGTGCACTTATCATAGGAAATGATAACTAAATAATATATGTTTAGAAAGCAGATTCTATCTAACTAAATAAAATGCGTTTTGTTCGAAGTCGATCAAATAAGATACTTGTCGATGTTACTTGTATCAAGTCATATATTATATTGTTTATAATATCTATCATTCTTGGAACCATCACCTCACAAACATTTCTTGTGAGTTACAAGAGACCCCTGGCTATGTTGTTGTATGGTCACAAGTTATGACATACATAGCATAGGTAACTGTTTCGGGACATTATGTATCTTATTATAGGTAATATACCATCAGATTGTAATAAGTAATGCCCTGAAATTTTCAGTTAAGAGGATATCAACAATACCAGTTCCTCAGTAGGTACCTAATCATCACCATCATTAGCCACAGGATGTCTACTGCTGAACAAAGGACAAAGGAAAGACAAACATTCCCGAAAGAATTCCAGACTAATCTGTTGGAATTATTTTTAAAAGAAACCTTGCTTTATAACTTTCCTAATATTACAGAGTTGCTATTATACTTGCTCGGACTAAGCTCGGAACAACGAACGCCTGAATAAAAATTGTTAGCAATATAGATACCGTGGAACACGCTCCAACATAAAATATTAGATTTTACTTTTTTAAATATTTTTAACTAACGGGTATGTGTAACGTGTTGCCTCCTTGAATCTGGATCCCTCAGAGGGGGTTGATGTCAGGCAGGCAGTGTAAAAACTAAGCCACATAATTTCTGAAACATGCTTAGAAAGTGTGCTTAAAAGCTGACCCTACATTAAGGTGGAATAAGGGCAGGTAGAAGGAAGAAAGCTACGTGTTGTGTGTGCCTATGGCTGATAAATTATATAGGTGTTAGGTGCGTTGTAATAGTTAGAGGATTGGGCTCCCACACGGCTGCAGATAACGGGGACATCAGCGCACGGCTTGTATAAACTCAGTGTACACAGGGTTCGCCGTGTACTCAGCTTGTTTAAGGAAAGAAGGTACGTGGAAGGGTCAAGCAGTGTTGCGTGGGAAGCTGGCGCCGGCAATATATTTTAAATAGTAGGTATCTAAATGTACCAAATTAGCCGGCTAGGTACGACGATTGAAGGTAATTTTAAGATTTCATTGAAATGGCTAACAAGATGACAAATTAATTATTCTACTCGTAATCACGAACCGCGAATTTGTGAGAGCTCCTATTACGAATATAAAAGAAACATCAAATTCGGTGTGTTTTAGGACAACAATAACTAATTATAAATATGTACAACTTTAATGAAATGAATGTTAGAACTTAATCTACAGTGTCGGTAAAATTATTTTAGAGCGATAAATTGCCTTTTATCTTATACCGTAGGCACTCAAGTAGTGCATGTATGGTCTTTGAAAAATAAAAACTCATGAATTATACGCAGTAATAATAAAACGGTCGATCTGGAAATCTTTGGGGGAGGCCTATGTTCAGCAGTGGACGTCCTATGGCTGATGATGATGATGATGCATTATACGCAGTCATATTAAAGCGTATAAAAACGAACTAACGTGACCATTGACCAAAGATAGATAAAGTACCTACCTATGCGCTATTAATGACATATATTCCAATAATTGCTTAATAACAATGAAAAATAATCAACAATCATCAATACAATTAACATATTGTACACCGTGTGGAACCAACCAATAGGAAATTCAGGTAATTTATATGTCCAAATTATGTACCATGTCACTATACATACAAGTCTCTGTGTACTTCAAAATTGATGTTAAAAGTTCATAGAGCAACGATGTAAAATTACATAGAGTGGATGTAGCAGTTTAGGTAAACAGAGGGTAGGGAAAAGAGTCATTGACAGGCCCTTGCGCAGGTCGCGTGCCGTGGCCCATCGGTCTAGGGTTTTACAACTCACCTGTGCCCTGCTGACCCACCATAAACAGCTGCATAAATTGTCGCAGATGACAATAACGAGGTGGATGCGAATGGCGAATGCCTTACTAAGTATAGGTCGGTTATACACTTACTGTCGGCTTAAACGAATAATTTAGAGAATTTAATCATGCTGCATGCATATATAGGTAGTAGAGACATTTAAAATATACATGTGCCATTCCCTTTCTGTGAAATTATGAAATATATGTAGTTTTTCAGATTATTTAATTACACACATACATAAGCTCCCACCTGTATCCCCCAAAGGGGTAGGCAGAGGTGCACTAGCGAACTAGAACACCCACATTTCGCCGAGCTTAGTTCCGTCCCAAATGTGATAGGGGATGAGCCTATCGCCATAAGTATCGGGCACAAATTCTAGGCTCCGGGCTGATATGGAAAAATCAGTATCACTTTGCCCGACCCGGGAATCGAACCCGAGACCTCAGATCCGTAGTCGTACCGAAATATCACCACGCTACCGAGGCAGTCGATGAAATATGTTGTTTTAAAACCGCGTCTCCTGCACTAGCTTTTTTGAAACAAAAGACTGAAACCACATACCTATACCACATACGCAAAACAACTATTTTAGCTGTCATCTACTCGTAGAGTAATGGGACCATAGTTAAAAAAATGCATGTTTTGTGTAATGTTTTATTGTGTAACAATTATTTATTTTTATGAAAGGTTAAATTTATATTGACTATCGATACCATCGATATAATAATATACCTAGATGCACAGTTCCATACAAATATCATTGTAAACAGTGTCCTCGACAGACAAAACAAATAAACATCACAAATTTAATTATATTAACACAAATATGACCTTATAGACGCGGCATAAAGTAGCTTTTTAAATTGAATGTTCAAACGTTCCAATATTCGAAATTTTTGAATTTCTAATCGTTTTTAAATTTGACAATAATTTGACATTATTAAAAGAAACATTCTACTCACTTGGACAAAGATTGAATGGAGTCGAATAGTTCTTGTATTTATCTGTGAGAAATTTTGACCACGTGGCGTACAATGTAGATGAGAATATCTGTATAATAATTTTACTTACATTAAGAGATAGATAGAGTATAAATGTTTAGAAGATAACAATGCTTATGAGTTATGAATATGAAATAAGCACTATTTTGCCTTAGCGTAATTCATAAATAAATAAATAACACCCAGCAGTCACATACATAGTCCTGGCCCCACACTAAGATCGTCCTTTGCTCTTTAGATTCTTAATAATTTCTTTTAGACTATCATTTCGTTTTCTTAATCTTTTGTTCTGCCTTTTTGTTTCGGACTACATTAGATTTAAGTTTAAATTTTTGGTTGCGTTCTTTCAAATAACCTTTCAAAAATAACGTCTTAGGTGTATTAAAGATCGATGAAAATTCTGATGGTATATTGGTGATCCTTCATTATTTGTTGGTTCAATTGCTTGTTCCTGGAAATGAATATGTTTCCAATAAATGATGACGCCACAATTACTGTTGTAGTAATTATGCCTAACGACCGGTTCCAATAAATGATCTCAATCCGAGAATCCAAGATAAAAATGAAAAATAAAAAAATGAAATATCGCGAGAATGAACCATTAAAATTATTATTTGACAGCGGAATGTTCAAGTTTGTTCATGTTGGCAATTTTTTATGATCTGCACACTTGGATTGAAAACATTTATTAGAATTAGCCGCAAATTATTAAATAGTCATTTTACATGGTAGTATGTACCTAGTATATGCTTGCTATTGATGAATTCTGTATCAAATATTTTTCAACTATTACACTTGTACTGCACCTTGCCTCATTTAAACTTGTAGTTACGACAATCTAAAATAAAGTCAATAAATGTGGCAATATTTATTTATTTATTTATTTATAGGTACACCAACAGCATACATATTGTTAAATTAAATAGTAAACATTAGTTAAGGACAATGTAGCTGATGACAATTTATCACCTTTATTTTTGGTACAGCATTTTTTTAAATTTTCCTAATCCCTTTTTCTGTATAATATCCATCGGAATCGGCAAAATGGTCTGAACAAACCACACTTGAGTAATTGGGTTTAAAATTTTCTTCTCTCCTTTCTTCGCAAATAATTTTACGCCATTTATCTCTTACTATTTCATTTCATGGAAATCTGTAATTAATAAATAAAATTAATAAAAAAAATCATAAATTTAAAATAAATATAATATATTTACAAAAAAAAAACCACTCCATATATTTCATTGTTCCAAATCATGATTTCAAAAGGGACAAAATATTTTATTAACTGAATTTGTTAAATTAATTATTTATACACGTTTAATACTTAATTTAACATGATTAAGGTTTTAAGAATCAAGTAAGGGAATTATACTTACTTAAAATATGAAATCCCATGTGTTTTGCGCTTTGTAAGAGTGTTATTTTTGCACTCTTTCACAGAGCATTTAGGCATCTTCACAGACGAACGGTCGGCGCCCGACTGACAGCCAACAAGTGCTTACTTACATTTTAAGCACTCGTTGGCTGTCCCACTTTCTGAGCGTCAACTGTGCATCTAGGTATATTATTATATCGATGATCGATACCCTCCCCCTCAAAAATTTACAGACGTTTTTCCTCAGAGTAATACGTGCCAGTGAATCCTTGCTTATAACGTTGTGGACCATAGATAAAAAATGCATGTTTTGTATAATGTGCACTAAATGCAGGAAAATAATTATGTGTAATTAATGAGAATATAGCCACTATTTTAATAATAACAATTATAAAGAATACTTTATTTTTCTTTTATAATAGTTAAATAAGTAACCGGCTGAAGTACTTGTATCTAAGGCTACGAACAATTAAAAAACTTCTAAAAATGGTGCCCGTTTACCAGCTGGCACTTATTGTCTAATGGCAGGAAAATCATCTCTTTAAAAATCATATTTCACAACTGGAATGGCTTCAGTGCTTGATTCAATTAAACGCTATCAATACATTATAGATAAACATTCTCACGACGAACATAAAGTAAGTACAGATTTTAACGAAACATGTTTTGTGACAATTGCCACATTTATTGGATAAAATATGATTATTGGAATTATGAAATCCTCTGTTACGGGATGACCAAGCAATACAAGTATACACCGCACCATGCTATAATATTTTTAGAGTATACACGTTCAAGACGTGTGATGTGTTGTGCAGTAACCATATGTGCAGTGGAATGTGATTATATCGTGGTACCTGCTCCAAAAACTACATACCTACTCCCTATTTCAGTAAATCTTGACGACACCAAAACCATGAATTATTGGCAACTTGAACAGAACAAAATTTTAGGTCATATAAATAAAAACAATCTTTATTTCTAGGTTTTAAAATGCATAAACAAACTGTATCAGCTGGATGTGACTGTTCAGCACTTACAAGAGACAGGTGTAGGGAGGACAATAAATTCTTTGCGAAAAGAGTCAGGAGAGGTGGGGCCTGCTGCTCGCTCACTCGTTCAGAAATGGAAAGAAATGGTAGCAGCTGAAGAGAGTGAGGAGGATGCATATCAGAGCCATGAAAGTAAGTCTGCAAATATCTGTCACACCCTACAACTCAAATTTACAATTATACATGTGCAGGAAATTAGGATGATGTACATTATACTATGTAAATTGATATTGCAACATGTGCGACAGCCATATTTAGCACTTAAATAAACAATGACATGATGGAAAGTTTGGTGTGTTAGCAAATGTTATTTACCTTCAACATGAACATGTTATGGATGTTGTTACAGAATACAATGTATTGTATAGCTTTTATGGTTATTGTCAAATAGTCATTAGGGTTTTAGATCTCTGTGCAAGAGATAATTCCCAAAAACTCCCCAGTTAATGTCCAGCATTCCTTGGCGAGTATTGCACTAAGCAGAACTTGAAATCTAGAGGAACTCTCCAATCAACAGAAAAGGAAAGCATTAGTATATTCGCATCACAGCCACAACGGTGTGAGTGATGAAAAGGGATTGCATGATATCCCAACTACACACCCACTCTTACTCATTACAATTCAAATATGAATTACTACTTCATTTTTCAACCAATTTTGTTGCAGTTTTTACAGAAAGGTTAAAATAATGTATGAATTAAAACATAGGTAGTCAATTACCGAATTATCATCAGTCACAATACAATGTTATCGTCACTTTGGTCTAGTTGCACTGTATATGAGATATTATGGTCTAAAGGTTCCAGGTGTCATCCTTGGTCATACAAAGCAATTTTTATATCATTTGCTTAGGTTGGGACCCTATGGGATGAAGAAATCTGGTTTTAAAAACTAAGCTAAATCCTTTGCAACATGCTTGAATACGGGGTTTGCGCCAGCATTTATTCCAACTTTATGAATTCAATGATTATGTAACTGTTATTGAGATTTACTATTCCAGCGACAACGTATAATGGACATGGTAGTGAACGAGAATCAGATGATAATGGACATACAAGATCAAGTAACACTAATGACACTTCCAAAATGAATGGTGGCCACAGTGGAATCAAGAGAGAATATCAAAGCAGTGAGGTAAGGCTTTTATCCAAATATAAAATCATAGGTGTACAAACATCTGTTTAATAATTATGCCGTAAATAGTGATGGGCGGGTCGGCCTCTGGAGGCCGAGACACTTATGTAACATATATGTGCCGCCTCCAATGGTAATGGGTAAACAGGTAAAATTTGAATTAGGTATCTTTTATCTTATTAGTAGTCCTTATACACAAGCAGACTTAAATAACAAGTATACATACATATATTTTACTACATAAACTATCTTTGATTCCATGAAATGTTATGGTTGATTTATTTGTTACATTAGAATTATGTATTCTAGAATACCTTAATACCTTTGCGTGTGACTTCTAGTGAAATTCACAAACATTTTATACAAACTAGACTGACAAGTTAGTTACAAGGTTGTGGATATAATATATAGTATTAAATAGACAGTTGTGAATGAATTGTGAAGGCAATTAAAACACTTGTGTAATAAAATTATTGTTGATGTACATGCATGTTCAATGTAAATACTGATTATTATTTACCAAAACGTATTAGTAGACATCCTATGGCTGATGATGATGATGATTATGATTTACCAAAACTTGCCTGCCCATATTTTCTTAGTCAAATACTATAAAAGACATAAATATAATAAATACTCTTTATTATGAGTTTATTGGTATTCCATTCCATTGGTACATTTTTTTTAGGATGAAGAATCCAATGTGAAAAGGTCAAAATATTCTTATGATGACTATAAGAAAGTAAAAAAAGAAGAAGCTGGAAAATCAAAAAGGGATGAACATGTTAAAGTCTTAAAAAAAGAGCCTGATTATGAAAGTCAAGAGTCTGAAGCCTCTGATTCTGGTGAAAGTAATTCATCAGAATCTTCTGTTGAATACAGCAAAACTAAAAAAGCTGATAAGAGAGAATCGTCAAGTAGCCACAAGTCGTCTAAACATTCATCCCAGCATAATCACCATAGTGAAAAAAGAGACTCATCTATTTCAAACAAATCACATCATAAGGAAAAACATTCTGAATATCACAGCTCAAGTAGTAAAGAGAGACATTCATCAGAAAAATCAACAAGTAAAGAGAAATCTCACAAACATGACAAAGAGAGTTCACATAAACACAAAAATTCTGATGATAAAGGTACAATCCCTGAGAAAAAACAAAAATCCGATCATAAGTCTTCTGACCATAAAATAAGTAGCAAAGAATCTAAATCTTCAAGTAAACATAGTAAAACAGATGATGCCCATGCATACAAACATGACTCTAGTGACAAACATAAGAGTAGCTCAGAGAAACATTCAAGCAAGTCTGACAGGCATAGAAGTTCAAGCCAATTGCAAAATATTGAAAAAGAAAAGCATAAACAATCAGAGGCAGAAGTAACTAAACATAAATCAAAGGATAGTCATAGCAGTAGTTCTAAAGAAAAACATAGTTCCTCTAGTAAGGAAAAAACAAAAGACAAGAATAATTCAAGTAAAGATAAGTCTAGCAGTCACAGTAGCCATAAACATGTGAGTGATAGTAAATCAAGTAGCAGTGAACATAAAAACAAATCTGACAAGCATGAAAGTAGGAGTAGTGAGAAAAAGTCTAAACATAAGTCTAGTTCGTCATCAGATCATAAAGCCGAGAAATCTAGCAGTAAGACGCAAGAAACTGTACCAAAGAAAAAGGAAAATCATGAAGATAGTGACGATGGTATTGATTGTGGATCAGGTATGTATGAACAAATATACCCAGCCCAAGTGATGCAGAATTATTGTTTCAATATTCCAAATCAGTATTTGTTCAATTTTTTATTAATCAATATTTGTAATTTTTTTAAAATATTATTTAATCTTTTCCAAGCCAAATAATACATGCATTTGCTTTGCAATTGTTTTGCCCCCTATTATCATGGGATAGAAAATAAGCTCGGTGAACTATGGATGCATTAGTTGCAGCTCCGTCTTATACCTACCTACATGTGTAAATTGATATGTGAACTATACCTATCTATAATACTCATATTGCAGGTGCCAGTTTCGCTGAAGCTCTTGGTATGATAAGCCCAGCTAAACCTAAAAAGAAATTCCCACAAATTAAAGATATGCAGTCACCTAACAACTCATTTATGGATGATGTGAGTATTCATATTTTATTTAACCCTATGAGATTACATTTTTAACACATTGTTTCATAGCAATTATTTTTAAATATTTGTGTTATAGTTAAGTCCAGCTGCCCTCTTAGCACCTACAGCCAAATTAGCCCCTCTTCCGGCATTAGAGATAACTGCTTTGCCAGAAATCTCACCTAACTACAGACCGCGGCCGCCTCCGAAGGCTTTGCCGCATTTCACTGACGACGAAGCTCTTAATGCAGGCATATCATCCAAAAACCAAAGGTATGTGTTTTATTCTTCATTGTTTTATGATTTAATTTGAATCAGACGATCTGCTGGTAAGCCGAAACAATGAGTTGTAACAAATTTTAGAACTGTATCTAATAATCGCTACTAATAAAACTTGACGGACCGACTTCAAATCCTATCGTGACCAAATTTATATAGACCCACCCTTGAAATAAGCTCTATCGAATACAAAAAGAATGTTGAAGATTGGTCTACATCCGGCGGAGACATCGAGTAACATACATAAAAAAATACAGACAAATTGAGGACCTTCTTCTTTTTGGAAGTCGGTACAAAAGTACTCCATAACACTGCATTTGGAATACCACAGTGCTTGCATACTGCTGCTCTGCTGCTTAGTGGCGTGAACAAGCAAGTTAGTGGTTCTTACTTTGACAGACTAACCAAATTATGAAGGGATATTTTCATACAATAATAGTCAGTTAATAATAAATAATACCCAACAGTCACATACATAGTCCTGACCCCACACTAAGATCGAGTCTTGTGTCGTTGGTATCAGGAACTACGAGAGACTTTCGGCCTCACAACACCCAAACCCGAAACAAATACCTGTAGGCCATACAAACATATGTCTCGCTGCGGGGATCGATCGAACCCGCGGCCTCTCGCTTCACAGCAGGCTACTCACACGCTGCGCCACGAAGGCTGTCCAATTAATTACCTGTTTTTTTTTATTTATTTCAGAACCAAAGTTTACTCAGGCAATAAAGTACTGGGAAAAATACCATCACTTTACGAAATGTGTGTCCACATACTTCAGGAACATATAGATGGTAAGTTTATTACTGCTCACAAAAGATCACCCTCCAACACGTCAATGTGTCAATGCTGCTTCTACAGGAATAATATAATGCATATACCTACTGTCCCACTGCTGGGCATGTGTATTTCTGCTATCCTAGTGCTAGTGTGGTCTATTAGCCTGATACGGCTTTGCAGATTTTATATAAGTACATTCAATATTTTAAAATGGACCGTGTTATCGCAAAATTATGAAACCCAAAAAAAAATAGAGATAGAGAGATATTGATACCAATATGATCTAATACATTAAAGATCATATTGCCGCAATATTTCTTTTTGTGGGTAAGTTAGTTTTTGCAAAACAAGCTCCATCTAGATGTTACTTGTTTTTTCACCTGACAGATCAGGTCCTCGGTATTCTTTTCTAGTAATAGCAAAATTGTCGCTTCTTGTAGAATCCTAAACCGACGCGAATGCATGAAGAGATGAAAGTAGATCAATTTAAAATAGTATGTCGGAATCGGGTGAAGTGGATATCCAAAGTCTCTGCCTACCCATATAGGATACATTGCTGATATTATGTATGCATGTAACTTTATTTTCTTCATTGTTGTAGCACTTGAGTTCACGGGAGGAGTGCCATACAATATATTAAAACCGGTGGTTGATAGAGCGACGCCACAACAACTGTTCACATTGGAGCACTACAACCCTTACCTCATGGAGGACACGGACCATCTCTGGCAGAAATTCTGCCAGAAAAGCTTCAGGAACAAACAGCGCCATGAGTTGGAATCGTGGAGGGAAATGTACCTGGTATGATTTAAAAGTAGTTTTATTCATTTAGTCGCCTCCTTGCTCCAGAGGAATTGTATTCAAGCTGTGGACCGACTGTCCAAAGTCTGAATTCTAAGTCAGGCAACGTGATTTTTGTTGCTTGATTTGCTTGGAACTAGTTTCCTCAGATGGGGTAGTTAGACAGGCAGGCCTGCTGGTCTTTAAAACTAAGCCAAATTCTTTCTACATGCTTAAAAATGTGTTGAATCACTCCACGTCGGAGGTGTAAGAAAGAAATAATTAGGTACTTGATTATTTTTTAAAAAGTATACAGGCCTGTTTATTAGTTTATGCTAAACATGTAAAAAAATATTTCGTAATTTATTTCCATATATTTATTTAAAAAAAACAAAAATTAATATGTATAGTTTAGTTTGTCGCCAAAACGCTACCTGTTAACTGTAGCTGCAGCAGCACAGCAACACAACCTCTTTGAGAGAATAATTGATGTATGTATTTCGAAGCTTATCAAAATTTATTTTACAGAGATGCCAAGAGGAACAAGAACACAGGTTAAAAGCTCTCACAGCTAATATAAAAATTACGCAAGAAGCAAAAAAAGCACCCATCAAACAAACTAAAATGGCCTACGTGGATACAGTTGTGAAGCCACCCCGAAACGTCGCTAGGAAACAAGTGAGTGTAACTAAATGATTTTTTTATTCACCTTATTTTTGTTTAAATCTTGGCATTACAAACAAAATATACGAATAGCACTGCTGTTAGTATATTTTAGTATGTGACAAGAAAAATAGGAAATAGAAATATCGGCAATGTCTATTTTCTTCTTCAATTAGCTAAAGTTAAAAGTACACATAATATTGTTTTCAGAAACGTCGCTTGCGGAGACGTAAATTGTTTACGAAACTATTTTTTTCTAAAGTCATGCGGTAGTTGTGTCATTATTTTAAATAGTATATTCTTAATGGTACGTATAAGTATTACGTATACTTAAAAATAATATTTACATTCCTCGCCAACGCGACCAGCGGTCAGTCTAGTACATTAACAGAGTGAAAATGTTGAAAGCAAGTCGCTGGAGCTAGAAAACCGTAGGGGTGTTGGTGATTAGTAGGTGAGTAGTGTGTAACTGTGTCGCGTTGTGCACAGGCGCTGCACGGCACGGCGCACGCGGCGGCGGCGAGCCCGGCGGCGCGCGTGGCGTCGCTGGCGGGCGCGCCGCACGTGGCGCGCGCGGGCGCGGTGCGGCCCGTCGCCACGCCCGCCGCGCATGCGTCCGCTGCCTCCGCGCAGAAGCCCAAGAAGGCGCCCCTCATGCAGAAAGCGCTGCAGTTGATGCGGGGACGGAAACGATGATGATACCGTTACCACTGTTGTAGTCATTTGTGATGTTTACGAGACGCGCACGCCAAATTGAGGATCATAAACCGAGGTCCGGTCGATCCCACGATCGCTCGGTTACCGTCAACTTTATAGTTCGTACGGATTCCAAAAATGATCAAGTCTCATATTTGGCGTATCCGCATAGTAGTTAGTATAAGTAGGTAGATGATTGTTTCCCAATATTCATGAATTTTTAACCTAAAATTGTCGAGTATGACCCGTGAGTATGACTGATTGTGTATAAAACCATTTTTATACGTTAATTTCATCATGTAAGTAATATACTTTATTATAACATTTTTATAGTAGTGTATTAGAAAAACACGTGTCACGATTTCAATTGCGTAATTAAATCTCATATTTAGAACTTATTACAATCGTTGAAATGCATAAATAACCAATAACAAAGTATATCCACTTTCGTATTCATTTCGACCGTGAAACTGCACACGCGATATGACCAAAATGTAATCAGTGCATAATATCTCTGTTCTGATTTACAGTTACATATTTTTTTATTTAACCCGCAAACAATTGGTTATCACCTCCCCGTATCTCCCCTGCCCTGTCCTGTTCGTCAAACAGGAAAACTTGATAACTTATTTGTCATTATGTTTAAATATTGGTTGCGTATATGTCAATATGAATTTTTTGGATTAGTCCTTTATTAATATATTGGTTATTATGCCAGAAAACTATAACAATGTCATTTATGTTTAGACTATGTAGCCTAGGCACACTAGGACGCTCTAGTACGTACGTATAGTACCTATTTATAATTTTATGTTCCTGTCTCAGCGACTGTGAAAAATACTTTAGTTATTAAATCTAAAAATGCAAAATAATGTTTTTAAAATACACCTATCATATTCACTTCTTAGGTTTACGCGAATGTTATACATTGAAATAAAACTATTTTATACGGATTCTATCGCGATTTGTTTTTATTTTTAGGCCCGACCTTTGGAATGCCTTGCAGCCTTCGTGGCCACGAGTCGTACTGAGATGTCAATTGTCAAAAAATGTTAATATTACAATTCTGTAGAATTTTAAAATGAAGGTAGATAGATATTGTAACACTAACATTTTTGGACAAATGACACCTCAGTCCGACACGTGACCACGAAGGCTTCAAATTCAAAGACTTCGAAACGCCGAGCAAAAAAAAAACAAATCGCGATAGTATCCGTAAAAAATAGTTTTAGTTCAACACCTACCATTTTCTGAGATACTGAAATATTGAGTGGGTGTTCAAACTATGAAATTGATTTATATTCGCAATGAAATATCCTAACACAATGCCTATTAAGTCCACATAATGAAATACTGTTAGTTCTTTTGAACCTTCTATGTTGATATAGTTTTTAATATACAATGTCACACTTTAAAAGTATCTGTATCAGATCATAATATATTTATACCTACGTAATTTTACATGGGTTTTTGTGGTGAAAATAATATTATTTATTGTCGTCCATTAATTATGTCACGATGATGAAGCCTATACACACTGTCATTATAAAGGGGTCTTTCCTGCACATATTTTTTTCGAAACAAAATACAAAAATATCTACACAAAATAAGTTATTTCGCTGTTTCCTGGTCATGAAACAAGGGACCATAGACAAAAATTTGTAGCGAAACTATGTTTTGTGTAGTGTTTCGAGAAAAATGAATGCAGAAGACGCGCCTTGAGTGCCTTGACTCTTCATCGGTTATATAATTTTTGTTCCTCTTGAAACCAAAAATAGGCAGTGTATGAAAATTGTAAAATAGAACAAATATGAAATAACTAATCAAAATTTCGTAGTTATAAGGTTAGATATTGTAAATACATTGTTTCGGTTAATATGTAATACCAGGAATTTCATCTATTTCTCGTTTTTGTCTAGGCCATAACATTAACATAGATGTAATAGATTATCACGTGTCATCAAAAGATTGGTAACTAAACAGTGGCGTAACTATACTGCTGGGGACCCGTGGCAAATTCATTGGATGGGGCCCATTTTGCCGAGGCTGTGGACTTGTCTTAGCCTAAGACCCTTAGATATTCTCCCTACTTTTCAGCCGGGATCTCTTTCCGGTCGACGCGTGGGCTCGCGGCATTTTGCCCGGCATTCCTCCCTGAAGTTACGCCACTGTAAAGTGGAAGTGTAATCCTTAATATTTTGTACTATGAATAGACCAGCACGGTCGAAGTCGTCTTACAGAAAACTCACGTCAAATCATAGTTTAAATTATATTTTTCAATCTTGGTGTTTTCTCAAATCCTCTCTCCCATTTTTCAATTCTTGTGTCCTTTCTTTTAAGATCGCCAATATGTGCACACGGTCCTTGTAGTACCATAAATATTCGCAGATAATGAAAATCACTTGTGTATCTTCTACTTCCCGCCCTCATTAAATTTTTTAAGGATGTTGCAGGAAGGGCTCGCCTTAACTTTTGCTACCGGCTACCTGCTTGACGTCGATCTTGCGAGATCCAGCCCGGGTAAGTCGTATTAGAGTAACAAAGTTGCTATATCTAGGATTCCGACCCTGGATCTTCCAGACCACAACTCGTATGTGGTACCAGTAGATCAAGGAAATTAGGTGGTAACATAATATCTGCTTACATATTTGAATAGTTTCCCATGTTTGATTTTGAAAGAATAACGAATTTGAAAAGATGCCTTCTGTAAAAAATGCATCAAAATTGGTTTAAAAACGAGGCAGTATGATGAGTCATATTAACTCTGAAACGACCTAGAGTGTGTAAATAGCACCGTAAGAACCGAAGAAGAAGACGTTATCGTTTTCGAATGCGTCACTTCTGTCTGTTATTGGACAGTAGCTACTGTCCTATATGTAGTTAACTTTATTTTTGAGAATCCAATCAAGAAATTTATGAAAAAATCTGTGTTAAATTTTAGGTGATGTAAATTTCAGATACAATTACAAAAATAAATTGGTCAAGTACCTACTTTCCCCGCCTCTGGTATAAAAAAGATACGAACTTAAGCACACAGCATGTTTCATAAACGCCATATCAAAATAATCCAACCTCTGTGATATTTTTAGACATACAACTATTATGGTATGATGTGGTATGTACCCATGTGAATTTATTTTTCGGTATATTTCAAGCCGTGCCGAGTGTGATTTGTACCTATTTAGTACAGAATAAATGGTTTCTAGTGAGAGTTAATGCTTATCGATTATCGGTTAATCTGCATACATTTGACTAGTAGCGGGAACTCTTTCAGTAACTACAATCTAAATAAATGTATCGAGAAGCATATTCGTGCTAAGGGTATGCCTATTCTGTATTTTACAGAAGCGATAGCGTCAACGTAAACTGCTATTTACATGGTAAATTAGCGTCTTCTGTTGATAATATATCTGTATTTTCATACAGGTCACAGTTACTGTTAACGCGACCAAATGGGTAAAAAAACCTTAGACACTGTAAATACAAACATTAATCATGGTGTGAAAATAGTGGCTTTTACGGTACTTTATTACTTATTAAAATATTTGTTATAGTTATCACATAAGTATGTCTATTCCAAATATAATTGTAAATTATGTAGAAAATCAGTTTACAAGACTTCATCACAATATTATAATAACCTTTGGCGTTAGTTTAAATAGTTGGTATTTGTAGATATGGTCGTAATCTAAAATGACGCTATTGCCACTTAATTTTAAATTTTACTAACTGTTCTTAAAGTTGAGTTTTGCGTGTATTGGTGATGTGCGTCTGTTTGGGTTAAGGTTACATTACTGTAGGTATCATGGTCATAAACAAAACGTAATTTAATATCACCAATCTTATAGACAAATAAAAAATGATGAAATTTTATTTTTGTATAGTGAATTTCAAACTTGTATGTTTATCAAAATGTAAAAAAAACACTGTTTTTAACTGAATGTGGTTTCAAATCTTTCTTATATTTCATATTATGTTGTACTGTTGAATCAAATGCCATTTGTACAGAAAATACACTACAGATTTTATTTTATTTATTTATTTTATTTTAAACACTTTATACATACAAAGATATGTACAGGCGGACTTAATGCCAGAGGCAATCTCTACCAGTCAACCTTTTGGTGGTGCAGAGAAAGGGCAAGATAGGTGTGTATGAGAACAAGATAATTAAAGGAGGTGTAAAATATAAATATATATATAATATATCTGTATCAATACAATAATATAACTACAGATTTTATCAGTTTGTTTTATTTAGTATTTTTGTTTAATATAATACTATATCTATGTTTCTGAATTTCGATTTCAGCTGCTTCTCATAATCTGTATTTATAATTTTAGGGCACTGGTATAGAGCTAGAAACTTGAGATTTTTATAATGCTCAGAAATAACATCAACAATGATTGGTGAGATATTTCCTATTCTAGATAGGCTTAAACTTTGTAATGTGATTAAACTTGGACTGCTTAATGTTCTTAGCAAATTGCTTTCAGAAAACATTGAATTATTCCATATTTGTAAATGTTCTATCTTCTGCAGATGTTTCAAAAACATCAACCCATCATCTGTTAAATTTTCACATCTTATTATTGCAAGGTCTCTCAAAGACCTACATTGTGATAGCAAAAATAAACATTTGTCATCAATGGCATTACCACCATATACATGAAATGTTACCAAAATTGACTGTTTACATAATATTAAAGCTTGAATATAATCCAATGAGAGATCCTTAATCTTCTCAATCAAAATGTGGGTCAGGTAATTACAGTTATGCAAAGAATAGCAATTTGAAGATGACAATCCAAAATCAGATAAAGCCAAATAATTTAAGTATTTAAATTGATCAAACTGAATAGTTATTTCTTTGTTACCTGGTAACAGAAGAGAATTCTTTAAGTTCAACTTCTTCAAATTAGGCCACCTCATTATATCTGTCTCAAATTCTTTCCCTATGCGACACATAACCAACTCCAAGGAAATTAGTTTGTGACATTTTTCCATTACAGACTTAATAATGGCATAGTTGTAAATGTACTGCAATTTCAAAAGATGTATACATTCACTATGTGTTTTAATAATTTCCATTTTTTTCTCGCATACTTCTGTCATTCCAGGTTTTCCCGGATACACAATGGGTATGTGCCTCCACAAAGCAGCATCTCTTGCCAGTTTTCTCCACCTTTGGCAAACACTTTCACATTCTAGTATTGTTTCCAATGGTAATAACTTAAATATTTCTATTATTAACTCGTCAGGCAAAATATTAATTTCAATTTTGAGTCTATTTGATTCATCACTGTTATACAGGGCTTCCCCAATAGATCTGAAAATATACTCAATAATTAGGAAAATATTTGCAAGTATTAATATTGTTAAATAAAAAATTATATGAATTAAGTAGTAATTTTGTACTTAATAATGGTAATTATTTTTTTACCTGGACATAATTGAAAATTAAATACACAATGGTTTAGGTAAACTGCGCGACACACATACGCAAAATGCAATTCATTTCGTATTTATACAGTTGCTCCTAAATATAGACGCCAACAAATTAATATAGTGCGTATTCTACTACCTCACTTCTCACTAGTCTTCACACACTGAGCATACATAATTACATACGAATAAACCTATTTTATCAGAGTTTTAACTCAAAGAGGGAGATAGGTAGATTATTGTCAACAGATTTTAAAACAAATAGCTGGTATGGAAATCTCACTGTGTTGTTTCATGTTTGGAATTTGTTTAATTACATAGACGTAAGCCGTGTGAGAACAATTTCGTATTGACCTATGTACTAGTAATTCTATATGTAGGTGCACAAATACACTTTTCAATATATTATCGAAAGCACAATTGATTATAAAATAAATACAATAATAATGTACCTCAATTTAATACAAAATATGTTTTAACAGAAACAAACAAAACTCGCAGAAGCTGTGTGACCACATTTTTTTTTAAATTACCGAATACCGAGGGCACCTTGAAAAAATACTGAACTAAATCGATTCAACCAGCAGAAATTACCGAAAAAAATAGTGACGTTTATAAAATAAGTTTTATTTCACAATCATCATTATAGTATCTTAAAATGGTTTCTTATATTTTACCTGAACATTTACAACAACTTTGAATACAAACATATCAATAAAAATGAAAAAAGATGTATTTATTAAGCCGCGTCTCCTGCACTAAAACACCTACCTACCTAGACAAAACATGATTTCGCTACACATGAAACTATGTCGACCATAGTATAGGCACCCTGTCTTTTAATTGTTATTTCTGTGTGTGTAAATGGTTTGCAATAAAGAATAATTGTATTGTATTGTATTGAGCTCCATGAGCAGGAGGCACTAAAAAATGTTTTGGGTAGATGTTTTTTTGTTTTATTTCGAAAAGAACAAGGCTTTAACCTCTGAATAATAGTCATTGATCATGGACTGCCTCGGTGGCGTAATTGTATTTCAGTAAGACTACCGTCCTGAGGTCTCGGGTTCGATTCCCGGGTCGGACAAAGTGGTATTAGATTTTTTCAATAGCCCAGAGTCTGGAATTTATGCCCGATATGGCGATAGCCTCGCCCCCTATAGCAGCTGGGACAGAACTAAGCTCGGCGAAGTAATTATATGAAAGATATAATTTCCATTATTTTTTTTTAATTTTATCACTACTAATCGAATGTCAGTAGGTATATGACATGTCGTAAATTTCCATTTTCTTTTTGCTAACTTCAGGCTCACAGCAAAACATTAATTTCATACTATCTTTGAAGTCGATGTATTTTCATTAAATCTAAATTATTCTTGACCTTTCTTCCACACTATGCTAAATGGTGACCTGTCATCGACCACAATTTTTTTTTGGTCGCCGCGACACCCTCTGCGTTTGCCCTAAACGCGAAAAATCTCCAAATTTGGCAATTGGCATCAACTGTGCAATTTATTCTCTGCGCAAGTATAGTGGCTAGACTTTTTTCATTTATTTATTAGTCACTATGTATTTTACTCAAAATATGTATACCGAAAAATTACTGACCTCCGCCAGTATACCCATAAAATTACTGATTATCCAAAAATGCGTCAAAATATACTGAAACAGTAAATTACTGAAAACGGTCACACCGCGCAGAAGAATCATTTTTTTAAATGGTATTTTTTTACATTTGTTCCATAGGGTACCGGCTAAGGTCGGAGACCATGCTGCTAAGTCATTAGTCACATATTTTTCTTTCTAACTTAACCTAACCTATAAACTCACTTTATCTAAGTTTTCACAAGAACAATGAAACACGGATTTGCCAATTTCAAGGTCTTGTTGGAGTTTTGGCGTAAATTCCTTCCAGTTTGATGGTTTTTAGACGATTTTCTCGCAGCGGAGGAATCGAACATGGTCGACCCATCTACCCGACAAAAAGCGTCCAAAATCATTTATTTCAAAGCTTCCATACACTGACCATCTTCGTTGATGTTTATCGCATAATTTCACATCACATTTAAACAACAAGCACAATGTTAGACAAGAATATGAAATCATTAAAACAAGCGACAACCCGCACCGTCAGAATTCCCGCCAAAACTCGGTATCTTTTTATAACCTTTGCTAGCAGCTACCGACGACGGTAATAAACCATACTGCCAAATCATAAGAGTTATATCTAACTATGGCAAACCTTGATTGCAAAGGCTGCACAATCAAATAATGCTCTCATAATATTTCGCGATTGGGCACCGCACGGCTTGCAAAGGCTGCACAATCAAATATTGCTCTCTTGTATGTTGCGATTGGGCACCGCACCATAAAGTACATAAAGTACACCGTAAAGACATAAATGCTCTATGCTTAGCATACCTACCTATTAGACAAGATTTTCATCTAAACATAATATATACCAACGACTTATCTTAAATGGGATTTTTTCATCCGTTGATGTCGAATTTTACGCTTATCCTCAAAAATAAAAAATGCCCTGATGCAAAAGATGAAATTGTCAACATCTTTGTATTATACCTTGGTATAACATTCATACTTGTACGAATATGTATCTGAACTTTTTACGTACTATTGACATAACCCAGGCTCTTATACAACTTCATAGCAATCATATGTCTCTATTACAAATAGTCAGTGTAAAAGAGATAAAAAATCCGCATACGAACTGCTGCGGAGTGCGGAACCTTTTATTTTTTACTGCTGCCCGTCTGCCGCTTTATTCAGTGAGTCAGATTCCGTCGGGGCGGGTCGTCGCTGCAATCTAATAATCTATATACATTATTGTGAATATTAAACATAGTTAAGTGTAGGACGACCCGATACCTAACCCGACTTTTGTACTTAATCAGTAAAAATGTTGCACCTTAAGAATATAGCCAAAACCGTCGTTCCGCCTCTAAAAAATACTGTTCAAAATGAGGCCCTCAACACAATGCTCAGAATCGCACCTGCAGCAGTGAACGTTTGCTGCCGCACTTATGCAAGCCATGAAATTCCAGAAAGGCTCAAAGACATACCCACGAGTGCAAATCCAAAATTCTTCCATATGGTTGAATACTTTTTCCACAGGGCATGTCAAGTGGTCGAAGATAAATTGGTAGAGGATCTGAAGTCTAGAATGCCCGTGGAGGATAAGAAAAAGAAGGTTGCTGGCATTCTGAAGCTTATGGAACCATGTGATCATATTCTTGAAATTCAATTCCCCTTAAGGCGTGATTCTGGCGATTACGAAATGATCCTGGGATACCGCGCGCAACATTCCACGCACAGGACCCCGACAAAAGGAGGTAAATGCCGTCTAATTCCTTTCAATACAATTTGCTTTCATCTAAATGCGTACATTTAGGTGCCATTTATTGTTTTAATAGGGAAATTTATTTATAGCTTGCGGAACACGTGATGTAGTCACCGAACATTGATGTTACGTAGGTAGGTAGGTACTAGCTAGTTCAAAACATGTGAACACCGAAAACTGTATTTTGTTTTTGTCTGCTATCAACGTCGTTACCGATGAAGCTTCTACTAGGTATCAGGTTTGTCCCAATAGTTGATTTCTAGACCGCGATCAAAAACTGCATAACCAAAAAAGCAGGTAGGTAATTACCTACATAGAATTATAATTTTACCTAACATAACCAATTTAAATCAGAAGCCCTACATTTTCTAATAACCAATGAACCTGGTGAAACAGGCTCCAGAAGCAAACGGACTGTATTAATAATTAAAATTAAAAATAGTTGGTAAGTATCTTATTTGGGTACCTACTTATAAGTAGTCCATCTTTTTTTGCCCTTGAGTTGTCAATTTGAGAAGTATAAAACGGGTTCACTGAACTTACGGAAACTTTACAAAAACTTTCTGTCTGGTCATTCGTGTTCATAGGCATCATACGATACGATAGTGCCGCACCCGCAACATGATATAAAGCCGCGTCTCCTGCACTAAAACATTATACAAAACCCCTACACAAAACATGGTTTCGCTACACATTTTTATTTATAGTCCATTGTTCTTTGAGCACGAGACGCCGTAAAGCATTGTTTTGTATGTTTTTTTGTGTTTTGTTTCGAGAAAAACTGGTGTAGGCGACGCGGCATAAAGCCGGGTCTCCTAACAATAGTAGATATATCTAAGTTATCATTTCAATAATACCTATTTTATCTAAATTAGGTATACTTTCGTACCTATTTATTATTTATGAACATTTTACTTTTACGATTATTTAGACTCGGAGACAGAGAGACACACAAATACTAGACTTTCGTATTTATATTTGTCTGAGTTTAAATCTTACAAATTTTACTTTACTCCTACTTTTTAAATAGGTATCATTGTTTAGGCCACAAAGATGAAAATAATGAAAAAGGTATAGGTACGTACTCATAATCTAGATGTTTCGTTGAAAAGTCATCAACCAGCTTTTGTCGCATAATATTTCCGTAATTTCATCTTCTAGTGACTTAATTGATCCATGTAGGTAACCTGTTTCGAAATTGACATTAGTTGAAAACCTTTGTAGGGTATGCCTATGTTGAGTAGTTAACTTGACGGGATGCGAAGTCCTAGAAGTAGCTCGACCCTGAGTTTTTTGGCATTTCACGCTAGCGACTACGTTAATTAATTACCTATTTGTACCTATGACTGACACCTGAACGCCTCTAACGGTTACGTGGAGAATTGATAAAAGTTTCTGATAGAAGTTTCTGATACAAATTATTTCATGTAATCGCTAGCGAGTAATGTCAGAGAAACTCATAGTTGAGCTACAGGTCACGAGTTCCGTTTAAATGTCGCCAGCTGTTGTGGTGCTTACCTTTAGAACTAGGTACATACATAGATATTGTTTTCGTCTTTCATTTGATTACCAACGCCACTTCCCGAAACTCCAACAAACAAAAAAATATGGAAATATAAAAATGACGAGGCCTGTGCCTTAGTTACTCGTACCAAGGGAACGTACCCATACCATGTGACCCGTTCTGGGAGGGAGGGGAGTCTTCAAATACCACGCTTGGTCACAGGACCGGGGAAGGGGGGGTCTAAGGTGTTTTCGTCGCGTAGTCAATATCCTCGTATGAGTATGTTCCCTAACGAGTTTTGACAGTTGATAAAACGATGATTTTGTTTCCCTATTTTGACTATCAGCGCCTCTTGCGGAAAATACAATAAATATACATATGGAGAAAACGAAAGCCGTCATCGTTTTCGAGAAGTGTCAAAACTCAAAACTATTATAAATCATATTATTTGGGTAAGTAGTAGGTACCAATTTATTACTCTACTTTTTGTGCTGATTGATGTTTTAAACTTAAATCCTTATAATCCTATTAGTTGATAAAGAGTTTTGCGTTATTGTATTAACAAGGAGATTACATATCTAAGTAATAATAATTCATTTATTTAAATTACACATTTTTTGTTTGAGGCCTCATCTGCGGGAAAGTCGGACCTATTCTACGGGACGTAATCCATGTACAGAGCGTATTCTATGTCCTAATCCAGATACAATTTTATTCCAAATTCTATTTTGGAAAAGGAAGCAGGGATCCTTGAGCTCTTAGAGATCTTCAAGAGATAATATTGCTTACTCAATTTGCACTTCCCTTAAATGTATTCTGAGTCTAAGCTAGTGTCCTGTATACTCATCTGAGATAAGAATAAAGAGACGATAGACCTGTCAGTAGGCTTCTCAATACAAGTATAGAGAATTTGCGAGATCGATGATAGTCAAAGTTATTATTTTTATACTAGGCTTACAACGCCACTTGCGGAAACTAGGTACAACGAACTAAAATAAATTTTACAGAAGTGAGCACTGTCGTCGTACTAAGGCCAACGGTCCGGTTTTCAGCTACTCGGTACATCTCTTCGGTCTGGTGACCTTAGGTTTTAGGCCTTTAACCAGGGCCATAGTACTGATAATGTTAAGACATGAATGCTCGTTGCTCAATCATCGGTACCTATCAGTAGTTGATAGTATCAACTTGATACCAATTGTTTCATTTCATGATACATACTAGTTCTACAATATCTACATCCATCCGTGAGAAGACCAAAAGCGAACCCTGACTGATTGGCATACTGTTAACCAAACAACTCAATCGATGATTGTTTATTTTTAGTTATGCTTGATCTTTCTCAATAATTTTTGCTTCGATGTGAGTACCACGGTGATGACGTGAATACCGTGACGGTGATCGTTCATCGAACACGCTGCCTCTTCACAGTCTGGCTAGCTGTCTCACCGAGGCTGTCAATTGGTAATACATTTACTCTTACACATAAACAATAGGAAGGTAATTCATATCCACAATCAGAACTTAGGGTCTATCGCGCATAACTCCTAAACATGATAAAATTTTCGACATTACAACTGTACTGTTTTTCTGATTTCGTGATCATTTTAGATTTCTTATAACATAAATACCATAACACAAAATACCATCTTAACTTGTTTGCAAGTATATCAATTTTCTGTTTTATCAAAACAAAACAAAAAAGAATCAATCAAAATGACGAAAGGAAATGAGATGTCACACCTTACATTACGATAACCGCAGGTAGAAACAAGTTTGCTGGTATCACAGATATATATATATATAAGAGTTGGTATGTGTTGTTGGTAATAAATAATTCTGTCATGCTTACGATTTATGATGCTACTAGAAACTCTGGTTTAACCCATGATAATTCAACTTTTATCACATAGCTAGATTATATCTAAAAAAATAAGATAAAGAAGGTTTTTTTCTGTTGGCTGGCAACGGGGGGCGTGGCTGTGACGTTGCAATATCGTTAACACACCGTCATGTCATGTCACGTCACCTAATATTGCGTAATTTCTAAAATTAGACACATACTATGAGAGTTGAGACTAGCAGTCGATAAGATGCTCTTAGCTTTTGCGTAGACAGCGATTTCGTCTTTTAAATATCTTCGAACATAAATCACTAAAGCTGGAAATTAATATTTTATAATTATTTGTTCAGAACATTATAATATGACTAATTTCATATAGACCTATTAATTAGGTACCTAATATAATACCTGTGAAAGTTAACTTTTAAATACTCAATTAATTTTGGTACTACGAGTACATCAGTAAACCTTCTAATACAACTATGTAATGTCAAAAAATAGGGATGATTTTTATTGAGTGAGTGAATATCTAGTAAATATCAGACTGCTTCGGAAGAAGGGTAATTAATGTCTTCTAACGACCGGTTTCAATAAACGATCTCAGTTTAGAGTGCAGATATATCGCGATTATGAACCAATCAAATCAAGTCATTTGACGGAGTCATGTTCAAACTGTGTTCCTATTGGCTATTTTTTGTAATCTATCTGCACATTCGAACTGAAATTGTTTATTGGAACTGGGCGTTAATCGTTACGATTATTGTAGGGATAAGGAACCTTTATGTCTATCTTGTAATATTAATAAACAAATGTTTATTGGCTATGGTTTGTAAATTGTAAGTAATAGTAATGCTTGTGTATTCTTTGTAGGTTTATAATTATTTATCTTTACATCCCTTCAACTTACAAAATTATCTTAACTTTTTGTACGCGACAGAGGACCACAATGCAGACAACCATAAAGTATTGCAAAATAAAGAATACAAAATATGTACGAAGGTGAATCAAAAATTCTTAGAAGTGCATACAAATATAATTATTTTGTGGATAGTTTTATATTTATTTAAAAGAGTGTCAATCGCATAATATTTATGCAGAAATTCACTTGATTTGATCTTATCGTCCCCAAGTAATAAATTAGTATATTATAAATTCGTGCAGAGTTGTCAAAATATTCAAATATGGTAAAAATCTAGTTACGTGCAGTGATAAAGTACGTGTGCCTAAAAAAATGACAACGCGAGATTTTTTTTATATTCAGCAAACATTAGGGGATAATGTTTTACCATATTCGAAGGTTGCTTACTGCTTTGCTGAGTTTAAAAGAGGTAGATCGAGCTGTGAGGACGATCATCGCTCCGGGCGGCCTTCTACGTCTGTTACGGAAGAAAATGTTAAAAAAAGATGAGAATTTGGTTTTGCAAGACAGAAGAATAACAATGCAAACAAAGCAATGCAATGCAAACAAAGCTAAATGTTTAGCTGAGATTCTGAAGATTTCATTTGGTAGCATTCAATCCATTTTAACAGATTCACTGGGGTTCAGAAAACTGTCAGAAAGATGGGTACCTCGAATGTTAATGGACGAAAACAAAAGACATCGTTTGGTTTCAAAGCGCATTCTCGAAATGTTAAAGCGTGATCCTGGAGGTTTACCACCACATCTTATAGCAGTATTATTATAATTTAATTTGTACCGATTCCCATACAAAACAAACGAAGAACGATTATAATAATACTGTTATAAGAGGTGGTGGTAACCCTGCAGATCAATTTTGTCATCGTGTTGTTACGATGGATGAAACATGGGTTCACCAGTTTGATCCCGAAACTAAAAGACAAAGCATGCCTTGGAAACGACCGTCATCTCTGCCAATGAAGAAATTTCGGGTTGCTCCTACCGCTGGCAAAGTTATGGCCTCTGTATTCTGTTAGTGAAGGAATCCTATTTATTGATTACATGCCGAAAGGACAGACGATCACTGGACCATATTATGCAGGTTTAATCCCAAAAGTGCGTGATGCGTTTAAAAATAAACGTCGTGGAAAACTGTCACTGGGTGTGCTGTTTCTTCACGATAGCGCTCCCGCACGTCGTTCGGAAGTTGGGCTCGAAGCAGTCCGCAATGCTGGGTTCGATATCCTTGACCATCCACCATACTAACCGGACTTAACCCCTAGTGATATTCACTTATTCCCAAAATTAAAGGAGCATATCTGTGGAACTAAATTTGACGATGATCGTGCGGTAATAGCTGCTGTAGATGAGTTTTTTGAGAGTCAAGATGTTTTTTTTGGAAGGAATAAGAAAGTTAGAAAAGCGGTTTTCTAAATGTATTGAGTTAGGAGTTTATATAAAAAAATTAAATATTGTTGTTTAAATTTTCTTTTTTTAAAGTGATTCCAAGAACTTATTGATTCACCATCGTAATTCCGAAAATCCCTACCATAGATAAATATAACATAAACAGCACACTAGGCAGGTACACTACGGAGTATGAGCAGGTTCAAGTTCTCAAACTGTCACGTAGCTTAGGTATGTCGATCGTTCGAGCAAAATGTTGAACCATTGACATCATCGTGTTTGTTATCCTCTGACAAGTTGTTCGATATGCATAAGTATTTGATAAAATTATATTTATAACAGAGTGTTTATCTTTATAAACTGGGATTTAGAGCACCCCTATATTTCAATAGTCTATAAATATGGATTAGTTTTATTGCCCTGTTTATAATAGGTATTACATAAATTGAGTACAAGTGTCTAAAGTCTGATCACCAGCCTGTTTCGTAAATGAAAAAAAATCGTAAATACTGTAAGTCAACCATGATTCTTTTAAACATTTCTCGTTAGCGACTCCGAAAGATATTTATATGGTAAACATCCGAACGCCTCTATCGGTTATAATAATAATATTAGCCCTGTAATATTACTGTCCCACTGCTGGGCACGAGCCTCCTCTACTAATGAGAGGGCTTAGGCTTTAGTCTACCACGCTGGCCTAATGCGGGTTGGTAGACTTCACATACCTTCGAAATTCTCGGGTATGCAGGTTTCCTCACGATGTTTTCCTTCACCGTTATAGCAAGCGATATTTCACAATGAAAATACACTTAACATAGAAAAGTCAGAGGTGTATGCTCCATTTTTGTGGTTGGTCTCGAACCTCCGACTCCTATCCGAATCCTCTATCGGTTACTAGGGAAAATGTTTTTCATACAAATTATTGTACATAGTGTAATAACTAAGTAAAAAAAAACTCATGCTTAAATCAGGAGATTTCAGAATATCAGAATATTGAATTTTCTTCTTGATTTGAACTCGGAATCTAAATTATTTTTAACAAAACACACCACGAGTTCTATGATCATGGTTGGGTAGAGGTCTCATGTAAAGCCGGGTCTCCTGCACTAAAACCTTACACAAAACACCCTAGAAACACATACGCAAAACAACGATTTTAGTTGTCACCTGCTCGTAGAACAATGGACCATAGATAAAAAATGCATGTTTTGTGTAATGTTTTAGAGCAGGAGACCCGGCTTTAAATGAACACAAAAATTTGTTATCAGACATACATAAGCGTGAGCTTAACATGGCGTGAGCCTGTGTCCCCGAAGGGGTAGGCAGAGGCGCACTAGCGAACTAGAACACCCACATTTCGCCGAGCTTAGCGTCCCAGATGTGATAGCGGGCGGATTGTTATCAGACAGACGACGATTATCTAGAAGTCGTAACAAGGCCGGAGTGGAATGCGGAAGTAACATTCACATAATGAAATGTTAGTTTTTTTCAGATTCTGGTTTATTATTAGGGACTATTCATGGACACCACGCACTGTGTAGCAATTTCATAAGTCACCATCGATTATTGCAATTCACAAAACTACGTGTTTTATTTGCTACGTTCCTATACCTCTAATTATATACCAAATGATGGCCTTTTTATATTAAATCGTCAAATATGGTACTTATGGTACCAAACCAAATTATCATATATACTTATGGCATATCTATGTATTAATGTTTTAACGGACATGGAAAGTCCTAATTATATTCGACTCGCAATCTATGTGTTTATCTTATTAGGTATTAAATTTTTATATCGTTATAAAATACATTTACTTTAATTGTTTACTTAGCCTATTTAACAAGAGTCTGCGTCATGGTTTCTAGCTGATGTTTTATTTATTCGAGACACACTGTCGCTTAGCTGTACTATTTTTACTTCTCTCAGAAAATATGCCAATGAAAACTCGCCTCCGAACCCCAACTGGTTCTAAAAATACATAAACTATGGTTACTACGTTTTTTTTTCAACATAATTTCATTGGCTTTGGTTTGTTAGGGAAATTATGTATTTACTATGTCCTAGATTTTATTGCAAACCATGATATTATGTAATCCTTTTAAATTGCTTCTTTGTGAATACAAAGGTTATTGAATTATTTCTGAAGTGTTTATGACTTAAGAACTGTAGTGGGTGTATAATGTATATAACCGCAAAACCACGATGATCCAGCTCGAATGGTTATAGGTCAATTATACAGAAGAAGTAGGATTAAAAGTAGGTCATTACTTTTACATTTTTAATTTCCCGTTCATACTTTTAACGTATTCATTCAAAGCCCCAAAAACGTGACTGAAGTAAGATTCGTAAAACAGGCCTTCAAGCTTTTCTGGTGACATATGTACGGTCAGTCTGTAGCTCGACCATGAGTTTTTTTTCACATTTCTCGCTAGCGACAGCGTAAAATATTTGTATGACAAAAAACCGAACTCGTAACGGTTATGATGGGGAATTGAAAGTTTTTCATACATAATCACAAGTTTAAAAACTTAACAGACCGACTTCAAATCCGATCGTGACCAAATTTATATGGGACCACCCTTGAAATAAGCTCTATCGAACACAAAAATAATTTTGAAGATCAGCCCACATTCGGAGATATCGTAACATACATAAAAAAATACCGACGAATTGAGGACCTCCTCGTTTTGGGGAAGTCGGTCGAAAATGTATTTTCATACGGTTACGTTTCGATATTTACTGACTCGTCGCATTACATAATGATATGTAGGTATTTATGAAAGCCAAAAAGTATTATATTTTAAATTAAAACATGTAATTTTCAAGCATTAATTGTGGCTCATGACTGTCTTAAGTTATGTTTTACTTTTTAAGAATAAGTATTTAGGCATTATAAATTTCATCATTCACGCACGATTATATTTAATAATAATAAGAGATTACACTTATCAATTAGTTACATAACAATTCGGAGAAAAATAAACATAAACATTCATACTATCGCGTAATTACTACACGTGAGTCGTTTCCCGACACGGGCTGATGAGTGATTACTGATTAATTCAACACAAGTCAAAATGTTGTTGTTGGGTACGACTTTATCTTTAATTTACTTAACATTATTGTTACCATTTAATATCTAGATTATAACCTCAGTCTTGTATCCAGGGGATTGATAAGCTCAGGTACACTACCTAATGCAGACCGATCATTCTTTTCTTATAAGATATCTTTGGCTACGAACCGTTATCGAACGTTTAAACTGTTTGATTCCGGCCAAGTGTACCCACTTTTAAATAAAGGATGGGTTCTCGGGGTTTGAAGAATAATCCCAGGCCCTACAGTTTTACATCCGATGTCAGCTGTTCACCGCCACAACTAACGAGTCTGCCTTTGTATAGCACACATACATGTATTTAGCACTACATATCCAGTTGTTAATGAGTAATTGTCACCAATTACCATGGCTTATTCACATTGTATTATGTTTAATTGCGTCAAATTTGTGGAAGTTAATTTTAAGTCTGTCAACAAAATTACTTCAGAGTGCCAGCGATGTTTTTTACTTGGATGCAAAAGAGAATTAAACTAAATTTTGACGTGATTATTTGCAGATGCGTCAGCATCATCACAGTCATAGCACGGCCAATGCTGAACATAGGCCTCTCCCAAATATTTCCAGAACGACCTGTTGGAACAATGTAACATTGTCTCTCTTAAGCATTCTAGTTAAATAATAGGTACTTGAGAGAGACAGGGTAGATTATTATACCGGAGGTATAAATCACTTGTTTCTAAATTACATGATCCCATCAAATTAGTATTTTTTGGGTATTTGTCATTTGTTATTTGGTAACATTTGGTATTTGCTTGTCCACAGGTATCAGATTCTCAACCGATGTGACCCGTGATGAAGTCAAGGCTTTGTCTGCCTTGATGACATTCAAGTGCGCGTGCGTCGACGTGCCCTTCGGTGGTGCTAAAGCCGGCATCAAAATTAACCCCAAAGCATACTCAGAGCATGAACTCGAAAAAATCACACGTCGCTTCACTCTTGAGCTTGCCAAGAAAGGATTTATCGGTAAGTCTTAGATTAATAACTCACGGTAAGTACAAGCCCTGTCTCGATAAATATAATAATAAGTACCAACTAAACTACAATCAAAAGAATCAAATTCAAGTAGTCTCCCGTGCAAATTGGACAAAGGAATATATAATTCAGCCTGAAGTTAATAATATGGCACGCACAGACATCCATATCTGTAGGCCAACCATGAGTTTTTTTGACATCACTCGCTAGCGACTCTGTAAAATATTTGTATGACAAACACCCGAACGCCTCTAGCGGTTACGCGGCGAACAGACATTTTCCATACAAATATTTTACGTCCTCGCTCGCCTAAATTCTTGTAACAAACTCATGGTTGAGCCACTGGTTGCACGATTTGACTGCGATGCCAACATTGAATATGATTCTTCTATTTGAATAATCTACACGTTAATCTATTTGTTAAGAAGTTTAGTTAGGAAGGTACGTGACGATACGAGTAATGACGTAATCGTGTTTATCTAAATATTTAGATGCATCACGCGGCACACCCCTCTAATATATTAGATCGAATTAAGTGTAAATTGGTGTTTGTCGATTCGACCTCTACTTTGTTGTCAACTGTACTGGTACTAGGTACAGACGTCGCGTCATTTTCTTAGAAACTTAACGGAGCATTAAATAGCTTTTGTATTGGTTTTGCATTGAACACTTCGTAATTTGTATTGACGTTAAGTAAGAAATATGCATTTACATGATCGGTTTTATCGCCATTGTCATGGTAGCTCCAATTATTATTGGATATTAAATTCACGTTAATTTGACTTTGATAATAGTTTGACGGCCCGTATCGATGGCTTGGTAACCGATAACACGAGGAATCAGAGGTATAAAAAAGTTATAGTCGTAATTAATCTTACTCAACGAACTTATGTATTCAGCAATTATTTGGCAGACACTAAAGTGATAAACTCAAGATTACATTCGGACACAAACCTACGATAAACTGTTGAACTTATATAACAAAGGTTACCAAAAACCGGTTTTTATTTCTCTTATACACAGATAAGTTTAAGCCGGCTTTGATATGATACTGAGAATTTAATTTTATACGCTTCGACGCTTATAATTTTTTTTTACGAATTAATCCGAATATTTAATGAATGCGCGCACGCACAGGACTGGTCGGTCGACCAAGAGATGTAGCATGTGTAATTAATGATTATGTACCATAATGTAACGTGGTAATAGACCTGTACTATATCATATTCACCTACATGGAAATACCTACAGTATTTCCGAAATAGACGAACATTTTCAAACGTAATTTTAAAGCGTAGTGCATTACTTTATTCTTAGTTGGACCGTGTTGTGCAGAAATGATCCAACCCACATTTTTTATTGATGCCAACATGGATCTAAAGTCTAAGCCATTATAGACCATATTGATGTAAAAAAGAAATGTGGCTTAGATCATTTCTGCACAACACAGTCCAGTTCGACAGTAGATCGTATTCTATTTTATTTATTTATTTATTTTGTTTTAGGATCACCGACATGACATACATTGTTATAAGTTTATATATAGCATACAGAAATTTCAAATCTAAATGTTGCCATGATTACAGGCGACCACGACATGCACAGAAAATGGTACAAATTACAATAATTCTAGACTCGAAAAATATTGTTCGTCCCCTAAGACAGTCTAGATCTATTCCTGTGGTACATTATTCTGTCATCTTCGAGCTTCATGTTTAGTTATAATGTTTGCACACAGGGCCTGGTGTGGACGTACCTGCCCCTGACATGGGTACCGGTGAGCGGGAAATGTCGTGGATTGCAGACACATACGCGAAGACTGTCGGCTTCCAAGACATCAATGCGCATGCCTGTGTCACGGGAAAACCTATCAACCAGGTAAACTACATAAATATCATTAAAGACTATTATTTTTGACCTACATATCGGCTACCTACTAGTTAGGGAATTTTTAACTAGACCCAACTATTAATTTTTTAATTGTTTTCATAGCATATTCTACAATATTCGATTGGTGTACGCCTATATTAACGTCGCTGTTAATTTACCTAAGTAGGTACGTTACCTATTTGTGAAAATGGTTTTTCTTACGACCCACATACATGATGTCCGTCCCTACCTCTATTTATAATTATCACTGATGTTTATTCATTAGGGCGGTATTCACGGAAGAGTGTCGGCCACCGGCAGGGGAGTATTCCACGGATTGGAGAACTTCATCAATGAAGCCAATTACATGAGCATGATCGGTAAATATGCATGTTTAACACCTAATTACATTTTAAAATAAATAATAATATATCTTATGTAACGCAGCGTTTGCATATATTCATTGTTTATTTGTCCAGTCTCGTTCAATATTTGTACAGAATACTGCTATGATGTAGGAAATTAGTAAACAAGGTTCCATTATTATTCATTAACAACTTGTTCCAGAGTGTGGTCGTGTACGTCACTATAGTCGTTAACTTTAATCATATGATTAGTCATGAATTATTATTATTGCAAATATTATACTAAATGCACATATTTTTAGAAGTGGTATATCATTAGTTTTATACAGCTTTAATCTAACGAGGCTGTATACTTGTTCTCCTGTTTTTATGCTCCTAACCCACGCGATGTTTGTATCGTGGAGTAATTTTCCATAGCCTGAACACGGCGCGTATTTGCTTTATTGTGTCCAAACGAATATTAAAACTGAAAACGTTTTTTGGAGCGATGTTTAGTTTTTCGAAGACTACTTCGAACTTAGTATCCTCATTTCATATTGAATTGGGTACTTGACTATGTTTGATTTTGTACACATATTTATATGCAATAGCAAATAAAACAAAAAAGAAACCCTTCTGTAAAAACTGCATCGAAATTGGTTGAAAAATGAGGCAATAATTCATATTTTAAATTCTGGAGTGGGGGCATATTGGAGATATCTTGCTATCCCTTTCCAACGCGCGTATCGTTTAGGCGTGACGTGATTAAACTGATACTTCTCTTTCCCGCAGTTTGACGGTTACACCAAACTTCAAAGGTTTATAACTTTTTTATTTTTTAGAATATTTCAATATTTCTTTCTGTTTTATATTTTAGACGACGTAAATTTTATATAAAAAATACTAGTCAAGTACCCAATTCTTTCTTATTCTATGTTATTTTTATATCACACATCATTTTTGAAGGTGTTTCACTCTATCCGCTTATATTAGGCATACATACCGTCGATGTAGTATACTGATATAGAGGTACAATGCCGCTGCTCGGTCGGGGTCACGACCGGAAAAGTCGATATCACAATAGTTTCAACCCTCCGAATGGTTCCACAAGTTCCACAACGTTTTGAATATTATGTTGTTTATAGGGAGGTATAATTGTTGGGGGAAAATATTCCAATGCTGTATTATTATTTCACGCAAGGAAGACATGCACAATCACAAGTTTAAAAACTTAACAGGCCGACTTCAAATCCGATCGTGACCAAATTTATATGGGACCATTTTTGAGATAAGCTCTATCGAAAACAAAAATAATTTTTAAAATCGGTCCACATTTGGCGGAGATATCGCGTAACATACACTTCCTCCTTTTTGGAATTCGGTGAATAAATGTAAAGTGAGACATCCTTTAAAATGTTTATCAGTTGGGTCGCTCATGCATAGTTAAAAGTTTACGTGGTTATAGAACTCGATTAATGAAAACACGCGACGTCGTTGTGTAGCTTTTACTGTTTCTAGATTTCAGTGAAATTTTGTTTTAGTGAAATTAGTAAGTAATGAAAATTTATAACCTCAAAAATTAAAATAATATTAAGTTAAAAAAAACCGGCTTGAAGTTAGTCACTTCATGTGACATGATCTACGTTCTCAAGTTAGCCTTTAATTTCTTGATAGGTAGGTCGCTTAGCTAGCGATTGACTTGGAAATATATAATTATAAAAACATTTTCGCTTATCTTTTCGCTAAGAATAGCCTGTCACTTGTTTCCTTGCATTACATTGTTTAAAAATGAGAGGGACAACCTATGGTTAAAGATAAGCAGCGCTTAATTATTTTTATAATAAGGGGCATTTTGTATGTTTTGCTGTGACATTTTACATTTTACAAGTGGTAGAGCCACGCTGTAGACAGTAACGTCTATAGCACGAATGGGCCGGCTCGACCGGTTAGATACCACTGTCTCACAGAAAACCGACGTAAAGTGGCAACTTGCTGTCGCGTTTCGCTCGGTGAGTGAGATTTCCGGTGGCCCATTTCCCCACTCCCTTCCCAATCCCCTTCCTTTCCCTCCTTTTAGGTTGACAACTCACCCATGATTATTTTTGTGTCTTGGGTGTCTATGGGCGGTGGAGATCACTTACCATCAGGTGACCCATCTGCTCGTTTGCCAATCTCTGCTATAAAAAAAAAACATTTTGTTACGCAATAAGAATTTTGCCCGATATGGCGATGGGCTCGTCCCCTACTACCTGAAAGAACGGAAATAAGCTTAGCCCAACTATGCAAGTTATTGTTATGTAGCTCATAGTTACCTCGTACACAATTCACATACATGTATAAATAGTTATAAAGAGATTATTGACGAAGATCGAGGAGTAAAATGTATATAGTGCACACTCTTTTCAATCAGGGTAGACAAAATACTTGCAAAATGATTTTTAACTCTTACATTATAATCATTGCTACTATGTTAAATATTTGTTTCTGCTCATGATTATTGGTTGTGATGAATGATGTAAATAGCAAATTGTCAAGGTAGACATTGTCTCTTTGTCTACTTGTCTTGCTCATAATAGTTCGCGACAAGTAGCGTTCACTTTAGTAATTCGCTCTTTTTGAGCTTCCGTCTCGAACCAGAGAAAAGCGAAAAAACATCATTCGTACGCGATAATTGTTTGTTCAATAATTTGGTGTCACTCTTAAGTTAAGGAATTAAGGAGTGAGAAATTTGGGAACTAGTTCGTTCATTTCATGGGTACGATTTTAAGAACTAGTTCTTTCGGGAACTACACAAGACTATTATGTACAGAGTGACGCCATTCACTGCGTATTGTTCGCAGGCACCACACCCGGCTGGGGCGGCAAAACATTCATAGTGCAGGGTTTCGGTAACGTGGGCCTGCACACCTGCCGCTACCTGGTGCGCGCCGGCGCCACCTGCATCGGCATCATCGAACACGACGGCTCCATCTACAACCCTGACGGCATCGACCCTAAGGTAACTATGAGTTTTGTCTATCAGTGACGCCACTACACCAGCTTAATGTCGGCAACGACGGCGGCCTTGCAAGGTCCCTTGATATCTTTATCCGGTGAGGCCCCCTTCCAATCGAAGGTGGGTGCGAGGCCCCCTTCCAATCGCAGGTGGGTGCGAGGCCCCCTCAGGCACGAGGCCATCGGAAGTCGCTGACGCCAGGCGCCGCTCCTGTTATCTATCCACAAACATTCATTCATATTAATGGTGGTAAGCACGAATACGTTGATAAGTCGACTTATCAACGTATTCGTACGCATATAGACATTTATATTGTGTTACATAAAAGTAGTCACTAGTCGCCGCCTTGGTTTAATGGGTGCATACCACAAACTACATAGAGATACTGTGCATACATAGGCTGTGGACAGGGATGTCCTGGGTTGGACTCTCAGGTCAGACAAAGCAGTTCCAACTTAATTTGCTCGGGACTGAACCTCCAGAGGAGGGTGACGGTCGTACAAACTAAGCCAAATGCTTTCAGCAACATACATGAAAAAGTGTGTTGTGTCGAGCCAACATTGTGGTGTAATGGCAAGTTGAGGGAAGCATTGTGTTAAATAAAAGTTTAATTCAATGATTTTTTGACATAACTATGCACCCATGGGCTTAGTAATTTTTTCTTCACAATTTGTATTAGATAACATAAATGGCAATTTTAGCGGATATTGTAAGTCTACTTATTAACAAGTATCAAACAACCAAAACATACCAAACTCTAGGTGCTTGACGGAAGCCAAACCGTCAAGTACCTCCCTACTGCTGGATTGATGAGACGAGTACCAAAAGCACTCGAATACGTTATGAAATTAAGTGTGATGGCGGGTACACACCGGCCGAACAAAGGCGAAGGAATCTATACCTGTTGCGTTCACACAAACAAACTTTCGCTTTTGTGTGAATGGAACAGGTACATATTCGTTCGCCCCCGTTCGGCCGGTGTGTACCATGTGGCCATGAGATACCGTGTAGAGTAAGGAGGTGTGGCGACTTGTTGTGTCAGAGACCAAGAGCCAGTTTACAATGTCGTTGGAACGGTTATTTTTATATTATATCTATACCAGTTTAGGTCGCACGTCATCCTAGTGAAAGTTGTATTCATGAACGACACTTCGAAGTGAACTCTATGATAACTATCTATTTCTGGACGCCTATTCAGTATGGCCACAAAGCTGTATAATGCGGTTCTACTCTACTAAAGACATTTGAATAAGGGCGTTAGTACAACTCGCCGATAAACAGTTTTATTTGGCCAGTGAAAACGGTATTATAGTCAAGTTAAGATATTAAAATGAATATAGTATTTTGTTCTCTATGTCGCCTCCTTAGTCTTGTGGCAGCATATATGGGCTGTGGACCGGGAGGTCCTAGGTTCGATTCCCGGGTCGGGCAAAGCGAATTTTCTAATTTAATTTGCCCGGGACTGCAACCCTCAGGGGTTGAATGCAGGTAGGCAGTAGGTCGTAAAAATTGAGCCAAATCCTTTCTGCAACTTTCATTAAAAAGTGTGTTGCGCTGACCCTACATTACGGTGGGATAAGGGCAAGTAGAAAGAGTATTTTTTTCTCTATCTTTTAAATAATATAGGTCGGTAGCAATTTGGGAGGTAATATTACTAAATACTTATCAGAGGTGACTGGTGATACTGATGATAAAAATAGAATTTATTGGATATAAGGATATCGATATAAATATCAATTCGAGTAGAGAAGCTAATGAATTGGTAGCCAAAAATACCCAACTGTATACCTACTAGTTACTATGCTAATTCGATAAAAGCTGTTTGTTAAAGTAATTTAAATTAGTTTAGTCCTCGAACATTTACCTACTATATTATACCTAGTGTCATTAGTACATAGTATTACATCTGACATATTTACACAAATAGAATATTTTGCACGTATACTCGGTATATACTAATTGTAAAGGCAAACATTGTCACCATTATGTAATGATCACATAGATGCATACGTAAATAAATAGTGTTCAAGTAATTTTAACCATTTATCACTCACGATTGGAATACGAATGTTTGATACATTAACATTTAACCGTCAATAAGTCTTTATTCCTCAGATAAAAGTTCCCCGCAAATGAAAAATTAGACGAAGAAAACATTGCATCCGACGCATACATTATCGCATCTTTAAATCAATCCATTCAATATTATGTCCAATGTGGTATATTCTCTAACAGCTGTAATAGAAATCGGGTAACCTATAGTATAAATTATAATGCACAGAGTTCAAATCATCAAGGTCATTGGCATTGGTAACAGTAACAACTAACATCCTTCAATCATAAAACGTACCTACTATATGATATCTACAGTAGCGTGCAGTTCATATAGACAAAGAGCGACTCTCTACCCTGATATTTTGCTATATACATAAATCATGACCAAAAAATCATATAAACAAATTTTGAAAACTGGAATCGCCTGGCATATTTTTTTAATCGACAAAGAGATGATGCTACTAACGGTGATGTTAGAGTGGAAGGAAACCAGTTTGCAAGTTTTATGTCTACCGTGATCGTAATGTCTGTACACGTCACTAGATATCTGCATGTTTACCGCAAATAAGACTGATCATATCGATAAGAGTCGTTATCGATTCAATAAACAAAGAGATTAAAAATATTTTCTGCTTTTTCGTGTATGATTTTACGATATCTAAATCACGAGTTGTGGCCTTGAATTTCGATTTCATAATTGTTTAGTTTCGTCTGGTCAACAAATCGATACGATTTAGGCAACGTGATCACTGATCACCGGTAATTCATGTTTCACAATCGTGTTTATTTTAATTTTAAATTAATTTCATCCTACTTAAGCGTGTAACAAACCTTGTTAGGATTGTCCACGAATTGTTTTTTAGTGTCTAAAACTCGAAACTGGACCATAGGTCAAATTCATTAATCTAAGAATTATTCTAGTAGTACTTATTAAAATTAGTTTGCACGTCCGTTCATGTGGGAGACTATTAATTAGCTATAAAGCCTATATATGGTATAATGTCACTAAATAGTTAAATATGCCCAATACGATTACATCAAAGTTTTCATTTATTACCAATCACATTTTAATTTAAGACTTCTTATCAATGTTTTTTAAATATATGAAAATAGCTTCCAAAATAATTAATTAAATATCGGACAAAGAAAAGACATACATATATTTATGTTGTTATTTATGTCAGTACATAGTTTTGTGCATAATCTATTTATTGAAAATTGATCATTGATGAGTCTGCAATACTTTTTCTTATTTTTTCCTTAAAACTTATCGTTTTTTTATCATCATGACGTGATGCGTCTTCATGATATTGATTTATTATCGTTATAAATATAAGTATTTCAGCAAGTATGTTTGTGCTCTAAGCAACCAGCTTTTATAACAACCAGATTAGTATTTATTTCAAACTATAAATTAAAATTATGATAAAGATTGAATGTAACTTAAGTGTTTAAAGAAATAATATAATTTTATCCACCTTAATGATCATATCAGATTAAATACATACATAGACTCGTGCCTTTTCCCTCATAGCGGTAAATAGAGACAACGAATTTCTACGTGCTACGATGCTTGCACACCTTTGCATCATTTAGTCTAAGCTTGTGACTCGTTATTTTCTTCATACAAGCACTTCAGTTTAGGATATGTCTGACTAGACCTTTCTCAATTATATTCTTGACTTGGCCAGATTAAAATAGGGTTTCTTCTTACAATTATATTATTAAAATAATAAAATAATCGTACCAAGTAATTTTAAATAGTTATACATATTTAACTTAAAAATCATGATACAATTTTTAGTATACTTGCCAATAAAATTGTTCTACCTTATGCCTTATAGCAGTTTCACACGCAAGACCGTATTCTGTCAAATTTTACTATTATTTACTAAATGCGGAAGTTTGGAGGTGTGCATGCTTGTTACTCAATTACGCCAGTACGACTGAACAAATCTGGATGAAAGGCACAGAGATAGATTATAGTTTGGAATAGCACACATGCTATTTATTATCCTGGATTCCCCTAAAAATTTACACTTCCCTTGAAATAAATTTGTTGATAATTTTCCACGCAAACAAATTCGCGAGCAATAGCTACTTGATAATATTATTGATGTAATTATTAATTATTGTTGCGTGTAGATAACATCAGCTTAGTTGCGATGCCTATTCTGATAAATGTATCTCAGTATTCTGACCTAGACCTTGGTTATTATTTTTCTAGGCCCTGGAAGATTACAGAATTGAGAACGGTACGATCGTCGGGTTCCCCGGAGCGAAGGCATATGAAGGCGAGAACATGTTGTACGAGAAATGTGACATTCTCGTCCCAGCCGCCATCGAACAAGTCATCCACAAGGAAAACGCACACAAGATCCAGGCTAAGGTGAGTACCATCTATTTTTACATTGAACGTGTAGCTCCCGATTAACGCACAAACAATAGTTATTTTTCGTACGGTTTTAGCTTATGTTGCGTTATGCGTAGTGGGCGAGAAGCCGGCTGTGAAACGATAGGCCTCGGGTTCGATCCTCGCACTGAAACTGACTCATCAGCAAATATCTGTTTCGGATTTTGGTGTTGTAATATAATCATAATCTGTCTTAGTTCCTCATACTCACGATATTATGTATAGGATACTCATATCTGTCTGTGGCGACATGGATAGGTTTAAAAATGTGACTGTTTAATGTTATTCTATTTATTTCAATTCATAATAAAGCTACTGTTTATGTAGACAACTGAACATATTTATTTAATACTTAATTTGAATTCCGCTGTTTGCTGAATGTTATCTTTGACAAAACAAAAACGGACATATTGTGTGTTCTATATTAAATTGTTTTTCCTGTAATGTCGGAAAACCAATCTGAACCTATCATAGCTCAAGTGGAATGTACAATAACACAATGTTACGTCATTATTGTAATCTCTGTGGGTACACACAGATATGATAAGCAACATAATAGAATTAAAACATATGTAGGTATGCTAAAATTAAAACAAATTTGTCCAATGCAAACAGATTCCGACTTTAGTGTTATGGTGTCTTGACGTTAAAGAATATACATGCAATGATATCTTTAATAAATATCTGATAAAAGTATTAAATTGTTATGGAAATCAGAACGGTCCTGCTTCGCTATTTATTGTGTGACTACAAATTATGTGATCATAAATATGTATATTGCTACAATAAAGATTCTTATTACTTTATTAGAATTAACTGCTGCTATTATGTCATAACTAAATAGCAACCGTTATTATTCGATGCGATTGGAAAATGGTCTTATGTTAATTTACTACGGGTATTTTGGTGTACATTATGAAGATTTGATAGGATCATACCACATTTTGTTTTAGTTTAGAACCCCAGACATTAGACATATTATTCTGGTGTACATGGCTAGATTTATATCTACCTACCAGCTTCAATCAATATTTATCAATTTGTAGTGTTACATGGTTTTGTAGGTGCTCCCTTTACAATCCAGCCACAATCATCAAGGTCGTTACTCGTTACTAAATATAATGGACCATATTGTTGGCATTTAAATCATAAGTACATAAAGCTCACACCTGTATCCCCGAATATCAAATCAAATAATTAATGACATCATACACATACATTGAATCCATAAAATGTTGGACATTGTTTAGATTCCGTCAAAATTTTACTCTTCCGTCGGTTAGGAAAGCTGGTTCGCCAGAGAAGAATAGTCAAAAAACTCTGACGCTGATCTTTTTGAAAAATAAGCTGTTTACAATCAGTTATTAATAAATAACCAATTAGAAACGAATTCCTTTCATTAAATGAGAGCAGCTAATCCACATTAAGAAATAAATACACCCAACAGTTATATACTAAGTCCTGACCCCACACTAGGTATAACCTGTATCGTCGCATCAGAAACTACGAGGGATTTCCGGCCTCACAAGCACAACACCCAGACCCGAAACAATTATCTGTGGACCACACAAACATATATGTCGGTGCGGGAATCGAACCCGCTGTCTCTAGCTTTACAGCCGGCTACTCGCCCGCTTTGCCACGGAAGCTGTCGTAATAAAATAAATGAAATGAAATGAAAATGACATTTATTGCGTTTTAGCTGTTACACAATGAGGTCTATTAAAATACACAGAGGAAAAAAAACATTATCATGTGTACACATGTGCATATATACCCATACACACCTTTAATACATACATTTACATTCCTCTCCCATCTTCCGCCCTGGATCCAACAACCAGCAAGTTGGTCGGGCACCAAGCAAAAAATACACAACTGCAAAAATTATCATCATACATTTATGTGCTGTGCAATTATATGCACTTACTGATAACAAGTGGACCAAGGGAGAAAGTGACAAAATATATATATATATATATATACATACATACATACATACATAAAAATAAAATGGGCAAAGGAGCCTGGAAAAATAAAATACTTTCATAAGGGCCAGTTTTTAAAGTGCGAAGATAAACATTTGATGGTAACTGTTATAGATTATCGCGGAGGCGGCCAACGGCCCCACCACTCCCGCCGCCGACAAGATCCTCATCGAGCGCAACATCCTCGTCATCCCCGACTTGTACATCAACGCTGGTGGTGTCACCGTCTCCTTCTTCGAGTGGCTCAAGAACCTCAACCACGTCTCCTACGGACGTCTCACATTCAAATACGAGCGGGAATCTAACTACCATTTGTTGGGTGAGTTTTTTTTTGTTGCAGCGATTGGCAAACAAGCAGATGTCACCTGATGGTAAGTGATCTCCACCGCCCATAGACACCCAAGACACAAAAATAATCATGGGTGCGTTGCCAACCTAAAAGGAAGGAAAGAGAAGGGATTAAGGTTTTAACTAATGCTAAACTTGATTTTACGTCAACTTTGGGAGGCGACGATCGTTCATCTGGACCGTGTTTGCGAACATATATACACGGAATAGGAAGTTTATTCTTTGGTCTGGCAGTTATCATAGACTTTTATTGGTTTAATATGATAACGTCTCTATAATAATTATCTAAATCATCTAATAATCCGCAAAAGTCAATTTATTTCCTCAAGTGGCCTGGGACATCAACATAATAATGTTCCTTGTTTTTTACATTGGGTTAATAAGATTTGTATTTTCTATACACCAACATACACATGTTTGTGAATAACGTCTTATACAAAGATAACGAACGATTTATCTCCAGAGCTACATAAAATCACACATGGATGTATTTGCTCTTAGGAATTTCTTTGGGAATTTCAGGCGTTTTCATGTGACGTGTTTTTTGGTGACGTCATAGGAATGCGTGTTGATTCGAATAAAATAAAATAAACTCAAACGTATTATCAGAATAAATTCAATGAATTAAAAGGGTAATTTATAATTTTAAACTTCGTCAAATATATTTGTTATGGATTTACTAAATTTCGTATTTCTAATTTTTGAACGATATTTTGAACACAATACCTAATTTTGACAAATAAAATGACGCTCGGAGACAGTGTTGCCATATATACCGATTTATCTGAATTTAAACAGATTTTAGGCTACCAATAAAAATTACAAATTTTACTCCACTTTGTACAGGTTTTTGGACTTTTACTTTTGCTATGTATATTGGTTGGTAATAGAATATAGAATAGAATTTTTCGACCATCATTTATATTTTTAACTTATTATTATGTATGTCATGGTTGACGTTACTACAAAATTACAATAAAACAAGTTAATGTAAATATATGTATATTGGATATATAATGGTATATTGGAATGATTTTACTCAGGTTGATAGAGCCGGATTACAGATTTTTGGTATCACCTATAGCAACACTGTTTGCAAATCGGAATTTATAATATACAATTCGGGTTTTATAATATACAATCTCACGACTTCGGCTTGTATTTGGAGTTTGATCACATATTTCCTTGTTCAAATTGTTTCTTGACTTCTCGCTGATTTGGAACTCAAATTTTTATCATCGGTCAATGTTATACTGGGCGCTGAATTGTCGAAACATTGGATTACCTAAAGCAAGCGTAATAAACAATAACCTTTTACCGGTTCAAAGAGAAAACCTAAACAAATTGGCAGGTAGGTACTTAAATATATTTATTTTCCTGGATAGGATATTTAGTGTCCAGTGTTAAAACCTGTTGTGATGATCCACACATATTGTGTGTTGTACCTACATATTGTTTTGCATGTCATACATATGTCTACACTTTGCTGTGTATTGACAAAAAAATTACAACTATCTTATATTTGTTTGGTTATAAAAAAATAGGCATGTTTTACATAAAATTGTAATTGCAGATATTTGGCCCATATGAGATTGTTATCTCGACTATGCAGAAAAATATTTGTGTTATTTTTGGGACTTTGCATCAGTTATTTCACAGCCGGATATAATGTAAGTATTTCTAATTTGTAATTCTTCAATAAAGAGGGAAAACTAAAAGAACACTAAGCAACAAAACTTGACCAATAGTTTTATTTAGATGAGTGACTGTTAGTGAAAATGAGTAATTACAAAAACACTTATTGGCCAAGAATTTCATAATTATGTTGATGAACTTTAAATAGGTACGTATTCAAATAGTGACCGTTTAATACAGAAAAAACAATAAAGCTGTTATTTTGAATTTACTATTTAAGTTTCTGGCATATTTAGCTTCTGGTTGGTCCCTTTTCATCATCCAGCAATAATTGCCGAACATCCTTGTCAGTATACAGGGTAATCCTGTATTTGATTGTTTTTACGTGTGAGTTTTTCTGTGTACATCATCATCATCATCATGATCAGCCACAGGACATCCACAAAACAAACATACGTCCAACAGGTTGGTCTGGAAATCTTTGGGCTCCCCCAAAGAAGCCTATGTCAAGCAGTGGACATTCTATGGCTGTGTACATATAATTGGTAGATTATGTCTAAATATTCAAACCATAATCTCATGATTGAGTTATAATATTCCTCAACTGATTCAAATAATAAAATAACATACATAAGCTCTCGCCTGTATCCACGAAGGGGTAGGCAGAAGCTCACTACCCTGCTAGTACATCCACATTTCGCCGAGCTTAGTTCCGTCCCAGATGTGATAGGAGGCAAGCCTATCGCTATATCGGGCACAAATTCCAGACTCCGAGCTGATATGGAAAAATCTAATATCACTTTGCTCGACCTGGGTGGGGATCGAACCTGAAACCTCAGGACAGTACTTGTACCAAAATACAGTCACAGTTACTTATAAAAATTTATAAAAACAGTCATGAAGTCGGAAACCAGCCCTTGTTCTGTTAAACCACAGGGGACTATTGCCAGGGGACTGTTTAATTTTATTTAATTGAATGGTTGCATAAAAAGTTTTTGCTGTACACAGAGGATATTTATCTGTTATCTATTAAAATGGAAGTCTGCCGCTAACAGCGGTCTAATTAACAAACCTTACTAAATAATAAAAGCGAAAGTAACTCTGTCAGTCTGTCTGTCTGTCTGTGGCGTTTTCACGTCTAAACCGCTGAACCGATTTTGATGAAATTTGGTATGTGGGTACTTTTAACCCCAAGGATGGACATAGGGTACTTTATTTTTTTAAATCAACCCCTAAAGGGATGAAATAGGGGATGAAAGTTTGTATGGGAATTTTGGAACTGCTTAATTGATTTTGATGAAATTTGGTATGAGTATACATTTGACCCTAGGGATTAAAATGGGGTACTTCATTTTTTTTCATCAACTCCTATAAGGATTAAATAAGGGTTAAAAGTTTGTATGTGGATTTTAGGTCTAATTAATGGATTTTTATGAAATTTGGAATGGGACAGTGGATACCTTTGAGTTTAAGGATACAAATGGGCCACTTTTTTAAATCAACACCTAATGGGATGAAAAAGAGGATGAACGTTTGTATAGGAATTTTAGGCCCACTTAATGGATTTTTATGAAATTTGGTATGGGATAGTGCATATCTTTGAGTTTAAAGACACAAATGGGCTACTTTTTTAAATCAACCCCTAATGAGATGAAATAGGGGATGAAAGTTTTTATGGGAATCTAGAAACCGCTGAACGGATTTTTAAGAAAGTTGGTATGAGGATAGTTTTAGCCCTAAGGACAGAAATGAGATGCAATATATTTTTATCCTACAAAGGGATGAAATAGGGGTTGAAAATTTGTTTCTTTTTTTCTGGACCGATTGACCTCAAAATCGATATCTGAGTCGCCCCGTGGTTTCAAACGACAGAACCGCTGTAAACCTGTCAAAAGTGGCCGCCATTTTGTTTTTCTTTGGGTTTGGGCCGATTAACTTCAAAATCGATATCTGAGTCGCCCCGTGGTCTCGAACGGCAGAACCGTTGTCAAATCTGTCAAAAGTGGCCAGCCATTTTGTATTTCTTTGTTTCTGGGCCGATTGCCTTCAAAATCGATATCTGAGTCGCCTCGTGTTTCCCAATGACAGAACCGCTGTCAGACCTGTCAAAAGTGGCCGCCATTTTGTTTTTCTTTGTTTTTGGGCCGATTGACTTCAAAATTGACATCTGAGTCACGCCGTGGTTCAGAACGACAGAACCGCTGTCAAACCTGTTAAAAGTGGCCGCCATTTTGTTTTCTTTTGTTTTTGGGCCGATTGACTTCATAATCGATATCTGAGTCGCCCCGTGGTTCCAAACGACAGAACCGCTGTCAAACCTGTCAAATGAGACCGCCATTTTGTTTTTCTTTGTTTTTGGGCTGATTGACTTCAAAATCGATATCTGAGTCACGCCTTGGTTCAGAACGACAGAACCGCTGTTAAACCTGTCAAATGCGGCCGCCATTATGTTTTTCTTTGTTTTTGGGCCGATTGACTTGGAAATCGATATCCGAGTCGCCCCGTGGTTTCGAACGACAGAACCGCTGACAAACTTGTCAAATGCGGCCGCCATTTTGTTTTTCTTTGTTTTTGGGCCGATTGACTTCAGAATCGATATCTGGGTCGTCCATATTTGGACTAAAACGACAGGGCGGATCGACAAATCAAAAGTTTTTCTGTTGGCCCTACAAAATACGAGTGCGGAGCCGCGGGCAAAAGCTAGTCCTTACTAAATAATAAAAGGGAAAGTAACTCTGTCTGTCTGTCTCTGTCTCTGTGGCGTTTTCACGTCTAAGCCGCTGAACTGATTTTGATTAAATTTGGTATGTGGGTACCTTTAACTCCAAGGACGGACATAAGGTACTTTATTTTTTTAAATCAACTCCTAAAGGGATGAAATAGGGGATGAAAGTTTGTATGGGAAGTTTGGCACCGCTCAATGGATTTTGATGAAATTTGGTATGAGGATACTTTTGACCCTAAGGACACAATTGGGGGACTTCATTTTTTTTATCAACCCTTAAAGTGAAATAAGGGTTGAAAGTTTGTATGGGGATTTTAGGTCCACTTAATGTATTTTTATGAAATTTGTTGGGATAGTGGATACCTTTGGGTTTAAAGACACAAATGGGCTACTTTTTTTAAATCAACCTGTCAAACCTGTCAAAAGTGGCCGCCATTTTCTTAGTTTTTGAGCCGATTGACTTCAAAATCGATATCTGAGTCACGCCGTGGTTCAGAACGACAGAACCGCTGTCAAACCAGTCAAATGCGGCCGCCATTTTGTTTTTCTTAGTTTTTGGGCCGATTGACTTCAAAATCTATATCTGTGTCGCCCATATTTGGACTAAAACGACAGGGCGGATCGCCAAATCAAAAGTTGTTTCCGTTGGCCCTACAAAATACGCGTGCGGAGCCGCGGGAAAAAGCTAGTTATTAAATAAAAACCATTTACTGTATAAATACAGAAACTAATGCATGTAGGGAAATACAAAATAATATTGGTGAAATAGTGGAAAAGGTGAATTTATAAATATACTATTCTTAAGACTTCACCTGTAATTTTATTTGTATTTATAACCAGTGCATCTACAGTGGGATAGATAAGTTATTAGTTAACTTTGTCAGAACAATTTCACTCTTAATCTCAACATTTACATCTTTCCGAATCTTTCAATACTTCCTAGCACTGTCAGAGTATTGAAAGTCCCGCATGTTGATACCTTGAGACGACTATGTCAGAACCATAAGGGCTGACTATGCCCTTTCCTGCTTTTTCGTAGTTATTAAGTATTTTGTTAGTTAATGTATACTACATTATTTTAAATAATCTTATTGTTTATTACTGTAATTAACAACTTTTTTATTTTTCACAGAATCCTGAAAGTGAAAAAGAGGATATATCACTAGTAATTGAAATTGAAAATAATAAAGATATGTTAAGAAACCTAAGGGCCGCCGAATCATCAACGTTAATTATTTTTTTGAAAAAATGTAAGAGATTGCTAACCACGGCTTAGGTTGCGACATAAATTGTCTCAATCTTATTTCTGAAAAACTAAGAGGATTTAAATTCAACTTTCCTATTGTATGCAAAATGTGGAATATCAATTTTTTTTGAAAATTATTACGGGAATGGAGTCAGCAATACTATGAAATAAAAATATACCAAGTCCTGTCGAAACTATATAAATTGTAGTTTTGGTTAATAAACATAATGTTCCTCAACTGTTACCAATGAAAATGTATAACAACAGTCGCTCCCCCTGAAGTCCGAAACCACCCCGTGTCCTGTTGAGCGACAGGGGTCTGTTGCCAGGGGACTGTTTAATTTTATTTCATAGAATGATTGGAACAACTTTATAGTCCTGATATTTTGCTGTACACAGGGGATATTTATCTATTATAACAATACATCATTTGTAAGATATAAATAAACTATAATAATCCTTGCCAGAGGACTGATGGCTGTCACGTTACAACGCGGGTTCCACAAAGGAATGGTCGTGCAGCATTCATTAACTTTTCCATGTAATATCGACCACTGACCATGAGTTACCCAGTTTACAGAGAAACACCCATGTATGTTGTCACCGTGTCGTAACTCGTAATACCTAAATAACGTATAAATACATATTAATTTTAATATAAAAAATACGGTGTTTTATTTATAATAATATCAATTTCGATTCGATGATCTAAGATGCCGAACTGCTAGGTATATTCGATCTTTCTGCCGCCATTTTGCTTTCTCTCCATACATTAGGCATATGTACACGTATTTTTTCGTAGTTATGCCAAGTTCTTATTTTTCTTTTGTCATTGATAGCATCTCAAATATGTTATTAAATCTGTCATTTGTTTTTTTTTTCTAAAGTAAATAATTATTATGTGAACAAAATTGTAAATAAAGTATTTTCATAATCGATATTTGGGTCGCCCCATGGTACTGAAGAGTGAATCCGGTGCAAAAACTGAAAAATCACTGTAAAATTAAAGGGATGCCTTAGATTTTTCTGGGATCTCATCATCAGAGCCTGACTTGACATAACATGACTTGACATGACTTGACATGACTTGCCATGACTTGATATGACTTGACATGACTTGACACGACTTGACACGACTTGATACGACTTGACACGACTTGACACGACTTGACATGACTTGACTTGACATGACCTAACACGACGACACGACGGTATTGAGTTTTACTGTTCAGTATCAGCGCGGAGTCTGGAAGCGTGCTTGATATGGCGATAGGCTTGCTCCCTATCAAATCTGGGACAGAAATAAGTTCCGAAACAAATCGAGATGAAATAAGAGCAGATCGGAAGAATGTTTAGATACCTACTTATCCACCAGCTGCGCGGAAAAACCTGCCTATCCAACTAGCCATTTTTGTAACGAATATCAGTAGAATAATTAAGATAACAATAATACAAGAAATAAAGAGTACTGAATATTATAATAACATAGCATAACATAAGCTCACGCCTGTATCCCCGAAGGGGTAAGCAGAGGCGCACTAGCCAACTAGTACACCCACATTTCGCCGAGCTTAGTTCCGTCCCAGATGTGATAGGGGGCGAGCCTGTCGATATATCGGGCACAAATTCCAAACTCCGGGTTGATATGGAAAAATCCAATATCACCTTGCCCGACCCGGGGATCGAACCCGAGACCTCAGGACAGTAGTCGTACCGAAATACACCCACGCCACCGAGGCAGTCTAATATGAATATTATAATAAATTAGGTAATGTGAAATGAAGTATAAAATTGTATTTATAATATGCTGTGTTGATATTACTTATAATACATTCAAGAATAACCACAATATAATTGTGTTACAGTCCATTTTACGAAATCGTCGTTGATTTTATGTGTCAACTCAACTGTCAACGCTTTGCTCGCGACTGGCGTTATATAGATATGTACAAACATTGAAATGACTTCGTTTCTAAACGCAATATTGACAATCCATTGAAAATATTAGGTACGACGTCGCCCTCTGGTTGCCTACATACGCAACTTTCGTACGCAAACGCTACGATCGGCAAGGTCATTGGCATTACTTCCATTCTTAATTGGGCCACTGGAAATCTCACTCACTGAACGAAACGCGACAGCGAACTGCCACTTTACGTGGGTTTTCTGTGAGACAGTGATATCAAACCGGACAAGCTGGCCCTTTCGTGCTGTAGACGTAACTGTCTACAGCGTGGCTCTACCACTCATGTATATTAAAAATCCGGATATTGAAAATTTAATATAATCTTTTATATTATAGAAATATCTTCCAGTGGGGGGGTTTGCGTCAGGCGGGCGGTCGGTCCTAAAAACTAAGCCGAATCATTTCTACAACATGCTTGAAAAGTGTTGCTAACTCCAAGTAAAAAGGGCAGGTGGAAAGAAAGCAAGATTCATTATAGAAATTTATTACGCATAAAATAACTTTAGTCATTCTGAACTCTGAAATCTGTAGTCCCAAGTGGAGTAATAGTCTTGTCACTTGTCCAACTTCATTATGGCCAAGTTGTTTTGCACGATTTATAAATAATATTGGGCTTGTTAAGAACACACATTATTTTTCACCAATTTGTCACATATGAAGAGAACAATTATAGACGTTTTGCATATTCAATAATTGTTTTGTTAAAAATAAATATTTATTGCTATTGTGCGTTCTCTCCGCACTCATCATGAAAAAAAAATTGTTTGCATTTATATATACCATACCATGTATACCATGCAAACCTAAAGAGGGGCGGTATGAAACCCAGAAAAAAGGGGATCTCCGCTGATATAGCGCACAATAATTAATTTAATATGAAGTTATGGTGATTTTTAAGGAGGTAAAAAGATTGCTGAAAAATAATTTATTTTCATTGTGGGCAGTAGATAAAATAAGTTTGGGAACCTCTGATGTACTCGTATACTAATGTTAATTTGTCTGCAGAATCCGTGCAAGAGTCTCTAGAGAGACGTTTCGGTCGCGTCGGCGGTCGCATCCCGGTGACACCCTCCGAGTCCTTCCAGAAGAGGATCTCCGGTGCCTCCGAGAAGGACATCGTGCACTCTGGCCTTGACTACACCATGGAGCGATCAGCTAGGGTAACTTCATGTTTATATGTTTACTAATATAGCTAAAACATTACCCTCTTCCGAGGCAGTTGGGTCAATAAACACACCACAAACAATACTGCCTCGGTGGCATAGTGGTATATCAGTATGACAACAGTCCTGAAATCTCGGGTTCGATTCCCGGATCTTGAAAAGTGATATTGGATTTTTCCATATCAGCCCGGAGTCTGGAATTTGTGCCCGATATGGCGATAGACTCGCCCCCTACCACATCTGGGACGGAACTAAGGTCTTCAAAATGCGGGTGTTCTAGTTCGCTAGTGTGCCTCTGCCTATCCCTTCGGGGATACAGGCGTGAGCTTATGTTATGTTATGTTTGTTAAAAGTGTTTGCGTGTCCTGCACTAAAACATTACACAAAACATGGTATTTCTAAATTTTTTGTCTATGGTCCATTGTTACATAACCAGGAGCCTTACCAGGAGCTATTAAAAAACTTTATAGGTGTTTTTAGTGTTTTGTTTCGAAATAACATGTGCAGCAGATGTGGCTTTATACCAAAATACCTGCAAAACTACCACACGGGACTAATATTATACTGCAGGATGACGACTTATGTCAGCTCGTGCGCATCACGTATACTTTTTTTTCAACCGACTTCAAAAGAAGGAGTTTATCAATTCGTTGTTTTTTTATGTATGTTATATCATGTCTACACTAACTGAACTAGGCGAATGAAGAGCTTCGGTGATGGAGACACACACCAAGTACCAGCCGAACCCCAAGCGTTTGGAGCACGGCCGAACGGGACCGAACACCTTCATTCGTTTGTTCGCCTTTGGTAAATCGTCCAGTGTCCACACCGCACCGTTCACTTTCGTTCGCCTTTATTGTGCAAAATGTGGAGCTATTGTCAATATTCTTTTTATGTTCAATAGAGCTTACTCCAGGAGTGGTCCCATACAAAGCTGATCCCATACAAATGTGAAGAGTGATCCCATACAGATCTAATGGGGTTTTGGAGTTTGTTTTTAAAGTTTTAAAACTTTTGTTAACATAATAATATTTTTACTTCAGGCTATTATGAAGACAGCCATGAGATTCAACCTGGGCTTAGATCTGAGAACAGCCGCGTACGCGAACTCGATCGAGAAGATATTCACGACGTACGCCGACGCCGGCCTTGCATTCTAAACTCATTAGATAAAACAAAGTATTGTCTGCATTTTATAGACTCCATTTTAGTCCCTATGCACATAAGTATAACTTTTAAGACATTATATTCACAGTATTTTTTGTTTGTTGGAATCATGGCTTTTTTACTTTATTGTTAAGCACAGCATTGTTACAACTTTTAAGTGAAAATTTGATTTTCCAATATTGTATCATTTTAAATTTTGAATAAATTGTTTCTCTGTTATTTCTTTATTACCATTTTTAAATATTTATTTAGTTACCTTTATCTGTAGTTGTGTTAGATCTGGGTTTGGGATGAAACACAGTGTTTTCTTTTTAACGGGGACGGTATAAATCGGAAACTATATATCCTATGATACATAAAAATCGTCTAGGAACTATTTGCTCTTTTTTGTTAAAATAATTTTGGCAAAATTTTTTTGGACAAGGGTCTTTTGTCCATTACATTTTTTATTGTTCTGATCAACTCTGTTTCATGTCAGGATCATAATATTAGTATTGTTTCGGAAGAAAACAATCTGGACAGCGACAATTGGTGAAATATAATCGCCACTTTTCAAGACACTCACGATACCAAAAGAATCACGATGTCTCCGATTTCCCCATACTGTCCCAGTTAAAAAACACACTGCATACCCAAGTAACAGCAGGTTTTTGTGCTCTAAACAGAAAGGATATTGAGACAACGGATGACAGTGTATAGTTATACACCTTACAATCCGATTTCAATCTTAGATTATTGTACTCTATTACAAATTCTTTTTACCTTCCCTTAACCCACCTTAATGTGGGGTGGGGAAACACATTTTTTTTATGATAGACTGGCAAACGGGCATATGCATCACCTGATGGTAAGTGATCTCTACCGCTCATAAACACCCAAGACACAAAAAGAATCATGGGTGCGTTGGCAACCTAAAAGGAGGGAAATAGGTATTGGGAAAGGGAGGGAGGTAATTGGGCCACCGGAAATATCACTCACCCAACGAAATGCGACAGCAAGCTGCTACTTTAGGTCTGTTTTCTGTGAGACAGTAGTATCAAACCGGTCGAGCCGGCCCATTCGTGCTGTAGACGTAACTGTACAGCGTGGCTCTATCACTCAACACTTACACTTTTTTAAGCATGATGCAGAAATAATTTGGATTAGTTTTTACGACCGGATGCCTGCCTGACTTAAACCCCCATTTGGGGGATAGAGTCCTAGGCAAATCAAAATAGAATTGATTTGCCGGACTTAGGAATCGAACCCAAGGCCTCCCGGTCTACAGCCCATATCTGTTGCCACTAAATACTAAACCAAGAAAGAAACGTCCTTGGATACGAATGTTTTACCAACAGCAATTTTCACAGGACTTCTCGGCTGGGCTTCCGTGAGTCCTGAACTCCATAGCCCAGTTATGATAATAAGAAGTACCTACGTGTAATCAACCGTTAATGAGGTCTAGATAAAAATGTTGCCAGTCTACAACTATGATACATTAGAATGGACGAACTACGATCTTAAAAATCTACACTCGTCCTCTACTAAGACTCATCCTTTACTGTTTTAACTGATTTAGATCTAAAATGAGAATAAACATTACTCAAAACATATAGATCAAATCTTTATAAATTATTCTCGTGTAAACAAGGCCTTCCCGGTTCTTAGAGTCCGGCACCTGTTTGTGTTAAATGCTACGCTCAAAGTTCATAGACAAATCAAGTCTCATCCTGACTACAAGGAATTGATTGCCAGGCGAACCTACAGAATCCCTCTCCTCAGAAGTAAGTCCCAACTAGCTAGACGATGTCCAAATTATTCACTGCCTTACATCTACAACAAAGTTATTAAAAGCTGTGACATAAAAGATAGTAGCTTCTTTACTTGTAAAAAAATTGTAAAAAAATGGTTACTGCAACTTTCACATAATGAAGTTGAACACTTACTGGAACAATGCAATTGATATATTACACACACAAACACACACACACACATACACGCACACGCACACACATACACATACACACACATACACGCACACACATACACACACATACACACTTATTCTCATTCCACGCAGATTGCTGTATCTCTCCTAACTTAGTTTATAATTAATTATAGCCTAGTTATTATTATCATGTTGCCTACTACTTGCTAATCACAACAGTAACAAATGTTGTACTTCTAATATATACCTATTTTTGTTATCCCGTACTCATGTGACCCAAAATACAGGCTTAAACGCCTAGTTTGGGTCTCGCTGCAAATCATATTAAAATTATTTATGGATATTCGTAGAATGTAAACTGTACCTAAGGCAAAAATTGTTATTTTGGCAAATAAATAAATAAAAATCATGAAATGAGTCATATTTTTTTTTATATTGAGACCATAGACTAGACAGATTGACAATAACGTTTTAGAACGCAGCAAAACGCAAATAATATTAATCTGTGGCAGAACGCAACCAATTACGTGGTGTAATGTCAAGTTGTCAATCGATGCGTTTGCGAATTTCTGGTTATTTTTGTAAAATCTTTTGAAAATCATTCATGAAAACATGTTTAGTTCTCCATTTATCTTTATAGTACTAATAACTTTAATAAATGGAATTCTGGCGAAAAGTGTTGAGCTAACGTTTGAACTCCCCGATAGTGCCGAAGAATGTTTCTACCAAGAAATAGAAAAAAATACCTCAGCCGCCTTGGAATATCAGGTACAATGAAATAATTGTTTTCAATATTCGTATATGTTATAATATTTTGTCATTATGGCCATAAGAATAACCTAACCTATAGAACCGCCATAACGAGTTTTCATTCACTAATTACCACTTTCCTTGTATGTTCCAAGTACTGTTATATCAAGTAATGTGTTTAAATTTTAGGTAATAACTGGAGGCCAGTATGACGTAGATGTTAAAATCGAAGCACCAAATAGACAAATTATATATCAACAACAAAAAATGCAGTATGATTCACATCAGTTTACTGCACAAAGTACAGGTAATATTTTTCAGAATAATGGTTGACTGAAATATTGGTATTCCATTAGTTTTATAGGAGATAACAAAAAGTGATTTAATCACAGTTAAAGTGCTTCCATAATGAGTAATGCCATATTTGTCATGACATTCACATGTAATAAATGGCATTAATTACAACACTAATGGTTTTTTGTGGTCTTATATTATATCCAATATTATCGTGTCCTTGGTCTAGTGGCAGCATATATGAGCTGCAGACTGGGAGGTCCTGGGTTCAATTCCCAATTCAGGTAAAGTGATTTATCTTATTTGATTTGCCTGGGAAGGCATACTCCAGAGGAGGGTTGACATCAGTCAGTCAACAGGTCGTAATAACTAAACCAAATATTTTCTGCTACATGCTTAAAAAAGTGTGTTGCGTCGACGCCACATTAAACTGGGATGTGGGCAGGAACAAAGAAAGATATTTCCAGTAAAGTGAACAAATCCATGCCAAGTATGAAAGTAAACAAGTTAATTAACACATTAATGAGGCAATCTACCTATATGATGATTTTTTCACAGTATTGTAACAAGTAATTTTAATAACTCGTTCAAGTTTGGGATGGAAATAATACACATTATATTGTTTTAAAATTTTCGTATATTTTTAGGTGTTTACAAGGTGTGCTTTAGCAATGAGTTTAGTACATTTTCACACAAATTAGTGTACATGGAACTGAATGTGGGACCTGAGCAACCACTGCCTGGATTAGGAGACCATGCTACAGTGCTGACACAGGTTTGAGTTTTATTAGTTACTAACTTTTGCCAGCGGCTACATGAGAGTCTTGACAAACATTCATCCCCCATTAAATCCCTTTAGGGCATGAATTTATGCATGTATTATACTTATAAACCTTTCTCTTGAATCACTCTATCTATTAATAAAAACGCATCAAAATCCGATGTGTAGTTTTAAAGATCTAAGCATACATAGGGACAGACAGACAGTGGGAAGAGACTTTGTTTTATACTATGTAAAGACAAACAACTTAACATAGATTATTAATTTTAAAAGCAGATTATATTAAAATTTTCAAGTACATTAATAACACAATTACATAGTAGGTATTTTGCAATCAGCATTCTTATCAGAATGGAAAAAAACATTTGTCCATTAAAACATATTGTGTCTCTAACTACACATACATATTAATTGTGTTGTAATATCACTAATATGTGTAGCTGTGACAAGGCAAGCTTCATGTTTAGTTAAAATTACTTTACATTAAACTTATTTTTTATGTAAAGTAAATGTACTTGCCTTAGTGGTGTTGTATTGTGTGTGCATACGGCTGGGTCTTCTGCACTAAAACATTACACAAAACATGCATTTTTTATCTATGGTCCATTGTTCTATGAGCAGGTGACAGCTATAATTGTTGTTTTGCGTATGTGTTTTTAGTCTTTTGTTTCGAAAAAAGCTAGTGCAAGAGACCCAGCTTTACAATTACCATGCTGAGGGATCTCGATCAATCCTGGGTTAGGCAAAATGTAATCTTGGATTTTTCTGTTCAATAACAGCCTGTAGCCCCCATAGGATAACTCTTGACACTCAATTTATATAATTTCTTATTTCGGTTCATGTAATGAAATTGAGTTAAAAAGTGCTTATGGAGAACTTATCATTTGGCACTTTTTAACTCTATTTCGGTGGAATTTTAAGTAACTAAATAAAATTGAATCAAGAGTCAAGAGTTACCCCAATTGAATCTGGAATTTGTGCTTTAGCACTTAGACTTATGCGATAGACACTTTATAGCTATAGGCTTATCCCCTATCACATCTAGCACATAAATGGGGTGTGATTGTATGTATGTTGTTTCAGATGGAAACTTCAGCAGAAGAAATCCATTCTGCCCTCAATAGGATTATTGATCACCAAACTCATCACAGACTAAGAGAGGCTCAAGGCCGAAAACGGGCTGAGGATCTCAACGAGAGAGTATTTTGGTGGTCTATGGGCGAGACCTTGGCCGTAGTGGTTGTAGCATTTGGACAAGTTATGATACTAAAGAACTTCTTTAGTGATAGGCCCACTTTATACAATCGAATGTAACATAGTGCTTAAAATTCTTTATTTATTACAAAATATTCTTGGGTTATCATTTTAGAATTTGTTTTATTTATACTCAGTTTCAGTTATTAAAAAATCTTATTTTATTTTTTATACCGATTAATAAAAACACGCTGTTGAATATTTTTGAAATACATGAGAGATTCACCCCAAATACAGAAACTAAACTGCACAAGAGATGAGATAATTTTAATGATTTTCATGATTCCAAGTATTTGACAGATGCCTGTCATCAATATTTGGGTGTGAATTTTGAGTACACACTAAAAATAGTAATACACAATTATGCTCATTATTGTGATATTTTGCTACATATACCAATTCATATTTAAGATAAATTGTAATCATGATCATAGAATAGTGATTGATGTGACAATTATAAAACAGTATTTATGAGCACCAAAGACAAGCACTCGTCAAATTCATAAATCTGTATACTATGTACAGTGTTATAAAATATGTTTATGTAATTTTGTATAATAGAAATTATGCAGTGCTCAAAAATATATGTGATTTTCATATTTTTGACAAAACTTGCTATTCTATGATCATGACAAAATGATATGCTGAAATTACTTGACAATGTTTGTTACGAAATGTAATATAACAAGTGCTTGGAAACAATTATTGTTGTAAACATAAAACAGTAATATGATAGTCATGCACTTCCACAACCGTCGTATTTTAGTCAGGAAATAAGACATATACACCAATAGATATGTAGACTGTTTTTTATCTTCAGTAACAGACCAAGGCTAATAGACCATGTATTTTTAAAGAATGAAGTTTATCAAAGTGCAAAACTTGTTACTGTAATACTGCAGTTGGGATAAGTATTAAAATAATCCGTTTTGTATGGTGGTAAATTATTTTTTATCCCATTTATTTGTACATTAGAAAATTAAAACAGCACTAGCAAGGCAAAAACTCCATTGACTAACGCACAAGGATAGGCTATCAGAGGCCTCTGTTCTGCATCTCCTGACATTGTTACAAATAATCTACTAGCAGACAGAGCTGACCAAATTACTGCAATTGCTGACAGTGTTAATCCTATTGTACCTTCAAGAGAAATAAATATGCCTAACCCAGCTAATACAACCATGGGTAGCATGCAGTAACCAAGTACACTGGCTACACTTAGTATTGTAAAAACTCCTTCAGTACGACTCATAAGCGAGAGCAAAAAGTACATCAGTATTACAGACATGACAGAAAGCCCATATACATAGCCAAAGTGAGCCTTGTTCCCTGCCAGGAACAAGCATATGGCTAGAGCTAAACAGAATGCTATGGGTCCAGCAATATCTGTATCTCTCAGTAAGAAAGTGGCATCATCTGCTTTGGATTGTCCATGAAAAGGATTGAGTACAGCCAGTGTCTTTTCTAAAATTCTATCTGGATATATTTCTAGTTCATCAAGAAGTGGAGGTTCGTCAAAATCTGTTGTTTCCGTCTGGGCATCCCCAGGTATCGGCGCTGGAGTAAATAAGTTTGGGTTGTAGTATTGGTTGTTGTTTGCGGGCATACTGCCCTGCGTCTGTTCGAAAGAATAGTTCTGTTGATCCGTCGGGAATGTCTGAAAATCTACAGAAACAAAATTAATCAGAAACCATAGTTATATTTACCATAATACGGATGCAATAGCGCTAAACTTACCCAAAGTTTGAGCGGCATCCCCAAAATTACTGGACATGTTGAAAGAATAGTTTTGACTATTATTTTGATTTTGCCAGGCAAAATCATTAGGGTTATTATAATTAGCCATATTGATAAATTATATGTCTCAATATATTGTAAAATTCTATAAGTTTCTCACTTCACAAAGTATTTCGGACTTCCAACAACACAAACAGCTGTCAGCTGTCAGTAATATACTCGACGTTAATGTGTCATGTTTAGCGTTGCCAATACTATTGTTGATGATTTCCTAAAAATGCTGGCAAAGTTCCCCGAAGATGATACGTATTAGTATAGTTATTCAGTATCTCGATCGAGTTTCTTTTTGACATTTCACGTTAGCGTTCTGCCCTTGTCTCACTTTAATGTGGGGTCTGCAACACACTTTTTCAGGCATATTGCAGAAAGGATTAGCTTAGATTTTAAGACTGCTGCCAGCACGATGTCATCCCATCTCTGAGGGATCCGGTCCCGGGAAAAGTAAATTAGCAAATTCGCTTTGCCCGACCTGGGAATCGAGCCCAGGACCTCCCGGTCCACAGCCCATATATGCCGTCAGTCACAGAGGCTAATTATTAACTAATTTCACGTAAGCGACTACGTTGTACGTAAAATGTAAATAAAACTCACATTACGACTACCAGACCTATGTATTAAGATTAGGTATTTTAAAATGTTTTAAGATGTTTTTATTTCGGTTGTTTTTCTAAAAACACGTCTGTATTCAATACTGACGTTTGATGTGTTCTAGATTAATAAACAAATTATAAAAATGTGAAATTATAAAGTTGAGTTTCCACACAGTTTGGGAAGTCTCCACGCATTGGCAACACTGACTATGAGTCAACATGACAAGCGTAAAGACCAGAGAGGTGAAGACTTTGAGTGATGAATTATCGATATTAAACGATGTTGTATTAACATCAATTCCTTGGTGGACACATCGATATTACACTACCTTTTAAATAGGAGCGTTTTACCTGAAAATAAAACGCATATTAAACTACTTACCTTATTAGAAGCTTAAATAATGAGATAGGCATTCCCTATTTCCGTTGTATATTACCTCTCTTTCTTACTTATATCACTGTCTCTTTCGCACATCCGGTCCTAAAACAGGCGTGGAGGGGGTATTGCGAACTTTATTTTTGCAAACCGCCTTGTCCGTCATTGCGTCGAATTATACCAGGCAGCGATAAAAAATAAGCTTCTAATAAGGTAAGTAGTTTAATATGCGTTTTATTTTCAGGTAAAACGCTCCTATTAAACCACTGTACCGTTATTAGAAGCTTAAATAATGAGACCTGTTTGTTATCGCCTGGTAGGACCGCCAATGTGACTTAGTAATACATAAGATTACGTGCGAAAGAAAATATTTCTGATTCAAGAAAATTTATATTTCTCAATGTGTCATGACACTTGGAAATATTATATTACGTATTTATGTGTAATTATACTGTTCTTAATAAACATAACTAAAAAATATGTACCTATAAAAGGGTACAAATACAAATTAATCATATTATTGAGTACTGTTTTGGTACTCAATATTATAGCAACAAAGATGTTTGTGCAACGATCCCCGTACTAAGAGTACCTGTATGGTGGGAGACCAGGCAGAATCCAAGCGAGTGTAACAAACATCTTTAAAATAAGTGACATCAATCACCAATTTATCTTATCAATGATAGCAACAATAAATTTTAATTGCGACTATGTTTTTATTCTTATAAATTAAGTAAAAACGAGTGTTGATGTTATAAGCGAGTGTTCTAGAATGTCAACAATGTTCCTGTTGAAACTCATCAAAGTAACTGAAATTAATGAAACGACAGTAATCCAGTTTCTGTTATGCAAACTCACAAAAATCCTGTTTCATCACATAACATTGTTAGTTGCTGCATTCGGTGATTATTGTAAGATTTATAACTAGATACTATTGATAAATTATAGCAGGTAACTGGACGTACCTACATCATTCACCCAACAGCATCAACATTTTCTATATTGAAACAAACTTAAAACTGTCACCTGATCATGTATATGTTAAGGTGCCAATCACTCATAATAAATCACTATATCGGTGGTGTAGTTGTATTATATACTCTGTACGACTATCGTTGTTAGGTCTCTTATTCGATCCTCGGGACGGTCAAAGTTATATTGGATTTTTCTGCTATCAGCCAGAAGTCTGGACTTTGTAGCAGGATATGGTGATGTGCTCCCCCCTATCACACCCGTCGGACTTGACGTTATAATAATCATAATGTTCTTAAATACCGAACAGATCGTTAATCATCTATAAAGTCATTACACAATCATTGAGTAAATTTATGTCTCCGGAAACATATTAAACGTTTTTGGATCGTGGCAAACCACAACATCGTTGCTTACTTTATCACAACATTCGGTACAATATGGGCATTATATACCGATTCATGGAATGTATAGTATTACAGGAAAACCTAAAATTGGTTTTAAACCTGCCAAGAGTTGGAGCTTATAAGGCTGTATACGCTGCTCTATTCGTGTGTTACTGATCCATCATTGTTGGAACAAGTTCAGAAACTTTACTTATGATTGATTTCTAAGTGGAAGGCCACTAAGAAAATTAAAATTATACGTTCAATTATAGCTTCGTGAATCATGAGCATATCATAACTGGGATTTAATACATTTTCAGAACTTCAAAACCAAATACAGTATGTACCTGTTTACGGCAACCAGGACCCAGCCTTAGCATCGACAAGGAACTGTTTCAGACTTTAGTAATGTAGACGTATAGACAGTTATATAGAAGTGACAAATTACAAAGCAATATTGCAGTCATATTATATAAATATTCATCACCTGATACGGGGTAATAAAACTTCAAGAATAGAACAAAATTCTGAAGGACTAAATGAATCGCAAATAAGCGCTTCATGATCGAGAAGCATACGGAACACATAGTTGGCAATTTACTCGTGTCGTGCCGTTTTAAAGGCGTCCGTGTTCATGTTTTTAGGAGATCCATGATTTTATTGAAAAAATTTGCACGTAGATCAGATTTCACCCGTTAGGGCATAATACAGAGTGTGAAGAGTTCTATTCACAGGAGCTGGAGGATTGCCCCCCCCCCCCTTCGTTGCAAAAATAAGCTAACGTTAAATGATTGTCTACTTAAATTCAAGCAGAACCGTAAGTCATTGCCACATGCACTCTCAGAACTTTTAAGGAGGTAAGCAACTTCACATTGTAGGAAAGCTATTCTCTTTGTTCCTGACAGTAATTTTGTGATTTCAGTCACAGATCACATAACATAAAAAAAAAAAAAAAAAAAAAAAATCAAAATACGTTATTTTAATTTCAGACTATACGTTGTTGAGTTGAGAACGAACTTTAAATTATTTGGAAACCCCAAGAACTACACTATGATCTTAGCATTTTTCAATTTTCCAACAAAACAACCCATTAGTGACGGGCGGCTCAGTCACCGAAGCCGGAGACGTTAATGTAATGTACAAATCTTTCAATAGGAAAGACGTTTGAATATTTCATCTATACATATAGCAGCGTGTATGTATTTACATTTAGCCCATTTGGGCTGTCGCCAGATTGAAGACCTGTGATAGGTCTATCTTTCTTATCAAATGTCTGGTTATGTAAATCATACCTATGCGTTTAGATATCTTAATTTTTCACATTCAAAATGGACGAATGTCCAAAGGCTCATTCACAGACTGTACAGACGTATTGAGCTACACACATACACAACACTTTGCAGTTTTAAAACGAGTACAAATATCTCCAGTCGTTTTTTAAGTACGATGGCGATCGCCTTAATTACCATTTAATTTTTTATGAAGTAATGAGAACATAACATTCGATATTGACTGCGATTCTGTTGATTAGGTTATTCATTTGAAAATGCGGTGAAATCCTTAGAGTGCCTTACTCTAGAATATTGAAACTGAAGTTTTAAAGGCGATTTACATCCTATATGCCTTTACGTTAATGGGCGCCATTATAACGTTAATGTACGCCATCATAAGGTTGATGCATGCCCCTGCGAGGGTTGTCGTACAAAAACAAATTTTACTTAAGCGATTCCAATCTTAGCATGTAAGCAGCATAAACTGGCTTACTGCCGTAGTTAGAGGTACCTAATATGCACTGGTACTATTGAGGCATGCCCTTACCAAGGGTGCCGTACAGAAATAAATGTTACTTTAAAAACCAATTCCGCTATTAGCACGTAAACAGCACGATCTGTCTTACTGCGGTAATTTTGGGGTACTAAGTACTGGTATTATTGAGGCATGACCTTACGAGGGTCGCCGCATAGAAATAAAACTTACTATAAAAGCAATTCCACTGTCAGCATGTAAGCAGCACGAGCTGGCTGACTGCGGTAGTCACCATTCGCTAGTACGTAATGAGGCATACCCCTGCGAGGGGTATTATACAGAAATAAATTTTTCTTCAAAGCAATTCTGCTATAAGAATGTGAGCAGCACAAGCTGGCTCACTACAGTATCCACTATACGATAGTACGTAATGAGGCATGCCCCGCGAGGGTGCCAAATTAAGTTTGTCTTCAAAAGCAATTCCGCTTTAGCATTTAAGCAGCACGAGCTAGCTAACTGCGGTGACCAATATGCGCTAATAGGCAATGAGGCATGCCCCTGCGAGGGGTGCCATACAGCTTCAAAAGCATTTCTGCTATTAGCATGTAAGGAGCACGAGCTGGCTTACTGCGGTGTCCACCATGCGCTAGTACGCCATGAGGCATTCCCCTGCGAGGGGTGCCATACAGCTTCAAAAGCATTTCTGCTATTAGCATGTAAGGAGCACGAGCTGGCTTACTGCGTTGTCCACCTTCACTGCGTTATCCACCATGCGCTAGTAAGTAATGAGGCAAGCCCCCTGCGAGGGGTACTGTGCAGAAATAAATGTTCACGTTAAAAGCAATTCCGCTATTAGCATGTAAACAGCACGAGCTGGTTCACTGCGTTATCCACCATGCGCTAGTAAGTAATGAGGCAAGCCCCCTGCGAGGGGTACTGTACAGAAATATGTTCACGTTAAAAGCAATTCCGCTATTAGCATGTAAGCAGCATGCCGCTGGCTCACTGCGGTTGCTAGAGGTACCATGCGCTGGTACGTAAACACCGGCGTGTCCCTGTGCGGGTGCGGTATAGAAACAACAAATTTCAATTTGCATGCAGGCAGTTTGTATGTCTATATCATCAGTACTATGGTAGATTCCATGGTTTCCAGTACAGTCAAAGCATTAATAAACTCACCTAAAATAAAACCGATATGGCGATAGGTTCGCCCCCTATCATATCTGGAACAAAATTAAGCTCGGCGAAATGTGGGTGTACTAGTTGGCTAGTGCGCCTCTGCCTACCCCTTCGGGGATACAGGTGTGAGCATATGTTATGTTACGCCTTTTATCTGAAAATCTGATATTTCCAGTCTCACGGGAACTTAAAAGTACCAAAACCAGATGCAGTAGCATATATGCACTTTAGCTGCGGTACAAGGATGCGGTCAATCATTACCAACATCAGCTGACATACAAGCAATATTCCAAGAACAGCTACACAATTCTTCAATTTATCCACTTTTCATTTGGATTCTATTTATCAGTTTACTAACTGCTTGCCCGACATATATAGTTATAATAAATAACATTTTAGACCAGAATTACTGGTCATTCAGCTATTTAATAGGCTGAAAAAGAAATTTGCTATCGAAAAAAAAAAAAGACACGAATTATTATTTGAGGGTAGAAAATTAAAATAGAAAGAGAGTTAAAACCACTTTCAAACAATTAAAACGATTTAATTAGCAAAATCGTTATTAAAATTATGCAATGCATGTATGATGCATTTTAGTGGTTTCTAAAACTAAAATAATATCGAACGGTAAAACCGTTAAAATATTTATAATACTTGTGCAACTTACGTGCCGGCGTCACTCCTATTCGAAAAGTAACACTTATAAAGACACTTTTACCAAGGCGTTTTACGTATCACTTCATTTTGAGATGTAAAACTCAAAATTAATATTTCACTTTTGAGGAAACAAATAATGATTACTTGTAGAAATTACAAGAACAAAATATTTCCAAAGTATTGAAATATTGAAGAGAATAATAATAGCACTGTTAAGCACAAGTTACCACAACGGAAATTTTCAAGCCAATGACGGACAAGGCGGTTTGCAAAAATAAAGTTCGCAATACCCCCTCCACGCCTGTTTTAGGACCGGATGTGCGAAAGAGACAGTGATATAAGTAAGAAAGAGAGGTAATATACAACGGAAATAGGGAATGCCTATCTCATTATTTAAGCTTCTAATAACGGTACAGTGGTTTAATATTTATTTTTCATGATACCTAATTGCATAGCCAGACTGCCGCCTACCGTAAAAAGGAATAGGGATTCGGAAGGGCTCAGGCCATTTGGACCACCTTACGAAATGCAAATTCTAATTTAGTTTTTCGGTCTCCTACATCAAAAATCTTGAGGCAATAATTTGTTAGTCGCCGAAATAAATAAAATGACTGTAGTATGGCGAAGGTATTTATTCATTAACTATGGTTTTACTGATTGGTTCTATTTATTTTAGAATGATTCCATGTTTACATGTTCATTAGTTATATGAATACACAATTGTTACGAATTCGGATAATTGTTGTGATTTAGTACACGATATTGAAGGGTAGTATGTTAATTATATTTATATTAACTACCCTCCAAGTAATTCATAATATTTGTAGAAGGTATTTCTTTATTAACTAAAGCAAAAGGTATAAAAGAGCGGGAGCTATCATTATTGAGTTAGTCTCCCTTTGGAGCTCGAAGTGTACACAACTAGTTTGAGATATACAGTAAAGTTGTATAGCGAATATAGTGCATGTAAGAGGCACGTTTTAACCGAGTCTTTTACATATCAGAAGTGGGATCGGCTTTAAAAGCGTATCATCGCCCACAAAATTACCCTGTGCCCCGAAATTGTGGCAATCGATTTATATTTAGTATTTAGTGCTAGTACTACATTATGGCTACCGTGTTTTTCGACGATGAAGGTCCTCAAATTTATTGAAGAGCCATGTTGTGCTCTGATTAATTGAAGAGCAGTGTTGTGCTCTGATTAATTAGAGCCATGTTGTGCTCTGATTAATTGAAGAGCCATGTTGTGCTCTGATTAATTGAAGAGCCATGTTGTGCTCTGATTAATTGAAGAGCCATGTTGTGCTCTGATTAATTGAAGAGCCATGTTGTGCTCTGATTAATTGAAGAGCCATGTTGTGCTCTGATTAATTGAAGAGCCATATTGTGCTCTGATTAATTGAAGAGCCATGTTGTGCTCTGATTATTTGAAGAGCCATGTTGTGCTCTGATTAATTGAAGAGCCATATTGTGCTCTGATTAATTGAAGAGCCATGTTGTGCTCTGATTATTTGAAGAGCCATGTTGTGCTCTGATTAATTGAAGATCCATGTTGTGCTCTGATTAGTTGAAGAGTCATGTTGAGCTCTGATTAATTGAAGAGCCATGTTGTGCTCTGATTAATTGAAGAGCCATGTTGTGCTCTGATTAATTGAAGAGCCATGTTGTGCTCTGATTAATTGAAGAGCCATGTTGTGCTCCGATTTATTGACGAGCCATGTTGTGCTCTGATTTATTGAAGAGCCATGTAGGTGAGCTCAGATTTATTGAGTAATGTAGTGAAGAGCCATGTAGGTGTGCTCAGATTTATTGAAGAGTTATGTAGTGAAGAGCCATGTAGGTGTGCTCAGATTTATTGAAGAGTTATGTAGTGAAGAGCCATGTAGGTGTGCTCAGATTTATTGAAGAGTTTGTAGTGAAGAGCCATGTAAGTGTGCTCAGATTTATTGAAGAGTTATGAAGTGAAGAGCCATGTAAGTGTGCTCAGATTTATTGAAGAGCCATGTAGATGTGCTCAGATTTATTGAATAGCCATGTAAGTGTGCTCCAGATTTAAGAGCCATGTAAGTGTGCTCAAGAGCCATGTAGTGTAATCAGATTTAAAGAGCCATGTAGGTGAGCTCAGATTTATTGAAGTCATGTAGTGAAGAGCCATGTATGTGAGCTCAGATTTATTGAAGAGTCATATAGTGATGAGCCATGTAGGTGTGCTCAGATTTATTCAAGAGTCATATAGTGATGAGCCATGTAGGTGTGCTCCAGATTTATTGAAGAGTCATGTAGTGGAGAGCCATGTAGGTGAGCTCAGATTTATTGGAGAGTCATGTTGTGATCAGATTTATAGAAGGGCCATGTAGGTGCGCTCAGATTTATTAAAGAGCCATGCAAGCGTGCTCAGATTTATTCAAGAACCATGCAGGTGTGCTCAGAGTTATTGAAGAGCTGTGAAGGTGTGCTGAAAATTATTGAAGAGCCATGCGGATGTGCTCAAAATTAAGAGCCATGCAGGCGTGCTCGAAATTATTCAAGAGCCATGTATGTGTGCTCTTTATAGATATATCTAGAGCCTATGGCCTAAACAAAAGCAGACGTGATTGAAGTTAAATCACAAACTATTCCAGAAGTTGATATGGCGAAAAGACATTTGGCCGTAAGACTAATTTTAATAACGATGGTAAAAGTTAGAAATGACTTCCTAAGTTTACTGGGCCATATAAAATTACTAAATGTTTAACTTTTTCAAGAACCAAGAGTGTTATGATTACTTTATTGTGTACGTAACTACTAATATAGTAGTGCGTGCTCCGGAGATAGCACGGTATCGGATGGCCGAATGTTACGAATTCGGATAATTGTTGTGATTTAGTACACGATATTGAAGGGTAGTATGTTAATTATATTTATATTAACTACCCTCCAAGTAATTCATAATATTTGTAGAAGGTATTTCTTTATTAACTAAAGCAAAAGGTATAAAAGAGCGGGAGCTATCATTATTGAGTTAGTCTCCCTTTGGAGCTCGAAGTGTACACAACTAGTTTGAGATATACAGTAAAGTTGTATAGCGAATATAGTGCATGTAAGAGGCACGTTTTAACCGAGTCTTTTACACAATATAGCTTTACAATTTACGATAATGCATAATTGGAATGATAAGTTGACATTTTATTGTAAAGATCCTGCAGTTTTCCTTTCAGACATATTTTTTTACAATCTACTTTAAAATAATATTAATAGGTATACTTATTAACATTATCTACTTTAAAATAGATTGTTAAAATTGACACCCATTTGGCAAAATGCTCCAACTTTTATTAAATAAACTTGAGTAGAGTTAAGAGATGGCATACAATTTATTCATCATCCTTGTATCATGTGTTTATTTGTATTTTCAAGTAAAAATTGTTGGACTTATGTTGCTCAGTTGTGTCATGCATCTATGTCATCGATATATTATTTACCTAAATGTACAGTTGACGCTCGGAAAATGGGACAGCAAAGAAGTGCTTAAGCACTCATTTTGCCTACAGTCGGACGTCGATAGTCAAAATTCAAATTAAAGAACGCTTGCTCATTTAGTTTAAAACCCTACTTTATAACACGTGCTTAGGGTTATATTTTTGTTGATTTAATTACAACTTGTGATCGATTTCTTTTTTTTTATTTCTGAGACCACTTTTTAGGAGGATATTTGCAAAGAACTGTGCATCTAGGGTATAATATATTGATGATCTATGTTGTCAAGACGTTAGTCGACTAATAAATCTATGTGTTGGTCATAAGTAACATGAACTTAAAAATGGCATTATGCAATATCACTTCATCTTTATGTTAGGTTTAATAGTAGTTAATACAGATAATTAGCGTTGTTTAATAGAACCTTACTTACACAAGTGGAAATAAATATAAAATAGCAAATAACTAATTTTACCACATGTTATTTAAGACAACTTTAAGTATAACAATAGCAAAATATAATAATAGGAATAACAACCTGTTTAATGAAAGAATGGGCCGCGAAATGGCAATACTGGAATTTAACTCTGTTTCACTGGGTAGTTAAAAAGAAATAGAAGAATAAAAACGCCGATTCTTTCATTGAACACATTATACAACAAATTGGTAAAATAATAATATTTGTATTCTGGGGAAATATTTGTATTCTGTGATCCTAATTCGAAACCTCGTACATCACCTTTATACTATTTTTTGTGAACTTCATAGCTTAAATTAGTTCAACATAAATAACAAAATCAATAACAGTAATAAAGATAAACAAAATGTAATTAAAGAACAGTCTTTACATGAAAGGCAGACACGCTATTAAAATGTTCGATAGGAATATACAAAAACACATATAAAAATGACTCACCACCATTTTCATTACTGAACAGAGATGATAAATGTTTAAAATTGCCTTAAACTATATACAATCTAGGTCATACCTGTAAATTGTGTACAATATTACACAAGTGTACAAAATTGGCGCGTATAAAAAAAATTACACATTTGAACACACCATCAATTGGAGATTTCATATAACAAAAATGCACAATACACACAGTTTATTGTATTTATATAAAATCTTAATGGAATAAACATAAAATATTTCGTAATATTTGTATATCACAGATACCTAAGTGAGATATAAACAATTATATCCCTCAATGAGGTATTAAACACCTACAAATTTTCTAAAACATAACTATACTACGAATAAATTAAAAGCACACAATTTCATTTATGGAGAATACTGTCAGCAACACATTCATATTAATACCTCAAGTTCTCCTCAATCTTCACTTTTGTTAAATGAGTAATACCTATCTTCAAAAGAATATTGTTTACACCTGAAAGTAATCACTTACAGTACCATCGGCATTGTTACTAATACTGGTTTTGGGGTCCCTGTCATTTGGAACATTGATTTTCTCGTATCCCGCAGATGAGTCCGATCTTTCGATATTGTTAGAGCCACTCGCTTCGTCACTGTGTACCTTTTCATACGGTGGTTCTGTTTTGGCGAGTTCAAAATACTTGACACTTTCATAATTCGGTTCTTTTCTAGATCTCACCGAATCATACTTTGAGTCCTTCGATCGAACAGATTCGTACTTCGGATCTTTGCATCTCAAAGATTCATAATTAGGGTCTTGCGAATTTATTCTTTCATAATTAGGATCTTTTGGTCGAACGGATTCGTAGTTGGGATCAGATTCGCTTCCAGTATTGTACGTAGCTTCATGTGGCATCGATTCATAATTTGGTTCAGTAGCTGGTTCATCGTTACTGGTGGTCGGCCAGTTATTATATTTAGCCTGCGTCTTGTTGACAGTAGAGTATGTGGGTTGCACTTTGAAATTTGGTGCTATAGTCGCATACGGTGGGGTCGGCGGCTGATTTCTTAACACCTCGTAGTTTGGATCGGAGTCAGATGCGTTATTATCAGTCTTTGAAATGTGTTCGTAACCTGGATCGCTACTCACTATGCTGTTAGGTCCACTGTCCGATAATAATGTGTTCAATTTCAAAATATTATTACCAAAATGAGAACTTTGTCCTGCCTTGTTGATATCTTTAACAGTCTCGTAACCGGGGTCTTGATTATGCGAATTTTTCCTTTCCTTGTGAGCGATCGTTTCATATCCATGATTGAGAGATTTCTTCCGGTCAATCGTTTCGTAGCCTGGGTCATCACCGCGATATTTCAATGTCTGAGGTTCACCATCATTGTTGGGGAACTCTTTAGATCGTCTGACAATTTCATCGGCTCTAGTTTTAGCTTTTTTCATTACTTTAGCATACATCTCCTCGACATTACGTGAAGGGCTTTCGGTGGTTCGATTCTCAGAATTCAAACTTGCGTTTGCTTCAGCTGAAGAGTAGTCACTGCATCCGGGCCCATCGATGGAGTTGTAAACGTTGTCGGCGTCGTTTTCTCGTTGATCGATGTCGAAATTGAGTTCTCTAGCGACAAGCGGCCGTATAATATCTCCGGAACTAAACCTATGTTTCTCGACAGGGTAGTTACACCCGTAGAAATCGGAAGAGCTGACACAGCTGTTGTTACGTTGATGTTTCTCGTTCAGACTGCGCCGGAGTTTATCGTGATTGAAGTGCAGATCACCTGTGAGCAAATACATAGAATCATCAAAATACTGTTCCTATATGATGAAGTGGACCAGTTAGGGTATGTGTATGAGTTTGTAGCTAAGCAGTTTTGACGTTTGATTTCTGTGGCCATCGGGCCTTATTATCATTGGCCCAGTTTCAAACGTAACGTGTAGCAAACCTCAATGTGTTAATGAAATAGGGACTTAAAGAGCACGACTTAAATAATTGTATACGAATTTCATGAAGTTAACATGCGCCGACCGCGGGCAGTATTCTCCTGCCGCAAGATAGAGTACATGAAACATAGTGCATACCGGTGCTGGACATCCTCTGGTGGTTCTGTTGTTCGGCGCGGGAGGGGTGCGAGGGGTGTGAGGGGTGCGGGGCGTGCGGCGGCGGCGGGAGGGGGGAGTTGGCCTGCCGCTTCTCCGGCTTCGGTGAACCCAGCGCGCCCGTCGAGTTCGAACACGACGACGACGACGCTGTACACGAAGTAAACATTGATGTCAAACACGTCATCAAATAAATTAAAGCGAAGTAAATGGTTTTGTGGCAAAACGGCGTATTATTAGATATACATATATCTAAATGAGTAAATGTATACAAAATTTGTACATTACCTTGTCTTGAATGAGTTGCGTTTGTTGATGGTGCACCGATTTCAGGTGGTGCACTTCTCCTGAAAGATAAATATATTTTTTTATACTCAATATTTATTTTGAGTTGAACTGTTGGTTACTAAACAGTAATCCCTACATTTCTAGTTACATTTTACCATTAGGTTGCGCGGCTCGGGCGCGATCTGCGCGTGCGTGTACATCCGTGCATGTCGACAGTGATACCTGGCCATGTGCGCGGGCTCCGTGTGCAGCAGGTCGGGCGCGGGCTCCCTGCGGCGCGGCTCGGGCGCGATCTGCGCGTACGTGTCGGATCCCTCGCCCACGCTCGCCTCCTCGATCGCAGCGTACATTTCATCTAAATAGATAAATGTATTTCACTTTCAAGATGCATAGGTACAAAAATAAAAATTCTGAAATTGTTCTAAATCTGCAATCGGTAGCCATAGTTCGTTGTTGTGTAATAAACAGAATTAAGTAACCTTTTTACTCCGACCTGAAATGATATTCCCATTTTCTACACTTATCTTACCTGAATCATCAGAGACAGTAGCGTAGTGTGGCTGTGACGGTGGTTTGGTGCTTTGTGCTCGAATGTTACTCAACGGTTCACGTACCGATATACTTGTGTATCCCTCTGAAATAACAATCCAATATTACACCCTATCCTCCAATCTCATTTGATGGGCTACAATATGTTAGTTCATTTCGCGCGGCTGGAGCGCATGCCCCACCAATGTCAGAAGTTTGATGCGATACTACTTAAATATTTTGTCAATTTTTAAGGGGGGCGAGATATTTATATTGTTTAACCCGTCGGAGGCGGTACATAAATATGTTACATAAGCGTATAGGCCGCCGGAGGCCGAGCTGCCCGTGACTATCTACGCGTCCTTAACGTACCTTGTCTTGAATTTCCTTTACCTAATGACTCATAAGTGCTATAGATTTTTTTATTTTCTTTTCATACTTTTTTCATTGCATTGTTATTTGTTATCAAACTTATCCGTGGCTATTATTAACTTTATAAATTAGATATAATTTAAAATTATATAATATTATTTAGCTAATAGCTAAAGATAAGTTTACACGCGCCACGCATCGAATTATTTTATCATCCTACCGATCGTATTTAAAATGACCTAATAATTCCATAATATAGTGTATCGTTAAAATGCAATTAACAAGATGTTGATAAAAATTTTTATTGAATGTATTTATTCTTAACGACATTTTACACTGATGTTATCACGTCTGCAATTTTCCGATTTCTGAGAAATGTTTGTTATAAAATATTTCAAAGTATACGAACTTTTCGATGGGATTGCGCATTACGTTATTATAATTCTTTTATTATTTATCATACACATCTAATCGTACACAATCTAATCTTCATGGACATCTATATATTGGATATTTAAGCAATGTAATGCCGTAGGATTCATTTCTAGGTACCTTCACCAGTACTCAATTAAATAATGAATTTGACAGCACTAAATCCTTTTTAGTACCTATTCGTACTCAGGGAAAATGTTGCAATTTAGGGCGACTTGCAGCGCTATTAGTAATCGAGAGTAACACCTTTTCTCGACTTATCCTACAGCTCACTCCTATCATTAAACCAGGACTTGGGATAAATAGGGATTTATCACCGAGCTGCAAGTGGCCCTTACTAATAAAACATCATTTCTTATTAAATCTTATTCAGATTTTATGATTATCAGCAATTTGTTACCTCTCAAGCTGTTTTGTATAAAACATGGAAGATTGTGCCTTGACTTTACAGCTTCGATTATTACAGTTTAATCTTTAAGGGCCACTTGCAACTCCGCAATAAATCTCCATTTATCCCAAATCTTGATTTAAAGATGATGATGAATGATAATTGACCTGTAGGATAAATCGAGATAAGGTGTAGCTCTAGATTAATGAAAGTGCTGCAGGTCACCCTAAATAATAATAATACGGGGGCTGCGGCTGTATGCATCCGCGTACCACGTAGCCCCCGGCACAGCGGAGAGAGCGGAACATTAAGGGGGTTTAGTCGGTAGGACGGTTTAGACCTGTGAGTCCGACATACCTCTGAGCTTCGGCTTGGAGAGATTCGCAAATGAATTTCCCCGTGTTAAAAAAAAAGGTCACCCTAAATGACACATGTACAGTGTATCTCTGATATGATGCCTTATTTTAATATGGAAAATGAAACTGTGACTTTACTAAGACACAACGCCTTCTATTAATAATGAATTGACTCAAAACCATCAGCATTGGGCTTCATAATGTATATAAAACACGTGTATAAATTGGCGCTATGAAATATTTCCACGAAATCTAAGCATGCGTCACGCAAGAAAACTTAAACGTTAGTAACGGTTGAGTAATCCATCATAGTATACACGTTACACTCGAATGAAATCATAATAATTAATGTTTCGTTTAGTATCTATCTTTGATTTTGTTTATGAATGGTTTAGGTAAGGAAAAGCTAGGTAAATTAATTTATGTACTGGTTGACTACTATCTTATATTATTTTTGTCTGTGCATATACAAATGTTCAATACAAGTGCACAGCGAAGACATTCGGTTGTATGTTTGAAATAAATAATAATATATTAGATGGAAAAAAATTGGATTAATAAGTAACAATACTTTGGTTAACAGATCTGTGTAGAGAGTGGAGACGGAGACGGAGAGTGGAGTAGATTATCATGTGATATTACATTGTGAATGCATAAAATATTTTAATTGAAATATCAGCCCTGTGGCGCAGCGGGTAAGTAGCCGGCTGTGAGGCGAGAGGCCACTGGTTCGATTCCCGCACCAAGACAAGTGTTTGTGTGGTCCACAAATATTTGTTTTGGGTTAGGGTGTTGTGAGACCGAAAGCCTTTCGTAGTTTTCGACCGACTTAAAAACGGAAACTTCAATTCGTCTGTATTGTTTTTTATGTATGTTATCCGATATCTCCGCCAAATGTGGACCGATTTTCCAAATTCTTTTTGTGTTCGATAGAACTTATTTCAAGGATGGTCCCATATAAATCCCAAAGGTCACGATCGGATAAATTTTGAAGTCAGCCCGTTAGTTTTAAAACTTGTGATTATTTATATCCACTGCACAAGACACGTATCTTACTGTGTAGTCCGGACTATGTGTATGGCACACAATTTGTGTAGGGTGTTATATATTAATTAAATATCATTAACGCATTCAGATCGACCTGTTGGAAGCGGCCTGCATCTAGCGACTTCCTGCGACCTTTATCAGGTCGTCGGTCCATCTTGTAGGTGGACATCCAACTTTTCTGCCCCATCGGCTATCAGTTCTACGAGCTATGTGCCCTGCCCACTGCCACTTCAACTTGCCAATCCTCTGGGCTATGTCGGTGACTTTTGTTCTTCTGGAAAATCTTAGGCCTATGTTCAGCAGTGGACGTCCTATGGCTGATGATGATGATGAATGCATTAAACGAGAATTTTTATTATCAATCAGCTTTCTCCAGTAACTTTTAAGTTAATTTAATACCGCGTACTTACTTGCTGAATCGGTGGAGTCGCCGCTAAAATGTGTAGTTGCGTCAGTGTTCGGGCGGGGCGACGGTGGTGTAATATATGGCAACTCTTGACTCGACGGCAGTTGACCACTTATTGCCACCGACGCTGATATCACCACGGATTCTGCAACAATACAACGGTGGCGTTCAGTCCTTATAGACATAGCCGTTGTCTACCCTGACAATTTGCTATTTACATTAATAAAATATTAAAATTTCCTGACTGAAACCAGACTTTCGATATGGCAGTACCCAGTTTATATTTTATTTCGACACGGGGATGATGATGATAAATTACTATCGTATTATTCGAATTCTAATCTAAACGAATTCTTCAACTATTACATACAATTTTGCACGATTTTTGTCTACCGTGATCGAAATGCTTGTGCACGTCACATCAATACATGAATAAAAGATAGAAAATAGAGCAGCGATAGCTCAGTTGCCAGTGGTACGGACTACAGAGAAAGTCGCAGATTCGAAACGAACACCAGCTGTTGTTCTGGATGTTTATGGGCGGCGGTGATCACTTAACATTAGGTGACCCACTTGCTCGTTTGCCCCCATTTCTATAAAAAAAAAAAGCTTTATTTGTTATGAATTTAGCTTGCTTTAATGGTAAATTCTCTCCACAACTTCATAGTTATGTGGACTCACAAATTAACCAGCGTGGTCGACTAAAACCTACCAACCAATTATTTTTATTGACAGAGGAGGCCCGTGTGACGTATCTAGCAATGTAAAATTCTAAATCTTCAATAATGTTGACCATTCAGTACTGTGATGTAACTGTGATTGGCAATAAATATTAAAATATGCCACACGAGATCATTATTTCTTGTGGTCTGATGTCAGAGCTGCAAAAGATGCATAATGTGACATAAATTACTAAATAATATGATGCAGTAGATGAAAATATGTAGACAAACCTGCTACACTTTGTGCCGTTTCTCGCTCATCTATTTGCATTTCATTATCGGAACGCTGATCAGGAGTTATTTCAACAGTTCTGTAAAGAATATATTTTATTACAAACTTTGCCAAAATAGTTTTGTATAACACAAAAGTGTAGTATTACTTGCCAACGCCATGTTTATAGCCTACATACGAGTACAGATATGATAAAAAAACGTTATAAAATATTTGAAATAACTCTTGTAGAGGAACTTCAGTACTCCTCCACCGTATTGCGAGGTGATTATGCATTTAATCATCTGGGGATCCGTTATTGGCTGCAGGTGTTCGGTGTGTGGGTTGAATCGGTTCGGGGTCACCAGTGATACAATAACTTAGGAACGGGTATAACTTTTCCTCGGAGGGGCTTTGGTGGTCAGGCACGACACCTGCTTGACAAGGAGAACTCCCTCTGATGGAGGAACACTGTCACCTGTTCCTCTACTATCTCTTCAAAAATATCTACCTTTCATGGCAGGATAAGAATAGTGATATCTCCTGAACTTTGCATTTTCATTGGACATTGGTCTTATAAAAAAAAGTTCATCATACATACACATTATGAGTTTCGTTTTGAAGTTTGGCATATGCATGCTCGTAGGGATGGTCCCGGCTAGTGGAGGCCGTCGCTACTGTCTTGTTACCTGTAGATAACAATCATTATATTGAAACAGTAAGTATGTTCAATTCCGGGTAGCGGCGCGGCGCTTTTTATTAAACATTTCAGTAAATCCATTTTATCGCTGTGACTAATTGTTACATTGTTATCTAACACAACAATGCGGCATACAGTAGCAAAAAATACCCTTAATTGGTTACTAAATATGAATATTTTTGCCAAATTATATGAGGCAACGAAATGTTCTATATTGACTGTTAAGGTCACTGAGTGCATCGCAATATTATATTTGCTCATTATGCGAATTACACATGTGGTTTTATAATTAGGTATATCCATATATTCTGCGTAATATCTTTGTGAATAAATTCCTATTTGTGAAATAACTACATGCTTGACTCCACAGTTGGTTAAATTATTTATATATTTTAAGTCAATATTTGTTTATTATAATCTTAGAGGAAATCGCAGAGTTACGAACTTTCTGAATATATTGCACAAAGATATTCATATTAAATATATTTAATATAGCATAAACAACAATAATGTACTAAGACAGTAGGCAAATATTACCAAACATGATCAATAACGCCCGATTGGTCAACGCTGCTCAACTTTAACGGCTTCTTATATTGATTTTCGCCATACAATTTTGACAGATAAGGTGACCTTAAACGACATAAGGCGACCTTAAGTGTATGAACATTCGGCGGTCATCATGTAAAATTGAGGTTTCATTAACAAATTCCTTTTTCAGTATTATCATTATAAGTAACTATAAAAATGTGGTTTAAAACTAATTTATATTTATCCTCCCGCTATTCAAGGTCTTTTAGGCATCCTTAATCATAATAAACCATATTGTAACACTTGTGAACAAATCTATTTAGCAAGTCTCAAGAGCATAGTAGGCGTGCTGTGCGCGGCCTCTGAGTTGTATTGTACTAAACAATTATATTGGAAAGCTTTGGAACAGTACAATATGATTTGTGATCACTCACTTTCACAAACTTTTCCACATTCAACATAGGTACGCGTTATCAGTGGAATGGTTTGATTATGTATATCATAACACTAATTCTAAGCGCCTTTGAGCGATGAATAGAATTATTAATCGTCTTTATATAAGACGTCGGCGCCATTTAAATATCAACATGTTGATCCCGTGGCTCGTTATTTACGTAATCATCGGTCATACTTATTTGTAAAAAAACACAAACACGAAATAAAAAAATATTAAAATGGAAGTAAATACCAGTGGCGAAGAGTCCATACAAAACGATTCCTTTCAGCCTACTTTTACTTAAGCAGACGTTTAGACTTCTCCTAATATTAAAGGTATTATTAATTAAAAAAGAAAGTAGCATCAGCTACTCTTCTAAAAAATGACACTCTTAAAATTCTAAATCAAAAATTCGTTTGTGCTTTGAACTACTTTATGTTTTATACAATATGTTAAAATAGTCGGCTTCTTGGTCTAGTGGCAGCATGTATGGGTACATATGGGTTGTGGACCGGGAGGTCCTGGGTTCGATTCCCAGGTCCGGCAAAGCAAATTTTCTAATTTAATTTGCACAGAACTGGATCCCTTTAAGGGGGGTTGACGTCAGGCCGGTGGCCGGTCGTAAAAACTAAGCCAGATCCTATCAGCAACATGCTTGAAAAAGTGTGTTGCGCCGACCCCATATTAAGGTGGGATAAAGGCATGTAGAAAGACAATGTGTTAAAATAATATAACTAAGGTTTAAGGTTTATAATAGATAAAGTCAATCACAATGACGTTACTACAAATGGATGAGTAACTAATAGGTATTTTGAATTTACCTCTACATACATATTAGTAATAAAATAGAACTACCCTTGGCTTACTTTTATCCTTCGCCATCATACTTGTATATTATGTATTATTATATATCTCCGGGTGTAAGACCGGTTGCTTGTATGTATTTATTTATTTCAAATGTAATTCAGCGGAAAGTGTATAAATTATATCGACCTATCCAAAGAATAAAGTTACATATGATATTTAATCGAAATTGCTTTCTTATTTTTCTGAGCTTATTTATTGACCTGTATATTTAACTAGTGAATATTTTTTTAAGCTATGTCATAATTTAACTTGTTATTATGTCATAAATTTAAAAAAATACTAGTATTAGTTAAATATATAGGTTCATTTAAGCTCAGAAAAATATAAAAGCAATTTCGATTAATTATCATATGTAACTTTATTCTTTGGATAGGTCGATATATACCATAGAAAAATAAATAATTTGACAGCCTCCGTGGCGCAGCGGGCGAGTAGCCGGCTGTGAAACGTGAGGTCGCGGGTTCGATTCCCGCATTCAGACAAATGTTTGTGTGGCCCACAAATATTTGTTTCAAGTCTGGGTGTTGTGAGACCAAAAGTCTCTCATAGTTTCTGACACTTACGATACAGGTTATACCTAGTGTGGGGTCAAAACTAGATGTGTGACCGTTGGGTGTATTTATTTATTTATTCTATTAACTTCGCACAATCAACTTATTTTGATGGGCTTGTTGTGTAACCAGTTCCCCATTCAGATGATTAGATGAACTAGCAAGTTCATACTACACACACACACACACCACAGAGACTATCCTGAGTTGACCAATTATTGCCACAGTCAGAAAAGTTCAAATTCGTACATTCAAGTTTATACTACGTACCATCAACCAAATTCACGGTGGCATATATCTCAGACGCTGTATCTCCACTGTCATGTCTGCCAACTGGGTGCGGAATCTCTGGTAAACTTCGTTGGCTGTTTTGTGTGGAGGTTCTGTATAAAAAAAGTATTATTGCAACTACAGTAACTTATTTAGAGAAAGAGTAGATTTCCACACAGAGGAAGTCACAGGTTGTATGTAGCTAGTTATAAAAAGGCTATAAAATAAAAGATATATTTCGCTTGCATGAATATAACATTGCACTGATGTTCTTGTTTTCCTGCTATGTTACATTTACATAATGGAATCCCTACTGCATTAATAATGAAGGTCAAGAATAGATTGTTTCTAGTAACACATAAATTGCAATAATTAAAGTGACTTCTACGACATACATAAAATTGTTATTATAGTAGGGGAGCCCACGATGCTAAATGGGGATTTACTCGAGCGTCGTAGAGACCTATTGGGATGCAAAGCTTAGATGATATGAAGAAAAAAATGTTATATGATATATACCTTTACATCGGTGGGGGAAGCGGCTATAGATTTTTAAATATGTAAAAAAAAACTGTTGCATGGACATCCTCGAGCGCGTCAGATATTGATAGCATCAATGCCCTACGTATTTTTAATAATGTACGTATGTTAATCTGATCGTTTGCATGATGCGAGTGGTTGTATTTAAGGGTTGAAAATTGAAAAAAAAAAAAAATTATCGAGCGCGTCAGATTTTCTAACGGGTGTTAAGTGCACCAAAAAAAAGCTCTCATTCACTAATCTGACGATTTCGATGGGACGCAAACTCGCGGCCATTTTCATAATGTGCAAAAAAAATTCGCCATTTTGAAATACTCAAGCGCGTCAGATTAAGATATATATGGTTCATCTTTATGTTCTAAACGTACTGTCTCATAATCTGACGATTATCTAGAGGGATTGGCCTGATCTGACAAAAAAAAATTAGAAAAACGGTTCACCTTAAAGGCCATCCCTGCAAGTTCCCGCTAATTCCATTCTTGGGCTCTTAAAATTGTACTTATGACATTTTTGAGCTCAAAATATAATTTATGTGATATTTTGAGCTCGCTGAGTTCAAAGAAATAGAAATTTCATAGAACACTATTTTTGGAATTTTCAAACCGCAATAACTTTTGAATGGATAACCGATTTTCACGCGGTTGGCGGCATTCGACGCAGTTTTATCAACCTCATAAGCAATTTTAATTGATCGAACCACAAATTTCGGAGTAATCCCGAAAAAACCGAAAAAGTGTTTTTTCGGGTTTCCTTCGTTCACGATATCTCTCGAACGAATCAACCGTTTTTGACCAGCTAGGTGGCGATCGACGTGGTTTTTCAAGCTCAAAGGCGGATTAGTTTTTGAAGTTGATCGATAAAGCCGGTTAAAAGTTATTCCAAAAAAAAACACTTTCAAAATATATATATTTTTTTTTAAATCATTGAACTTAATTAATTAAAAAGCTCAGGAAGCAGAAACCAGAGTGGGGACGGAGTGAGAGAGTAATAGATAGAGAAAGAGTGAGAGAGGAATAGAAGCGCGGAGAAAGAAATGTAGGCATCACGCAACTGCACGCATTTAACTTTATCGACGAATTTTTATTATTTCGGCTTGCGGAAATCGTCAGATTATATATTTTTCATTATTCTTGAATTATTTCCTTCAAAATAAAAAAAAAATTAGCTACGCTCGAGAATGTCGAGATGACGTTTTTTTTTTACAACTTTGTTGCCCTCCCCTTTTTTTACGTCACTCTCAAATTGTCAGATTAGTGGAATATACACTTTTTAGGATGTAATTAACTCACCCTACCTTAATCTGACGCGCTCGAGAATTTCTGATGGTCAATTTTTTTTTACTAATCTGATCCTGTATCCTTCACGGGCGGCCTTATATATGGGCCTCATGTTTTGTGGAGGTACTTAACCGGGTACAAGGTATCCCCCTGTATATTAATCTGACGCGCTTTAGTAAATCCCGAAATCCCCGCTTGGGCTCCCCTACTATTATGACTTATTTAATTTAAAACTATTATTTAACATCTTAAGGTAAAATAAATCTACACATATAACATCAACATGCAATTGTATGAAGAATTGTTTATGTTGCAGTTATCAATGATTAGTAGCTTAGAATGATTAGAAATAGTATTGTTGTAAAGCAAAATATAATCAACAATGTATTATATCATTATTCCATTATAGCTGTCCATTTTATGTCCATGCATTCATATTAAGTTGTAATCTAAAATAACTCATGCAACAAAATAACTAACATTTTATATTCAGGCTTATAACTACATATTTTATAAGGGAAAACCCTAAAAATCATGTTAGTTGAAGCTAAATATGCAAAAATAGTTTACATATATTATATTTTATTTAAGTAGTATCATAGTTATTTTTAAATTACAGTTGCATGTTAAATCTATACTTTGTCTACCACAATAGATTTTATACTTATGCAAACTGATATAGCTTATTTATTTATAGTAGTATTTAATTTCTTTATTCTAATATAATATATTAAAATAATAAGGCAACAATATTGTAATTACTTTTAATAATAATACAACAAATAGATATTATAGAAGTCCTGCAAATTACCTAATAATAATAATACCTACTTTTAGAAGTGCTAAAAACATATACAAACATAAATAATTACCGGAAAATAAATTAATAAACATATTTTGTAATAATAACATTTTAATAAGCCATGAGCGCTCAGATTTTTATTATGATTTTAGTATGTTATTTAGGGATGTTATAAACATTGTTAGGCCCTTATCAGCTTGTGGTACCTAGGGCATGCTTGTACTACAGACAAACCGTTTAATAGAGGCCGGAGTGGTGGGTGTTGGAGATGGTACCTCCTCGTCAAAACGTATTTTGACCACACCGGCCGTTCCAACCAATTCACTTCTGTTAAAAATAATAACAGTTCTGTAGTAAACTTATAATTTTATATTGTTGACACCTAAACGGTATTGTAGACTGCGATGATGATATTCTTTTAAGATATAACAATATGTTGTACCTATGATGATTTGTTAATACCAGCATTGCCAGTTTTGTCAGGCTAAAGAAGGATTTTAAAAGGTATTGAATAGAAAAAGAGGTTCTTTAGTTAACGTGTGACGAGCAGCTTGGCCTCCGGAGGCTGAAACACTCATGTAACATATATATGTGCCACCACCAACAGGTTGTGTGGTGAACACAAATGGAATTAATCAGTATGTTTTTTCCTACTTCTTATCCCTGACTAATCATACTTATTCACTCACCATTAATACTTTAAAAGTGGGACAGTTTGTCCCATACAAGACATTGAATTTTAGGCTCAAAATCAGAATGCTCCACCAAATTGTTGAGTATTGGGTGTTGTGAGACCGAAAGTCTGTCATAGTTTCTGGTATCCACAACACAGGTTATACCTAGTGTGGGGTCAGAACTATGTGTGAAAAAAAAACAGGATATCTGGCAACACTGGTTGACACCTAAAATATTGAATCATTTTTCATTGGTGAGTTTGTTTCAGATTAGACTTTATTCTTGATGCTTTAACCTTTTGGAGGCGGCACATATTATGTTACATAAGCGTACAGGCCATGGGAGGCCGAGCAGCCCATGACTACTTAATAAGCTGCTTGCCACCAGCCCTTATCCTACCTCAATGGGGTCAGCATAACACACTTTTTCAAGCATGTTGCACAAAAATATTTAGCTTATTACGACTAACTGCCTGCCTGACGTCAACTCCCCTCTGGGGGATTCAATCCCAGGCAAATCAAATGCTTTTGACGCTTCAAATCTTGATGCTTTTATGTAGTAAAAAAATATCCAGTAAATATCAAACAGTACCTATATGTATATAAAATTAAGTGCATTGGAGCAGGTATGCACATTCTTTAGATCTTTATCATTTCTTCATAATAGATATTATAGGAATGTAATATAATAATCAAATAAATTTTACGACAGTTATATGGTTTAGATAATGAACAGTTTTGTATTCTGATATCGAAGCTACATGCCTTTCAAGATATTATTAAAAATTTCAAATATCAGATTGTTGTTGAAATACTAATGAGGTAACCATTCTGTACCCGATGATGCTAATATGTTTTTTTTCAAATTGGTACCTAGGTCACAAACTAACTTACTATGGCAATATTGTCCCTTAGACCTTGCTGAAGTCAATATTTTTTTCCAGACAAATTCCAAATGTTTCGCTACGGAGTAACAAATTTATTTTATACTATTTTACACCATAGAGGCTATGACCAATGTTGATCCTGACCTGAAATTGCCACTGTCAGAAACATTCAAATTCGAATTCACCTGTTGGAATTCTTACAAAAATAGAAATTCTTAAAAACTTCCTCATTTTCAGTACTACAAATAAAAAGATTAATAATAAATTATTTATATAGATGTTATAAATTATAAAATTGTTCACTTACTTCTGATTAGAGTTTTTGCAGCCGCACACACATATTGAAAGTACAGTGACAAGGGTGATTAGCACCCCCACACTCAAAGCTATGTCTATAAGAGTATACATAACAAGAGTTTTACAATATACTAAATCCGGGATAGCATAGATGAAAATTCCATCCCAAGCGTGTGTTAAGTCACTACGCCCTTAAACAGAAACGATCCGAGTACACAACTTTCTTCCATTGGAGTAAAGTGTTGAAATGTAGGACACTCCTAAACTCGCTCGCACATATACTGAATCCAATGGTCATATGCCGTCTAAACTACACTTCTATAAATCATTTTCCTTATACTCATCTCTTTAAATTCACATAATTATTAATGTTATACGTCGTAAGACTTAAAATATTATGCCACTTTAAAAACACGTCCATACAACACAACACCTAAATACATTACACAAAAAAACGTCAGTTAGGCTTGGCCAAAATATCGATATATCGTTTCTATCGATTTATATCTACTAACAGCCGGTTTCAATAAACGATTTCGGTTTAGAGTGCAGATAGATCGCGATTATGAACCAACTAAATCAAGTAATTTGACGGAGTCATGTTCAAACTGTGTTCTTATTGTCTAATTTTTGTAATCTATCTGCACATTCGAACTGAGATTGTTTATTGGAACCGGGCGTAAGACGAATCGTTGTGTAAAACGCTTAAAAAAGTGTACAGACCATGTGTACAGGCGACCTCACATTGGAGCGAGATAAAGCCGGGTCTCCTACAGTAGCTTTTCCGAAACAAAACACTAAAAACACATACGCAAAACAACGATTTTAACTGTCACCTGCTCGTAGAATAATGGACCATAGATAAAAGATGCATGTTTTATGCAGGTGTATTAGTAATGTTTTAGTGCAGGAGACCCGGCTTAAAAGAAATGATTTAAAAATCGATTGAACATCGATGTATTCTTCTCTTGCTTCTCTCTACTTGATCTCTACAGCCAACTGCCATTTTTTTGTGTGTTACACAGAGAACCGTCTAAGATCTAACACCATGCTGCCAAATCATAAGTTTATTTGAATACCTACAATTAAGGATGAAACAAATAAGTAAGTAAAAACAAATGAAGTAGCATTTTTCAAATTTTTTTCTTTATGAAATGGTTTTATTAAGTATAATAAGTTACCGACCGTACCGTCGGAATTCCGTAGAACAAGTAAACTAAAAAGAATTAAATAATCTATGGTAGTCATGGTCGTTACAACGATCGCCGTTTAAGTAATAGTATTATTTCTTTAAAACGACATTAGTGGTGATTTGGAAATCACTACTAACGTTATTGAAAAGCTTTCAGGTTTTTAAAATTGATCAGAGACAGAGACTGTATGCGCCATCTATAAGAATTTGCTAAAACTAATGTAATACGTTTGAAGAGTGTATCAATTTGCTATAGTGACATCTAGCGACTTTTAGACACAATTTTCGATTGCCATCTATAGAAATAAGCTGGAACTATTATGAATCATGGGTTAGTAATTTTAGTGTTAAATTATTACGTAATTCAAATTGTTTAACAACATCTAGTGATTTTTTTGGAAACTATTTGCAGTCAAGGTAAGTAAATCCATTTAAAAAGCCGACAATTCGGTTTATAAACATTGGATACTAGATCTTTATTTTGTAGATAATAAGGCGTATTTTTGGTCGTATCGAATTGCAACCTACGACCTTTATTATTTTGTAGACGAAAAAGCTATGTAATGATACTGATTTAAAAATACTTTTTTATTCTTATTTCAACTAGAAAGTGATGACCATCATAATTTAATATGTGTGTAAATGCTAGTCGCTATTACGACGATGCAGTTAGTTTGTTGACACTGCTTCATGAACTTCTACGCAGATTTGTTTGAGCACTGCTCGAAACTCGGAGATTCCCGGTTAAGAATTTATTCCTTAAAAACGTCAATTGTTTCATAACTCGCTTTAATGATGCTAATAATAACTTTAAATTAATATTGTATAAAACTACCTTTTTCATTAAAACAAAATTATGTTAGTAAATATCCAAATAAGAATTAAGAACACGTTACGATCCAAAATACGACAAGCACATCAACAAAACGCGGGCACCAATAAAATGACCGCGATTCACAAAATAATATTAGAACGAGAAAACCGTGTTTCGTAATAAAGCTTACTGCTATGAACACAACTGCGGCGATTGTAGATAGCTGCGGCGATTCAAGACAGCTGCGGCAATTCAAGAAGCCGCTATCAAAAAAGTAACCTATAAGTTACTAAAGCCGCGCGGCGGAGAATCGCTGGTAGCTTTAAATAGCGATTTAGAGTAATAGCTTTGTAAGAATAGCCTAAGCGACATAACCTAATGGCAAAAGTCAGCCGTTGTTTCCATCGCTAATCTATGGTAAAGTAAACACCATTAAACGCCAACGGCTTTTAGACATAACCTAAAAATCAAATTCAAACAATTTTCTATTTGAACACAATATTTTACTAGAATAAGAAAAGTGTAAGCTTTCCAAAGTAATCTGTGAATAAGAACTAAGAAGGTGGTATTTAATAAATATTTACGGAAATTCAGTTATTCCTGATTATTGATAAAGGGAAATACATACGGACTGGATGTAATGAGTGATGATTTATAGTATTATGATGAAAGATCTAAAAGACCACTAATTATTTACAAGTTTGTTTAATATTTTATACGTGGTTTTGTAGAATGCAAATTGTATTCGCTTAAAAGGAAAGTACCCTTCAAGATGGAAAAGAAAAATGACGTATTTTCGCGTAGATTAATTATTTCAGTAACATGGAACATTGCTATGCAAATATTTCTTGCAATTCTTTTAGTTTTCCTCATTCAAATTGACTTACTGCATCCGATGTTGTGGATTTCATCGACCATTAACGATATTTTGAGTTGGAAAATGTTTCTTAACATAATACTCCTGGGTTTGGTATCGTTTTTCCAAGCCTATATTTATGGAAGTTACTACATGACACCAATGCCTAAATATTTCACGAGATACTCGATGTTTTTGAATATATTTTCCGTGCAGAATTTCACTTTGAGCATTCTGTATTCTTTGAGTGGCTATTTTACTATGAGTTTATATTCATCCCTGGCTAAGAGCAATTTAAATATCATGAAGAAAAAATGTGAAACATATGATGGACATTGCCTCGTTGAGTCGAGCTTTTTCCTTCAGTTTGGTGGGATGTGGATGGGATTATATTATTTTGTGAATGCCCATGTGTTCAATGTCAGTACACTTGTGTTCTCTCACATATATCAAGATAAATTTCAACAGATTAAATTGGCAGTCGGCAACATATTGTCACTGGGGTTTAAGAAGTCTATACCACCTGTTGCATATTACTGCTTGCTCTACTACATTTGGGGGAATAAGTCCAGAACTGTAGTGTCGGAAGTGTACAGTTCATATTTGGAAGATCCACCACTTGATAACATGTTTAACCTTTTAAAATCTGGAATTTGGATTGGTTTGTGGTGGTACACCAGTCTATTCTTTATTTCAGTCTACATAATGAAGAGTACTTTTAACATCATACTTACAGAACCAATGAATTTCCCTGTTGAATCAAACACACAAATGACATTATGTGATGCAATGGCACAGAGGTCACAATTCCTTGGATACTTGGGAGCACAGAACTTAAAAATAATATCATTGAGTGATCCTCAAAGAAGAATGCAAGTGTTTACACTTTCACAGCCAGGTGGACACCCAAGAAACTGGAATAATGTCTTAGATCAATGTTTACATATTATCAATGATTTTAGCCATCAACTGGACACCCTTAGCCTCAATGAAAAACAATCAAATATAGAAATATCTCCTTCAAATACCACACCTCGATCTGAAACATCCTATGCTGGTTTGAGAAATATGGCTCAATCTCCAGAGTTACTTCAACTTAAAAATCATAATAAACCCCCAGTTGAAGACATATTTGCCAATGTTGTCAAAGATGAATGTAAAAACATACTCTCCAAGATATGTCAAATGCCTGGCATAAGCTATTTCTTTGGTGAACTTGCTGATACTAAATTGAAATATCTCCTTGTGCAAGCTCAGCCAGTTGTATGGGTTTGTGAAGGCTTGGCTTTTATGGCAGCAGCCTCGTTGAAAGAAGACAAATATGGAGTTGTTCAAAATGATTTGTCCAGTGTGATCACCGCTTTGGTTAACCTTAAACAAAATTTGGAAAAACTAACAAAGCCAGGTTTGATGTCCCGGAAGCATGCACTTAATGATTCTTATGCTATTAAAATGAGAGCTGCTTTATTGTCCTCAGTGAAAAGGAGTATTTACAAATTAGTTATAACATTTTCAAGGTATATGCATGAAATACCTCTCGATCGTGAGGTTCAACTTGCAATACAACCATTTTTGTTATTTAAAGAAGCTTGAAAGTCATAATTTTAAATTAGCTTGTTGTTATATGAATGATAAGTTATTTTTATATTTACAAGAACTGATGTTTTGGTTTAAATAGTATCATAAAATGTCCAGTAAAATGTAATGTGTAACAATAAAGTGTTTTTTTTTGAGCTGGGAATGTTTTTTTTTGTTTAAGGGTTACTTCTCAAAAAAATTAGTTTACGTTTTTTTCAATTTTTTGTTGTTGATTGTAGTTTCCACCAAATGGCGTTGCTTTGTGTAGATAAAAAACTGATCATTGCAAATGAAAGTCACGCAAGCTAAGCTACAAGCAAGATAATAAAAAGATTTTAAAACATAAAAGTATCTATTTAATTGTCTACAAAAGTAACAATGTCTATAATCATTTGTAAATTTCATATCACATAATGGAATGGAGTTAAATTGTATAACTAACATGAACGCTAAACATTAAACTACAACTGTTCAATTTTCGTAAGAATTATTTTGGCAAACATTAGATATTCGACAATAAATTATTCCCATTTTAAAGGAGGGTATCTTCATCTCGTAAATCGCTACTGAGTAAAAGAGAACGTTGACTAGCTGCGCCAAGTAGTGCAGTTCGCTCTGCTGAAGATGTACCGGATTCGCAGCTCAGAGAGGCTGTCACAGAAATCAATACATTAGTTTAAATTTTATAGTAACGACGATAGTCACAACTAATTTTGACGTATTAAAATTACATAGCAATATACATAGTAAATAATAAAAGCCCAGAGAGGAAAGAAGGTATATTGTGGACGAAGTTTCAATAAATCATGTTATTATCTATCCAAAATTGTGTTGATGACAACAAACAACCATGGGGTTGTGACCAATATGCATGCCTGGATGGATAGTGTCTCAATACCCTTCTAATGTGCCATCTATGGCAGCACCAACTAACCTTTGCGCGTGCTTCTTGCGACGTGATCTTGAATAACGTTCGTAACAAAGATAGGAAAGAAGACGAAGATGGCCTAATGTAACCGATATTGTATGATCCTGTGGTAACTGGTACATACGAAGGAGTGATTACCGTCGGGGCTGGCGTGCGGCGTGGCGCTGGGCGAGCGCTCCGCCGCGCATGCGCCGCACTCCGACACCTGCAGGCTGTAGCTCTCTCTGTAACACACGTTACACAACACACACTTGTACACATAGGCGCGTTTATAATAATCTCTCTCTCAGGGATCTCTTTGTTATTACATTTTGTGAAGGGGGCTAGTATGAACCTATTTCAATTATATAAAATATTAAATAACCTGTGACAGACTAAGCTGTTGGTATGATTTTCCTTCCCTATAGGTAGGTAAAGTAGTACGCTTTGACAAGAAAGCGATAATTGCTGGTCATTTATGATATTAAATATGTGATTGTAGATATAACTGATGTAAGGATGAGTATCTCAGCAGTAGTTAATGCAACTTTATACTATAGACACGGGAGCGGGGCTATAAGTTAAAACTACCTTCATAAGATCATATTTGTAACTGAACATTTTTTTATGCACGAAAATACTCGGCCTTACTTTTACAAGCCACAATAAACACATATGAACATTTAACGTACAACACCAAGATAGGACTACCCACATAAAATGTTAATGAATGGTTTCTATGTGAATGAATTTTTAAAGGGTTTTTAAATTATATTATCGAATCGTTGACTGTATTGTCACGGGAATTATTATTAAACACATAATCTATATTATAGTGTCTTAGGGCCACTTGCAGCTCTGCGATAAATGTTTATTTCGATTTAAAGATAGGAGTGAGTTCTAGGATAAATGGAGTTTAGGTTTAATTCTAAATTAGTGCTGCAAGTCGCTGTTAATAAATTTAAGACCCGAATTTGATGAGATAGTCAAAGGGGGCAAGGGGCACCAGTTAGAATAATTTCACTCAAAATCATTATAGTAAGGTCAAACAACGCAGCGTAGGACGTCCACCTACAAGGTGGACCGATGACCTGATAAAGGTCGCAGGAAGTCGTTGGATGCAGGCCGCTTCCAACAGGTCGATCTGGAAATATTTGGGGGAGGCCTATGTTCAGCAGTGGACGTTCTATGGCTGATGATGATGAAGGTCAAAAGGTCTTATTGCTGCGATAATGCGAATGATTCATAAAAAATGCACTAATAGGTGTCGAAGGAATGTCACAGCCAATACCCTATAATGGACCTGTGTGTTGTGATTTTAAATAGGACATGAGACTTAAGTCTAAGACTGAACGTTTTGTATGAAAATATTATGAAGGGTGTGCGTCCTCGTGTGACGCTGTGATGTGACGTCATCGTGAGTTGTTCGGCGCACGTCCCGCAGTCGGCGAGGGGCGGCGCATGGACGCATGGACATGCACGGTCAGTGTTCACACTGCACACATCATGCTCGACAACAGTTCGCAGCGAATCTATTTACTGTGCGGGCAGTAATGCTAGCCTGTATCCCGAGGTGGAGGAGGTGTGCGAGATCTCGCTGTCGTACGACGTGTCGGTGTAGATGGCGGCGGGGTGGAGGAGCGGCGCGGCGGGGGCGGGGGCGGGGGGCGCGGGGTGCGACCACGCGCGCCGCAGGGGCGTACCCTCCGCGCCCGGGGACGAGCCCTCGTCGGACTCGAACCGAGCCAGCGACACCTGCACAACATTATACTTGTAAAGCCTTACTTATAAAAACATTTTCGCTTATATTTTCGCTAAGAATAGCCTGTCACTTTTTTCCTTGCGTTACATTGCTTAAAAATTAAAGGGACAACCTATGGTTAAAGGTAAACTGCAATTAAATTATCTATGAAAGTGTGTATATCATCATCATCATCATCAGCCTATACTCGTCCACTGCTGGACATAGGCCTCTCCCAATGCACACCATTGAGCACGGTCTTTAGCTCTTTGCATGCAGTTTTTTTTGTATATATGGCGTTGTTATTTTAAATCTTGTATTTTCTATTGTTTATTCTAGCTGTAAGTTCCGAAAATCTTAAAATATTGTCATAAGAACGTGCACTGTTTCATCATATATGGTGCAAGTTTGACATAAATAATAAAAAACGGTGTTTGTACATAAGTAATGGTCCAGTAGGTCTTTCAAATAAGAGAAGCTTAGCATTAAACTTAGCACTAATTAGGAATTTTTTAAAAATATGTATAGGTTGTTTTTCCACAAGACCGTCTAGATCTGGGCCTAGAGTAATCAAAATAGCAGCAGTTGTTGTTTTCTTAAGTATACTTTTATTAAATTTACAATGTATAATCTACACCTAAGGCGGGCAAAAGCCGAAACTGCTAGTCCATCTCGGGGTTCTGAGTATGGAGTTGACAATAAATATAAGCTGACGGCTCATGTAACACAAACGAAAAACTTCATATGTATTTAGAAATCCCACACACATTCACATAGACGCATAAATTGGACGGAGCTATATCAAAGTATATATATACAAAGTATAGTACAAAGTGTCCTCACATCAGGCCTGGCATGTCGGCTGCGTCGAAACTTGAACGTCTTCTTGGAGGGTCCGTGCGCGCGCTGCAGCCGCGGCTTGTCCTCGGGGCTCTCGTGCGCGCTGTCCCTGGGCGTGTCCCCTCCCCCCACCCCTGTACCCAGCCCCGCTCCCCCCACTCCACCCGCCGCGGGACTGGCGCCGCTGGTGCGCGACTCCGGAGACATCGGAGACAACGGAGTCATCGACGTCTCACCTGTACATCGAATCATGTATAACCTATTGCTACATAGTAGGTAATATGACAAAAATATATCTATAAACACCATAAGGTCATAACATAAACTCACGCCTGTATCCCCGAAGGGGTAGGCAGAGTCGCCCTAGCGAACTAGAACTTCCACATTTCGCCGAGCTTAGCTCCATCCCAGATGTGATAGGGGCGAGCCTATCGGCATATCGGGCATAAACACCATGCAGTTGATTAATCAGTTGAGTATTATTCTTATCAGTGTATCATTTAAAAGTAGTTTAATATAAAAAAAAAAATGGTATAGGAATTTCTTAAACAGTTAACTATGTTCAAGAGCACTTACTCACTTTGTGGAAATATCAATTTGTATTCTTAACGCTTACCCGATGTAAACTTAAATTCGACGGAGGGCACGAACCGCAGTTTAGTCTGAGCACTACTAGCGTACGACGGTGTGCTCACAGTTGGCTTCGAGTCGCTCCCATAGTTATTCAAAGATCCTGTGAAAAAACTAATTAAAATGAACCTAAAAAGCGCATTTAGTGGAAACAGATAGTACTACAAATTACAATAAATATTTTACGGCTTTCCCCAATTAAATGTAACATGCCGTCGTAGTGGTTCGCTGATGTAAGTCGCCCTTCAAATACAGATAATGTACTTTTATATCAAGGAAAAAGAGGCTATTAAATCTTTTCGAAGCAATAAAATATTTAAAGCAAAAATATACCTACCGTTAAAACGTGGTATTCATATTTCAGAACTAGATGATAATGGACCGTGTTGTGCAAAAATGACCCACAAAAACACCAAAAGAAATTGTTAACACTACAATCTATATATATAAAAATGAAACCCGTTTTCCGTTGTCATCGCATCACGCGTGAACGGCTGGACCGATTTCGCTAATTCTTTTTTTAGAATATTCCTCGAAGTACGAGGATGGTTCTTACGGAGAGAAAAAAATGAAAAATTGTCTGAAAAAGTCTAAAAACAACACTTTTCTGTACACCCATACAATCGATTCGTAATAATACTTAAAAGTCAATTTGAACTTTAATACCATACCATAAAGTTCAAATTTTAGTGGAGAGGTTCCGGGAAGGCAAAACAATTGAGTGTCGTTAGTATCTACTGGTTCGATTTGAAAAATTCTTTTTGACGCTATGACCAATAGGAGCGGAGCAGAAATGAAAAATGTTTAAAGCCGGGGAAGTTGGTATCTCAGAAACTACTGGTTCGAATTGAAAAATTCTTTTAGTGTTGACCGACGGGTGGAATGATGGGGTGACTGACGGGGTGACAGACGGGTTACAGACGGGGTGACAGACGGGTGACATGCGGGGTGACAGACGGGTGACAGCCGGGGTGACAGATGGGTGACAGGCTGGGTGACAGATGGGGTGACAGGCGGGGCGACAGACAGGGTGACTGATGGGGTGACAGGCAGGGTGACTGTGTCAGGCGGGGTGACAGGCAGGGTGACAGACAGGGTGAGTGATGGGGTGTCAGCCGATGTGACAGACGGATTACAGACGGGATGACAGACGAGAAGACAGACGCGGTGATAGACGGGGTCACAGACGGGGTAACATGCGGGGTGACAGACGGGGTGACCGACAGGGTGACTGATGGGGTGACTGATGGGGTGACTGACGGGGTGATAGACGGGTTACAGACGGGGTGACAAACGGGGTGACAGACAGGGTGACAGACGGGGTGACAGATGTGGTGACAGGCAGGGTGACTGATGGGGTGACAGACGGGTGACAGACGGGTTGACAGACGGGGTGACAGACGGGTGACAGGCTGGGTGACATGCGGGGTGATTGACGGAACCGCACCGAAGTCACGTACTATCTCTCGAAGTTTAGCAAAACATATCATTACCTTTTTAGAATTATTGTGCTATAGGTGCCTACGACTCACTCTATCAACCCTCTCTCTCATACGCAGACGAAGTTGCGCGGGTCAGCTAGTTATACATATTAATGGTATAGATAGATCATGTTGGCATCGATAATTTTTTTTGATTGTCGAAACGTACTCCTTTAATCGTAGAACTGTAAATGTATCGATAATTTTCAGTACTTTACCGACGTTCGAGTTGCCACTGCTCGCATTGTTATTACTGTGGTCACTCAGTCGACCGTTGTTGTTCAAGCCAATCTCGAACAGAGGCAACTGTTGGCTCGTTGTTGAACTGCTCGATAGAGATTCTGTAAATTGGTGTATATTATAAATGGTGATTATAAATATTATTCATAATAATATTAGGTAAACTCAAAGGTGGTTAATATGTGCAATTCTATTTTACATTGCTGGGTATAAATCATGCTTTTCATTAGGCGTAAACCACAGAGAGAAGGCTTAGAGTGGGGAAAGGAAATATCAAACCTCCTCAAGAAGATAATCCATTTGCATACAAAATACAGTACAGTAAGATCGAAAATCGCAGAACGCGGACGTTGAAGTGCTGTCATGGATTCGTATGTGGGTTGTACTGCGATTTGCGAGCTTGGTGTTTTTGTATTACATTTTGGTAGAATGCTACGTCCTCAAAACGAGTCACGTCTTTTCTATGCGTATTGCGTCTTAGATTTTGGGTATTGTTATCCAATTGGGTCGATAAAAAAATAAAATTGCAGTGAAGTTACCTCTCTGGGCGGAAAGAGGTGCAGAGGGATGGTCGGGGGTGCGTGGGATCCCACCTGCGCCTGCGCGCCCCACCAGCATGGAGATGAGCGAGGGCCGGTGCTGCTGGTGCTTCTCCTGCGCGCCCGACGAGCGCGGGAACACTTCCGACGCACGCTTGCCACCAGACTGACCCAGGTTTTCTGATATTTGGTCTGAGTGTAATTGGAGTAACATTAAGCAAGTACATCATGATAACATACAAAATTGTGTTACTGAAAGCCAAAATTAATTGCAGGCGTCAAACTAAGCATCCAACAAAAGTCGATACAAGCAGACGAAAGTTGCAGATAAGCTTCAAATGCAAGTTTGGTAATCTGAGTCTGCATAATTTTTTTTCGCGTGGGAGCATGTACGAGCCTATAATGCTTGCACAGCAACTTTCGATTACGCATATGTGATCGATAATATTTAGTCGTAACAAAATCTTCTTCGAGCGCTTATGTGCCGATACGTAACTAACTTATAACGTAAGGTGCGACTCGGATAAATAAACTTAAACGTTTATTAACAATAAACACGTTAAATTAAATAGTGGTTTGGTGTTTATTTAGTTTATAGTTAGTTAACAAGCTAACTACAACAACACACAACATAATTAACGGGGACCGTCAATGGCGGAACCCTAACATCTATGCTTTAGCAGTACCTAATATAATCTAGAACTTGAGAACTTTTACTTTTTAATATTCCTTGTATCTCAACCTCCCAAGGCCAAAAGAATTTATCGATATATGATGATTAATTTCGGGAGACACTCGCACGGTATTACTGCAGCCAGGCAGAGATATTTTATCGTCCTTTGCCTCCGAACAAGCCTATGTGATTGCTCAGAGATTTGCATCAGGAGTATCATGGCTGGTTCAGTGGGATTACAGTATTGTTGTTGGGCACCGTATTTGCACTGGTCGTGCGTGTCGCGCAGGGCCCGCAGCTCCTTGGAGAGGTCCCCGAGCAGCGCGCCGCGCGCGCGGGCGGCGGGCAGGCGCAGGCCGCGCACGCGCTCGCGCACCACGAACTGCATGTGGCGCTCGTTGTCGCCGATGGGGGGTTGGGACAGCTGCACACGGAAATGGTACATTTTTAACATGTGTAGTATATAAATATCGATATTTTTTATTTCGATTTATCGAGGTATCGATATCATATTATAATGCTTTCCTGACTTCAAATGTATAGCATGATAATGTAAATAATACTAATTTTAATCTAGAGTTGTGTAAAACAGTTATAAGTGGTTTTTTTACATGCCTACGTGACTAATAAATATTTGATTTATTTATTATATATTTATATAATTTATAAGTTCAAAGTTGATCAATTTATGTTGTAGGTACGCAAGAACTACAAAATGGCACTTCAAGCTATCAGAAAAGTCAATAATCAGAAATTTAAAAACACAACAGATGACTTCAAAATTGATCCGATCGTGGCCAAAGTTATATGGAACCACCCTGGAAACCGTTTTATCGAACACAAATCAATCCAAAGAATCGTGAAAATTCGCCCACATTTGGCGAATATATCGTGTAGCATATATAAAAAAAAATACAGACGAATTGAGGACCTTTTCCTTTTTTTTTAAGTCGATCGAAAATAAAATGTGAGTCCGGAGTGTCGTTTTTCTTCCACAATCAAGGCCTTTGAGACAAGCAACGTCTGCATGTGTATCGCACCTTGTGCACGATGAACGGCTGCAGCAGTATGTAGAGCGGCGTGCGGTATGTGACGACGTGCTCGAGGAAGTCCCACAGGTGGTGCGCGGCCTCGTTGCGGCGGCCCAGCTCGCGCATGGCGCGCGCGATGCGGCCCCACTCGCCGCACAGCTCGCTCGAGAAACACGCGCACACCACCTTCAGAGCTGGCGCGAGGAACAAGATATCTTATTTAGGGGTCATTTTTCATTCATTTTTGTGAGGTAGGGCCAGGCTGCAGACAGTTACGTGTACAGCATGAATGAATCGACTCGTCTGGTTCGATACTACTGTCTTACAGAAAAACGGCGTAAGAAAAGTGGCATTTCGCTGTTGCGTTTCATTTGGTGAATAAGATTTTCGGTAGTCCGATTCCGCCCCTCTCTTTACCAATCCCAATTTCCCTCCTTTTAGGTTGGCAATTCACCCATGATTATTTTTGTGAGATCACTTAACATCAGGTGACCCATCTGCTCGTTTGACAGGTAATGTATGAAACATCTATTAAAGTTTCAAAATGATCCTTTAGATTACAGGTGTTTATTGAAATAAAAACGGGTTAAAAATCGATCCTCATTGTAATAACAAAAGAACATGCTTATGTTACCAACAAAATTGGGCGGGTAGTGCTATATTGCTTACTCTCTTGCACGTATTTGTATTGTTCTAATTATTCGCTATCATATCATCAAGTGTATCTAGTTAATTTCTTTCTGGACAATACTAAATACATATTTTATTAGCATATTACAGTATTTCAATTATCACACAAATTAGTATATGTTTCATCAAGGAACCGTATAATAATTTATTGGTCCTTCGATCCGGATATGTGTATAATGTTATTGCAGTTCTGACCGAGGAACGCGATCCTGTAGAGCTGGTTGGAGAGGCGGGCCGTGTTCCTGGTGTCGCGGCTGCCGGTGAAGGTGAGCGAGTTGGCGCGCGCGTCGGCCGCGAGCTTGTTGACGGCGAGCTGGCCGGGCGGCGCGGGCGGGCACAGCGCGCTCAGTACTACCGACACCAGGTAGCTCACGTCCGACTGGCGCAGCGGAGGCACGTCTGCACATACACATTACACAAGTCGCTCAATAATACTTGTATGATAAAACGGAGCATCTCTTGCGGTTACGTGAAGAACGTTTTTCATAAAAAATATGTTACGTTACCGCTAGGGAAAAATTTACAGTTGAGCACCAATTTAATGCATTACTGACACGGACGCGCACACACATTTAATAACCAAGTTAGCCCAGCCCATTTATTCCAGAGTTACCAAAGTTAGTGAAAACTATCCATAGATGACATCAAAAACTAGTAACAATATCGATATTGCTATTGATAGTATCGATACTAGCGGTATAACAAATTAACTAATACTATTGATAGGAAGCAATAATATAGGGTAGCAATAGTGTTGGGTGTATTTTTACTTTATTATTCATTTATTGATATGCTATCGATAGTTTAGCCACCAGCGACTATCGATAGACAATTCTAATTTATACTAAAGGAAAAATTGTATTGCGTTGCTCTACTATTCATAAACACTTGTGGTACCTTTTCTGCCACTCCCAACTCTCATGCAAAGCGGCATGAACAAATTCATCAACATGTTTTCGGTCTTCTCTGCTGTTGGGAATATAGCGCTGCCGCCACACATTTGCTCCAATGAATAACTATCCTGTAAACAAGATCACGGAATTATTATGTGCGAATAATGAAACAGTGAAATACTCTGATACCATTGCAAATTCTTTCTTATACTGTTACGCATACGGTTGATTAATTTATAACGCTCGTTCTTCGTGGCTTCATATTAATTTTGCTATTACATTAGTTATGATTTGGGCGATAATTAATTACCCCAGTATTGATAACTTGCAAAGCGATCAATAGAACAACAGTGCTGCAGAAATGCGGCGGCGGTGGTTGCGACATCAATGCAGCTGTAGCGGACGATAGATTCTCACCAGTGTTGTTATCAGACACTATTAGAGTCTGCAACAATATAACGACATTTAAATAAAACTAGTTTTTATGGCTTAGATCGCGGTTTGTTTTTATTTATAGCCCCGTTTCGAGTCTGACCTGTGACTATGAAGACCGTAAAGCTTCTTTCCTGCGACATACTCTTAAAAGTGTGTTGGGCCGAACTCACATTAAGAGGTGGGATAAGGAGAGGTAGAAAGAAAGAACTGTTATTTATGCCACTTTTTGAAAAACTTTTTTAGGTTAAATAGATACTAACCTGTATGGTGTTAAGAAGTGTTTTCATTTGCGGCCAATGCATTATGTACGGACACCGTATCATAGTTTCGTATACTCCTTTAAGCAGCTCCGCCGCAGAGTCCCAATCTGTGTTTCTCTGCAGGAACAAGTTGTTTTTATTATTGTTTTGTAGACATAATCAGAATAATAGACGTTTTATGATTAAATTAATGAAGTAATACTATCAAATATTGGAGGTAATTTTATAAGTTCGCTTAATAATTAAAAAGGTCATAAGCCATTTAAGGTACATCTAGCAGGAGGAGTAACTGTCAAATTATGTACACACTACAGACAAGGTCGTAACATCACCTATGTGTATGTTTTAATGGTGCAAACGCCTAGGCGTCAGAGTTAAGTGTTTTTTATTGGCTTCTTTGGTTTAGTGGCAGTGTATATTGACAAACTAATGGATCGATATGTTCTGGGTTTGAATTCGACGTCGGGCAATACTATTTTTCTGACACGATTTCCTTGTAGCTAGATTCCAGTGGAGTTGAGCGCAAGGAGGCAGCCTTGTTTTTTTTGCAACATTATTTAAAAAGTATATTCATATTGTAGTGTGACAGGGACGGGTCGGTGTAGGAAAGAAGGGAAGGGTAGAGTGGGGAAGAGTAGGGTAGGGTAGGGAAGGGTACAGAAGGGTAGGGAAGGGTACAGAAAGGTAGGGTAGCGTAGGGAAGGGTACAGAAGGGTAAGGTAGCGTAGGGTAGGGTACAGAAGGGCAGGGTAGCGTAGGGAAGGGTAGAGAAGGGAAGGGAAGGGGTGTGTCAGTCGGTAGTCGGTACCCGTATGCTCGGCTTCTTGGCGATCTTGAGGAAGACCTTGTCGAGCCTGCGCAGGATGGTGAGCAGCGGTGCGCGCAGTGCGTCGTCGGCCCAGTCGGCGGCCGGCAGCACCTGGCTCATGTACCGCTGCAGGCCGCGGCACGCCATCGACTCGGGGTCGTACGGCGACACCTTCAGCAGCGCGTGCGCTATGTCGGCCAACCGCTGCGCACGCACCCGCATCACTTACCATCGTGTATTAACAATTCTATTTTTTTTATAGCAGCGACTGGCAAACGAGCAGATGGGTCACCTATTGGTAAGTGATCTCCACCGTCCATAGAATCCCAAGACACAAAAAGAAACGCGACAGCAAGCTGCCACTTTACGTCGGTTTTCTTTGAGATAGTGGTCTCCAACCGGTCGAGCAGACCTATTCGTGCAGTAGACGTTACTGTCTACAGCGTGGCTCTACCACTTAAAACACAATACTACCCAGTCGCGACACAATAACAATAAATAAATAACTGACTTATGTTGATTGCCGAGTAATCTAATAGCTCTTCAAAGGTAAAAACAAATCATAATATAACATAAGCTCCCTGTATCCCCCAAGGGGTAGGCAGAGGCGTACTAGCGAACTAAAACACCCACATTTCGGTGAGCTTATTTCCGTCCCAGATATGATAGAAGGCGAGCCTATTGGTGGCAATAGGCTCGACCCATACCATATCTCAAATCGAGTCTTGAATCTGATCCAATATAAATCGGGCACAGATTCTAGACTCCGAGCTAATACTAAGTAGAAAAACCCAGTACCATTTTACCCAAAATGGGGATCAGATTCAAGACCTCAGATCAGTAATTGTGCCATGCACACAAACTATTCCACCAAGGTAGTCAGTAATAGTAAATAGAAACCAGTTATAGTAAGAAAATATGGGTGAAAATGTATGAAAAAAATAAAAAAAAAAAGATTTATACAAAAAACAATAAATCAAAAACATAAGCTCACGCCTGTATCCCAGAAGGGGTAGGCAAAGGCGCACTAGCGAACTAGAACTCCCACATTTCGCCGAGCTTAGCTAGTAAAAAAAAAACACAAATTAATATTTTATTAATGTGCGCATGCACCATGTATAATAATTACGACACATATTGTGTACTTACAACATGCGACTTGCTGTCTAGTAACTCAACAGGCTTCCCCTCACTGCCACCACTTCCCTTAGACCCGTTGAGGTCCAATAACCTCGTAGAGGCTCGTCCGATGAAGTCACCCACCAATGACAACAACACGTCGCGAGGACGTCGATACTCCGCACGGATCAGCTGAGCATCAGATAACTAATAGTAACACTTTAGTACACAGAACAATTGCTGTTCATTCCTATGTAGTCTTTATTTGACGCTCCACCTGTGTGGAATTATTTCTCTTTATGTTTTAGAGACTAACTATTGCATATTATTTTACGGGATAAAAGTAGTCTATGCGTTAATCCAGAGTATCAAATATCTACGTACTAAATTTCATCAGCCGTTTGAGCGTTAAGAAGTAACAAACTTACAATCACACTCACAAATTTTTGCCTTTATAATATTAGTGTGATGTGATAAAAGTTGCCTAAGCCACCTACTAGCGTATAACCTATACGTTTCCAAAATCATGTATACATAATTATAAAAAACATAATAGTGAAATTCGATTTGTCTAATTTGATTTGCCTGGGATTAGATCCCCCAGAGGAGAGTTGACGTCAAGTAGGTGGTCGCAAAAACTAAGCCAAATCCTTTATGCAACATGCTTGAAAAAGTGTGTTATGCCGACTCCACATTAAGGTGGGATAAGGGCAGATAGAAAGGACATAATGGAATACTAGTATGTTGATAAATATGTACCTCAGAATCTTCAGTGCCGCTAAATTCAGGTACCGGCATCTTGGAATTATCGAATTTTGAATGTGATTCTTCAAACGCTATTATAGTAGCGGCGCCTGTACGTGGACCAGTTCTTTGGGAAGAGCCTTTGTGTTCAGGCGAAGTTCTATAAGGGCCGTTATACGATCTGAAAAAGAAAATAAAGATTCATCATAAATCACACAATGGTCATGATTTAAAACATTGTATATAGTAAAGTCTGCAGGTAAGCTTTAAGATGGTTCTATAAACTTCTTTTTTTAAAAAAGTGGCTTTCACCAATTTTAAGGTAAATAGAGCAATTATCAAGTTTTCGGAATGACCATAAGACCCATTTGTGGACGATTTCAAGGTCCTGCTGGGATTATGGCGGCAATTCCTTTCAGTGCGATGCCTGTCAGATGACTTTCACTCAGCGAATCAACCGAACAAAGCCAGCACTACGCAAAAATTATAAAAGATCTGAGGTTAAAAAGTTCCCACATTATACTGTCCATCTTCGCTGAAGTTTGGTGCCTAAAACCACATCCCTTTAAAACAATAAACACAACTCTAGACAATAATAAGACATAATTGTAACAAGCGACGCCCACCCTGTCAGACTTCCTGTCAGAATTTAAAAAATATCTTAAATACTAATACTTAAAACTTTATATTGTTAAAAATTAAACAAATTTGATAAGCCGTAAATAATTTTATAAGTATCATATTAACTTAAAAAAAATATGCTTACTTAGAGAGTCCTTCACAATTATTGATGAGGGTTTTGATAGCTATAGCCAGCTGTTGAATTATTTCTTTCTCTGTTTTGCCTTCTCTGTTGTATGTAGGTAGTTGGATTTGTTTGACGTAACAGGGCAGGATAGCTTCTAGTATTATCTGTTATATACAAAATAATAATACAGGTTGTAGTGGTACGAAGCCGTTGTATTGTGAATAATTGCTATGGTAAAGATAGTCACAAAGATCCTTGAAGCCGGATAGAACCGTGCTTATACACTTCTGGTCGACATCAGATATAGGTAAAGCGGTAGTTCTTATCTATACTAGACTATAGACCTATTACTAAATATCTATAATATTTTATTACGTACCAACATCTGGTATCCCCTCATACTCTCAGCTGAATAAGACACAACCATCACGCATAAACTGATACAGTCTAGTACATTGACCATTTCTTCTTCGTCACGGTAGCAGAAGTCTATGGGTTTTAGCGGCTTTTCCTCCTTTATAAGTTCTGCTATATGAAGCGGATCTGGTGATGGTGTCTCGAGACTTAACAGTAGGTTAAAAAGACAGCTGGATTGTACCTGGTAATATAAATAGGAATAAAGTGAAAAATCTGAGACAAACATTGAATTGTGGGAATATTTCGGTTTATCATTTGCACAACTACACCATAAGGGGCGAACCATAAATTACATTACATATTAAAACGGAGGGAGGGACATCTACATAGTCACACCTCTGACAAGAAGGGTTATATCGAGAAACCAATTATATATGGTTGGCTCCTAATAAAGGTCTTTTTACCACTTCTGCAGAATAAAGAACTCATAAAAATTATAGAGCGTATGCATAGCAAAATATTTTAGGGGACGTAAGTTTAATCTAGCAATCAATATGTACGAGGTTTGCCATTTACCATAGAACATTATTACTTTGGTACGTTGTTCTTTAAAGACCTTAAGAAACTTACAAACCCGAAAGAGTATAAAATTCTCATCAATCATTACCTTACTCGCATCGCCGTAGGTAGCTTCCTCGTCCGTATCCAATATGGCGGACACTGAGCCAAACATTTGCAGAATAAACGGTTTCCTATTTAGCAAGTAGAACTGCTTTACAGCGTACTCTATTGTTGTCGTTACAAGTTTGTTCGTTTGGAAGTTTGAATATATTTGCAGTAACGTCGGCATTATCAGTAAATAGCTGAAAATAAATTATATGATTCGCAAACTCCCGCGTAATAATGTGTTACTAATCAATCTTTCAGAATTATTGTTGTGTAATACTTGAAAAGAACTGTCTTACATTAAGTGAAAAATAAAGGATATAAAAATAATGATAAAGGTCGCAGGAAGTCGCTGGATGCAGGCCGCTTCCAACAGGTCGATCTGGAAATCTTTGGGGGAGGCCTATGTTCAGCAGTGGACGTCTTATGGCTGATGATGATGATGATGATGAAAAATAAAGTCAGACTGATGTTAATGAAGTCAAATTTTCTTTATGCCTCCCATCAGTAGATCGGACGTAGCTTGTAGCTACGTTCAGGTGTGATTGCGCGCTGTGTAAATGTGCTTTTAAATTATTCTGCCAATGATTTGGAATTTAGCGTATATGGATTAGGTATTAACTTATAATTTACTATATCGATTCAAATCGACAATACTAAAGCCATAAATAATAATACCCATTAGTAGAGAAAATGCTCTTGAAGTTAGACGCAGCATTGACATAAGTAGCTATGACGTATCGCAGTATGAGAGCATCTTCACTGTGCAGCATTAGAGCTCCATTAAGCACGTTGAGGAATAAGTGGATATCTCTCGACGAGGTGAAGTTACCCGCCATCGCCTCAAACATTCGAGCTATGAGACGGACCCACCTGAATTTAGTGCGAAGTGTTAAAATGTTGTTGTGAGTTTAATAAAAAGTAGGGTATATAGAGATACAGATATAAGGTAGACAAGATTTAAGTTAGGAAAAAGAACTACAAGTAGCGTTGTAGTCCATAAAAGTATTTTTTTCTTTCCACCTTTTCAAGCATATAGCAGAAATAATTTGGCTGAGTTTTTTGATCGGCTTCCTGCCTGACGTCAATCCTTTCTGATTTTATTTGTATTCAATAAGAAAACACTATGGTCATTTTATAGCTATAAGAAACATCGATATAAGAAATCGTGACGTTACGTTTCACATATTTTAATACGTAATAGCTACAAAATATTTTAAACGTACATAAACTTATGCAAGACATCCAACCCCAATAGTGTTGTGCCAAGGGGCCCTCGACTGTACAGACAGAGGTCTGCTTCAAGCGCTTTTCGAGGGAATGACGGTAGCTTCATCAGTTCGTCATGTAGAAATACTACTCGTTGTACAACCTTTAAAAAAACATGACATTTTATAAAAAAATGCGGATCGATCCTCGAGTCTGGTGACGTGATATTAGGTTTTTTCAACTCATTATTAGCCTGGAGTTTGGAACTTGTGCCCGATATGGCGATAGGCCCACCCCTCATCACATCTGGTATGAAACTAAGCACCGCGAAATGTGAGTGTTCTAGTTTGCTAGTGCGCCTCTGCCGACCAATTCGGGGATACAGGCGAGAGCTTATAATAAAAAAGTGCAGTTACTTTTGAAATAGCCAAACCTATAAAACATGCTTGTGTTCGGTATCGTTTCTAAAAAAACAAAACGAGTAATCGACAATTCGATACTAACTGATGTCATATATAAATGTTTTAATCGAATAAAATTTGTAAACTATAATTTCTCACACACGTTTGTTATTTTTAATAGGCAAAGCAATTCGATATTACTAGGGACATGTCATACCATGTCGACATTTTTGAGTATAGCCCAGGTAAGCAACACTTTGCCGATCTCGATGAACTTGAGCAGCAACTCCTGCTGCTGCAGCTTGTTGAACGCCTCTTCCGGCTCCATATGGACGAGCCCTAGCTGCGGGTACTGAGAACGTTTGAAGAAGTAATGATCGCGCACGTAGTTCTGCGGGTTGTGGATCTGACCTGAAAGGATGTTACAGATTAAATTTATCGACTCGTCATCTCTTCTCCAAACATTTTGGTAATCGCAAAAAGGTATCTAAATTCTCCGCAACAGATAAATGTGGATAAATAAATGGAACCAACGTAACCGATTTTATGTTTATCACTTACGTGTTTTAAAATCGACGAGGAAGTATTCGTGATGCATATTTTCAGGAATGCCAAAGAAATCTAAAGACTCTTTTAATATTTGGGAAAAGATCGTGTCTTCTTGTACGGGAAACTGGGACGGTATGCTTCCTTCATTGTCAGCTGTAAAAACAATATTAGAACAGCATAAATCGTGATAAAATAAACTATTCCGCAAGATCAGAAGTAAAAGTGCGGGTCCTTATTTATGATTATTTTTTTATTACTATTTTCTTATAATAAGAAGCAATAACATTATTTTATTAAAATATAATAATAAATATGACAGAATTCTATCGATAAATATATTGATAATATGTTAGCACTTACATGGTCCGTGAACAATGATTTTTTTCGCAGCCGGTACATTGGCCGTCAGTAAAATGGATGCATCACATTGCTCCTTTCGTAATATCTGTTTTAAATCTTTGAACATTATGCCGTGGACGCTGTGTACCACCTAGAACAACCATGCTAACATTATCTACGTGTAACCTAACCTAACAAAGGCATCACTGTTAGATATGGACATCAGAGTTCTCAACTGACTTTAACTTTGTCACTAATTATACTGCCTCGGTGGCGTAGTTGTATTACGGTACGACTATTGTCCTGAGATCTCGGGTTCGATCTCCGGGTCGGGCAAAGTGATATTGGATTTTTCGATATCAGTGCGAAATCTGGAATTTGTGCCCGATATGCGATAGGCGCACCTCCTATCACATCTGGGAGAGAATTAAGTTCGGCGAAGTGTGGGTGTTCTATTTTGCTAGTGCGTCCTTTTGAGGATACAGGCGTGAGCTTATGTTTATGTATATGTTATACTTTCCGAGACTAATGATTTATAGCCAATCTTGGAGTAGAATAGAATACGATGCGACTGCTATTATAATATTCTGACGAGAAGTCCCTTATTTCAAAAATAAATAAATCCGAAACCGGTAGTGGCTAATTTCAGGGCGCTCGACCTATTTACTATCTCTTTTGCTACTATTAAAGTTTAAATCAATTGTCAATTATTATGTAAAATTATTATCTAAAATTTAATTATTTATGAATGATCATACAAAACGAAAAGTAAATATAACGAAAAGTAAACAATTTAGTGTTTTTTGCTTGCGATCTTAATAATTTTCCGTCCGTTTCTTATGTATCGTGTATCAAAGCGACATAAATATGAAGTTGTTGATGTGTGCGTCATTGTGCCGACCCCCAATGAAGTAGAATAAGGACTGGTAAAAGAAGAAAACTGAAGTGGCAAACACTAACCATCCACAGTATAGACAAGGCGGCTCCGACGAGCCTCTGTCCCTCCTCATGCGGACTCCTCACGTAGAACATGACGTATCCGATGATGTAGTTGTAGAGCGCGAAGGCGGCCTGCTGCGGCAGCCGCGGGATGAACCGGATGAGGTGCCGCAGCAGCTTGAACATCTCGTCCTGGTGGTCGCGGGTCAGGCGCTCCAGCACGTGACGCAGGAACAACGCCGAGTCTTCCACCAGACATCCCCAGATCACCTGGAAGGAAAACATTTACAGCCTCCGTGGCCAAGCTGGCGTGTAGCCGGCTGTAAAGCGGGAGGCAAGTTCGATTCCCGCACTGAGACAAATTTTCGTGTCATCCACATATATTTATTTCGGGTCTTTGTGAGATCTAGAGTCTCTCGTAGTTTCTGCTACTCACGATACAGGTTAAACCTAGGGTCTAGGGTCAGGACTATGTATGGCTGTTGGATGTACAACATAATTAATAACTAGTTGTTGCTTGCTGCTTCGTTCCCGAAAAGCCTTTCTTCCGCTCGAAAATAGAAACGTAACTGAACTTTTAAAATCTGAAAATGCTATTAGAAGCTACATTATCAGTCCCTCACTTTGGAGGACGCAAAACAATGTAAGTAGACGTTAAATTTACCTTTTGCAATATTAATACAGACTATAAAAGACAACTCTACATTCAACCCATTTGTGTGTTATGCCAATGACATCTTTATCTTTACTTTATCAACAATGAAAATACAAAACTCAAATATTTCGAAGTAGAATAGAATATATTATTTCGAGAATCGATTCTGTGTTCAGTGCCAAAATACTTGTTATACATACTATGATTTTCTTTTAGGGACGAACCTGATATGCAACTTCATAAACCGAGCAGCCTTCTCTTGACACGGCCGCGTCGTCCAATAAAGACACTATTTCAGCGACAGCGGAGCACAGTGTAGAGGGGAACAGTGCTGCAGCCACTTGTGTATGATGAGAACCGCGAACTCCTTCCACCATCTCTTCGTCAGCTGGAGCTGTTTCACAGCATAACTTATTTATATGGGGTTTGTGTTGACTGTCAATAGCATTACTCCCTTACTTATTAAAAAATAACGAACTTCTTAACTTTATCAACAAGTTTGTCCCTTTCATTTTCAAACAAAATTATCAAAAAATTAAAAACAAGTTCTAGAAATTAGGTAGGTATAGAAATTAATTACCTACCTACATTTAATTTTACAATCGATCATCAACAACTTAGAATACTCAGTGAAACGGTACATAGATTTTCTTTCTGAAAATATATTTTACGCATACATCTAAACGAAGCAGCTATAGCTCAGTTGGGAATGGTACGGACTGCCGAGACGAGTGTTGGAGGTTCGAGACCAACTCCAAAATGGAGCATACACGTCTGACTGCTCTATGTTAAGTGTGTTTTTATTGTGAATTATCGCTTGTTATAACGGTGAAGGAAAACATCGTGAGGAAACCTGCATACCCGAGAATTTCTCCACAAGAAATTCGAAGGTATGTGAGGTCTACCAACCCCCTTTAGGTCAGCGTAGTAGACTAAGGCCTCATCTCTTTCATTAGTAGAGGAAGCCCGTGCCCAGCAGTGGGAAAAAATCTAAACTAGAATACCAACAATGTCTACAGCACAAGTCGGCTTCTCAATCTCACAGAAAACCGATGTAAAGTGGCCCCTCCTGTAAAATTAGTATTGCACCCATGATTCTGTTGGTATCACGAGTGTCTATTATTATCGAATGTATAATGCTAACCATGACATACCTATTCGTTTGCCAGTTTGTTTTAAAAACATATAATTCATAAAGAGGTGCATACGGTAACAAATAAAAGAGCCACAAATTCTTACGTTCTATATGGTCATCGGCGGCATGGTCCAGGGCCGGTTCCCGTGCCGCCTGCCTGGTGATGGGTATGGTGGTAATTAGAAAGCTTTCACGTTCGGCGCGTTTTTTATCGTTTCGTTGCTGAAGTGCGCGTTTTATCGCCTCAGTCTGCTGTTTCTTGCGGGTTTTCGTTGCTGTCACTAGAGATCGCTGTTTAAAAAAAATATCGAGTGTCATCAGCAACATTCCAGCTAGATGTTGGCGCCCAGGATAATATGTCGATAAAAACTCTTTTGATCATAGGCTGCGAGCGCAAAAACGGCCTAACCCATTTGTTGACAGAAATCTGTATTTCGATCAACAGACCAATGCGACATCGGAACTGACCAATCCGCACGTATCCCGTGCAGTGGCGACGGGTGAAAATTTTTAAAAAGGAAAGCCAACGTTAGTTTCTAACATAACATACGACAGCATCTAACATAATTTCTTTAGTGGCGTGGTCGTGTTGTATAAACCCTTCGCCACTGATCTCGTGCTGAACAATATCCCTCTCGCTCACATCCACGCAATGATTTTATAAATATTTGAACAACCAATTGAGAAAAATGTTAGATAGGCCGTTATTGCGCTCGCTGCATAAAATATATATTAGTTTTTAGTAAAACTCACATGTCTTTCCTGATTTAGTGTCATCTCCATATCTTTGTCTTTGACTTGGGGACTCCATGGTGGGTCGACGACTGCTAGCGACTCGATGCCAATCTTAGGTGACGGCAGTGTGAATTCGATTCCTGGTGGTGGTACTTTGAACGTCATGGACGCGCCTTCTTCCATACGCGGCCATACTTGATATCGGAGTTTCCACATTACTTGAAATCTTAGTATTGCATTTATCCTGCAGAATAAAATAATCGACACTGAATTGATTGTCCCATAATAAGACAATAGTAAAAAACAATCGAGAATTTTATTTTCTGCCGCCAAGATCACCATCGTTATGAGATGCATATTTTATTGTTTGAGATACATCTAAATTTATCGTCACTTATTTTAATTTTATTCGAAAGTATCGATAAAATTCTATCGACACTATAATAATTTAATTTCTTTTTTTGACAAAACGCATCTGTTATTCTAGTACTAAGTATGTTCCCTGATAGTGGAGGCCTCGTAAAGCCACTCGCTTTAAGCCTATACTGGTGAAATCTACCAACCTGACTCCAGGGTCGGCGTGTTTGAGATCATTGTGCATGATCTCGGTGGCGGTATGCGGTGCTTTAACAGCAGCCAGTATGAAGAGTGCGGCGGCGCACGAGCTCAGCTCCCTGTCGGGCTCCAGCAGCAGCTGCCAGGCGACCGGCGCGCTCTCCACGAACATGTCCTCGCTCATTGTGGTCGCGCCCTTAATCAACGTCGCCAGGGGGGTATGGAAAGCATCGCGGACCTGATTACGCAATGTGTGTATTAAGGCACGCACACATACATATACACAAACACACACACACACACACACACACACACACACACACACACACACACACACACACATATACACATGCTACACAAAAATGATGCTGTTTAGATTATTTATGTTGTCTCCTGGAACAATGTGTCATAGACAAAAATGTGTAACGAAACCATATTTTGTGCAAGTGTTTTTGTATAGTGACGCGCACCTTTATGTTCTTTTCATATCGGGTAATATATATTGATGCTGTGACAGTAAGCATGAGATACAGAAAGTAGTCATCGGTAACATGCAAATATCATGAATGAATATTTGTCTGTATAAAACGAACAGGGGGGTTACCACCACCTCTTATAGCAGTATTATTAAGTAAGTTTAGTTCGTTTTGTACGGGAATCGGTACAAGTAAGATTATAATAATACTGCTATAACAGGTAATAGTAACCCTCCAGGCGGTCATATTTCATCAAAGTATTAACGAGTGAAACAAATGAAATAAATTCGATAGCGACCTGTCCCTTCAAGTACTTGAGTATGTGCGGGGGCTCGGCGGGCGGGTAGGGCAGCGCGGCGGCGGGGCGCGCGGCGGGCGGGGGCTCGTGCGCGACGCTCGGCTCGCACGCCGCGCGGTACGCCAGCCCCGCGCTCTCTATCACCGACCTGTCGATCCTGAACGACGACGAAACAAAATAACTACTTCAATCGACTTCAAAACTAATCCGATCGTGACCGAATTTATATAGAACCACCCTTGAAATAAGTTCTATGGAACCCAAAAATTGCCTTGAAAATCGGTCCTTATTTGGCAAAAATATCGCGGAACATACGTAAAAAATACAGACGAATATAATTCCACCTCTTTTTTAAGGTGATCGAAAAATAAGGACTTACTATCATTACGAAATGCCTAATGTGTGGAGGGAAACCAAAATAGAGACTTGGCGAAAAAAAAATCCCAGTAATATAGTAGCTAGGCATATTCTTCACATTCCGAAATTAAAATTATGATAAATAAGACGCCGTAAATACGGTTTCTGAAAATCACTACACTATTTATACATTATTTAAATCTTATGACTCCGTGACAACTAAAATGTACACAAATCGTGAACTGAAAATGGCGGACCTGGCTGCAAAGTAAACAAGGATATTCGAAGTTATGCCAAGTCCTTTATATTTTTTGTCACTAATCCTAACACACCATCGATGATTCAATTAAGAGCTACCGCTTTGTTTATCGAGCAGAAGTGTGTAAGCACTGTTCTATCCGGCTTGAAGGACCCTGATAGTCATCAGGGTTCTTCGAGTCTTCATAGTCCTTCGACGATTCAATATAATTTGTGATAGACATGTCATTATTCTATATCCATTATGTAATTAACAATACAAACATTTCGACCTATCCAAAGAATAAAGTTACATATGATAATGAATCGAAATTGCTTTTATATTTTTTGTAGCTTAAATTGACCTGTATATATTTAATTAGTGTTTTTTTTTTAAAGTTATGACATAAGAACAAGTTAAATTATGACATAGCTTACAAAAAATATATACTAGTTAAATATACAGATCAATTTAAGCGCAGAAAAATAAGAAAGCAATTTCGATTCATTATCATATGTAACTTTATTCTTTGGATAGGTCGATTTATAAAGTGAGGCTTACCTATCAGTGGAATGTTCTGATGGTTTCCTTGTGCGACGTCCGCGACGAGCCACACCAACTCCCTCTTCAGAACTTGTAGTATTTATTTCGGGTCCAAATTTCTCGCCATAAATCTGTACAAATATTTTCACTCTATCAAATTACACCTATAGTTACCATTATTATTCAGAAATTCAGAAGAATAATAATAGACTTGCCTTCTGCACGGACTTCATAAGTCTTATACTGGCTCGCATGTTCCGTCGGAAACAATACGGATGACAGAAATTTTGATGGCAGCACACATAATTGAACGAGTTTAAAAACTTCACCATTACCTGTCGAATGAAATTACGGTTTTAAAATCGATTATTGAACATTCATTTCATTTAAAAATAACATGTTATGAGTATAATATCTTACTTTTAGCCAGGGGAAGCCCTTGTTGGTATCTGGTGGGTCTGTAGAATTACTATCGGGACTGTCCGGGGGATGATCATGGTCGTCTGAGAGTACCCCGGGACTTTCCTCGCCCCCGCTGTCGACTTCGTTTGGCATTATTACCGTTCCACCTACGATATACATTTCATTCTTACTTAATGATTATAGAGATAGTTTGGTGTGTGCATGTTTTCATTATGTATGGGTGAGTTTGTGAATACATGTTACATACTGTTTATAGTTATAAAGCCACACATATAAAAAATGCGATTCTTACCAGCTCCGGGATAAATTTCAGAGGTGTCGCTCCTGTCCGATAAAGAAGAAACCTTTCGTCTGCTTTGTATCGAGTCAGATCTTCTGTTAATGACTGTCAACAAAATATATATTTTATAACATTATTTATAATGGGAATTGAGAAAGTTAATATATTTAATAGGTATCCAATGCTCATAAGTGAGTTGATATTAAGAGTAGTCTAATTAATATATGAATATTATATGTAATTATCTTTCCACTTGTCCTTACTCCACTCCAATGTCGGGTCGGTGCCACGCACCTTATCAAAAAAAAAAAAAAATTCGGCTTAGTTTTTACGACCGGTCATTTATCTGACTTCAAACACCTATGGGCATCCTGTTCCGGGCAAAGTGTTAGAAAAATCACATTACCAAACTTAGGACACCACGGTTTACAGCCCATATACACTGGCACTAGACTAAGGAAGCGACTATCATCCCCAGCGCTATTCTATCAAAACAGTCTTACATTCCTCGACATCCCTGTTGTCCTTCTGCCTGAGCTTGATGGATCGTCGCTTGAAGGAGCCGTAGGCGTTGTGCGCCTGCTGCGTGTTCCGGCGCGGCATGCACGCCTTGCCGCGCGACCCCAGCCTACCCTTCTTATCGTCGATGGCTGTCGGTATCGCGTCTGCTAACTGAACGACAAAAATAGATGTTTACCGATAAACATCGTTTAAAAATAGTTTTAATGGTTTTAAAATGTGCTATTTTGGATCTAGTCATTAATACTGAAATCATCGAATTTGATGCAACTGCTACGGACATTGGTGCTCAGACGGCTTGATGTGACAGGTTGATATATTAAATGACTTTTATGCCACTTAATTTTTACGATCAGCTTTCAGTCCTAGGCAAATCGCTACGACCGACTTAGGATTTGGACCGAGGACCCGGGCCCATATACGCTGTCACTGTACCAAGAAGGCGATGAAGGCGTGCTATATTAAATTACTATTTAAGAATATTTGTTCGAATCGAGACAAGATGCCTTCGGCTCATATAGGCGTACGTCTAACATTATCAAAATAACATACATTATCACACAAATGTATTATTAACAATACTAAACTTACCGTGACATTGCTTCCTCCAGAAACATTCTCAGGTTCGTGTAGAACAAAGGATATTTTTCTCTCTGTCTCAGCGCCTGCGATCGATTGCAGACTTTGTGCAGACGCCTGCGAGTGACCCATACTCGATAACGCCATGCTCCACCGACGATTTGCCTCTCTACCATACATTGTGCCTTATTACCTTTTTAATTTATCGATATAGTTCTAGGGGTGGAACGCAGCTATGGAATTAGCTTCTATGTTGACACTATTCAATCGAGTTTGTTCATTGTAATAATCTGCATGCCAATGTAGCAAAGCGATCTTAATTCGTACTCTAATTTTAGCTAAACTATATTTCGATTTATATTAACTATTGGAAAAATTTAATTTGGAAAAGGTGTATAATTTATAAATCGTGTGGAATTAAATATTTGATTCATGTTAAAGTGGACTGTAACTTAATTTCATGCATGTTAATTGTGCATAAGCACGTATTAATGCATCATATTATTATTTTTTACAAAACATAGAAATTACATAATTGCAAACGTCGCATTGCCGATTACAATACCCAATTCGAAAAAGTAAATATAAGAAAAAATATCTGAATCGATTGCAATCAAAAGTGCCACATTTGCAATGTTACTTAGTGCCAGATAAGTCGTTAAGTGATCAATATTATTCGCTACCTAAATTATTAAATTCGATAAGTGAAACATTGCGCAGTTTTCCTGTCATAGTGTACGTATCTGTTTGTATTATGTACATTCTATATACACATGCACGCGCAGTGTTGTATGCAAGGGAACATGCATTAGTTTTTAGTAAACATACTCGACTGGCATTAATGTGTGTTGACTGCTAAGAGCCCTGTTAAAACAAAAGCTGCATCAAATATCACTTTCCAACATTTCATTATAATAAACTGATAATAATAAACTCACTTATTGTTACATAACAATCGACGTTTTTCCATCCACCTTTGCACAACATAACGACAAAAAATAAAAATGTTTTACACCAACACATTTCAACTACTTACCAAAAACGAACGCATTTTGTAGCTTTTCATTCCATACCTGTAAACTCTGTCCCAGGGTCCCCTCTCCTTGAGGGATGAGCGGAATGTCTTTGGCAACCCTTGGTACGTTTCGCGAAGGAATGCGGTTATTTCAAACAGTAAGACGCACGCGATAATTCTCAAAGCGCGGGGGCATTCGGCACCGATAGGTTTCCCGGGAAGGCGTATGCTCGCTACAAACATAGCTTTGGTTAGGTTGGGTTAGGTTTAGAAAATTGTATATCTTTATGATAATCTCTGTCTGGCGTAGTTGTATTCCGGTACGATTACCGTATTGAGGTCTAGGGTTTGATCCTCGGGTCGGGCAAAGTGATAATGGGTTTTTCGATTGATTTCAAAAAAGGAGAAGGTCTTCAATTCGTCTGTATTTTTTATTTATTTCAATTAGCACTACCACATCATACATATTAATCATAAAAGAAAAGAACAAAACTTAAATAATACAACTAACTAAAATATATTTTTTATGTATGTTACGTGATATCTCCGCCAGATATGAACTGATTTTAAGATTATTTTTGTTTTCGATAAAGCTTATTTCAATGGTGCTCCCATATAATAATAATAATTGGTCACGATCCGATAAGCTTTGAAGTCGGTCCGTTATGTTTTTGAACTATTCATCTAGTCAAAAAGTATTAGAGAGATATCGATAGTTTTATGCATACCTTCATCCAGAAAGTCTTCTTCTTCGTCTTGTTGTAGCAGTTCTCTTTGTCCATCAGGATCGGTAACCAAGTTTACAACTGTGTCGATATGTTTTTTGTCTTCTATCAACATTTCTTCCAGTCTGTTACCTATAGCCTATGGTTAATTGAATAAGTGCCTTAGAAAATATTATGAATTAATGACGGATTCAATTATACCATATGATATTAAAAATTTATAGGAGTAATAATGCATACTCCGAAGAGGGAAGAAGCAAATCGAGGGCTTGTGACAAGACAGGCGGATAACCGATGCAGACACAGGGATACCCCCATATACCCGTCCCAATCCCATAAAGTCATGTCGCAAGCACCTTGATAGAAGCTGGAGTACACTGGATGATCCTCGAACGCGAACTAGACAAGGAGTGTCACTATGACAGGTTTTACCACCATGACGTATACAGTGGTCTCCATCTGGTCGGATACGAATATCCTACCACCAGCTAATATAATTATAATTTAAAATGTATTGCTTGTAACTTACTTCTGCCCATTGATAGAATAGTTTCCCAGCCAGACGTTGCCTTCTTAGTTGGGGACTCATTGACACTGAAAGTATTAAGTTATGTTTAAATACTAAATACAAAATAAGTATGAAAGAATTAAGTTATGGGAGCTTTACCTGCACCTTTGATGTTAGATTTCAACCAATAAGGCCATTGCCCTTTGTTACAGTTGTGAACTAAATGAGCACATTCTAGGAGTATCGCCGCTCTTCCGACGACTACTGTATGAGGCTGAAAATATGTCAAAAAGATATTTACCTAAACAATATATCGCGATTTTGAATATATATATTTTTTATAGCAGAGACTGGCAATCGAGCAGATGGGTCACCTGATGGTAAGTGATCACCGCGAATAGACACCCTAGACATAAAAAGAATCATGGGTGCATTGCCAACCTAAAAGGAGGTAAGGGGAGGGAAAATGAATTGGGAAAGGGAGGGAGAAAATGGGCCACCGGAAAACTCACCCACCGAACGAACACGACAGCAAGCTGCCACTTTACGTCGGTTTTCTGTGAGACCGTGGTATCAAACCAGTCGAGCCGGTCCATTCGTACTGTAGACGTTACCGACTATAGCATGGATCTACCACTAAAAACTTACCATCAGGTGACTTGTCTGCTAGTTCCTAGCGATTGGAAAGGAAGGGGGCGGGGCAAGGGGGAGAACCCTTTCTCCCCCTCGCGGGGGTGGTTGATCAGGTTGCCGCGACCGTACCAAGTCCAAGAGCGCGGCCATGAAGAGCGCGTCGGGCGTGGCGCCGGGCTGCGTGGCGTCCAGCATGAGTCCGAACCGCGCCAGGCCCGCGTGCAGCGCCGCCGCGCTCACCAGCCGCCGCCGCTTCAGCACCACCACCTCCGACTCGCCGTACCCCGACCCGCCCTCCGCCGACCCGCGCCGGGACATGTCTGGACGACACGACACGTGCGTGATGGCGCGCACACACCGCCCGAACGAAGGCGAAAGAATCTAGAACCTGTTGCATTCACACAAACATTCGTTGTTGTGTGAATGAAACAGGCATAGATTCTTTCGCCTTTGTTCAAACGATGTGTACCCACCATTACACTAAGCTTACATAGGCTACTACCACCGTCACACATCACAAGAGGTCATACTACTGACTCAGAAAGTAGACGGGCATGCTATTTCATTTTTTCAGTGAATGGAAAAAGTCGATAAAAATTCTTGACTCTTTCTTTTAAGGTGGACAGTTTATGCATATTTTTTTAACTTTCATAAGACTGATAAACAATACATGTCCATCAATCAGGTATCTAAATGTTGCTACTACTGGTATCGATATTTAGTACTCACAACCACCACTAGTTTCTTCAATACTTCCGTCTCTTTTTTTTCCTATTTTCCGCAGCCCAAATCTATTCAGCCGATCTTCTACACGCTTCCGGGCTCTGTAACAAAATTGAGTTTAACTGTATTGAAATATGAAAATAAATTCTCAAAGGTAAAATTTCATAACAGTAAAAGAATAATAGTAAGAAAGTGAAAACATTGGTAGCAGCATGCACGAGTGACGCCGTGCTGCAGCGAGGGTAGTACTGTACCAGTACAGTACAGTACAGTAGCGAGTCTGACCTGTTGAGCGTGTACCCGACGCGTCGCTTGACGGGCGCGGCGCGGGGCGCGGGCGGCGGCGCGAGGGGGGCGCGCACGAGTGACGCCGTGCTGCCCGACATGGGCAGGGATTCTCCCGAGCCCCCGCCGTTACGCGCCAGTGACGCGGCCGCTGGCTTCTGACGAAACCAGTTCACTGCACCCACAGAGTAACACACTTGAAACAGTGTTTTATGAAAAATATTAGCGATTTGTTTATTGCGCCTGATGCGTATGAAGTGACACAGAAAACGATGGAATAATACGGCGGCCTATCTTTCGCCTAGCAAACTATTTTTGAAAAGCCTAAAGTTGCATATAGACGAAAAGGAAAAAATCTTTTTTCCTTCCTTTATTTCAGCCAGTACCCATAATTCTTTTATCAAGGGGTTTTATGGGTGGTAATCACTTCCAACCATGCGTCTATCCACTCCTTAAACAGTCTCTGTTAAAAAGGAAACGTATTCCGATTGAACGTAAGTTATACTACGTAATAATAAGTAGAGTAACCGATGCCGCTGATGTGGAACTTGGAGGGTATGGACTTGGAGTGGTGTATCTTGTGGTGCGGCGTGAGGTCGGCGGCGCGGTCGGCGGGCGGCGGCAGCGCGCGCTCCGAGTGTCGCGGCGTGAGCTGGTAGCGGCGCGCGCGCGTCGACAGCGGCGACTGGCTCGCCGACTCCGAGCCGCACTCCGTCTCCAACAGACTCTGGTGATGGAAACGGATTATATAGCATGAGTGCAATTAACATCAGGCGGGTTACCACCACCTCTTATAGCAGTATTATTATAATCGTTCTTCGTTTGTTTTGTATCGAAATCGGTACAAGTAAGATTATAATAATACTGCTATAAGAGGTGGTGGTAACCCCCTTGAACGTTCTTTAATATATGTAGAACATGTATTATTTCATAAACTGGAATTTATTATTTTTAAAATTCCATGGTTTTGTAAATAGAATAGTTTACTAAGTTTAATTTTGTACTTTCTGCATGTAATAGCTAATTACTGTATCGACTGGTTTGATTTTTTGAAAATTAAATATTTCTTCGTTACCAGATTTAACATAAACATAAGCTCACGCCTGTATCCCCAAAGGGGTAGGCAGAGGCGCACTAGCGAACTAGAACACCCACATTTCGCGGAGCTTAGTTCCGTCCCAGATGTGATAGGAGGCGAGCCTATCGCCATATCGGGCACAAATTCCAGACTCCGGGCTGATATGAAAAAATCCAATATCACTTTGCCCGACCCGGGGATCGAACACGAGACCTCAGAACCGTAGTCGTACCGAAATACCACCACGCCACCGAGGCAGTCAGATTTTAGTTCATGTTTTATATGACATAAGCTCACGCCTGTATCCCCGAAGGGGTAGGCAGAGACGAACTGGATCACATACATTTCGCCGAGCTTAGTTCCGTCCCCTAATGTGATAGGGGGCGAGCCTATTGCCATATTGGGCACAAATTCAAAACAAATTGTTTTATATAAAATGATTAGTCAAATACCCTAAATAAATACAGTAGCTATATTTACGTGAGCTCCAGTGGAGGATGTACTGCGCTTTTTAAACGTGAATTTCTTGTGGATACGATCATCAGGAGCGCAGCCGGAGTCCGCCCCTGTGTCTGAACCGCGTTCTTCTTCAGATGTGCGTGATATATGCCTACAAAAACATAATATAGAGACAAAACTTATACCAGAAATAAAGAAAAGTACTTTATGTGTCCACAATACTAGATAGCAGTCACAAAAAAGTAGTTACATAATATATACAGATTAAATACTCATAAAATATCTATGTGAAATTTTAAGACTTGAAAACCGACTGTAAATCAGAATCGAAAGAAATTAAAGAGTTTACTCTGTACTCTCCGGAAATCTTTTGGGGAGGCCTATATCCAGCAATGGTACGTCCTGTGGCTGATGATGATGACTCCGTACACCTTCACCAGATACTTACCGAATTTATATCGAGTAAGTTCTATAGAACACGAAAAGAGAATTTGAAAATCGATCCATATTTGCCGAAGATATTGCGTAACATACATAAAAGAGTACTTTTAATAACCCAGAAGGTGCTCTTACCTTATGACTCTGGTGGTTTGCATGTTTGAGTCCTTCTGTTGGTCGGGTCGTTCAGCAGTGTCTAATAGGGCGCTAAATGCCACCAATCGGTATTCAGATCCATGAGCTTCGCGAACATAGCTCAGTAACAGTCGAACTTCCATGTACAATGTCTGGAAAAAATGTCGATAAAAGGTTTTCTAGCTTATCTAATACGATATTTTGTATTATTATCTCCACCCGCTGTGTACGGGTATAAAATGCAATTGGGCAGTTTCAAAGCGCATTCGCATCCGTTTTCCCTATATGCATACTTAATGAAAGTGTTACTCCAAAATATAGCTCTCATTGTATAAAAGGGAGTAGAGGTTTATCGTCCCTGCCCCTCACTAGTATATGTTATTAAAACAACGTCAATAATAATCTAGAAATGTACTAAATATTAATCCTAATAGTTGACTAATGTATCAAAAACATAATATTCTTTTAAATTAAGACATATTATTATATCAGTTCCTTACCGAATTATCGAGCATCTTAAGCTCTTTGTGCATAAGTGCGAATCTTGTTACAAGGACCCTAAACGAGGACTCTATTATGAACGTCTCTATGGCTCGATTCGCATTGGCGCCCTGTGTCTGTCCGAAGTTGGTAGCATATCCTGCTTGTAGGTGACTTATGTCCGGGGATTTTGCGAAATTGCGTTTCTGTTGATCTGTAAAAAGGCTCTATCTCAGTATTCGGTAATATATTTAATTGTCTAAAACAATTTAGAACTTGTTCGAAAATATTTTTGTTTTGTTCGAAAAGTAATTTAGTCACTGGGGCATGTAGCTCGACCATGAGTTCTTTTGATACTTCTCGCTAGCGACTACGTAAAATAAATTGTATCAAAAACCGTAACCGCTAGGCGTTGGGATGTTTGTCATACAAATGTTTTACATAGTCATTGGCGAGCAATGTCAAAAAACGTCTTGGTCGAGCAACTGGTATAAGCTGAAATTTCCATCTTTTCGATATAAAAATAACCTGTATAACATAATAAACTTACTCATAGGTGACACCAGCGTGGCCGGTTCAGCGCAGAAGCCAATAGTGGCGTGCAAGTTATCAAGCACTTCTCTGATGGGCGAGAATCTGGTCATGTCTTTAAGTCGTTTGGTGAACTTTGGTATAGAGGCGGATCTTAGCTGGCGTAAAGAGTTTCGGGCCTGTACTCGCAGGCATTCAGCCTGTGGGCCACGGAGGGCTGTACTGCAACCATGGGAACAACCCAGCTGACGAAGTAACCTGAATACAATATTTTCGGAAGGTTTTAATAATAGGGTACTTGACTACAATAAGAAATGTTCTAGTGTTGTTCGTGTTCGTTGGTCTAGTGGCAGCATTATGGGCTATTATAGCCTATTGCTATAACGGTGAAGGAAAACATCGTGAGGAAACCTGCATACCCGAGAATTTCTTCACAGGAATTTCGAAGGTATGTGAAGTCTACCAACCCGCATTAGGCCAGCGTGGTAGACTAAGGCCTAACTCCTCTCATTAGTAGAGGAGGCCCGTGCCCAGCAGTGGGACAGTAATATTACAGGGCTAATATTATTTTTATTATTATAGCCTATAGACCAGGAGATCCTGGGTTCGATTCCCAGGTTCTAATTTGATTTGCCCGGGATTGGATCGCTCAGAGGGGGTTAACGTCAGGCAGGCAGTCGGTCGTAAAACTATGCCAAATAATTTCTGCTAGATGCTTGAAAGAGTGTGTTGCGTCGACCACAAATTAAGGTGGGATAAGGGCAGGTAGAAAGAAAAGATTATAGTAAGAAATATTATCGAATTTCTGTAGAAAAATACATTTATAAAATTATTTTTGTAGTTCTTAGGGGTTCCATATTTTAGGTGGATGACGCTGTAATGACCAAGAATAATATCATTTGACCTACCTCAGTATTATATGCATTATCATATAATATGGACAGTCTAACTCTTCTTCCTTAGATTTATCTTTAGTGCTGTCGCCACCTTCAACATTAGTCGATTCTTGACTTAGACCGCAAGGCAAACCAGAGTCTCTTTCCTGATCAATTTTTAAGTTACACGTTAGCACATACAATTTTAAAACTTTTATCGTAGTTATTAGAGCATAATTTACCTTACTATCCTTATCTTTGTTGAAATCTGCCAACGGATCTATGGAGCCGGGTTGTGGATCATCTGATTTACTATTTTCCCAATATTTGTGGACACCTATTTCCATCAAAGTGTCGACTAGGTTTAACATCACTTCCATCACACGTAGTGTTATGTAAGAGCTTTCCATTGTCGATACTGCATACACAGCCTAAACATTCAGGAGTAAGTAAAAATAATAACAAATAATAATATTAGCCCTGTAATATTACTAACCTACTGATGGGCACGGGCCTCCTCTACTAATGAGAGGGGTTAGACATTAGGAAGTAAGTATGAGATCATATTAAAAGAAGATTGGTGTCTCTAGTGGTAGCATAATTAGACTGAAAAATAATAACGAGTTCGGAAAAAAATCGAGGTCGAGAAAAAAACTTTGTATTCAAAGATTTCATAAAAAAATATCCACGATTTGAATTTGGTCGGCAAATAGGCCGGAAGATATAACATCGTGGAATGAAAATAAGTTTGATGAATTGCAGTAGTAGGAATGTGTAGTTTATTAGAGATAATTAAGCCGACTCTACATCTGACGTAAATTAATAATAAACGTCCCTTATCACTTTATTTACCTTGAGAACAATTTGGAGATTGAGGTCGCCGTCTTTAGTGATGTAATGTATCGACCCTGGCGCCTCTTGTATTTCCTCCACGGCGTATGTGATGTTCGAGTCTGTTTGTGATCGAGTGAGACTTGGCTTTCGTTCTGGTGTGGGTATGTGCTGAGATCCTTGCATGCTCACAGAGTCTATCTGAGATTCCAACGACCCCTGTAAAATTATATTAATTAAATTCATGATTCGTTTGATTTGTGTGCGTAAGAGCCGAAAAACATAAGAGCTGTTACTTGTCTTTGATCTCTCTTATACCTAAAGTAAAATAATTACACACATAATTTATTAATTACAAACACCTCCTCCCATAATTTTGACTACATTGATTTTGAACTTGATAAATTATAGTGATCTCTAAATCTAATTTTGGATTCGATAAATTGTTGCACTTTTACTGTTCTCTCTTTTTTTTTAAGTTAAAATTATTTAAAATCTAGATCTAGTTCTACACTCCCAGTTATATAGTACCACCTACTTACTCCCATATAAAAGAAAAAAAAACGATCGTCAGTGAGTAAATTAGTGATGTAGTATCTACCATACTTATATGACAAGATTGCGTCTGCTGTTAATTAATCTTATTGATTGAGTTACAAACCTGTCTAGTTTTAGAGAGATAATCTGGGGAAGGTGTAGGTGTGTGTTCTGTGACAGTTATTATGGGGTTCTTTTTCTTGTGCACGTTAGATGGCGCTGTACTTGAAGGGCCTTGCGCTCGCTCCGTCTTTACTTCGCCGATGTACCTACAAAAAACGTACTGTTTTTGGAAATAGACTTACCAAGTTTTACGCTAAAATAATTAAATTAATAATAGCTTAAATAACATAACCATTTTCATTAAGTGCATTACTTGCATAACACATGCCTCTTGTGTTTAAACTCTATGAACTCTCCTACAATAATCACCTTTACGCCTTGTATGTTTGTGTGTGTGTTGTAAAGAACGTCATCATAAATCTACACTACAACAGTTGGGTCGCCTTATTTAATCGAAGCAATCATGTAAACTATAGACAACTCAACTCATTCTTGCGCGTCTTGTTATGTGAGCGTGGTGTATTTGTATATTGTGTGCCTTGTTTATCACGCTATGAGCCCGTACCCCCAGGGCCCCAGGAGTTGAAAGTTCTTCACCAAAACTTCGGTCGACGTCATTGACGTACTGCGTATGCGCGAAGGAGTTAAAAACTTAGAAAAAAACACTGTTTTAATTTTAAATATGTACCGTGTAGAGGTATATATAAATATAAATATATACAATCGTGTCACTGTCCCACAAATATTCACATAACAAGCTCACGCATAAACCAAGACGTGCAAAATGACCCAATCTTTCTATCAATACTGCTTTTAGCCTAGATAAATACTATACAGCATGATTCATATTATGTACGGTACTCGAAAGTAATGCGCATAATGCGTGCATACAATCACTTTGATACGTATGTATATACTTTTTAGCATTCATTAATTTAATCAAAGTGATTGTTCATAATTTTGAAAGCTTATCTCTTCTACTAGTTCGAATAATGTAATACGTCATAATATATGTATAAAGCGAAGTTCTATTATACGTAGTTATGTAATTTATGTATTATTACAAGATGCTATTTAAACCAATCGATAACTGAGCAAGTCGAGTGTCTAAATATGGAAGCTTCTAATATACGTGACATTGCTTATAAACTTACCCATTGGATGCTAGCTCATCAATCAAACAGCTAGCGACGATATTCTCCATTACAATAGTGTACGGGAATAAGCGTTAACAAGACGGGAGAAATAGAATAAATACAATATTTAGACAGAAAATGTCACTCAGAAAATGTGTTTGAAAATAAATCATGCTGTGCATCGACCGTGAAGATCGAAAATATAATAAGAATAAAATGTGAGATAAACAAGAAGTGTTCCTCGACGTAAATTCTATATAGTCTGTAATATCACGCTTTTAAAAACGGATAAAGCGAATGTAACAAAAATATTATTGACTTAATATTATGTTATGGATGATATGGGTTTAGCTCTTTGCGTATTCATCCATATGTAATACTGGTGATATTAAATGTCACTTACATTAATAATAATTTAGTAGACGCTAACAAATTACATAGAAAAAACCTACACTAGTCTAATTGTATTCGAATTTCCATTTATATTACATATCGATTTCTAAATACTTAATTAAAAATATAGCTATACAATGTAATAACAGTGAAGGAAGGCAATGGAATGCATGAAAATATTGTATGAAAGTGACTTACCTAAGGCTCGGCATACTTTTCCCTTTAATAAGGTTGCAATGAAAGAAATCTCCCGTTAATCGGGGAGCTAGGGGTGGGAAATGGCTTGCTAATGCAGAGTTAGGCCTGTCATCGGCGTTGTCAAGGCTGCGATGATACTCCTAAAATGAGGTTTAATTTAGGTTATTTATGTTGCGTGCTTATGTATGAAATTTCTATCCAATGTCAATAGCACCCTCAATACGAGTTTTGGCAGTTTGCAAAACCAATGATAGTTATCGTTTTCTCCCTTAGACAAACTTATTTTTTCTTTAGTCATTGTTTTCTCCATACATTCGACTAACAGCGCCTCTTGCGGAAACTACAATAAATCGAGAAAACGAAAACCGTCTGAGAAATGTCAAACTTAAAATGAACTCATACTAGAGCTAGTCGCTGCTCGATACGAGTTCCATTGTGAAAATTATTCGTGCTTGGTTCTGAACAGATTTTGAAAATTATATAATTATTGGAATGGTAAACTATTCCCGAGTTGGCGTTATTCTCGCGGGAAAAGATTTATCTCAGGAACAGTACTGCAGGCAACAACTATAACTTAATAAAAATAGTAACTTAGGCGGACTTGCAGACCTCTTAGTAATACGCCATACACTCTTAGCCCCTTACTTATAAAAATATTTAAGCGCTGCTTATTTTTATACCATAGGTTGTCCCTTTCATTTTTAAACAAAGTAACGCAAGGAAAAAAGTGACAGGTTATTCTTAACTATTTGCTCAGCTAAAAATGCTTTTATAAGTAAGACCGATAATGTTACGCCATATTTCGATTTATCCTTCAGCTCACTCCTATCTTTAAATCAAGATTTGGGATAACTAGAGATTTAGTGCGGAGCTGTAAGCCTTAATAACTAATTATATAAAAATGGTTTACTGATAACTACCGATATCATTCTAACAGCTGTGTGGAACGTGAACTTGTGATCATCTTGTCCGATTTTCTCCAACGCCTTTTCAGACTTCGATAATAACTTCGTTTCCACGAATGCCTTTAAGTCGGCCATCTTCATTTTACGTTTTATTTTCTCACTGGATCTTCGGATCATTATGTTTTCCTCTTCAATTTTTGGTGGCGTAGCAAAAGGCAGTTCCGTTATTGGCGACATGTCTTTCAGTTCAGGGACCTCCATGAAATTTTTCAATGAATCCCGTTCCTTAATATCAGGACTTTGGTACACGGACACCTCTATCTTGGGTATTGGTAACGAATTACTCCTTTTTCGTGGTTGCACTTGTTTGGAAAAGTCATCGCAAATGTCACGTAGTCTAAGAAAAAAATCCTTTTAAAATTTTTGTGGTATAATAGCACACATACATTCATAAGCTGACGCCTGTATCCCGAATGGGTAGGCAGAAGCGAACTAGAAGATCCACATTTCGCCGAGCTCAGTTCCATCCCAGATGTGATAGAGAGCGAGCCTATCGCCATATCGGGAGCAAATTCCAGACTCCGGGACTCTTTCAGCCTGAAAAATCCAATATCACTTTTTCCGACCCAGGAATTGAACCCGAGACTTCAGAACGATAGTGATACTGCGCACGCAATATCACTACACCACCGAGGCATATTGGTATAATAGATATAATACTAGAAGTGACTTGGAACGTATCTACATGAATAAAAAATATATAATAATAGTATTAACCCTGTAATATTACTGTTCCACTGCTGGAGCATGCTTATTCTACTAATGAGGGGTGTTAGGCCTTAATCCACCACGCTAGCATAAGCTTGTTTGTAAAAAAATATATACCTGTTGTAAATGTAATGCAATGCCCAGTACACGCCTTCTTCTTGCCATTGGGTAGCAAACAAACAGCGCAAAGTGGCGACATCAAGGAAAGTGGCTGCTGAAACCTTAAAATAAATGTTAATATTACGACATAAATTAGATTTTTACATAATAATATAATCATCCAGATATCGCCTCCTTGGTCTAGTGGCAGCGTATAAGTGCGACAGACCGGGAGGTCCTGGATTCGATTCTCAAGTCGCACAAGGCGTTTTTCGAACACGATTTCGTTTGGACTGCTTCTCCCAGAGGTGCAGAGGGGTTGATGACAGGCAGGCAGCTGGTCGTAAAAATTAAGCCAAATCCTTTCTGCGACATCCTTCAGGGGGTGTGTTGCACTGACCCCGTAATGAAGTGGAATAAGGCCAAAAATAAATAATTAATATATCAAAACTCACATGTTGTATTTGCTTTATAGAAGGCCTCTCTGTAGATGTTGGAGTGCTTTTGAAACCTGGACCACCTCCGTCTGACAAGGATTCTTTATCTGATGAGCTGTAATGTACACGTATTGTCAATTACATAGTTGTTATCAATGTTATTAGTCTATTGACGGCGGTTTCTCAATGAATGGTGATTGCCATGTTTTTCATTAGACATGTCAAGTCAAAATTTAATTACTAGAAGTCAACGTTTTTGATATTATATCCCATAATTTGGAGCTGTTAATAATTTAATACTGAGCAACAGGAAGTCCTCTCATCTGATAGCAATTCAATTCTATTCAATGGTGAATTTATACATAAACATAAGCTCACGCCTGTATCCCCGAAGGGGTAGGCAGAGGCGCACTAGCGAACTAGAACACCCACATTTCGCCGAGCTTAGTTCCGTCCCAGATGTGATAGGGGGCGAGCCTATCGCCATATCGGGCACAAATTCCAGACTCCGGGCTGATATGGAAAAATCCAATATCACTTTGCCCGACCCGGGGATCGAACCCGAGACCTCAGAACCGTAGTCGTACCGAAATACCACCACGCCACCGAGGCAGTCAGGCAGGTGAATTTATAAATTTGTTAATACCTAGATTGTTACCATAATAAAATTAATTCAGTAAGGTCTCACAACACCCAGATCAGAGACAAACATCTGTGGATCATATAAACATGTATTTTGGCGAAGGAATTCGAACCAAGAGTTGTAGTCGCCTCATTGGTCTAGTGGCAGCAAGTATGGGCTGTGGACTAAGAGGTCCTAGGTTCGATTCCCAGGTCGGGCAAAATAAATTTTCTAATTTATTTTCTCTCAGAGGGGGTTGACATCAGGCAGGCGGCCGTAAAAACTAAGCCAGATCCTTTCTGCAACATACTTAAAAACGTATGTTGCGCCGACCCCACATTAAGGTGAGATAAAGGCAAGTAGAAAGAAATAAAGAATTCGATTCAAAAGAAGACAAAAATAAGCCAACATTGGTTTAAGAGCGCATCACCCTTTTAAGTAAGTACTCACCTCATTTTTGTGATTTGCGGCAGTGGTTTAATTCCAGGCAATGGTTGTTTGGTACTATCAGTCTTCCGAATTTGGAATATACTCGGATCCGCTGCGTACACTGTATATGTTTCCTTAATCGTGCCGCCAAAGTTTTGCTCTGACGGAAGCCTGTATGTCAACTAAAAGGAATTTCATGGTTTATGTAGAAGCTTTATCATTATATTATGAAAAATTGTTTTATAAACTTAATAGTATATATTATTTTGTCTAAGCAACATCCCAACAGCAGTGGTAATATTGAGTATTTTTACATGGATAACGGTGATATTTCATTGTCGCCTCCTTGGTCTAGTGGCAGCATGTATGGGCTGTAGACCGGGAGGTCCTAGGTTCGATTCCTAGGTCGGGCAAAGTAAATTTTCTAATTTAATTTCCCCGGGACTGAATCCCTCATAGGGGGTTGACGTCAGGCAGGCGGCAGGTCGTAAAAACTAAGCCAAATCCTCTTTGCAACATTCTTGGAAAAGTGTGTTGCGCCGACCCCACATTAATATGGGATGAGGGCAGGTAGAAAGAACAGTGACATTTCATAAGATTATAAAAATCGTGACATGGAAATAAGCTCGGCGAAATGTGGGTGATCTTGTTACCTAGTTAGGCGCATTTCCCTTCGGAGATACACATGTGGGCTTATAGAAATAATACTCTGAAAATCTCCTTAGCAATACAGATTTGTTTAAACTAATATAGTTTTATTACGGGATAAAGTTATATAAATTATCATAAATACCACACGTTCTTCTTCAGTGCTAGAACTTTCTTCTGGTATAGTTTCTGGGAACATAGTGTCTTTAGGGGATGATAGCCAAGGCTCGTCCTCAGTGCTAGCTTGTTTCGACGGCACTTCTGACGGAGTCACCGATATGTTCTGACTTGGAGGGCTGCCTGTAGCGGGCCCTTCTTTCGAGAACTTTCCTGGTGAATGATAATGTTTTCAAAACATAATAGATTTCCTTTTGTTTCTTTAGTTTCTGAATAAAAACTCATTATCTTATGACTACAAGATTTAATACATAGAGTAGCATGATAATATGCACAGTTAAAGTTATCTGTATCTTTGAAATAAAACTAGTTTTTACAGATTTTATCCCGATTTTTTTTTACTTTTAGTCTGAAGAAAGAAGAATACACATAGCTATAGGGAGTTTGTGGTATTGTTAAGAATTTGTCTATTCTTGAAAGCTTAGTCAGTGGCAGTATGATTAATCTATTTTCCAGTCTTTTATTTTCATAAATCATGATTTTCACAGGGTCAATAGTTTAGCTGTTTAGATATTGCTATAGGTCCTTTTTAAAATAATAATCATAAATATTTTGATAGGCAAAACATTAGTCCAAATTTTTTCTCTGCTCATCTGTTAAGTGATTTAGATGTAACAGTTTAATGTCTTCATTAATATATTTATTATCTATAAAATATACATTAAAATACATGCTTTACATTTACATTCTCAAAAAATAACTTTATCTACTGTTGAATTATGTGATAGTATGAAATAAGGAAAAATTTATAAGTACAGTATAGGCAGGTAATACGTTATTATAGTAAGGATACAACATACAAGATAAGGATACAAGCATTACTGCTTTCAGTGGTGAAACAAAGGTAAACTTAAGAAATAGGTATACATCATGTCCAAAAAAAAGAAGTATGGCATAGTTCATACAAGATAAGACAGAATCCCTACAACCACACAAAGTACATACTTCCCATAAATACATCTCCATGTTGAGTTCGTTTGGAAAACTTGCCTCCTAACGGCTTGGGTTTTGGCTTGACAAGTGTTGTGAAGCATGGCGCGTCAGGGTGGCGGAACTCCCACATCGCCTGCCACATCTTCAAACCATTCTCCAGACGATAATTGTTTGTGAAGTCAGACTCCTTCAGGTGATGGGCGAGTGGAGCGAATAGGAATACAAATAGCTGAAATTTCAAATTACATATTTAATGGAAAAAGTAAATGATAAGTGAAAATCATTGCAATGATATATTTTTGTATGTCTAATATCAATAACTATCAAAAATCTTTCATAATTTTCAGTACACACTCACTACATATGTAGCATAATATCTCGGTGTAATTTTTTTAAGCTTTAAAATTAATGTTGAGATAAAAATATTAAGTACTTAGTCTATAATTTTTTTTAATAAAACTTTTTTATTTTTTTTTATTTTATATTTTTTTTAAAAATCTGTAAATTAGTAATGTGCCCTGATAAATTATATTTTACACCACATAGCAAAAAACAAAAATAAAACAAAAATTTCAATGCCTTCTATTTGATGTACCGTACCTAACACATATTTTTTTTTCTGATGCTAAAAAGTCACCCAGTATATCACTATGGTTTTGTACAGAAAATTATTCAAACTCACTGTCATAGTTGGAATAGAGAATAGATAGTGGAATGGATTGGAATAATAGACTCCATTCTGCATGTCCACACATTCATCTGATGCATCAAGTAGGATCCAGTGAAGCGTGTACAACAGTTTGGTCTCCACATTGCCGAGGCACTGCATGTTGTCTTTCACTCTGGAACATGAAATAACAAAGATGAACCTTTTTTACAAGGCCAGTGTAGGGAAGACCTACATAGATGTATGGAACTATGTAATAAAGTATGGACTGTCTCACCCATAGTTACTGCATTCAAAACACTTATGACAGTTAAAGAAGTTTTAACTTTAAATCTCTAATCAATTTCACAGAAGTTCTATAAAGTTTTTAATGGTAGTTTCTCTAACATGATCTGGAACTGGATACACAAGATGTGGGTTGACATCAGGCAGGCAGCCAGTCAAGAAAACTAAGACTAAGGTCAGGTCGAAAGAAGTTTTCTCAAAATTAGTCAATAAATAACAATTACCTGTTTTGTAACAGAGATGCTAGTGCATGCATGACATGCGGCAGAGATGCTTGTATCAGACGCCATCGCGGTATCGCTTCTATTGCCTCTGAGAGACTTATTGATAAACCAAAACGTAGGTTCTGGACGAGAACTTTTTCAAATGACTGGAAAAATATTTCGGACATTTTATATGAAAAATATGCAGATGCAGGCCGCTTCCAATAGGTCATTCTGGAAATCTTTGGGGGAGGCCTATGTTCAGCAGTGGACGTCCTATGGCTGATGATGATGATGACGATGATGATGATATGAAAAATATAACATAGAGGTACAAACCTATTTTAAATTTATTTTGGTTAATAATGAAGAGCAGTCTATGTTATGTGTGTTTTCATTGTGAAATATTGCTTGCTATAATGGTGAAGAAAAACATTGTGAGGAATCCTACATACCTGAGACTTTCTCTACAACAATTTCAAAGGTATGTGAAGTCTACCAACCGGCATTAGGCCAGCATGGTAGACTAAGACCTAACCCCTCTCATTAGGAGGCCCATACCCAGCCGTGGGACAGTAATATTACAGGGCTAATATTACCATTATTTTTTTATAGCAGAGACTGGCAAACAAGCAGATTTGTCACCTGATTGTAAGTGATCCCCATCGCCCATAGACACCCAAGACACAAAGAATCATGGATGTGTTGCCAACCTAAAAGGAATGGAATGGAAGGGGATGGGAAAGGGAGGGGGAAATGGGCCATCGGAAATTTCACTCACCGAACGAAATGCAAGCTGCCACTTTACGTCGGTTTCCTGTGAGAGTGGTATCAAACTGGTCTAGCCAGCCCATTAGTGCTGGAGACGTTACTGTTTACAGTGTGGCTCTACCAATCAAATTATATTTATAGTATATATTATCATTACCTATTAATTATAATAAGTCTATAGTCTTAATTTTTATTACATTTTATTATATACATCAGTTTTGTGTGGCATTAATTGTCACTGCCTCCATCTGTGCTATGGAATAGTGGAAGGTTTTATACACTATTGTTTATTCTATATAGTAGAAGGACAGTGAGTTGAGGAAAGGCAGCAAACTACTTACCAGCCATACAAAATACTACAGGTTTTCATGGTTTTAGTACATAATGGCCATAGTATAACCTAATTATGATAGGGGATATATTTACTTACCTTGCAGGCTTCTTTCAACTCCTGAGTATAGTGGCAGCAATAACAAAAAATAGATTGTGGTCACAATTATATCATAATTTATTTTATATTTAAAATTATGTGTATATTACAGTCGGCATCGATTGTTTGTAAACAATAGAATTGTCAAATTGACAAAGTATATTTTTTTTGGCTTTAGGCTACAGTCTATTGACCGTACAGTTTACTTTTACGTCAAGCTTATGTCGTTAATCTTTTAAGGAGATTTTTAATTGCGTCTGCCCTGTATTCGTACTTTTATACATTTTATAGATCTAATTTTGAGATCAAAGTATAAATTATTTTATTTTTAGAGCAGTCTAGGGATGTTCCTTGTTAAATCGAACAATTATATTACCATCGATAATTATAATTCGTCGATGTTACCACCGAACATGCCTAGAACATATAATGTATTTAGCCGACAAGTATCTTATGAATTTCTGTTTACAACAGTCAGTGACGTGCATAGGCATTCCGATCAGCATAGACAAAAATCTTGCAGAATTTTTCAACTCTTGCGGTACCATCATTATTATTATCACCTCCGTGTCGTTTTAAAACCTAAGCCCAGCATTGCTCTTTTGAAAATCTGTATTTAGTCAGGATTTTTTTAGGGAAATAACAAGTTGTGAGGGTAGACAGTGTCTCTTGTCTATATGGACTGTACGCCACTGACAACAGTGTTTGATGAAGGTACGTAAGTACCTCTCTAGGTACTTATGATACGTACATATTAGATTATTCACCTTGTGAGAGACCACACTTAACGACACGGAGTCAATTTTACGACACAGAAATCATTCTCCACTTGTTTCAGATCAGACACCACTGGGCAACGAATAAATAAAACGAATAATACATACTTATCATTCGTTCATCGCCAGACGCCAATCATGTTGGAGTACGACATTAGGTGATAATATAACTATGGCAAGAATTGTTTAAACCATGGATTTGTCTGAACGTGACAGTAATTACTTTATGTCCATGCAATATATAATACATTCATAGCAATCACAGACACGTACCTATGACAATAAAAGAGAAAAAGGTGTTGTGTCCAAAGAATTTGTCGCGTCGTTTGTTTGTGTCGCCCGAACCGAATTTACGTTGCCAAGTGTGATTATTCCTATAATATGACAGCCGACAAGTGGGATGATAGGTACGTTGATCGGTTCAAGCTACCCGACCACACGTTGTTAAGTGTGATCATTCACATAAGGTACCTAGTATTACGAATAGGTACCTACGCAATCATAATTGAATGAGACAGAAGGCGAAATGCTAATAAATCCGAGGAGTACCTACACGTTATACATGAGATTATTCACCTAAAATACAATCATAATAATAATATGTTTATTACAATTACAATAATTTATAAAATTAAATTTTTTGAAAGCTTAGAAAAGAATATAATGACGCTAGGGCCGTTGTAGGCCATGCAAGGAACTTTGGGCATAGAGTGATTCAGGAAGCGTAAAAAAGCTAAAAAAAACATTAGATTTAATAGACGAAGTTTCTCCGAGGGACTTCCGAGGGCCATCAGTCTTTAAATTAAATCTTCGGTCAGGCACAGTGGTGAGGGCTCCAACCCAGTGCCCAGCGTAGGTAGCGTAGGTAGTATACCTACTAATACCTAATTATGGTAAAGATGATACCTACCGTTTAGGTATGGGCACTGGGAATTGCACACAACCCTGTGGCGAAACTGCCCATAGGTTAAAGAGTTTAAAGATAGAACTAAATTACCTCGTTATTCCGCCGATTACGGAAATAAACTAATTGTAGAGAAAAATTAAAATATATGATAGACAATAGTTAAAAATATAGTAGGTAATGTTCAATAAAAAAAGCATAAAACTTGAAGCTCGCAAGTAATATACTTACATGATGCCCTGGAGCTCGTTGACAGAACTGCATGTTATCAAACAATTGAAACACTTTACAGTAAACATTTACACACACACTTAAAAATAACTTTATTTGCTCAATGCTCATACCTTATAGGGATATATGCGATTACCTGATTTACAAACATACTAAGTTTATAATATAAACATACATTTACATTTGTATCAACAAAGGAATACGTAGGGCTGCAAAGAAAGCACCCAGAAGCAGTATATTTTTTGTACATACCAGAGTATAATATTTATTTAAAGGAAGCTGTTATTTTACTATTCTTCGTTTTAAATTATACAGAATTATGTCTAATAAGTTAGGTATATTATGTTAGTAATTATTTACAGTTTTATTATTACGAACATCAAAGTCGACATTTAAACGGGGCATATTTACAGGTGCATAGAGAAACACTTGAATCATAGTAACTGCTATTTACATTCATAAGCATGTTTGATATCCAGTGCAACATATTAATGCAGCAGTATTTTGAGTTAGGTGGCAACACAATTTGCATGAAGCACGTTTTTAATGTTTTTTTTTAACATGGTGCATTTTGCATCACTCTAATCTCTATGAATGTATTTAACAGGTACCTACGTTATATATAATACACGCAATTAAGTTTGGCCGTTCTGAAGTTAATCACTTACGTACTATTACGATTCCCGCCAACCTTTAGTTTGTGAAAACAATATTTCCAACGCCCGTGATTAAATACAGGTTGGCCAATGTTTTGCGTATTGTAGAAAGTATGGTTTTAAATAAATCGTCACTTACCATGCAAGCTGCATCATGCACCTTTCCAAGCCTGGGTCGTACGAATGGCGTCGTCTGCCTCCAGAGAAATACCTGTACCGCGATGGGCACCAGCTCTTCGTTGTTAGATTCTTCTTCAGACATCTTATCTTTCATGCTCTACTGGCAAGTTATCTGTGAAAATAGCGATATATAATAATGTATTAATGGTAGAGTAGGTTTTCATTTTCTAATAAGTATATTTATTTTTTTAATAAAAAATCTTTTCGGTAGGGATCAAAATCCTAACAATACTTAATTACGCGTTTGATAAAATAGAAAACGCTAGCACTAAATCTGTTATTACATACCTATATTATCAACGTTGACGATCGCATTGTTTCTTGTAAAACACTTTTCGTATGGGCCCAGATACAATGAATAGGGAGTGAAGTAATGATACATAGAACGGAGGGAAAGCGCGTACTTTTCCGGAGGGAAGCTCGCCAGAGAGTGAGGCTTTGCGCATTCAGGTCGACGAGATCGCAGGGTTGGTACTAACGGGGTTTGTTATTTTAGCGTTAATTATAACACAATGTGTTCACGGTAATTATCTTCCGAAAGTTACTGTGTACGCCAATGGTTAGCTACAAGTTGTTAGCTGATCCAGCAAAATATTAAGTAAGTAAAGTATTAAGTATATGTAGATACATATAACATTACATACTGCAAGAGTTGTCATACATATGTACATAAATGGTACCCAAATAAACGAATTTTTCAATCAGATGTTTGACGAAAAAAAAGCCTTTCAGAAATATTTAAAGTAGTAGTCAGTTTCAAAAATCCATTAACTTCCCGTAGGTATTTAAAATTTATTGGACGAGCGACATCCCTTGTAGTTCCAGCATTGATCAATGCGGGCAGACTGTAGCGGAGAGGCAGCCTCTCGTTGCCATAGCAACGAGAATATGGCCGCCTCTTTCAGCAGCTGAAAATGTAGGTTACAAACATTTATTAATTGCTAAGCATTTGCAGGATTTCTTAAAACAATTTTATTACAATCATCGTTTTCCAATTTTCTTGGACAAAATATGAACTTGTGGTTAAAATAAAGAAAACAATAAGGGCAACATGCACCATTCGTATATTCATATCATTCATATATTTTCTGTAATTACATGTAGTACATTACATGTCATAAATTACATTACATGGAAATCTTTGGGGGAGGCCTGTATCCAGCAGTGGACGTCCTATGGCTGATAATGATGATGATGATGATGACATGTACATTCATATACATATTCTTTTTCAATTTAACTTGAGGTTAGGACTAACTGATGGTTATTAATATTGGTGCAAGTCGCTCTAAGTAATATTAAATTAAAATGAACAGAAAACCTTTATTTTACCAGGGACGACCTTTGTAAAAAAAAAATAGAGTAGTAAATTAACGCAGTCATTAGTTAAAAAGGCACCCATAAAAGTCTCACATTTCCAAGAAGCTAGTAGCTGTGCCAGTTAAACTAACAATATACCTAGTTGATGTCAATGTTCACGCGGTCGAACCAATTTACTTTATAAATACGGATGCTCCGGGTGTGGCACCAGTCACTAAACAGTTTCCACTTTATAGATTATTCCATTCCATTTATGTTCTACATAGTGGTTGATGCCATTCTCTCTGAGTAATTAAGTTTATGGAGGACTGTCTCCGTGGCGTGGTGGTATTTCGGTACGACTACGGTTCTGAGGTCTCGGGTTCGATCCCCGGGTCGAGCAAATTGATATTGGATTTTTCCATATCAGCCCGGATTCTGGAATTTGTGCTCGATATGGCGATAGGGTCGCCCCCTATCACATCTGGAACGGAACTAAGCTCGGCGAAATGTGGGTGTTCTAGTTCGCTAGTACGCCTCTGCCTACCCCTACGGGGATACAGGCGTGAGCTTATGTTATGTTATGTTAATTAAGTTTATCGTTACGCATTGCTTAGGTTTGTTTGTTATGGTTAATGTTAGTAGAACGCGTAAACCAAAGTTATTAGAGCAAATTCTAAACAATGTTTTTTGAGTGGTAGAGCCACGCTGTAAATAGTTACGTCTACAGCACGAATGGGCCGGCTCGACTGGTTTGGAAACACTGTCTCACAGAAAACCGACGTAAAGTGGCCTATCGCTGTCGCGTTTTGTTCGGTGAGTGACATTTCCGGTGGACCAATTCCCACCTCCCTTTACCAATCCCTATTTCCCTCCCTTTAAGCTAAGCACCCATAATTTTCGAATCTTGGATGTCTCTGGGCGGTAGAGCTGGAGATCACTTATAATCAGGTGCTTTGGTTGTTCGCTAGTCTCGGCAAAAAAAAATAAAATTTAAAGGTAATCTCTTTTATCCCTTAGAAAAATGTGTGAGTTTATGTATGTTAAAAATATTCATGAGTGCGTTACCGACCTTATGGGATAGCAATCGAGGTTGAGACAATAGTTTCAATGAAATGAAACAAAAAAGTCTAACGCTCGAAAACTGGAATGCTGCTCAACTTTAACGGCTACTTAAATTATTTTTCGCCATACAATTCTGGTATATAACGCGGCCTTAAATGATAAAACACGACTTCAAGTGTATGAGTATTCGGGGATAAGACTTTATTACCTCCCCGGTTAGGCAGTTTATTTGTATGTGAAAATCGAACCTACTACGAACTATATCAATCTCACACTTATGATTTATCTTTATATCAATTTACATTACGGTATTGCATTTATTGGACGCAAGTAACTACGGTGAGGATAAATATAGCAGGGTCCAAGGAAATTACCGAAATAGATGTTCGACGAGACAGCTGATAAAAAATCAGATTATAACAGGTCAACGCTCGAGACACGAAATAAAAGAAAGTGATATTTTGGTCTTATATCCTAACCCCAACTTTTCTAGTTAATGTTGTTACTTGCACTTATTTAGGAGATGTAACATATATTTTAAAAACAGCTACAGTTTTCTCATCAATATAGCGGAACTACCAGAGTTATTGCCGACTTTCCAGACCTAGGTCAAGATCAAAAATTATCCTCGTACATACGTCTTACTTTTAAAAGTTATGTGTACCTATAGGCTATATATTGTATTAACAATGAATGGAAAGAATAAATAGATACGTAGAGTCTACCAATACGGAGTGCCTCTCTACACATAACCCATTATCAGTTAGTATTTATCTATTTGGGTATAATTTAGAACGGCAAAGAAGTTATGGTAAGTTGAATAGATTAATTGGTTAATTATCCAATCAAAATAAAATCACATAGGCACAGTGATATTTTATAAAGTGTGTAGGCAGTTGAATACTTGAATCGCCGATAAAATACAATGAGATTTAATTTGAATGTTTTTGATAAAATATAATATCATCATCATCATTAGCCACTGGGCCTCCGTCCACTGCTGAACATAGGCCTTCCCAAAGATTTTCATATTAACCTATTGGAAGTAGCCTGAATATAGCGATTTCCTGCAATCTTTAGCAAGTATATGTATAGGAAACAGTTATTACTATTTGGTAGATGGCCTAAATGTATTTTATTTCGGAGTATTGCGAGTCCGTGTGTTTATTTACCATTGTTAATATTACATAAAGCACAGGCGTGTGTCTGATTCATTTTAACGACTCATAAAATACAATAATGTCGTCAGAGCTAAACTTGGATTTAGCTTACGATTAGATTAGATTTAGTTTTACGCTATATTTCATAGGTCATCTTAGAATTCAACCGTTAAGAAAAATGTATACGTAAAGTATGGGTGAATTAATAAATGAAAACATATTTACTATACGAAGTTTAATCTTTGTATTTATTATAGGATTTATTCTCATGCTTTTGCATATTGTGAAGTTAGTCGTAATTCAATATTTTATATAAATAATATTAGAATTCAAAACATTTGTTGCAAGTTACTGACATAGATATGGATGTTGTTAAAGATCGTTGTTATTTATTATATCGATTTGCCTTTTCAAATTTCAATGGTTGAGACTCTTGTTCATGACGATTATTGTATGATACAATCGCGAAACTTTAACGAAAATAAACCCGAGGTTGAAGACTTAGAACATATATAACATACTATAGCTATTGGCTGGGCGTTACCGAAATAGCAGCGCCGTGTGTTTTGGTCGAAAAACGATTTTTATGCACTGTTTTATCTGGAAAAGATGTAAGTCTGAAATTTTGATCTGCGTATTATAATTATAGACCTTGAACGTCCTTGGTCGTATTTAATATTGAGGTTAGTGTAAATAGGAAGGAATTTATTATTATTATTTATTGTTATTTAATAGTATTTGTTAGACAGGTGCAAAATTCAAATAAATAAAATGAATGTTTTATAAACTGATTTCTTAAGTTTACGCGAGTTTTATACATTGAAATAAAACTATTTTTATGGATTTTATCACGATGTGGTTTAAATAAAAATTAATAACCAAATCGTGATAAAATCCGTAAAAATAGTTTTATTTCAATGTTTTATACCTTTACGTATCATAAAAGTAGGTATTAATATACAGCGTCTATGGCATAGACTCTAAACTGGCTGAAATAAAATTCAAATTGTTTGCGCATACATAAGTTAGATTACTGAAGTTTCATTGTGAAGTTAACATATGTATATACGTCACATGCTCTTTGTATACGTCAGTATTCATCAAGAATAAACTCAGGAAAAGTCGGAAAAGTAAAATGACTAAGGAAGGTTTGTTTTTAATAATTTATTTAATGCTAACGACGTGTTAATTAATTATAAAATACCTAATGTAACTATTACTTAAGTCTGTTTAGACGACGCATATCCAAATGAATCGAGGGTTGCAGCTTTGTTGGCAGTTCATCTTGTTAGTGAAGTTTTGGACGAAGCCTATGTCATCGCCAATGCAGCCAAAGAATCTGGTAGTAGACACGTTCCACTTATAGTAATGCATTTCATCATCATCATCAGCCGTAGGACGTCCACTGTTGAACATAGGCCTCCTCCAAACATTTACAGATCGTTCTGTTGGAAGGGGCCTGCATCCAGCGACTTCCTGCGACTTTTACCCCTCCCCCCCTTCACAAATGATAGTAATGCATTAACTGAAATCCTTTTGATATAGAATTATTTCGAAGATATACTTTTTCTATTAGTCTCAATGTAGCAAACGTTTAATACTCTTCTAGGGGAACCATGGCTGTATATTTCCATGCTGAAAAGTCTAAGAAATGGAGGGCCATACGACGCAGATGATGAAGATGCCACATTTGAAACTTCGAAAGGTGACAGTGATGTGAATGAAAATAAGGTGGAGTTGGTTGCCAATATTATTGCCACATCGACACCTCAGAAAATAACAGGTATAATTAGTCAGGCTATGTCAGTTGCTTCATAAATATTAAAGGTATATTTTTCATTATAATCTCTGTTAATTCTAAAAGAATATGGGTAGTTGTGTGCCTTTTATTTCTTTTTACAAATATTTCAGGGGATAGGACAATGGACTCTAATTTTATAGGGCAAGGTGACGAAGAAATGGAACTGGTAACATTCAGAATATCTACGGTAATTGGGCACGTGTACATTAATGCGATTATTTATTTTATTATTTTCTTAGGAGCAAGGTCAGTTGACGAAATCCACATCAGTGTTTATCAACAATCTCTTTGACATGAGCGAAGTAGAGCACGTTATCTTTTGCGATGATAATATTGCAAAACCCAGTACTGAAGCTAATGAACATCTTACACAAGTTATGACGAAGATTATGGAGTCTTACATTAATACAGCTCTTGGTATAGCCTTGGAGGAAAACCCTGTTAGTTATGGTGTCTATGAAATACCATCGCGGAGCACTGAATACTCAGATTATTCTTTTTTGGCCGATGCAAGCCCCTCTAATATTACTAAAGAAATTGGCTTTTGTCTTCAAGAAGATGCTGTATCTGTAAACGAGCACTATGGTAACTGTAACTTTGCGAATATTACTACACACAGTGTTGCAAAGGTATAACAATCATCTTAATATTGAAAATAGTTTGTAATTGTGGACTATTATGTCTGCATTTCATCTTGTAAATTTCGCTACAGATCACAGATAGTAATTGCCCAGCTGCTATCAAAGCTAATGAAGTTGAACTTTACGAGAATACGTACTTGACTTTGAATCGTAAGTTATTTTTACATGCTTTGTGGACTAAACCGCAACAATGCATCCAAACGTAATTGTATATCTAAGTATCGTCTAAAGGGCCGATCTACATCACCCCGATATTCATTTACATACGTACTGATAGAATTGAGCTGAGTACGTTGAGTGTTATTGTTGTCTCACGGAAAACTGACATAAAGTAGCAGCTTGCTGTCGCGTTTCTTTCAGTGAGTGAGATTTCCAGTGACTAATTTCCCCCCTCCCTTCCCTAATCCCTTTTCCCTCCTCTTCCATTCCCTCCTTTTACGTTGGCAACGCACCCATGATTATTTTTGTGACTTGAGTGTCTATGGGCAGTGGAGATCACTTACCACCAGGTGACCCATCTGCTCGTTTGCCAGTCTGCTATGAAAAAAAATGTAAATCTGAAGTGATACAATTGGTATTTTTTCAACATTATATAGGTGATTACGAGCAATATTCTGATGATGGAGACCCTATACTCCAAGACCCGAAGGAATTGGCTTTGCACGAAATTGAACTAATGACAGCCAATTCTTCTGAACATAATTTGGCTCCTAAACTGGAGGAGGTATAAGATTTAAATGCAATAATTAGTAAAGCACTCCTTGGTCTAATGGCAGCGTGTACGGCTGTGGACCAGGAGGTCCTGGGTTCGATTCCCAGGTCGGGCAAAGCAAATTTTCGAATTTAACTTCCCCGGGACTGGATCCCTCAGGCACGCCTGCCTGCCGGCCGCCGCCGTGCGTAAAAACTAAGCCAAATGCATACATGTTGCAACATGCTTGAAAAGGCGTGTTGCGCCGACCCCACATTAAGGTGGGATAAGGGCAGGTAGAAAAAAAATTAAGTATTTATATAAATACGCTACGAAAGTTCCCTTACGACAAAGCGGTGAACATGTCAAAATATCAAATCTATGTATTATTCTCGGTGAAGTGCCCCAACTTAGATGAAATTACTTTGTTAAATAGAAACCAGAAGAACCAAATACTGTTCCAGTAGCACCGGTAACAGATGTTCCTCGCAAGAGTAATTTGGTTCGTCGCTGCCGTAATCAGGGAGCTAGACTGTGGGCTCGTTTGAGAGGCTGGTGGCGCCGGAAGACTCCTGGCAAACATAGAGTAAGCCGCAATAAAAAATATCGTTTATAATAATGTATAAGAACGGGAACCAAATTAATTTCTGTTGTGTTGTATTATATGCCCATTATAAATGTTGTTTGATTTAAATACCTGTTAAGAGGCATGATAATTTTACATGAAACCGTGATAATTACAGGGACCTAGAATCTCCACTCTGGCTCATGGTATGTGCCCCCTTTCCCCGGATGCCCGTCGTCGTGCTGCCAGCTTGCTGGATCAGCGTCTGCTTCGTTCGCCTTCCCCTTCGCGATCTTCTATTTGGAAGTTCAATACCGTTAATGAAGCCCTCGTCAACTCATCACGATGGAAAGACTACACTTTTCATGAGGGAACTGATGAGTGAAGCATCAGTTGTCTCAACCACCTGACGCAATTCAATATTTAAATTGTTCTCATAAGCATCGCTGCTGGTTAAGTTTGTTACTAGTGTGTACAAATCCATATGTTATTTATTTTAACGTCCTTATTAAATTACATTAGTCAATTAGTCATTCTGTAGTTTATTTTCCTGACACCTTGTTTCCCGAGAGCGTACCTCGTCAGATTCGATCGAAATAGTTTAGCGTATATGTAGAATTATCATTGGGATTGGCGTTGCCCGATACTGCCCCATGCGGCAGGTGGAAAATCATCTCATCTCGTTCCGACTCGTGAGCGGCGCGGCACCAAGCACACCGTGGAAACATCGAATCCGCCTAAAATAGAACGGTCGCGGATTCCTGGGCTAAATCTCAAATATCCAAACGAGAGCGCCATCTAAGCCAGTTAAAACCGTCCCGCGAAAAGTTACCGAGCCCCACTTCTTGTCTGAACGTCTGCCAGTGAAGACCGGGAGGGAACCAACTAACACCAAACAAAATGGTGAGTCACTGACGGCAGTGAAAATGTGAAAATGTGTATAGTGTGGAAAACGGACTGATAACTTATAAGTGACAAATAACTTATGGCTGCCAGTTCCTCGTGAAGTTATTCCGCAGACCGGAAGTTCGCGAGCTACTCGGAACCTGCAAATAATATACCGAATAAATAAGTGTTGTGCTAGTAAACCAAACCAGTGAACCAAGATGGTATAGTATACCTAGAGTCTAGACGCACATAAATACATGCTTCCAGAAATGTGAACGAACACACCAACTAATACCGAACCAATACACACATTTGCATGCTACGGCACCAGTTACACTTGGAATAATGAAATATTTTTGGTACTTTTCAGAGCGACCTCAGCAAGAACGACATTGAAAGTGAGTATAACTTAATTTTCTATAAAGTCTAATATGACAAAAAGTTGACTTCAGCTTTTATATTTTCAATTTATAGATTTATAATAATGCACGAATTTTATTTTTGAGTTTACGAATTAAATATCAACAAATATTTAATTTAATAATGAATTGAATGATGAGTTTCTGCGGTTAATACATCATTACATAAATGAAACGTCAGAAAAGATCGTAATATCTAAGTTTAGCCCAGTTTCATAAAAGGCGCGCGTTGCTAAGAGATGCCGGGGCGCACGATGACGCTGGTAGGAATGGCAGGCCACGCTGCGCGCTCTGCAATCTAATTATAAATCTCGCGTCACGTGATCCTGCGCTGCCGCCCGCCCAAACAGAGAAACACCGCTCAGATTTCACTCCAAGCCCGCTGTGTTGTAGGCGGTGATAACAATACGTACCACCTGGAATTACACGAAATGTCGCTCCAACAATATATTCGCGTATCCTGACGCGACTTATAAATCAGCTGTCAATATCAAGGTCATAAAATGGTGTATTGTACTTTAGTTTAAATAACAGGAATATTGATTAGTAAGCTATAATTCTGATTGTAATTATGTAAATCCAGCTTTGATACAAATCTTACGATGTTTGATACAGATTATTAATTCCTGGAAGAAGCGATGCAAATGATTCTATTTAAGTTTAATATGCCAGAACAATAAATTAACGTTTCATTTCATTGTTGATTAAGTATAATAATTTTATTGACGGTTAATATTATCTATTTAAAATTGGGACACAGTTTCCATTGCACCTAAAATTAGAACGTGACTCATACCTGAGTGAATATATCGAAACGTGCCGTGGAAATGTATTATTCTGAGCGAAGAATGTCCGCCCACTCGCGTCGCTTTTACGTTTTCCAGAATATCGTGTGATTTAAAACGTTACTACATGACGTAACGCGGATGTATGGATAATTGGAATTACAAATTTTTAATTAAAATGCAGTGAAGTTGAATGATAAGATTTAAATTTTCTTAAACCGAAGAGTTATCAACATTGTCCATCGTATATTCGGATGGTAAAATTATAAAACAAATCTTAGATTATAAATAAAAAAATACTTTAGTTAATTACAAATGAATATTATACATTTTCGATACTTGATTTTATAGGTAGAATATAAAATGGTAGAGATTTTAATTTTATCAATTTAACAAGAATTAACAAATATCTTGTTCGTTCAGGGGCATCCTTCGCCTTCTCAATCTATGACTTCGAAGGCAACGGCAAAATCGATGCCTACAACCTTGGCGACCTTCTGAGGGCGCTCAACTCGAACCCCACACTGGCCACCATCGAGAAGCTCGGTGGTACCAAGAAGAAGGGCGAGAAGCAGCTTACGGTACTGTCATAGTTTACTCTATGTGCTATTTTATGGGCGTAGACTTTAAATAATATAGAAAATCTTTAAAAACAACAGAATACCTACCGATACTGTTACAAACATTTAACAACACACATCCTCTAAAGGGGGAATAATTTTAAGAATTCTTTTTTTATTGAATAGCTTTACAGCTGTAACGTGATTTTTTTGTACTAAACTGAATTGTTTTTGTTTCATTTAAGCCCTAAAACTGGGACTACCGAATCTTGAGAAATCTTTTGGCATAGTTTTGCCTGTTTTTTATAAATATATTTTTTTCTCGTATATCAAGAATAATAAGAAATTATTTGAGTTAATTCTTAAACTAATAGTACCTACCTATACTGTGCATAGGTTCTTATTTATTCACTTTAATATTCGAATATACGAGTAATTCGTCTTCTATTTGCCTTATCGCACTCCACACGTTTTATTGAGCATGTGGCAAAAAGGATTACTGAAAGAAAGCTTTACTTTTTACCACCAATCGCCTATCTGACGTCCAGTCCATGACTTGACTAGACTAACTAACGATAATTATCATTACAGATTGAAGAGTTCCTTCCTATCTACAGCCAAGCCAAGAAAGACAAAGACCAGGGCTGCTACGAAGACTTCTTGGAATGTCTGAAACTGTACGACAAGGCCGAGAATGGTCTCATGCTTGGTGCTGAGCTCACACACACGCTCCTTGCGTTAGGTGAGTGATTTATGATTTTGCAAGAAAATGATTTAAGAATAGAAAACATCCTTAATGATATGAGGAACATTTGTTCTGTTTCGTCCAATCAACAACGTAGAATTTTGTTTGCGAGTATATTGAAGATCCTACATTATTGAATATAATATTGATAACTTATAGACATATCTATTGTGCATAAAAGACCCTCTTTGGTAGAGTTATGACTAAGAACCATAATACAATTTGCATTCCAAATTACAAACAGCACTATATGAATATTACAACTCATAACATATTACAGTGGATATAATAAAAAATAAAAAATATATGTAAATAACAGAACTCAAAATTGCCATAAAATAAATAATGGCAGGTGTAAAAGAAATCAATAAAAAAAAAAGCATATTACAGTGAACATATCCTGATATAACACAATACCTACTCAATGAATAGGAAAAGATAGATATATTGTTACATCAATAACAACTGTTGCGTTTGTTTTCTATTAAGATTTTATTAAATCATCTGGAAAATTCATACCTACAGATTTGCCGAACGAACGTATGATAATCAAAGAGTCATCTCCATCGTTGAGGTTTGGTAGCCTCTTTCACGAGTCATAAATCATAAACAAATAACTATTTTCAAAACGTATCTCTTATTGAGCTAAAAGGGGCAGCATTAGTTCTTCATTATTGCTATGTTATGAAAACAACTGCATTGGCTCGAATTATCTTATAATGTGTTTTAAAATTTTCTGAGCAGAATTAACACAAAAATATTCATATACTAGATGTTGCCCGCGACTCCGTTCGCGTGGAAATTTATTTTCCGATAAAAAGTAGCCTATGTTACTTCTTATAACGTTAACTATATGCCAGTGAAAGTCCCGTCAAAATCGGTCAAGTTTTCAGCGATTAGCCGGAACAGACAGACAAAAATAAAAAATAAAATGTTTTTTGATATAAGTATCGTATAATATACTTGCATATGTATTTAGTGAAAAGCTGTTAATTTGAAATTACAAACAGACACTCTAATTATATTTATTTGTATAGATTAAGTCACCTCCTTGATCTAGTGGCAGCATGTATGGGCTGTAGACCGGGAGGTCCTGGGTTCGGTTCCCAGGTCGGGCAAAGGAAATTTTCTAATTTAATTTGCCCGGGACTGGATCCCACAGAGGAGGTTGAGGACAGGCAGGTAGCCGGTCGTAAAAATTAAACCAAATCCTGTCTGTAACATGTTTAATAAAGTGGGTTGCGCCCCCACATTAAGGTGGGACTGATCCCACCTGCCTTTAGGCAGGTAGAAAATAAAATATAGATGTATAGATTTGTTCACTTTTTATGTGTCATAGACCGTTAGATCAGTCAATAGATTATTGGTATCAAGCAGATATTCAGTCGAGCAACCGGCTATTCGAACATCATATTGGCACCCAGCCAGCGATTGGTTGTATTGGAAAAAGATTATTTAAGATGTTTAGAAATATATTTTATTTATAAGCTGCTAATTATTACATTTATACCTCTGGAATAAACACCTATGGTGCATGTTGTTAATATGCAATAGGATTACATTCATATTTATTGAAGGTGAAAAACTGGACGATAATGAAGTCGCTGAAGTCACAAAGGACTGCTTGGACCCTGAAGATGAGGACGGCATGATCCCTTATGCGCGTAAGTATTCTTTAAACAAACCCTATATTTTTGATTCGTATTTATAAAGTGAATATTTCAAATCTCCCTTTTTGTAGTTTTATGATTAACTTATTCCCATGTAATGTCTTACCTCGTGCATTTGGTAAAAATATTCTATGTAGATCCTATTTAGACATCTACCGTCTGTGCATAATACCATCAAAAGTAGTTTATTATTAAAGCAATATTTATACACCATACCACAGATTAACTAATTGATTATATCCTCGTTTTGAATTCCCTGTAAACATACGAGTATGTAGTACTGTGTCCTTAGAATCAACCAAACCTTTAGTATATTAGTATAAGTTGCCTAGTCTCATATAAATATACCTGAGCATGAGAGTCCTCTGGCGTAGTGTGTACCCCTTCATTCACAAATTGTCCATTTACAGCATTCCTGAAGAAGGTGTTGGTGTAGAAGACATCATAATCGTCATATCTTTAGTTATAAGATCGTAAGTAAGTGGATCAACGTGAGGTTGCATCTATTCGTTCTTGGCTTTTGGTAAATTCCTAATCAAGAAAAAATCTACTTATGCTGAGCTTACACATTTTACTGTTAACTAATTTACGTTGATTAATTATCTTCTTCTAGTTTTCGTTTCATGCGAGTGTATCATCTTATAACTCATTCATCGGCCGGTAACAAAAGTTGTTCATTAGTTGTTTGTTGTTGTTAATTGACATTTGTGATCGGTTGCAGCTTTCCTACGACGAATGTGCGATGGCTGGGACCCTAAGAGGACGAAGGAAGCACCTGCAGCGGCGGAGGGCGCGGCGGAGGCCCCTGCGCAGGGCTAGGTCCGACCGTCCGTTCGGGGCTGACGCGCGTGCCGGCAGCCCGCGCGCTCGCTCGCTGCCTGCGTCCGCTCCCAGCCACATCGCCACCCCGTATACGTCATCTTAAATACGGACTATCCCTTTTTTTATACGAACGCCTCAACAACGCCATCTGTTTTGTACAACTTTCTAACTATGACTGTACATACTATAATAAGATTAAATTAAATATACTGTAAAACACACGTTGTACGTGTTTTTTAAATTTTATTATTATTAATTTAAGTCGTTTATAAAAACAAAACTACAAAAACATACATTATTTTATAATAAACTGTTAAATGTTCAGTTTGGTGTTATCTTCCATTAATTTATTCACAGATAACTAGGCGCTAAGCACAGTATATTTTTAAAATATATCGTCGACTTAGTTCACATTCAGCAAATTGTAAACCATTAAAAAATGTTGATATGTACCTATAACTTAAATTTATTCAAAAATATGTTGTTCACTTTTAAATTTAATTATTATTTAAACCATTCCTTTTATGATATTATAGTGAAAAAACTTACATACACAAACACATACTTCTTCGGTAGAAAGAAATTAAAAGTTGAAACAGTTCCTGATTGCGTCTTCTGTATGCGTTAATCTACCCTTATTATACAATTCCTTCAAATCTTTACTTTGAATCAAATTATTGACCTAATAATATAATGAAATATATTTTTATAACAATAAGAGATATTCAAGACAATACTTTATTTAAGGTAAGGTACAGGGACTTTTCATTGAGAATCATTGTCCAACATGGTAAGAACTCTACAAACTAATATGAACCCTCTCAGTCCGGGAACCTCTGATGAGGAAGATGATCAATTAGCTAGTTGAACAATTGCATCATTTTGTAGAGCCATGACTAAATAATATTACAGAAGTGTGAAGGACACAGCGTGATTCATCTTACAAAGTCGAGTACAGTTTTATACATAGAGTAGAGGCTGTACTTACATATAAATCAGAGGCCGTAATATGGTATTTAACAAAATAATCTTTCTTTCTTTCTACCTGCCCTTATCCCACCTTAATGTGGAGTCGGCGCAACACACTTTTTCAAGCATGTTGCAAAGAGGATTTGGCTTAGTTTTTACGACCGGCCGCCTGCCTGACGTCAACCCCCTATGAGGGATCCAGTCCCGGGCAAATTAAATTAGAAAATCTGCTATATGGTATATAACAAAACAATATAAAAAAAAAAATTGCGATGTTACTATTATGAATTTATCTTAAATAATTCATTTTAATTTAAGTATACTATTATATTGATGTAAATGTAGGTAGATTGGTAGGTAAGTATAACAAGTGTACTCCATTTTCTGATTATATCTTGACTATAGAGAAAATATTTAATCTATCGGGCATAAGTTATAATCCTTAATTAGTTTATACAATCGTATAATGATATAGATTTCATTAGTGGACATCGATCCTAGGATTTTTCTGGTGTCAATCTCAGAAATATTATACGATACCATGAATATACTAGAGGTACAATGACATCTAGTGATGGAGGTTTGTAAGAAATATATAAGTTCGTGACCGAAAGAGCAGAGATACTACATCGTGCACTTCTAGTATTCTACTCGTGTTTGAATTGTCTAGTTACGGTACTAGAGGGCATTCGTTCATAAAGATGAATGATTTAGATATTTTTTAACTGATTTCATAGGGAGGAGGTTCTCAATCCGTGTATTTGTATATAATAATAATATAGTGATAAATACACCCAACAGTCCAACACACCTAGGCTTGACCCCACACTAGGTATAACCTGTATCGTGGGTATCAGAGACTATGCGAGACTTTCGGTCCCACAACACACAGTCTTGAAACAAATATCTATGGGCCACACAAACATTTGTCTCAATGCAGGAATCGAACCCGCGGACTCTTGCTTCACAGCCGGCTACTCGCCCGCTGCGCCACGGAGGCTGTCAATATATGTATATTCTTTTTATATGTGGACCGATTGGATGATCTTTATTTTTGTTAAAAGGAGTATGATTCAAGGCGTAGCGGTATAGCGTGCACGGTACGACTGAGGTCTCGGGTTCGATTCCCAAGTCGGGCAAATGGCAATGGGTTTTCAATTCAGTATCAGGCCGGAGTCTGGAATTTGTACGATATGGCGTTAGACTCGCCCCCTATCACATCAGGGACGGAACTAAACTCGGCGAAATGTAAGTGCTCTAGTTTGGAAGTGCGCTTGAGCCTACCCCTTCGGTGATACAGGCGTGAGCTTATGTTACGTGTTATGTTTGAAATACTATATTTTGGAAAAGCTACAAATAAAATAAAGCAAAGCCCTTATTCATCATAAAACCCTTATCGACGGAATAAACCTATATTAGTTAAAATGCACTTGAAGCCCATAAAAAAGAAATTCAAACTTGAAACAGCTGATCGAAATCGCCCATTTTCACTATCGAACGTTTATAAGCTCCACTAAGTTGTTATTATAATAAGACAGCCTTTTCATTTGATGTGCATTGGCCCAGGTATCGACTCCAAAGGGACTAAGTTTTATTTTCACTTTTTGAAGTCGGTTTTTACCTTTTATTAAACTTTATTTTTCCTCTCGTTGTGAGCACTTATAAACAGTGCTGTGCAGTAATGTACCAGACTAAGCGACAGGCGGAGAGTGATGTAAGTACCGTTCAATGACGTGCTCCCCCGTTCACAGCGCACATATTGCAGATGACAAGTAAGTACATGCATGAGGACTATAGCTCCTATTTTCTCATAGTCAGTACATACATATCCATATCCCACTCCAATGTGAAGTAGGCAAAACACACTCTTATAAGCTTATTGAAAGGATTCTGCTTAGTTTTTATAAACGGCTACCTGCCTGACATCAACCCCCTCTTTGGGATCCAGTCCCGGCAAATTGTGTTAGAAAAATATTTTGCCCGATCTAGAAACCGAACCCAAGCTCTCTCGGTCTACAGGCCGTTGTAACATATAATGTTTATAATAATTTGGACGAGTTTAGCTTAATTATCCGGAAATCTCATTCAAAGTACGAAAGAAAACAGCATGCCACCTATGCAAGTCGATGAGACAATGATAGGCACTTACTGCCTTGATTACACTGTATCCAAATTTTTATATAAAAGAACCAATAGGTACGCAAACTAATAAAATATAAGAACCTAAAAAAATTAAGACAAAATGACATGGATAAAATTCGGTCAAAAGCGGAGTTTGCTGCCAAATAACCCCTCGAGTTGCGAGCTAAGAAAATGGCGCGGAAAATATTTTTCTCCACTCGATATCATTGTTCGGGCGTAGTCGTCGTCGGTTCGGCTACATTCGTGACATCATCATGTGTGAAGCTGTTTCCCAGTGTTGCTAGGATAATAACGAAATTCAAAAAAATCTGGGGATTTAACATAGATAATATCATCATTTCATTTAAAAAAATAAATTACAAAGCATAATTTTACAGTTTTAGGTGGTTTTAAAAGAATGTATACAAAATTATTATTGTTTGATACCTATGTTTTTTATTGCAACCGAATGGGGAGATAAGTAAGCTTCTCGCCTGATGGTAAGCGATACGACTAAGAATAGTACAATTAACAACAACACCAGAATAACAAAGCACTGAGTGGTAGGTACTGGGTCGCGCTCATCTCCTTAAGACATTCTATGTTAAGTCTCACAATGCCATATCATAGCTCATACTTTTAGTATCTATATCTTTTTAGTATTAATAATAATAAAAAAGAAATCCAGTAGGTTGCAAATGTAACGTAAATTTTTGTAAATAAACTTGATACTGCATTCTCGTTTTCCACTCGTGTGTGCTGGCAGCATTGTTTTCTGCGCTCGAACCCTACTGAATCCACTACACAGTATAGTGTTTATTTAGCGAGCGGGCGCTTGCTTCGTCTGACCGTCGTGTTTACGTTGTGTGTGATTGTGTTGTGATAACGTGCTAACTAATTGCAGTACACAACAACACCTTATCAAGTGAGAATATTAAGTAATTCTTATTTTTAAAATCCAGAAATTGTCTTAACATAACGTTTTGAATTGCCGCGCAATTTCCGATGATCCTCTATTGTTTTATATTCTAGAACTTCAGTAAATACAACAGGAACTGTATACGTATAACTATCGTTCATAGCTGGATTAGATAGGACAACTTTTCCGTTGTAATCTTGATTTGTGGTAATATGCCAAGGGTAATGATAGAAATAAATCAGCCCCTAATACACTTAGCTCATTAAACATTTATAGTTTTCAGGTCTTATACGTGTTACATAAAAAAATAGAAAGATCAACAACGTGAAGACTCCAGTAGTATTTGAGTTTTAACGTTTTTAATTTTGTTACAAATTGTACTCACGGTTTTATCTTTAAATAGTATAAAATAAAGTCGCTTCCCCCTGTCTGTCTGTCCCTATGTCCCTATGTATGCTTAGATTTTAAAACTACGCAACGGATTTTGGTGTGTTTTTTTTTAATAGATAGAGTGATTCTAGAGGACGGTTTATATGTATAATACATGCATAAATTCATCCCCTATGTTTGTCAAGATTCTCACGCGGGCGTAGCTGCGGGCAAAAGCTAGTCTTTTATTAACACAACAAAGCGGCAGATCCTCAAATTATAATTGCTCAATTGCACCCAATATCAAATTAAGTAATTTGGGGATGGTAAATACTAATGTCACCAAAGAGAATACGTCTTTCACATACAATACTATTGTACATACATAAGCTCACGCCTGTATCCCTGAAGGGGTAGGCAGAGGAGAACTAGCGAACTAGTACACCCACATTTCGCCGAGCTTAGTTCCGTCCCAGATGTGACATGGGGCGAGCCTATCGCCATATCGGACACAAATTCCAGACTCCGGGCTGATATGGAAAAAAACAATATCACCTTGCCCCACCCGGGGATCGAACCCGAGACCTCAGGACGGTAGTAGTACCGAAATACAACTACGCCACCGAGGCAGTCTACTATTGTATACTATACTGTAATATATAGATATTACAGAGACTCATTGTTCATTTCGATAAATGTTATCAGCAACACACTACCTGTATATTATTTATTTAGATATTGCGGCCTGGTTGCTATCGGCTATATAATTAATGACCCTGGTGGAAACCGGTCGACAATTATAAAACTTAATCATTTGTGTGGTGACATCATTTACGGAATTAGAATAACATTTCTATTGACCAGACAAATTTTAGATATGAATTAACAGAAATTTCTTCCGGAAATTGGTCATCTGCTTCATAAATCTTAAGTCTTGATCTTGATGTAGGAGACCGAACTCAGAAATAACAATGCCATTTCTCTAAACTAAATAAATTGTTGCTACGAATTCATAGAAATATCCCCCAAGTGAGTTTCAATTAACTACTGAGAGTTTTCGCCGTTAAAAATACTCAAATACTAATGCTCAAGAAAATGAAAAAATGATTTAACCATAATACCAGTAGCAATTTGTTTATTTGTTCGAAGCTGCCAACAATTATTACAAGCATTCTGGCTCAGTCTGGTATCTGGTAGACTATTATTATGTTAATTACTTTACACAGATAACTTAAATGCCTTTGAACACTAGCAGACGAGCAAACGAAATCCAAGTTAAATATTGAAGCAATTAGAAGTTTTATGGGATTGTATGTCGTTCTGTATAGTTGCTTACTAATGACTACGGTAAGAATACCTTTCATATTATCATCATATGAGTCAATTAAAGTTATATAATGTACTACTCGAATATACAAAGGTAGCCCAATAAACATTTCTCAATTTGCAAATGAAACATAAATTTTTGTCACAACAAATATGACGTGGAATTAATTATTTTTACCCGATTTCCCCAGTGAATGGGTAATAACTTTATGTATGTTTTTCATTTAATTGTAAATTAAATTAAAATTTGTATAGACTGTTTTACACCATTAGCCAATACTGTTCTCATACTCATGTCCAAAAGAAGATTTTAAAGTATGTGCTCACACTTTGTTGATATGACATTTTATATGTATGTACCTACTATGTCCATATTATAAAACGATACTTAGGCATTAAATAATCTTGTTTTAAAACAATATTCATGCCTGAATGTCGTACTAAATGTCGTAATGCGGGCCGTACATTGTAGATGTCTCACGTATGTATGGGTATTGTAATACTTATTATGTTTGCCAGTAGGTACTTCGCTTACGGATCAAAGAGGAAAAATAAATACTCTTCTGTCGAGGTTTGGATCGTGTGTGCTGGGAGACTTATGTAGTTTTAATAAAATATTTATAACATATTACTTCACTTTTATTTAATTACTTTACACATACATGGCGGCTACATTTTGGTTAGCGGAAGAAGCTCAATAACCTCTTTGACATTTCTTACCATAAACTTATAAACCAATGACAACATAACATAAGGACTTAACTCTTTGTAACATGGGCATTGGATCTATACCTCAACACTCTCCCTCAATGTCCATGTTTCAAACCTAATTCATACATACATTGAATAAACTTATCTCTACTAACAGGTTTTGTGAATACATCTGCGAGCTGATATCTAGTGTTTACATATTCTACCTTAATAAGTCCTTCCTCTACCTTTTGTTTAACAAAATTATATTTTATGTCTAAATGCTTTAATCTCTTTTGATCTGGATTCTTTACCGTTTTCATAGTACTCTGATTATCTTCAAAAATAGTTACACAGTCTACATTTACATTTAAATCTGATAATAATTTTACAATCCAACATGCCTCCATAGAAGCCTCACATAAAGAAATTAATTCTGCCTCAGTTGTACTTAATGCTACTGTAGTTTGTTTCTTAGATCTCCAAATTACAGTATTTCCATAAACTTGAAATATATATCCAGATGTGGATTTCCTATCTGAATCTCTAGCATAATCAGCATCTGCATATCCCAAAATTGGTGACATTACTCTACAGTTATTATCTTTTGAATAAACTAACATATAATTAACAGTTTTCTTGACATATCTCAACACTCTTTTTAAAGCTATCCATAAATTTTCACATGGTTTAGACTGAAATCTACTTAAATAACATATAGCAGTTGTTAAATCAGGTCGTGACCCCACTGTTGCATACATAAGAGAACCTATCAATGATCTACATTTGTGTTCATAACTCATATCAATATTACAATTTTCATCAAATTTAAAATTAAGTTCCATAGGTGTGTCACTACCTTTACAATTTTCCATACCATATTTCTGTAAAATGCTTTGCAAATAATTTATCTGATTAATATGAATTTCTCCTTGTTTCTTAATTATTGAAATTCCCAAGTATGTTAAATTCTCATTTCCCAAGTCTTTCATTCTAAACTGTGATGATAAAAACTTTTTAACATTCTCAATTTGCAAATTATCTTTTCCTAGTATTAACTAATCATCAACATATAATAATAAGTACAATTTCCCTTTAGTATACAAACAATAGTCATTTACAGAACGTTTAAACCCATATTTAGTTATAGTTTCATGAAATTTTTCATACCAATACTTTGGTGATTTCTTTAACCCATATAGTGATTTTGTTAATTTCAGAACATATCCCTCAGGTACATTTAAGCCTTGTGGCGATTTTAAATAAACGTTTTCATTAATGTTACCATATAAAAAGGCCCCTTTTACATCCATTTGGTGTACATCATAATCTCTATACATTGCAACTGACAATAATATTCTTAACGTTTGTAATTTTAAAACAGGTGAGTAAATATCTTCTAAATTATCCTTTTGTTGAAACCCACGTACTACTAATCTTGCTTTATATATTTCTTCATTTCCTATATTTTTCTTTGTAAATACCCATTTACTGTCTAATAATTTTTCTTTCTTCGGTGTTGGTACTATTTTCCAAGTTTCACTTTCTTTTAATACTTTTAATTCTTCTTGTACTGCTTTTACCCATTTTAGCTTGTCCGGTCTTTCATTTATCTCATCATAACAAAATGGTACCTCTTGATTCATACTTAGTAGAGCAAATAATGCATCATCACTATCATCATCCATATTTACTTCATAATCTTCTTGCCATTTTGGTTTTCTTGTTTGCCTTTTCATTCTATTATGTTTATATCCTTTATTCTTTTCATCTTCTGTAGTAATCTTCTGCTCTTTTTCTTTTGTATTTAATATATCTATAACTTCCTGCTCTTCATTTTCTGTTTCATAATTTTCTCTCTCTGACTCCTTTTCATCCTCAAATGTAACTTTTTCTCTCTGTTGTTCCTGTGTATACATATCTGTGGATGCAGCTGGTAAGTGAACTAAGGGTTCTTCTTTTTGACGTTCATCAAATATTACATTCCTAGCATGAACTAACTTCTCGGTTTCCTCATCATACAATAGATACCCTGTTCTACTATAACCTACCATTATCATTCGTTTCCCTGTGTTATCTAATTTCTGTCTATGTTCTTTAGGTACATGATTATATGCTATACATCCGAATACACGAAAATTTGAAACATCCGGCTTCCTACCTTCCCACAATTCACTTGGAGTTTTATCCTTTCCTACAGTTGGACTTCTATTAGTTACATAAGCTGAATACAAAATTGCATCTCCCCAGAATTCTTTTGCTAATTTAGATTCCAATAAAATTGTCCTAGTCTTTTCTACAAGTGTCCTATTCATTCTTTCTGCTACCCCATTCATCTCAGGATTATATGGTACTGTATACTGTAATGTTATACCATTATTTGAACAAAATCTTTGAAATTCCCCAGATATATATTCTCTACCATTATCACATCGTAACTTTAATAAATCTGCATTAAAATGTTTAGTTGCATAATAAAAATATTTCTTAAAATTATCAAAAACTTCTGATTTGTGACGCATTAAATATACCATACAAAAATGTGTGTTATCATCTATAAATGTAACAAAATACTTATGACCTTCTCTATCTGTAGGGGTTATAGGTCCACAAACATCTGTATGTACTAACTCTAAAGGTTTCTTTGCTCGGTAACCCTGCTTATTAAATGGTTGTCTCGTCATTTTTGCGAGTAAACATGGTTCACACAACATATGTTCAATTTTATTACCTTTCATATCATTTAAACCATTTACCATATTTTTATGCAATAATGTATTAATGTTATTAATACCCAAATGTGCAAAACGTCTGTGCCATAATTCTGTCATATTACTGTTTGACTCTGTATAATTACATTTCGAAAAATCCACTTGCATTTCTATAGTATACAATGAACCATCACTGTCCCCAATCATTAATAAGCCATTATTTTTATAAACTCTAACTTTACCTCCTTGAAAACAAACTTTTAAACCATTAATTTCTAATTTATGAACTGATAACAAGTTTTTTCTTAAGTCTGGCACATAGTAAACATTTTTAATAGTACAATTAGAAGGCTTTCTCCCAACATATCGCTGCTTCTATACAAAAGGGCCATAAAAAATATCAAAAAATGCAAAGCTACTTAACCATATTTTATTATTTAAAAAAGACTTGCCTTGATTTTTCCATTAAAATACGATTTTAACGGTATATAACATATAACATGTATATTATTTGTTGTACAACAACGGAGCAAAACACAAAAATACAATTCCTAACTTCAAACTGATCCACTGTAAAAAAGTATGTTTTCGATATGTGTCCCTTTTGTATTGAAGCAGCGATATGTTTTTGCCTGTATATTACCTATTCCTACTGCTTTTAACATTACACCATTTTTTGCCGATGCTATATTTTTAGGTTTATTTAACTCTTTATAATCAGAAAACATATCTTTAGTATTTATTAAATGATCTGAACAGCCAGAATCTATATACCACAATAATTTATCCTTAATGTCCATATTACACTTATTCACTTCACAATTAATAGCCGCTCCATGCTTCGCTGTACTATTCTCCGCTGTATATGACTGGTGTCCTCTCCCTGAATTCCTGGCTCCTCTATATCCTTGTCCTCGGGTGTTATTACCACGTCCCCTCGGGTTATTAAAATATCCTCTTTCTCTTGTATAATTTTCTTTTCTTTCTTGATTATTTTCCATTCCTTGATTATAATTTTCTCTTCCTTGATTATAGTTATTCCTCCTTTGCATATAATTCACATTTCTTGTACATTGATACTTCTTATGACCAGGTTTTCCACATGTATAACAGTTAAATGCGTTCCCACGATTAATTTCTCTATCATTTTCTTTTCCGTTAAATTTCTTTTTCTTTTCTTCTTCTCCCAGCAGCCTATTTTTCACAAAATCTAGTTTCAAATCCTCTTGTGTCTCTAATGCTGTAATAATTCCTTCATATGACCTTGGCATTGACAACAAGACATAATTTACTTTTTCTTCCTCGCTTAATTCTGAATCAGATTCCTTAAGATCAGTAAAGATTTGCTCCATTTCTACTAAATGTTTCATCAGAGACTCGTGCTCCTTGAACTTCATGTCAGACAACTGTCTTCTCAAATATAACTTTGACCTCACACCTTTTTTCTTAAAATTTTCTTCTAAATTGTGAAACATTTGATGGGCACTACTTTTCTTTACATACTCTATATGGCTATCCGCCACACAAGCAATAATAATAGCCTGTGCTTTCGCCTCAGATGCCTTATTTTCTTCCTTCGCGCCATAACTCTCATTCTCAATGGCGTCCAATACCAAATTTTCTCTTAATATACTGCGTACTCTAAACGCCCAAGTATTAAAATTAGTGCCTTTGAAGGGCTCGACTGAATATTTTTCCTTCATCATACTGATTCAGATTAATTATGAGTTTCTTACTTTGATTTCTTACGATGCGACAGCCATCTTCAAATACCGCGTGGACGAACAAACACGGCGAACCACGATAAGCACGGGAACCACGGGAACCACGGGAACCACGGGAACCACGCTCTGCTACCACTGTCGAGGTTTGGATCGTGTGTGCTGGGAGACTTATGTAGTTTTAATAAAATATTTATAACATATTACTTCACTTTTATTTAATTACTTTACACATACATGGCGGCTACATTTTGGTTAGCGGAAGAAGCTCAATAACCTCTTTGACATTTCTTACCATAAACTTATAAACCAATGACAACATAACATAAGGACTTAACTCTTTGTAACATGGGCATTGGATCTATACCTCAACATCTTCAAACTTTCTATTCTTTTTTGGAGGCGAACGGGGGACTCGTGGTGCACAGATTGGATTAATTTTATACTCAAGCCAAGCGCCCATAGTTTTTCGAGATCTACTTATCGATATCATTAAAGTTTATGTATTGGCAGTAAACCGTATTACGTATAAAACTTGTGGTAAACCCACAGATTTATATGTAACTATGGGTAAACCAATTAATGATCAAATCGGAGCAATCGTGTCATTCACCCAAAACATAATTTAAGCGTAATTTGGTCTAATCTCGGATCACTGATAAGCGCCGTTTATTTTGTCTTCGATATGACATCATTATACCAAAATGTGAACGATAAGTAATTCGCTTCTTGTAATTTTCAGATATCGCTGTTCGTGCATAGGTCCACAGCTTCAGGCCAGTATGGCGGAAGTCAATGAAATGGCGGCAGCGGAGAAACACGTAGACAAACATCACACAGGTAAATAACATAAATGTACTATTAGGTTTTATTTCTATATTAATAATAAATAATAGCTACATATGACGCAACGTACTGAAGGAGGAAACCGCAATGTAGCCGCAAGTTACATATCTAAGGTGAACTAGGCAGCCTGCAGCAGCCAATCCAAAGTATAATGGGTTATATATGCCTTGACTAATCAGCCAGGAGTTTTTAGCAGTGACAATCCACTTGTGCATTCAATCTAGTCCAACTTTTATGATGAGTTTGGTCATCATCTTTTGTCATGTTATCTCAGTGATTTCAATATATTAGTGGCATGATTCTTTGTCTGAAGTCTTGTGTCTCTCTGTTCTTCTTCATTCACATTTGAAGCCCTCTGGGTGCCAACACCATTATGAGTGGTAGAGCCACGCTGTAAACATTTACGTCTATAGCACGAATGGGCCGGCTACCGGTTTGATACCACTGTCTCACAGAAAACCGACGTAAAGTGTCACTGTGGCGTTTCGTTCGGTGAGTGGGATTTTCGGAGGCCCAATTCCCCTCGTCCCTTTCCCAATCCCTGTTTCCCTCTTCTAGGCTGGCAATGTATCCATGATTGTTTTTGTGTCTTTGGTGTATAGACCCTATAGGCGGTGGAGATTTCTTTCCACCAGGTGACTCATCTGCTCATTTGCCAATCTCTGTTATAAAAAAAAACACTATCCTAATTCGACTCCAGCTCATCCCACTATCTTAAAAACATTTGCTAATTTGAAATTGGCAGGACGAATTCCTGCTGTTAATACTGGCTTAGTAGATAACTGTGGATTGTGGTCACGGTCCAGAAAATCAGAACTGTTGCGAACAGGACACCATAATATCATAATGAGTCGCATGGGCGACGCGACGCGCGACGTCGTGGTATAAATTACTCAACACTTCATGAAAGGATGGGTATTGTTCTAGAGTTTTATTTACCACCTGTTGAATTCTACGACTAACTTATACACATACGTAGAAACTTGAACAACCAAATGAAATGGCTACATCGCCAGTGAGCTTTGGATTTGTGTCACAAGAAAATGTTGTTAACGATTTTAAACAATAGACGATGTCGTCATCTATACAACATGACAATTTGTAGTTGAAGTACCTTCCAATATGCGTTGGCCTTTATTAACCAATTAACTGCGTGCGTCCTTAATTAAAGCCATCAACGATAATCGTTAATTATTATACATATGTTCGAGATATTAGTGGAAAGTTGAACTCGTTGTTCAATATATCTTTTCTGTCAACCTGGCATAAGAACTTCCACAACGTGGGGTCAGCGCAACACACGTTTTCAGCATGTTATAGAAAGGATGCGGCTTAGTTTTTATGACTGGCTACCTGCCTGACGTCAACCCCTTCTGGAGGTTCTAGTCTCGGGTAAATCAACTTAGAAAAATCGGTTTGGCTGACCTGGAAATCGGACCCAGGATCTCACCGTCCACAGCCCATTATACCTCTATATGCTTCCACTGAAATCCAGAAGGTGACTCGGTGATCAATTTATATTGTGCTTAAGTTAATTTTGTAACTTGTTTTAAAGTAATGGATCAAATTGTCTGATTTATATAAAATAAATAACTAATGTAATTGCCTCGATGGTGCAGTTGTATTTAGGTACGACTACCGTCCTGAGGTCTCGGGTTCGATCTCCGAGAGCAAAGTGATTTTGTTTTTTTTTCAACATTGGAGTCTGAGAGTTTGTGCCCGATATGGCGATAGGTTCGCCCCCTATCACAACTTGGACGGAACTAAGCTCGGCAAAATGTGGGTGTTCTAGTTCGCTAGTGCGCCTTTGCCTACCACTTCAGGCGTGAGTTTATGTGTTATGTAATGTAATTGTCACAGTTTTACACCTTGTTCATAATTATAAGAAGAATAGCTTACAATTTACTTTCAAAAATATTTCATAAACTGGGATTTCTGTTATTTGAATATGAGTTAGCGTCTTCTAGTCAATTTCACAATAGTAAATGTAGGTAACCTTCAAGTTTACACTTAGAAGAATAATCGTTGTTGATAAAGTTTCAATCTATATTTTTCGTATGTAATATAGTCAATAATTTATACGATCTTCAGTAGGACCTTATTTATAGTAGTCATATAATGTAGGTAATTCCAATTATCAAAGGAAAAATATGGACCTGGCATAAAAATATGTGTTTACTTTGAAGCCGGTTCCGCCATTTTAGTTTTGCGATCTATTTACATGGAAGTTGTCATAAGACTTAAATAACGTATAAATACACTTATTGATTTTATTATAAATACGGTGTTTTATTTACAATAATACTAATTTCGGAATATGTAGAAGATGCCTAATTGCTATATTAATGGGATCTTTCTTTCGCAAACTCGCCATTTTGGTTTCGTTCCATACATTAGGAATTCTTCATTTTTTTCGTAGTTATACCTCGTTTTTTTTTCTTTAGTCACTGGGACATTCTGAATATTGTAACCTTGAATTATTTTCCAAGTCTTAAAAATTAGGTAACCAGTCAATATCTGCCGATATTTCTTGAATCATAACAGTAAACAACTAGGTACCTAATGTAAAAAATATTACGAAATATGAATTGTTAAAACGACTATTAAAATCATAATCCTTGGCAATAAGATTTAATGAGATTAAAATTGAATAAGTATATTACCTTTTTCGCGTTTGTTTATTCAAGTGTAATTGATTATATTTTTTTTTATAATATGGTGACTGGCTGAAAAAATGGCTTCACTCGTCATTTCACTGTGTTTAGTAACAAACGTGTTAGAAACGTATAGGTACGTATAAAATAAAGGGAGCTAATTAAAAATGGTAGCCTGTGCAAAGTCCATTCACCATTGTCTTGTATTCATGGTAAGGTCGATCGTCTTTATTATAAACTTTCTCCACTATATAAAAATCCGATCTACAATCATCTACTTTATATTCCTTAAGTAAAACATATTCACTATGCTATTTATTATTTTAACAATTCATGCATCTCCCGTATGGTCTAGTGGCTAGGATACCTGGCTTTCACCCAGGAGGCTCGGGTTCGATTCCCGGTACGGGAATTGATTTTTTTATATCTTGCATCTCTCGTCTTTTCGTGCGTTATTTTTCGTTAAGATTTTTTTTGGCACAAAAAAGGAAAACAACTTATATTGTATTTTTTTTACCTTGACAATTCATATAGTTTATACTGACTCTGTAATGGATGTTTATTTAAGAATTAAAAGAACAGGTTGTATATCAACAATTAACGAATTATACCAGGTATTCGCATTTGCCAAAGATAGTTAGTAATACAGTTGTACAGTTGAATGTGTTTGGTATTCGCATACTGCTCCCATTTTCTATAATGTACCTAAATTGTGCAGTACACCTACAAAGATTTCGGAATAGGAAGACTCAAATTGTCCGTAATAAGTACGTTAAGTAACACCTTTTGTGCAGAATACATCATCACATGTAGGCGAACTAATTCACTTTCTTGGAGACAACTCACATTCCACTGTTGTTATCCTGAATGAACATTTATCGACGTTAATAGAATTGTCCCAGTTTATGGTTGTAAAGTTTAATTTAGATTTATTTAGGAGAGGATTAATATTGCCATTTGGTCGTAAGACTTATTGTCATTATTCAAATTATTATTTATTTGACTTGTCGTTATTTACATAATGGTTAACGAATTTTAAAAGCCTAGTGTGGAATGTTTTGTACAAACATTAAAATATAATACTGTTTTTGGAAATAAATCTTTCTTTCTGGCGTTATCCCGGCCTTCTTCCAGGGTCCGCCTTTCTACTTAAACGCTTCCACTTCGCCCGGTCTTGAGCATCCTCCATAGTAAGACCATTGGCTCTCATATCTTCCTCCAGAACGTTCAGCCAGCGCTTTTTGGGTCGTCCACGGGAACGTACCCAGGGCAAAACACTACTGTTTTTGGAAATAAATAAATACATTTTGCTGCTTTTCAAATTCAAACCATCGATTCTCATATGGAACAAAAAATCTGCTAGGTACCTTCAATTTTGCTATGCATAGTTTTGCGGTTTGATTAGGTGTGAATTGTGATACATTCGTGATTAGGTAGAACAGTGATTTTGTATTTCATATATCGCAATAAAATAATTTCTAGCTTATAGTGCGTTGTCATGTTATACAGTTATACTATAAATTTACATTTAACGGCCGACATAATCTTATACACAATCGGGCTTTGACTTTACTGCATTTAATTCATTGACACGACAAAGTTCATCATTTATCCTAGTTTATTAATAAAACCGGAACGACATGTTTATGCGCTTCCACCACTTTAATGTTTACAGCTGATATCCTCAAGTGATTTATTAAATCTTGCTTATGTAGGATGACAGCTACTTACGGATGACAAAACATTTTTACTCGTACACACGTATATAGCTGCATGACGTTTCTTAGTTTGTCGCTCTCACGTAACCATAGGAATCTTGATATGGGTCAAATATATCTATTAAGTCTAGACTACCTACACAAAAATAAAATTATTAATGGCTATCTTCAAAGCTAACTGATCAAATACTAATAGCATTAATTTGATCATTTTAATTGATCTTTAATGACAGGCACAGTTGAAAATCGTGGCTGGTCATCATTAAATATTAATATTTACTAGTGATCGTTTCCAAAAACAGATCGCTCAAGCGTACTATGAAAACTTGAGCTGATCTGTATTTTTCGTATGAACATTTTTACTACACTACTGCTATCATTTGCTTTCGGGAGTCGGATGTTTAGGTCGGGTAGGCGAGTCGGTGACTATATGCTTCCAAGTTGATATAACTGTGTGTTTTAACCACAGACCTTTAACTATCAGTATTTGCATCTAGTCGTTTCAAAGATTTTGCAGTTTCAGTAGGTAATCGTTCAGGTATATTTTCATTACATTTAGTAACGATCTAAATGTGGCTATTATGTTTTTTATAATTCTGAGTTTCAAATTATATTTATATTTTTCGCAGTGCTACTTGCAGGTGTAGAGATAGCAAACAAATTCGGAACGTTGACCGTCCGCGAGGCGCCACAAATAGATCAGTTGTAGGTGGCATTTCTAAGAATACTACGATGAATTGACACAATATCACATATGAAATAGATGCCCCTAAAATCTAAATACTTGAATGAGTAGAAACCTTGACTTTATGATGAATTACAATTTAATGGCTAGGGGTAACTTGTAGCGCTGTTACTAATGTAGCGCTGATACACCTTATCTCGATTTATCCAACAGCGCACTCCTATCTTTAAAACAAGATTTGGGATAAACAGAGATCTGTCGCGGTGATACAAGTGGCCCTAGATCTTAAACTTATACTTGCTTCAGCACAAATAGTATTTTTATACAATATTTTTGTATTTTTTTCTACAATACTAAACTTTTCATTTGGTTACTGCCGCTTGCTCTTAAAATATCATTAGTACGTGAATGTAAAAACGAATGATAATGAAAAACAATTAGTGATAGAGTGACACAGTTTCTCGAAATACAAAACTTGGCACTTCGTACCTGACACAGTCGGCGCCGACCCCAGGCTCGGATCTCGTGCAGGCCTTAGCAATTACTCCATAATAATTAGTTGAATTTATGACACGTAATGACTACACTGTTTGCGACGTCTTTGTTTCTTTATCGTGTGTTTTTATTTCTTTACCTGCTACTGGAAATAAGGATGTTAATTCTATGGTACCAATAGGTACTAATGTGTTTCTAATGGTGTACCATGACTTGGAGATTTATGAATGAAATTTTATACACAAAAGTTTTCGGACTAAATCTATTGTGTGTATAAATTGTAAAAGTAATTTATTTGTAAAAACTGGCTATTAGACTTTGCATTGTGTAACTAATAACAACGTATTTTTAATTTCTTGTTACGAAATGTATAATGTTGTATAGTTTGGAATTAATTTCCAACTTTGATGTTTATTGGTCGGACGGGCGATTTATGAGAACCAGCTTTCGATGGCTTTAGAGACTAATTAATTAAGTAATGGGGTTTTATATATTTTATTACGCATATGGAAAACCTTTTAAATTAATGAAAATCTTTTAAATTAATTAAACATTATTTTTTGTACTTTGACTTCTGAGTATAAAACTTTATATTGTCATTTTGTTATTGCCATTTTCACAATCAAGATCCCAGTAGTAATTTTTCCATATTTCTTGTACAAAACAAAGATTGCCTAACTGATTAAAAGTTCATATGTATACGCAATAAAAATGCTAATGAATCGAGCTCTACAATCGCTTTCCCACCATTCCCCTTTGATAAAGACAATGAAAATTCATTTATGAGACCGCATGGAGGACTTTCCCACTGGAGTTATTCCAGAAATGCAGTTTTTTCAATGATATCAAAGTGTTGTATAAGTTTTTTGCTTAAGATTTGTTTGATGATTATTAATTCTAGAGTAATCTTCCTCATTTTGCTGAATATTTATACATTTTCGAAGGTATTTCAAACAATGGAGATAGCAGCAGCATCGTGGCTGCATCTATTGTGTGATCTTAATACCATAAATACAATTAAAGTGGTTTATGCTCGTTAGTGCGATAATGCAATGTGTTTGCCCTCTGGCTGCGGTGCCTTCGTCGTCTGACGGTCAGACCATTGTTTTGCTGAACTGGCGACCTATTGTCTTTTGGAACCAGCTGAGCTTGAGTGTTACACTTTATTGATTAAATGTAATGAAACAACAAGACGTTTTACTCCGATACCGTAATAAGGACACAAATAGTATTTTATAACACTTCTTTCTAACTGGCCTTATCCCGGCCTAATACCAACTGGCCTTCCTACTTAAACGCTTCCATTTTACCCGGTTTTGAGCATCCTTCACAATGAGACCGTTAGTTCCAATATCTTCCTCAAAAACGTCTAGCCAGCGTATTTACATGTTTTTATTTTTTTACCACTGCGGACACAAAACTGGGTTAAGATTCATTAGTATTTAGATGAAATCTTCAAAAGTGTCTTATTTTATTCATTCGAAGAACAAACCAGGACTGAAGGCAATTAAGTCTTGTTCCATTTATTAAGATTTACGTTCTATCATATCTATAGATGGTGTGACACACGCAACAGTTGGTCACAAAGTTACATCGTTTGTAGAATGCATCAACTACTCACATCAAATGCGAGGAGTTTGCTTCATTTGAGTTGATTAATTTTTAATTAACAGCTAAGGTTTTAAGATCTCCACTTTTAAAGAGGTTTTAGCAGTCTTTTAACTAATTAATAGTTCCAGTTTCGCTAATAAATCGTTGTATATGTCTGTCATAGTTACATAATGTTTTATTTCATTGTGTTGAGGGACCTATAATGTAGGAGTAAGCTAGACAAAACATTGTATAACTATCACAGATGTTTACTATGATAATTAGTTCCATTATCTAGTTATCGAAAACATAAACCGTTGTTAGGGTCGAGAGTGTTTGAGGCGAATAAAAAGTGACAGCCTGTTGTAAATCGGGAAGGTGTGGCACAGCGGGAGTTGATCCCGAAACTTTACAATGGTCTTTGATTAATGATCTGTAAACACAATGGTGTTCTCCAAGGTATATGTGCTACTATCCTGTTCAATAAGTTATTCATAACGTACCTATAATAACAATATCCTAAGTGAAACTGCAAATGCTTTGTTGATATTGCTTTAGGCTGTTTTAAAAGCCAGCGGAACTCTCCGTAGTGGATTAACTGAAGTCTTTTATCTAGGTTCAGAGGACAATCCGCATTTAGTACCAACTCGTGATTGGTAAATTGCCGGACGAGTTCGGGGCACATGCATCACTTCCCACCTACCCACTCCGTATTGCGGGCACCTACTGTTTATTCCCCATTGTACGTTTAAAATGAGCCTTGTACCTTAAACGGTTTTTCCTTATCAGTCTGTTTAAAACGTCAAACCGTTTAAGGAAAGCAAATGAGACGATACTAAATAATTTCGTTGGCATTAAGTTTCCGTTTAGCTTTACTTAAAAGTCGGAATGTTCCATGACTAAAGACAATGAATAAATTTTCGTCAAACTACTTTTGTATTCCGTATAACGACTTCATTTGTTACGGTTTTAATAGGAATTAAATTAAAGCAGTAAATTTCGCCCACGGACTAGGTACCTTTATTCTGGTAGTAATTGTTACGATCGGTACAATTTGGACGGCCAATTAAAGTCCATAAAAACGTTTAAATAGGTTACACACTGTGACACGCACAGTTCGCAAAAACATAATTAAAGCGGGACATAGGCTGAGATCTATAGAGCGAACTTCGACTAAGTCTGAATCAAAGAAACGAAATCAGTGAGGATTGGAATTTTCAAATTGAATTTTGACTTAGTCCCAGTCATTCTATACAAGAAAATCTTTGCTTAGTGTGTCTGTCAGTCTATTTTTCTTAGTCGAAGTTCGCTCTATAGATAAATAAATAAGTACCTAAATAATAAATAACACCCAACAGTCACATACATAGTCCTGACCCCACACTAAGATCGAGTCTTGTGTCGTGGGTATCAGGAACTACGAGAAACTTTCGGTCTCACAACACCCAGACCCGAAACAAATATCTGTAGGCCATACAAACATTTGTCTCGGTGTGGGGATCGAACCCGCGGTCTCTCGCTTCACAGCCGGCTACTCGCCCGCTGCGCCACGGAGGCTGTCAAATAGATCCCAGCCTTAAAACTGTTACTCATTTAATTCAGCATTAACAATGCTTTTGATTGTGCTTTAGGTATCGTAGAGTTTACATATAAAACCTGAATTGATGAATACATTTACAATCAATACGAAGTGAAATCGAAATTTGGAATTCAAGTTTACGTGCAGTAAGTACAAACAGTTTATAAAAGAAGCAAAACGATGCTAAGTAGGAGATTCGTCCGTGATGTCCCGACTAGCGGCTGTGTTGCGTAGCGTGATCTTGCATATAAATTAGTGCTGGTTTTATTTTACGGGCTATGTACTTGTTGTAATATATGTCACACTATTTGTAAGAGCATATACTTGAATTTGTGGTGTGATGTTTTTTAGAAACTGTTGTTTAGCTTGGTGGTAATTTGTACCTGACTACCCGAATAGATACCGAGAATTATAAGGATACTGAGTAATTTGTACCCGACTCCCGAATAGATACCGAGAATTATAAGGATACTGAGTAATTTGTACCCGACTACCCGGGTACTTTCGGTCAGTCGATATTACATTTTAAGTACTCTCGCTGTTAAAAGTACTGCGAATCTTGAATAAAAGTACAAAATAAAAATAGTATTTACTAACTAAATTCGATAACAGTCTAATATTATTTCTTCTTTCTTTCTCAGAGAAATTACGATCAGAAAAAACATAATAAAGGCGGTAATATAACAAAGGAAGTTAATATTCTCAATGACAGTTGGAGGTAGTTAATGATAATAATAAGTACCTACATATATTTAAACCGGTGCATGAGTCTAGAATGTTACGTTACGTCACAAAACTAGTTGAAGGATTAATCTTGGATGAGTAAAGAGTGGAGACTGCCTCGATGGCGTAGTTGTATTTCGGTACGACTACCGTCCTGAGGTGTCGGTCCTCGGGTCGGGCAAAGTGATATTGGATTTTTCCATATCAGCCCGGAGTCTGGAATTTGTGCCCGATATGGCGATAGGCTCGCCCCCTATCACATCTGGGATGGAACTAAGCTCGGCGAAATGTGGGTGTTCTAGTTCGCTAGTGCGTCTCTGCCTACCCCTTCGGGGATACAGGCGTGAGCTTATGTTATGTTATGTTATGTAAAGAGTGGAGAATATTACATACAGTAGGCTACAAATTTTACACTTCGACAATCTTCGGTTACTTCGGAAATACGAACTCGTGATGATGAAGGCCTAATACAGACGTATTACATAAGGTTATTTTTTGTTTATTTTACTTTGAGTGACTTACCAGAGTCGGATAGCCATAAGTAAATATTTGTAGTAAAAGTAGAAGAATGTTTGTCGATTAGCGTATCTTTAACGTTGTCTTCTACCTGCCCACCCCACTGTGAGGTCGGCGTAACGCACTATTTCAAGTATGTTGCATAACTTTACCGTTGTAGCTACTATAACTGTATTGCATTTTTCTCGTCGCAAACCACAAACACAATGTGATGTTTGAGTAGCTTTATGGCCTTTTTAACTTATCTATGCATATATCAAACTCGGGACAGGGTCTATAAATAATGTGTTGAAACTAGTTTAAAGGTATAGCGTCACTTTTATTTAGTATGCGGTTGCAACGGACCCTTTTATCACGTTGATAAGATTGTTATCATATCAGTTAAGTAAAGCGGGGCACGGCGCGGTGGGGCGATGTCGTGATGACCTATAACACAGGCCACAGCAATGTATGGACATTGTATTTGCAGTGATGATGTAAGTCACCGATTGAAGTTTAGTAATCAAGTGAGGCCATTTGAAGGTCAATGTTCCCCCCTACATCAACCTTTGATATTGAAACACAAATGTTTTATGTGTGACCTTAGACATTTAACTGCAATAGCAACCGTTTCATATCTACAGGTAGTAGTCGGGGAAACAGTGACGGATGCAAACGACTTGTTCGCGCGACGAGTGCTTCTAGTCCCAACTCTAAGTTTAGGCCTTAGGGATTTGGGTAGCGATCGCAAAGAACCGAATGCTATATTATGCCGGGTACACACCAGCTGAACGAACGTTCCCGAATCTACGCTTGTTGCGTTCACACAAACAAACTTTCGCTGGTGTCTGAATGCAACAGGCGTAGATTCGCGAATGTTCGTTCGGCTGGTGTGTATCCGGCATAAAAAAGATTCGCTGCATTCGTCGTGGTTTGACACAAAATTATACGTTTGTATAAAACAAGTAGATATAGGTATTTGCTGCGATCAGTAAACATGGCCAAGTTCCATGTAGAATGAGAAGTAAACAAATACATTTTATTTTTAGTGTTTATAACCTGTTTCTTTTAATTCAAGTTGTTATAATCTTTATTATTGTAATTTGTATTAGCTTTTCGTATTAAAGTCGTTTCTTTTGTTGATTTGCGAAAGTAACTTAAGTTGCCTATATTCATACTTATTGCTATGATATTAGGTTATAGTTTTGAATTAATGAAGTTTTATGTTGTTGTTTAGGTGTCGCTATTACGAGGAGCAGGCTAAATCTTAAAGAACACTATTGCACAACGATTATCATCGACTGCCTCGGTGGCGTGGTGGTATTGCGGTACGACTACGGTTCTGAGGTCTCGGGTTCGATCCCCGGGTCGGGTAAAGTGATATTGGATTTTTCCATATCAGCCCGGAGTCTGGAATTTGTGCCCGATATGGCGATAGGCTCGCCCCCTATCACATCTGGGACGGAACTAAGCCCGGCGAAATGTGGGTGTTCTAGTTCGCTAGTGCGCCTCTGTCTACCCCTTCGGGGATACAGGCGTGAGCTTATGTTACGTTATAATATATGGGCTGTGAACCGGGAGGTCTTGGGTTCGATTCCTAGGTCGGACAAAACGATTTTTCTAAATTAAATTGCCCGGGACTGGTTCCCCAGATAGGGGCTGACGTCAGGCAGGTAGCTGGTCGTAAAAATTAAGCCAAATCCTTTTTGCAACATCATTGAAAAGGTGTGTTGCGCCGACCCCACATTAAGGTGGGATAAGGGCAGGTAGAAAGAAAGTAAAGTAATAGGTACCTATGTATTATGTGAATCCATGTCTTGCTGTTTGAATATAAATACCTATGTACCTACACACTAATTTTTCTCGCATCGATTTCAAATCGATACACCAAATTCATTATCTCGCTTTTGATGTAAAGAAATATGACAATAATTATAAGAAAGTTATCGCTAACAAGGTACTCGATACAAACTGTATCATTTTTACCATATCTAGCAAAATTATCATGAACGAATAATCCAAAAGAAACAATAATATTATTCATTTACAAACACTCAGTACCAGTTCCATAACTTGATATCAATATCTCTATTCTCATATGAGAAGACATTTAAGTACAATAAAGACATTTTGAACGAATAAGAATGCATTTATGTTCGAGGTGATAACCTTATTAATTACTTATTGTAATTTTTGTTTTCGCGCTATGCAGTCAAAGGTTTCTTCTTTAAATGTAAACACTTTCTGGCTATTTATTATATTACTCATATTATTTATTTTTTTGATAAGGGATTTATAAAAAAATTCCTATATCACAGAATACCTAAAGGCGTTCTGCACTGCACATCGTCCTGCACATGGTTTTTCTAAAGAAAACACCTACACAACACAACGTATTTCGCTGTCTCCTGCTTATGGAGTAATGGACCATAGACAATTTTTTTAGAAATATCATGTTTTGTGTAGGTGTTTTGTGTAATGTTTAAGTGCAAGAGACGCGGCTTAAGCCGACTATTAATAGTACTACGTAAAGAAAGCCCAAGAATCACTTCGCACAAGTGACCGCCTCCGTGGCGCAGCGGGCGAGTGGTCGACTGAGAAGCGAAAGGCTGCGGGTTTGATTCCCGCATCTAGATAAATGTTTGTGTAATTCACAATACAGATATTTGTTTCGGGCAAGGATGTTGTGGGACCATAAGTCCTTATTATTTTCCAGTTCAACCTAGTGTGGGTTCAGGACTATATTGTGTGTGACAATCGGATGTATTCACATACATAATAATAATAAATACACGCAACATATTTTATATCTTGAATAAATGAATAATAATAATATGAATATAATCCACTTTGTATAGACTTTTTTTCTATACCTACACTTAATACCTTATCTACTCCAATATTACCCAACATATTTAAAAATTCATCAGTAAAAGCTGCATTTAGAACAAGTTTAAAGGTGATTTAAAATGGCCTCAAACAATAAATATTAATCATTATGTCAAGGTGTACTTAATTTTTATGGACAGCAGCGGTGAAGAGATCGTAAAGCTCAAAATGATCGATTTGATTTATTTATAGATGCTTCTGAAGTGAGTTGAAAGAGATAATGTGACCGGCGTCTGGCCACAAAGTAATCGATACTTTTCGTGACACCTACCCTGATACTGGTGCTCAGTAACCCACATCCTCGTTGAGTGTTAGAAATGGATTGAGATAGAACACGGAGAGACTGATACTCATATCGGGGATAAAAGATTTATGAAATATTTATCATGGATTCACTCTATTGTACCTAAGCGTCTGCCTAGATTATGTCTATAACATAACATTGTAAAGCGTAGTTGCTAGATTATTAGGGTTGTTCTTTGTAATAAAGTAACAAAGTTATTGAGCTTTTCTTTCTACCTGCCCTTATCCCACCTTAATGTGGGGTCGGCACAACACAGTTTTTCGAGCATGTTGCAGAAATGATTCGGCTAAATTTTTATGACCGGCTGCCTGCCTGACGTCAACCCCTTCTGGGGGATCCAGTCCCGGGCATATTAAATTAAAAAATTCGCTTTGCCCGACCTGTGAATCGAACCCACGATCTCCCGGTTCACAGCCCATATATGCTGCCACTAGACCAAGGAGGCGACAACAAAGTTATAGAGCTGATAAAAAGTAATTATATCAGCGGTGTACATACTGACCTACTGGTGCCACTGGTGGTGATGGGATTTCTTTAGAACGAAAATTATTCTGCCGAAGGGACTCTATATTTCTTGACGGCGGGCATTATATTTGTGGGTATTCTACTGTATTTAACATCAGTGTAGGCCTTTCGCCGTGCCATTCGCTTTGTTCTTTTAAACAAAAATTTGGGGACAAAATGAACATGGAGCTGGGCGACATCGCTTTCTTACAAAAAGAAACAATAAAACTTTTTTTTGTAGAAAACGTAGAGTTCAAAAGGCCAAAAAATCGTTAAATACCGCCAGAATTGTGAATGTGTACGGAAGAGTGAAATTGAGGTCACTCTACCTAGCTCTACCAAAGGCAATTTCCATCACAAAAGGTCCCAGTCGAATTACACAGTGTACTTAAATCTTTGTTTTATTTGTCTTAAAAATAAGAGAATGACGAAGTCTATGAAAAAATAAGCAATTAGAAAACATTTTATGGAGAGGAAATTAAAACTTTAATTTATACATATCATGCCTATTTTACATACGGCACTTATTGTTTGGAGTGGATTTTTAGAAAAAACCTTTTTATCTTTGTTTTACTAGAAAACAAAGATTAGATAAATAATAATTATAATCCAATAAAATTATGATATAATTTGCTCAGCGCCATCTCGTGGAGTTTTACGAAGTTATCTAGCGCGGTGGTTTGGAAGCTTACGAGCTGAGTACAAAAGTACTGAATTTCGTGCTTATGAAATAAACAACCAGTGTACCGATAGGTGGCGCTAGCAATGAAAAGTTAAAATGTCCGCTCTATCATTGAGTCAGATAAAGTAGATTTAAAAACTTACATATATTTATTGGTAAATATTCATTGTAGTTTATTGAATTTATAAAATGATAATTAAATTACATAGCACAAGCTCACGCCTGTCTCCTTGAAGGGGTAAGCAAAGGCGCACTAGCGGACTAGAACACTATATTACTATGGTCACTAACCATACTTGAACTTAAGGCAGATAATACCTTGGAGGGATAGGATAAATTAATTTTGTTACTTGCTGGTGACTAAGTTATTACCTAGCTAGAATATTATTTATTAATAAGTACATTTTAACATCTGTGGTAATTCTTCACTCATTTTCAGCCTCTGTGGATTGTGGACTGCCTCAGTGGCGAGGTTGTATTTCGGTACGACTACTGTCCTGAGGTCTCGGGTTCGGGAAAAGGGATTGGCTTTCCCAAAGGGAAATGGGGAAATCCTGAATTAGGTCGGCATATGACTAAACAAACATGGGTAGAACCCATACTGAAGCATGCAACACTCGACCCTTAACTATTTGACAATTTCAATTTCACGTTAAACCCAGTATCTCATGATTTATGTCGGGTGGTCACTGACACATTATTGGGGCGAAGGGTATTTGCGTTATTTCCAAAAGTAGGACGTTGCCGAGAGATATAGAGTCACGCAAACAAATTACTAAAGACATTTTCTTATGTATTTAAAGTATGCGTTCCAGGGATTCGATACTGAGAACCATGATCAATATCTAACAAAATATTCTTTATAGCACAAGTTGGTAAGCCCAAGTAGGTCATCACACGTTTTTTTATATACGTCGGGAAAAGCGTTGTAATGCTACCGTCATAATACGACGTGCCGAGTTCGTCGGGCTTACGACCCAACGTTGAGTCGCCTGAGAGAGGTGGAAACACCCGGGTTAGTGTTTGTAGTTCCTAACACTATTTCTTCTTAGGGACGGCCCCGGGTTTCCCTAGGCGAAAGCGCCTAGGCTTCATTCAGAACCGCCTCTTGGTAGTGCCGCGTTGCACTTCGTCTCCATTTGTCGAACATTTAACCGAACACCCGCGCTGTCCATCCCGAAATATTGCACGTAGAAAAATATTATTAAATATTTTATTGGGCGACATAATCGCATGAACGATAAAGCCCTAAAATAAAGAAAAAATATACATATTCACAGAAAAAATTCCTTAACTATAAGAATGTTCAATGTGCTTTTCCGAAGAACCTCAAATTTAAAAGACTAAGTCGGAGTTCTATTTAAAAATTCCAAATACTCACTGAGTTCGCTTCTTTGAATCGGACTTAGTCGAAGTTCGTTCTATAGATCTCAGCCATAAAGACATCAGGTTTAAGGGGGCTGCATGTATCATTATTCACCTATAATAATATGCTCTATCACAAATGGTATACGCAGCCTCGGTGTATATTTCAGACGAGCGCCTCGAACAGCACGCACGAATATAATGTGCGAAGACACGCGATCGCAAAACCGCTTCCGGTTTGCGACATCTTACCGCACAAATGCACGTCATTTTCGAGGACTAAATGGTAACTTCAAACTTTTGGTAGAATAACTATAGGCGCGTCTTCTGCATCTGTTTTTCTGGAAACAAAACACATACGCAAAACAATGATTTTGACTGTCTCCTGCCCATAGAACAATGAGCCATAGCCAAAAATGTGTAGCGAACGCATGTTTTGTGTAGGTAATTTGTGTAGTGTTTTGATAAACATGAGCAAAGAGACTGGCCTAAATAATTTTAAACAATCGTTTCGATTTTACACGTGCCAGGCCTCATTTCAAATACCCATTATCATAGTAGCTAAAGTTTCCGTAAAAACGTATTTCCCAAAGCACACAAACGTCCTTTCCTAGATTTTGACTAAGGCAAATCACTAGGTAATCTCTAACACGTTGCGAATCGGTGATAGATCTTCATCAATCTTCTTTTGATCCGTAAAGAGTTCGGGAATACTGATTTATATTGCATAGGTATTGATTACGAAGTAGTATATCTTAATCCCGATTTCATATCAAGAATAGATAAAATTGTGCATGAGTTCACGATACTTTAATATTTATGTTTCCAGAATTTTCTTATTCAGGTTCGTATTATTAAGCTACTATAAAATTGACCACGTCTGTCTATGTTATGGAATTTCAAGTCTAGATTAGTCTTCGACTGACCCAGGAACCATGTGGATAGGTTGAAATATAATAATTGTCTGTAACGGAACTATTCGAAATCCATATTCTATTGTTAAATGCAAAATAAAACTTATTATATTTGTATGACAATATCTTTAAATAATAATATGAAGTAGATTAGTTTAGCAAATAGCTGTTTGTTTAGTTTGGAAATTCCGATTCTAGTATATCAACTGTCTTCTGAATATTATTAATGCTTGTAATGTACAAGTTTTGTATTGTGCTTCATCTACCTGCTTTAGTCTGCTCGTCTTACTCAACGATCAAAATGGTCAAGCGTAAAATCATTTTGTTAAAAAAATCTTACTCAAGCTTTTCTTTCGTTCTAGTATCAAATGTTATCTATCTAGTATCAAATTCGTATTCCCATTAGGCAACAGCACAAAACTTGTGATCCAAAAGTTATGACCTGGTGGTCATAAGTCGCTCAGTTTATTTGAAATATACGCGTGCCAGGTCAGCCAGCGTAATAATATTGAGAGAATAAACTTATCTTACGCGATTCTTAATCATTCACAAAACTTTCTAGGGTGTTAATTGTAATAATCGCTCTCGCATTGTAATAAATGGTTGATGGCGGTACTGAAGTTTGAGATCATTTTTTTTGTATGGAAACTTGCTTGATAGCCCCTCTATACTAAGTAATATTAAATCTCTTTGCCATTAAGATGCTTAAAATTCGCTCGGCCATGAGCGTGCTCTACATATATATTGAGCTATATCTGATCGTTCTTGATATATTTACTAACTATTTAATTAATTCATACTAAGATAGAGCTGGATATTATTAAGTAACTCTAATCAAACCAACTCATCTGTACTTAGGAAATACCCGTTTTCTTATATACTTACTTTTGTTATACCTACCTATTAGTATTACATGCTTATAATCATTGTTCTCATTATATTGTTTCAGGTAATTGGTGTGAAATTAAGCCGATTGGGGATAACAGGTTTTTGCTTGACTCATCTTTAATGTTACTTTAACGTTAAATACATTATAAATTATTGACTGCTACCGGTGTATTATAATGTAATGTAATGTAATAGGATAAAAATATATTATTGTTAATGTATAATGGTCGCCTCCTTGGTCTAGTGGTAGCATATATGGGATGTAGACTGGGAGGTCGTGGGTTCGATTCCCAGGTTAGGCAAAGTTAATTTTCTAATTTAATTTGTCCGGGACTGGATCCCTCAGAGAGGGTTGACGTCAGGCAGGCGGCCGGTCATAAAAACTAAGCCAAATCTTCTCTGCAACATGCTTAAAAAGTGTGTTGAGCCTACCCCACATTAAGGTGGGATAAGGGCACGTTGAAAGAAAGAAAGATTGTTAATGTATTTTTTTAAATACTTCAGAAGTATTTTTTGTACTAAAATTTGTTTTAGATAACATGTGTGTTATATTATACCTCTTGCGGATTGTACGTTATTGTAATAAAAACCTCTATGTAGCCTATAAGAGAAGTCGTATGTATCCATTTTCATTGAAATACAGGCAGTGTAAGTTTTTCTCTGCGAGGAATTGCCGGTGGTGGCTGCGCGCGCATAATTTTCAGAGCGCAAGACACGCTTTTGAACAGCTAGGAACATTTAGATAGGCGCTTTCTTTAGATTTTTTAAGCTACAATCACACGTTAATATATGCAAAAACATAAAGTTTGATTATAATAAAAATAGGTAATCATTCACATAAGTTGTGTAATATAAGGCCTGTTCAAAACTTTCTCGAAATATTTAATACTAGAAAATAATTAATGCAACTTATAGAAAATTATACTTTATAGATTAGAAATTAATAAAAAAATCGCTGAATCATGTCACATGCAGTGTTTTATAAGGGCGGGGAGCGGTTAAGCCGAGCCCTGTCTAGTAAGTTAGGCGGTCTCTGCGTACTTCAGTTGCCGATAGAGGCCGCACGTATCACGGCACTTCAGGTTTTGCCGGCGTCCATTGCGGAACGCACCCTTATATTTGAGCTTGAGTAATCTACATAAAGCATTTCAGAATAATATCTGTAAACAAGTGAGTCTTAAGCACCCGCGAGAGGTAAGTTCAGTAATCTAATATAAATTCGTGCACCGAAAAGGCTTCACGCGTTTGCACTCCGAACATTCTAGTCCGATTCGATAATTTCAATGTTGATGGCAGTACTAGCTGGACATCTCATGCTCTAGATATCGATCGTGTTCACGGCAATAATTTCATAAATGTTACATAGCTTAGCGCCCACAGACACTCCCATGGTATTAAAAGGTGCACTAGCGCCCCTGCATACTGTTCTAACGTGAAAAGTATCTGATTGCTCTTTTATCGCATCTGCGCAAAACAAATAAGGGCTGAACCTTCGGGAGCATGTTTCATATCACACTCAAAATTAACAAGGCATCGCTATTTTAGTGGCAAAGTTTTTAAAATTCGTTGTAACGAAAGTAAATAGTTACATTCCGAACGACTTTAAAATACTAAGGTTTTTATCATTGTATTTCAAACGTGATAATGCTAACAATCTTTACCTCACATTTGTTAAGCTAATTGGTATCATTTCGATTATGTTATCTCTTCGTCAGATAAGACAACTGCAATTTAGATGATTGGTTATTAATGTTATTTGATAAGCAATGAAAAACCATAGGGATCAGATTCATATGGATACATTTAGTGATAATAATTATCATTGTAGAGAACTTTCTATATATTTACATCTAAATTATTTGTAATGTCCGTGAATAATTGTACCAGGAAAGAAACCCGATCTTAAAAACTCCTTAGTGTTTTACACAAATACTTTTTCATAGACTGTTATGATTCCAACCGGTGTTGGTAATCATTAATGGCATCTGTGAGTAAAATTTATTTTATGAATTTGATCAGATTCTTGTAAACACTAAGTGCGATGATAATTTTGGAAATGAGTCAGCTTATGTCGTGTACTGAACAGCAATTGGATCTCTACACGTTTATTGACACCCACGACAAATTACTTTTCTGCGCATCATGGCCTCGGCAATCTATAGGGATTATTGAATGAGTAACATACACGTTTTACCTTAAAACCTAATAATATGATGCGTTTCATTAATTAATTTGCCTATTAACGAATGGAATGATTAAATAAAATGATATTATTGAGTCAGCGTGTCTAAATGTCGTTTGAATAAATGAACTTAATTATATCAAAGTCATATGTACCCACATAACTTATAAGTAGACCATTTATTAACACTAAACTATAATAAATTAATTATAATTGTTGAGGTCATAATAATGATTATAAGATGATAATTCCAAATATTTATTGTGTATACATTCTGCTATTTACAATATTATTAATCAATATACATTTGAAATAAAACTATTTTTACGGATTCTATCACGATTAGGTTTTAATTATTATTCCCGACGTTTCGACTTTATTTATTTTATTTTTGGTAGAGATAAGGACAATTATTGCTTAAAATAAAAAAAAATATTTCGAACAGATAATGTTTAATACGGACATACTTAAATAAAATGTATATGCGCATTCAGTCCCATTAGAGGCAAGGTGAACAATTACCGAATAGACAAGTTTATGATAAGGAAGATATGGTTTAGAATCTTTTATGCGTACTTATGCAGGAGTTTGACTCAAATGGCGTGTAGCACTTACAGTTAAAAGCAACATAAATAGGTACGAAACATAATTCTTTCGTTTGGACATTTAAAGTATAAATTATAAACGTGATTCCCGCCCGTGTGACTCACGCTTTCTGTGAGTCAGTGATCATTTACATTATATTACAACCCTTGTTCCAAAAATTGTAAGAAATAGGCCATCAGAAACGAAGTTACGCAACGATGTTTGTCCAACCATGCCCATACTTATGAATATATTTATGTGTATGTATACTCGTGTACTAGTCTTGGATTATATTATGTACTATGTACCTCAGTTAGTATTGTATATTATATTCAGGTTATGTATTTAACATTTGATTGCATTTTAGTAACCATACTACATACATACATAAGCTCACGCCTGTATCCCCGAAGGGGTAGGCAGAGGCGCACTAGCGAACTAGTATACCCACATTTCGCCGAGATTAGTTCCGTCCCAGATGTGATAGGGGGCGAGCCTATCGCCATATCGGGCACAAATTCCAGACTCCGGGCTGATATGGAAAAATCCAATATCACTTTGCCCGACCCGGGGATCGAACCCGAGACCTCAGAACCGTAGTCATTGAAATACTACCACGCCACCGAGGCAGTCCATAACCATACTAATGTTTAATTATTTGGATGGTTTTTAATACAAATTATATCGTTTTTAACAAACTATATAATTCAAAATAATATTAGCTGTCGATGTTATTTCTAGTCGTCTTTTTGTGTTGGCATGGGCTATAAACTAGGCGGTCCTAGGTTCTAATCACAGGTCAACGCAGTTTTCCTAACACGATCCCAAAACTAGATCGATCAGATTGTCAGGCAGGTCGTAACAACTAAGCCAAATTCTTTTTGCGACATACCGACCACGTATTGGAGTAGAAAAGGTGAAAGAAAGCTATTGGACCTTTTATTCGTAAGCCTTGGTCAATTGTCACGGTGATAAACTATTATAAATACATCTATTTAAAGTTCTATATAATTTACTTTACGTAGCACAATACGCTGAATGTGGGCGGAAACCTATAAGAAATTTCTTTGAGCCGCGCGTTTCGGGAATTACGCGGATATCCAGTTATATTGTAGGCATGAAATCAATACAGCGAGGATTTTTCTATTTCGTTACTTACGGCTTATTCAGAATCGGATGTTTTGTATTTCGTCTAATATTGATATAGGGATATGTTCCTACATTTATTTTCCTTTTAATCTTGCTTTCTACTTGCCCTTATACCACCTTAATGTGGGGTCGGCGCAACACACATTTTCAAGCATGTTACAGAATGGATTTGGCTTACTTTTTATAACCGGCTGTCTGTCTGACGTCACCCCCTATGAGGGATCCAGTCCTCTTTCTTTCCATTTGCCCTAATTCCATTCGATGTGGTATTAGGCTTGATTTTTCCGACTAGCCACCTGCCTGACGTCAACGATCCAGTACCGCACAAATTGTGTTAGAAAAAAGAATCTTCCCCACTTCACGCGTAGAGGAGGCAAAAATATTTTTCTGAATTTTATTTTACGATTTTGTCGGTATGATGGATATGTTACATACCCATGCCCAATTACAGCTCTCTAGTACTAATAGTCTCTGAGATAAACCGCAGCCAGACAGACTGACAGACCTTCAACATCTGGGATTCGCACCCAGGATTTCTCAGACAGATTACACATACTGCCTCTAGAGTAAGGTGGCTTTGTCGTACATACGTAGGTGCATACATTATTGTATTCATATTTTTTTATTAAGTGATAGCTGTATCGCATTAGACATCGCAAGATACGATAATTTGGTCTATAAAACCAGTATGATTGTCCTTTTTATCACACTTTTATCTATGACATCTATATTTATAAATCCTTTAAGATTTTTATCTAATTAGGTCTTTACGTTTAATTATAAATTAACTCGTTCCAAAGTTAAATGGTTGTTATACATGCGTGGCGAGGTTAAAGAAAAATTAGGGTAACAGTAATTAACCCAACTTGTTCGTTTTACTATTTACATATTCACTGCATAGCATTTCTTAAGTACATGTATTTATTTATTAAAGTACCACAACAAAAGTGTATGATATGACACAATGTAAGTATAAATATATGTATATGAATAGATATATTAATACGAATATTGTTTCATATACTTTTATACAAAACACCGATATAAATGACAATTTATGTAAGCTTACTCCGTATGTGAAATTTGGTAGAAGAAAACTAAAACTTCCTACTAAAAATAGGAAAGTATTTGCAAACTCAGGGCCTCGTTCACCACCCTCGAGTAAAGTGTCAAGTAGGCTAATCGTCAGTTAAAGGCACCCGTAACTGCACGTGTGAATTTCACGACGTTCGAGTAGCATGCATCTTATGATTAAACTGGCCAGTAAGCTACTTGCCACGTCGTCTGCCAAGTAGCGCGTTTACTTGACGGTTAAAGCTTAAAGTAGGCAGTTAATTGTACATTTTATCGTAGTTAAATAAACTATAAAATCAAATTATAGTAGTCATACCTTAATAACGATGTTTAACATTTTAAATGAACGTGTTAACTGTAAAATAGCCTTTCATTTAAAAAATCAAGTAGTTTCAACAAAAACAAACTGCAATTGGGGCGAAGCAAACACCGATGTCCGGAAGGGGTCACGTCAAACTCGACCTTATGGACACACGATTTAGAACCTGTGTAACTATTTATATAGCAAAAAAAGGGTCCGGTAGGTTTTTGTGTCATGTGGTGCGGACCCGGGATGAGTCACGAGTGTTTTTTTGCCGTAATAAGATACTTTTGACGTAATATTGAACGAACGGGACGCAGGATTTGTGATATCATTCACTTAACCAGTAAGTTGCTACTCAGAGCTCTAATTTTGCTTGTGAAATTAACAGAAGTTACAAGGAACTCTTACTTGTCAATTAACGCTAGTCAGAAAGTAACTAATCAACACTTTACTTGGAGTTGGTGAACGAGGCCCTCAGAGTAATAAAAAAGAACTTTGTAATGATCTATTTCAAATTAAAAAATAAAAACAGCATAGAGTTTTGGGCAATCAACAAAAACACAGTTATTCAGAAACTGTGTTCTTGTGAGGAACTACTACATGTACATGTAGGTGTATTATGCAGGCTCGCTAGTGCTTTGTATGGATTCTTATTAGCAGTAGCGCTTAGCTATATTGCCGTTAGTATTGAAAAATATTTTCTTTTGTAAAACATTTACTTTTACGTACATTACATTTTTATAGAGATCAAATAACTATAATTGCATTGATTACATTATTTTAAAATTTAATAATTGACAATACAAGTCTTAAACTAATGACAGTATAGACACAAATACATATTATATTTCAAGCATCCATACTGAATATATATTTTTTTGGCATTATTCATATATTATACAATAAATGTAACAATTTCATTTTTCTTACATTGGAAAAATGCGCAATAACCTCCATTGCATAGATTTTCTACGACTCTTTTAGATTATTCGAAAAGATATTCTTCAAAACATAAGAAAATATACATTTGAAGAATGACAGGAATAATAATAAAGAACAAAAAATAATTCAGAAGGCCATACAAAAGTAACCTTGTAATTTATTAAACTAATTGGTACCTTCCGATGGAGCTACTTTTAAACAAATAATAAACATTAAAGTTAATTGCACTATTCTTAAAATGCATCCGCCCTGCTCATAAAACAGTCACACGTGGTTTCACAATAGGCACGTACTAAACTTATTGCTACCACAAACACCACTGACGTATTTGAAGCTCATATTGTGGCTAAAATACCGACAAACGTCTCCAACATCTACGTAGCTTATAATGTAAAGGCGTATTTTTATACGACTCCGAAAAGCCCGTGTTCCAACAAAATGGCAACTTGCCATTTATAACAATATTTTATTCTAGTGATCGATGCGGGCTGGCTACCCTATTCTTTGTGGGAAAAACTCGAGGGGCTGCGGTTGGGTTTGAGGCGGTGGTGTGGGAGGGATGTCGTGCTGAGGCTTCAGTAGACACGGGTTGGTAGAGCTTGATGATCCTGATTCGCTCTTTCTTTGTCCACCCGATGGCGTCAGATGGAGCTGTGGTAATTGCCCCTTAGGGCAGATCGGAGGTCTCTCGGCTTTCGGCTGCATATTACCTGCAACGAACGGAATATGCTTGTTAGTTCACTTCCTTCCTCGCTCTACATTATTTGGAATTATGAGTAAAAAATTCTGCTTTCTGAGTCACATCACTAATTTAAAACTTCGTTAAAATTTCATGGCATAAAAACGTACTACAGGCCGCAAAAACTAAGCACAATCAATTTCTGCAACACGCTTGAAAAAGTGTGTTGCACCGATCCCACTAATATGGGATAGAAAATGTAATAACGTTGATATTCCCATTTCTTTACGCACAAGTACACAAAGCAATTGTTCATACAGTTACATAATAACAGATAAAACTAAATTTGATTTATCGTCACGAAGTTAGCTCCTTCCTCATGAAACTGCTTAGTTTTTATATCCTTCTAAATCACGAATGACGGCAACTGATTTTAATTTCGTAAAACAAAACACAGCACTTACTTTGAACACTCAAATCAGAATTCAAACGAATATTTTCTAATCGAGACGTTATGTTCTCTGTACCGTTTACAAACATTAAGATAGGAAATATTAATATAAATAACAGTGTGTAGCGCGGAGGTTTGGTGCGAAATGTGCGATGTTTAGATTGCCGGCTCGATTTTATATTGCTACTGAGTCATTTGGCAAGAGAATCTGACTGCTTCCACGTCACTTCGCCGCTGACGCTCATAGCTATGACGCTTGCGAGTTTTCCTCGCTAAGTTTTTAACAAAGTGCTTTCACAATATTGTAGCTCTCCGTCAACAAGTATATTTTTATATAATGTAAATAATATTGTTACCTTTTTATAAACCTAATATTATGAAAGCCTTGTACGATTATACTGTCCCACTAATGAGCACCGGTGTTTTTTATTATTGAATAAGTAAAGCGAAGTAGACTTATCATATACATATCTTTGAAATATTTTGTAGACTACTATTATCTATGCAAGATTGGTTTGTTTTCATAGATAAAACGATAATTAACAATGAAAAAACTGCTGTTGGATAGAGTGAAAACCGCGGCTCTCGACTTTGTAGTTCGTAAAACATCGTATATTACATATTATATTAATTATAGAGGTATTATATATTACACGACAATCAATTTTTTTACAATGTATTTTTGTTGTTAAGTACATACCTACTGTAACACGTGGACATAGAAAATGAATATGTCTACCTTTAAGCTTTAACTTTATAAAATTATGGAAATTGTTTATATAGAGGTAATATTTTTCATTTACGCGCAATACCAATGGGACCGTTAATTAACTTTTATAATTAAACATTAGCAACGTTAATATTAATGAGTTAAGTCTTCAGAAATACCCTTAAGTGATGTAAGTAAAATTAATTATTTCTTATATTTACGTTATAAAATGACGAAGTTGTGCGTCGCTTCTTATTATTATGAGGGGATATAACATTTTTACCTTCATCAATTGACGTACTTGATATTATCAATCATAAATATTATGGTTGGCCACATATCGGTCGATAAGAAATCTTTATATCTGTTGGAAAACATGTTTCTAGTCACGTTATCTTCACGGACCTATAGAAGGAAATAGAATGAAAAAAAGGGATGTGATAAAAACTGTAATTTTGTATAATTCGTTTCTTATAACTCATTACATTGACGCACAAAAACGAAACAGCAAAAAAATGTATGACTGATTAATTTCTCTTTGTACACCGATGTTTTTCATTTGAGGATTCCGAACTCAAAAGGAGTAAGAAGTTAATGACTTCCCAGTTTGCACGGTATTTTGCAGTTTACGATGCAAATATCGTACAGGTCAACAAATGCCCTAATGGAATTTGTTCACCACAACTTAGATGTTAAACGACGAATGGCAGCAATAATTTTACTTTATGGTTTAAAGTAGGTCGTGTCAAGCATGGGTCAGCCATTTAAATGGATTTGCCCTTTACCCTGAAGGTTGTTTAACAATTTAAGTAATAAAATAATAGTACATGCACCCTATCTCACATAATCTATGGTAAATTTAACTTGCGTCACCTTGAAGGTAACATGTGAAGGGTAATGGATGGAAATTGTTTTGGGTGGGAAAGCTAGCCAAGGCCGACGAGGTTGTATCCTCCCATAGTGGGCGACTCCCAGGGGAGTGCCGAGCTGTCTGCCAAATAATTTCCTTTCAAACATGATTCTTACACGTGTATATACAGTGTATATAGCGTGACTATATTTATCCGGGCTTTGATCAAACCTATACACATATTTTTGAACACGCATACGCCAATATATATAAATAACTATAACAGAATCTACAATAATATTGCTGTGTATATCTACGATTTTTACGTGACGCAGGACCTACATATGAATACGATTTCATACTAAATACGTAGTTTGATATGACGTAAATAACTACCACAGTTTCGCTAAACACCATACCGATATTGTAGATAAATTATAAAAAAAAACACTTCGTTAAATATTTTTTTTATTGCTCCCGTTTAATCTATTTCTAGAATAAATGTATTTGCGTAAAGCATTACGTAAACTGAAATATTAATACGAGTCAATAAAACTGTAATGTCAAATGATTATGTCTATCTAAAATATGATATCTACTCTAAATATTAATAGTTGCCTGTGTCATAGATGAGTAGTTTAGTACTTGTACTTACATCTCTGTATAATAAACCATCAAATGGACTAGGAACTTACGGTCATGCATTATTATTAGTAGACCAATGTCTCATATTAATTACGTTTTTGTGATGCATTAGTCATAGTTTTTAAGAGCACTCGTTGTTACTTGCGTATTTAATTGTCATTCAACTGCTTTTTACCACACGTCGGATGGGCTCATACGTCACTAGATGATTCATAGTAATATAATTATCATTTTATTAATAGTTCAATGTATTAGGTTCGGGAGAAAAAGAAGTATGTGTGTCCTTTAGGATATCATACTAAGTAGATATACCAACGACACATCCACCAAAAAAAGGTGGTATTTTGATTGGAAGGGAATTTTGAGTAGGCTTACATAATATTGCATGAGTAGAATTTTGGACCCTACAATACTACCATACTTTATATCTTATAATGATAATAGATATTATTAATGATATTAACGTTTGTAAAGGACTGAAGTCAAAATATTAGTAGCAGACTTTAGTTACCTGTGGGCTTGCCAAGTGGCTTATGCGCTATTCGAATGGAATAAATGTATGGGAATGACATATGTATATAGCGTACTGATCGAGCCTGCATAGTATATTTTTTTATGCTTGGATTAAGCATCACTTATATAGCTAGGTTTCTACTAGAAACTTGATACACAAAATAGAATATCAAACATTAAAGTGGTTTTAACGAATTACGCTTACCAACAAAACAGAAAAAGCAAAGCATTATGATTTATTAGCTTATACTTTACTTGAACATAATCATATTCGATCGATCCCGATTCGAGGTTTGAATGAGTTAGTTTTGATAATTTTTGTATTCTCCATATATTCATTTTAATTCGTTGTAGTAATTGTTGTAAGTGGTACTACTCAAATTCAACTGCATCTATTCATCGGAGACCGAAATGTGATGTGGTAGCTGAACTTGTATTTTTTACGGTTGATAAGATTTTCGAAAATCCCAGACTTCTTAAACAATAGTATTGTTTTGGAAATTTTATGTTGTGTATAAAAAAAGAATAGAACATTTCAAGTTCAAAATTTTGATATGCTACATCAGCGGTGAAGCAGGAAAATTTCCGACAATCGTAAATGTATTCGAGCTCGATGCGCGTGTATGAAATTTGTATGAAATATTAACCAAATGTCATCAGTGTGCAGCGAGCTCGAATACAATTACGATTGTCGGAAATTTTCTTGCTCGGGCCGCTGAATAATGATATGAATACAGTCCGATCAATATTTTACCTCTATAGATCATAAGGATGGTTCTATGGTTATCTCTATAACGCGGGCAGTGTTGACAAATAGGGGTAATGAGCTATCACTAATATCAAATGAGTATACAAGTTCTGGCTATTACGTATGATTCGACATTGTGACTAACAGTAGGTGCGTTATTATGGAAATATGTACTTACTTTATTTCCTTGGCCAAAATCCTAATCTAAGGTGTTAAGTAGGATTGTAATAGTACCTCTAGAAGCAAACTAGCCATATTATTAATCTCACTGATGTAGACGGGCCTATTCTACTAATGAGAGGGGAAGAAGCTCTTAACAGCCCTTAGACTTACTTTCTCTGACAAAATAATGAGGTAATATTCTGAAGGACGTCAATTTTAATCACCCCAGATTATGATGCTTCATTGTGCGTAATATATTTAGTTTTATGAGTCACTAGTGATTTTTTAGAAGCAAAACTCGTTATTGTGTGTACATAAATCTTTTGTATTAGATCACAAGAACACTTTAGCAGTTAACTGTAGTTGGCATAGTCAACCCGCGACAGCATCGCACCGACGCACTTTTATGGCGGCAGGCTGTTTTGCGTGAGGCTTCATGGCTAATAAAAAATTTATTATCTTTTATAGTTTCAAGGAGATATCGCAAATATAAGCGATCACCTCGTCGTGCGAAGAATTATGATATAGAAAGTTTACAGTATCAAGATTTTGTGGGTTTAGCTTTAGTTTTAGCAAGTATGGAAGCTAACAACGTTAACAGGGTAAGCCTCGTGTAGAGACGTCACACGAGTGCACTGAGTGACGCGACGGTAGCACATTCGCACTTAAAACTAATATAACATACATACGTAATAGCTTGATAAGTGACGAGGTGAGGTGAACAAGACAAGACACACTATGTCAAAGAAACGTAGGTGTAGTACGTAGGTGATATTCTTAGTATTTCTTAGTTCGGAGTCTTTTTGCGTTACTAAATTTGAACAGTTTGAAAGAAAGCAATTTCATTTTTGTTAGTTTAGGCGCTGCGAAAATGTTACGAACTTTAACCTTGAAAGTCTGAACCATTTAATAAATGAGCAAGGGTCGTTAAGCACTTCGAACCTATTAAGCAATCAATTCTACCACTAAAGCTAATTTGGTGTCGCGTATTATCATTAAGGAAAGCATTTCCAGCAAACTTTTGTTTTGTGACATGGGTTATTTGTTTTCTGGTATATCTAATTGTAGGTATGGTACTTTATCTTTGTAAGAATGCGTAATTTAACTATCTACAAATGAAATAAATAAATAATTGATGATGCATTTTCCAAAACAATATCAAAGCCAGCCATGCAACGTTATGATAATTTATATACGGTTCGCAAAATGTACTGTCTTGTCATGCAAATTCGACAATAATGGCTGACGAATAACACGCGACGGGCCGTCTACCTCTTTATGTAGGTATAGAAATATTTTTGCTATTCACCTAAAATGCATTTCGTACTTATATCCATAGATGTATATCCGTTATTAATCAAGTTGTAGACGTATCAAAACAACTGCGTATCTATAGATATGCGAAGAGAGCATTTGCGTGACGCCGTTCTATTTTAGTAAAGATAGGCCTAAAGCAGGCACCATTTTACGATGCGTTCCAAGTTCAAAGTCAATTTAGCTGTACCTATCAGATGCTATCAATAGCTTATGTCGAAAGCCATCGTATTAATCGGTGTAAGGGTATTTATCATTCAGCACATAGGGTATATTAGTAGCAGTAATTACAAGCGTAGGTGGTTTCCTAGTTATGATAGAGGTTAGACGTAGTTAGAAGATCAAGGTTCCAAGGCATAACGTGATCATAAGTAATTGCCGTTGATTTTCCTTTAGATTACTTCCCGTTGTCTTAAATTATTCCCATGTACAAGGAACTATATTTTTGAAGAACAGTAACTCATTGACCCAGTGGCCGAGTTCGTGACAACTTGTATCTATCGACGATTGTTCGCATCGCTTATGCGGGTTAAGCCTGGGAAACCAAGTATTGAAGACGGGTAGCAGACATAAAAAGAAAGTTTCGTGGCAAAAAGCATGACAAGTTGGAAGTTTTACACTGTTTCCATTATTCTTATTTACAGTATCATATATCAGTATATTATATCAACATTGTTACAGACATTTTTAAACCAGTTTTCTTCTTAGACCAGTTGACAGTGTAGTATGTATGATATTACAACGTTTAGATAAAATTACTATTCAAAAGAAGTTTTTCATAGACACGACTATTAATCAGGTTTACTGCAATATTTTTCTTTTTGTATGTATTATTTTCTAGTAATAGTTTTTGTTTTGTTTTCTTAACAAAAGAAAATAAGCAAGTAGTTAGATTGTTTTGATTACGGTCGAGAGTAGGGCGATGGCTGGTGACAGCGCGCATATCGCCGCCCCTCGTTGAATTCTGATATCACGTTCAATCACTCTTGTTTTGTAAAACATTTTGCAGGCATAAATTCTTTTATTTTGCTTATTAAATTGATGCTGCTGATAATTTTCTACAAAAATATTTTTGATAAATAGCTGTCATAAAATATTATATTCTAAATAATCAATGCTATAATTTTAGTCATAGTAGTAATTATGTTTATGTTGGCTCCAAAAGTACGATTACTCAGAGAACTTGACAGCAAATTCTTTTTTGTATAAAGGCACCAGTGGACGCACGACCTCCAAGTGCAGGTGGATCGGATATTGCCGGCTCTACACAGCCACCGCCGGTCCGTCCATTAATCCGCGCCGACTCACGCTCAAGTTTTGCGCCACAGTCTTTGAGACAAGCTGCACCATCCCAAGGCCAGGCTAGACCGCAATTCGTGCCAGGTGGGCCCGTGACAGGTCCTCAAGCATTTGTGTCCAGGCCAGGCGCTCCATCGCTTAGAGGCCCAGTTCCACCTGGAGCGGTGCAACAGGCAAGACCAGTACCTCCGCCATTGCGTCCATTTGGTCCGCAATCTATTGCACCACAGCAGGGACCTAGACCTCAATCACCAACGCTCAGAGCTCCTCCTCCAAATAGTCTACAGTTCGGTCCGAGACAACCTCCGATTAGTGGATCGATCACCCCCGACGGTTCAAGACCACTAATAGGACCTCAGACAAACGGTGTTTATAAAAACGGAGTACAATTGGGTTCTGACCAATTTCCAAGACAGCCTTCACAAGGCTCCTTAAAAGGTTTCGATACTAATTTCCAAAACAAACCAGCCAACCTGGATAACCAAAGCGATAATAAAAATGAAAATCAAAATGGCAGCAAAGCTGAAAACGGCATCGAAGTGCCAGGAGTGCCTAAGGGACGAAGTTATAGTATCGCGGCGGCTCCAGGTGCTCCTAGCCCGCTTAAAATGGAAGACGATCGTAGGAAATCTGTAAGTGCTATAGGAGGCAAGATTGAGGAATTTACAATTCGTAGTCCGGGACTTGGATTAATACAGGAAGGAAAAGGTGATAGTAAAGATAATATCCGGGAATCTAAAGAAAGCCTTCCATCAGATACTAATGATGCTGCTAAAGATATTCCTGATCGGCCTGATTCTCGCTTATCTGGATCAAAAATGACAGAATCTTTCATAGGAACTTTACCAACTGTAACACCAGTGAAAAAGAATGACGATGATGATGACGTTATATTGCATAACAATCAAACAAATGTAAAGAATGTTACTGATCCACCTAAAACTCATGCTAAAGAAGATTTGTCAGATCGCTCTCCATCTTTGACCCGCAGTGATGATTCCCCTGAGCCAAAACAGATTACAGTGACCGCCGCGGTTCCAAATAAATCACAAAATGGAACTCCCGAGCCCCGACCGAAAACGCCGAAATCTGAAATAAAAACAGTTAATCCTGAAATTAAAACAGATATCCCGAAGGAAGCAAAACTTGCAGTAACACCAAATAAAATCATCTCAAAATCTCCTGTTCCGGAGGTGAAACCGACAACACCAGTTGGTACAAAAAAACCTAATGAATTAAATATGTCTGTAACATCAGAATTAAAGAAAACCACTCCGCGTAAAGCGGCTTCTGCACCAAAATCTCGACCGAAAGGTAATCTCATTAATAAAACGTAAGATGAGTCAAGCAACATTAGAAACAATTAACAATTAACGTTTTACTAAATAGCACTTGTCCATCATTTTAAATAAATGTATAATTCCTTTTTCAGATGGGGATAACGACAGTGGGGTTGATGAATCTACTCAGGGGAATGTAAGTAATAAAAACTATTGATACAATTCATTTTACATATACATATAGAACTGTACGTTTTTATAAGCAATTAAAACTTTGGTAGGGTTACCATGAAAACATATTCATTTTAGTAATGGCAATAGATAAATAAAAAAAGATTCATAAATGGTAACGACAACCACGCCTAAGGATTTCATGTTTACATTGTAGGATATGAATGGATCACCTGGTTCACCAAATAAGAAACTACCAAGCAAGTTGCCCATGAAAGAAAAATCGAGTAACAGCTTAAAAGCGAGCCTTTCCCGATCATCGAGCAAAAGCGCGACAGCCAAGACACCAGAAAATCCGCCACCGGCTGAAAAGAAGAGTAAGTAATATTATATCCATAGCCTATTTCGTTATATTGTTGGGCAAAGGCCCTTTATGTCTCAATTGATTATTTAAAAAGCGGGGTGATGACTGCGGTAAGTGGTGTAAAAAATAACACACTAAAATCGTTCTAGCCTCACTAAAATATTAATAAATGCTGTATTGCGCGCCCCTTGTTTACCACCGAGTCGTGTGATGTAAATTTATTGATCTAGGGTTACATGATTACAAAGCCAAATCGATTCGTATCTTTACCAACGTCTTACTTTTCATTCAAATTTAACCGTAGGTACTTTACATTAGGTTAGGTTAATTGAGCATTACGATTTTTTTTAATCAATAAATCATCCCCGGGAAGGATTTACGTCAGGCAGGCAGCCAGTCATAAAAACTAAAGTCAAATACTTTCTGCAACATGTTTGAAAGAGTGTGTTGCACCGATCCTCCATTCAATTGGCATAAGGACAGGTGGAAGAAAAAGAATATATAAATTATTTATTACCTAATATTATTGAATAGAAATAAGAATATTTTAAGGAAGATATAATCCTTTTATAAGTAATTTCTTCTTGTTTCTTTAAGACTAAGCCTCTATAATTGTTTTTGCAGAGGTACCAATGAACAAAGTTCAAGTGGGAAATGCACCATCACCAAATTTGAAGGCAGTGAAGTCAAAGATCGGCTCTTTGGATAACGCTACATACAAACCTGGCGGAGGAAAAGTGAAGATCGAAAATAGAAAACTGGAGTTTGGTAACATTACGCCTAAAATTGCTGCCAAAAATGACGCTTACACTCCAAGTGGTGGTTCTAAAAAGGTAAATAAATATATACAATTAGATCGAATCGACTGTGACCGAAAACAAGGTTAACGGACATGAGCAATGTCAAAGCGGGCAACAAATAAACTCGACCCAGAAAATAAACATGACAATGGGTTATAAATTTCTATTGTTTAGAATATTTGCTTAATTAAATTTTAAGAAAAAAGCGTACAGTTAGCGCCTAATTTTGCTTTTATCTAAAAGGCTTCCTACCGCTCAATTACATATTCTAAATATATACATATTACAAATCAGATAAAGTTTAACAAAAACTGAAAACCGACTTCAAAAACGAACACTTAAAAGTTAAAAATAACAACAATTTCTTACTCTCTTTGGACTCGGTGCTGAAGCCGATGCAGATTGAATGGAAAGGCACCGACTCAATTCCGAGCTTTGACTAGTAGTTTGAGTAGTAGTAGTAGAGCAGTATTCCCCTTACTGAACATACATAACATAATACATAACATAACTTTCGGGGAACATACATAAAAAAAAGATTCCGACAAATTGTTAACCTCATCCTTTATTTCAAGTCGGTTAAAAATCAGGTATTCCTAATAATGATGAGGCCGTGAGGTCATTGGTTCAAATTTTAAATCGCTACTTTATCTTAATAAATTGATTGATAGGCTATATTGGATTGTTCCTACATTTAGTAGGGACGAGGCGGTAGTCGCCTCCTTGGTCTAGTGGCAGCATATATAGGCTGTGGACCGGGAGGTCATTGGTTCGATTCTCAGGTCGGGCAAAGCAAATTTGTTCATTTAATTTGCCCGACACTGGATCCTTCAGAGGGGGTTGACATCAGGCAGGCAACCGGTCGTAAAGTGTGGTGCGCCCTCCCTACTTTAAGGTGGGGTCGGCAAGGGCAGGTAGAAAGAATATAGTAGGGACGTGGTTACATCTACTATACTTCTGTCTACTGAATGTCTATCTCCTAAAATACGATAAATTCGAGTTATCTTTTTTATTTAGATAATAACCACAAAATTGGAATGGAACGCGAAACCCAAAGTTGGATCTCTCCAGAATTCTTCTTACAAGCCAGGAGGTGGAGACAAGAAGATTGAAACTGTGAAACTTGATTTCAGCGATAAAGCGAAACCTAAAGTTGGATCTACAGCTAATATAACTCACAAACCAGGCGGTGGAGTTATTAAGGTAAATTGAAATACTGCTTTACCTTTGTAAAATTATATCTCAATCATTAAAAGTTATAGGTAACGGACACCATATATCCGTGAGTATGACATTGAATTAGAGTAGGTACAATAGCACCAGTTGATGAAAAACGTAGTTTGAAGTAGGAAATATAAACACTCGTCCTAAATGTATTAATAAGAAAAATCATTTCAGTATTCTATGTCAAACATCAAATACGCAATATAGTTGCACTCAGTCCGTAAGTGTAGACTAAACTAAGAAGCTTTATGTAATTTAGGTATCTTGTAATAATATGCCAAATAGCGAATAATGCTCTAATTGTTCTTTAGTCGACAGTGGATAAAAATGCTACGAGAACAGTGAGTAAAAACACGTTGTTCGCACGCTGCTATAGCACAATTTATTTATAATATGTTCGCAAATAAGTTTACAATGGCTGCTATAGACGTGGCGGTAAGATCTCGTCTAAGTAATTAATCTTTCAGTTCAGCAAAGGACAATTTTAAGTTAAAGGTATTGTTTTTAGTTTATAAAGTGGGCGCTGCCAAGATGGAGGGCATCACATAAACATTTTGCATATCATTCTTTATGGCGGAAGGTCAGTTGGGTTCTTCCCAAAGGCAACGATTATATTGTTACTGGATTTTTAGTTGTTGATAACGCTCATAGACTACTTTTGGTCCTTTGAGATGTGCGGCTGCATTATCACGCTGATTGATGTGTTTGGCTTAAGAATGATTCTACAACGGTTATATCAAACTGAGGAATAAAATTTTATTCTAATAAATAAAATAGTTCTAGCTCGTGGCAATAATCCAAAACCGTTAATGCAATGTTCTAAAAAATTTCAATGAATCGTATAATCTCAATATCGAGCGTCTTACGTAACACAAGTCACAACATAACTGATATAGTCACATGCACACACATTACACACGGTTATATAGGTTTGTTTATATCCACGGTTTATATAATATCATATCAGAGACTAGCACGCCATAAAATGCAATATAAATAATATTCGCCATTAGATGAAACTCTCGACTTCTCCACACATCACTTGTTTCTACACACAAACTCGTTAGAAGTCAGTCGTTATGAAATGGACTTGTTTAAGCACTGCTAAATATTGTTGTTTTTTCTTATTTTATTGTTTAAAACCTTTGGGTTCCGTAGGTCCAGTATAAAAATATTACCTATGTTTTGCGAATATTTTGATTTATTTTTAATACTTTAAACTTTTGTAAACATTGAATTGTTATTGTTGTAGTTTCGAACACATATTAAATAAACAGAATAAAAGTGTACAATACTATACTTATCTTCAGTATTGCAGTATACATAAATAACAGTAAAAATATACACTATATTAATATGTCATATCTATTTGCTTACAAATATTCAGTTATTACCTACGGAATCCATAATTATGTATCTACATATTATTATGATGCCCCTACATGTTCATTGGCACACTGACCTTTTGAAACAGATTGAAAATCAAAAATTGGAATTCAAAGCACAAAGTAAAGTGGGTTCTCTGGACAATGTAAAACACAAACCAGGAGGCGGTGAAATCAAAATATTCGAGGATAAAGAATACATCAAGCAGATGACCGGACAGTCGCCACAGCCAACAAGTCGCAGCCATTCACGACAGGAGGTGAGGCTGAATGCCTGTGGTGCCTTCATGTCATTTTGTTTTGCTTTTTTGTTTTCTACGGGTGAAGGTTTTCTCCAGCTCACTCGCTCACGTATCAATCTTTTTTTGTTTCAGCCAGAGTATTTGTACAAGTTTTATTGATTTGGGTAACATTATGTTTAGTTTCTTGTGTGGTTCCTTTAATGCGCTTATTATCATTTCGTTTGCGGTTTGGTGTGTTTCTTTTGCTGTTTCATTTAACCATTGTGTTTCATCGTGTGCATTAATTTTAATAGCTTGACTTTCTAAACATGTTTTCTTTATACAGAGTCCATTGCCGCCCGCATCGCAGACTCCAAAATCGGATGAGAATTTGAACCAAGAGCAGTGTTAGAGCACACGCTTTGAAGGACTTCACATTTCCAACAAACAATACTAACTTTTGTAATCAAGAGTCCAAACGTTTTGTATATTTTTATCTTTGTTACGTGTATTTGACGTCGAAATGGGAAAAATATTTGTTTTAACTATATTTAAATCATTACGATTTGAAGAACTGTGTCAATATTTGTTTGCATATCTTCTTGGCAATGTGTTAGATGAAAGATGTTATGCTATCTGATTTAATCAATTAAAATTAAGCATTCATAATTCAAGTAGTATTAATTATTTGTTATAAAATACTGTATTCAATGTTTCTTTAAACCTATCCGTACTGAGTATAAAAATAGATATCAAGTGCCAATGCCTATTATATTTGCTACATGTATTTATTATGTATATTCAGTATACCAAAGTATACCGTTCCAATCAGTGATTATGAGATTCTAAAATACCTGTACCACAGCACGACATCCTTCAATATAAAAATGACTAACATTTGTATAACTATATGTATAGATTGTATCTAATGTAATAATTACATTAATTTGCAGGTGTTGACTGTTGTTATAAATAAATGTTTGTTTGTATTTTATTAGTGACGTCTATAGCTTTTAAATTTTGTTACTTCCCATACTATATTTACTAGATCGTGCACTTGAATATGTGTTTTATATTTTGGAGCGCAATGTAGGTAGGTAGTTCTTGACACAGCATTCAACAAAACCAACGAGTTGCACCTAAGTAGTAATGTATTTTGGATTATGTAGTACACGTGGCATTTTAGTAGCTTTTATACCGCTTATTATAATTCATGGCAATATTTACCATCTTTTGAGAAACGTATGTTGCTGTGCTGAGAACAGGCGCGGATGGTTAATGACTGACGAGTTTTCTAGAATATTCGATGTTTTATATGTAATTATGAGTATAAGTGATTAGGTCTAGTGTGTATCCATTCATTCAATGTTATGCTATTCAGTCACAAAAATAAATGCATTGACATTTTCGTTAACATCGGTATATTCAGAGTAACTAAAAAGTAGAAAATTACGATAACTAAGATTCCTAAAGGATAGTTACTCATATAGGGTTTATTTTTAAATTTTTAACTTTTATAGCTTTGCAAAACGATAAACTAAATCCATATGGAATAAGCTAATAGTAACTCACCTGTAGACGATTTTATTCTGTCGTTTGATCTAGAATACTTTGTGGACGCAAAAGACGTATTATATGCCATTATGGTGACCATTTAATACAATTTAATAACATTGCCTATTGTTTTATTTTAACTGTGTATATACATGTCAGAGATAAATCAATGCTTCTTTAAAATAGTGTACCCGATAAAATATGTATATTTCTTTATTTTCACGCGAAATTACTTTAAATTCAACAAGTATTAGGGTTTTTTTATGGGGTCACTACTTTAGAGAAGTACCTATACTGTAGTATTTCAGTTGTCACATTTAGCACTTGCACGTATCCCGAATCCTTGGAAGAATTATGGTGAGTCGTTTGTGTTTTATTCTTTGCTCAGTGGCGAAGAGTGATTATTTCTAAAAGAGGAGCCGATGCTAGTTTCTTTTTAAATTACGACATTTTGGCAAAGGTAAGCCAGAAGGAATCAAGCTGTATGGACCCTTCGCCACTGACTGCTTATTATATATGTTTAGTAACGAATATCATGTGTATCAGATATTGCAAATAAGTACCACATATTATTAGGACAATCAGTAACTATTTCATTATCACAACATTGCACAATTACTGTATTTTAAAGATTTATACGTATTTAGAAGTACCAAACAAAAGTATAATCACCTAATACCTAATAGAACAACGTAGTAACATTACTATCTAATAACTAAATATGTGATATGATAATTATTATGAGTTATAATAAATTACTAAAATAATTATAATTTTAAACTAGGGTATTTTTAAAACCTTATTTACCCCTAAATAGCATGATATTAAAACTGCATAACTTTAAGTACAGACCTTTGCTGAAGTACATACGTAATTAATTTATTTGGTATGCAGGATGAATACTACACCTCAGAGTATGAATGGATTGAAGTAGATCGTCCAAAGTCCCGGTGTCGGTCAGCCCGCACCCCCCGCACTCCCCGCACGCCGCGCGCCCTCTCCCCGCGCCGGAAGATCTACGGCGCAGAGGATGATTTGGCAGATGTGGTGCAGCGCAACAACGAGAGGAACCGTCGCTCCAGCCGGCCTGCGAGCGCCAGGGATCCGCCCCGCTCCGCCTGCTCCCGAAGGGCCTCGCTCACCAAGCGTCCCGCATTCACCATATATTAGTACTTATATGGGAACCTATATAGATATACTGGGTGTTGCAAAAATGGTATCAATCAGTAGCTATGGGTTAAAATTTTAAAAGGGCCGTCTCTCCCGGGCGGCTCAACGTTGAAGCTGACATATTCGTCGATTCTCCCCCCAGGCGCGGCGGTAGCGACAAAACGCTTTTCCCCTCAAAAACAAAAAAGCCGAAGTTGCATTTTCTTCTCATTAATACATAGATTACCAATCCCACCATTTGGTAAGTCAGTAGTTTTGTTGTATGGACGCTTTCCACTGGTATCAATAATTATTACACTTATGTGAAGAATGGCAGGTAATTTACCGGTAAAGTAAACAAATCATACTTTTTCAATTATGGGAATTTGCAACGATAGAATTGTTTTTCACCATTGGGTCAGCTGCTAAGTATTTACAAATACCTATGCAGTAATTAATCATGTTTAACGTATACACAGCAATTTTTATATTGTGATTTACACGCCAGATTTCGATTTTAAAATCCTTATGCACAATAATAAATGAAAATAATGAAGTCCCATTTTTATTTACTGACTACTATAACGCTTTAAATCGTTCTCCATGCACATATGTGGAGTTCTTATTAGTACACTGTACAACCTTCATGCAACACCTGGTATAGGAACTTTCTTTACACGAATCTAACGTACCTAGTATCACAGGTCAATGTGTTAGTACACTGCAATCGACTATACTTAAATCCAAGTTTATCTGTCTGTTGCACTTAATTCTTGATGAATTTTTAGCGCTATGCCTAGCATAGCCTTAATAACGTTCATGTGATTGTCATATGCACAAATTAATATTGGTAGGTGTGTGTAATAACTAGATTTTTTGAAATATACAAGAATTTTATGAAAATAACGGTAGTGTAAACATTATCAACTATCTATGTAGTATGTACTCGTGTATGTACAGTAGTTACACGCTTTTAAACAGTTCTGCCAAATAGAAATTAGTAAAGAAGGAAACTAGGCGGTGATCAGACCATAGATTAGTGTTGTAGAGAACTTTATTATATTATCGATGTTGAATAAATGTTTCACCTATTTTTGTTTTAATTTTTAAATAGTCACGGGCGACTCGGCTTCCGGTGGCCCATACGCTTATGTAACATATATATGTGCCATCCCCGACAGGTTAAAGAAGAAAGTAGGAACTATTTCTGTAACTTATTAGATACTATAAGATCACGACTAAGTCAGATCAGAATAATCTTAATTTTTAAAAAACAGTCGTCTCCTTGGTCCAGTGGCAGCATACATATATGGGCTGTGGACCGGGAGGTCCTGGGTTCGATTCTCAGGTCGGGCAAAGCAAATTTTCTCATTTAATTTGCCCGAAACTGGATCCTTAGTGGGATTTGACGTCAGGCAGGCAGCCGGTCGTAAAAACGAAGCCAAATCTGTTCTGCAACATGCTTGAAAAACTGTGTTGCGCCGACCCCACATTAAGGTGAGATAAGGTAGAAAGACTACTACTGAGTAACTAGAGTTACTTTTTATCCCGTAAAATTACTTTAAAGAGAGCGAAACTGCAAGCAAAAGCAAGTAATTTAAAAAAAGAAATTCACAATTTTTTTGTAGTGTAAATTTTAAGCAAACACTCGCTTTGATTTGATCGAACAAAAAGCTATTCGATATTAATATAACTTCTATAGATTTACAAACGCTCAATTGGAAACAATTGCTCGTGTGCCGAGCGAAGCGAACTTTAACCCGAAGAATATTGATGTGATGATTGTATACATATAGCAGCAATCAATTAGTTATTAATACTGTGTATACACAATTCTTGCGACCTTTATCAGGTCGTCGGTCCACCTTGTAGGCGCTTGGCGGTACGTGGTCTCTATTGGTATTGGTATTGGTTGTGGGCTCCTTTTTCCGCACTTAGTTCGTTAAAGAATCGAACCATTGTGCGTGTCTTTAATGCCAGCTAGAGATCTAGCCAGCCTAGCTCCGACCAGAAGCGCAGGATCCTCCTGGTGTCTCCACAGGCTTCTCGGAGCGACCTCGGTGTATTGAGGATTTCAGCCCGTTGTGTAGCTACACCTTCGCATTCCAGGATGACGTGGGAAGCTGTTTCATCGGCTAACATCAGTCATACCTAAGACATATAGATGTTTGTTAAGTGGGCAATGTCCAGTAATCATCCCTACGACTATACGTAGAGACGGCCTGTCTAAAGACAACAGGCGTTTAGTTATGCGTTTATCCGGGTGTGGCACCATTTCCCGGGATTGTCTGCATGTACTGATATTTGCCCATTGATCAGCATGTTGTTTTAATGTTTTCTGACGAAGCCATTACCTTAACTGGTTAAATTGTAGCGGTATTATTGGACCAGGACCGATCACCGGCTGATCCGAACCTCTTTTAGCCAGCTCGTCTGCTGCGTCGTTTCCTAGAGAGCCACTGTGCCCCTTTATCCATTGTAGAGTGACTACGTAGTCTCTACTCGAGAACTTTTGTGCCCCATCGCCTATCAGTTCTACGAGGTATGTACCCTGCCCACTGCCACTTCAACTTGCTAATCCACTTAGCAGGAAGTCACTGGATGCAGGCCGCTTCCAACAGGTCAATCTGGAAATCTTTGCGGGAGGCCTATGTCCAGCAGTGGACGCCCTATGACTGATGATGATGATGATGATATACAATTACTTGTTGACTATCAGATCTCTTTAATAATATTAACCTTATACCTCTAATAATTCTAAGTTATTGGAATACAAAAGTTGTGTATTAACAATATTACAAAGAAGCAATGCCCCGTTTTATTTTAACCAGTGTTCTCGTCTTGTATTCCTTGTAAGGCAACGTACCCATTTTTCCCAAATTTTTACCCCTCCCCTCGGTGACTACCCGTAGTAAAAGCCAAGACCCCCTCCACCTTATCCTCTGGTTTTCACGTAGTCATTTATAAATATGATTTTCAATATTTTTTTAATAATCAAAAATAAATCAACTAAATATTGTGATGTGTTGCCACCTGTGACTTTAAAAAGTGTAAAACGCTGCGCACCATATTTGAATATAGCTCGAAAAAGGACGAGATTTTCCTAGATGATATTGACGATACGCGTGACGAAAACCCAATACTTCCCCCCGCCCCTGTGACCAAGCACGGTATTTTGAAGGCTCCCCTCCCCCCAGGACGGGTCACGTAGTATGAGAACATAATATGTTGCAGAAAGCATTCGGCTTAGTTTTTACGACCAGCTTCCTGCCTGACGTCAACCTTTGGAGGTTCCAGTACCAGCAAATTTAATGAGAAATAGTTTTGCCCGACCTGGGAATCGAAATCAGGACATCCCGGTCCACAGCCCATATATGCTGCCACTACAACACATCATCTTTTCGACCTGGGTTGTAGAACTTATAAAAAACATAATACATTTTGTGGTTTGGTTTTTGTCTTTTAAGACCCTTATTAAGAATCATCATAATTCATAAGCCTCCTATAAAGTGGACAGATGACCTGATAAATGGCGCACGCAGGAAGTCTCTAGATGCAGGCCGCAAGTTGATATGGAAATCTTTAGGGGAGGCCTATGTCCAGCAGTGGACGGCCTGTGACAGATAAATGTTAAGAATAAAACAACAATATTTGATATATTATTTAATTGGTGTACATGGTTATGCATTACAATAATATTTTATCAATTGTTAATTCATTAAATTATGGCACTTAACACAAATAAAAATATAACAATACATACACAGATTGACAACATGTCTTGTCGAAACAAAATTGTTAATTTAATTTTCGAGGTAAACTTAATATATATTCGGAATTAGATTCTCAGTCGTTCGTTGACGTTTCGTAACTAACGAAAGCCTGTTTTTATATTTTTTATTTTTATTTTATACGAAAATAAAGATTTCAACTCAATTCAACTCATTGATCCCAATCGTAAAATTATAAATTAAATCTTAAACAAATTCGACAGAATAACTTAACGTTTGTACCCACAAGGACAAGGGACTCACCACAATCCACATGTACCTGCCCAACAATAAGTTAAAACGAACGCGCAGGATGTCGTTTTATAAAAAAATCTTTCAACATCGTTCAATAATACAAACGGTTGATAAAAACTTACATCTAACAACTCCCCTAAAGTTACTGCAAAAGATACACGCGTTAACTGCGAAGCGATTACGTGAAAGCTATCGCAAAGCAAACGCCATTATCGAGTAACGACACATCGATCATGCATCGCCATGTTCCATTAAGTCATTTGAATATTTTAAGGCATGTTTACTCGACTAATACTTTAACGGCTATTTAGGAGTTTAATATAAATTACATAAATAATAATTTGTGGAAGCTTTCTCATGCTATACAGTCATCGATATATTATTTACCTAGATGCACAGTTGACGATGCTAAAACACTGCTTTTGCCTACAGTCGGAAGCTGATAGAATTCTAAATTCCAAATTCAAATTTAAGAACGCTTGCTCATTTCATTTAAAAATCTACTTTATAACACGTATATTGGGTTATATTTGTGTTGATTTCATTAAAACTTGTGATCTTTTTCTTTGTTTTATTCCTGAGACCACTTTTTAGGAGGATATTCGCAAAGAACTGTGCATCTAGGGTATATTATATTGATGTATACAGTACATTAAGTAGACGACACGATGAATAAACGTATTATATCGAGTTATCGACCGATGCAACAAGCGCACACACACAACACAGTCACTTTATAACATACAAAAGGCCACATCACATCATTCAGTCAAAGCGCAGATTTATGAGTTAATTACACTTCAATGAAAATATATTTAATACAGTTGTTGACGTTTCAATTCACCACTATACGGGGCTACGATCATCTAATATTTTAACTAATTTTGATAACATTATGAACCTAATTATTGTTTAATTTATACCTATCGCAGTACTATGTCAACTGACGTCCATCTTAATTTAATGAGATTTTTGCTTCGACGAGCCTCTTGATGCGAACGTAGTTGGCAAGAATTTTGATACATTGCGTCGACTTCGAGAAAGGCACCGAACACCAAGTACAATAATTTTGATATCTAATCACGCTACTCATGACAACAGCACGACGGACTACGCGAGGAACTGTATCGTGCATTAAAAAGGCTTTATAAATGTTGACCTTTTCATAATAACTACGGTATAGTTAATACATTTATGTACAACATTATAATATATCGATAAACAAAGTACAAACACCGAACATCAAGGAGTACAATACGTAGGGGAGTATTCATATTTCATAATATCATATCCAAAACGTTGTGATTCCAACTTGAGCAATACGTCGACATACCAAAAATATCATTTCTCTACGCTTCCCAGAAGCTGCGATATGACGGTTATATCACAATATTTGATTGTACATGCAAACAATTGAAAATTTACACAGAAATGATCCCCAATCCACCACGGATGAAAGGCACGGTGAACTAAATGTATAGAAATTAGTTGTTCGACTGACGGTGCTGGCAGGGACGTGCACAGAAATTCAGAATAAGGTAGACACTTGTAAAAATCCATGTTTTCAAATCTTGCATTACCAATATAAACAACATTCCCATCATTATCATAATTATAGCGGGCGCAGTGTAGATTTAAAAGTCGAGGGGGACAATTTTGAAAATATTGTTGGTTGAGGTGTATTCTTTGTTTATCAAATTATCAAGGGTAGACAGTGAGTCTTAATCTCTATGGTGTGCACGCCACTGGGTGCTGGACCGAAGGAGTGAGCGACGGAGAGGCGCATGCGATTAGTCGTTGTTGATTGTTAAATTCCAACACCGAGACCGACTAGTAACATTGGGTCGGCTTTAGGACTGGATAGAGGTGAGACTCATGCAGTTAGTACGGTGCACATGTTAGCCACCCAACGATGACGCCACAGACGAGGAAGGCAATTAGGATAGGCCACATGCGTTTAGTTACTACAGAAGTTATGTCCGTGGAAACAAATTCAAATTACATTTTAACCGCACCGAAACCGTTCCGTGTGTATCAGTAAACTAAGGTTATCGCATAGTACCTACATATACAAATAACTATGCATTGTTTATTATATTAAGGCCACGCACCTCGTCATATTGGGCGCGGCCATTGCAATACGTACAATCATTAACAACGAATTCAGGCGTTGACTATAATTTACACAACATCAATTTAGGTGCCTTTCTCTCAGTAGTAGCGACTCTCAAATAAATATCGATTATTCTCCTTGAAAGGACATTTTTCGTATAATTAGTATGTAATCTATATCACATCAGATTGAGACAAATATTTACTGTGGATGCATTATCGATGGATACGTCATCACCAGTAAATATTCTCACTATACGCTTCTTAATAATATTATATACACACAAAAACTTTGTAGTGATTTATAACGTAAGACTAGATTTTACTACAGAATTAAACATGTGAGACTTCGCGCAGTGATGTAAGAATCAGGTAATTAATGTAAGGCAACTTTTAAACGAAACAAACGTACAATGACAGAGACACATTCCTTCATGTAGACTAGGCGTTATATTTACAGTTGAGTCCCCAAGCGTTCACATGTTCAGACGATCACATCGGTTCCTAATGTAATGTACATTATATCACATTCTAAGACCTTATTGCACAGGTTCACTCGATCACTGTCACTGATTGTACAGAGTGACACACGGCAGCCTTCACACTAACCAACACTAACAGGGCCGCACTTAAGAGGGGTCACTGGGGTCCGACCCCCTATTTGATTTGCCACTTCATTAAAACTAAAATGTCACTTACAAGTCAGACCTAGCCACGGCCGCAAATTCATTTTCTGGGGGGGTTGGTGCCGAACCTCAGCGGCCTCCAACATGGCTGCCACTCGTGGTCGGAAGCCCAATATCAGAAGTCCTCGAGGAGCACGGCGTCCCTCGGCACCAGACCCTTCTGGTCGCCGCGGCAGCACAGCAGGTACTGGTCGTCCACCTCGAGGATCAGCCGGAGCCGCTCGCCCTCGTTGAAAGCGAGGTGCCCTGAGTCTGATGGCAGCCTGTGCCATAACGTTCTGACGTACCTGATGCGGAAATATCAGTTTAAAGTTTTACAATAATATAGCCGATAAGGTGCCCTGCCTTAAGTTAGATTATGCTGATGAGACGGTCCGTCTGAGAAGGTTTCACAATTAGATAACGCTAACCGCGTTCCTACATATTGAAAGTTCGCTTTTTGTTTATTTTATAGTCACACGACCTCTGAATATCCAGTTCTTTCAATCTAGCAAATTTTGGGTGGAGAGATCTAATGTCTCTCGACGATCGATATTATTTCATTACCGCTAGCATAGTACTCGTGCATGCTGTTCTAAGGCTGCGTTTTCACCAGTGATCTGCGAGGTAGTATCTCTTTTTGTTGGCCTTGTTTAGCGAGCTCCTCATATTTTTTCCTCGCATATGTCTGGTGGGAACGCACCCTTGTAGTGTAGACATTGATTAGTGGCATCTCACTTGTTCTTCTGGTTGGCGTTGTGCTGGTGCCTCGCTGCGGAGGAGGAGGCGGCGCGGCGCGGCGCGGCGGCGGGCGCGGGCCGGCCGTACGGCAGCGAGGCGGGCCGCGCGCCGCCCCCGCCCGGACCCCACGCCTGGTCCACACGCGACGTGCTACACACATACCAGATACTTAAACTAATGTCCTCAACTTTCTTTCTTTGTTTCGAACATTTTGAAAAGTAAGAAAACCCTATGGAACGAAGCCTGTAAAGTGCCTACAGTGTTTGATTTTCTTGAAGAACATCTTTGCTGTCAGTCTGTTGTCCTTGTAAAAAATGTCTCGGACTGAGTCGAAGTCCGATCTAAAAATACCAAATCCTCACTGGATTTGTTTCTTCGACTCAGACTTAGTCAAGGTTCGCTCTATAGATCTCAGCCCTAGACTCTATCTATTATTGAAATTAAGGAAATAGTGGTAGGAAAGGCAATATTTGAGCCATTGGAAAACAGAAGGTAATTAAATAACTGAAATACCGAATAAAACCTATACATTACCTACGATTGTATCAAATCACACAAAATTTATCCAGATTGCTCTATGTAGAGTCTAACAAAATGCCAAATATTATTTAATCATGAACAATTCACATATCATGTAAGTAGTGAGATATTATATTGTTATCAATATTAAGTATGTTCAATTTAATGATAATAAACCTTACATAAGTAATTAATAAGTTTACCATAAAATATTTAGGTTAATCATTAGATTTTCCTAAAAGTTTAATAAACAATAATACATGCTTTTCATGCGATGAAATCAGAACATGTTAAGTCAATTAAAACGTTATTGGCATCAGCGTGGTTAGTTTTGTTAAAAGTATTACGTCCCATAAATACATACGGCGATTTCTTAGCGATTGTCGTGTTTTTAGCAAAGGCATCATTTGTGGTGCACGGCCTCGTCGGGATGGATCTCTTCACTGTCGGCTCGGGTATTACTCTGAATTTGTGCAACGTATATAAAAGCATACAGTATAAAGCTTTTCCCTTGATGAAGCATTAAAAATAATACAAATAAATAGTGTTGAGCCAATCACCAATTTTCGAACAGTGCCCTTCAAATCCTTTACCATAAGAAAATTATTAAATTACTATTACATAGGAAGAAAAATTAAAATAACAGTGCGTATTTAGATTACTACCTCGTGGTGAAAATAAATAAATACTTCTAATTCCTAATTTAAAAATAAAACGTGGAATGCATTATTATTATTATAAGCGCTACCTTGTCTGAACTATTTCTTCTAATGGTCATGATAGCATTGTTTACATTTCCGCCATTCCAAGAAAATTCTAATTTTAAACTCCCGCTATCGCCATCTTCCGTAAAATAGCGACACTAAACACCAACAACGTGTCCATGGTATGTTGCCAAGAAAGTAAAAATAAATTTATAGCCACTTCTTCACTTTTATTTGAAACAAACAGTCTCGATAAAAAATATTCAATATGTATTCTTTAGCCTGCATATTCAAATGAGCGTATAAGTATTATGTTCAATATAAAAAGTTATATCTAGATTGAGTTTACCTAAAGCCGGGTCTCCTGCAGTAGCTTTTTCGAAACAAAACACTAAAAACACATACGCAAAACAACGATTTTAGCTGTCATCTGCTCGTAGAACCATAGATAAAAGATACATGTTTTTTGTAATGTTTTAGTGCAGGAGACTCGGGTTTAAAGTGAATATCCTGCCCATGTTTTCTTGAAACACTACATGCTAATATACTGATCCTTCCTTCAGAAGGTTGTCTGGAACAGATCGCTTTAAGTGATAAGATTGCCTATTGTAACATTTATAGTTAAAGGTTCTTGTACTGTTTCCTAATTATAGTGTTCAATAAAGAGTTATCTAGCTATCTACACAAAACATCTACATAAAACAATGTACACTATGACTAAGGAAATATAACGATAATAATTAGCCCTGTAATATTAGTGTCCCACTGCTGGGCACGGGTCTCCTCAACTAAAGAGAAGGATCAGCCGTTAGTCCACCACGTTGGCCTAATGCGGGTTGGCAGTCTTCGCATACCTTTCAAATATAAACATACCTTGGATAGGTAATATGACTTGAGATTTAACGTACCGGTTAGCAGGTTGTGGTGGTTTCTTGTTGGTGTTTGTGCGAGCGGTGGCGCCAGTCCGTGGCGTCGCTGCAGTTGGGGATGTGCCCTTACGAACTGGTACCGGGATACCCCTGGAAGATATAACATTATGTATAGCCCTTATCCCAAACTTGTTAGACTTTTCAAATGCTAAACATAATTGGAACATTTAGTGTGCTGTAAACATTGTTGAGATTCGCCTCCTTGGTCTTGTCGCAGCATATATGCTGTGTGTGGCTGCTCGCTGTGGACCGAGAGGTCCTGGGTTCGATTCTCAGGTCGCGAAAACGAATTTTCTAATTTAATTTACCCTAGAAAGAGTTGATGTCGGCAGGCAGCCGGTCATAAAAACTATGCCAAATCCTTACTGCAACATGCTTGAAAAAGTGTGTCGCACCGACCCCACATGGTAGGTAGAAAGAAAGAATGAACCACTGCTGGGATAAAGATTTATATCATTAAAAATCATTAAACGAATGATGATGAATTAATAACGATTTCCACTGATTTATATAGGAATGGCCAATAAACATCATCGTTGTTGTATTTTTTCTGACCAACTTCTGACGCATTGTGGTCAGAGTGCTATTATGACGTACATAGTGTTCGTACTTTGCCTTCACACACATATTTTTTAAAAACATAGGATTTACATTAAATACAAATAAATTGTACATAAAAACTCAGTATCAGCCCGGAGTCTGGAATTAGTGCCCGATATGGCGGTAATACAGAAATAAGCTCCGGGGATATAGGTTTGAGTGTTAAAAACTCTCCCACAATTTGTCAACGGAAACCAATAACTTCGCTATTTGTCTAACTCTATAATAGTATGTTATTATTTTGTGGTAGGGGACATCATAGTGTATTTTCCGGTCTCGTTCTGGAACATTCCAACCCACTGACATAATAACATCATTGCGCATCATATGCCTTGCAAATTACCACTTCAAATTGTGAGTCAACAAAATGTACCAGTAAATTGTAATTTTCCTTAATTACATATATTCATGACGAAGTTATTGTTTATTATTTTAGAAGTCTACAATAACAGTGACTTGGGATTTGGAGCCAAGCTTTCACAGTTTCTTAACCGAAGTACAGTCACTAGGCCTATGACGCGCAAATCATAAACCCTGATCCTTATTCTTCTTCTAATAATCACAAGTTTAAAAACTTAACAGACCGACTTCAAATCCGATCGTAACTAAATTTGTATGGGACCACCCTTGAAATAAGCTTTATCGAATACAAAAAGAATTTTGAAAATCGGTCCATATTTGGCGGATATCGCGTAAATAAATAAAAAAAAATAAAGACGAATTGAGGACCTCCTCCTTTTTGGAAGTCGGTCGATAAAATTGTAAACACGTATGCATATTTAAAAAAAAAAATGTATTGGAAAGGGAAAAATAAATCATCGTGTTTGCAAACTATCGAATTTTGACGTTTTGAGAGTGTATGTAGGTATGAAAACTGTCGAAGCAACCAAATTATCCCCCAGAAAAAGTTATCTGTTTGAGTGGTTCATGCTCTTCATGTGCACGTGAATTTAACACAATTGTTGTTGGCAGAATTATCCAAGGGGACAGGCCCCTCAGAGCCCTCCGGATAGGACAGAGATCCTCAAAAATAACTAAGAGTTATCGGGCTATTGAAAAATCGGTCCTTAATCATACTACTAGTCCAGGTATAACTGGAGATTACACCTCGGTTAAGGAAGTTGAACTAACCTCTGTGTATTTTTGGCGGGCGAGTGCAGCGCGGGCGCTTGCGGTCGGACGGGCGACGACACCGGCCGCGGGATCTTCGAGCCGCGCGCCGTCGCAGGAGATGTCTCTCCTACAAACACGTGCGCACGGCATGTTCAACAGACGAACCAATGATAAAGAAAAAGCGTGTAAAACTAACGACTTAGCATAACCCCGAAAAAAACGTGTATACCTAGGGCCTTACTTAACAGAAAACAGTTGAACTGAGCAGATGGTAAGGAATAGCTCTGTCCCTTTTATTTTCAAACAATGTGACGGTAGGAAAAATGTGACAGCCTATTCTTAACCATTTGCTCAGCTAAACTGTTTTTATAAGTAAGGCCTCTAATGTACGGAGAGAAAACAAAATGGCGACTAAAATAGAAAAATTCCAGTAATATAGCAGTTAGGCAAGTTCTTTAAATTCCAAAATTAGTATTATTATAAATAGAACACTGTAATTTATATTATGATTAATAAGTATTTATACATTATTTAAGTCTTATGACACGGTGACAACTTGCAAGTAAGTAGATAAGAAATTAAAATGGCGGCCGCGGCACACCGGCTCAAAGTGTACACGTTTTTTGTAGTTATGCCAAGTCTTCATTTTTCTTTTGTCATTGATGTGAACAGATGCTTCGGTAAACAAACACGATCCTTTACGCGGCGATTGATTGAGTTGGATATACGGACGTTAAAGTACATACATCCATTTCGTGCATTAAAAGCGGTACAAGCTTCGACAGCATTCTTGTTGCCAACGTTTTTTTTATATCTAAGAGATCAAACCGCCGTGAACTAAACTTTATATAGTACAGAGGTACACCATGCTTATAAACTAAAATGTTGTGGCTAGCTGACTGATTTATCAACATCCAGGCAAAAATGTTCGATGAAGATAATAGATTTTTTACAGCTTATTTATTTCTTGAATGACATTTTAACCATGAATATTTATGGATTTAATCTGTTTAGTTTTTTTAAATAATCCCAATTACACAAAACTCGATATTAATGGCATTTAATACCATTGGAAAAAATTAAGTATTAGGAGTAAAAGGGGTTTAAAAAGTATCTTTGTACACTATGCAGAGCTGAGGAACTAGTACGTCCATAACAATGTTACATGCAAAAAAATGAGAAATGTTAAGATGAGGGCGTCATACACAATTCTAATTTCCACATCAAATCCAACAACTGCACTACAGAACCCAATAAGTATTATTCTAACCGGAGGGCGTAACGGGACTGTCAGCGTTACTTAGCATCTCCCACTTAAGTTGCAATCTTCTGAACTTGCCTCCCGTGTTGGCATTGCCCGTGTTGCCGCTGCCCGCGCTGCTCGCAGACCCTGGCCGCCATGGTTCATCGCCGCTAGACTCCAGCTAAAATCACATCGTAATAAGTAACCTGCCTTAATTCAAATAATTTATTCTGCAAATAGGATATTATACCGGGTGTTTCATAAAGTTGGTGCGATAACAATTCCAGATACAGTGCAGATCGATTTAAAGCTTAATGGTAAAGTTAAAAAATAAAAATGGAACATAATTTTTTTTAACAATTATCAGCATGTGGATATTAAAATCAGAATCAAACCTGTAAATCGTCCCAATTAGCATAGGAATAGCTTTGTGTATGCTAAAAATACATTCATTACCCTATACGTAAAATGCAAATGTACTGCAGCTGACCTAATAAGCCAGAAATTTTTCTTCACCTATTCAAGTTCCTATTATTCAAACATTATGAGTCTTACGAAATCTTAAATTTTACGCTAGTTTGCTGGTCATCCCCTCTTTAAGTGTAGTTATTATTGATACCAACTTTATGAAAAACCCTGTATATCACTTTTACATGTCATATGTCATGTCTTAAAAGTACATCATGCTTGGGGTAAATAAAAATAACTCAACAAATTATGTTTATGTTTAAAGAGGTAGTTATCAGTAATTAAAAAAATATCGTTGAAAATGTAGATAGGTTAAATCTGATACAAGATTAAATTGATATTCAAGTTACTTGGTAATAAAAAAATTAAACACACAGGTCAAACAGTATTAACAAAAAATTAAAACTACAGATGTGAAAGCATAAGTAAATAAGTGTCAGAAGCAATAAGCAGTTAGTTGTAAGCGGGTGTGTAACTGAACCTGTAACTAACGGAAACCACAAATCATATTTTGCTACGTAACAAAGCACATTGAATCTAATGTGACAGTGACACACGGCCCCGCCAGTTACCTTCGCTTCATTGCCGGGTGCCTTAGCGGACGGTTTATTGTTCTCTAAGCTATCTGTGTAATCATCGCTGTCGTCGAACACGAGCCTGTCGAATGCTTGCATCAATTTAGAACCCAAGTGTATCCCGGACCATCTGCGGTTCATTTCTAATTCAATTCTACTGTTGTTTGGACACATGTCATAGCCAATTGATAGCGGATTGACGCACGAACGCGGTCGATTCTTTTCAACGATTGTTTTGACATTTGCGGAATCGTTCAAGAGATCGGGTGTGGATGGTTCCTTGTTTTTGGGCTCTTTGTGTCTCATGATAACGCTGGTCTGGCAGTCGTCGCTGGACAGGCCGCTTGACTGCATCGAACGTACCAGCTTCAGCAAGTTGCGCTGGTTCAGTGTTAGTGGTGGGTTAATCGTAGTGGGCTGTTAAATACACCAAATTGTTTTTAGCTTCATGCATCATGCGATCTGTCGTTAGTGTGACGTCATAGCCGAACGTCCTTGAAAGGGTCGTATTTCGACACTATGAGTAGAGCCATGCCGTTATTTGCATTTTATGTAAGCTGTGCACGAAACGAGACGGCAAAATGTTGATTTTATACGCGGTGAACTGTGATTTATAAGCACATGCAACATACGATAAAATGCAAATAAAGCGATGTTTGCTCCGGTTGGCGGCGCGGCGGTTTGATAATATGCGATAGTGGCATCGATACACGACAGACACAGGATATTGATTACGTTTGAAATGGAAAGTTAGCGCTAGGAGTCAGTTTGGTATCACAATGTAGCTGGCTTACAACTAAGTGACTTACCCTGCTAGCAGCTCGCATATCGCTTTCGATCCTCTTAAAACTCCTATGCAGTTCCCGCATTTCGAACATGAGATCGAGTGAGAAAGGAAGTAGTTTCAAGGGTTCCAGACTGGCCAACAACGTATCCAGCAGAGCTCGACAACGTGGCTCCCCGATACAACCGGCGAGGATCAAGGAGTCGGCCCCGTAGTGTTTCGCGAGAATTGATTCCCGCGTACGGACGTACGACACCCATGCGTCGACCGTTTGTGCGCTGTTGTAGAAAAAATGAAAGATTCAATTGCTGTTAAGTAAAATTAACAGGTGTCCAGTTATAATCAAAATAGAACTTACTTGAGCAGCCCCAAAATGAATGCGTTGAATTTGACCAGTCCTTCAGTGACGGCATCTTCGCTATTTATTCTCAACACCAGTTCGTTCAAAGACTTTGTGATTGGACCTAGAACAATATTATTGTTTATATTCAAATTAACTAGGATAATTTAAAACCTACTATTTCCTGTTTTCATACCTTGTCTTGCTGTAGCTTCTACCATTTGCCAAACGGAATTATTAACGGCTCCAAATGAAGTTTCGATGTTCTCTTTAAGTCCGTCTCTAAATACGGCATACAATGCTGGACACAAAGCGTTTAGAGCTATCTTAGCACAAGCCGGGGACTGCTTCGAGTCTCCCAGGAAAGCGAGTTCCGCTTGATCGGTCGCCGGGGAAAAGTGTTGAATTAACATTTCTACAGCGTCGGTCACGTTCGACACTAGAGCTAAAAATATATTTATATTTGAATAATGTATTTTATAATATAACATTTCACTGGGATATTTCAGTATCAATAAATCTTCACCTCTCTTTTGTGACACATCAATCAAATCGTACTTTGGTCTTCCGTCAATGCGCACAGGACTACCAAATTCATCAGGGCTGACTTCGGCTTCTTCACAAATTGGCATCTCAGCTAAGTTTTTACCCTAAAAATGAATTAGTTTTACTAAATATGAGAATCAACGAAAAAATATAACAAATGCGAAATAATGATGATGACAACAAGCACTTTTGTGGCTATGTGGAAAATACTTAGGGAAAATATAAAATCATATAAATTGTGCAAATTAATTTCTTAGCATAAAATGCGCGTCACTCGAACTATAACATAAGCCGTTTGTGTTGATATCAGCCATGCCTCAACAAGCACATCTAGCACATATATCAAACCAATAAAGAAAATGAAATAAAAGAAACAAAGGTACTCACAGAAATCGATAGGTAATGTCGTGGGCAATAGAAGCACTAGTGAATAAGTTACCTGATAATGTCTTTGCGCTATCACGGTGGAGATATTGGGCGAATTAGGTGGAGTGTTGAGAGTGTCTCCTTTAACATCTTCCACAGTTCTGAGTTGAGTCTGTTGTCCCTCAGTCGGGGCTTCAGACTTCTGCGCAAAACTTACAGACTTCTTACTATTGCAACTACTACCACTTGACTCTGTGGACCTCTGATTCTCTTCTTGAGACCGTTTCATTTGAAGGAACTTGCTAACTTGATTTCTTACCTTTTGCACCAGATTTTGATCCCATTCCTCCATGTTTTGGCAGTTGAATCCACTTTGCTTTAAAAACTCTTCCAATTGTTGTAAATCAGTGCTGCTTATTAAAGCTCCTGGTGGAGGAAATTCTGTGTATTCCATTTTTTTTGTTCGGGGCTTAGGTAGTGGTGGCGTGTGAGGCCTGTGAAGCTTAATCTCGTTAGATTTTCCTGATTCTAGACTGCTCTCAGTACCTACTCCTTCATCTGGATAATATTCATTGTAATCAGCATCTTTATCAGCTGCATCAAGAAATTGTTGAGAAAGCCGTTTTGCGGCCAAATCGTTATTTTTTCTATAATCAACAGTTTGATTTTGGAGGTAGTAGGGCTCTTGTAGGGATCTCCTTTTAGTCTTATGTTCTGTTGCGGCCGTCATACAGACAATTGGATCTTGAATCAATTCATCCATTTCAAACATGCTGTAACGTTTCGTATGTGCACTGGATTTACGAGTCTTATCCATAGACTTCCGCAATATACTTTTTGGTAACGGTGGTCGTGGCGGAGCTAATTCTCCTTGCTTGGCAATACGATTTTGATCCGCTAACGATAGTGATCGTCTTGGAACACTGGGATTATTGTTGGCACTTGCTTCAGAGCTTGTTGCACTATCATAGCGATACACAAATAATGGATTGAAGTTTCCAGCAGGGGCGGGACTGTTTTGAGCTGAGGAATCCGTTAACATAGTTGAAGAGCCTCGGTAGCCCGAAGATGGTTGAGTGGCTGTACTTGAACTAGACGAAACCGCAGTGGTATTACCAGCTAAATTGTTACAGTCGCAACTCATAGGCCTGTTTTTAGATTTTGAAGGTGTAGCGTTACAGTACTTCTCACCACATCTGCCATCCTTTTCTTTTACATGTTGCATTAGTTCAGGTAGTTCTGACAACATTTGCCTACATTCCATTGGCAACAAAAAGTTTAACGAGTCCCAATCTTTAATATGCCCGAGACCTTTCTTTTTCAACATTTCAACATCATTGCACGAAAAGGGACGTTTGCCTTTTACTTGTAATCTATTTCTTTTCATTTCACTTGGTTTGGGAGATACATTTACTTTTAATGGATTCAAATAAATGTTTGGCCTTCCGTTCAAGAAACTTATATCTGGTAAAGTATAGTTAGGGTAAAGAACAAACACAGGTTTTTCGCAGTCACCCTCTTTGAGTTTTTGTAAAAATGAAGTTTCCACGACTTTGTACAATTCACGTTCGTGCGTGATACTAGAATGTTGCATACTGGAAGTTTGCATACTCTTATCGATAGTTTCACTTTCAAGATGCGTTGAAGTAGTTTTATGATCACAAGGTTCTCGTTGCAGTAATCTATTCATTTTTGTGATTTGTGTGCCGTCTGACTCAGAGCAACTAGAGATGCTTACACTGGTAGCTGAAGATTGAGACGAACAAGATTTGCGATTACTTCTTAATTTGCATGGACTATTCATTATATTCACATTAGCCCTTTTTATAACGGGTTTATTGACTGTGGCATATAAGTTAGTTTCGCTATCACTGTATTTGGCTTCGTCGATTATCTCTTCTTCTTCTATTAGGACTTCATCATATACTCTATTAGCAAATGGATTCGAAGGTGGTATTTCATCATATGCAGCTGAAGTGTTCTCTTCGACGACACTTCCTGGCACGTCTAACGGTGGGCGATCGGTGAGTATGGTTTTAGAGTCTCCCAGTTTATGCTCACCCACTGACTCCCCGCTTTCACCGCCAGAACTAGAAGGCCAACATTCAGACCTATCCATTTGTTCCATACTGACGATTCCATCATTGCTCATACTTTTTTGTTTCATAAAGAGTTTTACTAGACTAAATGACTGTTTTGGCTGACTTTTATCAGTAGATGTTTGATTTTCCGTAGAAGATGTGCTCATCGGCTCTGAATGTTGACTTCCATGTGATGAGCGTTGTTGAGATACATCGTATACTTTCATACACACGGGTGTGCCTGACAGCCTCTGGTTGGCCGTAAAAGAGTCGACCTATAAAAGATAAGTGTTAAATAGTTATGGCAATCAAACGAAGTTAACACATAATTATTGTCTTCGTAATTGGTTACTCATTTCACCGTAGTACGTACCGTCGAATTGCTTAAGGCTGCGGAATTGATGGAGCTATTCATAAATTTTCTTCTATAAAGATTAGGTAAACTTTGGCTTTTGATAACAGAATTGTTCATGTCGTTTGTGGCATCAGTCGATTCATTCGAGTCTCCATTGTTATTGCCTGATGGATGTCTGAGGGATAAAGCAATATCATTAGTTACTTTCATATTACTAGTAATTAACAAATGAACACAGACATGTAAATATTTACCTTCTTAATGGCGATTGACTGCTTTGTTTCTTAAGCTTACTCCATGTAGTTAATCCTAAATCACTTCTAGCCATAGATGTGGTTAATTTATTAGTTAGTTTTCTACATCTTTCTAATAATTCTAAATTCCTGCGCGTTCTTTCATCATTATCTAAAGTTACGTTTTCTTCTTGCTTACCCAATTTGTCTGGAAACATATATATAAGCAATGTAGCGCTCTTATCACAAAATCGTGTTAATGAATCATGGCTAGATTATAGGCACTGATTATACATTAGGTCATTAATGATTAAGTGAAAAGTGTTATTCAGCAGATCGTACCATGTTTTTGATTGACGGCTGGTTCGGCGCACTCACTATCCTCAGAGTAAGTGGTGAGGCTGCCCTCGAAGGCGATCGTGTAGTTGTCCTTGTTGGCCTGGCAGGTGAGGATGAGGTCCTGCTCGGTGGGCAGCTCGCAATCGAGACTGTCCACGCTGAAGTGGACGCCGTGTCCGCCCTCCTTCACCGGGGAGAACAACAGCTCCGACTTGCATATCGACATTGTGTTAATCGAACCGACGGATTCTTCACCCTGTGTGTTTTATTCTTATTAGTTATTTAATAGCTAACAATGCTTATGTGTGTCTTTTGTTTAACCCGTTGGAGGCGGCACATATATATGTTACATGAGCGTATGGGCCACCGGAGGCCGAGCCGCCCGTGACTATAGGAATGTAACATTATCTGATTATAACTCTGAGATCACCTACGCTCTGACGCGGACGTTGTTATTGAGCCAAATTTCGGCTTGTTTTCGGCAAGTGTTCCTTAATCATTCTTACCAACTCAGTACTCAGCGAGCTAACATTCTGTTGCACTAAAATATCAGTTAATCATTATTCAACTTGTCTGATTCATGTCTTTATTTAGCAATGGGTAGTCCATGACTTTTACGTGACCAATAAGTTCCTAAGATTCCAGATTCCCAGATGTTTTTTCGAATTGACTTTTACTGTTTATTGATTACATATGGTACAACTTCAACTAACGGTCCTGACTCCTGACCATGGTTTAAGAAATACTTATATTGGATAACAACAACTACTACAAAGGGACCAACTTTAAAATTTTGGTTTTTAGCCACTTCAAGCCACATAGTCCCAATTTACATTTGAACCCATTCACTCAATCCTACCATTGAGCACATAATTTGTGTTGTACTATTGAACTATGAGCCCTTCGACTAATGGAAAAGCGTTTAACAAGTAACATGAACGGAGAGAAAGAAGTACCAAACGTAATAATAACAAGTGAACGTTCTCGGAACATTTCGAAACCTGGACGTGTGCTAGTTTGAACGTAAACATTTACGTCTGTTGTAAGTTTGGATGCGGATGCAAGTCGTGTCTAAAAATAAGGGACTGCATTTCATTTGCATTGTACACCCAAACATTCTATAAATTAACACAATAATCAAAATGGGCTATCTTATTAGAAGAGCTGCTGGGCTTTGAGCTATTATAAGTAATATTGAGACTCAATTGACTGATATTATCAACACCAAAAATATTCTAAAGAAATTCCTTTGGTCTATGTGATGTTCTAAACAACTAATATAGTATAATGGATTGTGTAGCTACTAGCAGGACATTGGGAGTGACAAACAACATGGCCGCTCAGAGCGGGCGTTATCAAATTTAATTCCTTTTCCTGCTAAATGAGGTCACAAATCAAACAGCGACTCATAACATACAGTACTTTGTACATACATTGTGTATACATTATTGCCTATAGAAACGATACTTATACATACTTCCGAGGGTAGTTCGACTAAACCAAATATATGACCTTAAAACTAAATTAAATAAACTAAACTAGTAAAACCCTATGTAATAGTTATAATGAGTTAATAATATAAGGTTATGGTAAGTTAATAATATAAAAGCATATAGCTTATTAACAATAATAAATATGATAAAATGATAAGTGTTATTGCAGAGTTTATTTAGCTGAGAAATGACCTCTAGACTCACTTATCGCTAGAGCTATAGTTGAACAAAATAGAGACAAAAATGAAATCAAAGCAGCAGCGCATACATGGTAGATAAAAATACGCTAAATTATTTCACTCACTGAATAATATCCATTGCAGGAATCCCAATCATAGTCGGTCACACCCATTTTTATTATTATAATGTGTTACCACTGTCCTAAATAAAACTATAAACACTAAATCATCCACCAAGTGTGTAATTAAGCGTGAGTGCCATCGCGCGAACTCTTATACACTATCGATGTCAATAAGTTCACTGCATCCACTGAATCCCTTATCTTACGCACACACAATTAACAATTGGGTCCTTCGAACCGTAGCACTGTTTTGTAAAGCAACATGTGATAGTATTCATCGCAAGATAATTTACAGCAGCACAGTACGCACTCCCGGGAGCTCTAACCACGACTGGGGCTGCGGGAATATTAATTTTAATATTAGCCACTACATACGCTTCTCAAACTTTTCAAGTCGCATGTGTTCGCGCATTGAGAGCACGATGCGACTGATAGTGGTTCCTTTAAGCCGTTTACAAAGAAAACTGATCACAACAGAGCGTTAACCGTTCATTAACAACATAATGGTTATTAGGATGTAATTAGCACGTTCACTAATGTTTTCAAGGCTGAATACACAAACATTTTATCAAACTTTGATCGGCTTCTATGAGTCATGAATGTGTGTTCACAACATTGGTCCGACAATTAATCGCGTCACTACGTGAACAGTTTGAGAACGTCTGGCTGATAGGATAGACTCATTGGCAACTCACACATGGTGGCATTATGTGCACGACCACACACAAGAATGATTAAATATAGCGCACACACACAATTACACTCGTGAAGGAATTGAGTGTATGAGCGAGGGGAATAACAAGTGTTGTTAAACTGATTGACGCAATTTCAATGTGAACACACCACTCACACAGCGAAGTTGTTCTTATTTTATCATTACTACCGCTACATCCCGTGGGACCAACGTACTTCGTAGACGGTATATAGGAACAGTTTGTGAATGCTGGGCAAGTACCTGGGCTTTCTTCCTACCTACCACGTGCGCGTGTGCACACTCGCGGGATTTGAATAACAACTACTAAAATAGCGATGGAGAATCAGGTTATTAACACATACTTCGTCAATTCATTAAATGATATCTACATTAAATATGGATTTGATTACAATGTTGAATAAATTTAATATAATTAATATTGGAAACGATCACAATGAGAGTGTCTAAAAATACGACGCAGCTCGGCAAGGGGCCATTGAAATTAAAAAATAGAATCAAGTATTTATTTGCATGTTTGTTAAGATTCTGGATGCCAATATAAAAATTACATTTAGGTTTCTACAGTAACATTAAATATATCAATTACAAGTAATAAAACATATATATACACGCTAGCATGTAGATTTAGCTCTAGAATTTTGAAAAGCGACATCTATCGCGCCACGTATAAACTACAGTAATAAACCTATATCAAGAGAGGGCGCTATTTGCACATTTTATCATGAACCATGAAGTAACAAAATGCTTTGTGCTTTTGTGATTAGACATAATATGAAAGTGCTAGAGCCGTGTGAAGATGATATGAGAGTTACTGAATAAAACAAACAAATCGTGATAAACAACATTGTACAGCAATGTGAGGCGAACCTGCAAACTACTGTCGGCACTGACACTGCTGTCGAATCGAAATCTTTCCATGAGAGAGCTCGAGATGCTCGCGAACATCTCGCCTCGGGGGTTACTCTGCAATACACCATAATATAATATCACCCACCCAAATAAAATTAACTGAAAACAAAATAAACATACATAAACGTAAACATAATAAAGGAAATAATATATTGTACATAATTAAAATAAGACACAATGACAATAACAACCTACTTTCCGTAATTTACGAAATTGTGTTAGTGTGTATACTGTATTAGTGACTAGTGTATAGTTATGAATTAAGGTAATAAACATATTAAAATAATATAATTTAAAAATCTAGTCTAGCTTACAACACAGGTTAAATTTTGTTTCTTTTTTATTTTATTAGGTAGTAACTATTGTCGTAACCCTTATCAATAGTAGAGGAGGCTAAAAACAAGCAGTGGGACAGTAATATTTCAGCCTCAGGGCTAATATTATTACTATATTATGTTTTTTCTTTTGTCCACTGCTTGTGTGATAAATAGAGCAACACCAAATGAATTGCATGCTTCATAATATTAAACAAGTAAATTGCACATTATTGTAACAGATATATGAGAAGTAAAATCACCTGTAGATAATTTTGCTACAGATAGATGATCGGATTAACAATCTCAAAGAAAACCCCCGTGAAGTGACTTGCTCTTGCATTTTTACTCAGTGGAATTTCGCCTTACCAATCTTTATTTATTTCCTTTTCACAGACGGACGGTTTCCCTGTCCGTCCTCTACCCCTGGTATTACCGATGTCTATTGACAATGGTAAAATACTTAGAATCAGGTGTCCATCTGCTCGTCTGCCTTTGTTAGCCAAAATATGACTCAAGAGTCCATCCCACTCACTGAGATGTATCCATGTCTGTGGTCCCACATGGATATAAACTTTTAAACTTATGATTTACCTGGATATCATTTTTTTCCATACCCGGCTACGGAACGTTACAAAAATTCTAACTTTCTATAATGTCAATAGTTTATTAAAGTATAAGTAACTAGCTGACCCGCGCAACTTCGTCTGCGTATGAGAGAGAGGGTTGAAAGAGTGAGTCGTAGGCACCAACCAATCAAACCAGTCAAATAATTCTAAAGGAGGTAATGGGATGATCTACTTCGGCCGTCAGTCCCCCGTGTCTCACCCCGTCAGTCACACCGTCTGTCACACCGTCTGTCACCCCGTCTCTTACCCCATCAGTCACACTGTCTGTCACCCCGCCTGTCAACCCGTCTGTCACCCGTCTGTCACCCAGTCGGGCACCCCGTCTGTCACCCAGTCTGTGACCCGCCTGTCACCCCGTCTATCACCACGTCCGTCACCCAGTCTGTCACCCCGTCTGTCACCACGTCGGTCACCCGTCTGTCACCCCGTCTGTCACCCCGCTTGTCACCCCGTCTGTCACCCAGTCTGTCACCCAGTCGGTCACCCATTCCGTCACCCCGTCTTTCACCAGTCTGTCACCCGTCTGTCACCCCGTCTGTCACCCCGTCTGTCACTCTTCTGTCACCCGTCTGTCACCCCGTCTGTCACCCAGTCGGTCACCCCATCTGTCATCCCGTCAGTCACCTCGTCAGTCACCCCGTCCGCCACCCCATGAGTTGGCCTGTCAGTTATTACTTATTATTTTTGACAATATTTCAATATTTCTTTCTGTTCTATATTTTAAACGATGTAAACATATAATTTGCACAATACACGTGATTGATTTGATGGTAAATGTTAGGAAAGGAATAACTAATTTTTTTACTTTTTTTTCACAATTTCATAGTGAACACAATATCGGTTTGTCACATGTAATTAAGTGAGCGGAGAACAATGAGTAGCTGTCAAACAATGTATCACGCACCGGCGCCATCTACTTAAAATATTGGTTTGTAGCACATGCTATGTATCAGAGATGCGCTGTATGTGAAAAAAGATTTTCCCGCTTTTCTGTTGAAATTTTTCCTGAATTTTCTTTGCTATAAACCTCACGGAACCCGAGACCTTTCCAACGAATGCAAAACCGTGGAAATCGATTCGTGCGTTCTGGAGTTATAGCGTCAGAAGGGAAAACCCGACTTATTTTTATATAGTAGATATAACAGTGGCAAACGGTCCGTACAACACGATTCCTTATGGATTACCTATGCCAAAATGTTTGCTAATAAAGAAATATTAATTAAAAGATAAACTATGCCAGATTTTCTCGGCTTCCCTTTTAGAAATTCACACTCCCCCACTGAGTAATACAAGTGTAGAACCTACATAATAATGTTGGGGGAAAACCCGAAAAGTATAACGTAATTATAAATGTGACGGCATATTACCTCGGGTGTACATAAGTTTTGAGACGAAATAAAAGTTGCATAACTTTTTTAATAATTAACTAATATTTTTAAAATTTTCAGTAAGCATTAAGTAGATAATAATCAACAATAATATATAATTATTATTCAAAATGACCACCCTTGTTTTTAATACAGGCCCTTAGACGATTGGCCAGTCATCAATGGCGGCACGAACCTTTTCCAGCGGAATCCGCTTTGGTTCTCGGACGAGGGCTCACTTCAGTGACTCCAAGTTTGGGTGGGACTTTCGGCAGGCCCTGAGCTCTAATTCAGACCACAATGAATAATCCAGCGGGTTGAGGTCGGAGCTGGAGGAGGGCCATTCGTCCGCGCGATGAAGGCTGGTACATTTTCCCTCAGCCAAGCTTGGGTGGTTTTTGTCTTATGGGATGGCGCGGAGTCTTGCTGGAAAACCCAGTACTTGTTGTGAAGTAAAGTACGTGTCAGGGGTTTCACAACAGGCTCTAAAATGTCATTTTGGTAATTTTTAGCTTTAACCTTGACGCCATGTTGGCAGAAAAGGAGCGGAGTCACACCTTCATATGAAACGCCCCACCATACCATAACACTAGCCGGATGATGGGTACGCGAGACATTCCGTGTTGAAGCTGGGACGTCCTTGCTGCTTTTGGCATACACTTTGTTGTTTTGTTCGGTTAAACTTTTCTTCGACAGTAACTATTGTTTCGTCGGTGAAGAGGATCATCCTCGCATTGTGTCTCTTGAGCAGTACTAGACAACGTTCGCGTCGTTCGTATTAAAAACACGGGTGGCCATTTTGAATAATAGTTATATTTTATTGTTGATTATTATCTACTTAATGCTTACTGAAAATTTTAAAAATATAAGTTAAATATTAAAAAAGTTATGCAACTTTTCTTTCGTCTCAAAACTTATGTATACACGAGGTATTATGTGTTTAATGATTATTATGTTCAAATCGAAGTTCATTAATAATTTTACATATTGATTTAATTAATTATTTGTTAACATTGTTATCTATCAGTTTGTTTATGATTTGTAAGAAACGTATGTACTGGTTTTAACTATAGCCAAATATATATCAATAGTTATTGTTAGGGGAAATATCACCACTCATCCATGAACTTCAAATTTTACAGATTTTTTGGAAACAGCTAAATCCTTAGTCTAAATATGAATGGAAATAAATCTGCACAAATAATTACGACAGTTATTATAACTTCATTGTTATTAAACAATTGCTTTTAGGGCTAAACCATGATTGATTAATTTGATAAAAAATGATATCTCAACATTCATAGCTTTTGTAAGTTTTGTTTTAATTACTATGATTATAGTAATTCCACAGACATACTGAAACTATATGCAAAATGTTTTTCATCCGTATGATATAAAATCCAACTGCAATTTCCATCAAACTGCATAACATTAGAATTTCCCGATTAGTACTAGCCTTTCGTCTTAATGACCTTGCCAATAGGCTTAAGGCCCTATTAAGATAGTGAAGCTTCAAAGTATTATTTTAGAGATTATTATTATAATTTGTATTGATTTAATTAATATTTACTCATAAACATTGTAGCATTTTATCAATTAAATGTTTTGTAACAATAGTCGTAGGAATTAAGGTTAATTAGAGACACCAGAAATATTAGTAATTAAAGTAAACAACTTGTTATATTTATTTAGTTGGTCATTACCTAGAGCTGATTGTGTCCATGTTTACTTTAATATTAGTTAATTAAGGAACCGTAAGTAATTTAATGTTGGACTGATAAAATAATCTCAAGTTTAAAAACTTGACTGACCGACATCCAACTTACCGATCGTGACCAAATTTATATGGTACCAATCTTGAAATAAGCTCTATCGAACACAAAATTTTGAATTTTGAAAATCGGTCCACATTTGTCGGAGATGTGTGTAACATACATAAAAAATAAGAAAAATACAGACGAATTGAGGACCTCCTCCTTTTGGAAGACGTTCGATAATTGCGGAAGAGTATGATACCAAGTTGAAGGAAGATAAGTAAAAGAATCGCAAATAATATTGGTAGGTAATACACAAAAACTTTCTAAAAATATCGAGGTGCTTAATGCTAGAACTAAAATACATAATTTATGGTAAGAATTCTATTTGGTTACCTCCCATTCAATTATGTATTTGTATAGACTTATACAATATGGATGAGGCGAAACCGCAGCATGGGCGCGAATCTTTAACATGACGCTTATTTATACACAAGTAGTATTGAAATGCGTTGGGAACTATTATCGAACGTCATTTATAATCATGAAAATACCAAGACAACTTTATAAAATAAAATAAAACGTGCTAAGAAAACATTGAGTTTTGAGAATTTAAAAACGATGATAGGTTCATTTTCTCAATTTATTTTTTCCATTGAACTAGCAGCACCTTACAGCGAACTAAGATAGATGTATGGAAATAACGAAAACTTGGTTTAATTACACATATGTTTAATGTATGATTTAACATGTACATATATTATGGCCATCGAAACCAAAATCTATTTATGGCCGACACTATAGAGATAATCTTTTTTCAACTCATCACTGATGACATTGCATGGAGGTTGACTGCGTACACAGCTGAACAAAAGATATAAATAATAAAAGCAGATTGTCATCACTTCCGCAGATTCCGCACACTGACGAACACTGTCGCAGGCGGCCTTCACTTGCATATGCACTTGTATATGGCACTGCCTTGAATATGTCAAATCGAAAGGTAAAATAAAATCCGCTGGATTCTCTTTATCACAAGGTCTTATTGTGAAATTTTACTTTGTCACGGTCTTGAAGTTAATTATATATTTTATTGTTGTATCAACATTTCCAATGCACTCGTCAGTACAACACATCAGTTTACATCAAAAATACCCAAAAGTAATTATTCTGTACTATCATATCTTCCACCTGACTTTGGTTTTTCCGACCTGATGCCTGTCTAACGTCAACTCGTTCTCTGGAGATAAAGTCGTATAAAAACCATTATCCCCGACCTGGTAATGGAACCCAGGACCACTCGAAGCGCAGTCCAATTAGCGACAATCATAGCGACTGCCGATCACATCTAGCACGGAATTAAGCTCAGCGAGACGTTCTAGTTCTCGAGTTCACTTCTATTTACCCCTATTTGAGAATTGAGATACAGATGTGAGCTTGCATGTGTGTATGAATTCAGATAATGTGTGAAGAGCTGTTTAGCTCTAACATGGCTGTTCCATATGTTTGAAATATGTAACCATTATGTTGATGTAATTACTAGTGTACTTGTGAAGGACATTTAAATGTAAAATTGGTCAAATGTTTTAAATACGAAGTCATGATGCGTGAAGATCATACTGTAATATACGAATAGGTCATATAATATTTTTTATATACATTTGTTACGTCGTTTCTCATGTCATGTGCATGAATACATGCCCTTTTATGATGATTGCAACACGCGCAAGTTCATCGCCAACTTTACGAGCGAACTGAAGGGAAATTTCAAAAGATTTGCATTTTATTATTGCATCTGGAGTTTATCTTACTCAAATAAATCTGCATGTTTTAAAGCGAAGTCCAAACGGTTCGTACCAAATGGCGTCTTTTATGAATTTACCTTTGGGTATAACTATGTAGATAGTAGTTAAACATTACATTAACACCTTAATTGTTGAAAAAAATTGCTTGAAAAGCGCTTTTAACGTTACTAACGTGTTGAGTAAGCATTCCATTTGTGAGACCATTAAATATAACCATGTGATTATGTTTCATAGTTCAACACTCATTTTGTTTTGTGTCATTAAAATACACTTCCTTTCTAGGATTTTTTACTGCTTCATTAAAGTGTCAATTTTATGTCTTGGCTGATCTTACAATCTCTATTTAAATGGAGCGGCTTTACGGTAAGGCAGAAAATTAAAAATTATAAAATTGCTGTGTCAAGTTAGCTTATACACCAGCATCTCAGGAGGTGTCTTAGGAAATCACGGTTTTCTGTTGTTATGCTTATGTTCCACAAAACGTCAGGATATATCTGGCTCGAAGGACCAGAAAATGTATTGTAAATCCAGACAAATCTGGCGGGTATATTTAAACGTCGCTACTGTTAAGCCGTTAAGCTGAGGACTCACATCATGCGTCCTGTCGTCGATGATGGCGTCGTGTGGCAAGTTGGCGGTCATGAGCAGCGCGTGTATGTCTTCAGTTCTGAAGCTCTCCATGTCTGCCTCGGCGAGGTTCGCGTCCAAGTCACGGGCGAGGTCGTTGTACCTCGACGTGAACTCGAAGCGGGATGCAAGGTCGCTTATACCCTTGTACGAGGCGGACACGGAGGACAGCACTGAGGTGTGGTGGCAGGAGCCGTCTCGAAAAATTGGGCTGTAAATACAGAAAAACATCACGTAAGTAACTAACACACGAGTCCAATATACAATATATAGAGATAAAACCTTAAAACTAACATCAACATTTACCATGACATATATATGGGACATCCAAGGGTGATAAGTTCTATAGAACACAAACAAAATCTTCAAAATACGTCGACATTTGTTGGAGATATCGGAAATATGTAACAGATATGTAACATAGGTACATAAAAAAGTACTGGTCAATTGAGAACCTCCTCCAAAAATGAAATGAAGAAGGTAGGTATCGAAAGACGTTTGTATAAAGACACTGTAAAGATATCCTGTCCAGTCAAGCAAAAGTAAAATTTTATTGATCATTATGCAGTTATAATTGGCGGACCCTGGCAGAAGGCCGGGATAACGCTAGGCAGAAAGAAAGAAATGCAGTTAGAATTGGCAATTGGTACGTACGTACTAAATAAAATGTTAACAATTTTGTAAGTGCTATAGGTAGATATGCTTACATTGTTCAGAGATGTTGAAGAATAAAGAAATATTCACAAAGTATGTTGAAACTCAGTGGGTACATCAGATGTACAAATAGCAAATGAACAATTTTGAGAATTGTTCTTACTTGTTCACACGACGGTTTCTTTGAATGTACGTGATGGGTAAATGCAGTACAATCAAAGTTTTGAAAAACATTGCACACGTTGAAACATAAACCGCAGTCGTGTTTTAAGTAATTATTAAGCCAATGCCACAACTACATTAGAACGAAATTTCGAATAGAATTAAAGTAAGAAGAGATAATTAAAGTTAGAAAAAAACTTAGTAAAAAACTTAGTTGAAATTTCGAATCAAAATTAGTTGTTTCTACATTAGGTTACTTTTATGAACTTTAGGAACTTAGTTCCAATACACTTATTAATGATACTGCTATTCTTTATGAAGTTGCGCGTATTAACAGAACGACATTCAGGAATTCTTGGTAACAATGATAGTTATCATCAAATCTCTATGTAACATTTGACTAGTGGCGTTTCTTGCGGCAACTACAATGCACTAAATAAGTATAGACTATGGAGATTTAATGATCTAACCCAATACCGAAACGCAACTCAAACACGTAAGGTCGGGTTGTGTCGTTGAGCCTCTTATCTATAAAAATTGTATGGCGCGAAATAATGTAAGTAGGCGGTATAGTTTTAGTATATTTTTATTAATAAGTGGAGATACTCACTTATAATCGAGGAACCACAGGTATCCGGAGTTGTCGCAGTGCGCGTCAAGGTCATCGTGAGCCGAGTGTTGGCTCCCGGTGAGACTGGTGTTGCTGTTGCAATCCTCGTCGGCGCCTGCCACCCCGGGGCTCGCCGCCTTCAGCCCGAGCCGTGGCGGTGGCCCTGGAAACAAACACATGAACTTTGAGGACATTGCTTTCACCGTCTAATCATACAGACTAGTTACTTCGTTGATATGACGATTAATTGTAATGTTATGGAGCTAAGACAAAGAGCAAAAAGAACACAAGGTGTTTTTAAATTGGTTGTTAATGCGAATAGGCAATATAAGATAAATCTTTAAGGCTGTCGAATGTCTGCATTCTAACAGCCAAATGGTCGAATCTAACACTAATGTAGAACTTGAAATCTGTTTCATAATTACAGTTTTTGTTTAAAGTTGTATGTAAATGTGGGTTTCCTTATTGTCTAGATTACATTGTAATATGACGTAAAACCTCTGATCAAAAGCGTGACGGCATCAGCCTCAAATTTCTGAATGACATTGCAATTCACTGCAAATCAACAGTTCAATTTCTTATAAAACTTGCTGAATAAAAGACACGAAAGCGACCTTGCATATGTGAAATTGCAAATATCCTGCCATAACTGGCGAATCAGGATTCCACGCTTTCGCCGACATGACCAATCCGTAAAACGTTAAAGAATAAAACCACAGAAATACGTATCCATATAAATACTTCGACATGTCTTTACGAGACTTATACATACTTGTTTGCTAAGAGTCTGTAAAGGTATTACGTTTAATTACATGCGTTTTATTTCATAATCGACGTAACATTGTACTCGTTTTATATGAAGTTGATCGTAAAACAACTTTAACGAGGGTAAAATAATTCGCCCCATGGCGCCACATTACGTTTATTGGGATATGTACTAAATTAAGTAACTGGTAGCCCGCTGCCCGTAGCTTGTTGTTTACCCGATGAAGAGCGAGCGGGACGTGGGCGGCACTGCTGCCCGGACAACATGCCATCTAGGGAATGTTGCGGAGCATCCAGATCATAAGGAAAAGTACGTAACACACTGCGTGAATGCACACTCTTGCAACATTAAATTGCACCGTGTTTTTAGTTCCTGTATAATTTTTAAAAGTTTATAAATAAATATGTCCTATTTGGAATTTTGATACAGAGCATTTGATTTTAGGTCTTATTAATGGCCTCTGGTAGATGGATTATGTGCATCAAATCCACTTCCCACATAAGAGGAGGCGTCAACCCTAGTATGGAATACATTTCTCTAAAAGGACAGAGGTTAGCAGTCGTCACACTGATGTGAAGTTTGTGAGGTAAAACTCCGGTGTGAGGCCGATCAGACTATACAAATGACGTAAGTAGGTGGAACTGACTCATCAGTGATACATCGGCCGTAACAAGAAACGTCTATGACCGGTAGTTCGATTGTTTTGCTAAATCAATTCACTACTATGAGGCATCCACTGAATATTTACACTCATAAATTTCGTACCACAAAGTATTCTTTTGATCTACAACTAAATATATAATTTATAAGCCGTACTCTTTACATTAACCATTATATCCGGCTAGACTTTTTTTTTTAACAAATCCGTCTTTTCTTTACACGTCTGTGAAACTAATCTGCATATCATAACATTTGCCAGTTCTCATATCCATAAAATATAAAGTAAGCCAATACGAAGCAACATATGTGACCGAAGCTTGGTTTAAAATCAATAAAAGTCCAAGAATCCGAGGTTACATACTCTTGCTCATTTGCTCCGGGCATGTACTGTATGTAGGCGGACTCGATGCATTAGTTCATTCCTTCAATTTATCAACTTTAGTCACAGAAATTTCTACAATTGAATCTTGGCTGTATAAACTCACCAATTTATTTTGAATTCATAATAAGCAGACATAAAAAGTGTGTAAATTATATTAGCATTTACTGTTTTGTATTAACTGCACGCTATCAAGATTCATCGCCGCCTGTAAATTGTCGGTGATAGAAAGTAATTTATTTACACGAAAATTTAACCGTTTCCTGGTTCTAACGGTACTCGAGGGATAGCACGCCATGTTGAATCCATTGTTGTTTTCGTAACACCCTAGTCAGTGATTGCAGTGGCACCGCGCCAAAAGTCTGGGTAGCCCATGTTTTTTCACATTATCGAAACTGTGCTTGTTATATTTAGTAATGAGGCGTATCACCGCGAAAAAAACGCGTAAACGTGGATAATAACCGTGTTGTACGTTTTATACGCCCGGAGCTATTCGCGTCGCAGTTATTCACGATGCTCTATTTTGTCTTGCGCGAGGGGAAGTCTCATTTTTCAAAAGGAATTAAGTCACAGCACGCACGCTAATCCTTTCATAAATAATATGGCGGATGTAGTATTGTTTCTTTTTAGGTTTACATTAATTAAACAGAATAGTATTGACAGCCTCGGTGCTACAGGGAGCGAGTATCCAGCTGTAAAGCGAGAGATTGCTGGCTCCAACACCGAGCCGAGACAAATGTTTGTATAACCCAGAAATATTTGTTGTGGGTCTGAGTGTTATGAGACCGAAAGTCTCTTTTAATTTCTACGGTACGAGACTCGAATCTTACTGTGGGATATAAATCTTCGAATCTTAGTTAAAACTATGGTGTATGGCTTTTGGATGTTATTTATTCAGTAATACTAGTCGCCTACTTGGTCTAGTGGCAGCATATATGGGCTGAGGACCGGGAGGTCGTGGGATCGATTCTCAGGTCAGGCAAAACGAATTTTTTAACTTAATTTTCCCGGGACTGGATATCCCAGAGGGGGTTGACGTCAGGCAGGCAGCAGGTCGTAAAAACATAGCCAAAATTTTCTGCAAGATGCTTGAAAACGTGTGTTGACCCCACATTAAGGTGGGATAAGGGCAGGTAGAAAGAAAGTAAAAAAGGATACTAATTCTGAACCTTTTAATGGCGGTTAAATATTTTGTATATAACGTTTTCGCAATCGGCGAATTTTGTTCTGCAGCGATTTTACAACATCCAAGAGACAATGAAATGTGCCCGTGAGATTGGTAGATAATTTATTGGCCATGAGTGGATGGAGGTCGCTCGACCTGCACCACAATACTCTGATACGGCCAATTATTTCAGCAAAATAATACACGATGACTGCCTCGGTGGCGTAATTGGGTACTTGACTATTTTTTTAAATTGATTTTATACGAAATTTACGTCATCTAAAACGTAACATAGAAAGAAATATTGAAATACTTCCAAAAATAAAAGTTACAAGCCTTTGTAGTTTGGTGTAACCTTCAAACAGCGGGAAAGAGAAGTATCAGTAAAATCACGTCACGGCCATAACGATGTGGGCGTTGGAAAGGGATAGCAAGATATCCCCACTACGCCCCCACTCTTGCTCATTACAGAATTTAAAATATTAATTACTGCCTCATTTTTTTACTTATTTCGATGCGGTTTTTATAGAAGGGTTTCTTCTTTGTTTTATTTTCTACTACATATAAAAATGTGTATGAAATGAAACATAGTCAAGTACCCAATTGTATCACGGTACGACTCGCTCCGAGGTTTCGGGTTCGATCCCTGGGTCAAATAACGTGGTATTGGGTTTTTACTCTGTATCAGCCCGGTGTCTGGAATTAGTGCACGATATGGCGATAGACTCGCCCACTGGAACATCTGGGATGGAAATAAGCTCGGCGAAATGTGGGTGTTCTAGTTCTGTAGTTTGCCTCTGCCTACTCCTGCGAGGTACAAGCCTGATTAAATTTTTTTACAAAGAAATTCAACAGTATGTGCATAAACGGGACAAAACAAACTTGTGACCTTGCGGTAATAAGTCACTCATTCGTGTTAGAAATATACACGCCCAAAGTCGTGCCAGCGTAATAATGTTTAGACAATAAAATGATCCTATGTGATTCTTGAACATTCTCAGAACATTCTAGGGTGTACATTGTAATAAGCGCCCTTGTATTGTAATAGCTGGTAGTTGGCGTTACTGACGTTTGAGATTTGTATGGAAAATTGCTTGATATCTCCTCTTGTATTTACTAGTAACATTGTTTTTTTTGTGTGATGTTGAAATAAAGACGGGTCTCCTGCACGAAAACATTACACAAAACACCTACACAAAACATATATTTTTTATCTATGGTCCATTGACCTACGAGCAGGTGACAGCTAAAATCGTTGTTTTGCTTATGTGTTTTTGGTAATTATTTTTTTCGAAAAAGCTAGTGCAGGTGACGCGGCTTTATACACAAGATTTGAACAAAAGTAAGCATTCAACTGTCGAAATATGGGTACGGATCATTGGTGCTTGTTACCCACAAGCCACATACCGTTGCGTGTAAAGTGATTGAGCAGTTAAGATAACTCAAGAGAAGTCCGTTGTGAGTTGAGTCCTCATTCATTTAATCGTCCTTAAATAGACTTCCGTAAGTTTCTGTGGCCTATTATGAAATGTACTAGTCAAGTTTACTTGTCCTAGATATTGACCTTGCTTGACAAGTCTTGTATCAATAAATCCTGTCGTACAAACGCCAACTTAGGTTATTATAATTTAATATAATTTAAGTACAGACCTGAGCTATACCGTTAGTAAGATTATGCTTAAAGAAAATATTGAATTACAGTCTTTCTAAGTTTGAACTCTATTTATATCTAATTGGCAAAAAGTGTAAAAAGAAGAAGGTAATTAATCCTTTTACCCTTAATATCAATATCTCTATTAAAATCGCCAACAGATTATTATCCCAAATTATATGTAAAGTAAAACATACAAAGCTAATGGAAAAATATTTTGATAACCCTAAAGATTTAACGTCTTCATAGCGAAAATATATCGTTGATTAAAACCAAAGATAGAGGGGCTATCAAGCAAGTTTCCATAACAAATAAATGATTCTAAACGTCAGTAATGCTATCTACAACTTCTTACAATGCGAGGGCGCTTATTACAATTTACACCCTTGAATGTTCTGTGAATGTTCAAGAATAAGTAATACAATTTTATTGTCTAAACATTATTACGCTGGCACGGCCTTAAGCGCGTAGTTTACAAATACGACTGAATGACTTATGACCACGAGGTCACAACTTTTGGATCAAGTATCGTGCTGTTGTCCCGTCTATATACTGTTGAATGTCTTTGATTAAAACTAACTCATTGAAATACGCAGAACAATATTGTTCAGTACACTTAATATGAAATGTAAATAAAAACGTGAGAATGGTAACATGGCACATAAATTGCTTAGTAAACCTTTCACCTCTATGGGCCGTCCTCCCTTATACGGAGATGATGGCGCCTAGGACCACCGGCCTCGCTGATGAAATGTTAGATCAAATATAAACATTAATAGCGATTCCAGGTTTGTACCTACAGATACGATACTGTAAATCGGATAATAATTAGCTGTAATATTAGCTGTATACTTTTTAAAGGCAAAGATCAACACCTCTTTCTACCTGTCATTATTAGGATAATACAAAAGACAAAAGTGTCTTGCGTCGACTCCATATTAAAATGGACCTTAATAGGGGATCGGCGCAAAACACTTTTACAAGCATGTAGCAGAAATTATTTAGCTTAGTTTTACTAACGGCTGCCTGCCTGACGTCAACCACCGTCTGGGGAATATATGTACGTATCATAAATATCACAATCTAAAAACAATGCCCGACATGGGAATCAAACACAGGATCTCCCAGTCCAGAGCCTAGGTATGCTACCACCAGACCACTACCCAGGCGACTAAAGGCAAAGATCAGCACTAGCCCGCGAAATCCAATGTAGTAGTAACTTAGATTCATAAATGGACCACCGTAAATAATTAGGTACTTAATGGTATTTTTCGACCGACTTCAAAAAAAGGAGAAGGTCCTCAATTTGCCTGTATTTTTTTAAGTATTTTACCCGATATAACATAACATAACCTTTCGCCTGTAACTCCGACGGGGTCGGCAGAGGTGCACTAGCAAAGTAGAACACTCACATTTCGCCGAGAGTGTGAACTTATTTTCAAGATTATTTTTGTGTTCGATAGAGCTTATTCCAAGGGTGGTCTCATATACATTTGGTCATGATCGGATTATTAAATAATTTATTATGTAACAATCTACGGTATGTATTATTTTTACAGCAGACCGCAAAAAATAAGGATATTTTTTCAACACCTGACAACACTGCCTACATATCTTAGTATTCCGAGAACACAAACGAATAAACAGTTCTAAAAATGCAAGCGTGAACATTTCGCCTTGTTTACAAAAACGCAGACAAGAAATACTTTTGGTAAACAGAATCGCCATATATTTACTTGTATAAACAAACAATGGTATTATTTATTGCAATATTTTTATTTACTGTGTGTTTAGTACGTATAAATAGAAATAAGTTATTATTTAATTTGAATATTAAACAGAGATAGTGGGTTTGCGTTAGGTAAGATATGGATTTTATGATGACGTAAAGTCCCTGTATAGCTAAATTGGCTTTGATATTGTAAATAATAAGTAACAGGAGTTTATCATCTAAGCAATGGTTCACGAAATAATAGTTTTTTATAATAAAAACAAATGAAACAGACTTTATAACGTAAACTAGATATTTATAATAGTTTTGTGTTAAACAATAATAACTCTAACACAAGGAAAATGTAAATTATTATATTCTATTTTAAGTAATTTAAATTATTAATATTTGCAAACTATTCGTGCAATTTACGAAACTGTGATGTCATAGACGGTTTTCCCACAAGCTGATACTAATTCAGCAAAGTGTAATGCCCGATAAAGTAGATAAAAGAAGATAACTGTTTACTACACATAGATGGAAAATATTTTTACTCAGGTCCTGCCACCAAGCATCAATGAGACGCAAATAAAACCAACAAAAAACATATACTTACACCTTACATTACTTGTGCTTAATTTAATTTACACGGCAATAAAAATAAATTGATAAGTTGCTTGGGGATATTTTAGTGCTAATAAGTGAGTCATAAGAAAAGCAAATGGCAAAACCCTTAGAGACTACAATAAAATGAAACAAGCAAGGCGCCGGATAATTTCACCACGACTTCGCGACATGACTCCAGCTCAAAATGGAAGAAAACCAAGCTTTATAAATAGATTTACTCCTTGGCTGCTGTGCATGACCAATTCGCTAATTCTGTACTTATCCATACGCCTTCCCTTGATGTTTGGGAGCAGCATGTAGGACAAGACATGTGCCATCTGAATAATCGCAAAAGTCGTTTAAATAAACTGCTTGTCGGTGTAGGAGCTGAGCACCGTACTAAAAATTTAGTACTTAATTGCTTTTATTACGTATAATAAATTTTAGTTCCTACAATGAAAATTGATGATTATTTGAGTACAAACGCGTGGGTCGCGGATTACGTAAGCTAAAACGTAATTATTCCTGCAGGCAGGACTGCACAATATATTAAGGGGCACTAGTTTTTATTAATCCTAAACGGAATTCGGAGCGACGACCGTTTGTGAGGTCATGGTTGCCTTCGGAACGAATTTTGCCCGCACAAGTGAATGATGCGGAATAAAAATTATCCAAGCATTTCGGTACTTATAGCAGGTTGATACATTATTCCATACATGTTTCAAACGTTTGAATAGATAAAAACACACACAAAAAAGGTGGGCGGACGTAAACACGTCACTCATTGAACGTATTAATAAGCAAAACACGGATGACTAATGGAGAACTAATTTGTTATACAAACCTGTGTCGTTTACATCGATAAGTGGCGAGATCGACTCTAAACGACGATTTAAACTCAACACAAATGAATACATCCTTTTTAAAATAGCGAATTGAATAAACATTTTGAGTGCTATCGAATGTTAAAAACACATTATGTTTTCATGAATTATTGTTAGCCTCAGAACAATTCATGTGTTATGTAAAACTGTACATTTTGGGCATGCACATGCATATAACGGCATTATGTAAGACAATTACAAAAGACATACTTTTATTGATCATTTTTACAGGCCAAATGAAAGCAAGTTGTACAACAATAAAGAAACAAAGAATTGAATAACGACTAGAAAATTACACCTTAACACAGTCATATCTGTGAATTCAGAGATATCATAGAGCCAAGTATTGTCACTGAGTTGCGTGCTAAATCCATCGTCAAAATACAAATAATGGAAATAGTCTAGATATGAAAAAAAGTTCCTTACAAAATGTTCATAAAAACAATATTATATTATTGTGTTTTAACGATAATAATAATTTGATTACCCATTACTGACTTTTGATTAAATATAGAATCAACATAGTCAGCGTCAGAAGAACAATATGCAAAGATTATGCATGATGAAAGATGAAAAACAAATGAAAATACGCGTTAAGAACCGTCCATAGATTCATTGTTAACTAAATAATAATTGCTTGCATGCAGACAGTCGTTTGTTTCATACAACTCAAGTAAGTATTGCTTAGCAGCATCAATTACATGGGCTGGCGACTCGCCCCACCTTACTTAGAATACAAAGGAAATTATCGGATTGGTTTCATTGTGCGTAGTGCGTGCCGTCGCACTGATAATGCGTGATGGTCCCTCATACTGTGACGAAGCGAAATCTATTGTTTAAGATGTGCAGGAACTGACTTGTTGATTAGCAATTAACAATTTCAATTTACTTTTTACCAATCGAAATTCGATTCACGAAGTCACGAGTTTCTGGAAATTATGTTGTTTTGTTGACGCTTATGCACGTAAACATCGTTAATTTGAGGAGTAATTACTGTAATTAAGGTCACAATTGTTTTGAAGATACAATTAAACCTGCGTTAAAGACGTTATTACTGATAACTATTCTTACTTTCTGCAATAATAATAATGTGTCCTCTAAGAAATTCATCAGGTCCTTCTCTTCCTTTTGTCTCACCACACACTTCCATTTCCGCTGCAACGACAAATCAATCCCTTTAAGGAAATTCGCAAGACGACGTTCCGGTATCATAATAAATACCTGCTTATTTCCTAGGAACAGCATGCTACTTATGGATTTACTAAGAAGCAACGATTTAATCATTTCAAACAGTATAACTTTCAAACCTTACATTAATGCCGACGTTATTGCTTTTAACCTATATTAGAGAAATGAGTTACGGAATGGACGGGTGGGAAGTGACCTACTTGCCTGATGTGAAATATTCACAATGGAATAAATAATGCGCCGCACTTAAGTCTATTGTAAAACTGTGACAATAAATCATGATCGCTTCGAAAATTATGAAGAGAGAAGTTTGTTGATATTTTCAATTTGTATAGTAATATAAATAAAGTTAGTAGATAATTTATTTGATATGGTAACAGCGTTGTATGATAGTATTGATGAAGACCAGGCATTTTACGGTCAGTGTAATAAATCTTACAAGCAAATGCAGTTTCCACTTCGCCTCTAAATTCATGTACATTAAAGGCATACCTTTATTAACTATTCTATGTACATTATCATAGTATTCATTTCTAATGTTAATCTAAAATGCGTCATAAAGGGCTGTTGCGTTCTTGTAACATGGTCTGTCTTGGAACTGTCTTGTTCAAATCTCAGCTCGATAACAATACAAGCAACGACGGCGCGGCCAGCGCGACGCGACGTTGTCGTCCTTGACTCGCGCTGGCGCCACCAAGCGCCGCCTTCTGGCCCTGCACCAAACCAGCTTTAAACCTATTCCTATTTTGTTCCAAAAGAGAAAGGCTCACATATTAAGCGGTGGTCACATCCCACTCATTTAGTTTTTTTTTTGCAACGTCTTTAGATTCGTATCGGCTATTTGTAATTGCTGACAGTAAAAAAATATCACGATCGATTAAGCACTTCTCAAAACTAGAAACGAAACTTTTTATACCCAGTTGTTGCACAACGTAGAATTTGATGTGTTTTAACTACAGCATGTTTATCTTTAAAGTGTGTCTAGAATCTATATACTTTGTTTCCTGTTAGAAGGTAATAGAATCTTTGTTATGACCATCTGGTTATAAAACTTTCAACTTTCGATAATTTTGCCGCAGCAGAAAGCAATTATAGGAAATTATATCTAAATCCAGAATGTAATAAGACTAAACCAACACCCGCCTCTCCACAATTATTTATACTTAACGAATTCCAAAAACGAACAGTAATTTGTGGTTACGAATCATTGTGAAAAGGGGCTCACTCTCTTCTGATTGCAAAGCTATTTAAATCGACATTTACGCTTGTCAAAAGCTGTTAACAATCGTGTTTATTACCTTTTCTTACTTGTTAGTGTGATTGTTTGTTAAAATATTTGTTATTTTGATTATAGGCCCGAGATTCTGCGTGTACTAAAGGCGAGGTGTCTTTTTATAAACTTAAAACTACAACAAATATAATCGTATTGACAGGGGATTTTTTGTCTGTGGTATTTTCCTCAACATGATTGACGTTACAGACAAAAACGATTGTTAAAGACCATTTATTACAAGCACTAACACCGTAACATGCAAACGCTAGCAAGTAGTAATATACAATTTAGGACAATCATTCTCACAGACTAATGTTCAAAAGATGTTGCTGGTCCCGTTAGCTTAACAAAATGTTATGTTACAAAATAGACATTCGATTTTTTCTACAATGTGTATCTGACTAATGTTAGTGTGCTAATAATCTGTCACTTATCGTATGTGCATTAACTGTTATATTTATTCTTACAACACCGTTATTGCTATGTAAATAAAGATCATTATTACATAAATCTATTGTGGAATACTTTGTACATCCTTTATTGTTATAATTTTATGTTGGACACAAGTAATTTTTTAGTTTTAAATTCTGAGTTGTCATAAAAGCAATATCCGGCATTTAGGGCATTAGATATTTCATCGTATGGCGTGAGTCGTAACAAGTAATTTATCATACAGTTTCAATATTTCAACACAATGAAAATTTAGGCTAGTATTTTTCGAAATATAACTGATATTTCGAAATATTTATAAAGCCGGCACTAATGACGGAGCGAAATAATAGATACGTACGATGAGGATCTGGAAAGAGGCAAGGAAAAAGAAGAGCCAAGAACTGTATGGATCCTAGTTAAGGAATTCGTTTTGCACGAAAGAAACTTGCCTCCTTTTTTATTTCAAAGTTTATTTTTTATAAATACATAATTTCTATGACTATCACGTTGTGAAATTGTATACGGCACAATAAATTATGAAAAAGAAACCACAATCTGCTACAAAGGATTTTCCCCTGTATAATTTATTCAACAGCAATCCTGCCTATATATCACGTACATTGCGTGCACCGTGCATTTCGATTTCGCGACACCGAGCTGTATTTCGTGCCAACTTACAATTAATCTCAATGTTCTCTAACATAGGTCGTTTATTAGATAATTCCTGTCAACTGAGTCACCCGTTATATTGAAGTGTTCCGTTAATAAAACTAAAAATATTTCTCTACGTACTAGTTTCATTATAAAAATAGAATGGTCACGGGAGAATCGATAAGTAAATAGTTTAACATAGATATTAGATACAAAATTGTGATCTAAATTCGATATTTAGAAGAGATTTATATTTGCTAATAATTTAATGCATCGTATTACCACAGCAGGTCATTAGGAACACAGACTCAGGACCAGTTTGAACATTTTTATTTTATTCCGTCTACGTTCTAGATAAATCATTCAATTATTTAGTACATAAATGGTTGTAGATAAAAAGGGACAGGTTTTCTCGATGTAGGAGTTAGGACTTGATCGTGGAGTATAAATAGACCCCGTCGGAATCCCGAGCGCAGCGGTGCCGCACCGGTCCGCGGCCGCCGTGGACAATGGATTCCGTACACATGACGCGTTACATATGGATGTGGTGCCAAAGGGCATCCGCTTCGAATATTAGCTAAGTCACTGAATAGAGTGAATAGAGAATTATGCATTTTACTTCCAACGAAGGAAGTGATGGTCTTTTTACTTTGAGCGAAGCTTGTTCGCTTTTTAAATACAGTAATTAAGTCACCTCGGCCTCGTCTTTATATAGATGCTGGAATCTGATTAATTGTTCAATGTAATAATTGCATTTTATAAAAAGTTATGTTCGATAATTATTTCGTGATTTATATGGCTGCATTGGAAATTCGATAAAGTTATTTTGTTATTAAAATTCATCACGTCAAAAGATAGTTGAATGCTGTTCTAGTGTTCTTTTAGCTTCGTTTATTTATGCAGAAAGAATTGATTTATGACGCTGTTTTCGAGGTTACGTTGCTGACACGTCGAAGAGAACTTTCATTTTGCAAATCTGCGCATGTGGATACACACTTTCCTTGATACAATTCAACAATTTCATGTTAGAACTCGGAAGACCGTGCTAAAACGAGCGTTGGCGTGAAAATTTATTCGTAATCGTGTGTGAAGAGATATCCCAGCACCTAGACGTCTTATCTTGGCTGTGCCGTCAGTCGTCGTGCCGGTTCCCTCAATGGCGTTGTTAGAGTTGCTAGTTCAAGTAATTCGTGTGAACGAGTCTGAGAAAGAATTTGTAGGCGGCATCCAGCTGTAAATTTAAACGCGTGCAAGTATGCGTTGTTATTTTGGGACATTACATGCATGATAAATTTGGTGACGGGCAAACACCTACAAGAAAGCCGGCAAATCGTATTTGTAAAAGATAAAATACTAACGTTTTAATGAACATATTTTATGCGTTCGTGAACATCATCATCATATCATTATCATTATCATCATCAGCCACAGGACGTCCACTGCTGGACAGAATGTAAAAGATTTACAAATACCGAAATCGATGCTTTTACTTTATAGGGTTTATACCGATTTCGGAAATATCTACATTTTGTGCATGTTACGCTGCGTCTCCTGCACTAGTATTTTTAGCTGTCTCCTGCGCGTAGAATAATGGACCATAGATAAAAAAAAACACGTTTTGTGTAGGTGGTTTGTCTAACGTTTTAGTGCAGGAGACGCGGCTTTTGAAGCGAAAATAATTCACAGTCTAACAGAAACGTCATAATATTAACAACCTTGAATAAAAACAATCGATTCTAGCTAAAAACTTTCGTAACAATGGAATTTCGTAAGGTTCGCCGTACCTATTCAGTGCAATGCGTTTACCAGATGCTTAGTTAGGTTATTATGTACCCGTTATAAAAAGTATATTTACATTGATTGATCTAATAAATAACATGACCACTTAGACAACAAAGGCATCAAAATATGTGTGTATAAAGATTTATTAAAGAAAAAGAGGCCTACTATGATTAAATATACGCCGTTTAAAAACAAACCGTTTCAAAATCGGAAATCCTATTCACAGTAGCGGTTTAATAAGTTGTTAGTGGGGATATGAACACGTGTTAAATTGTACTAAAAAGATAAAAGAAACTCCCATTCAATGCTCACAACGATACATAAATCAGTCGCTATGACTAACGTAATAAAATAACTAAGACACTTTCGAGCGAAGCTTCTGACTTCAAGGTAACTTGTATTAAGGAGAATATGATTATAACTAACACGAATATGGACTCTGACGGCAAAAAATAGGTTAAAGTCTGGCGTTACGAAGCGGATGAATTCTTAGTAAGGTATTATTTTTGTTTGCTCTAAAATGTAGACAGTGGCACGAGCAGAGCCCTGATTCTTGACTCGACTCGATTCGATTCGATTTCATTTGGCTACTTAGAATTCCACCGAAATCGGGTTAAAACGTGTGCTAATGTTGAATTAGATTCCAGAACTTGTTATTTGGTAATTTTTAACGTGACGTTAGTGCACTTTTTAACTCTATTTCGGTGACATTTTAAGTCACTAAATGAAATCGAATCGAAGCCAAATTCGAATCGAGTATCAAGAGTCAGTCCCCAGGATATGTGTGACAATCGAATTCGAATCAAACTCGATGCGCGTCTATAACATTTGTAGATATTAATTTTTAACCAAACATCATCAGTGCGCAGCGAGCTTGATACGAATTTCGAATGTTAAAAATATTCCTGCTTGGGCCGCTGATCACGTCGGCTTTTAATCAATGTTTCTATGACCCGAATACTGGAATGCTACTCAACTTTAACAACATCTTACATTAATTTTCGCCATACAATTTTGACAAATACAGCGGCCTTAAACGACATAAAGCGACTTTAAGTGTATATCTTGGCTACATGAGATACGGGCAACGCCCACAAGCTTTGCAAACACCATGCCTGACCAATATTCGGAATGATTACTCGCTCAACTAGAAATTCATACAGATGTTAATTAATGAAGATACAGCGTCTACATTGTGATTGAAGGTTTTGCGAGTTACATGATTACAAAGAGCACTTACATTATACTGTTAGTAGTTGTTAGTAGCGTGTGTAGAATCACCTATGTCATGTATAACATTACATTTGATTTAAAGAGTAATTAGACAAGCGTTTACATCTATTATATCAAAAGGAACACAATTATGTTATTTCTTCTCCGTTTACATAATATCATTCACAAGATTATAGCATATATAGTTGGAGGAATTGTTGGAATTACTAGTATATGAATTTATATGAGTTATGTATCTATCATCATCTATTTTATTAATTCTAAAACTGTAAACTAAAAAGCCTGCATCCAAGGGCTGAGATATCCTATGGTAAAAATGACAGCTAAGAAGATATGACAGTAACTGATTAGTAAACCGTATCTAAACCGTACCTACACGTACCTAACGTGTAATTTGACAAAATGATTAGAATTAGTTTTATGGTAATTATTTTAACTCGTTTTTAAAGTAACTATTGAAAGTTATGCAGCATTTTGTAAAAGCAAAACAATACCATGTTTGCTAATAAGCCAAATCTAGACTCATCTATGTAATTTCACGTACAGTAAAATATTTTTCCTTCTGCATCATACTGAATGCATGCCATTAATACCATACCCGTATTTCAAATTTTAAAACCAGATTGTTAAAATATTACCATCCTTCGGGGCAGTCGGGTAAAACTAGCTTTAAATCTAGGTTCACACTTGAGCGCCGTTCTGTAATACCGGACTGACCACGATATGTAAGTACAGAAGTATCCATATTATGTATAAAGCATATCTTAATCATCATATTAGGATGTCCAATGCTGAAGATAGGCCCCGCACAAAGATTTCCAGACCGACTTCTACGCGATTTATTCAGGAATGAGGAGATTCATAGAAGAACAAATCACTGACGTGGCACTGGCCTTATGAAGTTGAAGTGGCAGACTGTGCCACGAAAGTTGGACGGACGAAGGAAGGACAGACGAGTTGGCAGCTGTGAAGTGAGAGAATGCGGGTTCGATTGCCGGACAGAAACAAATGTTTGTCTGGCCCACAGACATTTGTTGCAAGTCTGGGTGTTGTGAGACCGAAAGTCTCTCGTAGTTATTGATTCCCATGACAAGCCTCGTATCTTAGTGTGGTGTCAGGACTATGTGTGACGGTTGGGTGTTATTTACTCATATTTATTCCCATGAACACGTAATTCAATCATACGCATTACAATCAATCGCATTTCATATGTGGTAGAGATCGCCACGATTGCGACAGATTGGAATATGTCATATCTCGTTGATCTTCGTCGTTTTTGTACCGCTCGGAACTTAGATCAATGAATTCTCATCGCCTTGCCGAACGACGATAAAAATATTCAAATGATATACGTCAAAGTTTATATTACGTAAGGATCTAATTACTATTCAATTTATTTGTATTTTTATTGACCATTCATTATAATAAAAGCGACAGTTATGTTTGTAATAGGTGAAAGCGAATTGATTTAACTTGCACAGTTGCAAAACATTCCTCACTTTCAAGTCTATGGGCTTTATTTTATGTTTTTATACATTCACGAAGCAACAAACATTATATTTATTTGAAAGAGGAATAAAACTATATTTACAATGTAACACACTTAATGTTGGCGATGTAATAATGGAACATGGACTTTTACACGCGATTGTAATTTTGTATTACGTTATTATAACTGTGTTATAAGTATTATCAGGTAACAAATATAGGTGATACATTATACGAGATTGTAGAAAGCAAACTTTGCCCAATTCACAGCTGGTCCAATGTGGGTTCGCTAACCCTTTTGATTAATCAACCCGCATTTCGGGTCCCCATATACTAACGACATATTGTTATATAATCTTACATCTACATAAAAAGCTGGTATAGCAACATTTGCATTCATTGTTTACCGATATTCCTCTGAAACTCTATAATTGCAAAAGAATAAACCTACATATATGAAAATTATACACGTTTCTCGTTTTCACTATCCGATGAATTCTCCTCTATAGCAAAAATATCTGTAGATTTTTATTGATATATCTAGACTTCGTGGTTTTAGATTTACACACTTTACACTTTCATCATTTTGTAGGTGCATCTTAGATATTGCTAGTGCTAGGTTATACTATATACCGCTGAATGTTCATACACTTAAGGTCGCTTTATGTCGTTTAAGGCCGCCTTATCTGTCAAAATTGTATGGCGAAAATCAATGTAAAAAGCCGTTTAAGTTGATCAGTTCGTTTGATCATTCGGGCGTTAGTCTTCGTGTGATTTTGCTTTAATATTATCTTTTCTCCGCAAACCGTCTTTAACAACAGTTTAGTTAGTCTGTACTATATTACAATCAACTACAGGACTTGTTGCTTCATACCGATTTTGCTATTCACTAACCAATTAAATAAATTAATAAATAAATAAATACACCCAACAGTCACACACCTAGTCCTGACCCCACACTAGGTATACCTGTATCGTGGGTGTCAGAGACTATGAGAGACTTTCGGTCTCAAAACACACAGACTTGAAACAAATATCTGTGGGCCACACAAACATTTCTCTCAATGCGAGAATCGAACCCCGCGGCCTCTCGCTTCACAGCCGGCTACTCGCCCATTGCGCCACGGAGGCTGTCGTATAATAAAGTTTTAAATATGGCTGTCGTACAACAAACAAATAAAGTTTTATTGAAACATAATTACTTATATTGTTTATTTCGCCTACTTGATCCAGTGGCAGTGATTCTGGGTCCTAGGTTCGTTTCCCACCTCGGATGGGGTGTTTTTCTAACCGATTTGCCTGGAACTGGACCTCATAAAGGAGTATTCACTAAGCTAAATTCTTTATGCAACATACTTGAAAAAGTTTTGCGCTAATCCACAATGAGGTTGGATGGAAGGGCAAGTGGATAGAAAGAAAGTATATTGTTTATTAAGATTTGTTCAATTTGCAACTCTCATTACTAAATTATAAGGACTTAGATGTTTCGCAATTCGATATAACTTGAGTTTCGCCGTACGTGTTTTGGTACCGTCGGGACAGTTATTATTATGGCTTCACTGCACGTGGGCGATGGAGCCTTCTAACCGCCCACAAGGATCTATAAGTTCATGACAAGTGAAACCTCGCGAGAAATTATATGAATACAGTTTTATGATGCTGGTAAACGTGAATTTATTTATATTTTGTTTATCCATATCCTTTGGATATTTTATAATAATTTATTGAAATGTCTGCGTTTAAAACAGGATATGTTATTATATTGTGCATTATTAAAATAATTACTGTACTTACAAAGATATGACGTATCACCAGAAATATAATAGATCAACTTACCTGTAAAAGATAACAAGACAATAATTAGATATAAGACAAGGAATAACAAACTGATAACAAAATAATATATTTATGGAAGTATACATTTTCTCCATCGCCCCGATCATACTTCAATGTGGAATCAGCGTAACATTATTAAGCATGTTGCAGAAAAGTGTTGGCTTCGTTTTAATGATTGGTCGCCTGGCTGACTGACGTCAACCCCCTTCGGATAATAGCTTCAAAAGATCTAGTCCCAAGAAAATCATTAGGAATCGACGGACCTAGGATTTCAACCCAGAACCCCTCCTTTCCACAGCACATATACACTTCCACTAGACTACTGGGTCAATGCAAGGAGGCGACTGTTTATACATGTTAATAAATTAAAATATATTCAAACAGAAAACTATTGGATGTAAAGGATGTCATCACTAATTTATTACGTAAAAAGAAAGCGAGGCCTGTTCACGTTACATAATTATTTAATTGTGAATGTCAAACGTGTAAATATCTGGTAGATGATTATGATGTTATAATAGCTATAATCAATGTTCATATGAATAATCTTGAATCTGGTTGCGTAAGCGATAATTATAGATACATAATGTAATCATTAAACGTCTGCCGCTGTCCCATTTGCATATGTTTAATGATTTGGAGAAAATAAAACTATTAACAAACTCAAAACGTATTTTGTAATTTAAAGTTTCAATTTGTTAAACGCCACAGCTACGTAAAAATGACATAAAAAATGCAAATAAATGGATCAATGTCACTAATTGTTTAAATTGAATTAACATAACTAACCATATTCCAGTGTGATAAATAATTAAGCTATTAAAATTAGTAGGACACTCACCAAAAATTAATCAAGAGATCACTGTGATACAGGAAATAAATTCCTTTTACAAAAACAACGAAAGAAAGAAGAAAAAGTTTAAGAAACAGCTAAAATTAAACAAATTCAAGGGAAATGTTTAAAATGTTAATAGCACAGTGTCAAGCAGAATGACGACTGAAATGAAAACTGCAAAGCGTGTCTATCCTCGGGAAACTACTAATGTTGAAGGACACTCTCCTTTATGTTCCAGTTGTTAGCCTCGCTGCCACGACGCACTACTGACAATGTCATATACGAATATGACATGTAAATCTTATAACATAAAGTGGAAATTAGCATACGGTCGTTTGTGACGCAAGAAGAGCCACTGAATGTGCTGCAGCGGAGCGTGAACCATGAAAAGATGCACTAACTTGAACACTAAAGCCTAAAGAAGGTTTAACTCCACATGTAAGACTAGGAAGTGTCGGTGAAAACACACTGCTTGAGTTCTGCGGAATGCTCTTTCTGTGAAATGTTTCGCAACCACTACCATGAAGATGTTGATAAAAGAAAAACATGATAGCCGATAGGTAATAGGAAACGGTTTTATCTACCTCATAATTTGCAGCAAGAGATAGAACACATATTAAAAAGATATGAATAAATTATGATTAATAATGTATAAGATGTAAATATTACAGTATAAAGGTTATGCAGTTTGGCATTATTTGGCCTGTTTGTTAGTTTTTGCATTATAACTATACCATTAATATTCGGCCATCAGAATCTAGAAGCTAAAGAGTAGGTAACTATAGAAGAAGGACTAAGCAGATCTAATATAGTTTTGTATTAAGTTATAATCCCTATTTAAATATTTCCGAAATCAACAAAAATAGATATGGATAATATGATTATAATAATAAATACACCCCACAGTCACACACCTAGTCCTGACCCCACACTAGGTATAACCTGTATCGTGGGTGTCAGAGACTATGGGAGACTTTCGGTCTCACAACACCCAGACTTGAAACAAATATCTGTGGGCCACTGTTGTCTCAATGCGGGAATCAAACCCGCGGCTTCCCGCTTCACAGCCGGCTACTCGCCCGCTGCGCCACGGAGGCTGTCCATATACATGAATCCATTTCCGAAGCACATAATTTCAATTGTACTACTTCACACGAATACTATTGAACAATTAACAATTTGAATGTTATTGTTATTGTCTTCGTATCAGTAATTGCGTAATGACAGTTATCTGGACGTTTACAATTAAGTGCTCAATAAAATGGCCCTCAATTGAGGAAACCCGTATGATACAGAATCAACTTCATGTAGGTATAAAATTAATTTGTTGTAATAAAATGGTAATTTGTCTCCTCTTTAGTCTAGTAACATCGTACACCCAGACGTGTAGTGAACTGGTTCCATCACAGAGGGTTGACGTCAGGCCGATACATGGTAATAAAAAAATAAGCATAATACTTTCTCCAACGTGTTTGAAAAAATTGCTCCGATCTCACATTGGCATGGGATAAGGGCAGTGGAATAACAAAATCAAAGATAGGTAGGATATTTACTTTTGGACATTTGGAATCGATTCTCAGTCTAAATACTATATTACTGTAAATCGATACTTAAAAGCAAAAGTCTACAATACTTGCTTGTGGTAACATCACCAAAGGAAATAGAGCAATCAAAACCGATGTAAACTTGGATATAAACTGAACACCTACACAGTCCGATTTTAAATCCCCTCGCTTGGCTACAAAACGATTTACGATGTTCATTTTACACCCGATAAAGGATGCTTTGTGGGTGACTGGCATAAGTACGTAATATAAAGCTCATCAGCAATTAAAAGGCCCTTGCATGCGGGTGCGAGGCGACGCGGATGAATGGCGCGTATTGATGCGATGTGCGTGCAGCGGCGCCGTGCACTCGTCCTGTCTGCATCCGGACATACAAACTCACTACAAAGCATACTGATACATGCCAATAAATATTTAACATACACGACATCTTTATTATTACTACCAACTCTAAATTCAAACGGCAAGGAGAGTTACGGTCTAAGTCGCATGGATAAAGCTAAATTGTAACATTTGTAACAACAAACAATGGTTCACGTTCTTAAAATATCGTTTCGTTTATTTTTAGTGCTATCAAAAAGTCAATATCTTTATATTTAGTGAAGCATTGCTTGTTATAAGAACTTTATCTGATGGATGGTGCCTTAAAATTAAATTTTACTTCATGTATAATATATATTTCTGCACCTACAAATAAACCGTTTATAAACCTCGTAGTACCACCGTTCCGTTCCCCTGAACTGAGATCTTTTGAGATTCACTTTCTTTTGGTACAACTGGCCTTATATGATATGATACTACGAATAATAATCTTTGCACTGCCCCCAAGGAAACTACCAGTACTACGAGGCCCAACGTAAACTTAGTGATAATTCCAGTTCAGTCTAAAGGTTATGATGAATAATGATAGAGTAACGCAGCCTTTATAATAATATCAGCTCAGGAAGTAACTAGATATTCTAAGTAGTAGCTGATCACTCTAATGAGAATGAATCACTGACATCATATCATAAAGCGGGGAACCGCTTCTTTAAAAAAAAAATACTAGCATTTGTTGGAATAGGAATATTCCAACTAATGCTAGTATTTAACTCTTAAACTGAACAGAGAGTCAAGAATTTCTTAGCAATAGGCGTTTTAAGGGCAGTATTATGGCAGTAGTTTATCTATAAAACAAGTTACTTTCGAGATATATAGAGCACGTGTTTAATCCATATCAGAATGACAAAAAACATGATATTGGCAATACAAAACTCACTTTATCTCCAAATAAAGATTGACTTATCAGTTGTCAAAGATATTGGCTCTATGATTTTTTGCACTTTACATAACAAGGTGTGATGAGGGAGACCATCGTGAGAATTTGTACGTCAAGAAACATGATCAGCGTTACGTTAAAGCTTCTTAGAAATGGTTATATCCTTGCAGTAGAAACATTTACAAAGCTTCTTTTTACTCAAAATTTGTTGCATTGAACAGACCTTTAAGAACTAATCATCACTTTTCATATCTCATATTTTTATTCATTCCATACGGAACTCAGCACGAAATGAGAACGTATTCTCGTGCTGGATTAGTGTAACTAATAACTCATTGTTTTATTAATCCGGTGTAATTAAAATGACTGCCTCGGTGGCGTGGTGGTATTTCGGTACGACTACGGTTCTGAGGTCTCGGGTTCGATCCCCGGGTCGGGCAAAGTGATATTGGATTTTTCCATATCAGCCCGGAGTCTGGAATTTGTGCTCGATATGGCGATAGGCTCGCCCCCTATCACATCTGGGACTGAACTAAGCTCGGCGAAATGTGGGTGTTCTCGTTCGCTAGTGCGCCTCTGCCTACCCCTTCGGGGATACAGGCGTGAGCTTATGTTATGTTATGTTATGTTATTATTGAGTACAAACAATGTGTCTTACAAAAATTGTGTTTATTTACACAGGTACATTTCCAGGTCATGAAGTCAATGAGGCAATTGATTTTGGGATATGCATATCAATGTATCAGTCACAAAAGAAAAATAAATACAAATCCCGAATAAAAATTACTGATAAAAGTAATTATGTCTTTGTTACAAAATTGCGAATTCACCTTATTGACGTAATGTGAATTATGATAACAGTTGTAAATCCAAAGATTGTAGGAATTAAGTGATAACAATCTTAAGATTCATCCTATAAATCAAACTAGAATTTATTCACAATGTGTTTATGAAGTCACCTAGGTTTATTAAACTCAATTGCACCATACAAAATTCGCACCAGACTGTCATGTAACAAACTTGCGCGTCTGGATCGATTACAATAAAGCTGTTATTTCATTGTTCGTTCGCTCATTAAGAATGCGTCTGCTTTGCTACCCATATGATAATGCTTGTCATTTGTAATGGCATCAATACATTATTGTTCAGCCCACATCAGGTCTCAACAATAGACAGCGGTTCCGAGTTCGATTGAGCAAAGCAAAAAGTCGTAGATTTTGCTACATAAAAAAGGCTGAATCTTTAGATAAGATACTTTTCAAACACGTGTGCCTTTGTAAAGATACTTACGCATAAATCAATCACGTAAAAGTAGGATAAATATGCGTCAACATGTATCAACTAGGCCACAGCGCCGAACCTATACAAATATTTGACGAGCAAGGAACGCGAAAAATTTGGCACGTAGAACAACTTTCGCTGATGTCAAAAAGTCACTACAACCATCAAGTTTCGAAGATAGTGTGTAAGCACTTTCCACTGTGGGTGTCACTGGACGCCCATTGTGTTCAGCGAAAGCCGAATAAGAACAAAGGGTATTACATACGGAACTACGTGTTTAGAGGTTGGTCCACATGTGTTGTCAATTCGATAGACGTATCGCTAATACATGTCATGATAGCTGGTGTATACGGGGACTAAAAAGAGAAGATATAAATTACATGGTATAAGAATAACCAAAGCAAAACCAATATACAAATTCAAATTCTTAATTACTTAATAACAAAACCAAGAAAAGGTAATGATATACCGTTGATACGGAGTTTACTTTTACATTTTGTGTAATCATGTATGAAGAAACATATACATCTTATGTATACTTATCTAAAAAGACGACGCCAAAAATGAGGCGACTACAACTAGATAATAATATCTGGATGTGAAAAACCGATACAGTAAATCATGATTGTACAGCCCCACCCTAATGTATCTGAAGCAAGACGTCTACTAAACGGGTATCTGCGATACATATCAGGCTGATGACTTCGATATAAAAGCTTCAGACCTTTTTTTACAACTATAAGTGATCCTTTATTAGGTTAAAATAATATGTTTTCATATTATTCCACAGGTGAATAAAAATTAATAGCATTACGAATGTAAGGTAAGCGTTTTTGTCTGAGAGGACACACTGAGATCATTAGTACTCATCGATATTGCAAATATAAAAAACAATTACAACAACAATAAAATAAAAATATGGACATAAGAAACAGAATCATATTACCGGTTAGCGATAGAATCGAATGTACCTAAACAAACCACAAGGAACATACAATATTCGTCGAATTATTATAAAATGGTCCTGAATTAGGAATCATGTAATAAGCAAATGCGAAACAAGTTGCGAAACTTTATAGTCACTGCTTTCCCAGCGAATGATTGAAAGCATGGTTCAAGGTACAGTTAGTTACGTCAACGATTCGATGGATTTCTATAGTTTTTTTGCAAATAGAAAACTCGTTTATGCGGCCTACAAACACTCGCAAACCCACATTAAAATATCGTTGAAAGCTTTCATCGGATTGTTCTTTTATATTATCAACCACAAGCTGCTTGCCAACATGCATAATAAGACTAGTGATTACTGCATCAAATATTTCGATTATAGTCTGACCACTTTCATCATATATTTTAACAGATTTCAGTCACATATAACGAAATCTAGTGATTAGTAAATTTAAGAGTATAATATGTTGTCAAGTTAAAGAACGTAGGGGGGAAAATAGAGACTATAATATAAAAACAAATGTATTTGAAAGTAGGCGATCAAGTTTGATCTCAACTTTATGTTATTCTTTCTTTCACAATAAATTAGAAATCTATGTAGACACCCTAACACATATCATAGACTGACATACTAGGTTGGAAGCAGACTAAGTTATCACTTGTCTCACCTTATACATCGAGACATGTCGTTTAGCTCTCTCTATTTAATGACTTTCCTAGAAAGACAGGTTAATGGCGGTGAGACGTAAAATGTTGCACACTTAACACCTTTATGAAATAAAACAACCAAGTCATGTAATAAGCATGTTCTTGATGAAAAAAGATTATTATTTATTGTATATGAGTTATTAATATCGCAGTCCCTCTTAACCTTGGCACTCGTTTGCTCTAAATTTGTTTCGGCACTATGATACCACGACGCGGCGGCATGAAACACGGGGAACCGAGCCAAATGATATATTTTTTAATTTACTTCGACGGTTTCAACTTTCAGGTAATTACTTCCGTAGAGGAAATAAATATCGAGAAATATTACTTTTACCACAGAACCTTATTCAACTGTTTTGTCTTTCAGAATATTAAAAATCACACTAAAATAGAGTTTTTTTAAACAGTAGTTATGAACATGAGTAGCTTGTGACGCTCAATAGTCTCTGTCTACCCCCATGGGGTACAGGCGTGAGTGTGTACGTATACGTATGTAAGACATAATCACAAGTTTAAAAACTTAACGGACCGACTTCAAAACTTTTCTGATCGTCACCGAATAGGACCACCCTTGAAATAAGATCTTTCGAACACAAAAATAATCTTGAAAATCAGTCCATATTTGGCGGAGGTATCGCGTAACATACATAAAAAAATACAGACGAATTGAGTACCTTCTCCTTTTTTGAAGTCGGGCGAAAAGAGAGTAGTAATTCGTTATACATAGATAATATATGATTCAAGAAATATTTTAGTATGTGGGTCGGGGTATAATATACTACTATGTTTCCTACAGCACAGGTTAATTAATAATTACTACGGTATTACCTTAGTCTACAGGTAGTGCCCGATATGGTAATTGACTCGCCCTTATCACATTTAGGACGGAAATAAGACTGGCGAGATGTGTGTATCTAGTTCGCTAGTTCCCCCTTGTTAACCCCTTCTGGTATTACTAAATGAGCTTACGTGCGTAATACATATTAATGCGTGGATTTATAACACGAGTACACACGAAAAACGAGTCGCGAGTCAAACAGCCAAATCGATACGCCCCTTGGCACTCGGGGTCGGATTGACCGCGGTTTGGCCCGTTTGGCTCGCCTGCACAAAAACACTCGGAAACGAGCGCCTCATAAAACGAGCTTCATGGCCGCTTAGTTTTTGCTCACTACGATACTGACAGTACGTTATTTAAATAACTCAATGGTCCGGTCACGGTTGTGATTTTCAACTTGGAAGATACAAATAAAAATATGTTATTTAACAACTAATACGATCTTAACATCCTGCTATGTTCAGTATCATACGCCTACTGACTCGTTAACGATAAGGTTTCACTTAACCGCAATTTGATGGATATCATTAAAGTAGGAAAAGATAATCATTAGCCACTTAACACAATACACAACTTCAACACTAAGCAAATTGCTACCGTTATGAAAAGCGACTGGCCAACTGCGTGAAGTTTTAATAGATCTCATGTAATCAATGTGCATTACATAAAAGAGCGAATTCTAGATTAAAAGACTGATCGCATAGAAACTTGCAATACTAGTCATTCTGGTTTTATGACAATTTATTCTTACTGCACAGTTTTTTTAATGCATCATTGGGTAGAACAGCAAATAGCCGTTGCACACCGCTCTAAAACGTAACATAATTTTACCTTCGCATGCCAGCAATTCAGTTGGTGTTCATAATCAAATTAAATTTAGTTTTCTAAGGAAATATAACGAAACCAGTTAACTACTTAATTGTAGTGTTCGTCTTGTGCAAGTCTTTATAAAACAAAATGATCATAAACTGCACTCATCAGTCATAGAATTTGATTTTAATATTCATCATGCGATGAATTCTTTATTATAACAGGCATCAATATAATATACCCTAGATGCACAGTTCTTTGAACATATCCTCCTAAAAAGTGGTCTCAGGAATAATACGAAGAAAAAGATCACAAGTTCTAATTAAATCAACACAATTATAACCCTATGCACGTGTTATAAAGTTGATTTTTAAACGAAATGAGCAAGCGTTATTAAATTTTAATTTTGAAATTCAGAATTCTATCGGCGTCTGAATGTATGCAAAAGAAGTGCTTAAACACTCTTTGCTGTCCCATTTTCTGAGCGTCAACAGTGCATCTAGGTAAATAATATATCGATGATAACAGGTCATACTTTCTATAGAATATCTTTTATGATAAGGATACAATTAAGTCTTTAATATCTGATATGTTACTCAACTCAGGTAGACATTACACTCAGGAAGAAATGTTTCTGATGTTTATAAAACTTTTATTTATTTACCACGCTACCGGTGGGAAGTAATAAGTAAGTAGAGTTATGATTTATTCCTTTTACGTGAAAACTCCTAGTTTGTATTCAGATCGATAAAATTTTAGTGCCGTCACATTTTCATGACCTAAGGCCTCTTGACATTATTGTTGTCTGTTCTCGTTTTCAAGGGAATATTTGCGTAACTCCTTTGTTTATTTTTCAAAGGTTTTGTACCTTGTATTGCATTTATGGATAGAGCGATTCTTAACAAGTGTTATTAATGGGCAGTCCTTTGAGAATGTTAGTGTTTTCTAACACTTCCATAGTTTTAACATACTTTTTATTTCGCTATATGAATATAATTTGAATTTAATTACATATTTATTGACAAAGGTGATGTAATCGAAAGAACAGATGTGGCTGATTGCGTCCTGTATTAAAGATCTTAAGTAAACATAAATGATTAATCGAGTATTACTAACAAAGTCATAGCTGGTATTATGCAACGATATTTTGATTATTGACGTTGAATCGTTTGGGAGTGGTCGGTAGTTTTGTACAGATGTGAAATATGGTTTGAGGCCAATCTAGGTTAATTGAGTTCAAGCTATAATTGCGATACAGCATAAGTCACGTCTGTTATCAACTTCCACAAGCTTCTCATGCATTCAATGTTGTATACTTATAAAGTATTTCTTTACACCTGCCGTTACCTCATTTCAATGTGGTGTCGACGCAACATATTTTTTAAGAATGTTGGAAAAAGGATTCGGTTTAGCTTTTATGATTGGCCTGCCTGAATCAACTCCATCTGGAAGAATAATTCCTAGGCAAATCCTGTTACGAAAACCGCTGTCACCGATATGGGATTTGAATCCCAAGAGCCCAGGAACTCCCAGCTTACAGCTCAAACACGCAGCCACTAGACCAAGAAGGCAATGTTGTTTTACGAAGTACCAATTACAAAAAGTGTTCAAATTAAAATTCCCAGCAAAACAACGGTAAAAACTGGTACAGTTAAACCGTCGGGCGATAAAGTTTAACACGAATTTGTCAGTACACCAAAACCAGAGGTTGCAATTTTGTTATATCTGTGCACTGCGTTTATAGGGATGTTTGTAATGGAGCTGTCAAATGCTCCATTAGTTCCATTACGTTACAAATGCTCGCGCTGAATGGACCAGAATAACACAATGTAATAGTTTGCGTCCGAGGACATACATCCTTCATGTAATCTTTATTAGACCTCGCCTAACTGAATTCAAAACAAGAAGTTTTACTAGTGGGAGAATATCTGATAATTTTGTACCGAAACAGATACCAATCTTTCTTTCTTTTTGCTTGGCATTATCCCGGCCTAATGCCAGTGTTACATAATAACATGGTGATACACTCACCATGGTGGGTCTCTTGTTCTAGGGTATACCAGTATATTATCCTGTATCTTTAGGCTAATGTAAAAGCGGCCTTCGAGAGACGTATCATGAGATCATGGTTGCACTGCATTTTTAAATAGACTTGTGCTGTTAGCAAAATTGCTTTTACAGCTTCACCTGAATTGATAGCTGGCGCTGGCGCTCTAGCCAGAAATATATTCATTTGACTGCGATTGAAGGCTTTTTAAGGCTTTTATATTGAATTATCGCTGGGGACTAGAATTACATTAGAGATCGTCTTTGCGTTTTAGTATGCCGAGGGTCTGCTGTGGGAGATTTTCGGACTCGGGCGGGTCCGATATCGGGTCTGGTGTTAATATTACAATTGAAAAAGGAAAGGGCTGCTTCGACAGCAACTGTGATGAGATCACTGACTGCCAAAACGTGTTTGGGACGACGACGGATGGGACTTACGATAAAATATATAATCACTATGGTGCCACTGTGTCAGGATAAAAAAAGTACCTCCAAAAATAAATTCCAGACAAATTCCTCAAATTATGTCGAGGTCGTAGAGATAAGGAGCTTGGTGTACTACTTAACTTGCCACAGCGTTAATGATTACGGTGTCACCTTAACAGTACCGTCACACTCAAACAAACCACGAGGTGTCGAAACGACCTCTATCAAAGCTAATTGAGCTCAGTTTCTATGTACATGACATGGTTAAAAAATATACTGCAGAGAAACGTGATCAAGACGCCCACGGAGCTTCGCAAAAAAACCGTTATAAAGAATGCAAAAGTAAAAGTCATAGAGACGTATTTGAGCAATAAATATTGCAGAAAGACTGATAAGTCAGACTTAAAGGTTATTTTTCACAATTAACTGTAGTGTTCCGGTCATGCGTCACTGTACAGCATCCATAAGAGGATTATGACTAAGAATACATATTTTAAGGTGACAGAAGCTTGTTTGACTAGCTTGTTTTTTATCCGGGCATGGCAAAGTGACTACACTGTACCTGATGGTAAGCGACGTGCAGTCCAAAAAAAACAGTGACCACTGACTAACAATGGGTTTATCAGCGGTCGCCAGAATCATGCCAGCTTATTTATGCTTCTTTACACCGGAGTGAAAAGTGAAGAATCAAATCGAGGAGCTTGCGTCAAGACAGGCAGATGACCGTTGCAAATACATGGATACCTCATACCCGTCTCAATCAATCATCAAGTCATGCCGCGAACCACACAAGGAGTGTGGGTCACTATGGCAAGTTTTAGCACCATGTGTACGGTGGTCGCCATTCAGTCGAATATCCGACTACTAGCTAAAGTCAGAAAAATGCAAACAAGACTTAGGCGTGAAATAATTCTATACGCAGATTTTATATGTCTAAACCGCATTTACTACTAAATTGATCTGGATCTGCACATTTGTGAACTTTTAATCATCATCATCGGCCAGAGGACGTCCACTGTTGAACATAGGCCTCCTCTCAAAGATTATACTCATCAATATTTATTGCGACGGTGAACCTTTCCCTACTGTGAATCGAAATAATAATTTTTGACTATGTATTATTTATGAGGTCGCCTTCTTGGTCTAGTGGTAGCATATACATATGTATGGGCTGTGGATCGGGAGGAGGGTTCAATTCAATTTTTCAAATTTACTTTGCTGGGGACTGGATCCCCCAGATGGGGGTTGACGTCGGGCAGGCACCCGGTCGTAAGAACTAAGCCAAATCCTTTCTGCAACATGCTTGAAATGTGTGATGCACTACATTAAGGTGGAATAAGGTCTAAGATGGTAAATATTGAGCCCAAGCGCAATGAAATCGAAATATTTATTGACTTTGTAACCTTGTCTAAGCGTAGTTATAATATAATTATGAAGTTTATTATAAAATATGCAATATACTTCGCGATGACAAAGTGTCGACATCAGATGTCGGACTAAGCTAAATATTTACACAAGAAATATTTTTACGCTCCATTATCTACTTAAAAATATTTAATTAGCACTTGGGTAACTACAATTATTAGAGCTGAGAGTTACTCATGGCGTGAGAATCCTACTGAACAATGGGCTCTTTATCGCGAACATTCGTTGACGCCATGTGACTTGTAATCATTCATTCATTTCTTAGCAAGTCGTAAGTGGTAACTCATTTAAATAGGTAAGTTACTCCGTTGAAATAAAATAATTTTGTACGGATTCTATCACGATTTGTTTTTATTATTATGCCCGATGTTTCGAAGGCTTTGCAGTCTTCGTGGTGACGGGTTGGACTGAAGTGTCTTTGTCCAAAAATGTTAGTGTTACAAATCGTGATAGAATCCGTATAAAATAGTTTTATTTCAATGTATATCTTAAGAAATCAGTAAATTACTCCGTTCTTCGTCCGTGACCATAATTATAAATTCACGACATGAATTGTCAAATAATTGTTATATCAATGAAGGTAAATAGCGTTTTGCAACGGTCGTTTTTATTTTAGTCGCGAATGAATCACCGGATACAATTGAAACATCAGTTACTCGCGCTCATGACAATTGCTTTAGACTCTTTATTATGACAGAAACGTCTTCTTTTTAAACATCCGGGCTTTTGCGAAAATATATTTAGTAGCCTCTGTGATGTAGTGGCATCATATATGTACTCTGGACCGGAAGGTCCTGAGTTCAATCTCCAGGTCGGGCAAAGAGATTTTCTTATTTGATTTGCCCCGGACTAGAACCTATAGATGGGGTTGACGTCAGGCAGTCAGCCGGTTGTTAAAACTAAGCCGAATCCTTTCTACAACATGCTTGAAATTTGTGTTGCGCAAGCTCCACATTGTGGGATAATGGCAGGTTGAAGGAAAGACTTTTATGGCATACAAAGAGGTGGGTCACCAGTCACCATATTAAAGTAAATGATGTCCACTGCGTATGGAAAGTCATAAAAAAGACATGGATGCGTTGCCAATCTTATAAACAGGAAAAGGAGGGATTTAGGCTTCCAGACTCATACTCGCTAAACGAAAACCCACTCAACGTGTCGGTAGTGAGTGTCTTTGATCCAGTCTAGTCGGCTGTAGCCTGTAAAATTTAAGAAATACCTACTTATAAAAGTAATGAATTAACGGTACCTATAGCTATATAATGCGACGTTTAGAAATAATCTTCGACAGGCCGACCCAATCATTTTATTTATTACATTTTAATATCAATTGAATGAAATTGAATCCCGGTTGATTGTTTTGATCAACTGTGTTATTAAACTCATATTCTGGTGATTGATTAGTCCTTTTCGTTGTGAATAAGATTTAAGAACTGTTTTCAAGATAATAATATGAACTATGAAATACCTAGCAGGCCTTATTACAAAATGGTATTTAATAAAAATTAGCTAAAACTGACATCTCCAACCTTCTAATAAGAAATAATACTGGATTTTTTACTTGGATAAGTAATTTTAAAGATGTCTGACTAGCAATTTTTCGAGTAAAGGATTTATTAAACACTGTCATTGGCTATAAATAATTAACCTTTGATTGAGGCCATATTTTTTAAATCAAGAAGAACAAAACATAATACTGAACTAAATCAAATTAAATGACAGTTCAATGTCGTTAACAAAATCAAAATTACCTTTTATAAACGTAGACATATTATGTCGCTATTTATTGATATGTGAAGAGATCTCACATTGATTCATCTCACCAGTTTAGGCGGCAGTCCTTAAAAACGTGGCATTCAAATGGTCCTCGTATAATTTATGACACGAGCCATATGTTTTCAAAGAGAGCACAAAAAACTATTTTGTTTATGAAGAGTTAAGTTCATCAAATTGATTAACTAGTGTATTTATAATAAACTACAAATTAAGTTGTTGACATTACATAACATAACATAAGCTCACGCCTGTGTCTCCGAAGGGGTAGGCAGAGGCGGACTAGCGAACTAGAACACCCACATTTCGCCGAGCTTAGTTCCGTCCCAGATGTGATAGGGGGCGAGCCTATCGATTAAGTTGTTGCTAAAGGTAAATATTAATCATATAAGTATCATGTGGAAAAATAGTATGCTCGTCTATGTAACATTAACGGCCGGTTTCAATAAACGATCTCAGTTTAGAGTGCAGATAGATCACGATTGTGAACCAATCAAATCACGGCATTTGACGGAGGTGTTCAAACTGTGTTCTTATTGGCTACTTTTTGTAATCTATAGTCTGCACATTCGACCTGAGATTGTTTATTGAAACCGGCCTTACGGCCGAGAGTATCTACGTATCGAAAGCCGTCGGTATTAAAATATTTTCCAAAAGATGCATAATATCTATGATATTACATCATCGATATAATAATATACCTAGATGCACAGTTGACGCTCAGAAAGTGGGACAGCCAACGAGTGCTTAAAATGTAAGTAAGCACTTGTTGGCTGTCAGTCGGGCGCCGACCGTTCGTCTGTGAAGATGCCTAAATGCTCTGTGAAAGAGTGCAAAAATAACACTCTTACAAAGCGCAAAACACATGGGATTTCATATTTTAAGTAAGTATAATTCCCTTACTTGATTCTTAAAACCTTAATCATGTTAAATTAAGTATTAAACGTTTATAAATAATTAATTTAACGAATTCAGTTAATAAAATATTTTGTCCCTTTTGAAATCATGATTTGGAACAATGAAATATATGGAGTCGTTTTTTTTTTGGAAATATATTATATTTATTTTAAATTTATGATTTTTTTTTATTAATTACAGATTTCCATGAAATGAAATAGTAAGAGATAAATGGCGTAAAATTATTTCCGAAGAAAGGTGAGAAGAAAATTTTAAACCCAATTACTCAAGTGTGGTTTGTTCAGACCATTTTGCCGATTCCGATGGATATTATACAGAAAAAGGGATTAGGAAAATTAAAAAGAATGCTGTACCAAAAATAAAGGTGATAAATTGTCATCAGCTACATTGTCCTTAACTAATGTTTACTATTTAATTTAACAATATGTATGCTGTTGGTGTACCTATAAATAAATAAATAAATAAATATTGCCACATTTATTGACTTTATTTTAGATTGTCGTAACTACAAGTTTAAATGAGGCAGGGTGCAGTACAAGTGTAATAGTTGAAAAATATTTGATACAGAATTCATCAATAGCAAGCATATACTAGGTACATACTGCCATGTAAAATGACTATTTAATAATTTGCGGCTAATTCTAATAAATGTTTTCAATCAAAGTGTGCAGATCATAAAAATTTGCCAACATGAACAAAGTTGAACATTCCGCTGTCAAATAATAATTTTAATGGTTCATTCTCGCGATTTTTCATTTTTTAATTTTTCATTTTTATCTTTGATTCTCGGATTGAGATCATTTATTGGAACCGGTCGTTAGGCATAATTACTACAACAGTAATTATGACGTCATCATTTATTGGAAACATACACAAACATAAAAAGGCAGAACAAAAGTTTAAGAAAACGAAATGATAGTCTAAAAGAAATAAAACTATTCTTACGGATTCTATCACGATTAGGTTTTAATTATTATTCCCGACGTTTCGAAGGCTTTGCAGTCTTCGAAACGTCGGGAATAATAATTAAAACCTAATCGTGATAGAATCCGTAAGAATAGTTTTATTTCAATGTATAATATTCACGTAAACTTAAGAAATCAGTCTAAAAAAAATTATTAAGAATCTAAAGAGCAAAGGACGATCTTAGTGTGGGGCCAGGACTATGTATGTGACTGTTGGGTGTTATTTATTTATTTATGAATCACGCTAAGGCAAAGCAGTGCTTATTTCATATTCATAACTCATAAGCTTCGTTATCTTCTAAACATTTATACTCTATCTATCTCTTAATGTAAGTAAATTTATTATAGAGATATCGCCATTCTCATCTACATTGTACGCCACGTGGTCAAAATTTCTCACAGATAAATACAAGAACTATTCGACTCCATTCAATCTTTGTCCAAGTGACTAGAATGTTTCTTTTAATTATGTCAAATTATTGTCAAATTCAAAAACGATTAGAAATTCAAAAATTTCGAATATAGGAACGTTTGAACATTCAATTTAAAAAGCTACTTTATGCCGCGTCTATAAGGTCATATTTGTGTTAATTTAATTAAATTTGAAATGTTTATTTGTTTTGTCTGTCGAGGACACTGTTTACAATGATATTTGTATGGAACTGTGCATCTAGGTATATTATTATATCGATGTATTACATATAATCTTTATTATTAAAAATTTCTTGATCAAATTAATGAAATTCCGCAGATTATTTTCGTAGCGTTTACTCGTTTACTAGAAGCTGCGGCAATGCGACACTTGTATGAAATATTAAAACAAATTTCATCAGTGTGCAGCGACCTCGATACGAATTCGATTGTCAAAAACATTTCTGCTAGGGCTGCTGGGATACACACAATCAGATTTAGCACACGACATGCTGCTACTTCAACAATACTAGAAGAACATAACCTTTTTTTTTTTTCCATTCATTGGCATACCTCCATGCCGGGGCATGGAGGTATGCCGAACTCACCGGCCTTTAAGCCGTTCTACCGACTAAACCCCGCGGTGTTCCTCTCTCTCCCTATTACGAAGGTCACGGGGTACGCAGTTGCATTCAGCCGCAACCTCCGCAGGAATCGGCCCTTCAGCAGGGCCACTCGCGGTCTGAAGACTGCTCAGACGGAGCGCAGTCATAAAAACGCGTTCCACGCTACCCCTACAGGCACGGCTACTGTATTCCCGAAGGGGTAGGCAGAAGCGCACTAGCCAACCAGTACACCCACATTTCGCCGAGCTTAGTTCCGTCCCAGATGTGATAGGAGGCGAGCCTATCGCCGTATCGGGCACAAATTCCAGACTCCGGGCTGATATGGAAAAATCCAACATCGCTGCCCGACCCGGGGATCAAACCGGAGACCTCAGGCCAGTAGTCGTACCGAAAGACAACCACGCCACCGAGGCAGAAGAACCTAGCAGAAAAGGTTTTTAAGCCTTATTAAATCTACAGCCGCGTGGACGTATATCAGTTTATTATTACATCCTCATAACTTGATCATAAAAATCATATTAGATGTATCAAATTCTCAGACAGTTACTAAAAATAAATATGGCTTGCGTTGGCGCTCCCACACCTTGGCACTTCTATTATTTGGCAAGTACTACGAAGGTGACCAACACTTCAGTATGCCCTATGTACTTCGCTCAATAATTACAATGAGAAGTAATTCCAATATGATGACGCTGAAATATTATAGATGATACTTCACAGCTAAAAGGAGTAAGCTATAATAATGTACGTTTTATGCATCTCCTGTTACTTCAATTTTGTATCATATTAATCAGCAACATTGACTGTAGATTAATAACATTGATATGTGAAAGATTTTTATAATGATCAAAACTAAATCTTGCATACACATGTTTTATACATTACCCATTATTTTAAGATAGTTGCAACGGATCCCCATGTTTTTGCATACATGTAATACAATTTATAAGTCGAAGAAATATACAGGCTAACTGCAATTATTAATTCCGCAATATGACGAGAAACACTTCCATAAAGGCAGTCCACTACCCAAAGTATATCATAAAGAAATAAATCTTTATACGTAGTTGCCCAAATCGGAAGAGGGGCCTCATCCACAGCTACCATTAGCTACCACTAGACCTATAAGGCGGTAATAACAGTTATTACTATAGAATAATTTATGCATCACCACGTACTCTTTATATTGCGAAAATACTTAGATGTTGCTTAGTCATTGTTCATAAGTATGCGGCACTGTGTTCGAATTTAGGCTCGATTCTACCTCTATAGTCAAATAAGAAATTCGAAATGCAATATAATTATTATATTCAGCCACAGGACGTCCACTGCTAGACATAGGCGTCCCCCAAAGATTTCCAGATCGACCTGTAGTGGCTGATGATGATAATGATTATATCATTATGAAAATCAAAGTAAGTGTCTACTATTACATTTCTTTGATTAAAATAGACCTATCTACAGCGGAAATTTTTGTACAGAACAGTTAATTAAGATAAAATCAAACACTACTGAAATGATTCATAAAACGCAATATGTAGCAACCAAATAAATTATACTTTTAGGTGCATATAAAGAAATACCAAAATGCTAATGCAACTGATATGTTCTATACCACACAATCCAGAGTATAACAGTAATAATGAAAGTGTTTAGAAAAAAAACAATATTGATTACACACATAAATAAATACTCAAGAGTCCAAATGGATTAGTATTTTGAATGCATAAAGATGAATGTTCATTTGAATTTAACTAAGAATAATTTAAAGATTCAACATAATCAACCGAGACGGACAAGTGCAGATTAAAGCAGACAGATAACATGGGAATGCGCTTGGTCGACTTTCATTGGTTAAAAGGTATACTAACAAAAAAATATTTATCGTTTACTTGCTAAGCCATTAGACTTGTTTCTGTGCGGTAATAAATTACGAAATAAATCAATTTCCTATCACATTTCAAATGAATGACATCGATAGATGATGATACAGTTACAGCGTCTACTTTAAAGCACGTTTTCGCATTTAAATGTTTGAGTATACTCTAAGATCATTAGAATGATTTCGGTAAAACATTGAATTAGAACACCAATATTTTTATCTAAAAATGTGAAAAGTGGTTTTGGTGGAAAGTAGATATTTGTTTGGACAGAGATTTGAATATTGTAGATGTAGGACAGAAAAATTTCCGAAACGTAAAGTGTAAACCACACTAAACCTTATTTAGGTATTATTTCATCTTATTTAGACATACAGTACATATATTAGGAACAAACATAAGCAAGAAAATAGTAAAATCCTGAAAGTTAATATCGGGGCTAACGACAATAAGAATAGAAGTATAAGTGGAATTATTAAATATCGCAATAGCTTTAAAATGTCAAAGCTTAAAGTTCAAAAGAAAATAAAACTTCATATTACAAATGAGTGCTCATTTCACCGTACCCGTGACAGAGGTAACTTACAAAAGAAATATATTACAAGGTTTCTTTACCCAGAAAACAACCTCAGATAAAGTCATGTAATTAAAGTTAATTATACTGCATTATCACTTACTTCCTCATCCACAAGTTTTTTCTCGTGTAAATTCTTTAAGTTTTATCAAGTCAATCTTATTCGTGTTCGGATTTCGGTTTGAAAACATAATTATTTGGTTTCCTGGTAGATTTTATATCAAACAAATGACTGACAGAACCATCGGATCGAAACATATTTCGGTCACATGTCTCATTAATAGAAATATAGGGTATCACATCTTAAGATTCTTGGAGCTCCAAGTATCAAGAAGTTTTTTATAGGATCTATAGCAAATTGATGCACATGGTTCCACAGCACACAGGAGGCATTCATTAGACTGTTCGTGTTCGACCCTGACATTAATTTAAAACGGACCCGTAATCGTGATGTGGATACTTACATTCGATGTGTTGTAATTATATAGTCGTTGAGGAAAACCTACAACCGCACAAAAACTCTGCTTATTAAACATGAGACCGCGACGTGAAACATCCTGTTAAAATATTTTGAGGTTGAACCATTGTTTTTGAAACAATGTTGTCATGCTGCATTTGCTGATATTTTAACATTAATGTCGTCTATCATTCTTGGACGTAGCATTAACGATAATTCTAAACATTGTTTAATCACGTAACTTTAAACTTTTTGAAAGCTGCATTTAAACTTTCCCACGCTTTTACAAAGATATGTTAAGAAAATGTGTATCAAAGTTTTAAAGCACTCTTATTATTACTTGAAAATTTTAAAATCAACGAGATACAAATTATTGTTTAGCTCAAGTTATTTACAATGATCATATTATTTTTTATGATGCATTCATTAACTAAAACTATAGCACTCTGTCACCACATGTTGCATTTAAATTCCCATAACGTCAGCCATGTATCACACTCGAATTATAACCAAATCAACACATCTAATAAAAATATCCAGAGCCATATTCATATTTCGCCTTCTCAAAAGAGCCGTTGAAAGTGTTACACCCAATATCAGTGTCGGACACTTAACACCGCGGATGTCTGGTTTCTATCATTACTGAGCGCGGGATTGGAATTCTTTCGCATATTTTTAGACGTGACCGCTTCTCTATGCTTTGATATTCTAACGCAAATTATAAATATTTTATCCAAATGCGTAACAATAAATCTTACATTATTGAATAATATTGTTTTGAACAAATCGATTCATAAAACACTTTGCCAGTGAAAATGGAATTATAACAACAGACCGTTTTGTACCGTCTAATTCCGCGTTATGTAAATTCACCTTGTAGCAACTATGAATGATTTACCGGAGTTTATGACTGAGGCTGAGATCTTTAGAGCGAACTTCGACTAAGTCTAAGTCAAAGTCACGAACTTAGTGAGGATTTTTACTAAGTCCGAGTCATTTTTTACAAGAAAATCTTTGCTCTGTCTGTCTGTCAGACTGTTTTTCTTGTAAAAAATAACCCGGACTAAGTCAAAGTTCGATTTATAAATTGGTAAATCTCACTAAGTTCGTTTCTTTGACTCAGATTTAGTCGGAATTCACTCTATAGATCTCAGCCTATGATTTCGAGCTATTTGCACTTTAAATGATAACTCTATTTTCGCGGTATAGTTATCATGCTCCAGCGGATTTTGCGCGTTGCGTCGTTGTAGATTCCACCTTGATTTTGAAGAGGTAAACTATTTTATCGGTCATATCAGCGAGCCATCAAGATTTCGCGTCTTGCTTTAATAGTCAGGTGCGTACAAACAATAGATCCGAACATTGGAACATTAATAAAGCCTTGGTCCACATTAAACCACATTTTGAGGCTGTTATATTCGCTATCTGGGTCGCACAATTAACATGTATCGATGTATATTGCTGAATGATTTGAATTGTGTTTATGGTTTTACTGTGTTAATAAAGCAGAGTCTCCTGATGTTATGTGTATGTCTCCTGCACTAAAACACTACATAATTTTTTTTCTAAGGTCCAATGTTTCACAACCAGGAGACAACGAAAAAAATTGTTTTGTGTAGGTGTTTTTTGTTTCGAGAAAAATTTGTGCAGGAGATACAGCTTAACTCAAACATTGTCCTTAGTACCAGTAGGCCAACTCAGAGTTTTTTTACTTTACTCGCTAGCGACTCCGTAAAATATTTTTATGACAATCACCCGAACGTCTCTAGCGGTTACGCGGGGAACTGATGTTTTTCAAATAAATATTTTACGTCCTCGCTGGCGTAAATACGTGCAACAAACTCATGGTTGAGCTACAGGTCTATCCCGGAATTAAAAGCGTTCTACATTTTACCCGATGTCCCACTTGTCTAAAAGTGAAAGCCCCGTCGATGCATACCGTTGTTCTTTGTATTCTCGAACAAAAACTCGCTGAAATTTAAAAATACTTTATAGTTTATGTCATCCGATTCTTCTTACAGTATCCCGAATATTAATGCAATCATGTTCATAACTTTATGATCCATGAGAACTTCTAAAGCGTAGCGTCGATTGAGACCGCTTTAACAAGCGCAATATCAAAGTTCTGTTCAAAGAGGAATAACGATTTATATAAAAGACAAGTAAATCTCAGTTACAACTAAAAGTAATAAAGCTGATAGGTTATTGCCATCTTCGTCTAGAATGTCGACTGCAAAATGTCCAAGTATCGAACCGGCGCGCAGTAAAATTGCAAGGAAAAGTTGGCCGAGCGCCAAGCGTGCGTACAGTTAGCGACAGGCGACAGCGCCAACCATCGATGCGATTTATTGTTCGCAGAGAGGAAACTCTTATTTCTTATTCACGTGGACACAACGCTCCGATGCATTGAAAGTGATACCGCTCTCACGTTGTGCATCTGCAATACCACCGAGTGCCGATACATTTCTGCGAGTGAATGCACCTTCAAAGCTCCTAACATATTTCTAGGACTTATAAACGATAGTGTATGTGTCAGTACATACATTTCTTATGTTGAGCTTCATTGTCGTTTCTATGGGCCTTACTTATAAAACATTTTAGCTCAGGAAATGGCTAATAGTCTGTCACTTTTTTCCTTGTGTCAGATTGTTTGAAAATAAAAGGGACAAGCTATTCTTAGCCATTTGCTCAGCTAAAATGTTTTCATAAGTAAGACCCTATATTTCCAGTCTATAAATCTTGTGGTGAGTTTTTTATATTCGATACAATATCTTCGTTTATTCGGCAACAAACGACTTTGTTTTGAGTCGTGATGACTAGAGACATAGAGATTTAATATTACTAAACTGCTGAATGTCTGACTAGAGAATTCATGTGAATTTTATTTCTTTCTTCATGTTAAATTGTAAAGACTTTTGAATACTAATTATAACTTACTCGTATATAGGTACTTATTTGCTTCATAACCTACGAGTATCCTTAAGGATTTTGGGATGATATGAGAAAAAATATTTATAATAGAAAACTATACGGTGCATCTGAAGGGACATTTATTGCCATTTATAAATATTCACTAAAGCTTTTTAAATATTATATTTAATTCGTTTTTGTTAGTCACCGGGTATACCTTTAATTATAATTACCTTGCGCTCATGGCAATGACCAACACTGTTTCCGTTTCATACAAACAGGTCTGAGTGTGAGCTGTGAAGTGTCAACAAGGAATATGTATGTGCATTTCGAAGATAATAATTTCAATGTAGACACATATTTGGACATGGTTAGACATAAAGTAAATGACTATCAATTGGTAGCAAGGTTTATTTGAATCCTCCCTTGTGTCTGATCTGCGGCCTGAGCAGGAAAATATCTAAATGTATTCGAACTCGATGCGCGTCTATGAAATTTGTATGAAATATTAACCAAACGTCATCAGTGCGAAGCGAACTCGAATACATTTACATTTACATTAGTTTTTCGTGCTCGGGCTACTGGATGAAGTATAAACATACAGAAAGGATCTGCGTAAATGTGTATGAATGTGTTCACTTTATTTCTAATGTACCTAATTTTATTTTCATACATATATTATTTTTGTTTTGTGCCTGGTGTAAAAATTTTTTCGTCATGTTTCACGAATTTATTTTATTTATTAATACCGAAATTTATTTCTCCGTTGAAAGGAATAACATTGACCATGTTTCTGTCAATACCAGCCAAAGCTTTACGGAAGTATGGACATCCCATTAATAATATTCTTTAGCTAATCACTTTATATTTAGCTAGTTCAAGATTCAAGTCTTACCATAGAAGTCATTTTTCCATTTCACGCTCACAAATCCAATAATAGAAGCAATGCGTCATTACCGAAACATTTTAACGGGGAGGGAGCGAAATTAATTTTGTCGTCGGAGGCACGCACAGGGCTCCCTCTAAGGCGACCCTCTACAGAATGTCTGCCTATCTTATCATCAATGTAGGGCTTTTAGCACTCAGCGGATTTTTAATTCAAATTTAATTTAATGGCATCAGTGTTCCAGTTAGCAATTACAAACAATGTCTGGAATTTTATGTAGTTAATAGGCGATAATGAAATTTTATGAACAGTTATACCACGATAAGCACTAAATTCTTAGTTGAATCTTAGAATTACTTGATCACGACAGTTTTAACTTATCACTATAGCAACTATGTAAGAAAACCCATGTAATATACCCATACATGTAGTCCTATATACTTGCCTAATGCTCATTCATGTATAAATAGTTTTTTTTATAAATACACCCAACAGTCACACATATAGTCCTGAGCCCACACTAAGATCAAATCTTGTGTCGTGTGTATCAGGAACTACGAGTCTACAAGACCTGAAACATATATCTGTGGGCCACACAGACATTTGTCACGGTGCGGGAATCGAACCCGCGACCTCACGTTTCACAGCCGGCTTCTCGCCCGCTGTGCCACGGAGGCTGTCGAATAAAAAATATTGTTTGATAAATATGTGCGCCTCGGTGGCGTGGTGGTACTTCGGTACGACTACGGTTCTGAGGTCTCGGGTTCGATCCCCGGGTCGGGCAAAATGATATTGGATTTTTCCATATCAGCCCGGAGTCTGGAATTTGTGCCCGATATGGCGATAGGCTCGCCCCCTATCACATCTGGGACGGAACTAAGCTCGGCGAAATGAGGATGTTCTAGTTCGCTAGTGCGCCTCTGCCTACCCCTTCGGAGATACAGGCGTGAGCTTATGTTATATTATGTAAATATGTATGTGCGTACTAAAGCTATAAAAAGAAATTAACTTTTCACGTTCAATGTCACGAATACATATACCTACAACGTCGCAGACAAAACATGGGGGCACAGTGGGGTCGTGGCATTATACCACCCCATCCCTCGTCGAATTCCAGGAAAAACCAAGCAAGGCGAACTGAAGCCAAATCGCTGTTGTACTTTGCAGCCAGATAACCGTGATTCAGCACAATAAATAACATTTTTCGTAACCTTGGAACGTACCAAAATGTTACCATTAAATGTTACTTAATACATGTATTTCTAATAAGCTCTTGTACAAATAAGTCCTTGAACTAGCCCACCAAACTGTTCTAAGAAAAAAATCAACACGCAATGGCGTAGGGTAAGAATGTAATTTGGCCAAGTAGTTGCGAACAGAAAAGTTTGGAGAGGCGCAAATATTATTGTTTGTTTCTTTTTATTGTGAAGGAGCTTTTGCTGTGTAGTTAGTAGGGGAAATCTCGCCGTACGTGATAGTCGTTGATTAAAAAGAACCTATGTCGCTATATGGAACTATTGACTGAAGCACCGTATCTAAAGGGGAAGCGGGACCCGCCCAACGCTATGCCTGTAGGTAATATAGATTAACCTTTCTCTCCTAACGCATTTTTTCCGAGCAACACGCACTGAATGAATCATCGCCTTATATTTGAAACTGTTGGCGCAAGCGGATAATTTATACAACAGATTGCCTGATGTACCTATGGTCTAAACAATGAATGAAGAATTCTTGTAAGTACGTACGTATCTAACAGACTGGTTACTGGTACTATAGAAGCTAAACAATTTCAAAATACGTGTTAATATGTACCTCTATATTTCTAAGATTTCGCCTACGTTGACTTGTGGTAATGAATATTATGCGTTTTGGACCCAGATGTTCTGGGTAAATATTATAATAATAATAATATAATAAATATACCCAACAGTCACACACCTAGTTCTGACCCCACACTAGGTATAACCTGTATCGTGGGTGTCAGAGACTATGAGAGACTTTCGGTCTCACAACACCCAGACTTGTAACAAATATCTGTGGGTCACACAAACATTTGTCTCAATGCAAGAATCATGTCCGTGGCCTCTCGCTTCACAGCGCAATATTAAGTTGTGTTTTTGTATTTTATCAACAGAGGTTGACGTTAGACGGGAGAAAGATCGTCAATACTAAGGCCCTTTTTGCAACAAACTTCAAAAAATGAAGAAGAATCAAAGAAAGGACAAAGAATGTTTCGATTGTTAGACTATTTGAGATAAACAACGACGTTATAATTAATTAATATTTGAGTACTTCTTATCTATCTTTAACCCGTCGCGTCGGAGGCAGCACATATATATGTTACATAAGCGTATGGGCCACCGGAGGCCGAGCCGCCCGTGGCTATTTCAAAAATCTATTTACTAACATATGCAACCTAATGACTACATTATTAGATACTAGCGACTCACCTCGGCTTCGCACGAGTGCAATTTATACACATAAACCTTCCTCTTGAATCATTCTATCTATTAAAAAAAACCGCATCCAAATCCGTTGCGTAGTTTAAAAGTTCTAAGCATACAGACAGACAGCGGGAAGCAACTTTCTTTTTTTTTTTTTTTTTTTTTTTTTTTATTTAATTCACAAAACTGATGTACAATCAAGCATGCTAAAATGAAAAAACGGTATACAGAGAAAATACAATTGACTGACACCTACTGGATGTGAATCCGACATGCACTTAATGGAAGACTCCATACTTATGTTTACATTAGTTTAGATTTTAATGTATTCCGTAAACAATTTAGTTTATGTTAGTATTAATAAAATAGATTTTTTTAGTTAGTTTATGTTAATATTAATTTAATAGATCTTTTTTAATATTGTTATTTCTTTTTTAGTGTATATTATTTTAGTATGTATATATATTATTTTATTAAGTTCCTAAGTTTTGACCTTAATGAGACTACAGAACCAGTAAAGACTTTCTTATAAACTATGTAGTGATTAACAACACTCATGACTCAAAAAGGGCGTGAATGACACTTTGGAGACACTGGTGGTGAAGGGGTGAATATGAAATTTAGCTACATTATTCAAAGTGAAAGTGTTTTAAAAAGGATTAAAGGGTAAAAAATAGTTAATGGGAAATTATACATGATGACTCATCTCATACAAGTATTTTCTATACTGGGTTATTAAAGGGCAAGTGCCTTAAAAGCTCATTTATATTTCATAGTGGTCAATGATTATGTGATCTTTAATATTTCTTTATTAAATACTAATAACTGAAAAACTTAATTACTTTTATTTCCTATGGCTTGTAGGACTATGTATTTACTATTTAGGCACAATTTTAGGTCCAGCTCTGCGATCAAAGTTTTGGCTTCAGGGTTCTTCCCTGAAGAAGAGATCTATGAAAACATTTAATATTGTAATAATAAACAACTATAATAACCAATGCAAATATGACGTAGTCGTATAATATAATATAGACTACAATATAGACGTATAATATAATTTTAAGGAAAGTATTCCTGTCTACGTTTTGTATCCTAAAATTCATAGTTCATAGTCACTACGAATTTTTCAAGGAATAGTATAAAATTTATGTCATAGCTTTTGAGATAAGTACACACATATAGGCAGAGGCGCGAACTAGAACACACACATTTCGCCGAGCTTATTTTCGTTCCAGATGTGATAAGGGGCGAGCTTATCGCCACATCGTCACCAAGTCTCTGGGCTGATACTGGGTAGAAAAACCCAGTATCACTTTACCCGACCCGGGGCACCCAAGATCTCAGGATCAAAGTCTTAATGCGGACGAAATACAACTACGCTACCGAGAATTTGGAATTGGAACTTATTCAATAAATTCAAAAGGGTTTTATTTTGGTTATAAAAACACGTTAATTACGTACAATTTATAACTTCAAAAAAGCAATCACCATAATTAAAATAAAATGTATAGGTACCCCGTCGCCAGCAGCGATTTCTAAAGTTTATGCAAATTGAAAGGCTTATAATGCAACAGTGATAATAACTAAGAGGATGATGTACAAACAACACGCGTGATGCGGCAGATGCCGTGAATGATTCACATCACCTGGTACCGAAAACACCTTGAGCAAGGTGACTGCGTCATTATGCCATTTTAGGATATCGAACATTTGGCTCTTACGATAACTTGCTCATGACATTTTATTCATCCGGGAATTCTTATCGAAAAAGAAACGTATTTTGCTTGCATCATTAAAGAATACTTGGGGAATTATTAAAATTTTTCATAAGTTATCTGCCCGATATAGGGATAGCTTCGCCCCCTATCACGGAAACAAGCTATGGGTAATGTGGGTATTTCAGTTGCTAGTTCGCCTATACCTACCCCTTCGGTGATACAGGCGTGAGCTTATGTATGTGTGTATGACTGGAGTAATAAAAAAATATTTCGGACTTAGCTTACTTTAATGCAGACTTAGGCTGAGTCAAAGAAACGAACTCAGTGAGGATTTGGAATTTTAAATCGAACTTCGACTTAAACCGAGCCATTTTTATAAGAAAAACAGACAGACAAAATAGGCAAAGATTTTCTTGTAAAAAATGACTCGGACTAAATCAAAGTTAGATTTAAAAATCCAAACCTTCAACCGAAACGAATGTATGAAGAGATTGATGAAAGAAGATGAAGCGAAAGTAGTGTGTCAGAATCGGGCGAAGTGGAAATCCATAGTCTCTGCCTACCCCTAAGGGTACAGGCGTGATATTATGTATGTATGTAAATCCTCACCGAGTTCGCTCTATTAGATCTCAGCCTAAATGTCAGTAATCAAAAGGTCATTGTTAGTAAGTGCAATAACTTCGCTGTCTCGACTTCAAGGCGGACGGTGAAACAATATAACATATAACATCTATAAAATACCGTTTACTGAGCTGTTATTTCGGCATCTAAAATATAGTGTTACGATATCAATTTGATATGTTAATAAAGAACGCCGCAACCGGTTCCGTACAGTTGACGTAAAAGTATCAGAATATTAGAATATTGTTTCTATTGAAAGTCAATGTACTTATTTGTAAATCTAATGGACGGAATAAACTCAGTTGTGCGACTCGAAAATTAGTCGTACGTCTAGTCTGTGTCTGCAAATGTAACTAAAAATACAGCGCGCTTCCTTACAGCAAATAGCTCTTACGTGCATCTGAGAATAACGAAAACTGTTTTTTATAACTGTTTATTCTGTGTCCAATCACCTAATCGATCGGAAGATACGGCTTTTGTTGGGTTTACTAAAACATTTTTATGTTAAAGTCATATTTATTGCATTCTGTATTTTTTAACTACGGCATATTTTTCATGACCCACACAAAAATATGTTTTATGCTTCGTAAGAAATTAAATCATGTCTAAAGCCAATATATTTTGTAAACAAATAGTTTAGTATATCGTGAATATACCTCATAATTCGTATTATAATGCGATGAAATAATGTAAGTCTACGTACTTTATGAGGCTGATTTACGTAAACATTGCTTTACGCATAAAAATAGCCACAATATTCCTTTAAAATTCATCAATCATAAGTACTCAGCTCGTGGTTCAACGGACTAGCCCACCATTTTAAAAATAGCGAGTACTTTGATATACATAAATTAGAATATAGATTCGACGAGATCAGCACAAAAAATCGTATCTCAATTCTCATACGTCCATCAACCGATGTGATAAAATCAATGAGTCCACACTTCACATGTGTCGAGAGTCGAGAGTCGAGATGGCTTATGCGTCGACTTAACGACTGATTAATTTAGAAAAACTGGGACATGGCAGTTTCGCGTCGTGGTATGCGCAAATATTTATACTTCAAGATTCAAGGCGATCGAACGTGTCTGCCTTTTAACAGGTACCTATCTCATGAACTGAAAGATGTTAGGGAGACAACGTCAATCAAAGCGTAAGGTAAGCTGATCATGAGTCTGTTGGATCGAAACCTTAGGAATGTTGTGGAAAGTGGCTGGTTAAAGAACGCTCCCTCCCATTTCACTTTCAAGGGTGACATGATTTTAGAAATGATATATCCATTATCCAGTATTGCTCGAGGTGGAGGTCCAGGTGTTGTCGCATCCTAAGTCTAATGGCAGAGCAGATAGCGTGTGGAACGGGAGGTCTTGGTTTAAATTCCCAAGCCGAGCGGGTGTTGTTTTGACACAATATGCCTCAAAGGTTTTGAGGTCAGACACTCGGTCGTAAAAGCCAAATCCTCTGTACAACATGTTTGACGAACATTACCCTCGTGGGATAAAAAATGTCTTGTGCCGACCTCACATTGCGGTGGGATAACGTCAGGTGGTGGAAAGGTCCACTGTAGGTCATAAATATGGATAATAAATGTTCTTTTAGTTCCTAGGTTAAAGTTGGTATCTTGATATTGAAGATATAAGCTACAATTTTTGTATTTTCGAAGACTTAAACGTCATGCAGTAAGAATTTTCTAACGTATTTTAAAAATAAGTATTTTATGATAACCTTCATGGGATATGATTGCACGTAATACGGCAAGGCCAAGTTGTATTTGCAATTTTATCTTTTTTTATCCGAGCACGACAAAGTGTAAATTATGAATAAAATAACGCAATAAAACAGTTGGTAATATCGCAACAGTGTGGGAGAGGCCTAATAAATAGTCATCAATGCAAAGGCACGGCCCGCACTGATGACGTTCTGTTCATTTTTTTATAGCAGAGACTGGCAAACGAGCAGATAGGTCACCTGATGGTAAATGATCTCCGCCGCCCATAGACATCCAAGACACAAAAAGAATCATGGGTGATTTGCCAACCTAAAAGGAGGGAAAAAGGGATTGGGAAAGGGAAGGGGGAATAAGGCCACCGGAAATCTCACACCGAACGAAACGTGACAGCGAGTTGCCACCTCACGTCGGTTTTCTGTGAGACAGTGGTATCAAACCGATCTAGCCAGCCCATTCGTGCTGTAGAGGCAACTGTTTACAGAGTTGCTCTCCCACTAAACTTATTTCGTACAAATGTCATAGACGCGCATCGAACTCGATACAAATTCGATATTCAAAAATCCTACTAGGGCCACTGTGATTTAGATATCAATACTATAGTCGACTAGGGTTACTAACTTAGCTATGAAGTATAAACCAACTTTCAACTTGATACATTTACTTGCTTTTTCTATGAGCGAGGGTCAACTAAGTCAATACTACTGAGCGAGGGTGGAATATAAAATCGATTGGGTAAGGAGACTTCCCCTCTACAGCGTGGCTCGCTTCTTTAATTGCCACGCGGCCACGTGAAGATAGGGGCCGAAAATAAGGAGTGACGTTACGTATTTTTCCTTTGACGTAAATAAATTCCGCAGCCTCCATGGCGCAGCGGGCAAGTATCCAGCTGTAAAGCGAAAGGCCGCTGGTTTGATTCCCGTATCGAGACAAATGTTTGTGTGGCAGATATTTGTTTCGGGTCTGGGTGTTGTTCGACCGAAAGTATCTCGTAGTTCCTGATACCCATGAGACAAGACTAGTGTCTTACTTTGGGGTCAGGACTATGCATGTGACTGTTGGGTGTTATTTTAATTATTTAAGTAAGTTCTTGGCCTTACACTCTCATTAGTAGAGGAAGCCCGTGCCCAACAGTAGGACAAATAACAGGGACAAATAACAAATAAAATAGGATAAAATAGCAGGTTTTCTTGTTTTATAAATAACAACATTCGTTTGATTTTGTTTAAAACAGAGAGCTGGAGCATAAATTCCCAAATAAAACAAAATATTGATGATTTCCAATCATACTATTAATCCACATTCGAGACTGTTTTAAGTCGTATTATAAACTCAACAGTCCAGAACCCTGACTCAATAATATTAGATACAAGTCTTTTGTTTGGAAATAAATGGGGATAATGTCTGCATTTAACTGTTAATTTGAGGTTTGTTTGAGATTCCTCCGAAAACCACCTTATCAAGAAACTTTCTAGTATAAAAGCGTTAGTGTAACCGAATTACGTTGACAACTTTGATTAAAATTGGTTGAGTATAATTAGATATAAACTCAGGCTTGCCATCTAGGCTTTCCTGATTCAGAATAGCGGTATTTTTTGAGAGCCCACCTAATCAACATTTAGGGGTCCAGATAGCATCTTTCACTTTAGTAATTTTGACTTGCCATAACGAAAAATACCCAGCGGCTAGCGACGTTATCTAAGATATAATTAAGACTACCACTTAGATTAAGTAGGCACCTAAAAGTTCCTAAAAATCTTTATAGACAATAGAAACAAAGTGAATCTAGACTGTAGTTGTGCAGACTGCAGACTAGAGCGTGATTGGATATATTTTGCAACACTGCAACCATTCTGTTAATTTTCACGTTCACATTAATATGGATTTGTAATACACGTTCGTGCAGAATATTACGTAAATATAAAATTGAGAAACGATTTTTTACAACCTCGTATGCAGTCTACGAATAAGACAATAGGATAGGAATTTCGTGTCATTTTCACGCACCACATACCATTGCGTGATTTAAATAGATTTCCCTACAATTCATTCCAATTTTCAAGACTTTACGGAACTGCGGGCGACTAAAACTTAGACTGCACTGCGCTTGTTATCAAGCGAATTGTAGTCGTTGTCGTGCTTAGATAAAAAAAACTGGGTTTGATAACATAACATAACAGAAGCTTAGGCCTGTATCCCCGAAGGGGTAGGCAGAGGTGCACTAGCGAACTAAACCACCCACGTTTCGCTAAGCTTAGTTCCGTCCCAGATGTGATAGGGGCGAGCCTATCGCCATATCGGGCACAAATTCCAGACTCCGGGCTGATATGGAAAAATCCAATATCACTTTGCCCGACCCGGGGATCGAACCAGAGACCTCAGGACGGTAGTCGTACAGAAATACAACTACGCCACCGAGGCAGGCACTGGGTTTGATGGTTACCGAAATATTTCTTTCTCATTTGTTTGTTACCGACGCAAATTCTTTACCGTATCTCACCATGACATTTTTTGTCAATTCACGCTAGCGACTATGTAAAATAATTTGTATGAAAAATCAAATCGCCACGTAACCCGCTAAGGCGCTAAGGCGTTCGGGTGTTTCGTCATACGAAATATTTTACGTACTCGCTAGCGTGAAATACCAAAAAACTAATCGTCGAGTTACACAGTACAGTTCTTTATACTCACGGAACAGGACATCCTTATGTCATATGACTTCTTCGAAAGTTCCGTGTATATTTATTTAATTATCGAATAAGTGATAATAGAGATCACAACGGTACCTTTACAATTGTCAGCACTCAATGGCAACAATATGCCATAATGTTAACACAAATCGTGCTAACTGAGTCGTTACGTAAACAATGGAGGTTGTTGAAAGTACCATAAAAACCTTCGCGTAACACCCAACTATTATATACATCAATATCTGTCGGATCTTACTTCCGAATCGCAATGACGAGAAAATATATGTGGATAATTCATTAAATATAATTTAATATTAGAAACTCCTTTCATCGAAATGTTCGGCGATGGATTATAAAATAAAATAAGAAGATGACAGTTAAGATTGGAAAACGAACGATATAAGATGTCAGATTTGTAAAAGATTTTTCCTTAAGAAAATAAATTATTAATTGTATCAATTCTTTGAATTCCTTCAATCCCACAACTTTTGGGGGCTCGTCCGGGATAGAATCGAAGAAATTGGTGCTATTTTAAGGATTTTCTGATGTAAGACTGAACTACAATTTTACGAATCAAGTATTACCAGCTTATGAAGAAATGCGGGATTCTCGGATTTTTAAGACGACTTTATTTCAATATTTGGAATAAATTGAAGAATATTTTTATGACTTCCAAACGACTATCTTTCTGCACGACGACTAAAAGAAGATCTCCAAGAAGCAGACTTAACACTAATTTAACCACGATGCCGCCGAAAAAAGATACCACTCAAGCTCCGCATGAAAATGAAGATGAAGAACAAGAGGTCGATGTACAAATTTCATTCTCCGACTTAGAGAAGTCAATGACGACATTTACTGGTGATGACACATACCCAATTGAATCTTTTATTGATGAATTTGAAGATACAGCTCATATAATGCGTTGGACTGCTGTAGAAAAGCTGATTTATGCGAAGAGACTTTTAAACGGTACAGCTAAACTATTTTTAAGGTCATTGGGCAGGGTAAAAGATTATCCAAGTTTAAAGAAGGCCCTTAAAGAAGAGTTTGGACCTAAAATGAATAGTGCAATCATTCACAAGAAGTTGGCTTCGCGAAAGATGAAGAACGACGAAACATTCCAACAGTATTTCTTAGCTATGAAAGAAATGGCACTCCATGGCAAAGTTGAGGATTCTGCTCTAATTGAATACGTCATTGATGGAATCAGAGATAACGAAACAAATAAGGTTATTCTGTATGGAGCATCAGATATAAAAGAGTTTCGTAAAAAGTTAGACATTTACAGTGACTTCAAAAAGAAGATGCCTGCCAAAGTCTTAAGTCCCTCGAACTCTTCCACCAGTCACTCATTCAAAAAGACTAGTGTCAAGCGATGCTACAACTGTGGTGACTTGGACCATCAAACGCCTACATGTTCAAAGGGAATCAAATGTTTCAAGTGCAATGAATTTGGCCATAAGTCGACGGATTGTCCTAATAATAAACCTAAGAAGACTCTTAATATTGAAGACGATAATAAGAAAACAAATGAAGAAGTTAAAAGTCCATATAAGAAGATTAGAATTAACGGAAATGATATAATAGCTCTAATAGATACCGGAAGTGATGTGAATATAATGACAAAGACAGAATTTGAAAAAATTAAAGATGGAATAGAGAATTTTAATACGGAATCAATGACATGCCTAACTGGTATAGCTGAGAATAAGGTTTACACAGAAGGAACATTCTTAGTTAATGTTGAGATTGACAGCTACTTTACAGATATTACGTTTCATGTAGTCAAAGATACTGAAATACCCGAGAACGTGATTATTGGTAAACCTATACTTAAAGATTTTGAAGTTAATTTTACTCCTCGTGGTGTCAACTTGGAAAGAATTATGCACCTTACTCTTTCAGTTAAAGATGATAATGTTGATCAAAATTATGACATAGGAGCAACAAAGTATACAGAAGAAATTCGAAATTTGTGCAATGAGTATAAACCTAGTGAGAAGAAGAAAGATAGTAATGTAGAATTAAGAATTATACTTACTGATGAAGATCCTGTTTGTCAAAGCCCACGACGTTTGTCACCGTTAGAAATGGGTATCGTTAACAAGCAAATCGAAGAATGGTTAGCTAAAGGAATCATCAAACCTAGTAAATCTGATTTTGCAGCTCCTGTTGTCTTGGCTCACAAAAAAGATGGTACACGCCGTATGTGCATAGATTATAGACGACTAAATAAGAAAGTTATAAGAGAGAGATTTCCACTACCTTTAATAGAAGATCAGATAGACAAGTTGAAAGATGCAACGATATTTACGTCTCTTGATTTACGTAATGGTTTCTTGCACGTGAAAGTTCACATAGACAGCCAGAAGTACACGGCTTTCGTAATACCTCAAGGACAATATGAATTTCTAAAAATGCCGTTTGGACTGTGTACTGCGCCATCTGTATTTCAGCGATTTATAAATGATGTATTTAGTGATTTAATCGCTGATGGTACTATAACAGCGTATCTAGATGACTTGAATATACCATCTAAAACTGAAGAAGAAGGATTACTGAAGTTAGAAAAGGTACTAAAGAGAGCAGAAGAATTCGGTTTAGAATTTAATTGGAAGAAATGTCACTTTTTTAAAGAAGAAATAGAATATCTTGGTTATTTAATTCGAGATAATGAAGTAAGACCCTCTGAAGACAAAATAAATGCTGTAGCAAAATTTAAGAAACCTAAAGACGTTAAGACCATTCAGTCATTTCTTGGACTTACTGGTTATTTTAGGAAGTATATTAAAAATTACTCACTGATTGCTAAACCGCTAACTGATCTATTAAAGAAGGATGTTGCATTTAATTTTGATGAGAAGTGTGAAAGAGCTTTTGAAGAACTGAAGCAAATATTATGTAGCTCTCCAGTTCTGCGTATTTACAGCCCTGATCTACCGACAGAACTTCATACAGATGCAAGTGCAGATGGATATGGAGCTGTGCTGTTGCAAAGGAGTCCTAAAGATGACAAATTTCATCTAGTTCACTATATGAGTAAAAAGACTACTCCTAATCAAAGAAATTACCATAGCTATTACTTAGACGTTCTTGCTATTGTAGAAGCAATTAAGAAATTTAGAGTGTATCTGCAGGGGATTCACTTCAAAATCGTGACCGACTGTTCAGCATTAACTATGACTCTGAAAAAGAAAGACTTACCGCCTGTAGTTGCTCGCTGGGCTTTACTTCTGGAAGAATACGATTATGAGATTGAGCACAGGCCAGAATCAAGTATGAAACACGCAGACGCGCTAAGTCGAAATCCGATTTGTCTAATAATCACTGAAACTACAACTCGTATAAAAAAGGTTCAAGAAGATGATGATCATATAAAAGCGTTAAAGAAAATTTTGGAAAAAGAGTCTTATCAAGATTATATTTTACAAGGAGATATTATTTACAAAGCCAAAAATGGCAATAAATTGATTGTAGTACCAAAGAAAATGCAGTATGACATTATTAAGAAAAAACATGAAAGAGGATATTTTGGAATTACAAAGACTGAGGAATTGATAAAAAGAGATTATTACATAGATAATTTAAAAGACAAGATAAGAATACGCAAGAAAAGAAAGAAAGATAGATTTTCGAATCCAAGAGATAAAGATGATGAATTGTATCGATTGATAGAAGAAGAAAATATTCAGATTTTTAATGAAAAAAGACAAGAACTCAGAGAAAGCGCAAAGGAATCAATTAAGAAAATACAGGAAGAAAATATGAAAAGTTATAATAAGAATAGAAAGGAAGCAGTTTCCTATGATGTTGGTGACTTAGTTGCAATAAAGAAGACGCAATTTTCACAAGGTTCAAAGCTGTTTCCAAAATTCTTAGGACCATATGAGGTTACACAGAAGAAGCGGAATGATAGATACACTGTCAAGAAGATGGGACAAGGTGAAGGACCCATGCACACAACGACTTCAGCAGATTTGATGAAACCTTGGGTGATGCTGGAAGATTTAGATTCATCTGGGGCAGATGAATGAGCAGGACGGCCGTGTGGATAATTCATTAAATATAATTTAATATTAGAAACTCCTTTCATCGAAATGTTCGGCGATGGATTATAAAATAAAATAAGAAGATGACAGTTAAGATTGGAAAACGAACGATATAAGATGTCAGATTTGTAAAAGATTTTTCCTTAAGAAAATAAATTATTAATTGTATCAATTCTTTGAATTCCTTCAATCCCACATATATGAGGAAAAGTTTATAACAGTCGTCTTTAATATACATATGTGGGTACATGCGTCGCCTCCTTGATCTAGTAGTAGCATGTGTGGACTGTGGTACTGGAGGTCCCGGGTTCGATTCCCAAGCCGAGCGTGTGTTTTTCTAGGATGTTTTTCCCAGGACTGGATGCACTAGAGGGGGCTTGACGTCAGGCTTTCTGTGACATCTTGTAAAAATGTGTTGCGCAAACCCCACATAAGGACAGGTAGAAAGAATATAGTGTCTATCTTCGATAAGATATAATTATTAAGGTAGAGTAATAAGTAGTGTTATTATTAGTCTACTATAGTCTACAGTAAAATGTAGAGCTAAATAACTATTGATTTGTAAATTATTTATTTCATTATTTTAATATTATATTTTAATTGTTATAGTGCTTAAATAGTTATTCATTTAAATAAAAATATTTTTGTTGAAATTTGTAACTTATCTTAAAGAATGTAATTACATTATTAAAATGTAGAGTCGGTAAAAATGTACCTCATGCTCTATGTTGCTAATGGTTACTTTTGAATTAATTTTTTGCTAAGGTTCGGATGTATTACTAACTATATAATACTCAATTAATATTCAGGACGATGCAGTGTTTAAAATTGAGTCAGCGAGAGCGGGAAATTAGTTTCGTACGTCGCGTCGTCGGTGGTTATGTTTTTATCCCTAACGATGTGGGCGTTACCCAATAACAGAATGGTAATTGTGACAAATCTCCTCTCTTAACTTCCCTTCTTCGTGAATTTTAAATAAACATAGATGTTTCTTGCTCATTTTTTAATGTAACTATTTAAATTATAATATAGAATTAATTAATTATTGCTTATGTTCAGCAGTGGACGTCCTATGGCTGATAATGATGATGATGGTAATATAATTATATAGATAGGTTTATGATATTCGTTGAGAATGGGCTTTCCATTGGTAAAAGAAATTTTAAAATCGGTTCAGTAGTTTTTGAGCCTATTCTTGAAAACCAAAATACAAAATAAGACTTTACTGTTTACAATATTAGTATAGATGTTTAGATTCAAACAGCTAAAACCGTTCAAGTTCCATTAATGCTTTTAAAACATTGTTAAACTGATAAAGCAATAATCACAAACAGTCTCAGATATCGACAACTTCAAAACGACATCGTCTAAATATGCTTAAAATAACGCCCCTAAAATCGGAGTTACATACCATATGGGGCGCCATATGGAAGATGCATATTTATTTTATTCTACCATTTATGATCGTGATGAAACCGTCCCGACCTCGTCGGCCACAATTGCACCAATGAGAGGACGCCGGGACAAGTCATCACAATTTAAATCATTAGAACGGGTAAGGCGGCGTTTTCACTGGTATTCGTAACGGTCATTAGTTCTATATTATAATGAACAGTTCAATATTCGAAAATGGAATAATTATATTGTTATTTTTCTATTTTTTCAACAACATTGTTTGTTACGCCTTTTAAATAAATAATGATTCGATTGTTGGTGAAACAAAATATTGTGTATTTTTAGCATGTAAGTATATATATACATACAATATTGAGCTTGTGTGAAGAGTTATAACGTTTTTCATATCCTTGAGACTTTCTGAACTGAATTCAAATAACCTTGCATACTAAATTCTGTATTTCATATCACAAATCCCGTGAATATACGGTACCATATTTGAAATGTTAATGACTGTAGCAGATATTCTATACTGCATAAACTAACTAATGTATATGAATTATCCTATATAAATGCACAGCTTAATCAATTAACATATCTAAATATCACAGTTATAGCAGTGTTACATGAGAATCGTATGATATTTCTAACAACTAGGTATTTAATAGTAATGACATCAATTACTTCCATAGAATTATTGCGCATATAGAATTGTAATGTCGTCCACGAAAAAGAAAGGGCATTCCTCGCTCTGATTAACGTTTGTTTTGAAATGGCAATTGTTAACATTTCATCACAACTAATTGTAGAAGAAAACTTAGAAGAACAAGACTATTATTACTGATAATTGTGTTCAGTGGAAAATATCGATACCTCTGATTGAAAGTGTAACAAATTGGAAATGAAGCAGTTGTGTTAGTATCGAGTGTGAATAAGAAAGTATTGCCTTTTTGATGTAACAAGCATGCTTCAATGTCGTGTAGGGTGCCGTTTTCTTTTATTTTCTTATGAATGATTGGATTGTTATATTCTTCACCTGTGTTATCAATACTCTGATACAACTCTTGTCAAATCCTTATCAGTGACGCAACTCAGTAATCTTTTCGCAACGAACGTGCGAGTAGAAATTATTTGTCATTGACATAGAAATATCATACATAGAACCGCAGTACAGGCAGGGCCATGGCGTGAAGGCGTTCTGGGTGAGCCGGTTTAGGTACCCAACGCCGCACGGCGTGTCAGTGTCCTATGTCAAGTCTTAGTATGAAGAGCTCCCACAAATTTAATTATATTATGACGAACTGCGTTATCAAAGGATGTCACAATACAATGAACAAGCACCAAGGAAATATAAAGATAACATTTCACAAGTAATTGATTGCTGACATGTTTTAATATTAAGTAAAACATTCATCAAAACTACAAATAAAATTGTAAAAATGACAGACGCCATTTACGTTATGAATCATTATGAATGTTGCCAATAATGCCAACCAATTTACCCATTTTTTAAATACTATTAGGGATAATGAAATGAGAGGGAAATGCTTCCATACAATCTTGGGCCTAGATTGTAAAAGGATGAAAGTAGTGTCAATTAATAGATATAGTATATTATGAGATCATTACTAAAACTTTGACTTAAATAAAAGTGAGGTTATGGAATAAACTATACGCAAACAAATGATGTTCTAGTTAAAATGCAAATCTATATTCATATTAAACTAATTAACTCTGCGATAACTCTGTTTGTGCAGTGGCGTGCACTTCGTATAGACAAAGCTACACTGCCTATCCTGACAATTTGCTATTAACATAAATAATGAACAAAATCAAATAACACAGCTTAGCTTATGTTTGATATCAAAATGGGGATTATGATGATAGTAATTGGTGATGTAAGGGTTAAAGAAAATAATTTTCAACTTTTATGCGTACTCTAATCGGAAAGTGTGTTTTTTGCGTTTTCATGGTTATATCACTGTACCGATTTTTATGTAAATAGGTATGATTAAACCTAAAGGATTTTCTGTTTTTTAATCTTTTTTAACGAACAAATAAAAACCAAAAGGAGACGGGGATCTTTGGGCCAAAATGTAATGAGTTGAGATATGGCCCAAAAATTTGACATTTTTTTTATTTCAAAATATAAAAAAATCTGCCCAATTCACAATCTAGAAAATGAGATATCTGAAAAATAAGTAAAGGACATTATTAAAATAGAATCGATTACTTTACCGATTAAGATGAATGAGTTAAAAAATATATATATATATATATATATATATATATTTTTTTTTACTTGAATTAATCATCCGGGTCTAACATTATATATACATACATACATATATACATATATATATATATGTATATATGTATGTATGTATATATAATGTTAGACCCGGATGATTAATTCAAGTAAAAATAATTGAAAACATAAAAACTAACAATAAATAGTTCTGAAAAAAAAACAGTAACTGAATAGCTTGGCGGCATGCATTCAGACCTTAGCTGGTTCCCTGTAAAAAAATCGTTTTCATTTGCTGCGTTTTCGTATTGTTTCGTGCGTGTGCGTTTTGGGTGTTTTCCATCTTTTAAATAGAACAATGTTGCTCAGTCTGTAGAAATATTATGTTCCTGAGAATAATCGTCTTTGTGATCAACATTTAGTTATCGAATGTGGGTGTTCGAGTTTCTGCCATCCCTTCGGAGATATAGGCGTGAGCGTATGTTATCTACATTAAAACATATCAATACGTAAGATTTGTACTTATAAACATCAGTTGTTTGCGTATAGTTTGTTCCATAACCTCACTTTTATTTAAGTCAAAGTGAGGCTCATAACTATGTTCTCAGATTACAAAAAGTCGCCAAATGTTCAGTAATGATCTCATAATATACTATCTATTAATTGACACTACTTTCATCCTTTTACAATCTAGGCCCAAGATTGTATGGAAGTGTTTCCGTCTCCCTTTTATTTCAAACACATTATACACAAATATGTTCAGACGAACTTAATGCCAGCGGCATTCGCTACCAGTCAACCTTTGGGTGGTGCAGAGAAAAGACAAGGCGGGTGTATATGAAGAAAATAAAAATGAGGGTAGTGTTAAATTCTACTGCACCGCATCTGCTTATAGTCTTCGTGACTGATCGCATGATAATATATAAAAAGAAAAAAAAAAGTATTAAATATAATGTTACATATACTCATAATATTAAATATCATTGCGATATATAGCTATAAAAGAATATATCATATAATATACATAAATAAATTCATAATCATAATATTTATACATACACAAGCATACACATACAACGCGAACGCGAACATTACGAACAACTCTATCGAACAATTGATAAAAAAAGTTATGTTTATACAGAAAAATTCAGAACCTTTTTATTTTAAAGTCGGTTCAAAACTATACAAATGTTTTTTAAGTTCAGAATAAAAGAAGTGTATCATTATTAGAACACTTTCGATTTCCCTATTTTGTTGGTAAAATGTCTTTTACTTGCAACACTATTTACGTGCGTATGTGTGTGTCGGCTCAAGTAGTTACGCGCCGACGATGCACACATTGAATCGTTATCGGCTTCAATTTCCGAAGGAATTTTGTATGAGACTATATCTCTATACGTTATTACTCTAAGGTCATTGATAACAAACACAGTTTTTCAAAGTAGATATTTCTATGACGATAGGCACTGAACGAGAAATTTACCAAGATCATACATAAATAGACTCACGCCTATATCCCCGAAGGGGTATGCATAGGTGAACTATAGAATTAGAACACCCACATTTTGCCGAGCTCATTTCCGTCCCAGATGAAATAGAGGGCAAGCCTATCACCATATCGGGCACAACTTCCAGACTCCATGTTGATACTGAATAGAAAAACCTAATATCACTTACCGACCCGGGATCGAACCCGAAACCTCAGGATGTAGTCGTACCGCGCACGCCATACCACTACGCCACCGAGGCAGTCACACCAAGATTATAAACACGAATATTCAATGCAAGTTGCCTATACACAATACCGCATAGAATTTGCCCCAGATCGGTGTGAGAATACATCTTACGCCGGAGGCTTCGTGGTTCCGGTGGGAAAAGAATAATTTATTTCACTAGATAAGACGCATTTGCTGACGCAGAGGCTCTGAGATACCATATTGTTAACTGACCTAATAAGCATTGACAGTAAGTAATCGTTAAAAAAGCGTTAAATGGAAAATGAGTTCTAGTATAGTTATTCAAACGCCGATGCATTAAAAACGCGGCATTTTTAAATGCCGGACGTTAGGTGGTATGTAGAATATACCTCATTAGAAACAAGACAAGAATAATTTTCAAATACTAATATTAACAGACATGGTGAGACGCTTTTTTAACGCGCGTTGAAAAAGCTCTAGTGCGGATGAGTGCGATTTTTTATCTTACTGGATGTGTTTATATGTGATGTATAACATTTGAAATACCATGATATTTTTAATACGTTCTAATTGTCATATTGAAAAACACGAACATGATGAATATGGCAATAATGGCACCTGACAACAACAATTACACCAAAGTTAATACTTAACAATATTTTTTAAGTATATTTTTTTATCAAATATTTTTATATCACATTTATCTTGACGGTTACATTAAATCTAATAGACAATACATAAAATAGTATATTATTCATTATTATGACTACTCTGCTTACATGAGATTTACAACTAAAGGCTGTGCTCAGAAATAAAATAGTTTTTGTTGTGTAAAGTCCGGAATACATTAGATTTGTATCTCTTTAGCTTGTTCCTGCTTAATGCTACAACCGCAAAATGCACTAACCAATAGGGTTGCTCCATGGAATAGGGTCTAGACCAACGAATAATCACAAGATTAAAAACTTAACTGACCGACTTCCAATTAACCGATCGTGACCAAATTGATATGGGACCATCCTTGAAATAAGCTCTATCAAAAAATAATTTTGAAAATCGGTCCACATTTAGCGGAGATATCGAGTAACATACATAAAATAAAAAAACGACGAATTGAGGACCTCCTCCTTTTTGGGAAGTCGGCCAAAAATATAACCTTTTTGAGAGTTTATAGACAGTTACTAAATGAAATATCAAGATGTATTCATTTTCGAGACAATCGGGAACAAACATGCGATCAGACATACACACATACATACACATAGGTCCTATAAAGACCCTTATTTTAGTAATAAAATGGAAACTCAAGACCAGTTATGGATTTTATGATAATAGGCCGTAGCTTACAAAGTTTAGGTCATTATTGGGAACCTTTTGGCAGGCAAGGGGCCAAATAGTGTAAAAATTAAGAAACGGTATAAGACTATGTAACGGTGGACCGTCCTTGAAGGTAATGCGAGAGGGGAAGGACTGTTAGAAGGGTTGAAGACTGTATTTAAAGTTATATCGACCGTAAGCCGCCAATACCTCCTAAGTGCTTTGAGATCAAGTTTATAGGAGACAATAAAAACTAATAAAAACTGAATATATTAAAAAATATAGATTATATTTATGCACCCAAAATCCAAGTTTATTAATTTTACAATAATTTAATATTGCTAATAAGAAAATATTTACATTATGTTTCATTAAGATTAACAAATAGCGCAAAACAATATTTTAGTAAAAATGTTAGTTAGGACTTAGGAGGTATTGGCAGCATACGGTCGATATAGAATATCCGCTTAATATATAAATAATTCCGCTTAATGCATTCGCGTATCTTCGCCCACTGAGATATGCTGCTTATAGGTACATATTTATATAAGTTAGTGGAGTATAATTATTACTAAAAAGTTAATATATTGAGTCAATGGTGTCACGGGCAGCCGACCTCTGAGTTTTCGGTATAAAATAAGCAATAATGGTTTTGGCAACCTTATTTCAAAACGGCTCTCACCAAAAGATTTTGACCCTAGGCTATAGAGCAACTATCTGCATTATTGTAGAAAGCTTGTAGCCTTATTTATAAAAACATTTAGGCGCTACTTAACTTTAAAACTTGTTTGTCCCTTACATTTTCAAACAATGTGACGCAAGGGAAAAGTGATAAACTAGTTTTAAATATAAGAACCGCGTAAATATGTTATAGTACTAGCAGTAGGAATATAATTGAGCATTGGACATATTCATTCTATGAAGAATTTCTAATGCATGTTGTATCGTCCATGTGAAACAGCCCTAATGTGGTCTGCGCTCGGAACATGTATTATAAAGTACAGCAAATCGACTTTCTCAGTAAATACAGCGATGAATCATTAGCTTTATTATTGTTGAAGAAATACCAGAATCGAATTTGCCAACTGTGGTCCAAATACATACCCACCTCCTTATTTGTTTAATAACAAATCTACCCACACTGATAAACCTTTAGTTATATCTAATAATATGTTAATTAATTTAATGTTTTATAGGTAAATATGGGCATCTTTATATCAAATATTATATTAGAAAATTTCGTATATTTACCATTCGGGCGATAATCTGTTACAAATGTCTTGATCCGCATTTTCTTTTCTCAATGTATCCTTTTTGCAGTGTTCGAACGTGGTGCACTATCGCGATTTGGGCACCTTCATCACTGAACACTTTGCACACCGAGGGTAAACACACCTCACATTTCACGTCTACAATCGATTTTATAATTTAAGTCAGAAAGGATACAAGTTAATAAGAAAATATTATTAACAACCACTTTTCACATTGTTTTTGCTCGTACAAAACACAAGTAAAGACACTGCAACGTAAACAATAAAACAAATTATAAAATTATAGAGGATAATGTTGAATCGCGTGTAGCGTGATTTGACAGCTGCGAGCGCGCTATCCCGAATTCCCGATTCAAATATTGGATGATACGCGTGAATGAGCGCGGGGTGAGTGAAGGAGACAGAAAACGAAGTGAATATAGCCGCACATGACGGGAGACGTGTCGGGAACGGGCCGGGATACAAATAGCACCAGATTAATTGGCGCGTACTACGACAGCGACGCGAATAATCTTGATACTATCGCGGTTTTTAAGGATAATTACTAATATTTTTTGTTACTCATTTTTTATTGCGAGAAACACAATGATCAATGATAATTGCACTATGTGAAACATTTTAGATAAATAACGATACGAAAGATAAAAGGTAGGCGACGCTATCAAATTGGGCTATACGACGAACAACATAGTAAACAATAACGAAATAACTTTGTATTATTAAGAGATTATATAAAAATAAAACTGACGTTGTTAATCGGATCACGACACACCACCGCCGTGTAAAGCGTCAAACGCGCAGGCGCAAGGCCTGTAACTGACGTACGCATGCGCGCCAACTTCACTCCGCTCAACAATGTCATTCTTTACGGCGAACTCTCACTACATCAACATTAGGGTCGAGTGGTAATATCATTAAAACAACCCCATGAATTAACTTTCTCGTGTTCACTTTGTACTAAGTTACATTGGGTTTGTATTTAAGTAAGACTAGTCCATTTGAATGTGAACAATATGGCAGAAATAAAAATTTTCCTACAGGAAAAATGATTTCACAACAATTAATAGTGTTCTAATTTTTCCTGTGTTGTTTTAAATAATATTTTAAATGTAGATTCATACTTTTTCCTATATTAATAGGTGTTACATATAAAATGTACCTCACTTTTATTAAGGACTCAAATAGTTTATGATAGGTACCTACCTATGAAGGTATATTATAAGTATTAGGTATCATATTTTTAGATAAGTTTAATATTGTAGGTATAATGTTTGAATTCAACTACAATAAATGTTTTCAAATTAAAATTCCAATATCATTTAAGATTATTGAGGAAGGTAACATAGTGCTATAAACTAATTGAATATAAGTTTTATTCAATACCTATTGTCTTTTTACTTTTTAGTAAAACAGCTACTAGTGTGCAGGGTACGTATGTAAAAGTACTTCTCTGTTAATATAACGGTATGTTTGCCAAATCAGTCATAATAAACGAGCTAAGTGAATGACCCCACAAATGGAGACAGCAGTGTGGACTCCTCATTCCTAAGTACATTGTTCGAATATTCGCGTGATTTAACCGTCTAATGCATACGAAAATAGACTATAAAACGGGAATCGAGTTTCGCACTATAAATTGAAAGTCAATTCGAACTGCGGTGAGAGCTATGAGTATTGCGTGTCCAAGAAAGAAATTCGCCAATGTTAAATGATCTAGTTACGCAGTTGAAACGATTACAAATTGAAATGTCGACGGACTGAAAATTTATTTCACGCGTGTGAACACTGGCTTTTATTTTAGAATACGTGCTTAAAATATAAGCTTTATGGCTTTAATTTAATTTGTAAGTAGGCATATCAAAGTCGCCTCCTTGGTCTAGTGGCAGCATGTATGGGCTGTGGACCGGGAGGTCGTGGGTTCGATTCCCAGGTCGGGCAAAGCGAATTTTCTAATTGAATTTGCCCGGGACTGGACCCCTCAGAGGGGGTTGACGTCAGGCAGGCAGCCGGTCGTAAAAACATAGCCAAATCATTTCGCAACATGCTTGAAAAAGTGTGTTGCGCCGACCCACATTAAAGTGGGATAAGGGCAGGTAGAAAGAAAAAAAGTAAGTAGGCATATCAAATAGATATACAAAATATTATCTAAACTCGAGTTTTATGTTATCACTTATCAAAATAGGTAAACTAGCATTGATCCCGATAAGCCATCAACTATTGTTCCCATTGGAGTTAACCGAGGTGTCTCACGTTTTACAAATACACAATGATTGTATTATACAAAGACATTCATTTGTATAAAGGTGTTATACAACAAGTATATTGTCTGGAATATGATCTACACCGACATTATGTAGGTGACTTATTTAACGAATAAACAAGCCATTCCCGCAGAATGAGTGTGCTAGTTTTGTCATAAAATGTTGTGTGACTCGCCTACACTTCAACACATTTTGGCCAACCATTAGTAATACGCCCTTTTACCGGACAGAAGTCATAACCCGGATATAGGTAATGTGCTCGTATTAAGTTAACACATCATCAATATATTATACCCTAGATGCACAGTTCTTTGCAAATATTCTCCTAAAAAGTGGTCTCAGGAACAAAACAAAGAAAAAGCTCACAAGTTCTAATTTAATCAACACAAATATAACCCTATGCACATGTTTTAAAGTAGCTTTTTAATTGACATGAGCAAGCGTTCTTAAATTTGAATTTTGAAATTTAGAATTCTATCGGCGTCCGACTGTAGGCAAAAGAAGTGCTTAAGCACTCCTTTGCAGTCCCATTTTCCGAGCGTCAACTGTGCATCTAGGTAAATAATATAACGATGTAACACATAGTAAATGCAGAGCCTGTGTTGTTTTAACTCATAAGGTAGATGTTCATTTTTTTATATATAACAAAGAAGTCTAATATCTTTGTACACATACCTCCAGTACGAAAATGAATTGTAGAGACAATTACGATGGTAGAGATCGGATACAAGCGACATCTATGAATGGATATCAAAAGTTATTGTGAGCAGTAATTTTAGCGATTGCTACTTATGAATGCTTGTTGTTATTTTGATAAAAGGATAGATGTCGCTTTAGTAACTTGTTATGAAATATGATAACGCATTGATTATAGCACGTAGTGGGTAATAAATTACCACGATAACCTTGTGGTGCTCTATCACTTGTTTATTTGTTACCGCTTCTTATAAGTATTGTAACCAAAGATGTACAGTGTTATATAAAATTTTAAATAGTAATGAAAGATTAATAGTAAACAAAAGCTTACGAATCAACACTTCGTCTCTACATTTTAAAAGTTCTTCGACAATGTAGCGTCGCGTCGCGTTGATGCTTGTTGTTATTACCATCTTTATAATATTATTATTGTAATGAATAACTTGTAACTGTAATAGTTTACTATCGATATTGGGATCATAATAATTATATATGTTTTGTTTAGCATTGTCTATTTTAAATTATTGTACCAAATGAAATTATGTCACGATACATTAACTAATGCAATTTTTAACAGAGTAGTAAAGTGGCTAGTAGAAAACGCGTCAGCTTTGACACCTACCTCGTTGCTTCCTCCTTTTACGCAATTTCTTTCTGCGCTTTTTAAACTTTCCATTCGACATTTGCGCGTCTCTCGTTTCAGCTTGACCGTACGCACATTTAGCCACTTCCAATATTTTGCCAATGATACACAACACCAACGCAATCATTTTCAAACTTTTTGTTATAATGTTAGACGTGTTTATCTTTATCTTGTGTCCTGCTATCGTAGAGGCACAGTTTTTTCTTTTTCTTCCAATTGTTGGTCACAAACAATCTATTACGAAGTTTATTGTATTTGTTTAGTTGAGCACAAACTACTGCTTTACACATAACCTTCGACGGTGTCCGTACGGTAAACACTGCAGTTTTTGTGCAGTTTTTTTGCGTAGGTTTCTTCTCCGTTATGTGGGATGAGATTGTTAGGTTATCACTACGTGTGTACGACAGGAGACAAACATATGACTGCTCGCTCACATCACACAGCGGGAGCCTTGAAGTGATTTCTAAATAAGGCTAAAAATATACGCCACACGCGTTTGATCATCATTACACAATATGTATTAGCACTTAACGTTATTTATAACATCACTAAACGAATGTAAACATTAGATTATGTGCTGTTAACATAGCCCATTTATAGTCTTAAGTATTGTAAACTTTAAATCACAGCGCGCTTACATAATCTTTATTTACATTATTTTGTACTGAGAAACGATAAAAGCATATTTGACTAGTGAATGCACCCGTATCTATTCTTTGAAGGGCGAAGAGAAAATGCGTCGAATGCATCGTTATGGTGCAGTGTTATAATCAGTATGGCAACTACTGCTTTGTGGTTTCCGTTTGAAATTAGTTCTGTATAATTAGTCACGTAGGAGGAACGTGTGTTCCTTTACGGAAAGAGAGTGTATCGATCATCAGCCCCTAGAGAACGCTCGAGTACTCTTACTAACCTATTGTAGCCTAAGAGAATTTTAAGGAAATTTATGTTTGACTTGTAAACTAGTATCATATGATACAGAGTCGCAGAAAATCTTTACGGCAGTTGGTAAGTTTTGCTATTGGAAGCCAAGTCACAGAGCGGAAAAAACTCTATATTGTAAAAACCTATACGAAAGTCAAAAGATAGTATTTACGTGATCCTGCAGGGTTACCACGACCTCTTATAGCAGTATTATTATAATCGTTTTTCGTTTGTTTTGTATGGGAATCAGTACAAGTAAGATTATAATAATCCTGCTATAAGAAGTGGTGGTAACCCCCCTGTACACTGTAGATTGTGTTATAAAAATCTATATTACAGAAAGGTCTTGGCTTTAGTTTTACCGGCCGATTGACTCCCGAAGCATGCAAGCTGGGGCATGTTATGTGATATCTCTGATATAACTTATAGTAGATACATCGAATTTGGTATAACTGAAATGAAATATTGAGCTGTTAAAAGTGCCTTTACTGTGTTTATATATGTACTGTAATCCTAATTATTATGATATTTTAATCCTGTAAGTATAGCTCAGGCATTCTAGTAATAGCGATGTAAGACTTTGAACGCTTTATCTTTAAGTCGACGAAATGTTTCGGGCATTAAAGATTTAATTTAGTTCTCTAGTTCCATTAGGACTACGTGGGTTGGTACTTACGTAGGCGATCAAACTTTTATATCACTAAGCCTTAATTGGGTTTAAGCCCTAAGCGAATGGCCTTTACATTTTGTATGTTTTGTGTTCAAGGTAGCGAATAAAACACTACTATACTATAGTATAGTACACGTTTATACTGATTTTAATTCATGGGATGAAGCTTGGATCTTTGCCCTATAAATCTTAATGGCTGAATGAATTTAATGTAGGTGCATTTATAATGTACAGTAAGTACTAGTAAGTATAATATGCATGCAAATGGTTACACTACTACAGATTAACTAATAGTAAATTTACTACTACTGACGTAAAAAAAGATGGACGGAGCGCTAGGACATTGAAAGTGAAGCAGGATTTACGGCCCATTCGATCTATCGACACGTAATGGCGTGTGTGTGCGTAGGATACTTTTGTACAGGCGCGTTTGTGTGCGTGGCTTGTCTGTGGCGTCCGTTTATTATAGGCGATATAGTGAACTTCTTTTCTTTACGTCCATGTTTACTACGTAAATACTACTTACTGTGGCCTGAGCAGGAAAATTTCTGACAACCGTAAATGTATTCGAACTCGATGCGCGTCTATGAAATTTGTATGAAATATTAACCAAACGTCAACAGTGCGCAGGGAACTCGAATACATTTACATTTACATTAGTTTTTCGTTCTCGGGCTACTGTTCTAACAAATGGGACCCACAGGAACATGTGTGGTAGCATGATAATGAGTAATGAGAATAAACCACTCAAACTTGACCGATGACTTCAAATTCTTAACTTATCGCTCAATAACGGGACTGTTTTACGATTACAAGTACTTTGACTTCTATTATCTGTCTATGAACAAATTTAAATACATTAAACAATTCATTACAAAGATATAGGTGTACTAGTTTATATTCGCGGTTTTGCCTGCGCGGGAGTCTCTCTTATACTTCGAACCTTATAATATCTTAGAAAACCTAAACAACCTAAAAATATCTCTTTATTTTAATGATAATAAAAAGATACGTAATTTTTATGCTCATATTATAGAGGTATTACTAGTTTAAAAAAATCAGTCCTAGGTTTTTGAACGCACCTTTATGAGTTCCTTGTCACTAATTATTATATGGATTCTATACTTCTCATTTGTAACAAACAAATTACATTTACACCATTCCTGCCATATGCCATTCAAATACAACCCATTCCCTTACACTCTATTCCTTTCTCCCCTTATCACCCTATCTTAGCCATCGTTATTATGTCCATACTTGCCTGCCTGTCTTCATATTTATAGCGAGATAATGTAAATTATATTAATCTTAATTTAAAATTGTGTTGACTTTTTTATAGCAGAGATTGGCAAACGAGCAGATGGGTCAGCTGATGGTAAGTGATCTCCACCGCCCATAGACACCCAAGACACAAAAAGAATCATGGGTGCGTTGCCAATCTAACAGGAGGGAATGAAAGGATTGGGAAAGGGAGTGGGGAAATGGGCCACCGGAAATCTCACTCACCGAACGAAACGCGACAGCAAGCTGCCACTTTACGTCGGTTTTCTGGGACAGTGGTATCTAACCGGTTGACCCGGCCCATTCGAGCCACAGACGTTACTGTCTACAACGTGGCTCTACCACTCAATTGACTTGTCATAAGTGCTTTTTTACATGCCTACGTGATCAATAAAGATTTTTTTTACATTAAGTATTAGCTGAATTTTGGGATCGCGCACATTCGGATTGAGATCGTTTATTTATCGGCTGTTACTTGTTTTTGTGTGCATTGATAAGGACAAACGATTTTATGAGTATAGATAGAAACTATTATAAATGTTACGTACGTGTTGCGTCGCGTTTGGAAGTTGTGTTCGTGATATCCGCACCTGGGTGTCTATTCTATAAAAAGTTATCGAATGAACGATATCGTACCGATACTCTACCGCACAGACTAATATAGATGCACGTGGATCAAATAAATGTCAAACACCGAAGAGTGGGCTGTCAAAGGTTTACAGCATAGCATTCTCCGAAATGAAACTCACAGCATCAATATCGGTCGGACACGTGAGCCACATAGAATAGCAAAACGTCTAAAACGGAATCTGCCACTTCGGATTTCGTTTTTTTTATTTAATTCACAAAACTGATGTATAATCAAGCATGCTAAAATGAAAAAACGGTATACAGAGAAAATACAATTGACTGACACCTACTGGATGTGAATCCGACATGCACTTAATGGAAGACTCCATACTTATGTTTATATTAGTTTAGATTTTAATGTATTTCGTAAACAATTTAGTTTATGTTTGTATTAATTATTTACAAACTAGGCCCCCTGAACCGCTTCAAATGATACTTGAAACACGCATGATAATACTTCATTGGTACATACAATACTTTACTGTGGAAGACAAGTGCCTACCGCCTGAATGGACAAACGCTACTCAAATTTAAAGGCTTCTTACATTTTTTAGCCATACAATTTTGATAGATAAGGCGAACTTAAACGACATAAGGTGACCTTAAATATACAAATATTGGGCGATGCATTACGTAGGAAGTAAGAAGTATCTTTTAACAGTAACGTGACAGCGTAAAGTGACAGCGTAACGGTCGAGTAGTCGGCTGTGAAACGAAAGGCTATGGGTTCAATTCCCACCCCGAGACATGTTTGTATGATGCAAAGATATAATAGATAAGAATCATTTTCATGCTTCTCATAGATTGGTACAAATCATCGAAGTCGCGTAGATATAAAGTGATAACGAGATAAGATAGATCTCTTATGAACGTGGAATGTGGACGAAAATGAATGTGCTCGCTGTACCCAATGGTTTGTACTCTGTAGCCTAGTCCAGCTAATTGATCTCGAAGCCTGATGATAGTTCTAATATAGGAAGTATAATGTATATAAAACGATATTCTGAAGATTGAGCGAGACGGTAAAATACTTTCTTTCGTTACCCCACCCTAATGTGGGGTCGGCGCAACACACATTTTCAAGCATGTTACAGAAAGGATTTAGCTTTAGTTTTTATGACCAGCTGTCTCCGAGGCGGATCTAGTCTTGGGCAAATAAAATTAGATAATTCGCATTACCCGATCTGACAATCGAACCCAGTAGTAACATACAATAAACCTAATTTAAACGAATATATGTTTCATGTGCCAAAATCGAAATTGTGTCATGGCTGGTGACATCAGAATAAACGAATGCACTTCAATGACGTTATTAGCCATAAACGAATCGAGACTTTGGAAAATCATTGAAAAGGTCATCTAAAAGGAAATCATTTATATTGAAACTTTAAACTTGAAGAGTTGCAAATTGGTGTTTTACGAATTACAACAAATGATGATATAGATAGTTGCAGTAAATATAATCACAAGTTTCGTCTGTATTTTTTATGTATATTACGCGATATCTCTGTCAAATGTGGACCGATTTTCAAAATTATTTTCGTGTTGGGTAGAGCTTATTTCAAGGGTGGTCCAATATAATTTGGTCACAGATTTGAAGTCGGACCGTTAAGTTTTTAAACTTGTTGATTATTTATAATATGGCCTAAAAACGTGACACATTTATGAAGTTTCATAAAGGTTGAATTCACAGCGCTCTAACTAGGTAGGTACTTAGTCCTTTGACTATATAAAAATATGACTAGCCACTTTATTGTAGCCCAAAATGTATGTAGCACAAATTGGTAAAGGGAAAATTTAGGGCGTGAAGGAAAATATGGGAATCTAGGTCGTCGTTACGAGAGCGTTATCCTCAAAATATGTCAAACCCGTGGTGGAAAATACATTACGAAAACTTTGTGACCTCTGTACTGAGTTTTATAAAAATGACCAAAATTCGCAGAGAAAAATCATGAGATATATAATACTAAAGATTCAATTATAAACATAAGCAATTACGAATTTATTATTTATATCACTGTGACTAAGAATTAACCACAAAAATATATTATGTGTTTACTATAATTAGTTATCAGGGAATATATTATTTCGACTGACTGTATCCGTGGCTCAATGGACGAGGAACCCTCTGTGAAGCGAGAGGACGCGGTTACGATTCCCGCACTGAGACAAATATTTGTATGATCCGCAGATATTTGTTTTTGGTTTGGGTGTTGTGAGACCAAAAATCTGTCGTAATTAAAATAATACTCACGACACGTATCTTATTTATCTTAGTATGGGGCGAAGTATATGGGCCTTACTTATAAAAACATTTTAACTGAGCAAATGGTGAAGTGAATGGTGGGTGACTGCCTCGGTGGCGTGGTGGTATTTCGGTACGACTACGGTTCTGAGGTCTCGGGTTCGATTCCCGGGTCGGGCAAAGTGATATTGGATTTTTCCATATCAGCCCGGAGTCTGGAATTTGTGCCCGATATGGCGATAGGCTCGCCCCCTATCACATCTGGGACTGAACTAAGCTCGGCGAAATGTGGGTGTTCTAGTTCGCTAGTGCGCCTCTGTCTACCCCTTCGGGGATACAGGCATAAGCTTATGTTATGTTATGTTAAATGGTGAAGAATAGTCTGTCACGTTTTTCCTTGTGTCACATTGTTTGAAAATAAAAGGGACAGACTATTCTTAGCCATTTGCTCAGATAAAATGTTTTTATAAGTAAGGCCATATGTGTGTGATTGTTGGGTGTTATTTATTCACGGCCGGTTTCAATAAACAATCTCAGTTCGAATGTGCAGATAGATTACAAAAATTACCCAATAAGAACACAGTTTGAACATGACTCCGTCAAATGACGTGATTTGGTTGGTTCATAATCGCGATCTATCTGCACTCTAAACTGAGATCGTTTATTGAAACCCGTAAATAATGGGTACAACTACCCATAGTAAATTGTTAAGCAGAATCACGTTTCGAGGACTACCAATATAATTTCTGAAGGGCATAATCCAGCCGATCAATGTCACAAAATCGCAGCCACTCGATGCGATGGTCGATATTATATATGACTTAACTATACTTGCCCTCAGTTTCGATGAAGTAAGTTTACCATACCATTTAAATAAGCATACTCCTTATTACAATTATTTTTAACTTTAAACTCTATTTGTAAAAACAAATAATCACAAGTTTAAAAACTTAACGGACCGACTTCAAATCCGATCGTGACCCTTGAAAGAAGCTCTATCGAACACAAAAAGAATTTTGAAGATCGGTCCACATTCGGCGGAGATACCGCGTAACATACATAAAAAAATACAGAGGAATTGAGGACCTCCTCCTTTTTGGAAGTCGGTTGATAAGTGCCATGTCCTATTGTAATTAGTTGGTTTTAGTTTAATGTTAGTTTAGGTTTAATTAAGTCTTAGTTCAATGTTAGTCTGGTTTTACAACACGACCGGCGGTTATATTTACTGGGACCAAAGAGATATTACTAACTATAGAGGGCTATCAAGCAAGTTTCCATAAATAAAATTATCTCAAACGTCAGTAACGCCAGCTACCACTTATTACAATGCGAGGGCGCTTATTACATGGTACACCCTAGAATGTTCTGTGAATGTTCAAGAATCACAAGACAATTTTATTGTCTAAACATTATAGAAGTACGTTGGCACGACCTTGCGCATAGATGTTTCAAATACAACTGAGTGACTTATGACCTCGAGGTTACAACTTTTGAATCAAAAGTTTCGTGATGTTCTCCCATCTATGTACTGTTGAATGTCTTTGACTGGGACGCAAACAATAGCAATGTAAAACCCATAACGGCATCAGAATGCCTATTATAGTTGGAACTAACTGGGATACAAATCCAGGAAATGTCATTTCGTGGTCGTGTCGTCGCTATTTTATCGAACAAGTGTCTGACACATTTACATCCGATATTAAATAGGTTGTCCATTACGGCTGTATAAATTACTCTAAGTATATAATGTCCTTGAATCTTGGTCTAGTGGTCGCTTTTTTTGTCTAATGGCAGCATGTATAGGATGTGGACCGGGAGGTCCTGGGTTCGATTCCCAGGTCGGGAAAAGCAAATTTTTAAACTTAATTTGCCTGGGACTGAATCTCTCATAGAGGGTTGAAATCAGGCAAGCGGCCGATTGTAAAAATTAAGACAAATCCTATAAGCAACATGCCTGGAAAATGTGTGTTGTGCCGACCCCACTTTAAGGTGGGATAAAGGCAGGTAGAAAGAAAATATATAATGTTCTTGAATAAATAAAAAGACTGCTTCGATACCATCAAATTATTCTGACTATGCTAGCAGTATGTCGTGAAAAATTTGGATATTTATGAGTTTGTGAATTTAGACATTTTGTTAAAAAAACACGATACACGGTTTAATGGCTAAAGCAACTAAGGGCGACTTGCAGCTTTATTATTAAGATAGAGTTAGCCCTAAACTCGATTCATCCTACGGCTCATTCCTATAAGTATATAAATTGAGATTTGGGATCAATCAAGATTTATCTAAGTGCTGCAAGTCGCCATAAATAAATAAAACGTAAAGTAATAATAATAATAAATTAATAACAAAAAGTCGAAAATAATTTCTTTCACTTTTCGGAGTAGAAATAATTTTCCTATATAAGTACTAAGTAATAAGTAGATACGTGTATATAATGTGGTATTCAATATTAAATACAAATACATAATTTACGTCAGATAACACAAGAAGAAACTTACCCAGCATTCTATTAACTTCTCCCTTTTCAGTCATGATCGTCGTCAATATTTTTCATGGCTACTGGCTGAAAAGAAAAATAACATCGTTTTATTACTCGTAAAAACTAATCATACCGCATTAGGGCAGTAATGGACGAAGCCCTAAGGCCTACTCCCTGTTATCAGAGGGCCGTGCCTGCATTATAATAGAAGACCGATATTTTGTAGTGTAACAATATTGGGGGCCCAATTCTTTTCCCCAATTTGCTCCCCATAAGCTGGCAACGCATCCATAATTATTTGTGTGTCTTGGATGTCTATGGGCGGTTGAGATCACATACCATCCAGTAACCCAAATGCTCGTTTGCCAGTCTCTACAAAAAAAAATACTTACTGTCTCTAATTTTGTGCTACTACGCTTGGTTGGTTGTATTAAATGCAAAGTGCAAGGGATTGGTTAATTTTAACTAGTAATTGAGAATGGGTGTGTCAAAGAATAACAGGCAATACTATGAAGATGTGAGCAGTGCGTAATATTTGCGGCGTCGCGATACCCAACTCGATGCTAAACGGAAACGGTTTGGTGTAAATTACGCATGGGAGGCGGAAACTCAATAATATACACTTACGATATACTAGGACTGAATATCGAATAAATACTATGGATGTTTTATACAAACAGCGCCAAATTACGAAACAAAGTAATTTTACTTAAAAATAATGTTCTAAATATAAACCACAAATACAATATTCTGTATTTACGTAGCATTTTGCGTTTTAGGCTCCTTAAAATATGATTCAATATTTGATAAAATAATCTTTACCTTATAATCGAACTAGGTTCACCCCTTCCAACACAAATGTATCCACAACAATTAACTAGCACTTACACTTAACAAAACGATAAATAACCACGACTTAACAATCTACGTAACAAACATTATAGTATTAATACAGTATACACGTAAAATTTACTTAAAAAATAAAATATTCGAGGAAATTAAAGGGGAAATGTATAAAGATTTTTCAGACTGTGGTAGAGGCATCTCGCGGAGGGTTGAAAGGCGAACCGCGCGGAAATGCACGAACAGCTCCGATCCGAGCCGAATGCAGATATCGCACAGAGACGGAATTGGATGAACAAGTAGCATGACTGAGAATCATATGAAAACACGAAACACATGTATATATTCTAACATATTATTCTAACCAGCATGATCCATTTAACTTTAATATCAATTAAAATAAAACTATTTTTTTCGGATCCTATTGCAATTTGTTTTATATTTATTTTTATACCTAGTCCCGGGTCTGTGAGTCTCCGGAGTCCGACTCATGACTACGAAGGATGTAAAGCTTTCGAAACGTCGGGACCAAAAATAAATAAAAAAAAATCATCAAAAAATAAAAAATAATCTGTAAAAACTAGTTTTATTCAAGTAATAACATTCGCGTAAACCTAAGAAATTTTGAATATCAAATTAATTCTTTAAGAAATTGTCTGTAATAAAAAAATACACATTTAAGTATTTACTATGAAAATACAAATTGAGCAGCTCATAATAACAATTAAAACACAAAAGTGACGCTTACGGCTATATTTAAAACATTCCTTTATTCTATAGGTACCCACAATATTTTCCACGATATTTTTACCTAAAGTCTAATCAAGTTGCTTCCACCAGACGATTACAATATAGATAATAAACAATTATTTGTTTACCTTGTTGGAACAAGTATAATGATTAGCTGATATAAGTTATTGCTGGTAAAGTATTTAATTTTGTACAATAATAGTATATTTATGTGTGTCAAGGATTAATGCACCTACTCAAATACACGCAGACAATGCAAGTCGGTAATATTACGCAAGTAATGTTTTTTATCAATTCCTTAGTGGGTGCCTGTACATTAGTCACTACCGCCCCGCAGTGAGGTCGTCGTCTCGCCATATTTCCCGCGCATGCGCGTTAATTTCCTCGCACGAGGCAATCACTAAAACCCTCGTTACGTATATTCTGTGTTGCCAGTTTACACAATTCCCTTTTCAAATTAAAGCCATTGAAAAATATTATTTGTGTCAGCTACGGTCTGGAATTATTATTACGGGGTTCATTTTGTTTGTTTTTGTTGAAAAATCTTAGAGAAAAATATTGTGAACATAACTTGCGCGCGCATAACTGACGTTGCCCGCAGCAGTGACAGTAAGTAAAGAATCGATTGTGTGACGTCACCTCATTCAAACCCAACTACATTGCACTTTTAAAAGAAGATTCACTTCAATGGGCTACATTTTTCTACATACGAGTACATAGCTAGTAAAGTCAGTAGGTTGGTTCTGTATCGCCTACTGCGTGCGTGGGTTAAATGCATTTCAACAACTCTAGATTTACATTTTAGATCTAATAGATTAGATATATTGCACCCAAGGAACCTTATTATTTAAGTAATAAATGGATTATGTCCGACAAACGATAAATCATTAGTTCTAATAATAACCACTGTACTAGTATTTTATATTACCATGAAAAAGTATTGTTATTACACTTTTTGAATATCATGGTTTCAGTACACTCCAATATTTTTTATAATTTCTGCAATTAAGTAAGCCTTTAATTTTTTTTATTAACGATAACGATGTCTCCTTGGTCTAGTGGCAACATATATGGGCTGTGGATCGGGAGGTCTTGGGTTCGATTCCCAGGTCGAGGAATGCGAATTTTGTATTTTAATTTTCCCGGAATTGGATCCCCCAGAGGGAATTGCCGTCAGGCAGGTAGCTGGTCGAAAAAAACTCAGCAAAATCCTTTCTGCAACATGCTTGAAAAAGTGTACTGCGCCAACCCCACATTAAGGTAGGATAAGAGCAGGTAGAAAGAAAGATTAACTATTACGACGCATTCAAGATTTCAATGATTTATACTACTATTGACGTCGTTTTAACCCGTCGGAGGCGGCACATATATATGTTACATAAGCGTATGGGCCACCGGAGGCTTAGCCGCCCGTGACTATTAAAAGTAATTTACATTTATTTTTATAACGCCAAACTGGAGAAGGAAAGGGGTAATTGGAAGAAGGAGAAGTGATATTTGGGGAAGACTCAACAGACATCGATGTCATCATGTTCTATACTAAGTGCAAGATGAAAACAACGGAATATTTAAACATTACTAACATGCCACCTAATCTTTAAAGACTGTAAGCTGAAATTCTTTTTCAATAACATCATACAAGTCGTCATCCTACATCCCTACATAGAAAGGTCTACAGGGTATTTAGCGCAAAGGGTTGTTTTTTTAGTTAAAAAATAATTAGCCTTTGCTAATGCAAATTTAATTTTCTGGTGGTCACAATAAATAGGTTAAAGATAATATAATGACATGATTAGGGTATGGATGAGCAGAAAAACTATCAGGGAGACTGGGGAGTAAGACTTTTAGGGTTTTTTTGGTCGGGGGTATTTAAATTTTCAAATTATAGTTCATATCCTTCATGAAGTATTCAAAGTCGGAAGAGGTAGCTACATACGTAACAAAGCCTGCAGTAGCCGATTTCAAATATGGCCTGCCGATTGCCAAGTACTGTAGAGAATTCATTATGAATTAAGTCAGGCAACTGACGTCATTTGGCAATGTTAGTGATATCATAAACTAAGTGAACCATTTTCGTATTTCTTTGAAGATTTGTGAATAATACTTAAAATGAATTGTTTGTTTTGCTTACAATCCTGGGTATATTATCTTACCACGTAATTTTAATTTTCCTTCAAAATGTATTTTTCCTTCATTAATGCCTACTACAGAATGACTTGCTTTTTTATTCAGAACTATAATCTATTTAATAACTTTTAATAAGGCATTTATCAAAATAGCGTCATATTTTCTAATACCAACTAATACGCAGGTGAATACGCATCTAAGATTAAGATTGCGTATAACTGCTTATAATTATGTAAATCAGCACAGTATTATACAATATATGAAGATTATTTCACTGTTGAAAAACCATTCTTTTAGTATAATAGAAGTTTAATATTGGTTATTAATTATTGCAGAATTCCCACAGACGTAACTTCCTGTTCTTCTCATCCGTCTATAACCTATTTCTTTTTTCATGTTGTAGCAACTAAAGTAAATAAAATAAATAATAATATATACAATAGTCACACAAAGTTCTGAAACCAAACTTGGTTGTACATGTATTATGGGTATCAGGAACTACGAAGCACTTACTGACCCACAACACCCGAAACAAATATCTGTCGATCACACAAACATTCGTCTCGGTGCGGGAATTGAACCCGTAGCCTCTCGCACATTCGACTACTCGGCTGCACGCAAGTTGTTAATAGTAATTATACTACTTCACAGAAAAATCTATACTGCTCTAGTTAAGGTAAGATGACTCGAATTTAATTAAATTGAAGCAAATAAGTTTAGTCTAACAAAAGCCCAGTATTCGAGAGATGTACACGACTCAAGGCCAACTCCATTCCACAAAAGGAGTCTCCTGCGCCTCCGATGCTATTCAATGATAATATACTAAAGGAACTATGTACGTCACTATTCATTTCATATTCATAGGGTTTCGAACAATGCTCCTAAATTTTCTCTATGGAATTGTTACGACGTTGTTTTCCGAATAGTTCCGAGTTATCGCTCTATTTTTATCGGCATGATATAAAATTAAGAAGTAATAAAAACATTACATTTTATAGTAGAGACAATTAAATTTCATCGAATAATTTATTGCAGAACAATGGAAAACGTTGAAACATATGTTATTGCATTTGGTATTGTCGAATATATAAACTGTTTAGTCATTTACTGCGTTTTCTTTTCTAGTCTTTTATGCATAATATTTTAAGGCAACGGCCAACCCATATCAGACTTGGTGGGCTAAGGCCTTTTTTTTTTTATTTGCCAACGAAGGCAGACGAGCAGACGGCCCACCTGATGGTAAGTGGTTACCGTCGCCCATACACTTCGGCCATGCCAGGGGCACAGCCAAGCCGCTGCCTACCATGTTGATGCTTTTTTAAGCCTCGTTTGAAGAAGGACATGTCATAGCGCTGCGGGAACACCGAGGAGGGGAGTTCATTCCAGAGTTTGCAGGCCTACCCTCTCATTAGCAGAAGAGGCCTGTGCCATATTAAGACAGTAATGCAGACCTTATATTATTGTATTATTTATTGAGGAAATGATAACGATACATAGGATTTTTATAGGAAGTAGAGTTATGTGAATAGTAAACGCTTACCGGTTCAAGCAGTTATTTCCTTGCAATTATCTCACAATTTACCACTTCACATATACACTTCAATAATACGGTTTTCCAAACTAAATAGGCACCGTCCGTAATAACGAATATTCCAAACTGACTGACTGATTAAGGACGTTTTGTAAGACTTTGAATTTAATTCACTTTCAAACGAAACTGTTTCGTAACACTGCTCTCTTTAAAGTTATTTTTCCTTGAACGTACAATTTCCGCCTGAAACGTAGGTGATTCCAAACTCGTTTAACCGACGCAGATAGTAGTAATTAATGTTAACTAGAATTTGTTAATTTGCCGGTGCGAATGCCAAATTCATGATGCACAAATATCTTAAGACAATCTTGATCATAACATCCTGAGAAGCATTCTTATCGGATTATATAAAATGAAAAAAAAAATATAAATATCATAAAACTGTTCACCAACATTATCGCATCTACATTTTATACTCTATCAGGTCAATTCTAAAACTCAGTTATGAATATCATTTTAACATGCAATGCTACTTCCTGATCTACATTCAAAGTATAACAGATAAAAGCAATAATTCCAAATCTTAAAGAAAAACTGTTATTATAATCACAAGTTTAAAATATAACGGACCGACTTCAAATCCGATCGTGATCAAATTTATATGGGACCACCCTTGAAATAAGCTCTATCGAACACAAAAAAAAATTTTAAAATCGGTCCACATTTGGCGGAGATATCGCGTAACATACATTTAAAAAAAATACAGACAAATTGAGGCCCTCCTCCTTTTTGGAAATCGGTCGAAAATCAGAAGTAGCGGAAACTTAGCGCATTAATTTGCAGATAGCACTTTTTCCGATGATAGGAGATTAAACACTCGACGTAAGTAGAGTTGACCTAGTAGATTATAAGCGATAATTGCCCACGTAAACACGCCACGCTCAACGAGTACCGGCCGCCAAGCGAGATTCTCAACTGTTTTATTTTAAAGCCAGCCGCATACTTCGGCCGTGAAAATATTGCAGAGGTGTAGTGGATACCAATCCCGATGAGTAATAATGTCGTTCATTGACTGTGAAACAAGAACTGTGTCTAATATTATTAATTGCTCCTTTTTAACATAATGGGAATACGAGATTTTACAGACAATTGTTGCGTTTAGTTACGCTCTATGTATTTCACTTAAAGTACTGAACACAATGGTAGTTTCATTGCAAGCCTAATATAGACAAATATTAAACGCAAACCAGGTTGCTATGAACGACCACCGACATACTGGTAATTTTAGTTTAATAAATAAATAATAATGGAACAAACAGAAGTACCTTTGTTGGTTTTTCTTTCCATGCAGCAATACGTCGCGTGAAGACGTCGACCTAATTTTTTGTATAGATAGATAAAATTTGGGAAAAACAATGAGATGGTCTGTCTCAGTACAATTTAAAACCTAAATCTACGTAATTAGATTATAACCTACGTGAACTTTAAGTTTAAAAAGTGTTTAAAATATCTAATTTCAATCGGTAAATGTCGTGGAAAAATCTTCAACAGGGTGAATCCGCAAAAACAGTTACTTATTAAAAATAATTGCGTTAATTACAGGCCTTTAAAGGAAACATACAGGAATGTGAGCCCCTATGACGATTTTAATAGCATGCATAATGTGTGGAGTTGAAGCAGATGCAATTTGCAACGAACTAAATAATATTTTTAATACTATATGCATACATTTTTCTAGCAGATTGAAAACGACCAAACGGATCATCTGATATATGTACAAACAAATAGGAACTAGGTAGTTGTTGACGTTTTCTTGATATAGTATAAGTAATAAGGATATAATAGGAATGCAGTATCGTTGATACTCCAACAGTATCAATGATCATGTAAAACTAAAAGTTAATAATAAAATTAAAATAATAGGCCGAGATCCGGCGGCATGACCACTTAAAATAATATTAATTACAAATACTCGCGGGCAAATTTTTATCGGTACCTTGGCAAAAATAGATTCCCCATTTATAAATTATACATAAAAAATTGATTTTGTCAACATACATGATGAATGTATTGATCTCGCAGCCGGATCTCGGCCTATAACAATTATAAAAATTACCTAACGCTACCATTTCGGAAACGTGTTACTCTGTGAAGAAGATAGATAGAACGATAATATTATTCAATAATCGACTTATCTTGATTCAAAATTGAATTGCAATTTGCACTGAAAATATTTCGCGAATTTATGACTACTGATTGAGTATCTAAGATAATTATATAGTATGGTAAATTATGTAGAGTTCATAAGTCAGCAAAAATATAGTTGATTACATATCATTCGGACTTAATTAATTACAGCTCAGATCTCCTGGATGATGTAATTAAACATAACGATGCTGATTGTGAACACCCGTGTACGTTATCTTCTATTTGTGCATTAATATCTAAATAAATGTAATTAACCTAATAGGACCCGACGTTTGCGCGTTTCCTCGCGCCAACGTTGCCTATGTGATCTCTATCACGTACATCACAAAATATAGTGACTAAGGAAATGATACGAATGGATTATACACTCGTATATCGCTCTATCGTTACAGATATACTACGTTATGTTAATAAAAGAAAAACCGACCCTTCTGATTACAGAACAAGGTACAGTTTAAATCATAGAAACAAAACTATTAGTGTTCTTAATTTCTTGAAAGTTCAAATATTACATTCAGTAGCTCAGTTAATATAATTGAAGATTATTTCCAGATCCCTTTAAATAAAACTTATCTAAGTAAAGATAATGAGGGGTATAATCTATTCGTAGAGTAATATAGTCTAATTAAATACAGTTTATCAATCGTCACGCGCTAAATCAAACAAATTATCATTGAAGCGTGGTTATGGTTTAATATAAACGGTATCGGCTGTAGGTGTGTCGAAGCCAATTGCTGTAATCGAATCAATTTCGTTACGAAGCGAGCTGTTCGAGGCAGTCGCTAACCTCATCCAGTATAACAAACATGCTCGCATGTCGATAATGCATCGGCTCAGAGAGTTTATCTATCTATTTGACTAAGCACTTTGTTTCCATTTTGCAAACAGTATAGTGATAAGTTATCATTCGGTATTGGTGTAAGTAGTATGGTAGCGAGTACACGCTCCGACCGATACGAAACAGTGATGTGAGATCTCGTTTGTGATAAGTACCAAACTGTGATACATAACCATCTGGTGTTAACTGTGACGATGACTGAGAGCATAGCCGATATTCATGAGTTGGAAAAATTAAGGTAAGTTTCATTTATTTTCATTGTATTAACGTGTAATTTCTATTAATATATTAACCGATTTCCACAGCGCTATTTCTGAATATTTTCTACATTTTAACGCGTCAGGGTTTGGTTTAATTTGTATTTATTCATAATTGTTAATATTTGCTGTATAACTTAACTTTATGAAGTTGTAAATAGGAAACCTAATTATTTATAATGATTAAACCGAATAGCGGTAACAGGCTAAGATAAATAAGACTTATCTTAGACTGTTGATAAATTAATACACATTGAAATATATCTATCAATAACATTGAACTTAATATGATATTTTGACTAATCATCATAAATGTAAACCATTGAAAGTAGTCTGTAATAGTAGAAGATTTCCTCAATAACTTCGATGAATTTAAAAATATTTCCGTTTCCTCATAATTTTGGGATTAAAATGTACGTAGTAGTACTTCAAAATTAAATAAACATAACACTTCAACAGTGAAGGACGTATGTGTTTGGATAACCAATAAATAAAGCGACCCAGACAGACAGAGCAACGACCTGCTTAATGATAACAAGAGGAGGATTCAATGAATTGAAGATCAGACATTATTAATATCTGTTATTGACGCTACTGACACAATATTGCAATTCTTGAGCAGCGGCCTGAGCAGGAAAATTTCTGACAACCGTAAATGTATTCGAACTCGATGCGCGTCTATGAAATATTAACCAAACGTCATCAGTGCGCAGCGAACTCGAATACATTTACATTAGTTTTTCGTGCTCGGGCTACTGGCATTTGAAGTTTTCTTATAGAACACTTGTCCAAAAAATGAACATTTCTATCTGTTGTTTATAACGTTGTACGTGTGGAGTCGTTATTAGAAGTAAAAAATATAACTTAAAATTAATATGCGCCTTTTTATCCATACATATTTTCATCCCCCATATTCCTTCTACAGATTTCTAAAGATATCTTCTCAGTGGGTGCTTATAAAATAAGCCTATGTTTCTTTCAGTTTCTATTATTATAAATAGTTTTGGATGTGCGTTGATAGTTGGTTATAAATCGATTTCACAGGTATCTACATAAAAACCAACTAATTTACTTAAAAAACAACTTTAAAGTCTATTTATATTTCTAAATTTACATGGGACCCCCATATACATTTTATCAAGGTCGGATCCTTTGGAATAAACTATATCGAACACAAATAAAATCTTAAAAATTGGCTTACATTTACCAGAGACATCGAGTAACAAACGAAAAAAAACGCGTAAAATACGAATTTATAACACTTCAAAAGTCGAAAAAAAACACTTATTTAGCATATTAATTACATTCCGTTTAATAAATTCCAGTCCAAAGGAGTCGGGTGAAAGCAAGGCGCGTCCAAACGAGACACCACAGAGATGGCGGATATTGCTGGAACCTGCGTTGGTGGGATCCATGATGGCGATCAACCTCGGCCAGACTTCGCTGCAGAACTTCTACCTGCGGACAGCTTGCACTGTAGACTTGAATTATTCACGAGAGATCTGCTACAGAGGAGTCGGGGAAGAATTTCGTGAGGCAGAGGTATTTATCGTTAAAAATAGGTCGCGCGATATATTTGGCAAGTGCCATTATGAGTTTGAATGAAGATACAAGATGTAGGACATGAGCATGCAATTTTCAAATTACTTTGCGTTGTGACATGCTTATTTTGATTTTTTGTGCGTTCTTTTTTTGAAGAGGCTGATAATAGGACCAGCGGCCCTAGCAGGAATATTTTTGACAATCGAATTCGTATCGAGCTCGCTGCGCACTGATGACATTGGGTCTATATTTCATACAAATTTCATAGACGCGACTTCAGCTTCAGACTTCAGGGCCGCTGATTTACGTGTTAATATGTTTTTTTTACACACATAATCCTGACCCCACACTAAGATGGAGTCTTGTGTCGTGGGTATCAGGAACTAGGAGAGACTTTCGGTCTCACAATACCCAGACCCCAAAACAAATATCTGTGGGCCACACGGTGTGTCGGTTCACAAATGTCGGTACATTTGTCTCGGTGCGGGAATCGAACCAGCTACCTCACGTTTCACAGCTGGCTACTCGCCACGGAGGCCATCAATTTATGATATATATTATCAAGATTGTGATATATAATTCATTTGGTCTTTGATCTTAAAAATGGCGTCTTTATTCATCTTATATCAATTAATAGTTAACAATAATAATGGATACATTACGAAGAATGACAGATAACCTTTATGTTATCTCAGTTCTACGAATCTTGTACTTGCTAACACCTAAGACTTAGTAAGATTCCAAAAATATCTTACCGAATTAAGATGAAACATTTCTTTAAACAAGATACGCTCGAGATATTGCAACAAAGTTGAAAGTTTTCAAATTTATATGTAAGGTTATTATTTAAGAAAATTTAATATGCACCAGTTACGCGGGAACAATTTAATTTCAAAATGCTTTCCCCAGTTTAGTTGCTTTTAGTGCATGTTAAAAATATTTTTGCTTTAATGCTCATAACGTTCTCTAGTGGTACTTTATCAAACGCTATAGCGGTAGACTTATATATGTCATGTTTACTTATTGCCTGTGTATAATATATTTTTACATTGGTTTATATATTCGATGTTTACGGCCTTCGTGATTAATCGTTGTACATACGTCTTTCATAGTTATACATTGTTTTGTCCCGCTGTGTTGAGTGACATTTAACGAGGAAGCAAATCAAAACAAACAGATGTATATAATGGTAATTAATTAGTACCATTACTGAAGTATCAAATGGATAAACTGCTGTTATAGTAGGATTGCTAATTAAAGGGAATAAACTAACATTTCGAATGTTGCCACTTTTTCATGAAATTTAAATAGTGCTGCGGTAAAAAGATCAAGATTATTCAAACATTTTTTACAACCATTTCATTCTTTCATTTTCTAAAATCCAACTCAAAGTCGTAATTCCTGCCTAATGTGTGATTAGTACTGCATGTCTACTGAATTATAATCATAGGAAATTACTGTATGCTAAGTTATGGCATGTCTACTGGAATTATAGTTATGGTTCATTAAAAACAAAACTTACAAAAGCTATGAATGTGCGGAACGTAATTTTTCCCAAGTAATAAAAGTAATATTTGTAATTTTCATTGTCATCATTTCGCGTATCTGTTGTAATTATTTGCGCAAAATTATTTACTCAGACATTTAGTCGAAGGGTTCAGCTAATATTTCTAAAAATACGCAATAAAATACTAATTTTGTAAACTAGTGCTGAGGTATTGTTTCTTCGAATGATAAAAATTGAACTAGATCCATCACTATGTTTTGGAAGTAAGCAACATTATTTTGAAAAGTGAAATTTCGATCTGTCAGTTTACGCCATTTAAATAGGAATTTAGACTATAGTACCTCAGAAACAGGGCATAAGATATTTATACAAAGAAGCCCTTACTTAAAAAACATTTACACGATTCTTATCTTTTAAACTATTGTTTATTGCCAGTATGTCACTATTTTGCTTGCATCGCGTCGCGTCACTATTCCAAAATGAATGGGACAAACTAGTTTTAATATTAAGTCATTCGTAAATGTGTTTTATTAGTAAGGGACATACGTTGACTTGCATTACTTAGATAAATCACGATTTATAAAAAATAAACTCGATATAGACATAAACTCTGTTTAGTGTCTTGCACGTCGTCGATTTAAATATACGAATGGTATGTAAGCTAAATTTAGTAATGAGTTTAAGACCAAATTAAAATCAGGATTTTAGAATAACGTCTAAGCGAAATCCTTTCTGCAACATGCTTGAAAAAGTGTGTTGCGCCGACCCCACTTTAAGGTGGGATAAGGGCAGGTAGAATGAAAGCTGCAAGTCATAATGTTTACTTTTTAGGCAGCCAGTCAAATTTTAGTGTCGAGTGTGAATGTGAGCCGAAGCTTCGTTGGATGCCTCCTCGCCACCATCGTACTACTATTCGTGGGCCCATGGAGTGACTGCAGCGGGCGACGGAAACCATTACTCATCATGCCCCTAGTCGGAATGTGTGTTATGACTACCGGCGTGCTACTCATGTTGATATTCCCCGGAGCCTCTACTGTACAAGTGTTGTATGTAGTACAGATACCCATTTCACTGGGAGGAAATTTTGGATTGCTACTGGCTGCCGCTTTCAGTCACATTGGAGACGTAAGTGTAGTTTAATTTTGTTTAACTTTGGTAAACATGTTCCATTCTAAATCATTTTGATTATTGAATTTGTAAATGGATTTTAATATTGTTTTTGGCCGGAGTTATCTGGGGTCTCTCTTTCTACCTCTATATAAAAACTACAGTTTGCCCGGTTTTGAGAAAAAGCACTGAATAGTCGTTTTTTAGAACTCTGAATAATCGTTTGATAGACCTGCGGCCCGAGCAGGAAAATTTCTGACAATCATAAATGTAATCAAGCTCGCTGCGCACTGATGACATTTGTTTAATATTCCATACAAATTTCATAGACCCGCATCGAGCACGAATACATTTACAATTATCAAAAAAAATCCAACTCGGGCGGCAAGAGTGCAGCACTCTTGATCCAATCTAGCCCAGGCATTTACGACCAACGTCTCCTATGGTTTCCTTAAAACATGATCATATTTCTGTAGTTTATTTCCCACGCATCATACCCTGTATTTTATCGTCACCTAAAATCTATTGCTAGCAAGCATCGATATATTATTTATCTAGATGCACAGTTGACGCTCGGAAAATGGGACAGCAAAGGAGTGCTTAAGCACTCATGGTACATACAGTCCTACGCCGATGGAATTCTAAATTTCAAAATTCAAATTTAAGAACGCTTGCTCATTTCATTTAAAAAGCTATGGTCCAAGAGCCCGTGAGTGCCAGACCTTCGGATTTTAATAAAAGCTGAAAATTTGTCTATGTGTGTCCCTAGTACAGGTAAGAATGATCCCCACCCATGAAGCTGAGGCAACGGTGGCTTTGGCAGGTAAGAGGTAACAAAGGTGTATAAAATTCCATCCCAAATTTATCATATAATAAAACTGAATTTTTTTATATTTGATTCATAATAATATCAAAACTCGCGTTGCTCATTGCCAGACAGTTAGTATGGTTGCAACCCTCTGCCGGACACCCTTAAATTATTATAATTTATAATTATACTTACGTTATATTATAAAACCTAAATTTTATATATAATTTTTTGGGGGCCTATTAATCTATGTTTACATAATAGCCGGACAGTTTCAACGGTTCTATCATCTTGCCAGACGCATTCAAAGTGAGCAGTAGTTCGGAGAGCAAGGAGCGTATACAGTAACTAGTGCGAGGGAGACAGAGCTTGGTCTATTGCAGCCCTTCACTGCGCATCCACTGTTATTAAGTTCAAATTGTGCAGTTTATTTTTTTCTTAATCGAGAAATTTCATTAAATAAATTTTTACAGTTTGAATAACAAATATTTAAAACAATACTCAGTAAAATTGTTCTATAGTTCAATTCTTCTTTATTTAAAAAATATGGCCTCCATCAAAGGTTGATGATTTTGCCAACGACAGTGTTTAATAAATCCATTACTCAAAAAAATACCTAGTCAGACATCTTGAAAATTTTTTTTTTCATAAATAGTTCAATTGCTAATTAAACGGAGTAAACTGACAGATCGAAATGTCACTTTTCAAAATAATGTTGCTTACTTTCAAAACATAGGGATTGATCTAGTTAAATTTTTATCACTCAAAGAAACAATAACTCAGCACTAGCTTGCAAGTTTTGAATTTTATTGCATTTTTTTAGAAATATCAGCTTAACCCTTCAACTAAATGTCTGTGTAAATAATTTTGCGTAAATAACCACAACAGATAAGCAAAATTATAAAAAAGAAAATTACAAATATTATTTTTGTTATTTGAGAAAAATTACGATCGGCACATTCATAGTTTTTGAAAGTTTTGTTTATAATGAACCATAACTATAATTACAGTAGATATGCCATAACTGAGCAAGCAGTAATTGACTATTACTATAATTCAGTAGACATGCAGTACTAATTACATATTATGCAGGAATTACGATTTTTAGTTGGAATTTAGAAAATGAAAGAAAGAAATCGTTCACTGAATTGAAATGTTTAAATAATCTTGATCTTTTTACCGCAGCACTATTTAAATTTCATGAAAAAGTGGCAACATTCGAAATGTCAGTTTACTCCGTTTAATTAGCAATCCTACTATAATACAACTTCAATCATATCGAAACTCTAATAATTTAATTTATATTATTTTTCATTTTTACGAAGTTTAGTATTTTCAATTCTATCAAAATTGTAAAGCCAATGAATTAAAGTAAATCAAATTTTATTGTTTATTAATCAAAGGGCATTTTTTTTTAAATAAAAAAGTTACAGAGAAATACATTTATTTTAATTAAATTTTTAAACATTTTCATCATTTTCATCGTCGTCGTCAATACATCCATATTCCTCGTCACTATTATTCCATTCTGTGGATTGATAGTCTTCAATATCGCCTTCTTCATTACGCACCCATAATTTTTTTGTCTTGGGTGTCTATGGGCGGTGGAGATCACTTACCATCAGGTGACCCATCTGCTCGTTTGCCAATCTCTGCTATGAAAAAAAATTATAAAAATAACATTCGCGTAAACTTAAGAAATCAGTATTTCAAACGTGTATATTATAAAGTTCAAACTTGGTTAGGGCATGATTTGGAACCCCAGGTATAGGGTTGGGCAATACGAAACGATTTTCTGGAGCCTATCATGACAGTTTTACCACCTGCTCCAGAAGATTTGCTAAATACAATTTTCTGCAACTGCAAGAGTTGTTGTGGTTCGCGATGCGGATGCAGGAAAGCGGGCTTGCAATGCTCTTTAACTTGTGGCCAATGTAATGGGCAAGCTTGTCTCAATGCTCTACTATATCAGAGCGACATTAACGCCGGTCTTACGACCCAGCGCCATAATGCCCGGGAGAGATGGAAAACATCCGGGCGACACTGGGTTGAGTCCCTAACTCTATGTACACCCTACACCGGCAATACCGTTTAAAAAAACCGCGGTGGCCCTTTTCGGCGCTTGAGGGACGGTTCCGGGTTTCCCTAGGCGAGAAGCGCCCAGGCTTCAGCCGGAACCGTCCCTGCGCGGTGCCGCCTTGCGGCCCATCTCCAATTGTGGGGGGGGCTCATAAACCCCCGCCGATGGGGTATATAACTGCAATTAAAAAAGCCATTAAAACTTCGCCAATGTTGAGATTCGACCATAAATTTAGTTATATTTAAAAAAAACTTATTATAGTTTGATTTCTTTGTTATACTAACCGGCCGGTAACGTCCCGATTTGAAAACCTATGTCCCGATCATTTTAACCTTGTGTTCCGATATTTCACACAATAGATCTGGCAACACTACTGTATACGCTCCTTGCTCTCCGCACTACTTTGAATGTGTCTGGCAAGATGATAGAACCGTTGAAACTGTCCGGCTATTATGTAAACATAGATTAATAGGCCCCCAAAAATTATATATAAAATTTAGGTTTTATAATATAACGTAAGTATAATTATAAATTATAATAATTTCAGGGTGTCCGGCAGAGGGTTGCAACCATACTAACTGTCTGGCAATGAGCAACGCGAGTTTTGATATTATTATGAATCAAATATAAAAAAAATCAGTTTTATTATATGATAAATTTGGGATGGATTTTATACACCTTTGTTACCTCTTACCTGCCAAAGCCACCGTTGCCTCAGCTTCATGGGTGGGGATCATTCTTACCTGTATTAGGGACACACATAGACAAATTTTCAGCTTTTATTAAAATACGAAGGTCTGGCACTCACGGGCTCTTGCTCTACTACTTTATACACGTATATTTGTATTGATTTCATTAGAACTTGTGATCTTTTTCTTTGTTTTATTCCTGAGACCACTTTTTAGGAGGATATTTGCAAAGAACTGTGCAACTAGGGTATATTATATTGATGCTAGAAAGATTCAATTGTTAGTTCAATAGTAGTTAAGTTCAATAACTGATTAATATTATGCTGTCTAGTGTTTTCCAAGTTCACACGGTTAAGTACCCTAAATGTAAAACTGCTGTTTCCAGGTGTGCCATGCGACTGGTCGTGACGTCACCCGCACAATGGGGACCCACCGGGCGGCGATACAGATAGCACACGTGGTCGGCGCCGTCGGAGGACCCCTGCTATATAGACATTTAGGATTCTTCGGTGTGTTCCCACTTGTTTTGATACTCCAGGTATTTGTTTTGTTTACTTCTTTTCGAATTGATAGAAATGTTACCTATACCTGCTTGGTCTAGCGGTATCCGGAGGATGTGTGATCTTGTGATCAGGAGGTTCTGAGTTCAATTCTCAGGGCGAGTGGTCCGGGACTGGATCCCCAAAAAGGGGGCTTAACATCAGGTCGTAAAGACTAAGCAAAATCCTGTCTGCAACATCCTTGATATTGAGAGCAAAATAGGGGGAAATGAAAAGATAAAAATACTAGTCCATTTAAATACATTACAATATTAATAACGAAAAAATTAAATTAATAAAAAAATATGTTTTTTTTAAAATTTTAAGATTATTCTGAAAAATTTACTCTTTTAATCTACATAAACTGATATAAACACAATTTATTTAACCTATTAACTGTACCCAGTACTACTCTTGTTGCACATTATCACAAAAGCAATGTCGTCAGTCGTGCCAAGCTACCATATTGCTATGTGTAGAGCGAATCTTAAATTGAACCTAAATTCAAACAAGTTATACTAGAAGCAATTACTGGACTACTGGACAAACAGGATTTGAACTGAGTTCACATTACGAGCTAATCCAACAAGCGACCAGACAACTTACTGCAGCTTGATATGGATCTTTGTCGTCAATAAATAACGGAGCTTATAATGTAGAGACTACATTAATGTATATGTATTTGTTTTTTCATTTCTTATTGTATTAGCCTTTTCCGTCATTTTTGTAGAAGAAAATGAGCCTGTGCCATTCTTCAGTCCATAACTTTTTAAGTTTCCTAAGCAGCTGAACATTAGGTCGTAAGACTGGCGAACCAGCCGCTAGCCTGCGTCATTTTGACGGATCCAGTCCGGAGCACATCGTATTAGAAAAACCTTTTTGCCCTACTTGGGAATCGAACCTAGGAACCCGGTTAATACCCCATAACATTGCCATCAGACCAAGGAGGCGACCATCTCCATTTAACCAACAACGACTAGACCACATATCTCTATAATTATTATATACAACATGAGCTTTTTGTTTTCCCTAAAGCTCAAATATGCCAATAAATAACTTAAATAATAAATAATATTAGCCCTGTAATATTAGTGTCCCACTGCTGGGCACGGGCCTCCTTTACTAATGACAGGGGTTAGTTAGTTACAGGCCTTAGTCTACTACGCTGGCCTAACGTGGGTTGGTAGACTTCATATACCTTCGGATTTCTTGTGGAGAAATTCTCGGGTATGCAGGTTTCCTCACGACGTTTTCCTTCACCGTTATAGCAAGAGATATTTCACAATGAAAATACACTTAACATAGAAAAGTCAGAGGTGTATCCTCCATGTTGGGGTTGGTCTCGAACCTCCGACACTTGTCTCGGCAGTCCGTACCATTCCCAACTGAGCTATCACTGCTTTAACTATCGTTGCTTTAATAACTTTTAAATAACAAGTTCAGAAAAAAAATAGTTATAACTAACACACACATATTATCTCTCTCTAAAGGATTCATGACCACTTTTTTGCGCGCGCATGCTTTCAGGTTAACGTCTCGTATGCTTGAGTTTAGCTGATTTTATTTCTGAAAAAACTACTTTCGATTTTCAATACAAAAACTCACGTTGTATACACATACCTTCAAATGATAATAATTATAATCCTATGTTATAAACTTATGCCAAAGACATTCAACAGTATATAGACGGGACAACAGCACAAAACTTGTGATACACAAGTTATGTTATACACACAAGTTATGACCTAGTGGTCATAAGTCGCTCAGTTTATTTGAAATACACGCGTGCCAGGTCGGCCAGCGTAATAATATTGAGAGAATAAATTTATCTTACGTGATTCTTAACCGTTCACAAAATATTATAGGGTGTAAATTGTAATAATCGCCCTTGCATTGTAATAAGTAGTTGATGGCGGTACTGAAGTTTGAGATCAATTTCTTTGTATGGAAACTTGCTTGATCCCCTCTATAGTTAGTAATATTCAATCTTTTTGCCTTATGCTTTCATTATTTTAGACCGTAATGGTTATATAATTTGGTTCCAGTTTTCTTCTCTGATGTATGTAATCTTCGTAATGAGCGACGTGAATGTGAATCGAGAGAACAAAGTGTCTGCGTGGAACTGGAGGCTGCCTTTCAACGCGGTGCAGTGTTTGGTCAGAAGTCGTGATGGGAATAAACGGAAGATCATACTGCTGATGCTGGTTGTTGCTCTAGGAGATAGAGTTTTATTGTCAGGTGAGTATGATAGAATTTTGTTGTTATTCTTGGTTAAGTGGCATCGTAGATGGGCTGTGAACCGGGAGGTCCAATTTCAAAGAGGTTCAATTTCCAATTCGGGCGGGTGTTTTTCTCTCACGGTTTGCCCAGGCAACCGGTCGTAAAATCTAAGCCGGATCTTTTCTGCAACATGCTTAAAAAGGGTATTTTGCGGACCCCACATTGAAGGATGACAGGTAGACAGTAAAACATGATCGAATTTTGTGAGTTATAAATATAAGGTTCTTTATGTCATTTAGTAGAAAATTCTTATAGTACTTACTAAAGTTCCTACCTGCTCTTATCCCACCTTAATGTGGGGTCGGCGCAATACCCCTTCTCCAGCATATTGCAGAAAGGATTTGGCTTAGTTTTTACGAACTACCTGCCTGAGGTCAACCCCCCTGGAGGATCCCATCCCGGGAAAATAGTGTTAGGAACACTTCGCCCGGCCTGAGAATCGAATATCAGGACCTCCCGGTCCACAGCCCATATACGATGCCACTAGACCTAGGAAGCGATAATTACAAACTAAATTAATTAATTAAATTTTGATGAGCATGATTTGTTTTTTACCCAATACTTTAATTTCGTCATTAATATTACAAATTGTTGTTTACAGCGGAGGTCCTGATCGCGTACATGTACTACAGGTACAAGTTCCACTGGGACGATGTGATGTTCGGCTCCTTCCTTGCCTACAAAAATATTATCAGTTTTGTTGGTCAGTATAAACGCTAAACAACATAAAAAACGCAAAAATAATGAGATTTTCAAATACTGTCAGCAATGGTCCGTCACCTCTTTAATTTAGTAGCATTATATTAAGAGATCTTGGGTGTAAATTCTAACCTCTATACCTCTTAATTTGTACAGAGTAGCCATTGAGTTACACTCTTACACATTTATTCCTCAATATGCAAATTAGACAAAACGGCAATTTTCGTACAATATTGTCAGTCAACTGTCTCGGTGGCGTGGTTGTCTTTCGGTACGACAACCGTCCTGAGGTCTCGGGTTCGATCCCCAGGTCGGCCAATATTGGATTTTTCCATATCAGCCCGGAGTCTGGAATTTGTGTCTAATACGGTGAAGGGCTCGCCCCCTATCACATCTGGGACGGAACTAAGCTCAGCGAAATGTGGGTGTGCTAGTTCGCTAGTGCGCTTCTGCCTACCCCTTCGGGGATACACGCGATGGGAGATTTGATATTGTCAGTCAACAGTCAACTTGCCAACAATTCTTGAGCCGTTAGTAATTCCCAATATATTGATTTGGCAGGGTTTACCATTTTGTAAAGCGCGCATCGTTTGCAGGCACTCTTCTAATTTTAACCGTGCTGAAGCGGCGGCTGCGTCTATCGGACGAGACTGTCGGCATGCTGAGTTGTATGTCGTACATTATCGCCACGTCCGGACTCATCGCAGCCACAAATACTATCTGCGTATTCATACGTACGTTTACTGACTTATTATTATCCGTGGCGCAGCGGGCGGGTAGCCGGCTGTGAAACATGAGGTCGCGGGTTCGATTCCCGCACCGTGACAAATGTCTGTGTGGCCCATAGATATTTATTTCGGGTCTGGGTGTTGTGAGACCGAAAGTGTCTCGTAGTTTCTGATACCCATGATACAGGTTACACCTAGCGTGGGGTCAGTACTATGTATGTGACTGTTGGGTGTATTTATTTTATTTATTATATGAGTACAATAAAGTGATGACAGTGTGACAAAATTAATGAGTGGTAGAGCCACATTGTAGACAGTAACGTCTACAGCACGAATGGGCCGGCTCGACCGGTTTGATACAACTGTCTAACGGAAAATCGACGTAAAGTGGCAGCTTGCTGCCGCGTTTCGTTCGGTGAATGAGATTTCCGGTGGCCCATTTCGCCCCTTCCTTTCCCCAAACCCTTTTTCCCTCCCCTTCCATTTCCTCCTTTTAGGTTGCCAACGCAACCATGATTCTTTTTGTGTCTTGCATGTCTATGGGCAGTGGAGATCACTTACCATCAGGTGACCCATCTGCTCGTTTGCCAGTCTCTGCTATAAAAAGTTTCTAGCTACTTATAGTCATATATTATTGGTCATATATACGATATTATGACTAGCTATAAAATAATTGACTGCCTCGGTGGCGTATATGGCTTGCGCGGTACGACTACGGTCTTGAAGTCTCCGGTTCGATCACCGGGTCGGACAAAGTGATGTTTGATTTTTTAGTATCAGCCCGGAGTCTGGAATTTGTGCCCGATAGGCTCTCCCCCTAAATCCCCTGTCGGCGAAATGTGGGTGTTCTAGTTCGCTAGTGCGCCTCTGCCTACCTCTCTGTGATACAGGCGTGAACTTATGTATGTTTGTGTATGTATGTATGTACGTTTACATTAACATAAATAAACAATGCATATTTTATATTAATCACGAGTTTAATAAAAACTAAACCAAATCCTTTGTGCAACATGCTTCAGTGTGTTGCACCGACCCCACATCAGGGTGGGAAAAGGGTAGGAAGAAAGAAATAATTACAAGTTTTATAACCGGGCAAGTGAATTCAGCATGACATAATGCATTAGTTAAATTATGGTAGGTATTAAATAAATTAGACGAAAGATATATATACAATATTATAAGATACAAGCATATTAGAAATACAATTATTTATCTTTTCGACCGATTTCAAAAAAAGGAGAAGGTCCTCAATTCGCCTGTATTTGTTTTATGTATATTACGCGATATCTCCGCAAATTTATTTTTGTGCTCGATAGAGCTTATTTCAAGGGTGGTCCCATATATTTATTTATATTTGATCACGATCGGATAAGTTTTAAATTCGGTCCGTTAAGTTTTTAAAATTGTGATTATCTAAAGTATTTTGATATAAACCTATTTTTACGGATTCTATCATGATTTGATTTAATTTTTATTCCCGACGTTTCGAAGGCTTTGGAGTCTTCGTGGTCCCGGGTTGGACTGAGATGTCATTTGTCCAAGAATGTTAGTGTAAAGTCTTTTGTCAATAAGTATACCACTGTCCGCCGAATGTTCATACACTTAAGGTCGCCTTATGTCGTTTAAGGCTGCCTTATCTGTTAAAATTGTATGGCGAAAATCAATGTAAGAAGCCGTTGAAGTTGAGCAGCATTTGACCATTCGGACGTAAGAAGTAGCGTATTTAAATTGAGCTCTATCTTATAAATTAGTATAGGTAGCTTATATCTATTACTATTATAATGCGTATGTGCTTATTCTTTGTCATAAAACTTTAATCACTTTTAATATATTATGTATATCATAATTAATTGGATATACCTACATGACATGAAATCTTCAGCCAATATTGTCATAATAATGCATGCTATCAATAATGCTTGATGTAAAAAATATGTCAACGATAGCGATAGAAAGGTCGATTTCTTTTGTCATTAAACGACATTCAAGAAATATTTATCAGCAAATTGCACAAAATGTCGTATTTTAAAGAAATTGCTTAGTATACATAGTATACACAATATCTTTCTTTCTACCTGCCCTTATTCCACCTTAAAGTGGGTTCGGCGCAACACACTTTTTCAAGTATGTTGCAGAAAGGATTTGGCTAAGTTTTTACGACCGACTGCCTGCTTGACGTGAACACCATCTGAGGGATCCAGTCCCGGGCAATTAAATTAGAAAATTCGCTTTACCCGACCTGGGAATCGACTCCTCGACCTCCCGGTCCACAGCCCATATATGCTGCCACTAGACCAAGGAGACGACTAAGTATACAATATAAAATTATATATTTCTTTTCAGTTCCTGTGGTGGGTATAATATCCCAAGGATCTCAAGTAGTACAGAGGCCGTTAATAAACAAACAAATTTTACCCACCGAACAAGGTTAGTATTTTATATTTTTATCGACCGACTACCAAAAAGGAGAATGTCCTCAATTTGTCTGTATTTTTTTTTAATGTAGGTTATGCGATATCTCCGCCAAATGTCAAATACTTCTATGTATTTACTAGACAAGCTGTTTCGAACTAGGATTATTGTTTCAAAGTAAAAAATTGTAGTACTTGACGGCGAGTGTTTGACGTTTCACGGCTAAGGAAAAGAGCAGATTTCTATAGTGAGTTGAGGTCGATTAACAGAGACTTGCGCACATTCTATGTACCGAACAGCCTGTCTAGTGGTATACATAGAAGTCTTTGCCGTGCATCGATGATCGAGTTAGATAAGAATTTGTATTTTTTTTATTTTATTTGTTTTTAAGGGAAACATACAAACAATATCTTAATGTAATTTAAATCACTAAATGTAACACATGAGCCAGCAAAGTTTCCACAAATAATATTGTAAAATTATTCCTGCTTGAGCCTCATTTCGCAGTGTAGAATCACGTTGAACGATTGCAAAGATTCAAATCGCTATTTATCCTTTTCACCCATTTCAAATATTTCATAATAAATTTTTCCATTATATTTTCCACGTTGATCGATCACGTTTATGTTCACGTTGAGCGTGATATGCCAGATACAGTTTATCTCATATCGGCCATCAATCTGATATCATTTTGTAATTTGCAGGTAAAATATACAGCGTTATGGGCGCTTTGGAGTCAGCTACGCAAACTTTATCCTCGCCTTTATATTCTCTACTGTATAGCAAGACAGTATCATCAATGCCAGATGCATGGCTACTGCCTGGAATAGCCCTGGGCATGTGTCAGCTCTTAGCTTATTTAATAACAAGAAGACTGGGTTTTAGAAATACTCCAACCGAGGACAAACCTATCAAATTGAATGCTGAAGACGAAAAACTAAAAGATCCTAATCTTATTAGTAACGTAAAAACTGAACTCAATTCGAATAACCACTTAGATGATAGTAAACCTGATAAAGCTAAAACTTAGTGTAATAATGCATTTTTTTAATATTTTTTTAATAAACTGAACTTTTTTAATTATATCATGTTTTCATTGATATTGGCTGTTACTTAAAAAAATTATGAAGACGTTGTAACTTACCATTAAGTATTATGTTTTACTAATATTTTATGAGTGAAAGAGGTAATCATATCTGAGACGGAACTAAGCTCGGCGAAATTTGGTGTTTTAGTTTGCTAGTGCGCCTCTGTCTACCCCTTCGGGGATACAGGCATGAGCTTATGTATGTGTGCGTGTACTGTGTATGAAGATTCAGAGTTCCAGTCTGATTTTAAACCTGCAACATCTCGGCAGACGTTGTCCATGCTAAACAATACCTGCTTTTTGTTATTATCGAAAATATGCATTGTAATAATGAGACCACACTCTGTATTTTTATAGATACGAAAAAGTCTTTCTACAATATCTTAATTCTTGATCACACTTGTCATTCCTAAACGTCATGTCCATCTAGAAAGGTCTTAGAATCTATGGAATTATCACTTTCTAAGTTTGTTGTAACCAAGAAAGCCGTAAGTAGCTTTACTTGATTAGTTCGTCCGCTAGCATCCTCGCGGTAGCTTCCCTTCCACTATGCTCAGAGTCTCTTTGCTAGAGTACCCATATCTCACCTAGATTATTTACATCTACTACTGCCAGTAAACTATAGTGTATTCGCCTTCTTTGTCTGGTGGCGTGTATGTGCTGTGAACCGGGAGGTCCTGGGTTCAATTCCCAGGAATTGGTTTCTAACACAATTCGTCACGGACTGGATCCTTCAAAGGGGAGTTGACGTGACAGACAGGTGGGAAAAGGGCAGGTAGAGAGAAAGTTTACCAATAGAGTGTAATGTAGCTCGACTATGAGTTTTTTTGACATTTCTCGCTAGCGACTACGTAAAATAATTTATATGAAAAACATAAATTTTTCACGTAACCTCTAGAGGCGTTCGGGTGTTTTTCAACTTGTGGTCGCACTACAGGTGGGTTACCATCACCTCTTATAGCAGTATTATTATAATTTTACTTGTACCGATTCCCATACAAAACAAACGAAGGACGATTATAATAATACTGCTATAAGAGGTCGTGGTAACCCTGCAGGTACACTACATATTATGTAAACTAAGGATGAAATGCGGAAAAGTATTCAACAGCAAAATGTGTGTTTTATCTCAATGATTTTGGTTTTGACAAATTGATTTGTATCATGTTTTATCGTCTAGCTCTTTTCGTCAGATAACCAGTGCGAATTGTATTTGTCGATAAGTTATACGTAACAATTCTCTTTACCAGATTTGTTATAATTTATCAATGTAATAAATTGGATAAAAGCGAAGCGATTTAGGATTCCGAAGCCAAATAGGAAAAATAGGAATTTTAGTTTCGCCATATCCGTCAGTGTGTCTGACCGCGATTTATTTATCTCTCTCTATTTCAATTTTAACACAGAACAAGAGCCGCAAAAATAATAATTCATCATCATCATCATCAGCCATAGGACGTCCACTGCTGAACATAGGCCTCCCCCAAACGTACCGGAAAGCGCAGCGTAGGACGTTCACCTACTAGGTGGACCGACGACCTGATAAAGGTCGCAGGAAGTCGCTGGATGCAGGCCGCTTCCAACAGGTCGATCTGGAAAATAATAATTAAATACTTTTAAATATTTTTAAGTGGTAGAGCCACCCCATAGACAGTAACGTCTACACCACGAATGGGGCTCGACCGGTTTGATACCACTCTCTCAAAAAAAAAGACAAAGTAGTAGGTCGCTATTGCGTTGTGTTCGGTAAGATTTTAGATGACTCAATAAAAATCCCTCCTGTGATCCCTCCGTATCCCAATCCCCATTCCCCTCCTTTTAGTTTGGCAAGGCACCCCTAATTCTGTTTATGTGTATGTGGTGGTCATTTACCATCTAATTGTTTGCCAGACTGCTATAAACGAATAAAATTATGGTGTAGATACAAAATATCCAAGACACTTTGTTCAGTAAGCTTTGTTTTCTTAACAGAGAAAGGACAGCTGTCATTGACTGGAAATGACACATTTTATGCACTTATCGTTCAGACTGCCACTCTAAATTGAGATTGAACGAAATGATAATTATGTATATTGTATATGTCTGAGACTTTCAGAACTGTCATAAAATATCACAAATTGACGCGGAAGCCGAGTGATCGGCTGTGAAACGAGAGACCGTGGGTTCGATTCCCGTACCGAGACAAATGTTTGTGTGACCCACAAATATTTGTTACGGGTTTGGGTGTTCTGGGACCGCAAGTCCCTCGTAGTGCCTGACAACCACAGGTCAAACCTAGTGTGGAGTCAGGCCTATGTGTGTGACTGTTCAGTGTACCTTGTATATAGTTATCACGGACGTATAAAAAAAGGACACCATCTCACCTAGAGTTAAACGGACGCCACAGATAAGCCACGTACACAAAGGCGCCTGTACAAAAGTGCTCTACGCTCACACTAACATTCATAACACGCTCAGTCGCTGCCATTACGTGTCGATAGATCAAATCGGTAGAAAACTCTGCTTCACCTTTAATGTTCTTAGTGCTATGTCCATTTTATTTTACATTCGTGTGTATTTATTGGTATAGCTCACAATTTATCGGTTCTTAAACATATCTGAATTTTAATTAGTGTTTATCAAAAATCACTGCACTTATCAATCTTATTATCTTAATTGTGGATTAATTCGATATATGGCAAAACCTCAAATGACTTCTTGAAAAGTTATTCAATTATATTCTAACGCCGAACTTTTCCAAGATATTTCTTAAACATAAACCATTAACATTATTTTATTTACGTTACATATTAATCTAAACACACGGGAGAGTTCCAGCCAAGTTCGCTTACACGAAGAGAAGAATTATCTTATAATAATGGAATATTTTCCACTTTTTTATACCTAGTTTTTACAACCAGCTGCGGCCTGCTTAACCCGTTGGAGGCGCCACATATATAGAGGTACATATGTTACATAAGTGTCTTGGCCTTCGGAAGCCCAGCCGCGCGTCACTTCAATCCCCTCTGAATCCAATTCTGGATAAATATTATGCCCCTTACTTATAAAAATATTTAAGTGCTGCTTATCTTTAACCATAGGTTGTCCCTTTCATTTTTAAACAATGTAACGCAAGGATCTTTCCTTGGTATAAAAACATTTTCTATAATAGCCTGTCACTTCTTAGTGACAGGCTATTATAGAAAATGTTTTTATACCTAAGGCCCTACCTCTATATGTATACTAATTTTACACGTAAGTCATCACTTAAGGATTTTAGTAGGTAAGTCTTGGAATAATATCTTGAAATCTTGCCTACTTATCTTAATTAAAGATATACAATCTTCAAATTTCCTTATTAGTAATTGCTCTATTTTCAAGGAATAAAGCTGAAAACCGTATAATGAAATGATAGAATTATTATTATGCCCTAGTCAGACCAAATACAATAATCGTACTAACCCCCAGACCCTTCATCAGAAGAAATCAAAAGAAAGTAAAAGCAACGACTAGGCCCTCAATAATTTCAGCTTTTTTCTTCTTGTTTCTTTTGCTTCTAACCTTTGAACTATACAAATGGCGTAGGAACCGCTATATATTTCTTTCTTTCTACCTGCCCTTATCCCACTTTAATGTGGTGTCGGCGCAACACACTTTTTCAAGCATGTTGCAGTAAGTATTTTACGATCGGCCGCGTGTCTGACGTCAACCCCGTCTGAGGGATCTAATCCCGGGCAAATTATATTAGAAAATTTGCTTTATCTGGCCTGGAAATCGAACCCAGGACCTCCCGGTACACAGCCCATACACAGACCAAGGAGGTGACGCCTAACTATACATGTATAACTATAATTTGCCAATGTATTTGTAATGAGCTCTCTTAAACACAAAAATATTGTTTCTTTCAAATCGGTCCACATTTGGCGGAGATATCGCGGAACATACATATAAAAAATAAATACAGACGAATTGAGGACCTTCTCCCATTTTGAAGTCGATCGATAAATAAATGTAAAAGAGATTGCTATAACTTTTGCTTAGTCATTACTTTAGCTGAATATGAAGAAACTAACCAAACTAATAATAATGACATGTGATTCGTGATCATACACGCCCAATATCTGCGACTTGACATTATCAATTGACTAGTTTTTAATCCGACTAGAATCTAGATAATATTCAGATTTGATAATTTGTGCCGTTCTGTGATAAATCTTAGGAAATACTTCGAAATCTAATATGCGATCTGTACAATCGACAGCGGCCTGAACAGGAAAATTTCTGACAATCATAATTATATTTGTGCTCGCTGCGCACTGATGATATTTGGTTAATATTTCATACTAATTTCATAGACGGGCATCGAGCTCGAATACATTTACGGTGGTCAGAAATTTTCCTGCTCGGGCTGCTAACAAGCAAGGGTGAAGTGAGGACAAACAAGTGGGAAGAAGTCACAAGTACTGCCAGAAACCAAAGGGCTACTAACTTACATTGATAATATGGTGGACGATTGATATCAATGTGTTTCTACGCAGACTCTTAAAAAGCGTAGGTATACCGCCATCAGTCAACTCTTAAACGAGATCAATTGTAAACAAATTGGTGAAAGTCATCATGTGTCGCAATGTCGGTATACAAAAAAGAACCACGATATCAGCATTCAGCGAGTGCTCAATCTTAAATTGTCTTTGCTCTAAATATTATCAATTGTGATGGATCTTCACTATATGCAGTCGGACTGAGAAACATTCATCCGATTACCTGTGTATGTATACACTTCATCAGAGGAAGCACTAAGCACCAACAAATTTCGCCTAAATATTCCAATATAAACATGCTACTCGCTCACCGTCATTTTATGTTTGAAATATATTTTCGATACGATTACGTTTTCGAAATGTTTTCGCTAATTCCTCAGTTATTTAATAGGTATATTTTTTTGGGATCCTAAATACTGGGGTATTCCTCCTTTTTTAATATGTATAGTTGGGACAGGGACGTAGAAAAAGGAGAACGTAGCGCTAGGAACATTGAAAGTGAAGCAGGGTTTTCTGCCGATCCGATCTATCGACACGTAATGGCGGCGACTAACGGCCGATTTCAATAACCAATCTACTAGTATTAATAAACAATCTCAGTTCGAATGTGCTGATAGATTACAAAAAATAGCTAATAAGAACACAGTTTGAACATGACTCCGTCAAATGACTTGATTTGATTGGTTCATAATCGCGATCTATCTGCACTCTAAACTGAGATCGTTTATTGAAACCGGCCGTAAGTGTGTGTGTATGGTACTTTTGTAGAAGCGCGTTTGTGTGCGTGCTTTACATATATGTAGCGTCAATTTAACTATAGGTGAGACTCTGTCCTCTTTCTTTATACGTCCTTGAGTTGTGAGTTGTAAATTGTAATTGACTTTCAAACAAGAGTTTTCTGTTTTATAGTTCTAGCCTAGTAGGTATTTCCGTAGATAATAAACAACTAAACGTTAAAACCAAAGTCATGTACCTACTAAACGAATCTTTCTTTATTGGTTTCTAATAAATATTGCATTTAAAACAAGCAAGAGCACTTTATAAAATTTCTGTGACTTGCATTGGAATTTCTTCATCCACAACAATATTTCTATTTTAAAATGAATTTACCTCATCTAGCTCACTGCTACTATCACTATAGTGATAGTAGCAGTGAGCTAGATGAGATGAGCATCAGTTGATGCTATGCATGCATTTTCTACGTTTTATATACATATTTTCAAAAGTATAGGCGTTGGTGACCAATTGCACCCATATGTCGCCTTATTCCGTCCCTTTTGTAAGTTCGTATCTGAATAAAATCAATGTTGGTCCATACCACACATGACTCGTGTCCATTAACTGAATGACTCAGTAATCTAATTCATAATAGTCGTTATCGAATAGCCAATAAATCATAGATAAGTGTTAATGCGTCTTGGGACTGGACATCACGTGGTTTTGACTTTCGGTGCAAGTATCCATAATATTCTGGCCTACACGACCCGGCCTACTCAAGGAAATATTTTGACCAATATATTATATCATGTGCCTTCTTCGTAAAATCGTGATGGGACTAAGACTGGCACACCGTAATCACTTGTCAATTGAAGAGAGGGATTTAGGTTTTTTTTTTATAACAGGGGCTGGCAAATGAGCCGATGGGTCACCTTATGGTAAGATACAAAAAGTATCATGGGGCGTTGCCAACCTAAAAAGAGGGAATGGAAGGGGTGGAAAAGGGGATTGGAAAAGGGAGGAGGAGATTTATTATTGGGCCACCGGAAATCTCACTCACCGAACGAAACGCGACAGCAAGCTGCTACTTTACGTCGGTTTTCTGTGAGACAGTGGTATCAAACCGGTCGAGCCGGCCCATTCGTGCTGTAACGCACGACGTAAGGGAACGTACCCATATTACGTGACCCTAAGATTAAGGTACTAACAATTTGTATGAAAAATATTTTATTAAATTTGACCAACTTCCGCCATCCCAATTTTTTTCTTCCAAGGTGATCAGAACAATAAAAACGTTTGGTCATTTTCACCGATTTTCAGGGACAACTCACCCTTGACCAAAAATTTGAGTATATGTACCAAAATTATTTCCACTAAAAAACAGCAAATGGTTCCTAAGACGATTTCTCTTTATCTCCTATAGTTTCCGATTTCCCCATAACGGTTTCAGTAAAAAAAACCACTATAATAGCTAACAGCCACTTTAGCATTTTGTAGTAATATGAAAAGGCTAGTTCAGATGTTTTAAACTGGGCACGGCTTAACTTACTATTATGTAATGTCGAACTATCGAGAGACCTTATATTCCGCAGAAAAATACACAGGAATACCAGATTTTTTTTACTTTTGTTTTTTTTTTATTTAAAATTGAATATCAGATAAATAATCTCGATCACTGTAGGCGCCTATATACACTTGTTTTAGTTGATTCTGCAACAATAAAATACCTTAAACATTCAAACATAATCATCATCATCAGCCACAGGACGTCTACTGCTGGACATAGGCCTCCCCCAAAGATTTCCAGATAAAGGTCGCAGGAAGTCGCTGGATGCATGCCGTTTCCAACAGGTTGAAATGGAAATCTTTGAAACATAATATTTTTATATTATTATTCTCACTGCCGTCCTTTGGATGTAGATAATTTGAACAATGCAAAACAATGCGAGATCTGCCTCGATAGCGATAACTTATATTTCTTGTACTTTAATCCGATAAAGCTTTAGTATAAATACATTCTCCGTCGTGCAAAAAATACAGTTCCACTGGACAAATAGTTTCGTTTGTTTCATTGTTTATATTCTTTATATAAGTGAATATGTGAGTACTAACGTATTCTGTTTTGCTTTAAAGTTTTTCTATTAAGAACTTAAAGTTTGAGGTTCTGATATCATGAGATTTACGCAGGACGCAAGCACCGCACCTCCAAAATTCTTTTAATGTACCTATGTAGAGGCAGTAGCACGAATTATTGTGACAATCGAATCAATCATGCAATAGATATCAATCACAGAATCGAAATTAATTATGAATTCGCAAGATTCGTATTCGATTGTCAAATGTATTCGTGCTCGGTCCTTGGAACATAGGGAACCTCCAGAATAAGCACTAAGCTCGCGCGTAATTATCGTGTATTAGAAGGTAGAAGAAGTCTAAAATTTCTAATAACATCATCTGCATCTAATAGCTGGTGGTACGCCGTGAAACTTTTTGTGGATAAATGGCGCCTGACGTGACATCCGCCATCGAACTCGGCCGGGCCATCACACGTTGTTTATCTGCAAATTAATTAGTATGATAATCCTAAAGTATTAAAATAAATAGCTTATTATTATAATTGAGTTGATAAGAATAATCACTTTCTTAATTTTTTTGGTCCCATCAGTGACGTGCGCCATAAATGAAAGGTGTTGATCAAAGATTAATAATTTGTTTCAGAATGCAGCGTCCTCCAGGTTACAATCCCGGCTACCCCGGAGGTATGCCGATGCCGAACCAGGGCATGCCCGGTCAAATGCCACCTAACCACTATGGCGCCCCGAGGCCTGGACCTCCTGGTCCTCCCGGACCTGGATATGGCCCTCCGGGACAGATGCCACACCAAGGCCCGCCGCAAAACTGCTTCATGCCTGCCGCAACCATCCGCAAACTCAGTAACACCACTCCACCACGTTTTGACCAAGGATTTAATTGATAGTTTTAATAGAATCTCTTGTATTTGTTGTAAATTATACCTTATTTTAAGGCGCTTAACATGTATATACTGTTACCATAAACTAGAATGTATTTTAGTGTAATTTTTAAGTTATAAGTTCCGTTATTAAATTATTGTCAATGTTATACCTACTGTGTTGTTAATATCTTTTACATATTACTATGACAAATTAACAAAGCCCGAGTAATGAACCTCACATAACATTGTTCACAATGTGTTCATTATTATCATTACATAATAAGAAATTGTTATGCTGGCGCAGGAGCTACGCGTTCCGAACTTCAGTATAGAGCAGAAGGGAGTGCACACAAAAGTATTACTTACGCATAAAGAAATAAGAACCTCCCCTATTATCACGCACATTCGTCGCTAAGCCGCTGCTTCAAAAACTCACCTTCCACTTAGTGAGTACTTATCATTGCAGTGTATTTGATTACCAAATCAAATACACAATGTCAATTACCAAATTGACAGATAAAACTACAGCTTGAGTGCTAATACCGTGACGACGCGGCACGCGCGCCTTGTGTGAGTTCGCATATTACGAGTAATGTTTATTGTTTACCATGCAGCTCGTTGTAAATCATTCAGAGGCGCCCTAGCGAACTAGAACACCCGCATTTCGCCGAGCTTAGTTCCATCCCAGCTGTAATAGGAGGCGAGCCTATCGCCATATCGGGCACAAATTCCAGACTCCGGGCTCATATAGAAAAATCCAATATCACTTTGCCCGACCCGGGGATCGACCGCAAAAACTCAGGACGGTAGTCGTACCGAAATACAACCACGCCACCGAGGCAGTGTGTATTCACATTTAGCATGTTCTCCCACGTTTATATTTGTCAACATTTCACAATAAATCGCTGCGCATTGATAACGTTTTGTTAATATTCACACAAAATATGTCGTAGACGCGCATCGAAAAAAAAAAAAAAATATATATATATATATATATATATATATATTATGATATATTATGATCACATATGATAAGTAAATAACACCCAACATAACATAAGCTCACGCCTGTATCCCCAAAGTGACCCCACATGAAGATACGAAACTTTCGGTCTCACAACAAACAGACCCGGAACAAAAATTTGTGGGCCACATAAACATTTATCTCGGTGTGGGGAACCATACCGGCGGCGTCTCGCATCACGGCCGACTACTCGCCAACCGCGCCAGGAAGGCACGGGTAGATCATAGTTTGGAGACTGTTAAAAATGTATGGTACTCATGGGATAGATAATTTGTTAATTACACAGCAAATATAATATACTTAATCTTATGACACTACGTCAACTATACAGCATTTTCGATATGTTTTATCTCAGCTTTAGTTTCAACGAAGAATAATAAAGAATTGTATAATTTGATAAAATCCCATTTTCATAACACAAACGAAAACGAATTTTTGGAAGAGTAGGGCGTCCCCCCCTCTATTTCCAAAATGGTGGGTTTTGGATACTTGAAAAAATTCGTATTATTACGATTAAGATTTTTTTATCCGAGCACGCCAAAGTGACACTACTCTATAAAAGGCTTTTCGGTTTGATTAAAGTGGATTATTGCGGATATTTTTTTTATTTTAAGAATTTTATTATGATAAACTCCAGGAATACATTATTGTATTATGGCACGTGAAAGAATTCCAAAGGTATGTGAAGTCTACACACTCGAATTAGGCCAGCATGGTAGACTAAGGCCTAACCCCTCTCATTAGTAGAGGAGGCCCGTGCCCAGCATTAGGGCAGTAATATAGGGCTAATATGATTACTATGGTACGTAGAGTTAGTGTACCTCATGAGTGGTACAGCCACGCTGTAAACTGTTACGTCTACAGCACGAATGGTCCGGCTCGATCGGTTTGATACCATCGGCTTACAGAAAACTGACGTAAAGTGGCAGATCACTGCTGCCTTTCGTTCGGTGGGTGAGATTTCCGGTGGCCCAATTCCTCCCTCCTTTTCTCAATCCCCTCCTTTTAGGTTGGTAACGCATCCATGATTATTTATATGTCTTGGTTGTCTATCGGCGGTGGAGTTTACTTACCATCAGATGACACACGTGCTTGATTGCCAGCTTCTATTATTAAAAAAAAATGGGCATTATCAGAGAGGGTTACATCTAATGTCTCGGCATGATGAGCATACTAAATGTCATGCAAGAAGTATTTGAAGTTTTAAGTGGTGTTGCCTCTATTTAAAGGCAGACGTAGCGTTTTTTAACGTCAAGCAGTTCCGAAGTCAATCGGAGAAATATGCTTCTTTTTTATTTTTTGAACAAAATACTGTCCAAATACTAGTAGAACTAATTTAAATAGACATGCCCCTATAAATAGATTCACTCGAGCTTACAATGACATATTAAAATGTGCTAACGGCGATATTGACATTTTCCTTATGCAAAATATAAAAATCTTTAAAAAAAGATGTACTGAATTAAATCTCTCCGCGTAGGTATATATTTATTTTATTTTATTCTCATATTAACTCAATAATTGCTTGAATTTTGTTTGTTTGAAATAAGTTGCATTGTAATAAGAATTAAGTTGACGTACAAATTTTGTTTGATTTAATAATAGTGCAATCTCTTGACAATATTTTGCTTAATCTGTACCTAACTTGCTCTATATTGTAACTTTAAATGTTGTAAACACCTGTAAAGGCATTTTACTTTGTTTGGTTTCCCTCATATCTAAATTAATGTGTCGTTGGTGTAACATTAATAATAAATAAAGAAATAAAACAAAATAAAATGATTAATAATAATTATAATAACTGTAACTTGTTTTTGTTTGTGCTGGTTATTTTGGAAATCAGCTGATGTTTTTTTCTTTATCTTCAAGAAAACAATATAATGAAAAACAAATTCAGCGTTGTAAAAATAATGACTAATTATATCAACCAATACTTTGAACTTGAAGAATTACAACAGTTTATTGTTTATTTCATAGAACTGTAGATAATAAATCATTGATTAAATGAATTTATAACAAAATGATTGTCACAATGAACGATATCATTTGTTCTATATAGATAATTGGCTGATCTGGTAATCAAAGCTAGTTTCCAACGTTTCACAGACCACAGTCAGCAAATTGGATAAGGTACTTAAATCTCTATCGATATTTTTTGGTTACAGTAGTAAGTAGATTATCGGAGGAAGTCTAGTTGTGATTGAGACCCAATTATTCGGTCTTCGATGATCTGATCCTTAACTGCTCAGCTCTAACTCAATAAGCACCATCAAAGCTCTTATTTAATATTGGTTTACTCTTTTGTATAATCATAAACTTACATAATTTCTTGTTAAATTATTTTTTATTGCCTTACTGGGTACACCTGCTAGCAACACGCCTGATGGAAATCCAAGGATTTTAGCAATGCCAGGGCTACTGCAAAGCCACTGACTACCCATGAGGTGAGCACTCTTTTTAAACCTCATTAAAAGGGGAAAATGTCACAGAGTTCAGGGACCACTGAACAGGAAATTCATTCTAGAGCTGTAGAAGAGATCCCAGAAAACGCGTTATACTGCTACTGATTGTTTCTAGGTGCTATGAATGAACTCTACGACAGAGTCGAGTGTCTAGATGGTAAGGTGATGCCAAATCTACAATGTTGAACAGATTCTCGGAAAACTCTTCATGGAAGAGGCCGTGAATCATTCAGAGCAGTTCTCCGTAGTCCTATTTATTAGAAACATGTTGCTACCTTCTCCCCCAAAAGCGAGTTAACATCATGTAGGCAGCTGATGGTAAAACCAAACCCAAATTCTTTCTGCAACATACTTGAACAAGTGGGATAAGGTAGGTGGAAGACTGATGAAGCTTTTGTTACACTGGGCAGCATCGATGTACGTAACATGAAATATTTTCACGTTTGAATTTAGAAGATAATGTATGAACACGTGTTCACCACGAATTTTGCATACCACATGTTGCATGATCATGCAGGCGGCGTGATAGATAATTTTTAATTTTGATAGTGGTTCATGGAAACTGTTATTTCATATTCCCAGAATCTTATTTTTTCATAGCAGAGACTGGCTAACGTCATCTTTACCGCCCATAGACACCCAAGACACATAAAGAATCATGGGTGCGTTGCCACTCACCGAACGAAACGCGACAGCAAGCTGCCACTGTGAGACAGTCGTATCAAACCGGTCGAGATGGCCCATTCATGCTGTAGATGTTACTGTCTACAGCGTGGCTCTGCCACAAACAATCTGCAGGTCCATTCTCAAAGAAACGCCACAACGTTGCGATCGACGACGAGCTCCCGCAGCGCACATCGTTGAGATCGATGGAGTGTTCAACGTTGTTGGGTCTTAGAGAATACCATTTTCCATACATTGATATCATATCGCCTCGCTTGAGAGAGTTAGTTCGCATAAGCTCCGTCATCACGCATAGCGCTATTGCGTGTGCTTTGTACCTTGCTGAATAGAAAAATGAAAACATCGTTGCCGTAACGATGCCGCAACGTTGTTTTCACAAATGAAACCTTAGAGAATCGACCTGCTGCTTCAGATGATATTAGATAAGAACAGGAAAATAAATAATACGACTATGGTGGAAATAAAAGACTAATATTATTAATCTTCGATAAAAATATATTTATAGCTTATCTGTGAAAGTAAGAGTGTTTTCGTGCGCAATTTATTTATAGAACCAATGATAATACTGCAGACTGATTATGCCGTCCTTCAAAGAGACACCGACCGTAACTCTCTAATCCCACCATATAATGCCCCTTACTTATAAAAATATTTAAGCGCGGCTATCTTTAACCATAGGTTGTCCCTTTCATTTTTAAACAATGTAACGCAAGGAAAAAGTGACAGGCTATTCTTAGCAAAAAATGAAGCGAAAATGTTTTTATAGGTAAGGCTCTATGTGTTTATGCCTCAGCACCATACGCAGGCTAATCGTAAGTTATCCCCATCGTATACTGTGGTACTGCAGGGTTACCACCACCTTTTATAGCAGTATTATTATCATCTTGTACCGATTCCCATACAAAACAAACGAAGAACGATTATAATAATACTACTATAAGAGGTGGTGGTAACCCTGCTGTAGAGGTAAGTCGTCTAGCTCGGCTCTCTCCTTCAGGATTCCTCTGTCATTTACATTAACTAAATTAGAAATTTGAATTGGTTCAAGTTATATCATTCTATTCACAGAAAATATCATTATCAGATGACGTTTCTTTAGATATGTTCAGAGACTTCGAAGATACCTAGATGCATCAAAGGTTGCATTAGTAATCTACAGGTAGGCCTATCAGATTTGTACATCGATACTCATTTTGAAGAGATGTAAAGTCTCCCAACCTTACGCTAGGGTGGTGGATAAAAGCCTATTTCTTCTCGTTCTAGTAGAGGAGACCCGTGCACAGCAGAGTAATAGTATTATCGAAGATGATATTACAATATTGTATATTTCATTACGATTTATCATTAATCTAATATAATAAATTGTTATCCCTATTTATAACAATATTGTTTTTGCCAAAATTTTGAGAAATCTGACTTGTCTAATTATTGTCGATATGTTATCTGTGGAAAATCCTGACTTATTGTATAAAGAGTTGGCTATTATTAGAACACATTATATGGTTATATGTTGGTTATATGCAAAGACTATATGTTGGTTTTATGGTGGTAGAGCCACGCTGTAGACAGTAACGTCTATAGCATGAATGGGCCGGCTCGACCGGTTAGATACCACTGTCTCACAGAAAACCGACGTAAAGTGGTAGCTTGCTGTCGCGTTTCGTTCGGTGAGTGAGATTTCCGGTGGCCCATTTCCCCACTCCCTTTCCCAATCCCCTTCCCTCCCCTTCCATTCCCTCTTTTTAGGTTGGCAACGCACCCATGATTCTTTTTGTGTTATGGGTGTCTATGGGTGGTGGAGATTACTTACCATCAGGTGACCCATCTGCTCGTTTGCCAATCTCTGCAATAAACAAAAAAAAAAAAGACTTCTATGTATTTACTAGACAAGCTGTTTCAAAGTAAAATTGTGGCATATGACGGCGAGTGTTTGACGTTTCACGAATCACGGCTAAGGAAACGTAAAGAACAGATTTCTATATTAAGTTGAGGTTGAATATCAGAGAGTTGGTGTGCACATTCTATGTACCGAACAGCCAGTCTAGTAGTATACATAAAAGTCTTTGGTCATATGGCATAATTTACAACTCACTAGTCGTTTAAAAATGGCCTCGTGGGTCGTTTGACAATGATAGTAGGTATGGTTATCAATCGTATAGTTTCAATGTTCTCTGGATTAACTGATATTTCTCAAGGGAAAATATTTATAATTACAAGTCGAAATAGTAGTTCCAATATCTTTGTAGATATTAATTTAAGTAGAGTACTCATGGGCGTAATAACTTGAAACTATTTTATCCCCGACTCAAAAAATTGGGTGTTATAAGTTTAACATGTGTATATGTGTGTCCGTCGGTGGCATCATATGATATAAACTGATATTAATTTAATTTTATATTTATTTAAATAGTTACTTGATCGGAAATCTTCTTAGCCATGTCAAGAAAATGTATTCAGCCCTTTAAGGACCACTAAAAATCCAAAGCAACCTACATTCGGGCGATTTCAAAAAATGCGAAGGTCCTCAATTCGTTAGTTTTTTATGTATGTTACGTGATATCTCCGTCAAATGTGGACTGATTTTCAAGATTATTTTTGTATTCGATAGAGCCTGTTCCATGGATTGTCCCATATATTGAGTCATGATAGGATACGTTTTGAAAAAAACATAACATAACATAAGCTCACGCCTGCATCCCCGAAGGAGGAGGCAGAGGCCCACTAGCGAACTAGAACACCCACATTTCGCCGAGCTTAGTTCCGTCCCAGTTGTGATAGGGGGCGAGCCTATCGCCATATCGGGCACAAATACATAAATACATTTTGAAGTTGGTCCGTTAAGTTTTTAAACTTGTGATTATACGTCTTCTACTCCATTCCTTTTTGTGTTAACTCTACGGATTTTCTCGCATTAAATTCATGCACTGTTATTTGAACTCCCCATTTAAGACCCTCATAGATATTGTAGATCCCTGAATCGTTAATAAAGATCACACTTGGTCAGTATGGGGATTATTCTTGTATCATCGATAATATTAGACTCAATGATTGTCCGATAACGTGTCCTGTTTATAAATAAATTAATAGATAAAAGTTAGTATATAAATATCAACTGCAACGAATGTCTTGTCAGTATTAAAACAGCTTCTAATAAGCAGCGGTTATTTCAAGTAAATACAAATTGTAATTTCAATAATCAAGTAAGTATTACCATTCATAAAATATGGTCCGCGCCCATGTCACTCTCTCAGTCAGTCCCTTTCCATCTAAGTCCTGTAAACTTGTCGCTGCCATGCTGTGTACTTCTGCTGTAGTGAGCCAAATCTTGGGTAGACCGCATTCCTGGATCAGCCTTTGTATATATGGCAGGTTCTCCCGAGGGGCTTTCGACTAATGATGGTTGTTTGAGGTACATATTTGTGTCACTGGGCCTACATTATTCAAAAGCCTGTCTTGATACGCCCTCGATTTACTTTTCTCCTCTTAGGAGGGTAAAAAGCATTTATGCAGGCTTATATGATTCTGGTGACCTCCGACAATCTCAATGACGATGGTCGTTTGTTTTGGTCTGCACTGCGAGTTTGTTTTGTTTGTTCTGGTTTGTTTGAGTTGTAGTTAGTAACTTTATCGTTCTCGAATAAAAAAACCTAGTCACGTATTCTATCACAGTAAATTCATTATTCTTTCACCAACGACAAGAGTGCTATGAAATATAATAGCAAATTGTTTTTTCAGGATGCAGCGCCCAGGACCAAACTTCCCCAACAATTACTATACCCCCCAAAACTACGTGCCTGGTGGTTCTGGTAGGCCGACATACCAGCCACATCACGGGTATGGAGCTCCTCAACAACCACAGCCAGCATTTCAACCAAACGCCTGCTTCATGCCAGCGGCAATTCTGCGTAAAATTAGCAATACCACACCACCAACGCGATTCTACGATCCTAACTCCCAGTAGTGAATTGACTACGATTAATTGTGCTAAGGAAATGGAATCTCGGCTTTATAATTAGGATATTCGTTAATACGTTTAATTATTTCAATAAATATGTATTAAGAAATGTTTTGTTATTTCACCAATGAAAATATCTCTGAATGTTTGCTATGATCAATCGATGAGGATAAAGTTGTTTTTCACTTGTAAATTAAAATCTTACTACGTGTAAGTATTGATGTTTCTTCTAAAAGATGATTAATTTCATTATCTTCAACCATGTTTGAGTACATTCTAGTTTCCATAATCCACTGCTGGTCAACTATATGGAGAAGACGAAAGAAAAACTTAGAATTGTCAAGGAACTCATACATACTGTTATTTATTGGTCACATAGTACAGGTATTAAACGGCGACCGTTGGTCTAATACATTAATCTATTATTGAACGCATATGAGTCATTCATCTTTTCAGTATGCCCATAGTATCTATAGCCCATACACGCTACGACTAGACCATAAAGGCAAGACAATTTTACTAATATTTTTAATAATAACTCGGAATTTTAATTGTTAACGTTTATGCTTATTATAAAACGCTATTCACTGTACGTAATCATTACTTACATAATGTAATTTTTCGCTAAATTATGCTGGATGTGGCGATGGGCTCGCCCCATCATATCTAGGACGGAACTAAGCTCGGCGAAATGTGGGTGTTCTAGTTCGCTAGTGCAGCTCTGCCTACCCCTTCGGGGATTCAGGCGTGTGCTTATGTTATGTGTGTAATTTTTCGCTCAAAGGCCTTGTTGCTGGATTTATTGTCTTCAAAACTATCTATTCCTAGTCACATATGATAAGACACTGTCGAATTGGTATAAATCTTTTTTGCAGATATGTACAAATATATCTCGCGGGCAGTGGAAATTCCATATTAATTTAATGAAATATGTGACATATTATTTCGGTTATGCAAAAATGATTCAACCAAAGTATAAATTCGTTATATTTGCTATTAATGTGAACTTTTTCACATTTATACAACCAACCGTTTAGCCGGTAGGTGCTGCGAACACAAGCTTAATATTTCACAAACAAATTATCGGATCGAAAAATAGTTTTAGCTAACCCTCAATGTTTTTGAACTACCTATCCAACGATATCCCACGTCATGGGATAATCAATAACATCCATATCATTTCATGGTGCCATCGTACGGTGTCTACTACTTCTATGGGATTAAGGCTGTGATCTATAAAGCGAAGTTCGACTAAGTCTGAGTCAAAGAATCAAATTCAGCGAGGATTTGGAATTTTTAAATCAAACTTCGACTTAGTCAGAGTCATTTTTTACAAGAAAAATGGACTGACAGACTAAGGTAAGATTTTCTTGTAAAAAATAACAGACTTGTCGAAGTTCGCTCTACAGATCTCGAATCTAAGTCTACAGAAATACTTATAAACACCAGTAAATACTCGGGTTCCCTTTAATAGTATTCTCTAAATCCTACCCAGATGAAAAGATTTTGTGCAGTTCTGGATGTTTTTATCATTTCCTATCTTTTACAGATGGGTAAAACCCAAATGATACAAGTGGGGTGGTGACGTATCTTGTTTGCGTTTTCATCGAATACATCATAAACAGTCAGTTTCACGACAGTCTTACCTATATATTCATATTTAGGGAAATGTTGTCTGTGTGTTTTCATGTATGTATGTTCGTCAGACACTTTACGTTCTTGTGTGTATGACTTTGATGTATGTAGTTTGGTTTACAGAGAGCCTTGTACGTAAGTGTTTTAACTTTTAATCGAGTTCGGTGCGCGTCCTTAAAATGTTTGTACCTTTCATACAAATCTTTAATTTTATTCGTACTAAGGCCCCATGCAGTTTATATCTTTCTGCCTAGCGTTATCTCGGTCTAGGACCACGCTCCAGCTCGCGCTTTTTGGGCCGTCCATGAGGATGTACCCCTGGTACGATGACAGTTGCGACCGACGTATATATGTGGTTTCCTCAAAACCATATCTTTCTTTCTACCTGCCCTTATCCCACCTTAATGTGGGGTCGGTGCAACACACTTTTTCAAGCATGTTGTAGAAAGGATTTGGCTAAGTTTTTATGACCGGCCGCCTGCCTTACGTAAATCTCCTCGAGGGGATCCAGTCCCTGGCAAATATAATTAGAAAAATCGTTTTGCCCGACCTGGGAATTGAACCCAGGACCTCCCGATCTACAGCCCATATATGCTGCCACTAGACCAAGGTAGTTCCTCAAAACCATACCATAATTATTAAATTGTTTAAGACACAATATTTTAGTGCGACAGACATATTGATATGTCGTATGTGGAGCTGTGGGAACATCTAGTGATTTATAACGTTTGTTTACAGCGTGTTCAAATTATATTGACAATGATAAATTAACTATTTTTCAACAAACAAATTACCCATAGGAACGGATATAGGTAGTGTCCGAATAAATATTAGTATGATAAGTAGCATATTATCGTAAGAGATTGGCCTCTACTGTAGCTAAAAACATAAAGAGCGTAAAAACGTTAAATAATTCATTCGCATTTCATTTTGTCCTTTGAACTGAAATTATACAGATGGGTCATTACGTTCAACTTTATGAGGCATAATTTGGAATATGGGTTCCAAATTATATCTCAGTATGCAAACTGCAATACGCATTTGAGGGGAAGAAAATATTTTAATCGCATTAATTGTCGCGTCATTATCACAAAATCGTCTCGTTGAACGATAACCGTCAGACAACAATAAATCGGGAAGCAGACTAGGCGCACACAAGTGGAAAACATTGGCAGAGGAGGCGAAAGAGTGCGAAATCGTGATTATTGGGATAAAACGACGAGACGGGAATGCCGTAGCCTGATAGTCAGCAGTACCACTGTCCATTAGCAAAACCCACATTTTGAATAACAAAGCTCATCGTCCTAAGCAGGAATATTTTTACAAATCGAATTCGAATCGAGCTTGATGCGCGTCTATAAAATTTGTATGAAATATTAACTAAATATTATCAGCGCGCAGCGAGTTCGATTGTCCTAAATATGGTATTCGTAGCATTGTACTGCATCCGACACCATGCGGTATTAAATTGATTAGTATAATTGTCGTTGGCCTACAATACTCTCAGACCCGAACACAACCTCCAAGAAATGAGCCTATATCTACCTCAAAGGCCGGTAACGCATCCATGATTCCCCCGGTATTGAGGATGTTTATGGGCGGCGGTGATCACTTAACACCAGGTGACCCACTTGCTCGTTTGCCCCCTCTTCTGATGGCATTCTAACATCATGTGAGTAGGTAGTGGGTTCACATTAACGGATATCGAATAAAATGTCAGGTATATAAAACTTTTATTTTATTTGTTTTAAAATAATCACTCCGTATCGTACGATGCAAAGTCATTGATCACTACGTCACCGAATGATGAGCAATCATTCAAATCCAGTTTGACTGTTGAAATTTAGGAATTCCCAAATTAGAGAAACTCCCACAGATAATTCTTTCAAGATAAAACTTGGACATCTGTTATTGTTATCTAGTCATATTTATAAAACCTGGGATATATTCGAAACCGTAGTTACCAATTGTTCTTGACAAGTGAAAGTTTGCTCTGCAGGTCTCCATATTACTTACCGGTAATTTATTTGTTATTTTATTAAAATTATAAAAAAAAAAATTAGAAAAATGTTGACATTTATTTTAGTACTAGCTGTTACTGTTACTCCGTCGCGTGAAAATTTATTTTCCGGGATAAAAAGTAGCCTATGTATTAATCTATGATGTCAGTGATCTCCATACCAAAATTGGTCCAGCCGCTTGAGCGTGAAAAGGTGGAAAATATACACACTCACAAACTTTCGTATTTATTACATTAGTGTAATGTGTGTACTTTGCGGCTTTTTTAAAAGCCGTGTTAAAGACTTTTCCTGGATTAGAAAGTACTGTACTGTATAAGTGACTCAAAGATATTGTAGTTTAGTTAGACCATAAGTTTTTTGACATTTCTCGCAAGCGACTCAGTAAAATATTTATGTATATGAAAAAATCACCCGAACGCCTTTAGCGGCTACGTAGTTGACGTTTTTCATATAAATTATTTTACATAATCGCTAACGAGAATTGTCAAAAAGTTCCTGCTCGACCTACTTACTGGCTTTGATTTAAGCATTACAAATTATGAAAAACTTATTAAAAATTAAATATATTTCACAGATATGTCTGGACCAGGTGACAAAAAAGAAGACAAGCCATACCGTCCACCTCCTTACGAGAGACCTCACGGACCTCCGGATAACACCAAGGACCGTCCAAGAGCATGATCATGAGTCTATTTTCGTAGAAATAGCGGTGTTTATGAGGCATGTTCTAAACAAAAATGCTATTCGAGAATTCCTCCTTCGTTCATCGTGTTATGAATGTATTTCGCAAAAATCAAGATTTAAAAGTAACAGTGCAATGTTCTCATCCTCAAAGCAATGCTCAAGGCTATGGTGACTTCAAAAATTCATTGTCATTATGACTCAAGATAGGGAATGTCACGAGATTTGACAAGTTGCATGGTCGTATGCGGAAGATCAACGTGTGATCTATATTATATTATTCTATATGAAAATAAAATAATAAACTAGTAAAATATTGTTCTATATTCCTACCTCTCAACGACAGATAACTCTCCATTAAATAACGTGAAAAATTGTGACATTTATTTTGGTATTAATAAAAAAAATTATATTTGTTTAGATAAAAATTTAAAATCTTATATTATATAGAACACAAAGAATAAAGGAAAATATTCATTAACTAATAAGAAATTTGAAAAACACCTTATACATGTTGTCTTTGTAATAAACAGACATTAAATTAGTCAAAATTTTTAGACAGAATAACATTAAATTGATATAATGTTTTATAAACAGAGATTGTTTATTACTATATTATATTACAAATTGATTGATTCTCTTGTCTACGTCATCACATTTTGTACACAAATGTATTATCTTATACTGCAGTTCATCTCTCATAAGGATTTCTTGTTATTGAACATGTCCTAAGTACCATAGAAGTTTAGTGAATATAGATTGTGAACATAGAGTTGAATAATCATTTCCTTCACGGTTTTTATTTAATGAGATTTGTTATATAGAGCTTCATTATTTATATGATTCCTACAGTATTTATCTTTGCAAACCAATTAAATAATTAAGGATAACATAAGTTTATGAAAAAAACGTTAGCGCCTTTCTTAGAGTACTTTTATCGTTTGCCATTGATGTAGAATAACATCTTACTGTGTTTGACATAACAGAAGAATAGAACAATTGTGTACTATTAGAATCTCATTATTTACGAGTATACAAAAAAAAGAAATACTAATTAAATTATATTAAATTGCCGCAAATTCCTATGTAAAATCTTTTACTAATAATACCTATTCACATTTATGGCATTCAATTTACATGTGATGCATTTTATAACCGCTAATCGTCAACGCCACCGTAGTCCGTACATAGTATGTTAACGTTGCTACGCCGTGTAGCACCCGCAGCTCCGTAGTCCGTAGCAATGTTCTACGTGCGCGTGCTACGGTCGTTTGGCAGAGCTCATGCTCGGCACTACGTTTCATAAGAAAACTTATAAATAACATGTGGCAACAGTCAAATTACGCAGATTAAATCTATTTAACTTTTTTGTTAAATATATTACGTGCAGGCAGCCTCAAAACCGCATATTAGGTTTGGACATTATTACACTAAGGTTGGATGTGTGAAAATGCTTATTGCATAATTTTGACTATAAAATTGTCTACAATGAATGTCATGTAAATACAATATAAAGTGTATAGAATAAATGATTTAGCAGTAATAATGGAAACAAATTGTGTTTGCATTAATGCAATGCAATTAAGGACTAAAACGAGGGTATTTATTTTATAATGTATTATATAATGTAATTACAGTATATTTGTTTATAAACTATATTTTTATCGTAACTGCTATAGATTCCAGAGTATCTCAAATGCCTTTAGAAATCTTAAAACAGATATAACAAGTGACTATAAATTCTTTTTTAATCATAAATGTTAACGTAGTATTACTCAGAATCAATTAACTAATTAAAAATAACATGACTTTTCAATATTGCTCCAAAACACGTAACAGGCGTTAAAGCTGTCTTTAAATAAATAGAGTTACTCCCTACTCCACGTAAAACCGAGTAATTCCACACTACATTAAGAGATTTTCTTAACTAGATTGAAAAATTTGAATTAATATAATGCTGTATGTTATAACATTAATGATTGTGCCTAAAATCAATCCATAGTCCAAGTGAAACACGTTGCCAGCAGTAAAGTTTAGGCGATTAGTAGACACCAACTGTTTGAATGTTTGTAGAATGTTTCTCGTTACTTGATCTGTAACAATAGTAAAGGAGATGGTGAAGAATGTCATTTTGCTTCTTTATGTTATAATATCTAAACTTGAAATAAGCAGCCGCCCGGCCCAAGCAGAAATATTTTTGATAATCGAATACGTATAGAGCTCGCTGTGCACTGATGGCGTTTCTATTTATTGATTTAGAAACCAACGGCACATTTAACATTTCTACATATTATATACTGATAGTAAAGCTAAAATAGGTTTCAATCTATATCTAATAGTAAGTTGGTATGCGCAGACAACAATACAAATAATTTCAAAGTACTAAATTAATAAATTAAACTAAATTAGTAAATGTGGAAGTCTATTGAATTTGTTTGTGTGTGTATTTGTTTGTTTGGTTATAATATTTCATACAACTGTCATAGACGCGCATCGATCTTGTTACGAATTCGATTGTCAAAAATTATCCTGCTATATCCAAGGAAATTTTTAATTTTAAAATTAAAAAAAAAATAATTTCAAATTCTTCCTTTCCACCTGTCCCTATCCCACTTCACTCGGTTTAGTTTTCGACCGTCTTCCAAAAAGGAGACGGTCCTCAATTTGTCTGTATTTTTTGTTATGTATCTTCGCGATATCTCCACCAAATGTGGACCGATTTTCAAGATACTTTTCGTGTTCGATAAAGCTTATTTCAAGGGTGGTCTCATATATATTTAGTCAATATCGGATCAAGTTGGAAGTCAGTCAGTTAAGTTTTTAAACTTGCGATTATAAGTTTTAACGATCGACTGGGATTTGAACATAAGATCTTCATATTCATAGCCCATATGCGTTTATGTGCACGATAGACTAGCAATGTTGTCAGTGTTGAGATTATGTAGGAAGTGCATAGAATTATTTGCACTCCGAGTGGTATTGCTACTATTCATAGCTAGGCGTATGCCATAAGGCGGGCGACTCGTCTCACTATTTCATCGATATAATTTAAACTACTCATCTTAATTGAGGTCAGTACAATCTAATTTAACCGAAAATTTACATTAATGACTTACCACTCAGGACTCAATATTAGCACCCCTTAAAATAAGCTGATGATAGAGTGGTGTGGAAGCAGATCGTCAATGATTCCTGCTTGATTAATGATTGATGATTCATGCTTTTCAAGACGGGCTCGACCTTTATTAATGAAGACTACGAAGAAAAAGAATACTCACCACAGCGATAGTCTATAAGATGTTTTACGATTAACGTCTCTGTCTGTTTTACTCCTTTCATTAGCTGATCTTGGATGTAGCAAACCATGAAACACCAAGATAATGGAAGAAAACTTGTCATTATTAACAACCATGGATGATGACTCTGTAAATACGAGTATATTGCTGGTAAGTAATAAATTGTACTATAGTCTGTGTGAGTTTGATCAATACAATATTTACCTTATAAAAAAATTTAGCCTAAATTTAGCGGTTTAGGGCGACTTGCAGCGGTATTACTAATCTATATTTATCTTATCTCTATTTATCCTACAGCTCACTCCTACCTTTAAATCAAGATTTGGGATGAATAGAGATTTATCGCGGAGCTGCAAGTGGCCCTTAATGGTAACTATTTTGGTTTGAATATTAAATTAATTCGTAGCGTGGTTTTTTTACTCACAACAGGGATATTATGTTTTACGTTTTATGAGATACGGAATACAATAATTTGTTTTTAACACCTAAGATAGTAGTAACGAAAATACAAGAACAAATAAATGTACGAAAACATTTTTACCTGACGACAAGCAATCATAGTCACACCAACCACAGCACTAGAGAAACTTAACCAAATTACTAACACCATCTAAAAATTTAATTTATTATTCGGTTACATTGTTTTAGCTAATAATAATGTGTTATAAATGGTGTTGCAAAAAGTTGGTATATAATAACTACACTTAAAAGGATGGCCAGCAATTTAGCGGTAAAGTATAAAACTTCGCAAGGGTAATAGTTTTTGAATAATGGAAACTTGAATTTGTGATGAAAAAAGAAAGGTTTCTGGCCCATTGGGTCAGCTTCAATATATTTGCAAACAATAAGTTCAATAATTATTTTTAGCATACACAAAGCCATTCCTAATGATTTACAGGTCTCATTCCGATTTGGAAATCCCCGTGCTTAATAATTGTTTGAAAAAATTAAGTTCATTTTTTTATTTTTTAACTCTACCATTATACTTTAAATCTTTCTTCCTGTATGTGGATTTGTTATTGGTATCAAATTCTGCAACAGCCAGTATACTTGTAAAAAAACAACTTACCTGCAAACCATGGAGCTTTTCCAAATACGAGATGCATGTACTAGCATCATCATATATTTTGCATAAAGATTTTAAATCTACACAATTATTTTTGTTTTTATAGCTATATTTATAATCAGATCTGAAAAGACTACTGACAATATTTATATTATTTGTATTTTTTTCTATATTGATTATATTTTTATTGTTAAACAACAATATATCCGATAAAATCTGATTAATAATTTCTAACACAAACGATATCAAATGTAAATGTAAAGACACGTAGACAATAGTGAAAAATGTGGGCACTTTAAGCAGAACGAAAGGGGGCGCAGTGTAAATTGCTTCTAAAATTATAATAACGACAAAAATAATCAGAGCCACAGTTAAAAATACATATACTTTTAAACAAATAATTTTCTTTGATTTTTCACTCAATTTAAATTGATTAAATATGCTGTTTATAACATCGTTCAGCTGTCCATAAAGATGGTTTCCACATATTAAATTCAATACAATTATGGAAATGTTTCCTAAAAAATCATTGAAGGTTAATATTTGCGTCATACTTTTAATATTGAATTCTATCGCTAAGCTTGACGACAGAAAACACCACAATACCATAGCGACTACAAGAATCAGCGACCAAATCTTACCAAACAAATCTAAATTAGTATTTTTGACTTTAGAGATGTTTGTTAATTTTCCAATCCCAAAAACAAAACAAATAAATATCAAAATTCGTAACTTATGGTACACCATTTTGAAATGTATTACTTTTTTGTATCATATGCAGACCCGGTATTTTGTAGTTGAAAACTAACCAAATTCAGCTAGCTTCGTGAAATAATACCACACGTGTTACACTCATATTCCAAATTATGTTACCTACCACAATCCAGAAATGACAGTTATTATAATCAAATCAAAACGTAATTAATTTTCGTAATTGCGTTGTTCAACAGAAAATAATTGTCGTTCAAATCACTTTTATTATATAGGTACAATAATATAAGTCATACCAAACATGGCTTATTTTTCAAGATTTCAATTAGGACTAGTGATCAGATATCTAAAAATTTAAATAAATTTGTTGTTTGGGATTAAGTCCTTTTAGGTACTTTAAAAGAAAATCATAACATCTCTGCCATATAGGAAATATTTAGTAATATTTGTGCAATGTTACTAGACGCCGACCACCTCTAATAAGTCGGACTTGAAATTGAGGGATTCGGCTTATATTCGGCGTGGATGTCCTGTGGCTGATGATGATGATGATGATGATTTGTTGCATTAAGATAGCAGCTGGATGTTAACCACTGCGACACGCGACTGCATCGTCCCGAGTCGGTCACTCACCACGCCTAGTTGTCGCGTGACTCGCTAGCTCAAATCTGTCAGGTTTAGATCTATTCATACAAAGCTGGAAGTAGGAAGTCGCTGGAGGTAGGCCGCTTCCAACAGGTCGATCTGGAAATCTTTGGGGGAGGCCTATGTTCAGCAGTGGACGTCCTATGGCTGATGATGATGAAGATGATACAAAGCTCGCAAGCCCCTCGATTAGCTTCTTCCCTTTTTAGATTCGGAGTTTGAAGAAGCACAAATAAATAGGCTGGCATGATTCTGGTGACCACTAATAAATCCATAGTCAGAGGTCACTTGTTTTTTGGACTGCACTTTGCCGTGCCCCGTTAAGGCCGCTATCGCAACCTTAATTATTATTGAATATAGCAAGATATATTTAATTATGTTTTATTCAAATAGAATATATTTCATAATAAAATGGCGACTGTCCTCATTTCTTTTAAATTTAAAGACAGCAATTAATAATTACTCATACAATATCCTGTTTACAATAAGTATCGATGCTTTGTGTTGATCCATTTTTGGCTTATGACGGTAAAAATCCTTATCTAATCAATACGAACTCTCCAGCGATATGATATGAAACAAAAGATACAAATAAATGAACTACAACTAAAGTACTACAGTGAAGTTGTGCTGATACCTCAGTGCGAGATACTTTTCATCTTGTGACGCAAATATTTTAAATAGAAAATATGTCTGGTGAGTATTTATTTCCTTTACTATGCACTTAATCATGAGGGATGGATAAAACATTATCTATTTGTGTAAAACATCTCTCGAAAACAGCAATTGAGTTGAATTCATGTCATTGATATTATTGTACAATAAATATATATGAGTTATTTATGTATGATTTTTGTTATTCTTTTCTATCTGCCCATGCCCTATATCAATGTGGGATTATTGCAACACGCTTTTGAACATGTTGCAGAAACGATGTTTTTGCCTCACGTCAACCCGCTCTGGGAGAACCAGTAGGGTAACACTTGACACTCGATTCGACTTATTATATTCAGAATGTTATATTACTAAATGAAATCAAATCGAAGTCGAGTATCATTAGTTGCCCTACAGTCCAGAGCGAATTGTGTTAGAAAAAATACTTTGCCTACCTGGAATCAAGCCTTAGGTTTGATTATATTATGACCATATGCCCATATTTGCGATTTGGTGTTTCAGGTCCTCCGCCACCACCTGGTCCATACCCGTACCCATACCCTGGCTACCAACCACCAGCGCCGGGCGGGTTCACCTATGTGCCAGCTCCGGTGATGATGCCGATGTACCCTCCGCCGCCGATGGAGCCAGTCCCGCCGCCTCCTCAGCCTACTTACGTCACCAACTACTACTACCCGCAAGCACCACCGTCTGGTGCCCCTACTGAACCTACAGAACCACCGCAGTTTGTTGACTGTAAGTTAACTTTTAGTATGGTTTCTCAAAGGTAATGGTTAAGAATAGCTGCTGGTAAAATTACTTTTGCATGATCATCATCATCATCTGGAAATCTTTAGGGGAGGCCTATGTTCAGCAGTAGACGTCTTATGGCTGATGATGATGATGATGATCATCAGCCACAGAAAGTCCACTGATGAACATAGGCCCCCCGGATGAGATTGAAATAATAAAGGCTCTACTTAGATGAATTCATAATCTCATACGACACAAGCGAAAGTAAAACAGTGTCCAAGTTAGTTTTGACAGTTCTTACTTCACCAAAACGATGACAGCTTTCGTTTTCTCTATACAGTTATTGTTAAGTGCGTTGGAGTTTCCTCAAGTATACTAGTCAAATATACACGTAGACTAGTATAGAAAACGAAGGCTATCATCGTTTCTGTAAACTATCAAATCTCACTTTATAAACTTTTTCAAACTAAATGGCATAACTCTGAACTCTTAGGCACGATGAATCCTGAGATGAAATGCAGAATCGGTTATAGCTCAACAAAATTTTCATTAAAGGAAAAATTTAACTACTTAAATCACACATTTGCTTTGTTAGCGATTTAATGTCGGTTGCAAATATTATGATATAGAAAAAATATTAGTTCAATCTAGCCTCTGTATACTGGCATGTACTTGGCAGCTACCTACTTGTATTTAATTTTTTGTGCCACGACATTATACAGTAGTAGGATTGGTCCTCTTATTGCCAATTGATTATACATATTAACTGGATATACGATTTATTAATTTCAGCCGTAGATCCTGTGGAATGGGTATCAACAACGGCGATCAATGCATCGACGCTAACCCATCGTGCCTTTGTAGGCGGCAAAGAAGGTTGGGACGGAAGCCCGCTGTGGGTAATCAGGGCACACCACAACGGAGAGCTCATCCCCGGCAAGTTAGCCATCAAGCACAGATCTGCGTATGTAGCTCATGCAGGGAAAGAAGTACCGATTCATAACTTTGAGGTAAACATATTTAAATTAAACATTTGCAATAAATACAATATCTTTTTAATACTTTACTGTACCAACTTCTCTTTTCGACGGATTTCCAAAAAGGAGAAGGTCCTCAATTCGAATTGTTTATGTATGTTACGCGATATCTCTGCCAAATGTGGACCGATTTTCAAAATTATTATTATGTTCGATAAAGCTTATTTCAAATTTGGTCACGATCGGATCAAGTTGGAAGTCGGTCAGTTAAGTTTTTAAACTTGTGATTATTTGTATGTCATCTAAAACCCTAAACCATTAAAAGGCTAAGTTTTTTCAATGTCTAACTCATCTAGTTAATATACTACAAAAATCCACCTTATCCATCAAATACGCTATAAGTTATACCAAAGCCACACTAACACAAGATTTATGAAATACTCTTACCGGTATTGAGGTTACAGAACGTAAAAGCGACAGAACTATAGGTTTATCTTATTGATGCAAGTGGCCCCTAATCATGTTGATTTTATTATTCTATATATGTTATGTAATGAGTAAACAGACATGCAAGTGTATACAGTGTACATATCGTTGAGGTTATTTCCATCCTATGACGATGATATGCCAGTTAAGAGCCCCTCGATAAATAGATTATATGTGTAATTTTCAGGTACTATGCGCCCCCGCACACCTGTTGCGATGGATACCAGCATCCCACGGACAGGTCCCCGTAGGAGCAATCCCAGGAGGCAACTCTCACACAGGAGAAACGTTATATATTTCACGAGCTAGACAAGATAAATCAATCACACCTGGCAAGGTAAATTAAGGAAGAAAGAAATAAACTTTATTCAGCCAATGGCTCTGGTAAAAGTGAGTGGGAGAGAACAAAAAAGGCGTAGTCAAAAGTCATTACGAGCACGGCTGCACGTTGCTAAAACTAGAATACCTACCAGAATAATCTGGTGATCACCGATAAACCACAATAGTGTCTTTACCATGCTCAAATAAAAAACGAGATAGTTTCTGAAGGTCTAATAAAAATGTTTTTACGAAGGCAGATCGACAATACCACCTGATGCGATGAAGTGGTTCACCCTCAGGATTGGTGATTCAATTAGCCTGTGATGGCTTTTTGTCACAGAACTCGAAACGAAAACGTTTACCACAATAAAATTCAGCCTGTACGAGTACAGTACAGTGCTATTTTTCAGAAACTACAATGAACTAAAAAAAATATGAAAAAACTAAACTATCGTCGATTTCGAGAACCTAAGATAGAAGAAGTACTAAGAGTACTGGATAATGTTTAATTCTACCGCCAAACAGCAGCGTTCAAGTAATGTTGTGGAAGGGTTTGAAGGACATTGTAGCCAGAGCAATTTAACTGGGAATTATGAGACACAACATCTCACTTCGAGTGACGAAAGTAATGCAGTACTAATCAGTGTTTTATTATTCAAAGTACAAGTTCATAAATAGCCGTATCGCTTACCATACTTCGTTTTGATTTTTTATACTAAAAATATATAATATAATATATGTTATGATTCCAGGTACATCCCAGCCATGGCTGCGCCTACATATCGTTCGCCGGTAAAGAAATTCCCCACAAAAATTACGAAGTTCTTTGCAAAATCAATCCCTAAACACATTCCTGTTGCATGACAAATTTTTATCAAACAACGTTATCAGTCTGATATTCGTAAATGCTTTTGAAAATAAAAATCATATCATAATGATAACATACCGGAATCTGCATTTTTGATATCAAATTAATAACCCAACAGTCACGCACGTAGTCCTAACCCTGACACCATAATCATCATCATCATCATCAGCCATAGGACGTCCACTGCTGAACATAGGCCTCCCCCAAAGATTTCCAGATCGACCTGTTGGAAGCGGCCTGCATCCAGCGACACCATAATATGGCTATGCAATTAAAGCAACTTTTTGACCGTCTTCCAAAAAGGAGAACGTCCTCAATTCGTCTGTATTTTTTTTGTTAAGTATGTTACGCGATATCTCCGCCAAATGTGGACCGATTTTCAAAATTATTTTTGTGTTCGATAGAGCTGTTTTCAAGGGTGGTTCCATATAAATTTGGTCACCATCGGATTTGAAGTCGGTCCCTTAAGTTTTTAAACTTGTGATTATTACATACAAAGATCTTTTTCTAAAACTAGATTAATGACCAATACGGTGTCAATATTGAGTCTTGTATGTCGAATTGTAAGGCTCTACATTTTTCACCTATTTGCATTATAAGTGGATTCAGCGAATTACATATCTGTTTCATATTGTACAATTACACTTGTCACCTGTGTGTAAAAATAAACAATTTATCATATGTATTTTTTTTAATAAAAAATTCATCCTTCGTATTTTTCTCATTTGTTTCCTTTAAGAATAACTGTCATAAGATATACCATATTTTCATCGATATATTATTTACCTAGATGCACAGCGGGCTTAGACAAGTGGCTCATACGCTAATCGAATAGAATAGTCGAAAATAATAAATGTATGGGAATGACATACGAATACGCTATATGCGGCGTACTCTTATGTCATTCTCATACATTTATTCTATTTGACCACTCTATTCGACTAGCGTACAAGCCACTTGTCTAAACCCCCAGTTGACGGTCGGGAAATGGGACAGCAAAGAAGTGCTTAAGTACTCGTTTTGCATACCGTCGGACGCCGATAGAATTCTAAATTTCAAAATTCAAATTTGAGAACGCTTGATCATTTAGTTTAAAAAGTTACTTTATAACACATGCATAGGGTTATATTTGTGTTCATTTAATTAGAACTTACGATCTTTTTCATTGTTTTATTCCTGAGACCACTTTTTAGGAGGATATTTGCAAAGAACTGTGCATCTAGGGTATATTATATTGATGCATATTTTACACGCAATGTGGAATTTGTAATTAATTTTTGTTTTTATACATTCATCGTTATTACCTTATCTATAAATTCACTAAAAGTAATTACTGGAGGTACATAATAAGCGATGCCAAAACCCGTAATTCTACTCATAAATTATTTGATTATGAATCTCAACGTTGTACTGAAATTTTGCGACTTATTTATTTTTATGTAATTCCACTTCTATTTGTACTTTTAGTTACAAATATAAATAAAAACTTTTGCTCACGGCTCTTCCCACGTAAAAGTCTATCATGGAACATTTACTGGATAAAATATAACATATTGTGACTGTTATGCTCTAAACTAAAACCATTTAAATTATTCTGTCGATTCATTGAAGCATTATAAACCAAACATTTATTTTATAATAATACTTAGTACTTATACATCGACAGATATGGTATTTATCTATTTTTAGGCGATAATATTTTAAAAAATGTCTAAATACTAATCACTTCGAACTGATACGTAAACTAGACAGAGAGAGTCGAACCTGTTTCACAAAAATGCCGCGCATACGATTACAAATTGTTTGGTACCTACGGCCTTACAAATATCCGTTTTCAGACGTTCTTTTCTTGAAAAATATTGATATATTTATCTATTATATCTGATATTCTTATGTAGTTATATTATTGTATTGATACAGATATATTATATATATATTTATATTTTACACCTCCTTTAAATATCTTGTTCTCATATACACCTGCCTTGCCCTTTCTCTGCACCACCAAAAGGTTGACTGGTAGAGAATGCCTCTGGCATTAAGTCCGCCTGTACATATCTTTGTATGTATAAAGTGTTTAAAATAAAATAAATAAAATGAAAGTAAGAAATTTCGTTCACCGTTAAAGTAAGCGATAATTCACAATGAAAATACACTTAACATAGAAAATGTAGAAAAAACAAAAAAAGGTCGAGCGACGACCTGATAAAGGTCGCAGGAAGTCGCTGGATGCAGGCTGCTTCCAACAGGTCGTTCTGGAAATCTTTGGCCTATGTTCAGCAGTGGACGTCCTATGGCTGATGATGATGATGATAGAAAATGTCAGAAATGTATGCTCTTTTTTTGGAGTTGGTCTCGAACCTCCAACACTTGTCTTGGTAGTCAAGATATAAACTCATATCGCTGTTTCGACAGTAAAATACACAATAAATAAAACCATAATTATAATAAATAATACGTATAATTCGTAATCCTACAACATATCACTATCATCTGGCCACGTTGCCGCTGAAGTCGGAGTGATCAACGAATACTGGCTGATTATTAGGTGGGCTCCAGCTGTTGTCCGCTTGGTCCACAACATGCACCGGCTGGGTTGCCTCACCGCAACAGCAAGAACAGCACGCACCCATGGTTATTTATATCTGCAATAGCAACACTTGATTAAAACAAAAATAACGATTAATATTTTGTACTGGGTTCGACTCCCAGGTCGAGCAAAGCGATTTTTATAGTTTAATTTGCCTGGGACTGGATCCCCCAAGAGGGGTTGTTGTAAAAACTTAGTTTCTTACGACCGGCTGCCAGCTTGACGTCAAACCTATTGGAGGCTCCAGTCCAAGACAAATTGTGTTAGAAAACTTGCTTTGCCTGACCTGGGAATCGAACCCAGAACCCGTATGCGCTGCCACTAGACCGAAGAAAATACACAGAAATAAATACTAAAATAAAATGAGAATCTATTATTACCCATACCTAGTATTATGTGAAGGAATTTATACAATTATGCATTTTGAGATATAACCTTTTTAATTAAACTTTTACATATTACGTAATCAATACTTACATGTGTTTGGTAACTTATTAACAAATCTGACTAGCTCATAACAAAATCGGGTTGGCACTAGTAATAAAGTGATATATTATTTGAGTTTTGATGTCAATATAGCCATTCCTATCGCTGGCTAATGATAAGCATAGGTACTTACTCAAATATTTATCACAATGAGTCAACAAAGGCTTTTGTACATTATGTGCTTCATTGTATTATGAGATTTTAAACAGATATTTCTAAACATCTAATTTCTCTCTGCCTTGATTTATTCGGGCCTATTACCAGGGACCGTTTTCCTACTCAGACGCTTATACTTCACTAGATATTGAGTGCTCTCCACAGTAAAGAATCTCATATTTTTCTTGTTATAAACCTACTATGTGTATGTGTATAGTTGACACGTTTAAATTTCAAGTCAACAGGTTTTAGCGAATTGTGTTTTCTTCATTCTTATTGGGATAATATTTTCGATATTTCTGTTTGATTTTTAACGAGGTAAATTCAATCCAGCAATTTGAAATATTTTCACCAAAGGCGTAACATTTTAATGATAGTCTATAGTCATGGATATAAGCCAAATTAAATATTTTACATATTTTTTAGATAAATGTAACACTAGCCTAAAAAAATCATGTCAGATAATAGCAAAATATAAAGTACCTATCATTTGGAATTCTACTAATCCAACTTCTGTGTATTAATGAATAATATGAAAGATAAACACGTAAACGATGTTTATGTCATTTACATAGGTACCACTTATTATACAAGATATCTCTTTTTATAATGTTCAATCTAAAAATGTTAGATTGTTTCTATTCGTGTCGCCTTTGTATATTCTATCAGTATTCCTACTATTTAGGGCGAACTTCGACAGAGTCAGAGTAAAAAAACGAACTCAGTGAGGATTTGAAATTTTTTAATCGAACTTCGACTTAGTCATTTTTACAAGTAAAACTTTGCTAATCTGTCTATCAGTCTGGTTTTCTTGTAAATAATGACTCGGACTAAGTCGAAGTTTGATTGAAAAATTCCAAATCCTTACTGAGTTCGTTTCATTAACTTTGACTTAGTCGAAGTTCGCCCTATAGATCTCAGCCTTAGTGTTTCCTTCATTGTTTCTTCTTTTTTGCATATTCATGGTACAGAGAGTTAACAGTGCCAAGATCTCACTCAGTCTCTCACATCTCTTTACATATTGTACAATAAGTTTACTCTTCTGTAAGTGACGTCGCAAATATTTATTTGAGTGCATTCGGTATACGGGAACTTGATCGGCATTATCAGTATCGTTGAATGTTTATGGCCATTTATAAACTTATAGTCACCTCCTTGTTCAAGTAGCAGCGTATTATGACTGTGAACCGGGAGATCCTGAGTTGGGATCCCAGGTCGTGCGGGTGTTTTTCTAACACACCTTGCCCGGAATTGAACCCTTCAGAGAGAGGTTGATGTTAAACTGTCAGCCGGCCGTAAAAATGTTTTCTACAACATGTTTAACATAACATGATCCCACATTGAGGTGGGATAAGTGCATATAAAGAAAGGTGAGCTTGATAATACAGTAGAACTGATTTAAGACATTTTTATAGTAGAGACTGGCAAACGAGAATGTGGGTCACCAGGTGGTAAGTGATCTTAACCGTCCATATTATAGTGTAGACACTCATGATACCAAAAGAACTAAGGATGTGTTGTCAACCTTAAAAGAAGGAAACGGAGATCGCGAAGGGGGTATTCATCATCATCAGCCATAGGACGTCCACTGCTGAACATATGCCTCCCCCAAAGATTTCCAGATCGACCTGTTGGAAGCGGCCTGCATCCAGCGACTTCCTGCAACCTTTATCAGGTATTATGGTACAGGAACTCTCGCTTACCGAACGAAAAGCAACTGTCGTTTACGAGGGCGCGTCATACATTCATAACAAAAGAGTATTTTGTAATACGGTGACATAAATCAGTTTCCTATGATATTCTTGTCGACGTTGTAGAAGAAACTTTTCTTATCTTAATAGGGCTTGTAAAAATGCATCTAATATTACCTAATTACATTTTGAACGTGAATCATCAGTCTTCATGTATAAATAATGACATTTATAGGTAGCATAATGTAATAAAACATTCTCTCACAATAAAACGAATCATCACTAATCAGTCATTAATATAGACGTGACGTAGGTATATAATTTTTACTTAGGCAGGTTAGATTGTAAGCAGGAAGTTCATAATCCAAACCGGTTAGTCATTCAGTTAAAAAAATAAGGGAGTACTACTCTGATTTCTTAAGTTTACGCGAATATTATACATTGAAATAAAACTATAATAATTAAAACCTAATCGTGATAGAATCCGTAAAAATAGTTTTATTTCAATGAGTACTACTCTATTTGCAATTATATTTTTCCCCTTTGAGGATACATGCGTGCCCTTATTAATATTTCTGCAAGCTATTATATCGATAAATATGGAGTCTAAATAGGTATATGCCATCATGCCATTATATGCAAACATAAAACCATAATTTCTAGCTTCGTACTTTGGTAAAGTATCTACATTTCCCATATCTCATATCAGATTACATATATCCGATGCTTTATTTTGGCTAAAGTAGGTACATATTTAAATATGTTGATAGACGCCAGTAGCATGCTCAGCGAGCTTAGCCAAGTGCCTTATGCGCTAGTCGAATAGAATATATTCGAATACGCTATATATAGCGTACTCTTATGTCATTCCCATGCATTTACTTTTCTATTCGACTAGCGCATAAGCCATTTGGATAAGCCCGCAGGTAAGTCAGCGCTGCAATTCTATCTGTTGAACTCTGATAAATGTCAATCATTTAACGCCTTATCAAAAAACAAGATCAACCTCGAGTATGCCTTAGTCACCTGAGTAAAACACAATTCCTTCTTTAAGCATATTTAATTAGCCTCGCAAAAAAATTACTAAGTACGACGCGACTAGACTGTAGGTTTCGAGGTCATTTTATACCTTAATATACTGTCCTGAACTCCCAAGGGGAGCTATTGATATCCCTTTAGCATTTGCATAATAATTATCAATGCGTTCAATGTCGGACCCTTGCATTCTTAAGACTGCATTAGACCGTGGCCCACATTGTAGTATGTTTCCATCAGCAGATGACGAAATACTTGGGTTTGGTCTTAGACAACCGATGGAAGATCATGAGAGAAGTTGGAAGAAGGAGACAGGATACAAAGTTGTCCCGAATAGGTCTCCACCTCGGAGGTCTTGGTTTATTTAGGGTAGATAACGTGAGATTCTGGCACAGTTCCTCCTAGTCTGCAAAAACAAGACCGGTGACTGTGATTCAGTGAGTCCAACATCATACTGTCATTCCTGTCAGTATGACGACATCACGTGGAGGCTATAATACATAAACTTTACAGAAACAAAATAAAATAAAGGTATATGTAACAAAATAAAATATAAACATCATGACACATAAGCTCACGCCAGTAGGTAGGTACTTCTGAGTGATAGGCATAAGTGAACTAGAGATAATTATATAATACATAAATAACACCCAACAGTCACATACATAGTCCTGACCCCACAATAAGATCGAGCATTATGTTGTGGGTATCCGGAGCTACGAGACACTTTCGGTCTCACAACACCCAGATCCGAAACAAATATCTGTAGGCCATACAAATATTTGTCTCGGTGCGGGGATCGAACCCGCGGCCTCTCGCTTCACAGCCGGCTACTCGCCCGCTGCGCCACGGAGGTTGCTAAAACACCCAATAGGCAATACTTATTTCGCCGAGCTTATTTCTGTTGCAGGTGTGATGTGGGGAGAGCCTATCGCAATATCAGGCACAAATTCCAGACTCGTGGTCGATACTGAGCAGAAAAAACCAACATCACTTTACCCGATCAAGATCCGAGCCCTCAGAATGATAGTCAAACCACGTAAAATCGAAATAAAACATATAGTAGGTACCTATGTTTCCGTCTTTTCAACCTGGTTATTTTTCAAGAAACTTATTGTCTCTATTTTATAATTCAGATAACGGGAAGGTTTATCATAATTGAACGCTTCACGATAAATCATTAATTATTATTTTATATTTATTTTTCATATCAGTTATTTATCTTAATCATGATATATAGTGATGATACCAACAAAACTGATATAAAATGTTTCTAAGTAATACTAATTATATAGATACAGTTTTATTTACTGATAGTTTTCTTAATACGAGCACAGTGTGCGTCGGAGCGGAAAATTCTATAGTCGAAGTGATAACGTAGAACAAGCAACCACGATTTAAATCCAAGTTAATAAATAGTAATATCCTATATCCTACACTATCGTTTATAATAAAGTGTTGTATAAAATATATCCTATTTACACCACTCCCGACTATTTTCGTTGTAATAACTCGATTGTTTCAAAAAATTTCACCACGTGACTAAATTGTCAAGGGCCACACAGTTTACGACGTTTAAGGTCCAAAACATAGCTTCAAAATATCACATCATGCATTAAAATTAAACGAAACAAGGAAGTTCATGTCGAAGAACATTTCATGCATTTCATTACTACTGATATTTTATTGATAAGTTATAGGTACTATGTAATGCCGTTCCTAATTTTAGTTGTTCCGTAATTTCACGATAAAGTATATAGCAGTTCATAGAAAAAATCTACAATCATAATTTCATACATGCAGTGCTTCTGTGAATCATCAGCCTCAGGACGTCCACTGTTGGACATAGGCCTCCCACTAAGATTTCCAGATCAGCCTGCATCCAACGACCAGCAATACCAGCGCGGCGTTGGACGTCCACCTGCTAGGTGACCTATTATAAGACAAAACAGTTGGTATACTGCTGCATCTAGCTACCAACATAAACACAGCTATATGCATATATTAGCCATGATTATTTTAACACATACCTAGAAAAATCGGGTCCGATCCCCGCAACGGTCAGAGTGATATTGGATTTTTCTATATCAGCCGTCTGGAATTTGTGACGGATATGGCGATAGGTTTGCCCCCTATCACATCTGGGGCTGAACTAAGCTCGGCGAAATCTGTGTGTTCTAGTTCGCTTGTGCACCTCTGCCTACCCCTTGGAGGATACTATGTTATACCTTGAAAAACTACACTGTAGGTACAATGATCAATATCATGCATAAACTGGAATTATCAGGAGGAGGAAGCATTAAACAGTATAAAACATAACTTTATTATAAAAATGGTTCCGAAATTTATATGCAATTTATTTAGTACACATAAATTAACTTACTATTATTTTTTAAATACACCATTGTATTTGTATTATTGATGTTAACAATGAATTTACATTCATAAATAAACTTATGATAGCTTTTTTTAAGCAAATTAAACAGCAGTTAACGCTTGGTTTTGCAGTCTTCAACGAACACTTTAAATATTACATACATTATAATAATTAAATTATATAATTTTTAGAAAATATAATATACCTACAAATAGTCCCATTTTGTCTTCGTTGTGTTAATATAAGATAATTTATTTTGCCAACATTTTATTTACCAAATCAATCATTCCTTTTCTCATATTAACATTTTCCTTATGATGGACACACAGTAGGTAGGTAGCTAAACAGTTACAGCCAAAGTGATTACTTATATTTATTTATTCTTTATTATGTATGTTATATAATTGTGTACACAATTTAGTAACCCATTATATTCACAATTATTATCTCTATAAATACGTACTAAGTATTACTTCAAACCAGGCCTGTTATGTAACAGGAATGAAATAATACAGTGAATAAGGAGGAAGATATACTATGAAGCTTTGGTCATAAATGACACAAATTCACATATACTAACTAATCACCTTCTCTTTCACATACGTTAACCCCCAGTTTCTTCATCGAAAGCAAAAGTCAAAGTATAAAATAATAGTAACGTCTGATTTTGACACTTCACAATTTTGACTGTTGCTTTTATCATTTCCTTTGCCTCTAGTAAAGTAAAAGATATTGTTTTGCACTTTAGCTTATTATTACTTTAGCTGTACATGGTTAAATCTAGGAGTAAATGCAACTCCACCAAAAAGGTTGCTTTGTAAAATTATACATTTTCAAATATTATCAACTTTGTCTTGGAGGTAATGACACTTTAGACTTTGCACTGATAAAGAATTGTTATTTGTAATGCAGCTAAGTACTATCTATATGGCGGAGGAGGCTGGTTGATGATGACAGGGGCGTGTGGCGGGGGCGGCGGGTGGTGGTGATGAATGACGGTCGTCTGGTTTGGAGGGTCAGCACAACAGTCGCAGCATAGGCATGGAATGCAGCAGCAACAGCACGGCCGGCACGAGATGTTGCAGCCCATCCTGAAATTAATAACATTTTCGTCATATACTCGTAATATAATAATAATATTAGCCCTGTAACATTACTTTCCCACTCTGGGCTCGGGCCTCCTCATCTAATGAGAGGCGTTAGGCGTTAGTCTACCACGCTGGCCTAATGCGGGTTTGTAGATTCCACATACCTTCTAAATTCATGTGAAGAAATTCTCGAGTATGTAGATTTCCTCCATTATAATACATTTTATTTTGCCAGAGACATGAGATGAATAGCACCATTTAAAGTTCGGGCTTCGAAACTTCGGCGAAACAAAAAAAAATGTACGAGTACGTGATACAGTCTCATAGCAACTGATAATAGATATAATCATTCAATCAATAAAGTTCGTAATGAAAACGGAAGTATTTTTTAAGACATTGAGTCATGACACTGAGTCACCTGCTCATATTGATAGGAACAATGTCGTCAAAACTTTACTTATCGAATGTTGTCAAGATGCCCCTTTCGTCGAGTACTAAATATTACACCTTACACCTAGATATTGACGATAGAGTTGATAACAGTACCACTAGAATAAGCTATTTCGACAGATCTCACTTTTCGCTCATCACTTTTCACAATAGTTTATTTTAGTTCGTTGTAGTTTGAGTAACTGGTGCTGCTAGTCAAATGTATGGAGAAAACGAAAACTATGGTAATTTTGTAAATCTAATCTAATCTTGTACTAAGGGCCCAGGGCAAGTGTTCGATTTTATTATACTATATCGTCGATATAGTCATAAGTCAATGATACACGAATGGTCTTAATTTATCGGTCAATTGTTTCGCGAAGTGTCAATTAAATTAACATGACTCGCTATGGACGTGTTAATGAATGCAAGGTCTGGACATCTTCATAACACTGGCTCTAACATTGCCCAGCCCTCTACTTTGTTACTCTACTATGAAAACCAATGAGTGGAATTAGGACACTGTTTCTGGAGCAATACCTTAATAACAGCAACTAGTAAAAAAGTATTTTAAGCAACAAATTTACTACTTTTCTTCATAAAATATACATCTGAGGACCACACAGACTTATGAATAATGGAAAGCAATAAATAATAATAACGGTCGTCCATTACAAACTCACCTTTACGAAACTAATATTTTTTCATCTAAACATTGGCTGATTGGGAGGGTATCCTGGATAACCCTGATTATGCGGAGGATATCCTGGGTATGTGGGGTGGCCTCCGTCAGGTGGCGGGTACGGGTACCCCGGCGGCGGCGGCGGCGGCTGTTCAATAACTACCGGTGGATGGTGGATGTGAATCGTCTGGGGCGGCTGTTGCTGTTGCTGCTGGCCGCATGCGTTAGGGCACAGGCAAGGTATCAGACAGCAAGCACTCAACGCCAAACAGCAAGGGTTCACACATAAGTCGCAATCCCCGCAGTCGAATGAAAAACACAGCCCCATTCTCTGGATTCACTTATATCAACTAAAATCGATAAAACGATAAAAGTTATACCTGTGACTTTATCTCATAATAAATAACAGGTTCTGTCGAAAAATCACCTCTAAATATATGGAACAAGCGTTGTAATTGTATGATTCCTTCGTTTTCAAAATGGCGGAATTTTATCATTTGAGTGTTATCATTTGCGGACGAACTTTATCTACTGATAATATAATAATGAATTTGTACCTGTAATGTATTCTTACTATAGTTATGTTTGAAATATTTAAGTATTTAGCTGGAAGTTCTCGTCATAATCCTTAAAATGTGTCATCTAAATTGTTTCAAATAAATTGCTAATGCTATCGTAGATTCCTAGGGGAAGTTGATGACAGGTCATACTTGAATCATGTGTTGCGCGGTGCACCGGCCGCAGTGGAGTGGGATCACGGACGTGCATAGGAATTTAGATTGGGATATACAAAAAAAACATATAAATAATTGCTATTCCTGCATCAACATCATCACTGTCATCATAATCATTATCCCTGTATCGATATAAGCTGAGCTCGGCGATTTTTAATGTTTGTGATTTTTTATTGAATTAGCAAGTTACCAAGGTACTGGGTGTACAGTGTCTTGGTGTCTGTATGGAATGCACGCCACTGCGTAGGATAAGGGCAAGTCGAAGAAGTAGAGCAACTTTAACGCTATCAATGTAACCAAATATTACGAAAGCAACACTGCTGGAACAAATACAATGGAAAAATTTTGCTGCCTTCACAATGGCCATGATGAATTATTGAAGCGCAAATGATTTTGTGATCAAATGTACTTACATTTTGTTTGTAGAGAACTTGTATAAGGTTGCACAAGCACCCATAAAATATATACCTATTATAATGTACGTACTATACTCAGTATATATCTATTATCCAATTTTCCTTTCAACGTCTTACTCATGAGTTGCGATACGTGGCTATTTTTGAATATATTTGAAATTTTCCTACGAAAGTATGTAACCACGGTCCACAATACATTGCGTGTGAAATTGAATTTATTTATACTGTAAAACTAGGTAGCCTGTCTGACTCACCAGGGTAACAAACTCCCTACACGCTACGAAATGAAATATAATAGATATATTAATTACATTAGAGTTTAGACTTAATCACATGATTCTTTACTATGTAAAAATGTTAGCAATTATTTACCAATTAACATTTTATTTCCATTAATATAATGAACATTATGACATCATCGTAATTGTTTAATTAATGACCATTCCATTTAAATTAACCCAGACAATGTATGGACGTATTAACACAAAATAGGTAGGTACTAGCCCTTGGTTCATGGTAAGTACTAGGTGCTCAGATTAGATGTTGCGAAACATGACGCGATACCATATTTATGAGGATAACTCGTGTCCCAAGCCTTTACTGAATTATAGGGATTATAGATTATAGGTAATATCTGTGTCTAGTCACCTTCTTGGTCTAGTGGCAGCATGTATGGGCTGTGAACCGGGAGGTCTTGGGTTGGATTCCCAGGTCGCGCAAAGCAAATTTTCTAATTTAATTTGCCCGGGACTGGATCCCTCAAAAGGGGTTGACGTCAGACAGGCGACCGGTCGTAAAAAATAAGCCAAATCCAATCAGCAACATGCTTGAAAAAGTGTGTTTGCCCTACATTCAGGTGGGATAAGGGCAGGTAGAAAGAAATAGGTAATATCTGTGTCGGTATCTGAAAAATCAACAGATGCAATTTTTATGCCATTTCTCATGATTCAGAACTATATGTTGAGCAACAAATTGTTCGTCAATCATTGCATAATGAATACGTGTATTTATTTATATTATTTATTCAGCTTATGGATATATTTTTATTTTCTGAACACGCAAAAGTTATTTAATATTACTATCTGACTATGCACTTCAGTAAAAAATATAACTACTTACTAACTTCGTTAATTTCGATAAATACATATATTTAATCAAATAAATGAACTCCTTTTTATTAAAATATCTAATTAAATTTGAACAAACTAATGAGATTAGGTCGATATCACCTGAATTGCTTTCACCTTCATGATAACACAAGCTTAAATCAAGTTAAATCACACAAACACAAGCATCACATGACATTCTCATTATTATTTAAATTAATGGACGACCGACAATGTGTTAGTTAATGTAAGCAAATATTAGTTGCTGCCACCTGTTGTTGAAAATATAATTTCATCTACATAATTAGCAAAGTATCTTACCTGGAGTCCCGTGTCCAAGATATTTAATAATTTAAAAATACCACAAACAAGCTTCTCAACAAAACATCTTAAGGAAAATGACAAAACAACATCGAATGAACCAATTCGTTAGTTTGTTGTGGTTTGTCACGCCGCGCGGCGCTGCGCTACCGCGCTGTGAAAAACTGCGATGACGTGAACGCCTGCGCATTGCTTCTACGGCGGTATCTGCTATTCTTCTCCAACACAAAGCATTGAACCTAAGTGAAAGGGAGACAAACTCACCTCAATAGAAGGATTCGAAGACACGTCATCGAGGAAAATGTGAATAGTACGACATGCTTTATTGTTAGCAAGGCACTTTTAAGGGGGAAACCATCGATATAGGTACTATTTCTTGGAAAAACAATCTTTAAACAATCGTGACTCACCGTTTTTAAAATCTAGTTCACTTTGGAATCAAGGTTTGGTTTATGAAATGTATTGTACCTAGGCCGTAATCCTGGTTAATTATATCGATTACATGGTATCTACTATCTACAAACACAGAGACTTTCCACAGAGGTTAGTGTGACGTATAGACCTGCCTGTTGATATAGAAAAAGTAATTTTCTAAAATATCTGCTTTAAACCGAGATGTGCTGGAAGTCAAGGTTTCATTATATTAGTCACAACTATTAACCTCTCACCATTGGGGCCGAGTTTGAAGTTTGCGTCAAGAGTTCATTCAAGCAGAACGAAAACGGAAGATAGTGCAGGCTCATGGTTAACGATAGCAAGGCTAATATTGTCATTGTTGTTTGACATTCATGGATATTTTTTATTACCTAATATGATTTATTGCCGATAATATTTTTAACATTGAACTCTTATTTTTACCATACGCATATAAGCTAATGCTGAAAATGCACAAAATTATGAGTGTAATCACAAAACGAATTTAATTAAAATTGAATCTTAACTCAACCGATAGAGGCACAATTTTCTTTACTAGCTCATAATCTCCAACATAAAAATCACGTAGATATGGCAGTATAATCCTATAATCTAGAAATCTTATCATAAGCACATCGACGTCACACTCAATCAATGCCAAAGTGAGACGGGAGCTCACTCTGGTCTAATAAACGAAACACGCACATAATAAAAATGAAAAAATAATAACAAAGTGATGGGTAGTGATGATTATTCTGTGGTCGCGCTCGCGGAAACAACAAGACCCTTTGTAAAATCAGTGAAATCCGAAGAACGCAATCGATATGCGAAGAAAAAATATAGAAAACGACAAATCAAAGACGATGATGAAAAGGAAGAAGAGATACTTTTCCAAAGATTGACATGTTCGCAGCCGTCGTTAAGTTCATTAGCCAAATTGCGAAATGGATTGCGAAGACTAAACTGCTTTAAGACTACAGAAAAAGAAGAGGAGATGCCAATGATGGAAGTTTCAAGACACAAAAGCATCGATATCGGCGTTGGTCTCGCACGACGAGTTTCTCTTTTCCTCTTTACGAAAAGAACAGTGTGTGTACATCCTTACCATCCCTTCACTCCAGAACAAACCACAAGGAAAATCTACATTATGACTGATGAAAAGGAATCAACAAAACGATAGAAAAATTAAGTGTAACTGGACAATAAAACTTGATATTTGTTAAAAGGTTCAGGATATCAGTCAAGTTGTGCTGGATAGTGAAAAATGCGTTACAACTGCAGTAAAACATAATGGAACTGAAGGCTGATGGAAACACTGACTTTAGAAGAAGGAACATTCGAAGTAACGAAGTTGTTAAAAATAAAAAATAATGTATGTATTTATGAATTATGTAGCTACACGATGCCAGAATTTGGCGATGGTACGGTTTTTGATTCCTAACTAGATATATTATTTTTTACATTATACCATTTGGTTATAATTGTACTTATCTAAGCGTCTAGGCCAAAAAGTGTAAAGTAATGGGCTGTATTCAAAAGGATATAGTGAATATTATACGTAGTAAAATATTAAATTGTTTTTATAACAGCTAACGACACACCTGCGGCCCCAGCAGGAAAATTACTGACAATCGTAAATGTTTTCGAGCTAGATGCGCGTCTATGAAATTTGTATGAAATATTAACCAAACTGATGGCTGATGGTTTATAATACACCCACGATACTATAATAATCATGGCATTCATTGCCACCCTTAGGGAATACGTGTTCGGAAGAGGAAGAGGGATTCAGGCCACCGGAAATCTCACTCACCGAACGAAACGTAGCAGCAAGCTGTAATTTCAATTTCTTGTTCTTGGATTTCTGTTTCCGAAGTTTTATATGTATTACGACAATGGCGGATTTGCAGTATAGGCTGCCCTAGGCCAAGTACTAGCTGCGGGCAATTTCTTATTTTTGACCGACTCCAAAAAAGGAGGAGTTCATAATTTTTCTGTATATAATTTATATGACTGCCTCGGTGGCGTGGTGGTATTTCGGTACGACTACGGAACTGAGGTCTCGGGTTCGATCCCCAGGTCGGGCAAAGTGATATTGGATTTCTCCATATCAGCCCGGAGTCTGGAATTTGTGCCCGATATGGCGATAGGCTCGCCCCCTATCACATCTGGGACGGAACTAAGCTCGGCGAAGTGTGGGTGTACTAGTTCACTAGTGCGCCTCTGTCTACCCCTTCGGGGATACAGGCGTGAGCTTATGTTATGTTATGTTATAATTTATATAAAAAATAATTGTTTATGTATGTTCGTCCACCGATCACATGATCTAGTGGCAGTCCATATTGGCTCTGGACCGTGAGGTTTTAAGTCCGATTTGTAGTTTCGTATTTGGATGCCCTTATATAGCCGCCTTATGGCCGGGCCTAGTCGGCCTTAGGGAAAATCCGCATCTGATCTACCTACTTTTGTACCTTAAAAACGCAGTAGGTAGTGTTTATTCATTCAAAATAAATAATTTATTGATGTGTTTATACAAATAAAAAAATAATTAGGAACATCTTATGAACCATTTACGAAAGCATTTAGTTTTGTTATTATAATAATTATGTACCTATGGATAGGTAGTCTATAAGATCTCACTTAGTGCAATCTACATGTTGCTTGCGTATATTTTATTCCAACATTTAATTACCTATTTGAATTGATAAACTAATTATCGAAACAAACAAGTTTCACTAATCAATAATTCAAGAACCTTTAATCTCATTAAAATACACAATAAGTAGGTACACACGCATAACTTAGGTATAGGTACTTTTCTGTGGAAATATTTTAAATTCTTTCTTTTTACCTGACCTCATCCCACCCTAATGTGCGGTAGGCGCAACATACTTTTTCAAGCATGTTGCAGATAAATTAACTTAGTTTTTACGACCGGCTGCCTGCCTGACGTCAACCCCCTCCGAGGGATGCGGTCGGCAAATCTCTTTGCCCGATCTGGGAATTGAACCCAGGACTTCCCGCTCCACAGCCCATATATGCTGCTTCTAGACCAAGGAAGCGACTATTTTAAATTAAACTATAGATGTATTTATTTTATCATTGGGAATTTATGTGTAACGAGTACACTAATTGTAAAATAAAGTGACCAAATTTATTGTATGTAACTCCATAGCTTCGTGTTAATTAACACTTCTTAAATTAAATAACGTCGCGCTCTTGGTATAGTGGCAGCATATAGGAGCCGTGACCGGGAGATTCTGTGTTCAAATCCTAAGGCGGGCAAACGTTTTTTCTAATTTGATTTGCCCGAGACTATATACCCCAGACGGGGGTTGACGTCAGACAGACAGCCAATCGTAAAAAGAAAGCCAAATCATTACTGCAACATGCTTGAAAAAGTATGTTGCGCTAACCCCACATGAAAGTGGGATAAGGGCAGGTAGAAAGAAATAAAATACACGAACGAGACAAAAATAACATCACCTGTAAACCGTAAAGTAAGTCCCTAAACTGCTGTGACTTACAAGCTCACAACACTTGCATTGTAAAAACTGTAACTACAAGATCTAATAATGGCCTTCGTTAAAGAATATAACTCTTTCGAGTCGAGACCGATATAACTAACCAAGGACCTATGAGGATTGAACAAGATTAATAATTTAGAACATACATACATAAGCTCACGCCTGTATTCCCGAAGGGGTAGGCAGAGGCGCACTAGCGAACTAGAACACCCACATTTCGCCGAGCTTATTTCGGTCCCAGATGTGATAGGGGGCGAGCCTATCGCCATATCGGGTACAAATTCCAGACTCTGCTATAAATTAGTGAGATGTTAAGTATCTTGGGAGATTCCAGACGATCAGCATCAGCTTCCAGACGTTCAAGTCTACCTTATAATAAATAATAGAAGTGCTAGGATACTAAATTCCGGATCTGAGAGAAGAATAAATTCGAATCCCAAAAGAGCTGATGATCTTCAAATGACTGAACAGACTTTCTTGAAATATGGCTTATCTGGCTCCTCATCAAGTAGTCTGTCAAACAAAAAAGTATTGGATAAAAAGTTCGTCGAACCGTTTAGGAGATAAGATGCCACAGACAGATACATACGTTAAACGTATAACATCCCTCCTTTTGGGTCGGGGGTAAAAATCTAGGATTCACCAACAGTGGAAAGATATTCATTAAATATTACCCATCACCGACATGATTAAGCGTAATGACTGGAAAATTATTATTAACGTTTACTTAATACTGCCTCGGTGGCGTGGTGGTATTTCGGTACGACGACGGTTCTGAGATCTCGGGTTCGATCCCCGGGTCGGGCAAAGTGACATTGGATTTTTCCATGTCAGCCCGAAGTCTGGAATTTGTGCCCGATATGGCGATAGGCTCGCCCCCTATCACATCTGGGACCGAAATAAGCTCGGCGAAATGTGGGTGTTCTAGTTCGCTAGTGCGCCTCTGCCTACCCCTTCGGGGATACAGGCGTGAGCTTATGTTATATATGATGTTAACACTCGAAATTGCAAAGACAAGATTTCCCGAAAATCAACTCTGAGATTGTTAATAGTTTTGATAGCCTCCGAGGCGTAGCGGGCGGGTGCGGCCTGTGAAGCGAGAAGCCGAGAGTTCGATTCTCTTACCAAACAAATGTTTATGGGACCCAAAGTATTTGTTTTGGGCCTGTTGTAAGACCGAAAGTCTCTCATAGCTTTTTATATCCACGGGGAAACGATACAAGTGATATCTAACGTGGGGTCAGCACTTGGTGTGTGACTGTTGGGTGAATTTATTTATTTTTTATTTCAAATTTTATGCGTGAGTTTTCAATTTTGGATTTAAGATAAAATAATCACAAGTTTAAAAACTTAACAGACCGACTCAAATCCGATCGTGACCAAATTTATATAGGACCACCCTTGAAATCTGCTCTATCGGACACAAAAATAATTTTGAAAATAGGTTTTTTTAACATTTAGCGGAGATATGACGTAACATACATAAAAAAATACAGGCGAATTGAGGACCTTCTCCATTTTGGAAGTCGATCGAAAATAGGTTAGGTACTTTTATAGCGTATACCACAGATAATATGTGATTCAATCTAAGGACCCATTCACAAACCGCGATATGAAGGTACCACCTACCTACCACTACCACTATATAAATAATATGGAGGTTTTGGGTTTAATTTCATCATATTTAATAGGTTATTGTCACTAAATGATGAATGATGAGAGAATAAAGATAAAATAATTAATTATAACAATATGATATCACGTTTTCACCGAATGTAGTGATATAAGAAACATGTGATCGATTTATCGAAGAACGGTGATAGGCGCCAAGGAACTGAATACTTTTTTTACTGCAGTATGGCATTAAGTGAAAGTAAGTGATCTCCATTCTTATGGATTATGATTTGTACTGGAGAACCACCCATGGACACCATGGCCAAAGATAAGATATAGGTAATCATGGACCTAATCGTCAATTTTATTGTCCATGATCCTTGGTCATGCAATGATCCATGGTATGTGTTACTGATATCAGAATTGGGTACTTAACTATGTTTGATTATATTTAATAGCAAATAAAACGAAAAAGAAACCCTTCTCTGAAAACTGCATCTAGAGGTAAATTCGTCGCATCCTCCACAGCACGAATGGCTCGACCGGTTTGATACCAATGTGTCACAGAAAACCGACGTAAAGTGGCACCTTGCTGTCGCATTTCATTCGGCGAGTCCGTTTCCGTTCGATTTCCGGTGCCCCATTTCCCTCCCTCCCTTTCCCAAACGCGTTTCCCTCCTCGTCCATTCTGTCCCTTTAGGTTGGCAACGCACTCATGATTATTTTTGTGTCTATGGGCGGTGGAGATCACTTACCATTAGGTGACCCATCTGCTCGTTTGCCAATCTTTGCTATAAAAAAGTATGCGGAAAAACACGAGCCATGTATGTAAAAGAAAAGCAAACACAGTTAATCAATTAGCATTGAGCATTTATTTTGGAATTAAATCATGTAAAACCTAACAAACAATACCTATTATTATATAACAGGTAACGGAGAGTAAGTACACATAAAGTAATAGTTCGAGTTATAGACAAATCACATACACAGATAAAAAATAATATCACAGCAAACTCAACCAAAGTTAAGACGTCTTTAGTCTTTACCATAGATGACTACTCTTAATCCCAACAGATAATCAGAATTATATACGGAATACATTTTGCATTAGACATGCGAGATACCCTTATTTAAAAAAAAGGATTCCACGCATTTGCGATAATTGGGTACTTGACTATGTTTGATTTTATACACATTTTTATGTGTACTAGGAAATTAAACAAAAAAGAAACTCTTCTGTAAAATCTGCATCGAAATTAGTTGAAAAATGAGTCAGTAATTCATATTTTAAATTCTGCAATGAGCAAGAGTGGGGACGTAGTGGGGATATCTTGCTATCCCTTTCTAACGCACGTACCGTTATGGCCCTGACGTGATTTTACTGATACTTCTCTTTTCCGCAATTTGAAGGTTACACTAAATTTTAAATGCTTATAACTTTGTTATTTTTGAGAATATTTCAATAATTCTTTCAGTGCTATATTTTAGATCGCGTAAATTACATTTAAATTAATAAACAATTAGTCAAGAACCCAATTCGGGCAATGTCAAGTTTAAATCGCACCGCGGTTTAAATTACAGAAAATAGTTTATTATCGACTATGAAAAGAGATAAATATAAATTATCCAACAATGCGATAAGAAACCGCCTTATACATACTAGTTACCAGTAATAAGCTGCGAAGTAAGCTTACTCTAGTTTCCAAGTTATCTAAGCAGTACCGTGAGTTAGGTTACCTACTCATTAGTTGTCGAAGTCAATATAAGCTGGCAGAAATCGTGTTATATAATCTTTTTGGAATAATACTAATAAATAATAATAATAATCTTAAACCGTGATATTACAATTGATTATAAAGAATGGCATAAACTACTTCCTTATACTTCTCTATAACTATGATTTTTTTAATAGCCCTGTAATATTACTGTCCCACTACTGGGCACGGGCCTCCTCTACTAATGAGAGGGATTAGGCCTTATGCGGGTTGGTGTGTAACTATGTATATTATTTGTTAATGCCAAGGGCAATGTTCTACCGTACCCACATTAGGCTACAACCATATCTGAATATAATCTATGGGTGCCTCTGTCAAATATGTCCGTAACTAGCCAGGTAATTTAAAAGTTTTTGTGCTTATGACTGTAAAATAAACTGTAAATATAAAATAACCTTTACATAAATACATTTTATAAACTATAAAATTATTAAAAATACATTTCGTTAAAATTAAAATACTGGTTTCTGGTATAAATGAATGGGCAATTTCAAAAAGGACACATGGAAAATTTTAAATGTTAAGAAAATACGAATTATTTTTTATAGAGTACCTAGCGTACAATACATTATTTATATTTCTTTACAATTTAGGGTTAATAAGCAATCCAGAATTACAATTTTGTTTATAGATATATTATATGCTTGTAGATTATTTATATTTTGAGATGTGGCCCTTTCGAAATTGCCCATTGAGTTATAACAATATTGTAGAAATATCTATCACTGTATTCACAATAAAATAAAAAAACTGTTTCCTCAAAAAAAGTACTTGTATCTCAGGTAAAGAGCTGAGATCCTTTGTAACCTACATTAATGGACAGAAGACCCAACTAACGATATAAATACGAATAAGCAGATCTCGAAAATTAGCCAATAAAAACGTTTGAACATAACGCCTTCAAAAGGCTGGTATGATTCTGGTAAACATCGGCTGCTGTTTTTTTTTTAATTACACTGCGTAATCTTAGTGTGGGGTCAGTACCAGTTTATTTTGACAGTTCTCGATTGTCGAAATCGACGATAGTTTGCGTTTTGTCCATACATTTGACTAGCAGCGCCACTTTATAACGAACTAAAAAATGTATGGGAAAATGTAAACTATATTCGATTTCGAGAATCGAAAAAAACTCGTACTAAGGGTACAGGGGGGTTACCACCACCTCTTATAGCAGTATTATAGTCTTACTACGTTTTTTGTACGGGAATCGGTACAAGTAAGATTATAATAATATTGCTATAGGAGGTGGTGGTAACCCCTCAGGACTATATATGCGACTGTTCGCTGTTGTTGTCCCCAGTTTTATTTATTTGCATAATAACATTGCGAACAGTCAAACGTCTTTAGCACATAAGTCCAGAACCATGAATTTGCAACCATCTATTAAATTACAGTATCTCGACCAACCGATAACTTCATTATAATATGCAGTGACATAAGCTTAAAAATGCTTTTCTATTATTCTTATGTGTATTATATGGTGAAAGATAGTGCCAGTTGTATGAAAGATCCCTTATTACTTACTGGTAGCTTGTCTAAATGCTAATACTTGATATTCATTTATTAAGTATCATTCAAATACTGCATGTAATGGAGTGCTCATGTTTTTAACTAACTAATTTGTGTACTAAGTACAATCTACTTATGGGCAAGGTTTCTGCTTTTTTGAGATGCTGCTTCTATAGCAGCTATCATTGTAGCTCTGGAAAAAAAAATATTTTTTACTAAGACAATTGTCAAAAAGTGAGTTGTACCGAGTGCCAACTCCACATTAAGGTGAGATAAGGGCAGGTGGAAAGAAAGGTCAATATCCCAAAAATTTAAACATTACTCAATTGAGTATTTGTATTTTAGTATTTGGGATATTAACCTTTCTGTCTACCTGCCCTTATCTGACCTTAATGTGGGGTCGGCACTCGGTACAACTCACTTTTTCAAGCATGTCGCAGAAACGATTTAGCTTAGTTTTTACAACCTTCCGCCAGCTTGAAGTCAACCCCCTCTGAGATCCAGTTCCGGGCAAATTGAAACTAGAAATTCGCTTTGCCCGACCTGGGAATCAAACCCAGGACCTCCTGGTTCACAGCACATATATGCTGCCACTAGATCAAGGAGACAACTTTTCACTATGATTTGACCATCCAAAATAATATGCAAGGTAATTGATAGTCAATTAAATACCTCTATTAAATAAAATATTTTTTTTGAGTATTTTTTAAGGCGTAGTTGTATTTCGGTACGACTAACATCCTGAGGTCTCGGGTTCTATCCCCGGGTCGGGCAAAGTGCTATTGGATTTTTTCAATATCAGCACGGAGTCTGAAATTTGGACCCAATATGGCGATAGACTCGCCCTCTATCAGATCTGGGATGGAACTAAGCTCGGCGAAATGTGGGTGTTCTAGTTTGATAATGCGCCTCTGCCTACCATAATAGTATGAATTTACAGGTTGTTTGTTAAGTTTTAATAATAGCTGTAAATAGCTTATTTGCTAAAAAAAAACTACATTAATATCATACCTAAGCCTTCCATTTTCAAGTTCCGTGACACCACATATAGTAGAGCCCCCTGGTGAACAGACTTCGTTTTTGAGTAGCCCGGGGTGTTTCCCAGACTGCAACACCATTTGACCACTCCCCACTACCACTTGCGATGCATAACGTAAAGCCATCGCTCTGGGAACACCTTGCTTCACAGCACCGTCTGCTAATGCTTCTATCACAATGTACATCTGGAATTGGAGGAAATAGTACTTATTACTGTCAAGTGTCACCTTAAATATACAGGCACTAGCGTGCAGTTCATATAGACAAAACACACTGTCCACCCTGACAATTTGCTATATACAAAAATCTTGACCAAAAACAATGTTTAAAATGCTTATACATATTTTAAATCAAAATGGGGATGTATTATGATAGTAAACGTGATGTAAGAGTTGAAGAACATAATTTTGCATGTTTTTGTATTGGAATGCCAGTGTATGTCACTGTATACAGGGCATCCCATGGTTATGCCCTATGAAAGGAAAGTACCTTAAATATTATAGATAGAATAATTTACTGTAAGAAGACATCATTACGATTTTATATTATAATTATAATATATATATCGGCGCAAAATAGCAAGCTTATTTAAAAAGCCGTTGTTATTTCACGTTATTAATTTATTTTACAATTGTTAAACTGCTGAAACCTTAAAAGATTCTAAAAAGTTAAAATAATCGTTATAATTATTTCTTTGCCATTCGATATTCGGTATCGAGTAGGTAGTTGCAAATATTACACCCTATAAAAGGAGTGTTCAGAGCAGATTCGACACAGTCGTGCTCCGGCACTCGGACTGTCCACATCCCTAACTAGATGGTGCTACTAAGTACCGTTAATAAAGGGAGTTTGTGAATTTCAGTGTTCACTATTGATAAATAAGATGAGCAATCATCTTATTGTCAAAATTGACGTCAGCCATGCTGAGGTCACCGTTTTTTTAAAAACAACGTCAGCGTTGGCCATCCGACATCAGAAGTGGGATCACAATCCCACTCACTTAACTTGAACCTTTCCGCCCTGATAATCGATACTTTAAATCCCACGGATACTTTCAATCCGACTGATATTTCAATTTTCAATCCGACTGATATTTCAATCCGACTGATGTTTCAATCCGACTGATGTTTCAATCCGACTGATGTTTCAATCCGACTGATGTTTCAATCCGACTGATATTTCAATCCGACTGATACTTTCAATCCGAGATACTTTCAGTTCGATCGATACTTTCGAACTAGTTTTTCAGTGCCTTTGTGGACCACGGTCAATAATAAAGGCCCAGGCCACAGCATCGTCCTTCCCAGTTCCTTTAGAACCCCTGTGGACCACGGCGTAAAGGACCGCTCAGAACCACAGCATCATCCTTAACAAAAAAAAAAAAACTGTGGACCACGGCGTACGGGACCGCTCAGAACCACAGCATTATCATAAGAAAAGTGCAAAAATGCGTGGAGCATTTGCAAAAAAAAAAAAAACTTTTCAGAGCCTCTGTGGACCACGGCGTACAGGACCGCTCAGCGCCACAGCATCGACCCTTCCCATTCCTTTAGAACCCCTGTGGACCATTATCCCCGTAAGAAAAGTGCATAGATGCGTGGAGCATTCGCACTCTGACTACTGATTCATAAAAAGTGCATTGTGTGGAACATTTGTACAAATGTTTATAATATGGTCTGGCAAGGCTGGTCGGATACCTCCTCTAAAAACCATATAAACTAGGGCCCGCGGTGCGTCTAAATATCCGTATTTTGATTTTGTGCAATTTCATCTCGGAATTCAATGCAAAAACAAAACACTACCTGATTTATGGTCAGGATTGATCGAGACGGTGTATGTGACACTGTTGCAGTCATTTTTGAAGTCTAAATGTCAATGCCAGTGATCATCTTTAAAAATCATAAGTGGTCAATTTGAAAAATCCTGAGTGGTCAATTCGGGAAATTGTTTTGCGAGCTAGGTAATTTTGCCCGCTGAGTTTGTTTCGCCGGGTCTTCTCAGGCAGGGCCGCGTTTGGATCCGGTGGTAGTTTTAAAAAAAAATCGGAATCTTAAATTCGCAATAATAAACGAGGCCTTTCAATATGACCGTATCGGCGTACAACCATAAGCTTTCAATATGAGCACGTGCTATTTCAAATGAAAAGAAAGAAAGAAAAAGAAAAGAAAAGAAAAAGAAAAAAAAATTTGTTCTACGAGTATTCACAACAAATTACAAGGCTGGTGCAGAGCACGCACCGCCTATCAGAATGGCCGTATCGGCGCAAAATAGCAAGCTTATTTAAAAAGCCGTTGTTATTTCACGTTATTAATTTATTTTACAATTGTTAAACTGCTGAAACCTTAAAAGATTCTAAAAAGTTAAAATAATCGTTATAATTATTTCTTTGCCATTCGATATTCGGTATCGAGTAGGTAGTTGCAAATATTACACCCTATAAAAGGAGTGTTCAGAGCAGATTCGACACAGTCGTGCTCCGGCACTCGGACTGTCCACATCCCTAACTAGATGGTGCTACTAAGTACCGTTAATAAAGGGAGTTTGTGAATTTCAGTGTTCACTATTGATAAATAAGATGAGCAATCATCTTATTGTCAAAATTGACGTCAGCCATGCTGAGGTCACCGTTTTTTAAAAACAACGTCAGCGTTGGCCATCCGACATATACATATTTTATAATATGCAAGTTTAATCTATACAGGGATGTTGTCTAATATTTTACCAGTACTGTTTGAACTTTTGTGAGGCTCACAGTTTTGAATAATTGAGAATACTATGATATTATAATGTACATCATATGTTTGCCTACTAAACATCAAATAAATAATTTACCACATTGGATTTTTTTTTGCGACAAGCCACAATATGCACCAGATAAATTGACCACACAACGTTATATGATTGATAAAACAAAACCATTATATTTTCTTATCAGTTTTTATCAACCCAATTTTAAATATTGCTTTTATTTAGGTAATAACTTACAAATGCAGGGCCACAACCAGTGAGAACTCCCAATGAATTCATAAGAGACTCAGGAACTTGTTCACAAAGCCCGCAACAGCTCAAGAGTTTCCTCAGTACCGTGCACTGCTCTTCAGTGGCGATGTCATCAGGTGTGTAGAGGCACACTCCTGCACCAACCGCCATGGGTGTGTTGGGCATTATCCTCACTACACTTATATTGGCGTAATCATCCAATATCCTCAATGTCTGGAATTAAAATTTTAATACTTAATTTTTTGCCTCCACGCCATACGCTAACCAAGCTGTAGACATTACTGTCAAATGGAAATGTCACAAATGGGTCAGGTTGACAGGTTTGAAACCATCTCTCACACAAAACCAGCGTAAACTGGCATCTTGTAGCATTTCCAATTTTGCATGTCCCAGTTCCCCTTTCCCTGGCGAGCGGCGGTCTCCTTCTTCGAGCGCGTCATCTCGCAGAAGGAGAGCGCCGAGCGGTGAGCGAAGTGAGCAGAACGATCTTGCCCGCCGCCAAAGGAGACGTAGGAGACGCCGGGTAGACAACTGACCGGCGTCTCCCGCCCTGTGGGAGCGTTGGAGAATTCCACCACGGTAACCCCTGCCTGTCGTAAGAGGCGACTAATAGGGGCCTTCCGGGGGCGCGGGTGTGCAGCGGGGGGCTGTGCGCACCTTTAATACTATTGTACTTGCGACCCCGGGACGGACGGCAGCACGGACGGTCGGCCTCGTGCTGCCGTAGACGCCGTGGGGGTCCTTCGGTGGCGGGGACTTCTAAGCCCCCCCCCACTTGGAGATGGGCTGAAGGCGGCACCGCGCAAGCGTGGTTCCTGTAGCAATCCGAGTCTATCTCTCGGGGCGTGGCGGCCCCGGGGCCGGCAAACCCGACATACCCGCCACGTCCACCCCCCGGGCGCGAGGGCAGAGGTAAATCACTTTTCCCCGCGACAAAAAAAAGTTCCCCCTCCCTCTCCAATCCCTATTTTCCCCTTTTTGGTTAACCATGTTTTTGTGTCTTGAGTGTCTATGGGCGGTGGAGATCACTCACCATTGGGTGACCAGACTGCTTGCTTGCCAATCACTGCAATAAAAAAAGTAATTTATATATGCTATGGTAAAATGCATTAAAAAGTTGTCAAAATCATTGTCATTAATTCAATATCAATGTCTGAAATTAAAAATTAAGTACTAATTTCAATTTGAAAATGTTAGATGCTATTATACCTACATAAATAAATATGCCAGAAATCATATTTATCTAAGAAAATTATTGCTGTGTATCATCATACTATATCTAACTATAATAAATGAGAAAGTTTAGATGAATGAATGTTTGTTAATTAATCATGTCAGAATGGATGAACAGTAGCCCGAGCACGAAAAACTAATGTAAATCGACCTATCCAAAGAATAAAGTTACATTTGATAATGAATCGAAATTGCTTTCTTATTTTTCTGAGCTTATTTATTGACCTGTATATTTAACTAGTGAATATTTTTTTAAGCTATGTCATAATTTAACTTGTTATTATGTCATAAATTTAAAAAAATACTAGTATTTGTTAAATATATAGGTTAATTTAAGCTCAGAAAAATATAAAATCAATTTCGATTAATCATCATATGTAACTTTATTCTTTGGATAGGTCGAAATGTATTCGAGTTCGCTGCGCACTGATGACATTTGATTAATATTTGATACAAATTTCATAGACGCGCATCGAGTTCGAATACATTTACGGTTGTCAGAAATTTTCCTGCTCAGGCCGCAGATCTGTATTAAATTTAGAACAGACATCAATATACAGTCTGAAATAGCATATAGTCTACTTATTTCCTATGGGATGGATTTGTTAATAAATTTCCACAAATTAAGTTACGAGCAACAACTACTAATATATACATATAAAAGAAGAAATTAATTAACATCAGCATATCAGCGAAAATATTGCAACTAGGGACGTGAAATTTTACACATGGCTTCCTTTTATAACGAAGGCGAGCATTAAGACATGATTTTTGAAAATTCATCCCCAAAGAGGTGTAACAGGGGATGAAAGTGTATATAAACAATTGAAATAAGACAGGACACACTCTCATGTGAGCGTAGCTGTAGACAAAAGCTCATTTATATATTTCTTCTTCTTGACTGCCTCGGTGGTGTGGTGGTATTTCCGTACGACTACAGTTCTGAAGTCTCGGGTTCGATCCCCGGGTTGGGCAAAGTGATATTGGATTTTTCCATATTAGCCCGTAGTCTGGAATTTGTGCCCGATATGGCGATAGGCTCACCCCCTATCACATCTGAGACGGAACTAAGCTCGGCGAAATGTGGGTGTTCTAGTTCGCTAGTGCGCCTCTGCCTACCCCTTCGGGGATACAGGCGTGAGCTTATGTTATGTTGTGTGGTATATATTTCTTATTCTAAAAATACTAACCCGATGTAGAACTTCAATGGTGATACCAGCCAGCATTGATACAAAGAGAACATTTCTCTTTACATTTCTGTTGAGATCACTGCGGCATTGGTTTACAGCAACCTCTAACTTATCAGGTTTTACTCCTAACATGACTATATCACAGTTGTTAAATATTTCACTATTATGTATAGTTGTAGTAGCTCCTAAATCACTCCAATGTTTGAGATTCAGTATATTTGGGCCAGACACCCATATTTTTGAAGATGGGTGTGCGTCTGAAATAGAAGAATGAGGTGAATAAACTTGACTTCATTCCATAAAGGGGCTATGTCAGGCAGGCCACCCCAGTCATAAAAAGTAAGCCAAATTCGTTCTTAAGCATCCATGTGGAATATTACATTAACCCTATTGAATGGGGATAAGGGCACATGGAAGTAGAATACTTAAAATAAAAAATCGCTTCCAGCATATTATTATTTAATTTCTTTTAATGTAATAGCTGGAATTGATTTAGAAAAATGTACCTATTGTTTTAAATTAATTTCAAAAATATATTCGCTCTTAGCATGCTTGGTGACCTGCTTTTTTCACTCATCCCTTTATATGAAGAGCTACCTATTATAAATTATTGGGTGTTGTAAAATGCCATTACCATAACAACTAAGTGCAATTTGAAACAACTTACTATGTTTTACTATACCGCAGAATATAGCTGTAGACATATTTCCTCCGCCAATAAAACCTATCGTATAATTCATAATTAGTGCTTTACAATGTTTTTTACACTAAGTATTTATTTTATTGCTTTTTAAGCACACGAGTAACAAGAGTAACAAAGAAAATTGCAATGCGTTTGCATTTATTTTTTATTTAATTTTAATGCACTTTCCAACATGAACACTCGTGAATGTGACAATTATTGTCAAACTTGTCAAAGTCAAACTTAGGGATGATCAACTTGAGTTGCGCTTAACTCGAGTTAACTCGAGTCGTGTTTTATCCCGAGTTAGCACATCACTATTCAAACTGGAATATTTAACTATTTTTATGGACCTATAGAGAGAGAGGGAGCGGTTCCATGTCGATGACCTTGGCACTACTCTGACAGCTAAAGATAGTGAAAAGTTTAGAGCGTCTAATGGCCGGTTTCAATAAACAATCTCAGTTCGAATGGGTAGATAGATTACACAAATTAGCCATTAAGAACACAGTTTGAACATGACTCCGCCAGATGACTTGATTTGATTGGTTCATAATCGAGATCTATCTGCACTCTAAACTGAGATTGTTTATTGAAACCGGATGTAAGTAATATAGTTGATTTGTCGATTAAAAAAATTGTATTGTTTTTACAAAGCAGTACATAAATGTTCAAAATTGCATATTTTTGTACGTTTATTATTTGTTACATGTTTTTTATTTGATTTATTTCAGGTTATCAACCTTACGTTCATTATTGAGTTAAATTACTAGAGTACTAATGGCATGATTAGTTTCAATTATATAATTAACTAAATGATGACATGAAAAATGAGAACAAATTAAAAAATAGTTTGCTAATCTCTGCTATAAAAATCGTTATCTAAGCGCACTAGAGCTTTTCTAATCATACTAATTAGAAAATTATAGTCTCTGCCAACTCTAATGGTACACAGGTGTGATAATATGTATGTTATGTAAAAAAATATACCGTGCAAAAATGGAATAAAACATTTTATTGATATCGATAATACACTCAATGAATCACGCCCCCGTCACTAGACCGCCATTCCTGCTGCCGTATTATTATTACTTTGGACCAGAGGCGTGGCTTATTGATAGATGCGGGTCTATTGCACCAATGATAAGAAAAGATAAGAGGACCCAGCATTACTACGTAAATAAAATACGTGGTTACCATGTAAGTTGTCACCGGGTCATAAAAATTAAATAACGTTTTGATTTTATTATAAATACGGTGTTTTATTAACAATACTACTAATTTTGGAATATAAAAAAGATGCCTAACTGTTATATTAATGGGATCTTTTTTTTCATGAAGGCTTCATGTTTTGTAGTTATGCCTTGTCCTCTATCTTATTTTATCTAAGATAGAAACAAACAAATATATATTGGTCCTTCTTTACATGGGATGACACCTATTAGTAAAAAAGAGATAGCATTATTTTTTGCTGATTCAATCAAATTTTATAAACGATAGGTTATATGAATAGGGACGGACTACAGTCGATATTTACAGTTGATAGTTGTATAGATAGTCTGAATATAAATTTAAACTTTTATAAAAATAACTAATTGTTATGTATAAAATTTAATCTACAATCGAAGGCACTTAATAACACCTAATATATGAATCCTAAAAAAGTATTATACCCAATTTTAAAAGGATTATGGAGTTTCCTATTCATTAAAAAGTTAAATATTTTATTTTATTGTAAAACCGGCAAGGCGTAACATAACAAGCTCACGCTTGTATCCCTGAAGGCGTAGGCAGAGGCGCAATAACAAACTAGAACACCCACATTTCGTCAAGCTTAGTTCCGTCCCAGATGTGATGGGGGCGAGCCTATCTCCATATCGGATACAAATTCCATACATAGCAATCGAATGACCACATCTCCCCACAATTTTATAATATGTGTATGGTGTCTAGAAAAGCGACATAGATGAAATGTATTGTTTTAATATTTACCTATTGAACATCATGTTTGGCTACGATATTTGGCCATACTTAGAAAATCAGTTTAGCTGAGCAAATGGCTAAGAATAGTCTGTCACTTTTTTCCTTATGTCACATTGTTTGAAATTAGAAGAGACAGACTATTCTTTACCATTTGCTCAGTTAAACTGTTTTTATAAGTAAGGTCCTGTAAGTATAAGGATCTATGATCAAACGCCTAGCCGGGTAAACAATTTTTTTTTATTGATATGAAGCTCCATAATCCCTTTCTATTTGGGTATAATATTTTTTTTAGGATTTATATATTAGGTGTTAATAAGTGATTTCGTTTGTAGTACTCATGATGACAGTATCGATACTTTTGATCAATACCGTGTCCCTAGGCCGATTTCACGTAGGTTTTACTAGGACGCCTATTAGTTTCATTCGGAATGAATAGAAATATAAAATAAATTGATACTATTATGTAAATCATTTTCTAGTACAGTATGTTATATTATATTAAAAGTAAGTAGATTTATTTTATGAAAAATAAAAAATATTTAAAAAATTACTATGGATTTTAAATCTTATTTTTAAATACTGGTAACATCGATAGTTTGTGGCTTCGTTTTCTCGGGTGAGGTGCGAGTTGTGTCTTTTGGAATATTTTGATATCGTTATCAAATTTACAATGCTGAAATAGTGCTTTGACCTGGAAAGTGATCAAATATGTGTCGTTGTAGTGTTTTATCCAATTATAATTTGTATGAAGTGTAGTGTCCAACATGTTTCGATGTATACCTTTGTTTAAATGTAATCGCCAAGTGGAATGTGTAGACAAGCGGCATTGCTCGTTGCCAACAGTACCTGAAGACATTTTGCGATATTCCAGGAGTTTAGAGGAACTTTTTTTGGACGCAAACCATATAAGGGATTTACCGAAGGTATGTTTTTATTCGTAACCTAAACCTGGACATGTAGCTTGGCCGTGGGCGTTTACCTTATCAATATAGGTGTAAATATCGTTGCGAAGGTTGTTTTTATTTTACTATATGGCAGTGTATATTGGCTGTGGCCTCGGGAGGTTCTGGGATCAAATCCTAGTTTGAGCAAAGTGGTTTTTCTAACACAAAGTGTCTTCATCTGGAACTCCAGAAGGGATTGACGCCAAGCAGGCCGCCAATCGTAAAGACATAATCTGAATTCTATATGAAACATGCTTGGCAAAGAGCGTTTTATAGACCTAACATTGCATATATCTACTTTGTATAGTCAATTGAAGATAAGAGCTTTTTCTGTTAGTTAATATGAAATGTATGATCAGACAGTATCCAACAAAAATATGTTGTAGTAATAATAATAATTAATATACCCAATAGTCACACACAGTTCTGATCCCATTGCTTGTTGTGTGTGCTCCATTTTCCCCACCCAGCCCCAGAAACTGGACTATTATGTGTGATGTGAATGCTGGCTATGAGATTAGCCAGCCTAGCTCTGACTATAAACACAAGATCTTCCTGAGGTTTACACAGGTTTCTTGACCTGTCCTGACCCCATACTACGTTTAAATGTTATTAAAATCAGTAAATTAGAAACTATGAGGGCTCTACTGTATCACAATATCCAAAGTCTAAACAAATACTTGTATATAGCACATACATTTGTATTGGTGCGAAAATCAAACCTGTGGCCTCTCATTTAACTGCTGGCTATTTGTCTGATATGCCACAGAGGCTGTCAAGAATCATAGAGCTAAAAGCAATGTTTTATAGCAGCTTACTGTTCTATGACAGCCTGCAATATTTTACATGGAAAAATAGATGCTCCAGATCTTAGAGATCAGCTGTGTCAATTATTCACATCTAATAATTACCATACGAACAGGAAACATGTGTTGTTTGTTGTTCTTTCATGTTGTACGGTGACATGCACCAACTTGCCTATACCAGGATTATTTGCGGCACTTAACACTCTCCTGTGGACCTCAATCCTGAGTGTGATATATTTGTGGATGGATGCTGAAAAATATTTTTTGAATGCCTAAGATTCTGTGAGCGAGCTGTGTGGTTGGCGTATTTCCTTTTATCCTTATTAATATATTTTTGGCTGAGATTTCTGATGTAGATAGATGACCTATTATTATAGGTAATTCATAATAATTATGTTTATTGTCTATTTCTGTAGCAATGTAATTGGTGTAAACCATTTTAATTGACAGAAATAAATACATTTATTGAAGCGCCTGAAAGTGATTATACTACAGTCCACACATTATGGTATGTGAAATGTAGTCCATCAATAGCAGTAACTACTTCAAAATACAGATTTAGGGCCACTTGCAGCTTCACAATAACATTAACAAACCTCTATTTATACCAAAACTTGATTTAAAATAGGAGTGAGCTGTAGGATAAATGAAATTTAGTTTTAATTCTCTCTTTCTTTTTGCCTGGCCTTATCCCGGCCTTCTGCCAGGGTCTGCATTTAGGTTTAACTCTTAATTAGTAATAATCCTGCAAGTCACCCTTAAAGTATTACCTACATATTTGTTTAACAATGCTTACTGATATTCATCCCTAGAATTATTGCAAATAATACATACTTATGTAGCAAATGGTCACTGCCTTTAGGTGGGTTGCCTGCTTGACAATTAAAAGTACCTGTACAACTCTTTACTGCTACAATTTTTGTTTTTGTGCATAACAAATTCTAGTTATAAGAATAATAATAAATACACCCAACAGTCACACACATAATTCTGACCCCACACTAGGTATAGCCTGTATTGTGGGTATTAGAAACTACGAGAGATGTTCAGTCTCAGAACACCCAGACTCGAAACATATATTTATGGGCCACACAGACATTTGTCTCGGTGCGGGAATCGAACCCACGACCTCATGTTTCACAGCCAGTTACTCGCCCGCTGCGCCACGGAGGCTGTCAGTTTGCTAGTGCACCATTGCCAACCCCATTTGGGGATACTGGCGTGAGATTATTTAATGGTATCTAATAAGTTTCCAGATATCTTTATAATATATTTTTATCAATAAGTATTTTATATTGTAATATCTTTTGTTACAGAACTTCTTCAGACTACATAGACTTAGAAGATTGGGCCTCAGCGATAATGAAATTCACAAATTACCTCCAGATATACAGAATTTTGAAAATTTAGTTGAATTAGACGTGTCTCGAAATGGTAAGTAATGTATTGTAAATAAGCAGTTTGAAATTATACCTAAATTGAATAAGACATATTTCCAAGAATGATTGAGGACAATTTTGTTTCTCGCAGTAAAGTATTAAGTTATATATATTATATTTAACATTACTCATTGTGTTGCTGCAAATCATTTTATTCCTTTAAAAAAACAGGAGTGAAAGTCAAAACTGGTTTAGTTATTTAATTAATGATATTTAGAAGTAAGATATCATATCATGTTACATGCATAATTAGAGAAGACACCATATGGGCTAAATGCCATAACTTTATTCTTCAAACCCTTCTACTTTCTTTATAGGCCCTTGCAAAATGATAGTCATCATGTTCAATGTTTACATTGTCATTTTATGAAACATTTCAACAAATAACAATTAGGGTTATAAATTTTTTCTCAAAAAAACTCTCCAAACATGATTTCAGCTTCTCTATCGAAATTTAGGTTACATCAGTGGGGAAAGGTCCATACAACACAATTCCTTCTGGCTTACTTTTGCCACATTGTCTCCTATAATAAATGGGTATTAATTTAAAAAGAAAATAGCATCAGCTTCCCTTTTAGGAGCGTTTACCCTTCGCCACTGGGTTATAACAGACTAGGTCCTAAAATAAAACACGCTGGACTCAGGAATCCTTATAAAGTTCGGCCTAATCGGTATAAGGGGAATATTTTGCCCTAAATGTTCAACATATGTATACCTACTTCTTGAAAACCAAATATACAATACACTTTTTAATAAATCTCAGTTTTTTGTGCTGAACACCTCATGAATTCTTATAATGCAGGGTACACACCAACCGAACGAACGTTCGCGAATCTACGCCTGTTGCCTTTATACAAATACTTTCGCTGTTGTGTGAAAGCAACAGGTGGAGACTCACAAACGTTTCAAACTCTCGTTCAGTTGGTGTGTACCCAGCATAATATGAATTGTAGCTCAACCATGAGTTTGTTGCACGTATTTACGCGAGCGAGGATGTAAAATATTTGTATGGAAAACGTCAGTTCCCAGCGTAACCGCTAGAGGCGTTCGGGTGTTTGTCATATAAATATTTTACGGAGTCGCTAGCGAGTAATGTCAAAAAAACTCATGGTTGGGCTACAGATGTTTGCATGTCACGTCGCGCTGTAAATTGGCATAGGTAATTATCCAAAAGCCCAACAGGTTGAAGACGTGAATATTTCGTAGGACACGACCTCAAAAAGCCGGACACCTGGCGAATCTAATCGCGTTGCTCTACTGCGTTATCATCTTCAATTTATAATTCGTAGAAAGGATGCTTCTCTGTCGTTGTCTCGTAGCTTTGATACATCTATGTCACGTACGTTTTTACCATTAATTGTATTTACCAATAAGTACCGTGGATACCCGGTAAATGGATTCATTGCTTAGTTATATTTCGCAAAAGCCGCAAAGCCATTTATTTTTATGAGCACGCGGGTTTACGTGTCTGGTGTAGTGAGTTATTTGTTTAATTAATATGCTACACACGATAAAATTAATTGAATGGTACTATTGATCTTAGTGAAATTTTTTAGTGCCTTAAAAATTCGAACTTGGAACCGGATGAGCCAAGAAAGTAATACGGTAACGGACGCCCAGACCCTATTAACTATATAGAGTCGATGTGTCTCGAGTTATCAGCATTCATGTGGCGTGCTCATCCGTCAAACGCATAACTTCACGTATGCACCAGGTGCAAAAAACATATTTGATGAGCACTACATTAACAAAAACTTCATACATTAAGTTATTTCGCAATGTTTATCACGTGTAACATTGCTTTCCATTTAATTTTAATAATATTTACTAAGGCTCAATTGCACCACTATTATTAACCTAGAGTTAGTCCTAACCGCAAGTTAAGTTACATGTCATTCATACATTTTCTGTCAATATAGCTTGCGGTTAGGACTAACCCTAGGTTAATAATAGTGGTGCAATTGAGCCTAAGTATCTTATTTAGAGTTTATAATATTATTTTTTACATGGTTTATTTGGTATAAGTATCGTGTAAACATTAATAGCACATTGAATTGATAGTAATATTTGTAAGATCACGAAGTGCTGATAAAATTAGGTGTTTGATTTTTTCAAACTTACGTTAGGTACTATGTTCATCAACATCTTCGATCGTACTTAGTCTGTTGCTAATTATGAATTAACCCATTTATTATTTGTTAAAAATTAAAATTTATTTGTATAGTGTGGTTGAAAAATTAACACTTATTTTTAGGGGTCTGTAGCGAAATGGCAATAAAGTTTCGCTCTATCCATCTTCAATTTAAAGGCCATTGAATACAGTAGACAATATCTGAACATTGACGATTGAAACAATTTCTCAGGCATATCACACTGCTAGAAAGAAACGTATACGTAATTAATGAATACATCATTTAAATGCAATATAATGTTACCTGATTACCTCTCATTAATGTGTGACGACTCCAGAGACAATTTCTACTATTGAGTGTCTTTAACTGGCTCGAAAAAATCGGAGTGAATCAATTTCTAGTTGGCCCTAAAAGGCTAAGTACAATGTGCGCAACGTCAGTGTCCAATGTCAAGACTTATTACGAAGATCTCTAACAAAAAGAAAATGGCTTGTAATTCATAACGCGACAAATCATCAAAAATATGTAGAGATCACGAAAGTAATTATTTGCATTGATCATTTTCTTCCTCAATTCGGAATGGAATTTTGAATAAAACTATCATTCTGTGTTATTACTGTATGGCGCCCGTTTTAAAAAAGTTTATCTGCAAACAGCAAGGAGTCGCGTCGGCAAGTCTCTCAAAATGCGAACGGCTCAAGTACGCAATATATGCAGTAAACACAAAACTGGTTATGTGTTCCAGTAGGTAGTGTAGATGAATAATATTTAAATGTTTGTGGCTCGGGTGTAAATAACCTGACCGTGCTATCAATGTATTCATCCGACGTAATCGGACATTAGTGTTGGATGTAATGTAGAGTTCTTCCTTGTATCAGAAATTGCTATCCTGTATTCAATTTAACAGATGGCCATGCATATTTGGAACTAAGGCCTAGTATACTATACTGTGTATAATAATATCGATTCTTGAGTTTTAATTCTTGACCCGTTACCCTGAATATATTATTGTATTCGCTGAATCTCAATCATTTCATTATAAGATAAAAATATTCAGTTAAAAAAACAAGATCTGAAACTACTAATTATCGCCTCTAATCTTTAATTGATCTTAAAAAAATACTGTATTATTGAACAATACTCAGAATTAAGTAATTATTAACTCAATTCTAGGTGTCGTTTTATAATTTGGGCATAACGAACTATCTAATTTTGAGTGGTGCAGTGCTTTCAATCTTTAACTCAAGTGAGTCAAGTGCAATATTTTTGTAATGGTGGTTTAAATACAATAGTAGCATGAGTCAAGTTGTCGTTGGTTGAACAATGCCATTTACCCACACGTACTATATTTTAACTGTTAATCTGATGTCACGCTAAGGTATTCAGCCCTGGCAGTTAAACAATTGTTCTTACATTAATCCTTCGCTAATCGTAATTGTTACTGTTGTTACTCATAGATGCTTATAATGTACAAATACACTGTACTTTTTATTTCTACCCTATCTCACCTTACTGTGGGGTCGGCGCAAAACACTTTTTCAAGCACGTCGCAGAAAAGATTTGCTTAACTTATACGACTGGTTGCCTGCCTGACGTCAACCGCATCTCTAGGGATCCAGTTCTGGGCAACAAAAAATACAAAAATCGTTATGCCCGACCTGGGAATTGACCCCAGGATCTCTTGGTCCACAGTCCAGATTATGCTGTCGTTAGACCAAGGAGGCGACATTGTTTACTAAAAGAAATTAAAATACATTTTACTTGATCCGAATTAGCATAGGCGACTTCCAAGAGACTTCTACTATGCATCTTTCACCTAAAATGTAGTTGACTGCCTCGGTGGCGTGGTGGTATTTCGCTACGACTACGGTTCTGAGGTCTCGTTCGATCCCCGGGTCGGGCAAAGTGATATTGGATTTTTCCATATCAGCCCGGAGTCTGGAATTTGTGCCTGATATGGCGATAGGCTCGCCCCCTATCACATCTGGGACGGAACTAAGCTCGGCGAAATGTGGGTGTTCTAGTTCGCTAGCGCGCCTCTGCCTCCTCTTCGGGGATACAGGCGTGAGCTTATGTTATGTTATGTTATGAATTGTGTTAAATTTTGGATTTTGTGTTTAGTTATTTTTATTATATGTAGTGAAAACTATAAAAACCTCTTCGAATCGGTATTGCCTGTTGGTTTGTTTGAGAAGATGCACTTGGTGCCATGCGATTACATACTAAAAGGCCGTTATAAGTGATTAAACCAATAAGGTATGGTCGAAAAACGTGGTATACATATTAATATTGTCCCTAGAAAATGTGATTTATTCCCATTTTATGCTGAAAGGTAAACAAGTTATAAGGTCTATTAAATATTTAAACAAAGTCTAATTTTCGAATTGCTGTGGTTTGCTTCACCAAACAAGGAAGCAGGCAAATCGTTTGGAACATAAACATCATTGTCCGTTCTTTACGTTTCTGTTATATTGTGTTCATTAATATCCATCCTCATGTCGAAAATACACATGTGAATATTTGGCCCCATCTGTTATAGCAAGTGGCGACCCTTTATCTTTCACTTCATTTAACTTATTCAATGAGGGCATTATGCTTTCATTAATGTGGACACACGATATTACGATTTTAGGTTATTTATTCAGGTTATTTACACATGGTGCTAAAACCTGACATAGTGACGCAGTCCAGGATCAGCCAGTGTACTTCCGGTTCTCTCGAGAGGCTTGCGGCATGATGGTTGGTTGGGGCGTGGATGGGGTTTCCCTGTGTTTGCGTCTGTCGACCCTCGATTTGCTTCTTCCCTCTTCGGATTAGAAGTCTGAAGAAGCATAAATAGGCCTCCATGATTCTGGCATCCACTGATAAACCCATTGTCGTTAGTTTCTTTGGACTGCATTACGCTTACCTCAGGTGCAGTGTAGTCACTTTGCCGTGCCCGGACAAATAAATAAAACGTCGCCATCCTTCAAATTGTCATACAAGACCTTGCTGTCTAATGGCTACACTGCTCAACCGGACAATATGGCAACTTTTTAACTCGCTTTTCCTTTCTAAATAATGTATGTTTGTAACGAGCTCATTAGATTTGATTCATTTAATAGGTTTAGTAAAACCGCTATGTATGTTAAGATTGTATTTAGATGTTAATATCTATGTATCATTCACAGAAATTGATAAAAGATAGGTAAATCTTAGTCCTGTTCATTTTCAAGATTTTTGTACTCTCTAAAAGATTAGCTCATGCCCGGTTTCGGAATCCTAATCGAAGGATTGTGTTATTTGATAACGATACCAATTACCGGTGTATACATCTGTGAAAGTTATACAATGATTTGTCTTGTTTCTTCTGCCGAAACAAAACATTGTGTAACTATGACAGATGTATACAAGATTACCAAAACTGTAAATATCAAATAGATAAACCATCGTACAAAAAGCGGGTGCGGTTTTATTGCGTATGCCGTACGTCTACCATCCTCACTTCTCGTGAGATTTTGTGTGCTATTATTTTGGGATACTCTTTATTACTAGTTACTTGACTGCCTTAGACGGTTGATACTGTTTTTTTTTTGGTAATTGTCTAAAAGGCTACCGAAAACACCTTCGCGAAATGTGGCGTTAGTTGCACACCTTTATTTAATATTATGGGAATATGTATATAATCTGTGTTTAAAAACATATCCACGTACTCAAAAATTCATACGCGTAAGCAGAGCCTATGTTTTTTTGGACATTTCAAATGTTCAAAATATACATACCAGTTGGTTTTGAGTCGTGCCAGACGAGTGCGACTCCAACGACCCGTGTAGATGAACTAGATTTCCTGTTAAACTCGACATCAAGCGGTTACTGCATTGTATGTATAATATTTGCTTCTGTGTTTTTAGTTTTTACAGTTAACTACTCGGTATCTTCAAGATTTTTTGACTTGACGGTGTAAGAACCACTTGTTTCTACTAATAATTTATTTAGCTGTCTACACAGCAAAATTACCACTTGTCTAGTTAATTTCGTTGAAGTAACATTAAACATAATTGTTGGTTTTACAAAATATTGGTTTGTATTGTTTGTTTATATTTGTACTGACATTGTCGCAATTATAACAGGAAGTATAAATCTACCATAAAATTAATATTATACAGACATACCTAACTATTAATTACATGTTATATTTTAGTGGTCGCTTTTGTTTAATGCCTACCTTTTATGGTTCCGCCAGTGTTCCATAAAAAAATCCGCTCATTTCTTTCCCAACCTAGATTTTGACTTTTAAAATACGAAAGGCTTTTTAATAATAGTCTCAAAAAATATTTTGGTACCAATTTTGAAGTTAATGTTAAGTTTATTTGGTACAAACATTGCAATCTATTTTTTCTCTATAAGAGTAGAACTTTTCTTAGTGCACCTTTGTCATTCATACAAATACTCATTACAGATTTCTAGGTTCAGTGGTTTAGTCTGAGTGTTTTATTTGGAAAATGTTGCCGTATGCATATTTTAACTGTAAACAAACTTGTACACTCTACTTCGCAAAACTCAGTGTTTCTAATTTATGAATATTTTTAAAATCAAGCTCTACTTTTCATGCAATATGAATATGATGAATCTTGAATGTAATGTTCTTTAATCCATTTCGACCAAATTGTTAAATTCCTCTAAAGCCGACGCGGCACTAAAACATTACACAAAACACCTACACAAAACACGGAATTTTTGTTTATGTTCCATTGTTCCATGAGCAGGAGACAGCGAAATACGTTGTTTTGTGTAGGTGTTTCTTGAGTTTTGTTTCGAAAAAACATGTGCAGGAGACGCGGCTTTATTTCGGAATTCACTTTTCAAAAAGTTTTAAGACTCAGGCTGAGATCTATAGAGATAACTGCGACCAAGTCTGAGTTAAAGGAACGAACTCAGTGAGTATTTGGAAATTTTAAATCAAGCTTTGACTTAGTCCGAGTCATTTTTTTACAAGAAAAACAGACTGACGGACAGACTAAGCAAAAATTTTCTTGTCAAAAATGACTCTGACTAAGTCAAAGTTTGATTTAAAATTTCCAAATACTCACTGAGTTCGTTCCTTTAACTCAGACTTAGTCGAAGTTCGCTCTATAGATGTCAGCCTTAGTGGCGGCGTACGAATAACGATATTTCAAATTAGAGATATTTCATTTTAGACAGTGCAAACAAAAGTTCAGTGGCGTCATCTAAACAATTCCCGAGCCACAATAGTTTTAACAAAACGCAGTTAATTTTTAGTGGGTTTAAACGATTGGGTAACTTGATTTCATCAGACAGTGAGATCACTATTGGAACCGGTTCGGCTGCGTAAAATTACGTTACGAATTGAAGATTTAAATGTTACCTATTATTGGTGTTACATCTCTTAACCGTTTCATTTTCAATACAATAAAAACTGTTTACTATTCTATTTTATTGCTGCCTGACTGCTTCGGTGGCGTAGTTGTACTTCGGTACGACTACCGTCCTGAGGTCTCGGGTTCGATCCCCGGATCGGACTAAGTGATATTGGATTTTTTCAATATCAGCCCGGAGTTTGGAATTTTGCCCTATATGGCGATAGGCTCGCCCCCTATCACATCTGGGACGGAACTAAGCTAGGCGAAATGTGGGTGTTCTAGTTCGCTAGTGCGCCCTCTGCCTATCCCTTCGGGGATACAGGCGTGTGCTTATTTTATGTTATGTTATGTATGTTCTATTTTATTAACACTGGGCCCGGTAGTTCATAATTATAACATGCCTCTACCGATATACTGATTTCTTAGTTTACGCGAATGTTACACATTGAAATAAAACTATTTTTACGGATTCTATCACGATTTGTTTTAATTTTTATGCGCGACGACGTTTGATAAAGCCTTGTCTATCAAATAGTGCGTGCGAAAGCGTGGTGAAGCGATAGACAAACACATGAACACGCTTAGCTTTGTAGTTTTGGCAATGAATTCGAGTGACTTATTTTACATTAAAAAAATCTCGCCACACCTTCACTATGCTGTTTAACTATGGTGAAAGAGTTACTTGAGTTTATACTTCATTCTGTCTTTTACAAATACGAACAGATGGTCGGACATGGACCGAAAAACCAGTTCAGATTTAGCGCGTTGTCGAACTAAATCCGCTCGCCTAAAGGCTTTGTCATATATATCGGTAGAAGTTGGAACTTTAAACTGCGTTAGAAGTTGTATTTGATGAAATCCGAAAACTTTATTGCAAATCGAGAACGCATTGCTAAGAATCAATCGTTAATGGCTGTTTATACAGACAGCCATCTACGAGAATATTTTTGAGTTATTAAACTATGTATTTCACAATTCATAGTTTAATAACTCAAAAATATTCTCCATTGTATAAAACAGTTCCCATTTAATACCTAAGGCAATTTTCCTCTGATTATATTTTGCTTGGAAATCTAATTTGCCCAACATCTTCTCGACGACTGTAATCGTAAGACATCGAAAATGAATTCTCTTATTTTTCTAGCCTTCACTTGTGTTAGACTAATTTATAACATTTTATCCTATTGCTATTGCTTTTCCGAAAATGATTATTTTAGTAACATTCATCCCTACTTCAGAACCGTGACTTGTGGCGAGACATGCATATGTTTGGCTTGTATAATTGATCATAAGGCGTTAATAAAGACACAAACAAAATATGTATTTGGTTTTCATCTGGTATTTGGAAGCACTGAACGTCCTAGAGGTGCCTCCACCACACGCAGTAATAAGTTTGCCAAACTATATATTTGTTCACCAAATGAATGTTCGTTCTGAAATGGCGTTTACCAAGATTGTACGTTCAGAGCTAATAGGTTTGAAACCTAGGGGTTTCTGTTATGTGTTTTCTCGTATATTGTGGGCGGTGGATTGGCACAGACCACTCTCTAGCTGCATTGTACTTCGAACAACTCAATAACGCTCTAATGGGATTCCAGCGGTGGTAAGCCACGCGAGACCGCCATTCGTCCAGCGGGCGACATACGTACGAGTATAGTGTTGAGCTGTGTTTATTGAACCTTCATTGTTTATACAGCTTGTGACCTATAAAGCTTGATGCAATATACCAATCTATGAATTCATAGGTTATTTTAAAATAGGTTGATCGTTATTAATTGACACCATTTGTTGATGATCCAGATTTTTGAAACAATGATGTTGCTCATGTCCCCATCGGCGCAGACGCGACTCTATGGTCTAAGTGGTTGTGATCAGCCGACCACTTGTAGCGTCACGCACTAAAATACTTTTATGTTTTAGTTAATAACTTATTGAAAATATTTTAGTTCTTATTTCCTAGCATAGGAAGGTTACGTATATTCCCGCCCTGTGGTTTGCGTTTGGTAAATTCCACCACGGTATCCCCTGCTAGTTGTACTCGTAAGTAGCAACTTATAGGAACCGTCGGGATCGAGATTGCATATTGGGACGTTAGTAGCACCGCTTGTAGTATATTGTTAATTACATACATACTCTATGCCTTTAGCACAGCATGGGATAATAAAATTGTGTATCGCATTGTGTCGCACTTATGTACACACAGCCACACATAAGAATGTCTACTACTGACATTTCTCACAAATAAAACGTTCATTGAATTTAAATGAGAATGATTCACCTTATATTCGACGTGACAACATACTTATTAAATTCAATGTAGTTACGAGAATCAAGATAAGTTTCTGAAATCTTGACGCAAATTAGGAACAATAAAGAAAGCGTTTTTTTTTGTCTAAAAGGGTATACTTCCGAGGTGGTCCATTGGCACTAATTCAGGATCTGATGATGGGATCCCAGAGAAATCGAGGGCAACCCTCAATTTTATAGGTACCCATAGTGTGTTTTATATATTTTCTAAAACTATTCAGGTATTTGTGTCCGGTACTCATCATCTCATGTTGCTGAGCTGATGATGGAAAATAGAACTCCTTAACTATTAGGAGTTGGTGGATAATTCTTTCAATATTATAGGCTCGTATAGACCGCTAGTTATGTGCCTTTGAGCTATGCAGGGAATCCTTGTTAGTTAGGAGATAGGCGATAATTCTTAAAGTACCGGATAGACAACTATTTCGGTGATTGCGTCGGGAGACTCAATTTTATGCTACTGAACACCTAAACAACATTTTATGTTTTTTTATGAACACCTATGAACACTAAAAATAGATAAATAATAATTAAAGTTTAACAAAACTGAAAACACATAGACATTAAACTCTGTCGTTAGCCGAAATCATTGGAGGGCCGATTTTTTTAAAGAAAGAAAAAGAAGTGGCAAGATATGGAAAAATGAACTGCTTCTATAAGTGGCGAAGGGTGAAAATCAGCTGCACTGTTAGTGACGTTCGTAATCTCTGTTACCAATAAAATTGTGGTAACAATTACGTCCGCAAGATGAAGATTAATTTCCTTTCAGTTCTAACTCCCAAGACCTCGTTCATATCTGAATCTCAGTAAGATTGCATTTTGCCGGATATTATCCATGCTGGTGCGACTCTTTATCGATATATAATTAATGTTGCTTTTATTTCATTCATTACAAATTAACGTACTTAGCCATAAACGTACAATTGTAGGAGATTGTTAGTTTGGCTTTATAATGAAACTAGGTGACCCGCGCAACTTCGTCTGCGTCATATATGTATAACAGCGCACGCAACAGAAGCTCTCAAAATATTATGCATGTATTATACATATGAACCTCCTTCTTGAATTACTCGTATCTATTAAAAAACCCGCATCAAAATATGTTGCGCAGCTTTATAGATCTAAGCACATAGGGACAGACAGACAGCGGGAAGCAACTTTATTTTATTCTATGTAGTGATTATTTCCTACAAATTGAAATGACGCAAATTATGAAACGTAGTTATTAGGCACTTTTGTAAATAGTAAGGTACATTGACACTTTTGTAGTAGAAGTGTTACGTGATACGAAGTACAATTACACAGTATTTAGTAACAACTAATAACATAGCTTTGTTCACTCGTCTCAATAAAGCATTGCTTTTTATTAATCGCTTCAATCAATATGTAAAGCAATTACAAATACAACGATAAAATAAAATTTACCTCACCAAAGCGTTGTGAATGGAATGAATCAAACTCACCATAAATAAACAACTGAAAGTATAGCGGAAGTTAAACACTATCGCCACGGGCTATTACCGCATTGAATAGCTTACATACGCCCCGTAGATAAACAAGACGTTGCACTTAGAGACTGACTCCACGCAGCTCCCCGCATGCCTTTCCTAAAATAGATACTCGCTCGAAAAGCTAGCCTTTCTCCCGTTCTTCGTACCTTTGATTTTTGTTATGTAATTTTTACGGATTCTATCACGATTTGTTTTAATTTTTATGCCCGACGTTTCGAAGGCTTTGCAGTCTTCGTGGTCACGGGTCGGACTGAATCGTCGTGATATAGAATCCGTAAAAATAGTTTTATTTCAATGTAAAATATTCGCGTAAACTTAAGAAATCAGAGATGGGATAATCAATTTGTATGCTTAATTGTATTTATTGTATTTAATTTGTGAGTAGCTACGAAATTGCTTTGTAAGCATTTTGTCATTGGGAGATTCATTATTTTTTATCTGTTGATGCGTGTCATATTTAGGGCGACTTGCACCACTATTACTAACCTACAGTTAGTCCTAACCTCAAGTTAAATTGAAAAATAAATATATGAAGGACATGTAATTCTTTACATGTAACGTACTACATGTATTTACAGATAATATATGATGACATTTAATTAATTACATATATTAAATTACATGTCCTTCATATATTTCTTTTTCAATTTAACTCGAGGTTAGGACTAACTGTAGGTTAGTAATAGTGGTGCAAGTCGCCCTAAAAGTTCTTGGTTGTCAATTAAATTACTTCCAGTAGAATTACCGTCACAAATTTTGTACTTACGTTAAATAATTTGATGACGACACGCTCGATGGTATGCTTGCTCGCAAAACGGAAACCGGGTCGCACTACCGTTAACATGAAATTAGAAAACCAGTTTGATGTGGCCCTCCTCATTGAATAGATATTACGAAAATTACATTATGTAAATAAAGAATTACGATGGAAGTGACGTGGTGCCATTGCATATTGCACCTCGTAGATGATCACAATTTTCCAGTCTTTAGTCGATGTGGTTACAAGACCGGTTTGACGTAATTAAACGGTGGGCACTATATATGTTATACTATGACATATACATATTAATAATTACATAGTTGTTATTTTTAACAATGTTATAATTCTCTTACTAGTATATGTTTGAGATTACTGTCGGAGGTCCAACCCGTAAAAGAGCATACACCTCTGACTTTTCTATGTTAAGTGCATTTTTATTGTAAATTTTCGCTTACTATAATGGTGAAGGAAACCATCTTTTGGAAACCTGCATACCTGAGAATTTCTTCACAAGAATTTCAAAGGTATGTGAAGTCTACCAGCCCGCTTTAGGCCAGCGTAGTAGACTGAGGCCCGATCCCTCCATTAGTAAAAGAGGCCCGTGCCCAGGAGTTACCACTTCTAATATTACTGTCCCTACTAATATTACAGGGCTAATATTATTATTATTACACGTATGTAGGATCTTCGTAACCTGAGACCAGAGATTTTCCTTCAAGAAACTTACAATCACTACTCATTAATGATATGTTACTCACAAGTCACATGATATTATGTGCATTGTGCGTTGAGTTCACCAATGATACTGTGATTATTGTTGTTATACCTTATCTGAAATCGGGTCCTTACTTTTAACTTTTACGTAATATACTGTCCAGATACCTTTGATTTGGAGAGTAATTTAGAAGTTTTGATAGTTTATGTATGAACCTCTGTTAAAGCAACACAATTATTCTTCTGAATAAAGCTATATCTTATGGAAAACTGGCTCTTGATCTTCGCTACCTACCAATTTTGTAAGGTTCCGAGGTAGGTATCAAGAATATTCTTCAATTTTGAAAACAATTAATAAAAAATGAATGGTAGGTGGTGTTCATTAAAGTATAGAAAAATATAATGTTCTATGTATATTAATAGTAATGCATAATACATAATAAGTTATTTATGTAAGTACGTTTGTCAGGTTTAAGTGTTTAACTTTACGCAGTTATGTGAGGTACGCGGTTACTGAGCGTTATAGCCATTGACGCATGATCTCTCTAATAGTTTTATTTTTGTTGTGTTAAGCGTTACGTTTTCAATTGATGCCAATGAAATGTAATGAAACGCTTCTGTTTTTTCATCGATTGGTATTTCTAAAGTCATATGAGTCGTTAACGCACGTATTAGGCTTTGTCACGACTCACAAGTCACAGTCATAACTTTTATTTATGTAGAGAATATAGAGATTATCAAAGTTTGGTCACGCTTTGAGAAAACCTAGGAATATTATATTTTTCGCAAATGCCTATGCCAAATCGTGCCGCGGACCAAAAGCACCGGCTTGACGTATTACAGAAAATTATAAGAGTCAATGGGCTCACTGAGGCACAAAGGATACTTAAAAAAAGACGAAGGAGCCATGATCTAGGCTTGTAGTTACTGTATATTGTGTAATACACAAACTGCATCATTTATGTTTAAGCATCTAGTGGTATGTGTGCCATACCATAAGTTTTGTATGTTATATTATAAGATTTGTTTATTCGACCTTGTTCGCGTACAATTCTACAATGTTTTGTTTAATGTCTTGAAACGTGGAACAATTGCAAATTATTTTGAGGACCGCAATGTTTATATGTCCATGTGCCAATTATGCTCGCGTCGACCTTCGACGGCCCTCCACAAGTGCAATGCAATACCTCCATGTCTGGAATAATTGTGTCGTATGCCAAAACCGCATCTCGTTGGCGCCGTATTTGGACGTGGATGTTGAAATTACCATGATATAAGTAAAACGAGTGTTCTTTCATAACTGTGAGACATAAATTCTATTGTAATCTTACGACCTCAAAGTTGCTGCACTTACAATATAATGTTCATTACATAACGTTTTATAGCAATTGCCTCATACTGAGGAGTCCGCGTTTGCCAAACGATCGGAAGTCTCCTCGTTTAAATACAAAGTATATGAAGAATGTATACAATATTCTTGGCAAAACTACGCCTTGTGTTTTACGTAGATTGATGTCCTCGATGAAATAGTGTGAACTGATGTTTTATTTGAAGTGTGTAACTTCTAATATTGCGAGCAACAGTACTAATTAACAAAGATTTGCCGCTATTGCTACAATAGAGCAGAACATGAAAAATTGCATTATATATTTCCCACCGTTGCGTTACTTCATTGCCGAAATGCTGTTATGAGAGTCAGATGCCGTCATCATTATGAGCATTAGAACTCTTTCGTGTTAGAGCCCTTTCAGTGCTTGTTAACTTGTTAGGTCAAGTTGTATTACGAATGTACTATGCGTGGTGAGATATGCACATGGCCGTTTTTTATTTTTTTATTCTAGTAATCAATCTTTATTACGTACACAGCTTGTATTATTATGAGAGTGGGCAGTAAAGGAGATCCAGTAATATTATATTAGTAATTCGCAATAATGACATAAACAAATACAGCCAAATAACAGTTAATAGTACATACATTTATATAACTAGTTCCAATTTTATCTGCCCTTAACTTTGTCTGAATTACTTTATTTTTCTTTAGCATGTAATTGTAAAGCAAACGTTTATTAATTACACGTAACATTTTCTGATACATATTTAGATTTATGATCGATTCGTCGCGTGTATAATGGAATAGAATATTAATGCCCACATTTTTGTTGTATATAACTTGACTGAAATCTATAGAGCGAACTTCGACTAAGTCTAAGTCAAAGTCACGAACTCAGTGGGATTTGTAATTGTTAAATCGAACTTTGACTTAGTCCGGGTAATTTTTTAAAAGAAAAACAGACTGACGGACAGACTAAGCAATGATTTAATTGTAAAAAATGACTCGGACTTAGTAAAAATCCTCACTGAGTTCGTGACTTCGTTCGTTCGTAAGTTCGCTCTATAGATCTCAGCCTTAATTCGTATTTCGTTGAACTACGTAGGTTATTAATAATTACTAATTTCATGCAATATATCTTAATTATTAATATTAATTATTTAATTATCTGCTAATTATATAATTGTGACCTCGTTTCGCTCAACCTAAAAATATTTAAGATGCATTTTGGTTTAACTGCATAATATTTGTTTTAACAAATATTCATTTAAATATTGTGCAAATGAATTAACTTTGAATTTGTATTAGCTAAACATGTGAAAATTTCTTGTGGCTTCATCCCTTCGGAAAACGTGTGAAACCACATTGAGGTTTCCCGCGAACACCGACAATGGAATGTTTTCACAGTTTTTATGCAACCAGCGTACCACAATTCATTATTGATGCATTATATGTGTTTAAGAATATAAGCAGTTTTCTGTATATGCCCTTACTTTTCGACCGATTTCCAAAAAGGAGGAGGTCCTCAATTCTGTATTTTTTAACCCAAAGGTGGACCGATTTTCAAAATTATTTTTGTGTTTTATAGAGCTTATTTCAAGGGTGGTCCCCATCGATATATTATTTACCTAGATACACAGTTGACGCTCGGAAAATGGGACAGCAAAGAAGTGCTTAAGCACTCGTTTTGCATACAGTCGGACGCCGAGAGAATTCTAAATCTCAAAATTCAAATTAAAGAACGCTTGCTCATCTCGTTTAAAAACCTACTTTATAACACGTGCTTAGGGTTATATTTGTGTTGATTTAATTACAACTTGTGATCGTTTTCTTTGTTTTATTTCTGAGATCACTTTTTGGGAGGATATTTGCAAAGAACTGTGCATCTAGGGTATAATATATTGATGGTGGTCCCATATAAATTTAGTCTCGATCGGATTTGAAGTCGGTCTGTTAAGTTTTGTCTGATCTGGCGGTCTGTTTGTCTGACCGCACTTTAGCTCAGAGTTTACTAGTATTAGAAAGCTGTAATTTGGCACGTCGATAAAGTGCTAAAATATTTTTTTTAGGGTACCTCTAGGGTATTTATTTATCATAACTTTCCTATTATGTGAGGTGTCGTTGCATATTCTTGCGGTCGTTCAAAAGTATTACTCTCAGATATGCTGCATGCACTTGGCCGGTTTTTAAGTTTAATTTTTCATTATTTGTTTACAGACATTCCGGATATCCCAGAGGATATCAAGAAGCTGCGTGCGCTACAAATCGCAGACTTCAGCAGCAACCCCATTCCTCGATTGCCAGCTGGCTTCAGCCAGTTGCGCGCGCTTACCGTCCTCGGCCTCAATGACATGTCGCTTACGAGTCTTCCCAGCGATTTTGGCAGGTGAGAATTATAACCATAATATCTAATATTTAATAATATTTTTTTATTTAATAAATACACCCAACAGTCAGACCTAGTCCTGACCCCACACTAGGTATAACCTGTATAGTGGGTATCAGAGACTATAAGAGACTTTCGGTCTCACAACACCCAGACTTGAAACAAATATATGTGGGCCACACAAACATTTGTCTCAATGCGGGAATCGAACCCGCGGCCTCTCGCTTCACAGCCGGCTACTCGCCCGCTGCGCCACGGAGCCTGTCTGTAACTCTGTAATATTACTATCACACTGTTATGTTCCTTCACTTCTTTCTTCATACCTGCTCTTATCCCACCTCATTCTCTGCGTAACACACTTTCAAGCATGTTGCAAAAATGATTCGGCTTAGTTTTAACGACGGGCTGCCTGCCTGACGTCAACCCTCTTCTGGAGGATATTAGACTTCGCCACTAATGAGAGGTACGCTGACCTAATAGGGATAGGACAGGTAAATTCCACATACTATCGAGATTTTTATGTATTGGTGAAATATACATATAATTTATTATTTATGTACCGTTGTGCAGATAAGTTGAATGCAGATAAGGCTTTCTTTTTATATTTATCGGTTAACTTATCGACCGCGATAAGAATACCTATGTTGCGCATGGATTGATATCTGGGAGAGGACATTTTGCTAAGTGACTTTATCTTATACATAGGATGTTTTTTAAATCACATGATTTGGAACAATTAACATCCTTCGTTATGTTCTGATTCTTTTAAATAAAATGTTAACTAAATGGATAATGCTTAATAGGACGATAAACACGGCCTTACGTATAACAACAGTTTAGCTGAACAAATGGCTAAGAATAGTCTCACTATTTGCTTTGTGTCACATTGTTTGACAATAAAAGGGACAGAAAGAATTCTTAACCATTTGCTCAAGTAAACTGTTTTTATGAGTAAGGCCCTATGTACTTTTGATTACAAACTAATACGTAAGTAATAAAAAATAATACGTATATCAACACGAAATTAAACTATTTTTACGGATATTATATCACGATTTGGTTTTAATTTTTATGCCCGACGTTTCGAAAGCTTTGCAGCCTTCGTGGTCACGGGTCAGAATGGCAGACGAAATCGTGATATAATCCGTAAAAATAGTTTAATTTCAATGAATAACATTCACGTAAACCTAAGATATTATTTCGTATATCAATATTATAATTTGAGCTACCTGTACGGTTACATCGGCAGTAGCCTTCTCCACAATATAAACTGTGTTGTTTAATAATGTGAACAAACATACAAAAATCAGCAAACATGGCTGAGATCTATAGAGCGAACTTCGACTAAGTCTAAGTCAAAGTCACGAACTCGGTGGGGATTTATACCAAGTCCAAGTCATTTTTTACAAGTAAATCTTTGCTTAGTGTGTCTGTCCGATTGTTTTTCTTGTAAAAAATGACCCGGACTAAGTCAAAGTTCGATTTAACAATTCCAAATTCCCACTGAGTTCGTGACTTTGACTTAGACTTAGTCGAAGTTCGCTATATAGATCTCAGCCTTACAAGCCTTAACTATACCAACCGTGAAAGTGTAATCAATTGTATAACAGGTCTAGTACCGAACGGACTCTATGTTCCATTCCAGCACTCTTTGTTCGACAGTACAAGTGAAAGAGAAAGTTTAGTTTGAAAGGCACAGACTGCTCTATGTTTGACCTTTTATAGAAACTACTTCGGATTCCGGAACTGCATTCACTATTGATCGTGGTCGCTACAGTGGTAGAGCCACGTTGTAGACAGTTACGTCTACAGCACGAATGGGCCGGCTCGACCGGTTTGATACCACTGTCTCACAGAAAACCGAGGTAAAACGGCAGCTCGCTGTCGCGTTTCGTTCCATGAGTGAGATTTCCGGTGGCCCAATTCCCCCCATCCCTTTCCAAATCCCTATTTCCCTCCTTTCCTGACTTGCTTGTTGGGTGTCTATGGGCGATGGAGATCACTTATCATCACGTGACCCATCTTGTTTGCCACTTTCTGCTATAAAAAAATCGTAATGTATGTAGAGTATTAACTATTAACGCTGCGTGGCGCTTGCAAGGTGACAAACACCTTAACGTGCTTTGTATCGCGGTCACGGTACGCTGAATCAACAGCGCTATTATTGTATTATGTAATTATAATTTATTATTTCCATTTCCCACAAACAGTTCTGCATAAAATAGATGTGGTCGTAATCGTAACACTGTTTATTACCATACGTGCGGAAGAGGGGAGATTGAAACGATAACCCAGTTCAATCATGTTAATTAATAAACAGGTACCCTTTTGCAAAAAACGTGTGGGTAAAGTTGGTTACTGGCAGTCGTTTTACATCAAAAAAGTTTTATCAAATGAAATAAATATGTGACTGTATAAAACCACACAGTGACGTCCTTTGGCTGATGATGATGATGATAAAACCACTTATCTCATAAATCAATAACATTTGTATTCCTGTTTTATGATATTTTCACTAAAGATTGGTAAATAAATCAAACTTGATCGTACCATAGCAATGTTACTGCTGTATCGCCGTCGAGCTACAGCTGCTAGACAAAGATGCGTCGAAGAAGTGTTATCGTTTCATGAAAAATAGCAAATTAATCAAGTGGTACTTTGGCTTTGGAAACAATCTTTTAAAACTCCGACGTGGAGATTGAACTCAAAGTTGGCCTTATTATGACATTAATAAAAACTGGTTTCAAAATACTATAACATTTACTAATAACGTTTCATATCATTCCAGTTTTTCATACAAAAGGCAGGTTTTTACGAGTATTTGTTATCAAAGCACTTGATAATTCTGTACAATAATAAAATTGATTTACACAAAAACAAAACAAAACACGACACCATGTTGAGTTTTTGTTTTGATTCCCGTCTACCTGTTAACTTCACAGCTCTCTTGGCACGATTCGTTAAAAATTTACGCGGAATGTGATAATTTGAGGGAGCGCCCCATCTTATCTTACCACACTTATCTACACAGTAGTATCGTTCGTTAAATGTTATCAACGTTGTTAAAGCTCATATACGTAATGGACTAATGACTATACTCATACCCATCAACAACCCACCACTACACAGGTAATGCAAGGCGAACGGTTTAAATACATCACTTTAGGAAGAATAACATAACATAACATAAGCTCACGCCTGTATCCCCGAAGGGGTAGGTAGAGGCGCACTAGCGAACTAGAACACCCACATTTCGCCGAGCTTAGTTCCCAGATGTGATAGGGGCGAGCCTATCGCCATATCGGGCACAAATTCCAAACTCCGAGCTGATATGGAAAAATCCAAAATCACTTTGCCCGACCCGGGGATCGAACTCGAGACATCAGAACCGTAGTCGTGCCGATATACCACCACGCCACCGAGACAGTCCGAGTAGGAAGAATACTAATACTTAATAGTACTTATAAAATACTGTATAGTATACACACGAACGCGTTGCCATTAGCAACCAAGATGTGAATGAAATTATTTGTCGTTATCATAAAAACCGCCTAATATTGTATTTGTTCTAAGTTTGAATTTCGTTCAATATATCTCGCCCACCTCAAGTAGTGGTATGAAGTGTTTGTATTGCGAATAATTGCATATGATGTGTCTATCACGAATAATATTGAGTTGTCGATGTGCAGATCGTACATTCCACACACGATGAGTCCTCATTGTTTGGTCTCATTGTTTCGTAAAACTTTTTTTTTTTATTAATACGATATATTATAAACATGTTATACAGACAAACATTATTTCTATCATCTAAACACACTCGAAAGTCACATAGATAGATAGTTCTGACCCCCTAGGTATGTATATAACCTGTATCGGAAACTACGAAAGACTTTCGGTCTCACAACACCCAGACAAAAACAATGATCTGTGAGCACACAAACATTGGTCTCGGTGCGGGAATCAAACCCGCTCGCGCGGCCTCTCGCTTCACAGCCGGCTGCTCGCCCGCTGCGCAACGGAGGCTGTCTGCAGATCTATAAAACAATATTGTTAACGTTGCGGTTAAACGATAAATTAATTAGCGAGAAAACATTATTAAGTTGCTATTTTCGGAATTGGGCCACGAACGTCGAACCATGCATGTTCAAATGAAAATGCTTCTATTGTTTATTCGATATACTAATTACATGGGCATACGACGAGCTTGAGTGAATCAGTGCATGATGGCTGCGAAGCTGAGTGCCGAGTGCCGACCGACGCTAAGTACTTTGACATCGGCGGGCGATGGAATGCGGCTTCAAGGTTCTAAACAAACATGACGTGTATGAGTTATCTGTAGCGGTAGGGTTTTTTTCGTTGTACTAATTTAACAACAGCAAATATTTTTTTGTTTGTTGTTCGCCAAACATTGATATCGGAACGTATCTTCAAAAGATTATCACAGCACGTTTATCTTCATAGTTTTATGTAAATAACATCTAAGCTAAGAATGCATAGGGACATGTTTGATGAATAATTTCCCATGATGACAAAGGCACAAATATTTTCGTACGACAGAAGAAAGTCAGTACTATAGTACAATGCCATTTTACCTAATGCTTACCTGTAATATTGTAATTGGTACAGTTTTTCCGGACATGCAATAGATATAAACACTTTTCATGTCGATTATTTTACTATCAGCGATGTTGTGATTATTGCTTTGGTTTAGTTTTTATTATGATTAATATATTTTTTTAGATAATCGTGTCATAATGTGTTGGTAACGTAAACCACTGTTATTTTGTGTTAAATTTTACAATGTCTATCTATATCTAGGTTCTACGATGTGTCAATATATCAATTTTCGACCGACTTCCACAAAAGGAGGAGGTCCTCAATTCGTCTGTAATTTTTTTTATGTATGTTACTCGATATCTCCGCCAAGTGTGGACCGATTTTCAAAATTCTTTTTGTGTTCGATAGACCTTATTTCAAGGATGGTCCCGTATAAATTTGGTCACGATCGGTAAATTGGAAGTCGGTCAGTTAAGTTTTTAAACTTGTAATTATAACTTAATTTCATAAATTGCTTACAATCAACCACAAGTCATAACCGCACCTTAACATGCACTCGTTAGTTAATGCACATTTAATTACTTTGCAACAAATTAAAACTGTTTATGATCGCCACACCATGGGCGCGTGTCAACTGTCAAGTGCAGGCGACAAATGAACGATATGGTATTTTATAACGCTCCCGTACTGTACTGTAAACACTTTATATTATGTTCTAAACACTTAATTTTATTATATTGTGTGAAAATAAATAAATAAATACACCCAACAGTCACACACTTAGTCCTGACCCCACACTAGGTATAACCTGTATCGTGGGTGTCAGAGACTATGAGAGACTTTCGGTCTCACAACACCCAGACTTGAAACAAATATCTGTGGGACACACAAACATTTGTCTCAGTGCGGGAATCGAACCCGCGGCCTCTCGCTTCACAGCCGGCTACTCGCCCGCTGCGCCACGGAGGCTGTCATCTTCAGGATATGAAATGGAAGGTCATATCAAATGGAAGGGATAAGCTAGTTTTAAGACGCGCGTAAATATCTTTATTGGATTTTTTTGGAAGTCGAACAATCCCACACACATTTAATCCTTACTTATAAAAATATTTAAGCGCTGCTTATCTTTGTACCATAGGTTGTTCCTTTCATTTTTAAACAATGTAACGCAAGGAAAAAAAGTGACAGGTTATTCTTAACCATTTGCTCAGATAAAACTGCTTTTATAAGTAAGGCCCTATCTGTCTAAATAGGGTTGTGCTTCAAGCTGTAATCGATTGCACATACACAATGCGTACATCAATGTTCATTAGCGTTTAATGTGTGTCCCAAATATAACAGGACACGGATCAAAGTTCTTCATACACCAATAGTTCATGATCATACAGCGAAATATGTATCGCTGTAACGTATTTATGCCATGGAAATACATGGTTATTGTGACCCCAGGAATATCATGTTGCGTGACCTTTCTATCTATTACCCGAGGGTATAATAGTACCTGTCTCACAACACATTAACTCTAGTCCATGCATGATGCAAGTAATTTGGTTCACATTGAGCGCGGTGGGAGTTGGGATGAGCCGTGATCCCGTAGCGCGCGATACGTGCGTGCCACTATAAAAAAATATATTTTCGATATTCATAAAATTTTCGTCAATGAACACATTTTTATGAGGCGTTAACTTGACGGATTATCAAAATACATTACGCTGGTGTGAATGTCCTGTGTTTAATACACTACTGAAAATAAATTCGGTGTGTCATAACGTTGTAATTCAGCTTCAACTTGATGATGCCTACGAACATTTAAAATCCACATTTCATTACATTTTTATTGGTATTGCGATGTTACGGTGGGAATGTTACCGTTTTATTTCGTGTTGATGTGAGAAATTCAAACTTTTTAGTAACATGTCCAGCAGTCTAGAAACGCGTATTAGAGCTGCGAATCTCAAATTATAATATTTAATACGCCGAACATCATAATTTATTATCCACAAAGAACGACTTAACGGCTCCTGCACGTATTTAAAAAAAAAAAAACAAAAACAACTTCACAAAACAATGATTTTCGCTGTCTAATTCTCATAGAACAATGTATCATACATAAAAATGTTTATTGAAACCATGTTATGTGTAGGTGTTTTGTATTTGTTTTAGTGCAGGAGACGCGGCTTTATTTGGCATCTCTTTTTTGCGGCTCTGGAAAACGTTTTAGTCGTTAAATTGACATTGTAGCGATGTACTGATGATAAACGATAGCTGTGACAAGAACCTCTTCTTTGCAACAGCCATTCCATTGTGTTTCCACGCCGTTGATTTGTCTCATCAAATTATTATGTCACACTGTTTTATTGAAGGTTACCTTGTACTGATCTAAAGCAGAAATAGCGGATGTTTTTAGCCATTTCCTTGTTACGGAATAATGTAGAGTAAAAAACTTTGCATTTTGCGACGAGGTAAATCCGTTGTAGTTCGGAAACAAATTCTTATTACATTGTCACGAGTTGGTTTATAAGTAAATTTAAAAACAACTTCGGAAACATAAATTTTTTGTAAGAATATCCGGTAATATACCAATAATTATTTAACCAAACTTGTCGAACTAACGATCTAATTTGAATCGGGAACATGAAATCGTCATGGTTTTGAAATGATAAACTAACAAAATCGTTTTAGCAGTTCAGGGGGGTTACTACCACAGCAGTGTTATTATTATCTTACTTGTACCGATTCCCATATAAAACAAACGAAGAACGATTATAATAATACTGCTATAAGAGGTGGTGGTAACCCTGCCAGTTTTAACATTACATGTATAAAAATACATACCTAATTTAATCTATATTTTTTCAGTTTGGTGTCACTGCAGTCTTTAGAATTGAGAGAAAATCTACTGAAGTCACTGCCAGAGTCGCTTAAAAACCTCACAAAACTGCAAAGACTCGACTTAGGTGATAATGAAATCGAGGAATTGGTAAGACATATTTATCTTACTGAAGTATTTCATTTAAGTTTCTATTTCATTTGTACATGGTATGTATAATTTCAGCCTGGTTTCATCGGAGAGCTGCCCGCGTTAGAAGAATTATGGTTGGACCACAACAAGCTTCAATATTTGCCGCCAGAGATCGGCAATCTAAAGGCGCTGTCATGTCTAGACGTCAGCGAGAATAAATTAGAGAAAATTCCAGAAGAAATAGGGGGTCTGATTTCCCTCACAGACTTGCACCTCTCCCAAAATATGCTGGAGACAGTACCCGACGGTACCGGAGATTTATCCAAGTTAGCTATACTGAAGTTGGACCAAAATAGATTACATACGTTAAACGAAAATGTAGGAAGGTTAGTACACTGTACTGTTGAGATATATTTCATTTTGTTAGTTTATCTTGGGCTATTTATAACGTTAATACTGTTTCTCTTACAGGTGTACAAATCTACAAGAGCTTATTTTAACAGAGAATTTTTTAACGGAATTGCCTAAATCAATTGGGAATCTCAATGAGTTGACCGTTTTGAATGTAGATAGAAATTCATTGGCTGATATACCGCTAGAGATCGGGAACATGATGTTACTGGGCGTGCTGAGTTTAAGAGACAACAAACTCACTCGGTTACCTAATGAGTTGGGAAATTGTAAATCGCTACACGTTTTGGACGTCAGCGGCAACAGGTAAAGTGTTTATTTTTTCTACAGTAATTAGAGTTCTTATCTAAGAACACGTATTTTGACCATTCAAAAAGTCAATGTATTAACGTGATTAATTATGTGTTTCGACATTTAAACATTAACGTTTGCTATTAGCTATTCGCATCAAAAGATTTATAGAAACTGGTTTTATGATAAGTACACAATTTAAATATTATATAACTTTTGTTATACGTAACCTTTTAACGTAGAAAAAACATTACAAACATAATATGAAAATAGTTCAGTAAGGCAAACACATTAAATTTCTAATGTCAAAGTATTGAAGAATTAAAATTACTCTTGGCAGACGATAATGCCAATAATCACAAGTTTAAAAACTTTACTGACCGACTTCCAACTAGATACGATCATGACCATTTATATGGGATCACCCTTGAAACAAGCTCTATCGAACACGAAAAGAATTTTGAAAATCGGTCCACATTTGGCGAAGATATCGCGTAACATACATAAAAAATAATAATAACAATACAGATGAATTGAGGACCTTCTTTTTGAATCTCAGTCGAAAATGCTCATAATTCTGTGTTAATAATTCTCATTGAAAATGTTCCAGGTTACAGCACTTACCATACACGTTGGTGAATTTGGAATTGAAAGCGGTGTGGCTATCGGAGAACCAGGCGCAGCCGCTCCTCACATTCCAAACTGACAGGGACGAAACAACGGGCGAAAATGTTCTCACTTGCTTTTTGCTACCACAGCTAAGCTATACTCAACAGCCAGGTATGATGTTTCTATTACAAATCACGTTATTGTACCGCTTTTGGTGTTTAGACTCCCTTGTATTTAGTTCACGCGTCTCATGCCTCACGTTCGTAGAATGATTAAGCGAAAAACGGATATGATGTCAATTGAAGTAATATGACTCAGTTTATATCCGTCGCGTTATTGTTTATTATTTTGGTTTAACCAGCTTCGGTTTTTTTAGACACGTTTTTTTTGTCTCATTACCTAATAATTTTTTCAAGTGACTTACTGTTCACTTTCTGTACATTTTTTTATTACAACTGTTTGAAATGATTCATATGGCATCCACAGAATTTATTATGAGAGATGCGAGCAATTGGGTACCTGACTAATTTTTTAAATTAATTTGATATGAAATTTACGTCGTCTAAAATATAGAACAGAAAGAAATATTGAAATATTCTCAAAAATAAAAAAGTTATAAGCCATTGAAGTTTGGTATAACCTTCAAAATGCAGGACAGAGAAGTATCAGTGTAATCACGTCACGTCATAACGGTACGGGCGTTGGAAGGGGATAGTAAGATATCTCCAAGGCCCCCACTCCAGAATTTTAAATATGAATTACTGCCTCAGTTTTCATCCAATTTCGATTCTATTTTTACAGAAGAGTTTCTTTTTTGTTTTATTTGCTATTACATATAAATATGTGTATAAGTTCAAACTTAGTCAAATACCCAATTGTTTGAACTTCGTTATATCTTGGTTTACTAATTTAGCCACCAGCGATTACAGGCTGTAATTTATGGCAATGTTACAAAACATTGGCATGTCAAATGTTATATTTTTTACGCAAATGTTATTCGTATGCTGAATTGTTTATTTTGACGTGCGCTTTACGATTTATAAATGTCTTCGCCTATGCTTTTTGAGCTTTCATTTAACAGTGCAGTGACCTATACTTATACATACACCTACGATATAATTATAACGAATCCGCAAAATGTCCGGTCATTTTAATAGTTATAGTGATTTTTCCGCGACAATTAAGCCTATTTATTTCAATAGGCGGCTAGCCTAGTTAGCGATGCGACAGATTTCGTAACGTGAATGTGATTTTTACTCGATTAGTGAATTTTAGTGTGACTCATTTTTAGCATAAATCATCCAAATCAGTTTAACTCTAACTTGATTGAATTGCAATCGATTCGTCATCTAAATGTCTCGGTGACATAGTGCAGTAACACGCAGTACGTGATATTGGGTCGGAATGCACATCTCGCCACAAAATTATGCTTCGATTTAACAATGCATTATAACAAGTTTATTCTGGTCGAATTTCTGGTTTGCATTGAATTTCTAATTGAGCGCAACCTTGTCTTCTAATAAACAAACGATTCTATTAAGACATTGTTATTTGTGGCCGATCCGGTTTTTAATGTAAATGTCGATATGTTTATTTTTACGTACATAACGGTCAAATACAACTGACGACTATTAGAACTCGCACCTAATATTGTGGTAAGTAAAATTGTTCGATGCCTCAATCAGTTGAAAGAAAGAAATACTTTGTTCATTACGGCATGTAAATACATAACAGACTAAAATTTACAAATAGAGCATATTGCTTTCATGTGCATATCACAAAAACTACCTAAAGTCGGCAAATGTTGGTCCATCGTCCAGCGCTGATCTTCGGTTGGTTGTCTAGTACAGTGAACGGGAACTACCTAGGCCCGAATAGGCAAAAGTTCTAAGAGCAAAGTAGTCCCGCAAAGTATCCCTAATACCTTATGCAATTCAATACAGAATACAGTTCAAAAATACCAGAATAAACTACTACTAAATACTCGGAAATAATGTTGGCACAATGTAGCTTTCTACTGGTAAAAGAATTTTCAAATTTTCAGCAGTTCAAGATATTACTTCCTACAAACAAACTCACAGACTTTACCTCTTTATAATATTAGTGTAAATATTTTTTTAAACAATGCGATAGTTACGGATATAGATAATAATCTGTGTATGGTCGCTGCACTAATGTTGTTTTGTTTTTGCTGTGTAAATATACTAAATGCACTTGTCACATCACAAATAGAGCTGGAACACACAGAAGTTGGCAGTGGACAATGGTTCAGGGATCACAGATATATATCACGATCGCGAGAGCTAGATAACATAAGAGGTAAGGCCCACCGCCTATATTTACATCCTGCACCATAGGTTATGTGTTATTTTAGATATCATTTTATTTAATCTGAATTTTATTGACATAATTAATAATTTTACTACCTACTTGTTGTAGAAATTTTGCATCGGTAGATTTGTAAAAATATCAATAAACTAGATTTGGTCTTCATAGCATACCTGACTTAAATGTTCTTCTCTACGTATACTATTTTCAAAATTACATTATAGCTCTCCTAGTTATCATAAACTAAATAAAAACATCTTCAACGAAGAATGAATATTTAAAACCAGACATTTCCATCTTTTTAGAGGAATCATATTCAGGTAAAATCTGTTTAGTTTCGCCAGATGTGTTTGTTACCTCGTCACAGTTCAATAATTTAAATTATCCCTATTGATAAAAAATAATGCCAATATAAACTCTATTCGTATTTCAATGCTCGCTATAATGATCCATATCACGTAGTTCACATTTTATTCACACAGGTTTTGGATATTTAATACATCACCTTTCTTATACAACTAGAAGTGCTCTTCATTGTTTTGGCAATTATGTGCTGTTGTGGACGTTAAGGTTGTTGCTTTAAATGTTTACATGTTTGTTACGTCTGCTACAGTTATTAGTTTTGTTAAGGTACTACTAAGGTAATTTTGGTGAAATAAACTGTTGTGGTAATACATTAAATTTTTTGTCGATATGAGTCCAGTTCCATAGAACCCTATAGGGTTTGACAGTAGGAGCGCCCCCAGAGGCCTGAGATCAGGGCATAGGGGCACTTTGTCAACTCACATTAGAGAAGCACTGAGTTGAGCTTTCTCCATCAACTCGATGGGTGCTAAGAACCATGAATATAGATTTAAAGCTACTTTTGACACACAATCTTATTTTAAAACTATTTCAAAGCCTGAGTATTGTTCTTTGTTTTTTGTAATCTCCACTTGATCAAGCTTTGGTAATTTCCTTGTTGTCAAGATGTATGACAGTTTTAGTTTTGTATATGAGATATCAGTCTTATTATCAGTATCGCTAGTTACCACTTGAACCTACGTTGCTACTTTTCGTGTGAGGTTAACTATTAATGTTACAAGTAAAGTACAGAGACTATGTAATAAATGTGACTTATCATACAGAATCGAGCATATCCCGCGACCGTGACTCCGATAACGACGACTGGGAAGAGAAGGAGGCATCAAGAACACATTCAGTGAAGTTCACAGAAGACGTGTCTGAAGCTAAAGAGGTGAGCTTATGCTGTTGTACATTGTTCAGGGTGTCCAAACGACATTCTAATAAATCCGGACCGACTGGCCCTGTTAAAGATAAGAAAATTTTGAAGTCTCTACGCTATAATGTCCCTATATGCTTTCGCAACACAGGCGTCTCAGTTAGAAACTATTTTAGGAATTTAGGTTCATGGTTTAGAAGAAACTCTTGTCTCACATGCTCTAGAAATAGAGCATATTTAGCACTGAGTACAGTACTTGTTGCTTTAGAATGAAAACAGTATTATTAGGTTTAAGTGGACCGTGTTGTGCAGAAATGATGCAACTCACAAAAATACAAAAAAAATAATTGTTGACGCCAATATGGTCTACTAATGGTTTAAAACTTGTTGGCATCAATAACATCATTTTTTGTGGGTTGGTTTATTCCAACACAACACAGTTCATGTAATATCTTTACAATTATCTGATTTTTACGTTTTTATATTTGTGCATATTATTTTGTACATGCCACTGAGGTCTGTTTTACGAACAGTATTGTGTTAGATATAAGTCTATTGCATTTTAATGTATATTAATAAAATAAAGTATCTGCTTCTATTTTCTTTTTATTTTGTGTGATACGTATTTTTGTAAAAATAATTAGTAGCATTTCTAAATTAACGTTGTGTGGAACATCCACATTCTAGATCCACATTAATCCTAGTGGTCTAGATGTATATCTTTAGTTCTAGATACCACTAACTCTCATGTCCTTCATTAATATTTCAAGCCATTTTTCTTGGCGTTATCCCGACTTACTGCCAGGGTGCGCTTTCCTACTTAACCGCTGCCAATTCGCCTGGTCTTGAGCATCCTTCACAGTAAGACCATTGCTGCCGTCCTCAAGCTAAAATGCTGTTAAGTAAATAAACCGAATTTTGAGATGTCTCCAAAAAACGTGGAAAATATTATCCTTAGAGGTTTATTCGACTGTGGATTTAACATTTAATAGACTTAATATCTTGTTTACTTTAATATAAAAAAAACATACGTCTATGAAATCTCTAGGTACCATATTTTTCATGTTTATGGAGCCATCTCAAAATTCGGTTTATTCACTTAACGGCATTTTAGCTTGAGGACGGCAGATTGGTTCTTATATCTTGTTCCAAAATGGCCGTCCACGAAGACGCACCTCTGGTACACCTGGTGATATAAATATTTATCTATCACTGTGAAAAATAATAATTATCTTCATAGGAATTGTATGATCTCATAGAACGATGTGAGTCATGCATTTGTTAATCCCAAGGTAATCATTATTAGTGGTTTTAATATTCATAATTACGTTACGAGATTTTGGTTGTGATAAGATTGAAACGTAACATATCGTATAAAGATTACAACACTGTCGTAGAAATTATGTAAAAATAAAATGCAATAGTTATAGAGGCTAATAAATTAGCATCGTCGTTTTCATTATGACTTTTGTACAGCACTTATATTTAGCACTCACACTAAATGTGTGCAAGTATTTATTGTGTTGATTCAACAATAGCTTAGCGATATTTAAAAATATAGCGTTATGTTTCTTTCCATAGCTATTAACAGGTTTGATGAAGCGAACAAAACGCATCAATGAATATTTTATTTAATGTTTGTAGAATATATTTATTATCCAGTACAACAATTATACAATATAGGCAGCACTCTTAAAGCACGCCGACAAATATCATACAGCTCATCAACGTGATATGTTCCTAGAAAAGCATTTTAATTTAAAGGTTCCGTCGATTCAGGAGGACAGTGGAGACGTGACACCTTCTGAGTCATTCTTCGCACCACAGACGATGCTAGCGCTGAGGCGACCGATTAATGTAGTTCGCAAGCTAGTCACCACACAGCGGAGGAGTTCCCTGCAACGACTATCCTCCTCTATTACTAACCTCGCGGAGGTACGCGGCCTACCGTCTCGATTGGTGCATTCACAAACGTTATGTAATCTTGATCTATAGTATCCAATTCTACAAAAAATACCACTCTTCCCATTGTATGATACAATGTAACATGTCTTGTATCTGAAATATAAATATCAGTTAATAAAACATCACTTAATATAATCACACTAATTACCGTGACGAGTGTTTGTGAATGATTATAATTCCGTCACAGTATTTTCGTCTTCAAATGCTACTTCTGATGAAGGATGAGTGAATCGGATAGTAGATTGGAGTAAGCTTCTGAAAAATGGAGAAGTATTTAAAATTATTTAAAAACATAATAAAACATTAATTATTGTGAATGCACTACCACCGAGTCGAGTATGCGCTGCTCGCAAACAGCCTCTTGCTCTGTTTAGATAACGATTAGTTTGTTATTTACGCTGAAAGTAGACTAATGCAGTACTAGATTAGTTTTTATTTCTTTATAGCAATGCATTCGATATGGTATATTGTTCAACACATTCCAAAAACACACTCAAATAACATAATTTTGCAAGTTGCAACACAGTCGTCTTCCTAGCATGGAATAAGCGATACAATTTAACAAAAAGGTTTATAATCAAAACCATAGACAAAATACAATATTTACTTAAGGGCTCCATATTTATCGTCACTGTGCACAAATATAATATTAATTACTTCTTGAACTCAACAAGAAAATTGAAACATTACCTAGATCACATTTTTATTTTCTTCGAAATTGTATACAGCACATACCTGAATATGAATTTTGTTACATACTCATGTTTCACATAGCACGTAATATTATTACACTATTTGTACTGCACTCACAGTAGATTACTTAGATATGAACTAGACGTCGTCGACTCGCCGCGCTGAGACCGCTTGTGATATCATATCCTGTGATTCAACCCGTCTCGTTTCGCATTACACTATTACACTGACTGATAGTTTAAGCGACAATTACCATATTTTTGGTGGCACGATTTTCTAGGGTTCCGCACTATTGCCGCTCTTTTGTCTTACCGTTCATGAATATTTTTTTTTTTTTTTTTTTTTTTTTTTATAGAAGAGGGGGCAAACGAGCAAGTGGGTCACCTGATGTTAAGTGATCACCGCCGCCCATAAACATCCACAATACCAGGGGAATCATGGATTATTATTATTATTATGCATTTAGTATCATCGTTGATATCAAAAACATTCTTTGTTTGCAGCTATTTTTTTTACTGCTGGAGTTTATAACTTTGCGTTTAATATTTTAGCTACTCGTATCATCTTTATTGTGAGATTATAGAACTTTATCATTATCATCAGCCTATACTCGTTCACTGCTGAACACAGGCCTCTCCCAGTGTATACCATTGAGCTCAGTCTTTAGCTCTTTGCACCCAGTTTTTGCCCACGGCTTTATAGAACTTACAAAACATTAAAATATGCGTGTTTTTAAGTATTAGAAATTCGACGTAAATAAGAATTGCTTTATTTGCTAATTATTTGATAATTTCATTATACATTCTAGTATATATTGATTGATTACCTACTTGAGTTATATTTATGAAATCTTTAGTCCTATACTTTGAAGAACGATGAGCACAGTACTTACGATTTTTGAAATCAAAGCATGTGCATGACATTTCTTTTATATCAATCTATTTTAATGATCGATCCGAAAACATTTTCCAACAAATAAAATTAAATCAAATATATTTTTCTTCTATGCTTTTCAATCACATAACGTGTTATTGTTGATACAGACACCGTTCGTACGGCAAAACACGCCGCATCCCAAGGAACTGAAGGCGAAGGCACACAAGTTGTTGGCTGGAAGATCGCCGGAAGCTTCGAACACTCAACCTGCCAAGCCTGAACCAACCATCACGAATGGACTACCAATGTCGCCTACTGAAACGATAATATCTGCACCCGTCCAGTCAGTGGAAGTAAGTATTTGTTTATACAAATGAGTGATAGGAATAAGCTTCTGTTTCTAAATAATCGTATTAAGAGGTATGCAAATTCTGTTTAATTTTTTTCTGTTTTTTTTTTGGCGACAACACGTCAACAGTATAGTTTGTGAAACTAAAGCGACAGCAAAAACGACAGATGTATGAATAAAAAAATTGGGGTAAAATATATTTATTGTCAGGAACCCGCCTTGTAATTTTAATTAGGTACACACTTATACAGAATAGTTCGCTTGTGCTATATGGAATAAGACGCTTCCTCTGTATTTAAATAAGGATAAGGCATATTCAAACAACCGTCATACATCCAGATTTAGAACATTGCTATGTTTCCTTTGAAGATTTTAGTAGCACTAACTTATTGAGAACAGATGGCGCTATAGTATTTTTAAGTTACGTTAGAATATTGAATTGGTAGAGAGAGGCACATTAGGCACTACGAAAATGCAGTATTAGTATAATTTTTAACAATATGTTATATCGGCCCTGTACCATTACTGTCTTACTGCTGGGCATGGGCCTCCTTTACTATTGAGATTATTTAGGAAGGTAACCGGCGAATACTCATACACTTAAGGTTGCCTTACGTCGTTTAAGGCTGCCTTATCAGTCAAAATTGTATGGCGAAAATCAATGTAAGAAGCTGTTGTAGTGCTGTTAAAGTTGAGTAGCGTTCCAGTATTCAGACGTTAGGCCTATGTTATCCATGTTAGACCATCGTGGCATATGATCTAATGCGTATAACAATAAGTACGTGTTTTCTTCATAATTATCATCCGGATTAATATTACAAGACCTACATTATTCTAAACTTGACCATGTCTCCAATTAACCTTGTAATTAAACTGCTCACCTCTTAATGCGTTTAAATGCCATTTGTCGTTGTCATTGCAGTTAATTCAACACATTTATAGGTCACAGACGGTTCTAGGTCATATCGTCGTGACCTAGAGAAAGTTTGGTCGATGTGAACAAGTGAAATGTTCAATATGATATAATGTGCAAATAATATATACACTGTATCTCATTAGTCTATGAGAACTTCCGCTCCGAAACCTGTGAGATCCTAGGTTTGGTAATCAATTTTGAATAGACAAAACCTCGTGTGTGGTTTTAATTTGAATAACAACTGATTGCTCGGCGAAACGTGGGTGTACTAGTTCGCTAGTGCGACTCTGCCTACCCCTTCGGGGATACAGGCGTGAGCTTATGTTAGGTTTATGTTATGTCTGATATTGATTTGCTCCAAATAGCGACAGATTTGACTCCTTTATCAAAATGCCGTAAGCAAACTGGGTACTCTTATTGCAATTTTATATATTTCTAGGCTATAGCCTAGAAAGCTAGATCGATCGATTCAGCTATATATAGATGAATCGATCGATCCCTCAGAAGGGATTGGCGTCCGGTAGTGAGGTAGTCCGGTAGTCACTGAAGCAAAATCTGTCCTGGAACATGCTTGAGGAAGTGTGTTGCCTCGACCTCATAGTGTAGTGCTATAAGAAGGATGCTCTTATATTAATGATAGACTTTTTTCCAGACCGTACCAGACACGCCTGTACATCACGAAATAACGAAAGAAGAGGACAGCGATACTCAGACGGCGGCTGACAGAGATTCATCTGATGGGGAAAACGACGACAACGATTCCGATGACTTAGAGGTAACATTATTTATTTAAATAAAGAAATGAGACTCACTATCGATTGTGCCCCGCTATTCTGCGCATGGGCAAATCTTGCGCACGAGTTTTATAGTACTCTGAACTCCTTGCTAGATTGTCACGAGTTTATTTATCACAAGTATTTAAATATATAATCAATACTAACCAATGCTAATATGTATCAGAAAATAGTAGCACAAGTTAACAATTTGATTATAGGTAGTATATAAATTTACTATAACTTACTTGCATAGATTTGAAGCGTACATGATTGAACAGTTTTCTTCATTGGCAGATAGATCTATTCTGACAAATAAAATATTAGACGGATTAAAGAAAACATAACACAAACAGCTTGAGAAATTCTCGAAATAACATTTCGCTTTAATTTTGGGTTTATCTTAAGACATTAAAATATTATGTATATGGGATAACTTGTCTCTGAGGGGTGTTACAAAAATATACACATTATCAGCAATTCAGCCTATTTCACTACTTTAGAATGTAAATGATTATTTTAAAGACTTCATATTTATAAAGTAATACGATTTTCTATATTCTGATAATAATGTATATGAATCTAACAAGTTTTAGAGGCAGATAGTGAATTTTTATGTCATAGACTACTTTCAACAAATATCATAATTAAAGCGATTCCTATATTTTTATATGTTTGGTTAAATAGTGGCAGCATAGATTCGATATCATATCTAATCATTCCTCGCAAAAAATATTGTTTTAATCTTTAATTGAATAAAAGTAAAAAATGTCAATGTATAGTATTGAAAGTAGTCCATGATGAGGGTAACTTTACATATTACGCGTGCACGATTAACATTACTCGCAGTAGTGACGTCATAAACGTCACAACGATAAAGACAATGGCGGTGAGGTGCGAGCGAGAGCGAGATAGCGTTGTACTGATGTGTCGTGCACGCGTGGTATGCACGTATATAACGTGGTGGTGCGTGGGTAGCGTGCGGGCGAGGGTGCGGGTGAGGACGGGGGTGAGGGCGGGGGCGGGGTCGGCGGCGTGCGGCGCGTGGCGTGGCGCAGCGGCGTCACCGAGCGCGGCGCCGCGCCGGCCCCGCGGCTGCACCGCCGCGACACGCCGCACCACCTCAAGAACAAGCGCGTCAACCAGATCGACGCGGGACGCGCGCGCGATCTCATTGCGCAGGTGCTCGCTTATATGAGTAACACTCACAACTAATATGTTTTATGACGGCAATCTTCACATATTCGTTAGTAAGGCAACATGACTATGACAGATGATTGTAATCGATTTTATTGAAACCCCATCAGCTCAACGAAGTCACTGCAAGCTAGTCGTCCCAATTTGTACGCGTTTCAGTGTTTTAGACCCGACTACTTGCTTTTGCATCACCACCCTTCCCACGGGTGTAGCCATGTTTTAGTATCGGGAAGGGCGTTCAAAACAATAAACAATACTAATGTGTTACATAACTGATTTCTTAAGTTTACGCGAATGTTATACATTGAAATAGAACTATTTTTACGGATTCTATCACGATTAGGTTTTAATTTTTATTCCCGATGTTTGTCACGGGAAGAATAAAAATTAAAACCTAATCGTGATAGAATCCGTAAAAATAGTTTTATTTCAGTGTTACATAACATTAATATTTAGAATACGAATAAGGTAGTGTAATATTTTGAATATTTCGGAGAGAGGGGGGTTCAACCCCCAAACCTCCACCCTGGCTACGCCTGTGGTCCCTCCCTTTACGTGCTTATTATACTGAGGCGTCTTATCCCCTTCAAATATTAAATTAAATTGAAACTAGAATCTATGACAGCTCGAGGTGTTGTGTGTAGTCGTTCGTCTTGGAATTCCACCCTAAGATCAATTATTATACAAAGGCTCACGCTTCCCCCGCTGCTCGAACTCCTGAGGTCAGAATTAGACACCATTTAAGACCTTCAATACAACAAGGCGGTCGGTAGAAAGAGGTATGATGTGAGCATTATTCTGGAAGTCCTTACCTCATCGTTCCAGACTGGACACTTCTCACACGAGTGTCAGGCTGTATGTCCGCTGCAAATTCCACAATGGTACAATGCGGAGTGCTGACTCAACTGTTCTCTTATAACAGGGACACACTAATCATTCCTGTCGCATTAGCCTTATGTACCACCTGTACAAACCGACTGCCAGTGACACGATTTACAACTAACTATTCGTCACTCATATCTGTTATTATATTTTTAAAGAAGATTGCTAGTCATAAAACAATATATCTGGGCGCTTAATATAAAATTCTCATTAATTCTCGTATTAACCGCACTGTATTACACGTTTTTATGTTGGTATAATTTACACTTTATTTAGTGAATCTAAATTTTTTTTTGCTTATATTGATAATATGTTATACGTACATAATAATATGTTTGTGTAAATAACAATACGTTTTCTTCATGCCATTTAGCTATTACTTTGTGTAGTATTTATAGATTACACTTGACTCTACTATATGTTTCGCATGTCTGTTTTAGTTATTAGACAAGACAAATCATTACTTTCTTCTCACTAGTTTATCAGCAAAGTGTCATAATTTGAATCCATATAAAATTATGTTTCCGGAATTATTTCCTGCAGTATCGTCGAACGCAATCAATTATGTTTTATCTCACGTCGACAGTTTGCAATGATAAGTAGCAATGCAAAATACATACATACACATACATGTACATACTGCAAACATTATCAAGTACATAATAAGTACTAAATATTTGGCATTGGGTATTACGTAAGTGACTGATATTGAATGATATTACATACATATTTGACTCATATTCAACAGGTGTAGGAATCTATATAAGTCGGCAGAGGCCTTCAAAGGATTGCAACCAGTTTCATAAACTATGATTCTACTGGGCTCGATGGTGTCCAGAGTTCTCGCCCATTTTATAGATAACGATTAACGGTTGCCAAGACTTTTGTGAAAATAATCCATTATTGATAATCATCGTCATCATCAACCACACGATGTCCACTGCTGGACATAAGCCTCCCTCAAAGATTTCCATATCAACCTGTTGGAAGCGGCCTGCATCCAGCGACTTGCTGAGACCTTTATTAGGATCATTTTTGATAATAATACAATAATATTAGCTCTGTAATATTACTGTCCCACTGTTGAGTACGGACCTCCTCTACCCATAAGAGGGTTTAGACCTTAGTATTTCCCTATGGCTTATTCCAGATTGATTATTTTACACATACTTATGCCACTGTACATGTTTCTGTTATATTTTTTTTGTGTTATATGCACTATTATGTTGGTTCCTTTGTTAATGTGACGCTGACGTGATCCTAATATCGTGTGCAATATCTGCCTTTTGTCTGTTTTGCTGCTTAAAAGTATTGTCGAGTTACCACTTTATTACCGCCATAAGTACTTAATTCAGTTGTCAGAGGTAACCAGAATTGTTTTTTTGAGATCTCTTTTCGAGCAAGATTTTATACATTTCTACGTCTACATGGCGTTTATTCAGGAAAGATTTACATACGATGCCGTTCTAGGACCAAGATCTCAAGTCCTCTCAACCTTAAAAGAATTAGTAGGTTACAATTTTATAAAATCAGTAGGTCTATATTTGGTTCTTTTATTAAAATAATAGGTCTAATACAAAATCAGGAAAGCTGGCAACTCTGCTTGAATTGTTCTGCTTGCGTATACACGTACATCACAATAGGAAAGAGTAAAAGCTGACGAACCGACCGCGTCTAAATTTCTTGTTCGCTGAAGAACCGACGAAACAATAGAGTCGTGAGATCTGTTTCGCATCACGGCCGCAGACCGTGTTCCCATTACCATATAAAGATGCTCAGACCAAGTATTTATACTTGTAGGAAAACACACACTTAAATTATCTCCTTGTGTATTACTTGCCGTTACCAAGACAAATGAACTCGGAAATCGTGTTGAAGTAATAAATCAGTTTGGAACCGTCGGTACGTTTCTAAAGCACGACCCAAGCGTGGGTAATTGTCGGCATACCGCGAGTGTTCCGGGCTGGTGCGCGCGGGCCCTCGACCACGACGCGCCGCTCTCGGTAGACCCTGCGCGAGGCTCGCAGAAACTACTGCCTTCCACCGCTCCGCTCCTAACAATGCTTCGTGTACCGCGATTAATCGATAAGTGACGTGCCACTTTCTTAGTGCAAGTGTTGTGCATAAATCACCGACAAACACCGGCCCATTTCCAAAGTGTTCAGTACATAATAAAATGAGGTGCTTGAAAGCGGCAGGAGGATGGCTCGCCCGGGTGAGATGCGTGGGAAAGATACGGAGACATACAGTGCAAGATTTCAATTTAGATCAAACTGTATTTTATTTGGCTTGCCTTGCTTGCGTATTTTTGTATCACGATTATCACATTTCACTGGCATGTAGCGTGTTGTGATATTTACTTCCTTACTAGTTAGTTGTGTGGTTCAATATACCGGTACTTGCGTTTTGCTCTATGTTTATTTTCATGCTTTAGATTTAGTTCCCGCGTATTGTGTATAAATCAAGTAACATGTCAACAGATTTTGAAATGTGTATATCTTTCACAGGCCATCAAAAAACGAGAATTACAAGAAGACCGGAAAACTGACGACGATGAAACCACCGAAGATATTCCTGACGGTAAGTTTCACGTTTGATTATATCTATGACATCGGACCGTGTTAGAAAGTTCTTTGTTGCGACTTGCGGGAATAACCACAATATTATTTATCCCAAAATCCTCGGATGAAAGTTTTTTTTTATATGTATGTTCTGTCTTTGTGATATTTTACTTTATGAAGTTTTATCAATAGAATAATTCTCGTTTTATCTATCACACATCTCAGAATACGTATTTCAAACTTTATGTGCAAGACAATTTTTTGAAGAAAGTGAACTTTTTCTAGCTGAAAGATACATGTGGTTATTAGCTAAGTACATGCAGTTACGAAGACGTTTTCATTTCTACAAGAATTATATATTAAAAATAAACTTCGCTACGCTAATAATAAGAAAATTTAACGATCTTACGACGCGAATACAATTATTTATATTTAATTGCAAAGAATGCAATAATTGAATATTAAAATTTCTTCATGAAAGTGAAGTATTTCAACAACGACACACAGCGGTGGGCTAATCAAAATGTTACAATCCGTATCACAACCTTATCAGCTTATCTTTTGCACTCGACGTGCCATTTCGCTCCATTGAACAAAGCGTCGCAGTGTTTCGCGGTTCGCCTACTTGTGTCCAGCATGCTTCCTAGTTAAAATATATAAACATATTGTTATTGCGCGACAGGTTGCATACATCAATACTAACATGTGATATCAGGTGCTACCATACCTACACAATGTATTGAGTGACTCAGAAGCGATCTGTAATTCATACTCGATACTTCAAAACTGTGGTGTAGAGTGTAGACGTAATTTCAGTTTCTTTGATTCAGTTTTACAGTGAGAAATAAAGTGTGTCGATAAATCGTATTTTTTGCGGTTGAATATGCGGTCTAAATGTACTGTGTAGTGAATCATTGTGCAATATCTTAGTTCTGATACCGTAAAATGTTTTGTGAATGAATGATGTCTATTTAATTGGTATAAAATTTCTTAATAAGTTTCTAGAAACATTTGGATTACTCAACTAATATGTGAAGGTCAAGCTGAGTTATTGTTATGTCGTTAGTGCCCCTCGTCGTCGGTACTCGGCTCTATCTACCACCGTGTTGTTCGTATGTCCATGTTCTGCAAAACTTCACGCTCGTCTGCTTTGCTCCATTTACGATTAAATTATAGGTTGCATATCTTGCACTGACATGACGCATACTTTCTCCGATTAAGCGCACTTTAAAAAGTAGGTTTCTCTGAATGTTTACTGCTATGTGTTAATATTTTAATGTGGTGTTAATGAATGCCGTCGCCTTATCCGCGTATCCTTTCATATTTTTATTTGGGTAACCGTATTAAAGTGTGGCACGCGATTGTGTAGGGCACCAAGATAACTTGATATAAAGATGTTTGTACGGCACCAGCTCTCAAGTACACAAGTTTCTTAACTCTTGTACTCGCACCGTGTCGAAACGTTTACATTTCACGCTCATCTAATAATGCGAGATAAATTCATTCAGGTATAAATTGTTTGCGCCATCGATTCGTCATTCTATCCTTTTAACGCTTTATTTGAGTCGCCAGATTTTTCGTATCTATCTACTTCCTAATGATCCGTTTATGTTTCGTCACGAAATAGCTTTGATCTAGTAAACAACAATAATTATGTAGATAGGTACTACTTGTACTGTCTTTTAGTTATCCGGGTTAAAATGTTTCGCTTGTTTTTGTAAGTAATCATGAGTTTCATCAATTCATCAACTGTTAGTAGTTCGTAATACTTATATTCACATATTACCTTCGATCTACTAAGCATCAGTTTCTGTTTGTACTGTACACGTGAGCCATAAATTATTCTGCGCGTTTAATCGCTTCATTACAACAAGCTAATCATTCTAATGAACATGGGATGTACCGATACAGATGTTCGCATACATTAATACATATTTCAAACCCGCCAAGGCATAAACATTTGACCATGACCTAGTCTAGTTTCCGTAACTATTAGTCAAGGTAAACACCGGGTTAATGTTGCCAACTGCTATATCATTAATGCGCGACTAGCATACTGAAATAGGGGAAAGAAGCACAATATTAGCAAACAATAAATGGCCGCCATTGTCCCATCAGGGAATAAATGTTTATATATCAATGTCAACATTTACTGTACTCTTGTACATGATACAATATATTGAACTCGCGTTATCTTATCGGTGTTCGAGTAATGATCCATTTGAAGTCTCAGTCGCATTTCGATTGTATTGGTTAGTACACAGGAGTTTGTGTGTTGTCTCTAGAAAATATTTACCGGTTGTATAAAACAATTGGTCATACATGCCAATGTGTTAATTGGCCACGATTCGTTTGTGTTGTGTTATGCTATAAAAGAAGTTGTTATCAATGCCTTAGTTGTTTTAGAATCTTATACGCGGCAATTATCTTTATCGCGTGCTGTGAACTCATTCAATACGTGACATCATTCTTATGTATACTTAATTCGGCCATTGGTCTTGTATTTCAAATATCCTTAAATATTTTTGATAGGTATAATTAGGACTATATTATGTTGTGATCATCTAACTCACTGTCTAGATACAGCATACACAGAAATTTTATGTTTACGAGTGTACTTCATTGTTCTATATCTAAGGGTATATAACGTGTATATAGTTTGTGGAACTGAAGAAAGCGAGCAATCTAGTCGACAGATATTGGAATTTGCAGCCTATGTCGTGATAGGCTCGTAACCTTATCACTTACAAGGGCAAATTAATAATCTCTGCAAATCGCGGCGTATTAGTAACGGTACTGCCTACTCCTTTACCGATATAGACATCTATGTGTATGGACGTTTTTAGTATAGGTAGTGTTGTTATCTCGCTTAGATCAACCTTAAAATTGATTGATGGAGCGATATCCAACGAGTTCGACGTTAGCCATCGGTATCGTATCTTGAAGTTCATCTACAAATTTTCTCCCGTCAATTTTTTACTGTTCGTCTTACTACGAGCCGAGTGCTGGCAGCGGGATTGGCAGGGGCTTTGTACGAAAGTTATGACGCGACGGAACCGTCGTGTTTTTGTCAAACTGTTTTAACCTCAATTAATTTGAACAACGGCGATGTTGTACTCGAACTAGTGGTAAATCACTAGTACATCAACGATCATTACTCATCGTTCGTGAACAACGATATAAATGTTGTTAACTTTCCTTGGCGTGATGAGCCGTTGTATAACAGACAAGAACTTCAATTATTTTTTTATAATAGTCCACCTAAAACCTTCTCTAATGGACTTTGCTGTCCAGCTAAAATGTCAAATTGTAACATTTATCAAAATTGTAGGTCAAAGTTTGAGGAAATAATTTGAGCACGAAGTAACTTTGTGTAAAAAATGAAAGACAAAAGATTGGAAGTGAAACTGAGCGTCCGTGGAGACGGCTCTTTAAGCAGAAACAGTCTGAGAAGTAGCACCAGAAGTGATCGAAGCAATTTAAGCAACAGCGGACTGCCCGTTAGTGAAATATTCGCCACAGATCGATTTTCAGCACCACACAGTAGACCTTTTGATGTGATCGAGAAGCAACGTCGTCAGCCAAATGAACGCAACTATATAGGGCAGAGCATGCCCACATTGAATCAATATCAACCGCAACCTGCAAACACCGGATATGGAATCCGAGATAGACGCAATACGTATATAGACTTCGCGCAACCCGTAGACCCGAGACCTTATTACACTCAATCGCAATATTTTAATGATATGAGACAACCACGCTATGATCCTGTTTATAACGACCCGTCTATTATGAGATATGGAACTCTCCCTCGAGCTGCGAGCCGGATAGATGGACCAATTATCGATCAAAATTATAATCCATCTAATAATTATACACTACCAATGAGGTCTGGACCAAGACGTGTGCGAATCAGCGAATTGGAGCCTATTGTGTACGGATACGGTACGTAATAACTATATCAATAGCAAGACACTGAGTACTGATTATATTTTATTTGTTAAGTTATGTAAACCATTGTCATTGCGCTCATTGTTATTTTTTTATGCCGTCGTATCCCATCTATATGAGAAATGTTTGAATGTGTGAGATTCTATCATACTTTTATGCAAAATGAAGTGAGAGGTTGTGGGAAACATTAAAATGTAGAAATTCGTTTGAAAATACGTTTCATTTAGTGTAGGAATTGAAATGTTGTGCATAGTGTTAGCTCCGGGGAGAAATTCTGCATAGTAGAAAGTAGCTTTGAATAGAAACTAATCTAGCCGTTAACCTATAATATATGACGTTGCACCTTGGCATATCTACCATAAATATTTACTTTCCACTCAATATGCGTCTTTACACTGTACTTAGAAAAGTACCTTATATTTATTCACCTTCCGGTCATAATACTTGCTTCCTGAAACTTTACCATAATAAATAACTCTAGCGATTCTTCGTGTCTTCTACCATAAATAACTACAAGTAATAACTATCCAAGTAGACTAATAAATGTTTATTGATTTATGAATGTGGTCGGATATTGATGCATTACCTCATCTATTATTATGTGTATTAAATCAAGTAAGTTGTTGAGTGGTAACGTCTACATCTCGAATGGGCCGGCTCGACCGGTTTGATACCACTGTTTCATAGAAAACAGAAGTAAAGTGACAGTTCGCGTCTCGTTCGGTGAGTAAGATTTCTGGTGGTCCTTTCCCCCCTCCCTTTCCCAATATCTTTCCCTCCCCTTCCATTATCTCCTTTTAGGTTGGCAATGCTCCCATGATTCTTTTTGTGTATTGGCTGTCTATCGGCGGTCATCACTTACCAATTACCATCAGGTGACCCATCTGCTCGTTTGCTAATCTCTGATATAAAAAAGTAAAATGTTGATCATTTGTCGTTTCTCGTTTCTCCACGAGTAGGTGAATGCGTGTGTGCGTAATTAGGCCGGCACCTGACTCGACCCTCCCGAGGGACGTCCAACAATAGCTGCAGCAGGGCACACTCCCCGTGCTTACTGGTGCGCTCTAATGAGCTATACTGGTGTTCAGTGCCTCTCGTGACAGTCCATAATAAGCCGCTGTAGGTGTACACGCGGATCGTGGATTTCCCATACTTGCTACATTAATTGGTCAATATTATTGTGATCGTGATTAGACATGGCCATCACAAAATCGGCTGTACGAGGCATCATGTGTTCCATCATGGAATTTACCTTCAAAGCAAGTAATGTATCAAATATGTATAGCCAATATATATTTTTACCATTTCTGTTATTTGCATCTTTTAGTGTTTTTGCTCATTAAATAAAGTGATCCATAATTTCGTAATTCTATAGTACATTGATTGATACATCAAACTCTTTAAAATAAATGTTCGAACCCCTTAACACCTCATGAAAATACACAAATTGCCTCAATTGACAAAACTTGCAGAGTAATTATCCTTATGAATAACCTAGTTGGTAGAGTGTAGATAAATGTGCCTTGCCAGAAAAAAAGTAATGAAATCCAGACCAATATTGTTGTTAAAAAAGCTCGTCAACAAAATAATGGTAAATTAAGCAAGTTCTAAAATCTTTAATATGCCACCCAAATGTATTGCAGTCTCAAAATAAATTGGATTTTATATCAAGCCCGTCCAAAAGCCTCATGTTCGCTTGAGCTAGAACATTAGTAGGTAAATAGACCGTTAAATTATCTTTACACTTGTCGCTTTTATTAGTCTTATCTAGATCTTATTTATGTTAATTTATCTAGTATGTATCCTTCAAATTCATAGTTTATGCTCAGACTCTTCGAGTTTTAAGAGAAAGTTTACGAATCGTTCGTATTGTTGTATGTAATTTCATTCTTCAATTATTTTTTATTTGATTCCTTCTATCCAAACCATTCAGATAAAAGTAATAGCTAATACCGTTATGATTTAGTTCCGCATGATATTATATGTTTCACAATTTTGGTGTGAGTGCAGAGTGCGGAAGCTGTTGTTTTTTTGTTCAATATTCAGCCGTTTTCTTGTTATATAAACCTTATAATTATATCATCGATGTTACAGTGGAATGCTCATTTATGAGCGGACATTGAGCGTATAATGAATATAATAATTATTGATACATTTGGCAGTCCAATTATACAGATTATTAGAGACGTGTTGGTTTTATTGGTAATCGCGTTTGTATAGTTTATTTGTAAATGTTTTTCTGATACCTTACTGGCTTAGATAATGGATGTGTTTGAAATTTGAATAGAGATTCTTAAACTATTATCTGTACCGTATAAGTTACGTAAAGCACCAACTATATCAGATAGAAAGTACAATATCTCCTGAATGCTGGACGGTTGAACTAGAAAAAAGAATAATTGATGGTTTTACCGCTATTACAATAGAGTACATATTATTACGTAATATATTAAAATGAAATGAGGCGGAACTTTTATATTGGATGTAATATCAAAGACGTTCACTTAAATATAAATGGTCCTAGAAAGTGGTAAAGTGTGTGCATTGCAGTATCCCGTAGAGATTGTTCTAGTCTAGGTTGTAGGTGGTGTGCACACTGCACACGTTTGATTGTTGCGAGGCCGCGTGCTCAGGCCGAGTTCGTGCACTGATGCTCGATAGAAAAGCAGACGAGCACGATTGACACTTTGAACTCACAATTTTACGGGATGCAAAGTTACTGTATGAAATTATTAAACAAGGTAAAGCTCTAACATTTCTTCGTATTTTCTCTCAAAACCTTGTAAAATATGTATATATTATGTAATTGCAACATTAGGGCTAATTTGAGTCTTAAAGACCAATGATAATCCCAAATTATTAAGTACTTACTCAATAATTCGTCTCATTAAAAAACAATATGGACACAATCAACAAGATACAAGGCATACTTTCGAAACTTAATAAATAAATGTCATAGATCGTAATTTGGTACATGTTATTATAATGTAAGACACAAACACCTTTCTCTGTAACAGTAATTACTATAGGTAGTGCACTCACGTTTTTCTTTTACATTATCAATCTTCGAGCATCCGCCTCTTATTCAACACTGTGAAAGTCCTTGTTATTGTTTATGCCCTATGAACCTCGTAATTAGTGTTATTGTCACTTTACAAGCAGCTATTAATTATAGTCGAGACGATTTCTCTATGTGCTTATTCATTGTGCTTTACCTTCGTGATAGGCCGCAAGTCGCGAATAACAATTTCACACTTGTCTCTATTAATTGATACGTTTTAACTAAACCAACTTCAACTTGTCTGTTACGTAGTTAAAGCGCATAAAGCAACAGGTTTCTATGGCTGACCGCAGTCATGGTTACCTGCTGGCGATATCAGCAATCTGCAGTGAGTGCAGGAAACTGTACGCTGCGGCTTACATCCGCGCCGCGGGCGCAGGTCTCGAAAGTGAACCTGTGAAATGGTTTATTGAAGCGAAACGTCTATGCGATACCTTAACCCGATCCCTTATTATTGATAGATGATAGCCGATCTCTTACTAAGTACCTATAAGTATTATGGACTGGATGTCACACGTATGAGTTACTCTACAATTTTACCACAAACATCCACCTACATCCCATTTCGGAAAGTCCATTGTCATAAAAATAATATTAGCATAAAAAAGTGTGTCAAATAAACAAAGCGGATATAATTTAAATAAAATTTTAAATAAAGGATCCAATGTTAGATTTAGCGGTGTTTTATACACCTACGAAAACACAACATTCTCTTAAAGCTATGTCATCATTACCGTTACATGAGCAGTAGAAGCGAATTTTCGCCGCGGAAAGTGTCCTTTGGGGACAAGTTGGTAAAGCACTGCGCGGGTCATTGTTTTGTCTAAATGACGGCATCGAGCTCGTAAACGGTAAAACAAGTATTTTTTGCGCTTATCTGGTTAATGTTTTTTTATTTAAAAAAAAGTCGCTACTGGTAAAAGTTCTCATTTGGGACTTAAATGAATCATTAAAGATAACAAAGAGTAGTTTCATTAATGATTAATTGGCTACATTTCTGATCTCAGTGTGGTCCAGTTTAAACTCGCACATTTTAATATAAATAATAAATAAATACACCTAACAGTCACACACATAGTCCTGACCCCATACTAAAATTAAGTCTTGTGTCGTGGGCATCAGGAACTATGAGAGACTTTCGGTCTTACAACACCCAGACCCGAAACAAATATCTGTGGGCCACACAGACATTTGTCTCGGTGCTGGAACCGAACCCGCGATCTCACGTTTCATAGCCGGCTAGTCGCCCGCTACGCCACGGAAGCTGTTGTTGAAACAATTTGCTCAATATTATATTCATTACTTACCAATTTGTACTGGTAAGTCGGCCTTAATATAAAGGCCCTATAAGACTAAAATATGCACACAGAGCAGAGGCTCGTAAACAAGAAAATAGTCATTGCTAATTCAATTCATATTTATCCATAACCAAGAGGCGCTTAATGGTAATCACTTTAGGCGTAGTGAGTCGGATATCTAATTGACACCCTTGCATATTAATAACTACAAAGTGCAAAAGTAAGGTGCAGTGCATACTCGAGATAATATTATGTAGATCACGAGTCTGACTGCCTTTCGAAAGCTGAAACACGTCCTACGTAATAATCTGCTTTTAAACTGAAAGGCGTATTCCGGTGTAGGCAATTTCTAATTTTCTTCCCGTGCTTACCGATACCGATATCCACGGATATAATCTGACAACTTGATACATTTTCTTCGGATCTGATCGGTATATTTAATTCATTAATGATATATTTTCCATCCTCAAGCATACCTAACAAATCTCTATATTGGTTTTACTATCCTACATTTTAATATGGGAAAAATTAATCATAAGTAGAACAAGTAAAAAATAAGAACTTATAAAGAATATTTCGTATTAGGTAATGTTCATGTCCAAAAGAAGTTTAATATGGGGATATCCGAATAAATATAATATTTTCAAGAGTTTAAGTCATTTGATAGTTATGATGACCATTGAACTAACGATATTAAAGATTATAATTGTTGTAGGTAAATACATATCCTAAAACGCTCACAGAAAGCTTACAGTGATTGTTTATAGTACAGTTATACTATCTATTAAATTTGGTGCAGCGTTGTTAAAATATTTAGACTCCGTATCATTGGATCCCGTAAATGTTTATAACGAAAACGAAAGTATGCTTAACTTGTTTAGATGAGATTCGATCTATTATTATTGTACATAATAGGCAGGTAACGCGAGGGTAAAAATAAAAGGAATTGGTATGCGCTAGGTTCAGACTTTCTATTTTTAATCGTGCGGAGAGGTCGCGGGCGCCGGCGCCGCAGCCTCCGTTGCATTAGATTCTCGCGGTGGTTGTTGCGCGCGCATTCCGTCAGCGCATGCGCCCCAGGCTGCGCGCTCAACGCGTACACGACCGACCGCGAACGATTGTTTGTTTTGATCGCGTGAACCAAATTGCCCGTACCCGCAGTGTTTACAACATATAACGTATGAAATTAAATCAAGTCAACATTGAATACATGGACAATGACCTAGTCGGACCGCATTAGGGTGAGCCGGCCGGTGTTTAAGTTGATTGACGCGCGATACCATATATCTGTGGAGAGCCGGTAATACCACCTCCGCCTACGGACATTATATCCGATCCCGATCGGGAACTAAACAGGGTCCGCTTTGAATGAGGAAATGGGCGTGATAAGGAGAAAAAAGCGTAAGTTCACTCTCCATTACATGTAACTAGATAATTAGGTTTGATTAGCGTGATTGTTTATGTTGTAGTACCTCTGTATTTCAATGTATTGATTCTGTATCAAATTAAAAGGTAAAGTTTTCTTGTAGGATTCTACAAATATTCCAGAATTAGTTATCCGATTCTGTAATTTCTTTCACCAATAGGGAGCTACACTGAACCCAATTTTGATTGTATTAAAAAATATTTTAAGAGTCGATATCAAAGCTCAGCATAATTTTCATTTTTAAAAGATTTGAATTGTGGAATTGAGGATAATTTTTTATTCAAACAAAGCACGACGTAAAACCTTTCGAAGTTTATAAAATATACGTATCGTTATTCGTTAGTCATAAAAATATTTTGTCGATGACGCAGTTTTATTCGTAAAATCAAAATACTGTTGGTATTTGCATTTAAATGTCGACAAACAGGGGATCTGTGGCTTCAATAATAAATAAATAGATGGCTCTATAGTTGTGTTGGTTGATGAGGTCTATAGAATTATCAAGCACATATAAAAGGACGAAGTTCTCTATCTGAGTTAAAGCGATGGCAACAGGAATAATTCTGCGATTCTTAATATGACTCAAATATTTTCTAATGAATTCAATAATCATGAATTCGAATGTGATGAATTGAAATGAATGAATTCGAAATGAATTGAGTACAGAGGTCTATTAAAATATTTATGAATAACATTGTACTGAAGTGAAAAACATGAAAACAATTAAACATTTTAAAATAAAATAAAAAAATTATAAAAATTTTCACTCATTCTTGACCTACTACTACTACTCTCCTATCCATAATAGGTGTTTACTCTATTGATGATTATTTTTTACTTCTTAGTTTCCGAATTCTCGAGATATCCCAAAAATTCCCGGGAAGAGACAGTTGCAATATCCCCGTAACTCCCAGGAACGGGAACTTGGGGAAGCCCTAACACATATGTACCTACCGAAAATGCGGTCTTTTTTCACCAAGTTGAGGTCTTTGATCTGATTAAGTACACAAATAAAAAAAACAATTTCTAGATTGACCTGTTAGAAGCGGTTCATGTGATACACTAAAGTGAAATATTTGTTTACATTTTATAAAACAAAACACACATTAAATAAATCCTCTTTAAAATAAAGTTAAACAATCGCTCTTTTGACATGGAAACGGATATTGTGTTCCACTGTGACACAAAAAGTCAAGGTAATTTATTGTATTCAGAGGAAATTGCATTCTCTAATATTTTATATGTCTCTTTTATTGTCGGAAACCGTAACCTAGTTATTTAATTTCTAATATTTTATTCGCAAAACATTATTTATGACTCATATTGAGATGTTCACTGGATAGTTAACAGAGACTTCTAAAGACAAACATAAATGTCGTCTTTGTATACAAAGCTTTATAGTATAGTATCTACTATTTATTGTCACTTGTCAGCGAATATGAATACATAATTTGTACGTATGTAATATATCCATTTAATGTTAACACCTGAACATTGGTCGTGCTAAACCGCAAAACAACGTCGCCATTGTTACTGGTCTCTGGTACTCAATCTTATATTTCTTACCTCCATTCAATGGACCATAAGTAACACACTTTATGGACATCGAAAATAACCAAGTGTGAAGGCGAAACAGAAGTTATATAGGGCCTGTTTGCTTATGCGGTCATCGCTTACCTATTTGGGCGGGTCCCGAGGCAAGTTGTGCGTCTAATATGAGTTTCGTAACCTTTACAATGTAACATACATGTTATTTGTGATTTTCCGCGCGTATGTAATGTTTCTTGCATGGCCCTATAGGCTTGTAGAGTGGTTATGTCACGTATAATTTGATGTGGTCAGTTACGCTTACGAATGGTTTTTATGTGTACTGCGCACGGTTCGTTACATATTTTATTATAGTTTTAACGTTGGCAATTAACACGTCTTAAATCTTAACTATGGTTCACTTATGTTAATCAGAACTTGGCAGATACACAGAGGTGATACAACAATAGATAAAATCGCCTTACAACTTAACAAGGGCCTACTTATTAATGAAGATAAATATTGAAAATTATTTTTAATTTAAAAGTGTGTAGTCTGTGTAGAGTTTATGTATCTGCAGCTGTTTGTGCACGATACGTAAAGTCACGTGTGTAATGGAAGTTACGGCGCAATGATTTCGAGGTCGCATTAGCACGGTAGCAGAATAATAATAATTATCATGTGTGCACTGATTGTTTTCTTGTCAGCTGCCGTGTTTATATACAGCTCTCGACCCCACAAATAAACGAGTCTCTCCTATTTAAGCTTTAATATCTAAAGCAATTACGAAGTCATGATCATTGAAGACATTAAAACACTATTAACTTAAGCATATGTTTCCAACGAGTTATTCTATAAAAACAACACTTAATACGTGTTTTAGATGAAAATTGCCGCTTTTACTTACACGATCATTAATCGCAGCACAATTTGTCACTTGCTTATCCAATAACACGTTTGAGTACTTAATGGAATGATTTCGTTAATACCCGGGCTTTCACCCGGCCGTTACGTTTAGATTAGAAATAAATTACCATCGTTCCTTGGAAAGAGCATTTTCCAATAAAACTACTGTAAAGCGAGTCACGAATCCCACTGTAAACTATCACGATTCGTTCTGGGGTACAATAGTTGTGTTGTACTTCTTATAAGGCTATCTGGGGGTGAAAGTATGGAGACTGATTGGCTATTGTGCAGGATGCGGATTATTCCGCTCTGGATCGTGATGGCACTGCGCTTAAGCTCCGCTCCATTTATTCATCTTGACTTGCTGATTGTCGTGCGAACGCTGCACTGTTACGCTGTAGCCTGTGACTTGTGAGGCTGTGTGCGACATAGAACATCATTATTTTGTTATTCAACTCAGCACGGCCCGCATTGAAGATGCAGAGATTTAGAAATACAGTCTCGTAAAAGCGTATCATCAATAAACGTCAGTATTGGTCGTTTGTTCGGTTTAATGTCAGGTCTTGTCGACTTGATGCATTATGGACGCTGATAACTCTTTCGAGATTCTATACACAGTTCGGGGTTTACCGTTGCCTGTTTTATCTGATTCAAAATGAACACTAATCTTCCAACCGAAACCTATGTCGTACGAAAATTTTGGGTACGTGTATAGGTGCTTTATTTTTATTCACAGATATCTTCAAAGAAAGATATTGTTTAATTTGTAAGCGTAAATTATTTATAATATGGAAATGTTCTTGGATAGACTCTACAATGGTAGAGTCTCCCAAATTAGGCTTTATAAAAGAAATCAGTATTTTATTATTTTATTCCATGACAGCTAGATCTCTAATGAATTTCTTTGTACAAAATGGCTCTTTATTCTTTTATTTATACATGAGTTTATTAAAATTATCAGATTATACTGTAAGAATTTCACACGCCTGAAACCTGACATTTAAATAGATGCGTGTAATAGTTCACGCTCGTGAAAGTAATAGCAGTAAATAGTAATAAAGTCACATAATGTCGATATCGTGATTCGTGACGATAGTCTGCGCTTACGATTATATACTGACCTTGTGCTGGCTAAATATGCAAAGATCTTAGGCTCTTAGCGCTGATGGCACTCTGCCGTTATAGAACATTTGTTTCAATTCTCATTGCTCCTTTCGGTTTCGTAGTAGTTTCATAGACGGAGATAATCTTCAGACGTAATATAAACGCATCTAGACAATGGAACTGATAATTAAGAACGGTGTACCGATTAGTCTAATTTTCCTCGCGCATTATTATTATAGCAGAGACTGGCAAACGAGCAGATGGGTCACTTGATGGTAAGTGATCTCCGCCGCCCATAGACACCCAAGACACAAAAAGAATCATGGATGCGTTGCCAACCTAAAAGGAGGGAAAAGGAGGGGGGAAATGGACCACCAGAAATCTCAAGTCACGAACGAAACACGACAGCATGCTGCCACTTTACGTCAGTTTTCTGTGAGACAGTGGTATCAAACCGGTCGAACAAGTCCATTCGTGCTGTAGACGTAACTGTCTACAGCGTGGCTCTACCATTCAAAAAATCATTAATTATTCGCTTCATTGCGTCTCAACGTTGTGAATCGTCGACCTTAAGTCTCAGTGTCGATTACACTATAATATTATATCTCAATTGCATAATGAACGGAACCTAATGCACCGAATCAATGTTATTTATGTGTCGTACAGATACGATAACAGCAGGGTACGACTTAATTGATTTATTTTATACACTATTTATAGATATTACTAACTTAATCGATTTATCAAACGTTGTATTAGCTATGGTTGGAATTTTGATAAGAAATGGGTTGGGTGTTTATTATTGTTTCGAGCGTCTGATAATGTGATGTTCTATTGAATTTTGTTTGTTGTGATAATGAAGTTGCAGTTCTAGTACCTTACTCATAAAATCGTTTACGTGCTTTTTATCATTAAAACTAATGTCACTTTTTTCTTTCCGTCACTTTGAAAATGAAAGGGACAAACTAGTTTTCATGATGAGAAGCGCGTAAATGTTTTTTATAAGAGGCATAATGTATAACTTTTCATCTTTTCATCTGTTCAACAGTTCCATCTTATCGACAACGAAACAGATAACCGTGTAGAATCTGCGATGTTCTGAAATGAAAGTTACAAATAACGATGAAAGTATTCCGAGAGCAAATTAAATATTCAAGTCATAGTTCAGTCATTCTGTGGCACAATGTTCTAGTTCAAAATATTGTTGCCACAGGTACAATGCGTGCGCGATACGACTGTCGTCCAGAGGTTTTGCGTTTGATCGCCGGGTCAAGCAAAGTGATTTTAGTTTTTTCTACTCGATATCGGCCCGGAGTTTGGAATTTATCTCTGATATGGCTATGAGCTTGTCCCCTACCACATCTTTCTTTCTACCTGCCCTTATTCCACCTTAATGTGGGGTCGGTGCAACACATTTTTTCATGCATGTTGCAGAAGGATTTGGCTAAGTTTTTACGACCGGCTGCGTGCGTGACGTTAACCCCCTTTGCGGAATTCAGCCCCGCGCGAATTCAACAGACTGCCAGACTACGCAAGGTTTTTCTTTTAAAAAATGACTACGGACTACGTCGAAGTTCGATTTAAAAATTCCAAATCCTTCGTGAGTCCTGAATTCGTTTATTACTATGACTTAGTCAAAGTTCGCTCTATAGATCTCAGCCTAAGTTAGAAAATTATCTTTACCCGACCTGGGTATCGAAACCATAACCTCCCGGTCCACAGCCCATATATGCTGTCAGAAGACTAAGGGACGAAAATGCGCTCTGAAAAATGTGGGTATTCTAGTTCACATCTGGCTGATACAGGTGTAATCCTGTTTGTATTGTCACAGGTGAATCTGTGTCGGAACGTGCTGAAAGCGAGGCTCGGTTGGTCGGCGAGCAGCGATGCATCGAGGTGAGGATCGCGCGCACCGCCGGCGGGCTCGGGCTCAGCATCGCCGGCGGGCGCGGCTCCACGCCGTACATCGGCGACGATGATGGCATCTTCATATCGCGCGTCACGCCCAACGGACCCGCTTACATGGCTGGACTTAGGGTGAGTACTATTTTGCAGAGATTGGCAAACGAGCAGATGGATCACCTGATGGTAAGTTAGCTCCACCGCTCATAGACACCCAAGACACAAAAAGAATCATGGGTGCGTTGCCAACCTAAAAGGAGGGAATGGAAGGGGAGGCGATGAATTGGGCCTCCGGAAATCTCACTCACCGAATGAAACGCGACAGCGAGCTGACACTTTACGTCGGTTTTCTGTGAGACAGTGGTATCAAACCGGTCGAGCCGGCCCATTCGCTGTAGACGTATCTGTCTATATATTTTTTTTTTGTTTCTACCTGGCGTTATCCCGGTCTAGTGCCAGGGTCCGCCATCTTACTTAAATGTTTCCATGTTTAAAATAAAACAATTAAAGATGTCATAAGTGTAGGCAGGTAATCTTGAAACATCGATGATTAAAACGAGGAAAATAATGTTTCCTCTTGAGTTCGTATTGCTGCACTGCGCCGGTCCATATAATTTCACAGAATATCACAGCCCTTCGATCATTATTGACTAGATTTCGAACCGTACTCCACTACTGGCCTAATGGTAGACGCTTGTGATTTATAACAGTCGTGACCGTAAACTAAAGTAGGAACTAAGCATCGAGTAAAGAGTTACGGTTAAATCGCTCAGAATTGAAACAATCGGGCCGGTCGTGAATCTAGAGTCAATCAATGTCAGTACAAATGGTTTCATAACAGTAGATTGTAGAAATGGCGCAGCCTGCAGGTCACTTTTTGAAACATGACTTCCTAATCAGATAAAAGTGAACGGTTACGACAAACCGAAGTAACCACGTAACTTAACGCGACCATGTTTTTACATAGATAAAGTTGTAAGATATTGTCGTGAGACAGGTACTTATTTTCTATTCGTTTTGCTACTTTTTTGTTTGTTTATTTTCATTACTACCGATGGCTGTTTAACCCAATTACACATTACATCATAATGTTACCAAAAAATAAGCTTGTGTAAGAAGATTCTTAATTTACAGGATTTTTAAGTTTTGCTTAAAGTAAAATACATGTTTTAATTGTCGCCTTAGCCACCGAATACAAACAATTGAGGTTGTGTTATGTCATTTAAGGGAGTTTTCTCGGCTGTTAAAGTTGAGCAGTGTCTCCTTTTCAGGCGTAAAGAAAGAAAGAACTTTATTTGACTATCGCTAAGGACACAAGCATCTCCCGAATACTACTACTCAAAGCTACTCAACTTTAACGGCTTTTTAATATTTTTTCTTGCTATACAATTTTGACAGATAAGGCGGCCTTAAATGACATAAGGCAACCTTTAGGCTGAGATCTATAGAGCGAACTTCGACTAAGTCTCAGTCAAAAAAACGAATTCAGTAAGAATTTGGAAATTTTAAATCGAACTGCGACTTAGTCCGAGTTATTTTTTATAAGTAAAACTTTGCTTAGTCGAAGTTCGCTCTATAGATCTCAGCCTAAGTGTATGAGTGTTCGACAGTAAAAGACTTAATTGGTGATTACGATGCGTATGAATGTTTTTAGGTTGGCGATAAGGTGCTCTCGGTGAATGGCACATCTGTTGTGGATGTGGATCATTATTATGCAGTTGAGGTACTCAAAGCGAGCGGGCCCACGCTCACACTGGTCGTGACCAGGGATTCACCCAATTCTACCCGGTAAGCGACGTTTCATTCACATAACCAGTTTTTGCTCCACTGCACCGGTTTTGGCTCCGAGCCCGCTGAACGATTTTAGATTACTTTTACGGTCTAGTAGTGCTGTTTAATGGTAATTTTAATTACCGTGAATTTTGCGCATTGCAATTGTTATTGGTTTGGGTGATGTAATGCTGATATATGCGATAGTAAAAATGTTGTATTGTCAGTGCCGTGCATAGGCGTTTGCATCAGGGACGCCAAAAAAACTTACATAATTTATTTCTTCAATTCGTTCAGCATCATCACTATCATCATCATTCTCGTGTCGATTAAGAATAAAAACCAAGCGATGCTATTTTGAAAATAACTTTTTTGATAAGGTTTTTATTTGAATAAATAGCAAATTGTCAGCGTGGACAATGTCTCTTTGTCTATATGGACTGCACGCCACTGTGCATTGTACTGATTTGTATCACCTTTGTTTAGGACCCATAGTCGAGCGCCGAGCGGTGCGAGTCATCACTCAGTGTCGAGTACCACTGACACTGTATCCACGCTGGAAAATGGACAGGTATTATAAAATAACACTAGTAAATCTACTTTTAAATGCGTTTGTAAATAACATTCTAATATGCCACAACGGAACAAGGACACGGCAAAATTTAAATAGCGATATCTAAGTATACATAATGGCAAACTTGTTAGTAAACAAAGAATTCCTTTTAACAATAATAATTTACTTGCGGGCTGTACTTGCGTGAAAGTATTTCTGGGACTAAAATAGCATAATATCCAATTATCGAAACTGCACTCTGTCTGTGCTTAAAAATAATGGCTATCCGTTCCTCCGTTGTTGCATGGAAGGATTAGGTCTAAATAATATCAAGCTTACCGCCGACTGCTCATATACTTAAGTCGTTTAAGGCCGCCTTATCTGTCAAAATTGTATGGCGAAAATCATTGTAAGAAGCCGTTAAAGTTGAGTAGCGTTTGACCATTCGGGCGTTAGTCTCTTATTGCCACTGCTATTTAATGTTTATGCTATAATATTGATGAGTATAATATCGATACTTTTGATGCCGTGAACCTAGTGTCTTCTTTCTGCCTGGCGTTATCCCGGCCTAATGCTAGGCTCCACCTTCCTACTTAAATGCTTCCACTTCGCCCGGTCTTGAGTCTAGTCTAGTATAAATAAATAAATACACCCAATAGTCATTAATAGCAGCGATAGCTCAGTTGGGAATGGTATGGACTGCCGAGACAAGTGTCGGAGGTTCGAGACCAACCTCAAAATGTAGCATACACCTCTGACTTTCCTATGTTAAGTGTATTTTCATTGTGAAATATCGCCTACTATAACGGTGAAGGAAAACATCCTGAGGAAACCTGTATACTCGAGAATTTCTTCCCATGAATTTCGAAGGTAAGTGAAGTCTACCAACATGCATTAGGCCAGCGTGGTAGACTAAAGCCTAACCCCACTCATTAGTAGAGGACGCCCGTGCCCAGCAGTGGGACAGTAATATTACAGGGCTAATGTTATTATTTTTATTATTAATAGTCACACACATAGTTCTGACCCCACACTAAGATCGAGTCTTGTGATTTCTACACAGTTGCCTGATTATCAGATACCAACGGGCCGTGGGCTGCCGACCAAATCCCTCATCATCGGCAATCAATACGCGCAAGAGTTCGAGCCGGAGTTGAAGGAGAAGCCCGCGACGATTCCAATGCTACCTGTAGTGACCACCACCAACTTTAACCCATCACCGACGATGCAGGTGACCACCGACTCGTACCAGCGGCTGCAGGCCTCACCACCGCCCCCCACCATCGCGCCGTATGTACCACCAGGTGAGATCACTGAAGGTATTAGTGATAAGGGCCAGCACATATGCCGAAATTGTCAGTCTTCTACCAGAAATGTCAATTGTGTCCCCACTTTTCAACTCACAGTTGGTATCTAGAATATCTATTATCGGTATAATAATAAAAATCTTACATTATCAATTTATGCATAGTAAGATTCGAGTCTTATGTCGTGGGTATCTGGGAACAACGAGAGACTTTGGCTCTCATAAAAACCAAACCAGAAATAAATATAATAATAACCCATACATTTGTCTCTTACTCTACATGTCATTCATACACTTAAATTGAGATTTATCCAAGAGAAACTTGCGTGTCACCCTAAAAGATTAATTATTTTTTCTTATACTAAGCGCACTTTCTTCTTTACGAATGGTCTAGAATTAATTCACGAAATTCCACCAAAATATGTGAAACTGCAATGTTTTCTAAATAATTCATATGATAACACGCATATGCCACAGCCTGTAACGGTAATTATAATTCCTGTTAACTACAAGTGGCCGGTAACCGCAATGTAATGCGTAATGGGACTGTAGCGACCATTTTATAAGTGTTTGAAAACTAGAACACGGCCTACCGTTCACATTTTTGCTACATTTTAATTCTGATAAACAAGCTTTTAACTTGTTGACCGTTAACAGACAAGCGCCCGAATGGTCAAACGCTCCTCAACTTTAACGGCTTCCTAAATTGATTTTCTCCATACAATTTTGACAGATAAGGCGGCCTTAAACGACCAAGGCGACGTTAAGTGTATGACCATTCGGCGAAAGGACTAGTAAAAGTTAAGGCGCGTCACCTGCACCGGTTTTTCTCGAAACAAAACACAAAACACATACGCAAATCAATGATTCTCACTGTGTCCTCTCACTGTGTGCTCATAGAAACAATGGATCATAAATAAAAATGTGTAGCGAAACCATGTTTTGCATAGGTGTTTTGTGTAATGTTTTAGTGTAGGAGACGCGGCTTAATACAACTCTTGTGAAGTTGTAAAAGGTTGTAAACAAAAAATAATCAATTAATTTAAGATAATATTGCGAAAATGCATCCTTTCGTGTTACGCTGTAAAACTTCCTATGACGTAACTTGATGGCCCAGATATCAGTATTATATAACCCGATCACGGAATATTGAAATCGAGTTGATGATTTAATTAACAACGAATTTTATTTCCGTTTATATTGCTTTTTACATTTATTTAATGTTGGAATTAATATGTTTTAAACAGTACAATCACCTATCATGAGTCATGTCTTCTTCGTATTTTTGAAATAACTGGCGTTCACGCATTTGCGATGATTCTGCTAATGTCAAGGTTGGATAGTACCAAGATTATAATTACAGAAAATTATCGACTAAAAAAGGAGATAAATGTTAAATGTAAATGGTCCAACAATTCGATAAGAATACCATTTTGTGGTTTTAGTATTTATAGGGGACGACACCTTTGAACAACATAAAACTAAGAAATGTTATTTTTAGAGTGTTTTAATGTGAATACATAATGAGTCATGTCACATAATATTACTGTTTTTATTATGCTTATAAAGTTTTTATAATGATATGATATTTCAGATACAATTTCACTATTATAACTCAATGTGGGTAGTCAGTTAACTTGCATTTATATTATTAAAATAAAAGACGTAGAAGGAATATAATAATTATATTTTATGAACGTGCATATTGACATGTAGGAAGATAGCCTATTATTCATCATTGACATAATATTATGACCGCGTAAGGTAACGTCAGTTCAGTGTATATTTCACAATGAACACATCATTTTTTTTTTATACTTTTATAATGTTATTTAAAGTGTGGTAGAGCCACACTGTAGGCAGTAACGGCTACATAACGAATGGGCCGGCTCGACCGGTTTGATACTACTGCCTCACAGAAAACCGACGTAAGTCTGTCACTTTACGTCTTGCTGTCGCGTTTCGTGCGGTGAGTGAGATTTCCCGTGCCCCAATTCCCTCTCCCTTTCCCAATCCCTATTTTCCTCCTTTTAGGTTGGTCACGCACCCACGACTTTTGTGTCTTGGGTGTCTATGCGCGGTAGAGATCAGGGGACCCATCTGCCCATTTACCAGTCATTGCAATAAAAAAATCCAACTCATAATTGTAAGTGAGCTTAGTGGTATATAAAAAATGTTGAATTGTTGTGTCGTTTGTGTGTGCAGTGTACCAACAAAAGGTGCTGGTGCACACGACGCTGATCCGCGACGGGTCCGGGCTCGGGTTCAGCATCGCGGGCGGCAAGGGCTCCCCGCCGTACCGCGAGGACTCGGACGCCGTGTACATCTCGCGCGTGTCGCCGCTCGGCGCCGCCGCCAAGGACGGCAAGATGCAAGTCGGGGACAAAGTCGTCTCGGTACTTAACACTTTATACTTCTTTCTTTCTACCTGCCCTTATCCCACTTTAATGTGGGGTCGGCGCAACACTCTTTTTCAAGCATGTTGCAGAAATGATTTGGCTATGTTTTTACGACCGGCTGCCTGCCTGACGTCAACCACCTCTGAGGGGTCCAGTCCCGGGCAAATTAAATTAGAAAATTCGCTTTGCCCGACCTGGGAATCGAACCCACGACCTCCCGGTCCACAGCCCATACATGCTGCCACTAGACCAAGGAGGCGACTACTTAACACTTTATACTATTACATTTATTTATGAACATATATTATGTATATACTGCCTTGGTGGCGTGGTGGTATTTCGGTACGACTACGGTTCTGAGTTCTCGGGTTCGATCCCCGGGTCGGGCAAAGTGATATTGGATTTTTCCATATCAGCCCGGAGTCTGGAATTTGTGTCTGATATGGCGATAGGCTCGCCCCCTATCACATCTGGGACTGAACTAAGCTCGGCGAAATGTGGGTGTTCTAATTCGCTATTGCGCCTCTGCCTACCCCTTCGGGGATACAGGCGTGAGCTTATGTATGTATTATGACTATATTACGTAATATTTATATATTACGTATATATATATATATATATATATATATATACGTAATTATAAGCTCATAAGTATCCTGTATCCCCGAAGGGGTAGGCAAAGGCGCACTAGCCAACTAGTACACCCACATTTCACCGAGCTTAGTTCCGTCCCAGATGTGATAGGGGGCGAGCCTATCGCCATAAATTGTATGTATGTATGTATAATCACAAGTTTAAAAACTTAACGGACCGACAAAACCGATCGTGACAAAATTGGAATAAGCTCTTTCGAACACGAAAAGAATTTTGAAAATCGGTCCATATTTGGCGGAGGACACGTAATGTATATGAAAAAAAATACGGGCGAATTGAGGACCTTCTCCTTTTTTGAAGTCGGTCTAAAAATTTGTAGTCTTTACACGAAGTAAAAAATCTTGTGTCGTGGATGTCTGGAACCACGAGAGACTTTCTGTCTCACATCACCTAAACCCGATACAAATACTTGTGGACTACAGAAACATTTACATATTATATTTATTTCAGTTTAGAAATCGAATCCGTATACCATCCCGAATACTCTTAGAATTTGCTATTTGCCTGGCACAGAGTCCACCAGATTTAAATGCAACATAAACAATAATTTTATCCCTGAAATATAATTTTCTTCCTTTTAAATCCAATTTCATGTATATCTATTGGTCTGTTGTATAATGTGTTAATTTTATGCATTCATTATAATTTATTCATAAATATATTTTCACTCAACCAGACAGCTGCAACTTTCCTGCATTGATAAACACATTTCACTTGAACTAACTTTGTGCAGACCGACTTGTTATATAATTTATATTCTCGGGAGTTTAATATAATTCACGTTGTTACAGATAAACGGCGTAGATATGGAAAATGCACCGCACGAAACAGCGGTCTCGCTTCTCACCGGCCACGAGAGATTTGTCAGACTTGTATTGCAACGAACCATCACAACCGAACAAGGTACACTATTAAACCTATCTAAATATATTTGTAACTATTGTTTTACGTATGTTGCTATTGATAACAGAGATGAATATTTTTTTAATCGATTGATGAAAATGTTTTCGACTATGTTATTGCGGGTACTTATCGATATTATTGAGAGTTTTTGTCGATTATTCCATTCGATATCGATTTAACTAAAGTTACAATAAAAAATAAGTGTATGCTCTAAATATGTATTTTCTTTCCAATCAGGCGAATTACTTCCGAGGAAATCGATATCAGACGAAGTGAGAGAGCACAAGTCGAGTCTTCAGAATTTGAACGCGACAGCACCGAAAGTCACCGCCAACCACATCGCACCTGTGGGCAACCACACCGCACCCACGCCGCGGATCAGTTCGCAGCCCACACCTGTAGTGGTCCCCGCCCCTGCACCCTCCCCATCCCCCGTGGCTCCTGCTCCATCGCCTGCCCCCGCCCCTACTCCCACCCCCACCCCCAACCCCGCGTCCCATCCGCAGCCCACGTACGCGTACACAGCTCCACAGAAACAGACCACGTTTGCACCCACCGCCGCACCACCACAACCTGCACCGAGAAAGTTGAGTCAACCCAATGGACAGGTGAGCATGCCCACCACTAACCTCACAATATTCTCATACAAATATTGCAATCTTACTATTAATCGGGAATGGTGACACTGAGATTCTGTTAGTTCATTAGCATATCACTTATCGCAAAAATACTCCAACTTACGCATGCGTAATCCTCTAGTTGTGACCTGACTCTTATTCGATATAATTAAATTAATTTGAAACGAATTGCTCATTGACTCCAGGCACCGAACAAATCGACAACAAACAGTACGAGCACGCCGCTGTCTCCGGGCGCGACCAACATGCACGGCTCCACAGACGACGTATTCGAAGATATCCAGGTTAGAATCCAATTTAGCTCGAACATTTAAAACGTTTCGCAGGTGATGGTTATTGGTTTAACACGTTCACATCAGCGCTTCCACGTTGTAGCTTTACCACATTGTGTACGGCGCCTTAACTGTTTCACATCACTATGTAGACTGGCAGAAGGTCGGCAATGACATTCGGTCTGCAATAGCTGGGAGAGTTATCGTATGCATTGCAACTAGAAGTACAGAGCTCATACTTCTTGGTGTTACGCTGCGTTATCGATACCAGTTATTCGACAAAGGATCGAATGTTGCTTCCGTATCTTCCATATAAGCTTGACATTGTGCTTTCTTATTTAGTTTTTTTTTGTTATCCGTATTTTTTATTTATTTTTAATATGTATCAGATTTAGAGCTGCCACATCTTAAAGCAGGTGTTATCGATACAGTAGTACTTTAAATAAATATATATTTTTTTAAATAAAGTGTATCAATTATTTTTAATATACATATACGATTTTTACTTATTTATGTAAGATCGCGTTCTACAATGGGTTTAATGGAATTAGATTCGGCTCCTTAGTACAATATTTTCTTTCTTGTAGCTAGAAGCCTGTCAAAATATCAAAGGCAGACCTTATAAGAATTCCCTAGACATTTTTTCTATTTCTTACTTTAATACCAATTCCAAACGTTTCATGACGCAAATTCGATCAAATGATCAGTGGTGTCGATATTGAATGTAATTAAATTAACCATATTGTGAAATATTTTCTTGTGTAAAAAAATATTTATTACGAAACGTTGTACATGATTTTATCTATATTTCATCATCATCTTGTGTTAACCAAACATATACAAAATATTCCATTTAGTCGATATATTAACGAAACATTGCATCGATGCACATAATGTTTTTATTTATAACTAATAACAATAGTTCATTGTGATAACCTATCATGATCAATATATAAATTCATATTATAGGTAGTACTTTTGTAGTTTTAGAAATATATTATCATTTAACTTATTTCATATATTTCTGAAAAACAATAATTTTACTATACGATCTTATTTCTATAAATGGCTAATATGTTTAAAGTAATTCATCATTTACATAATAATCTCGAAGAGACAATTTTTCTAGAAATAACTATCTAGGGTAGACCTCGAAATTTATAAATATTTATTGGCTCGATAAGACTGATTACTTAATCAAAGAAAATAATTATGTTCTGTTCATAAATATGTTACTTTTAATGGTAGATCAAGATACAAATATATAATTTAAAAGAAAGAGTGTAAAATATCTATTGAGTCATAAATGGTATAGGAGTGACGTTAGTACTTATTTTTGAGTGGCATGTGTCAAACCTGTGCCAGTTTACTGACTTATTTTCTCGCTTTTCTGATACTTTCACATCACGCTTGGCGATATTACGGCCTATTTTGTCTTACTTATAAAAGCATTGGGCAAAAGTATCGATCGAAACAGTATCGATAATCTAAGGTATCGATACTTTTCTCTTTAATATTTTTCCCTTTCAGTCTGTAAATCTTACGGAATAAAACGGTCATCTCATTTGTCTAGTGGCATCGTATTATGCTTAGGTTGTGGACCGTGAGGTCCTGGGTTAGAATCTCAAGTCAGACAACGCGGATTTTTAATGCCATTTGTTCTGAACTGGCTATCAGCTATAGGACGTGAAATCACCTCCCAGAACGTCCATTACGGTGCAGATGTGCAAAGGAGATAGAGAGTTGATCGTTTATTAAATAATTTATATTCTGTTTCACAATAAAGTTATGTTTTTGTATAATTTTATGATGTGTATAAAAAATTGCAAAGTCGAGCAGAGTCATTTAACCAATTAAAACATTGTATGGTTACTGGTGAAAAACTTTATCACAAACATCCCATGCAGTCTAAGCTATTTTTAAGCGATGTTATAAGTTGTCACATAAATTGACAGTCGACTGTAACTTCACGACGTCATACCTATTTAAAGCAATGCCACCAATTGACATTACGGTCAGTATTTTTCTTATAAAATTATAGAGCCGCGCCGCCTTCTCGGGTTGTCATGGCGCAAAATCAACAAATTGACTTGCGTTTCACTCTAAAAAAGTTTTGCACCTAGCCTTTGTTTCGACATACCAAAAGGCATTTCATAACGCGTATTAAGTTTATTTCAATCCTACACAACTGTGTTTTATGCGGTGCTTTAAGCTTGTTACTGATTATTCCGCAATCTGATACTGATTTGTGTTGTGACTTGTTCCGTATATTATTGTAATTTAAATTGGCATCGCACGGTCGCTACAAAGTTCTTAGTTGTCCAAAACGTTTTGTAATGGTAATTTTATTTGAACTAATTTAACCACGTTGATTTTAAGTATTTTTTTTATATACCGAGTGGCGCCACCCTGACGATATTAATTTAGATAATGAGTAACATATGTAGATATTTTTTTAAATTTGGGCGGACCAATAGAAACATTTTAACATAAATAGTCATAAACAATAATAAATAAATACACCCAACAGTCACACAACTAGTCCTGACTCCACACTAGGTGTACCCTGAATCGTGAGTATCAACTATCAAACTATGAGATACTCATAACACCCAGACTTGAAACAAATATTTGTGGACGACAGTAATTTGTCTCAATGTGGGAATCGAATCCGCGGCCTCTCGCTTCCCAGCCGGATACTCGCCCACTGCGCCATGGAGGCTGTAATTTTTTTTTTATTTTCCTTATTCTTTTATTAATAAAATGACTCCACCGCGCTGGCGGTGATTTTGCCAGTGTAATTTTTTTTTTAACAAAATAGCAAATGTTCGATTACTAAATGTCACACGGCTTTTAAACAGGTAAAAGCGATAATATGCGCGGGCAAATCTAAATGTAGGTAAACTTCAGTAGGTACGCGGCGCGGCACTCGCATCCATGTTACGCCGGACAAGTCCGTACATGTTTGCTATCGACAAAAGACTTTGACCGCTAATATCAGCTGTTCTATGTCGTCCCGAACGTACATGTTAAAATTGAGAAAACTAAAAATCCACCCCTCTTATTCGACGGATTTTGGTACAAGGCATTGTAAGGTATATCTAGGATGATTTATTTAATGTCGGTAGGTCAGCGCCACTCGTTATGTTTGCGAAACGGAAGAATGAATCTTCAAAATAATACAGAAGTGTAAACAAATTTCAAACTCCCAGTAATCAAACAAGTATTAAGCTACTGATTTTTTAATAACCTTATAACATTTATATGGAGAATAGTTTAATGTTCTATCAGTTAATATATGAAATATTAGTTGCCGTTGGAAAATATAGCTTTGCTTCATCTCAGATTTGAACACAGGACCTCTGGTTCACAGCCCATAGTTGTGACACGCTGCCACTAGTCCAAGGATGCAGTGTCTCAAATAGTAGTTATTATTCCTAAACTGCCTCGGTGGCGTGGTGGTATTTCGGTACGACTACGGTTCTGAGGTCTCGGGTTCGATCCCCGGGTCGGGCAAAGTGATATTGGATTTTTCCATATCTGCCCGGAGTCTGGAATTTGTGCCCGATATGGCGATAGGCTCGCCCCCTATCACATCTGGTACGGAACTAAGCTCGGCGAAATGTGGGTGTTCTAGTTCGTTAGTGCGCCTTTGCCTACCCCTTCGGGGATACAGGCGTGAGCTTATATTATTCCTAAACATAGTTTAATTGCTATAAGCAATGCAGTACTCGATAGGAGGAATATGTAGTAAGGTAAACACAAAAATCTATTTTTGCAATACATAAGCATAAGAGTGCATACGAATTTAATAGTTATAATTTCAAAATTGAAATAGTCCACACCGACGCGATGAATAGAATAGCGACTACAGTAAATGCCATAATAAAAACTCAAAAACTCGTTGCGGAGGTTTGACTTACGGTGGCCACAGTATTTTGCTTTGGTAGTATTACTTGTATACCTCTCTCAGCAGGGGTTGACGTCAGACAGGCAGCCGGTCTTATGTGTTGTTGTACAGTGTGTTGCGCCAATCCCACATTAAGGTGGGATAAGGGGAGGGAGAAAGAAAGTGTTACCTGTATACGAAAGGAATGACTGTTGCAATTATTTGTTATTGAGTTTATTTCATGCCTCTGTCTCTACTAACCAACTGTTCTCATGTCTAAGATTAGAAAAAGAAAATCAGACAGGTTATTTAGGAAATTAATAAAATCAACATTCTGAAACCTTCTAACATAACTTGCTGTATTTATAGCAAATAAACTGTAGTCAAGGAAATAACTATTTTTGTTTGAATCTTGTGGATAAAATAATATTTATAAAGTGTAGCTCATAGGTGTCTAAACCTCCAAAACGTTGCAAAATATAATATAGTAGGTTTGTTATGCCACACTAAGCCCTGTTATTTTGTTGTCCTCTTATTAGTTTCTTTTAAATTTATACATAGCCAGTTTCCTATATTTGAGCCGTAGCTGACGTTAAATATGCTTGTAGGGCAAGCATTAAATCGAATGACAGGTTCAGGTGCCGTATACGAAGTCTCAGGCACGTAGTGTATTGATGTGAAACTGATGCGATGTGAACGTGTTGACCGCGCAGCCGTCCCGTCCGATCACGAACGAGGAGTTCCAAGCGATGATCCCGGCTCACTTCCTGGGCGGCGCGCGCACACCCGCGCCCGCCGACCCGCCCGAGCGCGGCGTGCGCGTCACCGTGCAGCGCGCGCCCCCGCCCGCGCCCGCCGCCACCACCCCCGCCACCCCCGCCGGCCTCGAGCCCGGCCGGGTCACCGAGACCATCACCAAGTCCACCTTCACCGAGACCACCGTCACCAGGGTCACCGACAACCAATTCGTCGCGCCGCTCATCATTGAAGTAAGCCTCGACGATCAACATCATTATATTTGTGTTTTAACTGTTGTTTCAGATGCAGAGCTGTGGAACACCTAATATATATTTTACACCTAATATATATTTTTACTATACATTTAATTCATGTAATAGATGCTAAGATTTTAATTATCTGTATGCTATTTTATTATTACATCATGATTCATAATAAAATTATGATAACCGATTCAAACTGTCATACCAAGTCAGATGAAATCTTTGCCAGCATCCCCAAATCCCTACCAAGCTTTCAACTTCTAATTTTTTACCAGTATTTAATATTTAATTTCATATACAAAGGCCCAAATAAATTACCTTAAGTTATAAAAGTCTTCGAGTTTAAAATGATGACAAGAACTAGTACACAATAAAAAGTACACCGCCATAGATAGAAACCAATAGATGCCCCTTGTTGAAATTAAATTGTCTAAAAGGAAATATGCAGGTTTATACAAACCTAAATAATTAACACCGTTTAATATTTTTGTTCAAAGTACAATTTCAGTAAATCTAGACTAATGTTTACACAATGAATGCTGGAATGTAAAAATCTCTATCCATGACTGCCCCCTTGTCTCCATGGAACAAAAAAACATTTATTTTTTGTTTTATTTATAAATTAATTTGTCAGATAGACAGAGCTACTATCTGACAAATTAATTACCTATGATATATGAAGTGATTTTTGCGCAAAATAGGGAATTTTGGTAATTTTTTGTTGTATAATAATTATTTTAATGATGTGTGTTTGTTTCAGGATGTGATACTGTTGAAAGAGGGAGGTTCTCTTGGATTCAGTATCATCGGAGGCACGGATCATTCATGCGTACCGTTCGGTGGCAAAGAACCTGGCATATTTATATCACACGTAAGTTTATCTATTCATTTCAATATTGTTTTTTCTTTTGAGAGATACTTTATGCACATACGTAAATATATCGTTTAGCGGTTCTAAACATTTATTACATCTCAAGCTTCACACCACAATTTACCGATCGATCAACATCGATCAGTATCGATCAACAAATTGTTGAGGACCTAAATTTAAAAAATATGTGATATTTTAGCTCGCAATGTGAAGAGAGTTTTCTGCATATATTTTGTAAGTTTAATTTTGTAACGTTTGGATTGTTGTGTTCAGATCGTGCCGGGCGGCGTGGCGGCTCGGTCGGGCAAGCTGCGCATGGGCGACCGGCTCATGAAGGTGAACGGGCACGAGCTGGCGGGCGTCACGCACCGCGACGCCGTGCAGCTGCTGCTGCAGCCCGGCGCCACGCTCGCGCTCACCGTGCGACACGACCCGCTGCCGATAGGGTTCCAGGTCGGTACACCCATCACCCATCATACACACACACACACACACAACATGACGACATCACCACACTACACATGTGACACAGGATTACTATCATCTGGACGAATGGCGCGAATCGACAGTGAGGTTTACGAGGAATTTTGTTCCTCGTACAACATCCCTTTGAAATCAGCTTCCCCTGGCAGTACTTCCTGACCAATACGACATAGGGCAGAAAAGAACACATAGATTCCTCAAAGGCCGGCAACGCATCGACGATTCCTCTGGTATCGTGGATGTTCATGGGCGATAATGTTCGCTTACCATCAGGTGGCCCATCTGTTCGTTTGCTATGCCATTCCACATAAAAAAAATCATATTATGTTCATACTGGATAACGTCACAGTTATCGAATTCGGTCTCTCATATAATACTCGATAAGAGTGACGATGGCAATATCCATGCATCAAATTCTGCTATTGATTTTTTTTACAAAAACATATTTTATCGTATTATCATTCTATTTCGTCACTTAGTGCACCAATTATACTTTGTAACCTATAACTGATATATCAATTCGAAATGATGAATCCTGTGCCGCATTACACTTTTACAAATGAATGAAGAGTGATATTGCATACGCTCCTGTCTTGAGGACTCATAAAATGAACTTATGTATGTAAATACACACACGTAAGCGGCGCGATGTTTTGCATGTATGCAAGTTATGGAGTTATTGTGGATTCTGGTGAGAAGTTACAAGTGTAATGTAAAGTCATGAGTAGAAACATGGGATGTCGCTTATAGTAGTCATTTGGCGGTATAAAATTTTCATTAAAGTTACGCATAACGCTTATTATGCACATAACTACAATGATTTTTAATCATGCCCATAATAACAAATCTGCTGCGAATCTATCGCTTGTCTATCGCAGTAAACTTCTTTTGAGACAAGAAAGCTTGTTAGTGTATATTAGGTTGTTAGGTGATGGAGTGTTGTTATAAAACGCATACGTTGTTTTGTTCCACACGTACACACGACGGGCACTGCGCCACGCTCAGGGTCTCATTCAAGTTGAGATTGTTGAAGCAACTGTAAGTGTGAACGTCACTCGGCAATCTCGAAACTATGTGTGTTACTTTACCAATTATTTATGTCAGTCTCCAACCCCTCATCCAGTCAGTCCGTGTGCCCAGCTATCGTCGTAAACAGAATGGTTATTTCGTAATATTAGATTTTATATTTAGTAGATAATCTTTCTTTTATTCCAAAAATGTTTGATGCTATAGCTTACAATTATTTCGTAGCTTTTGTGTTCGATATTTTTTTTTAAAGGTCTACACTGTTTAATCGAAGGCAGTATAGTGATAAGTTGAGGTTATTTTTTTATTTTGTTCGAACGCTTTTTTATCCTGAATGCATGGAGTCTTGTTCGCTTCGCATGTTTATTGTACGTCAGCATGTAATGTAGTACTTCGATGTAAGATTATTACGGATCATTGAATTGTCATGTTAATGCTGCTTTTGGGAAAAGAATTGACTCAAATGTCGTTTAAAATTATTTTTTAAAAATCGCTCGGGATTATACATTTAAATTAAGAAAATATGTTTTATTGATTGGACGTAACCTTTTAATTCTTTATGCACCAAATTATACAATATATTATGAAAAAAAAAATTAATACAATCAGTAACTTAGGGACGTGGGACTATTTTTATTTATAATTAAAGTATGGTTATTGTTCTTTAGGATCTAACAATTATAAAACAAGAAGGTGAGAAGCTCGGCATGCACATTAAGGGTGGTCTAAAAGGACAACGAGGAAACCCTAATGACCCGAATGACGAAGGTGTTTTCATATCGAAAATAAACAGTGGTGGTGCTGCAAGGCGAGATGGCAGACTTAAGGTAACTATGATTTTTGGGTTGTCTAATATGTTTACAAGTGATATAAAGGTGATACGAAAATAATAATGGAAGCGTTGTCAATCTTAAAGAAGTCGAATAGGGATTGAAGGGGGGGGGGGAATTAGGTCACTGTAAAATTCAGTCACCGAACGAAATGCTACAGCGAACTGTTACATTGTTTTTCTATGAGACAGTGTTATTGAACCGGTCGAACCGGTCTGTTCATGGTAGACATTATTTACAAAGTGGTTTTAACGCTCAAGGTGTACGGTGTTGTCTATTACTGTGAAATGGGGTGAATAGACACGAGGTTTATTAATGTGATTATAACACCACTGAATTGATTAATATATTATAGCATAATTCATTCCCAAAATTGATGGTCAATTGCTACAGTGGAACCATTTTATATGAAACTTTCTTTCTTTCTACCTGCCTTTATCCCACCTTAATGTGGGGTCGGCGCAACACACTTTTTCAAGCATGTTGCAGAAAGGATTTGGCTAAGTTTTTACAACCGGCTGCCTGTCTGACGTCAAACCCCTCTGGGGTTTATGGAACAAGTTTATATGGCTGGAAAAAATGGAATCAGCTCATTTGGATTCAGTGCGAATTCCTATTAACCCTATTGTACGTGTATCGTGTGGTGGTGGTGGTGCAGGTCGGCATGCGTCTGCTGGAGGTGAACGGCGTGTCGCTGCTGGGCGCCACGCACGCGGAGGCGGTGAACGCGCTGCGCGCCGCCACGCTCGCGCCGCTGCACCTCGTCGTGTGCCACGGGTACACGCACCACGCGCGCGCCGACCGGCACACGGTGAGGGACATGCACACATATATCGACCTATCCAAAGAATAAAGTTACATATGATAATTCATCGAAATTGCTTTTATATTTTTCTGAGCTTAAATTAACCTATATATTTAACTAATACTAGTATTTTTTTAAATTTATGACATAATAACAAGTTAAATTATGACATAGCTTAAAAAAATATTCACTAGTTAAATATACAGGTCAATAAATAAACTCAGAAAAATAAGAAAGCAATTTCGATTCATTATCATATGTAACTTTATTCTTTGGATAGGTCGATATCATTACATACACACTTGTGGACGTGGACGTAGCCACAACTGGTAGTGTTAACTCACTATAAATAAATGCATCCTTCAAAAGTCTAACTAATGTAATAAACGCGGAAGTTTGTGTGTTTATTATTCTTTCACGCTGTAATCGATCTTTCAAATCAATATCTAGGTCGCCCCGCAGTTCTAAAGGACGGATCCAGAGTGAAAAGTGAAAAAAAAATGTGGCAGTCATTTTTTTAATTGTTTTGACCAGATTTACTTCAAAATCGAATATCTACCCCATCATTCCGAAGAAGTGTTTTGGTGTTAAAGTTTACACACACACACACACTTTTTATAAATTATTGAATTCATTAAATAATTAATTATCTTAGCTATATTAAAAAAAATATAAATTTACTAAAAATTTTAAAAATATAAGACATTGCATTGTGGTTAAAGAGGTAATTACCAAATTATGGACAGACAAGGACGTGACGTCACCTCCCAAATTGCCTTTTACGGTACAAGCGTGCAAAGAGGGTAGAAAGATGTTTCCAGATGTGCCTGCTTTTACCATGTTCTGTTGTACGATATTCATTATCGAGTCAACTATAAAAGTCTGGTACACCATAAGCCAAAATGTTTATTTTAGGTAATTACTACTTCTATTATTATGTCTAAAGTTACTTGATACATTTATCAGTATGTCCACGTTCACACTCGTGAAGCTTTCTGCACATTAAAATGACGCATTGATTGATGCAAAGTAAAAAAGATCAATTTTGCTTCATTTATTTTTTCAACTTAAAATATCAACCATGTTTTTTTAATGTTAATGTTTTCACCCCAATAGCATGTGTATTTTCAATACTTGTATGAATTAACTTTCAAGCAAGCTAAAACACGCGATTATGTACATAATACCATATAACACGAGTCTCGCTTGAGAGAGACAACCATAGTGAATGTATCGCAAATTGCACAGACGGGTAGTGAGAGCGGAACTGCAGAAACCGGTGGCTCTCTGTCGCACTCAACGTCAAGCCTGGATAGAGATGACACCTTGCACCAACATCAACAGGTCGGTAATTCAATCGATGTAACACATATACGCGTAGGTCATCTCATTTCTTCCCATCTTGCTATACATGCATGAGCCTGTAAATATCCAATAATTATGTGTTGACAGTGAGTACTATGACAGCCACATACTGCCAACTGCCATTGTCTCTTATAAACTCATAACACACAAAGCAAACCGAGCAGGAATTAGTTGAATTATACTTATGTAACTTTGTCTGTATACGTTTAAGTAATTGCTATTAAAATCTATAAGGTTCTTAATTCATATTATTATTGTTGGTCACTGATATTTATTTATACTCTGAGTCGATGTTTTGAGATATTAATTATCGAGTTTGTTTTTAAGGATTATTGTAATTATCAGTTTTCTACACCCATGGAAATCTATATTTTAGTATTATCCATTGCAGGAGCAACGTTATCAACAGGATCTAGTTGAGTTTGAACATGAGAAGCAAGTCGCCGAAACTAGAGAGAAATCTACTCCCGAAAAGGTACGATAGCAAATAGACCCATATTAGGTGTCGGATTTATAGTCCAATCATAGATATTTTGTTCCAACTCCCTCTACAAGTTGATATCCAATCGATATGTATGCATGCTTTTACAATATCGTTTTTTATAATATATCAATTTCAAATATCAGTGCTCGAACATGTTTTTTTGGCATTTGTGGTCAAGGCCTGAATGTTGAGCAACTAGGCCACTTGGCAAAGGCCCCTTGTACCAACCACTATTTACCGGTAGCTCCACTATGCGTATTTTGACGTTTCTCGCTAACGACTACGTATTTCGTTATTTGTACAAGTATCCATTATACAAATTATTCTACGTAGTCGCCAGTAAAAACGGCAAAGAATTGAATTGTTGAGTGTTTGTACGTATACTACGGTTTCCGTTCGGTTGTAGGTGCTAGACATAGTGCACGCGGTGGAGAGCATGGCGCTGGAGCCGGCCGCCGCGCACTCGCCCGAGCCGCAACACAAGACCACCACCGTCGTCATGTCCAAGCACACGCTGCAACCTCAGGTTAGTGCACGCACACTAACAACTAACAACGTAGTAGATTATACATGTAAAGTCTATTCATGATCGTTATTCAAGAAATGTAAACAAATATTAACATAAGCTCACGCCTGTATCCGCGAAGGGGTAGGCACAGGAGTACTAGCCAACTAGTACAATAACATTTCGCCGAGCTTAGTTCCGTCCCAGATGTGATAGGGGGCAAGTCTATCGCCATATCGGGCACAAATTCCAGACTCCGGGCTGATATGGAGAAATCCAATATCACTTTGCCCGACCTCAGGACAGTAGTCATACCGAAATACAACCACGCCACCGAGGCCGTCAAATACATATTGTTAAATAAAATTGTTTTTAAACTTGTTAATTCTGATATTGAATATTTCTATATCAGCCCGGAGTCTAGAATTTGTGCCCGAAATGGCGATAGGCTCGCCCCCTATCACATCTGGACAACTGAACAAACCTCGGCGAAATTATGGGTGAGGTTATGTTATGTTCAATTCTGACATAACAAGTAAGACATTGGCAATGTATATTACCTATTATTAATGATTTCTTATGGCGGGGTCACACCAGCCGAATGAAGGCAAAATAATCTATGCCTGTTTCATTCACACAACAGCGAAAGTTTGTTTGTGTGAACGCAACAGATATAGATCCTTTCGCTTGTTCGCTCGTCCTGCCGGTGTGTACGCGCCATTAGGTTTACACGAATGTTACACATTGAAATAAAGCTTTCGAAAAATTGTAAATAATAATAAAAAAATCATGATAGAATACGTCAAAAATAGTTATATTTCAATACATATTACTATACAAGGTTACATTTACCACGGAATTACATAACTTTACCTACAAAAAAATAACGATATAATTGATATATGGGTAGATATTTGTTCACATTTCTGGAATAGCAATCATGAATGCACTTTACCTACCAAGTAATCTATACCTCCAGAACTAAAGGCTCCTCGCTTCTATAGAATATAAGGCTAGGTGATTTTGATATGATCTTTAGGGTGGTATTAGTGATTGTGCATGTAATTATGAAGTATTAGTCACTTATTTTACTATACCCCAGTTAACTCCTATAAACTAAGCTTGATATTTTGACAAAATATTATTAAAGCATGATCAAATAAAGAAGGCTTCTGTAATGTACATATAAATTATTATTGATTAACTTTTCAAGGCCGAAACAAGACGGTGTAATTTTTGCACGATTAATATTATATTTTTTACATGTTGCACACTGTATATTTTGTAGTATATAGATATATAGCTTGCATGAAAATATGATTATTATTATCTTGAATAGTTTAAGTACTTATGCTATACGTATCTTAACATCTTATCTTCCAAAATAAATGTTAGCATATTTACGTGGGCCTTTTGATATGTAGCTGGTATGTGTTGACGACGGAAGGATGGCACTCATGAAAATTCTCTCGAACACCTGTCTGACCTCTGTGGCCTTGTTTAGGTTGATTTTATAAATGTTAATCCACTTGAGTCATTATGATGAAAGTTACTATTGTTTTGCATGTGTTCTCGATTTCCTTGTGTTTATTATATGTTCGAAAATTTGCAGTATTCACCCGAACTGTAACATTACATTATTATTGTCTAAATGTACCTTAATTTTAGCATAATTAGTGACGAGAAGTGTTAAATTGAATGTAGCTTAGTTCGGTGTCGTCGTGTCGTGTTAGCTTATGTACCGCGCCTGTGCTTAGGGAACGTACCCATATTACGTGTCTCGTTTGGGGGGAGGGGTACTCAAAACACCACGCTTGGTCACAGGGGCAGGATTTTAGGTTTTCGTCACGTAGTCAATATCTTCTATGGAAATCTCCTGCTTTTTTGAGCTACATTCAAATATGGCGCGCAGCGTTCATCATTTTCTAAAATCATAGGTGGTAACACATCATAACATTTTGTTTTTTTAACTTTTCTTAGACAAAAAAATAGTTAAAACCATATTTATAAATTACTACGTGAAAAGTAGTGGGGGAGGGGGTCTTTGCATATACTACAAGTGGTCACTGAGGGTGGGAGGAGTATAACAATTTTATAAAATAGGTCACGTAATATGTGTACGTTCCCTTAGTAAGAAGAAACCGGCCGGTACTCGATGTTCTAAATTGTGTATTGACAAAGAATATTACGTCCATTGCAGAATGCAAACCCAGAGGAAAAGGAGGGAAACACATAGTACGGCAATATTAACTACTGTCCAAATGTAATGTAAATAACGGGAATTAATAACATAAGTAAACATTAATTGTCCAATATAATAAATATAATTCATGTTACGGACTATGGTGCAGTGACGGATGTATGAATTTATGTAATATGTGCAATTATATATGAAATGTTAGCTTCAATTCGTATGTTATTAAATTAACAAAATTTACATAATCAACATAATTGTTTACCTACATAATGACGTCGTGTTCACTAAAATTGTTATCCTTTGTCTACCAAGTTACAATATTGACACACACTGAAACCACATTTACCGTTTTATTTATTTTATTATGAGTATATGTAACAAGGGTATTCAAAACTTCTATTTCTTTTCATGAGTTACATGTTTGTTGACAACTTTGATCATTCTATTATAATTTATTGCAACAAAAACATAGGAAGGTCTATGAATTAATTTGTGTGAAGATTCTATATTGTTCAAAAATAATATTTAAAAAGAAACTATGTAAATGTGGTTAGCATTAATATTCCAACTAAATGTTTAAATGTACCCCCAGATTTAATGGTCCCCATAATAAATATTTAATTAATGGTAATGTATTGAGTGTTTGTATCTGTATTTTTACATCATAAGACTATGAAATCATTATTGTAAATAATAACATTTTATTACTATGATAGTAAAGGGTATAGTAAGTAAGGCGAAACAACATACATTCTCTGTAATATTTAATGTCCATGATTATTAAGAATAATACCTCTTAACTTAATAGCAAATATGATTATAATTGGGTACTTGACTATGTTTGATTTTATACACATATTTATATGTAGTAGCAAATAAAACAAAATAGAATCCATTCTATAAAAATTGCATCGAAATAAGTTGAAAAAAGACGCAATAATTCATATTTTAAATTCTAGAGTGGGGGCATATTGGCGATATCTTGCTATCCCATTCCAACGCACGTACCGTTATGGCGTGACGTGGTGGACTTCTCTTTCTCGCAATTTGACGGTTACACCCAATTTCAAAGGCTTATAACTTTTTTATTTTTGAGGATATTTTAGTATTTCTTTCTGTTCTATATTTTAGACGTCGTAAATTTCATATATGATTAATAAAAAAAAATAACTAGTCAAGTACCCAATTCAATAATGAAGTGATTTTTCAATTCACTGGAATGTCGTAGGTTTTTGTGACATTTAAAGTATTTCTGCATACTTTGTACTAGCTTCTAGCTAGTACAGTATAGGTGCGAAATTTTGGATAGTTGAAAATGACCAAATAAATAAAATGTAGTTTGTGACACTATTTATACTTAATGTTTTGTAATCTTCGCTGCCAAACATAACTTTTACAAAATATACAATTGTATGTTCTATGCTTCCATTTTACCATTGAGCTTCATTGAATGTTATGTAATCAGAATTTGATTAGCTTTCAATATTATTATTATTTTATTATCGCATACTGTTTATGTTCTCTCTATTAATGTATTCGGGCTATTGGATCTACTATCGCATTTGATAGTTTTTAAGCATTGGCCAATACAGTTTTACGAATATGAGTAAATTAAACGAGGCTCGAAAAATCTTATGACATATTTTTTTAAATATGCGTCCCATTTAACAAAACTCGTAGAAAGTTATGACATTTCTGTCAGTACACTTAGTAAGATTTTTTCCCGATTCTCGAAATCGATGATAGATTCGTTGTAGTTTCCGCAAAGTAGCGCTGCTATAGTAGGATTGCTAATTAAACGGAGTAAACTGACATTTGGAATGTTGCCACTTTTTCATGAAATTTAAATAGTGCTGCGGTAAAAAGATCAAAATCATTTAAACATTTCAATTCAGTGAACCATTTTATTCTTTCATTTTCTAAAGTCCAACTCAAAGTCGTAATTCCTGCCCAATGTGTGATTAGTACTGCATGTCTTCTGAATTTTAATGATAGTAAATTACTGCATGCTAAGTTATGACATGTCTACTGGAATTATAGTCATGGAATCATTATAAACAAAACTTACAAAAGCTATGAATGTGCCGAACGTAATTTTTCTCCAATAATAAAAGTAGTATTTGTAATTTTCATTGTTATCATTTCGCGTATCTGTTGTGACTATTTACGCAAAATTATTTACACAGACATTTAGTCGAAGGTTTAAGCTGAAATTTCTAAAAATATGCAATAAAATTCTAATTTTGCAAGCTAGTGCTGAGTTATTGTATCTTTGAATGATAAAAATTAAACTAGTTCAATCACTATGTTTTGAAAGTAAGCAACATTATTTTGGACATTTGGACACAAAGTGACATTTCGATCTGTCAGTTTACTCCGTCTAATTATCAATCGAACTATAGTCACATGTATGGACAAAACGCAAACTATCATCGATTACGAGAATCGAGAACTGTCAAAATAAACTGGTAGGTAAATAGGTCCACCTCAGGTACAGGTCCACCAGAGTGATTCGTAACTAATACCGAATTATGATTTATTTCCTTTCCAAAATGCATGTAATTTAGTGTCAATGCTATTTTGTTAATTTTTTAAACAATCAAATTTCATTTTAAGTTGTGACTGTATGTTGATTGTTGTCACAAAAATTTGAATATTGTGTATTGCGTATTGAAATGTGCGGTTTAACGTATTTACTTTACATTTATAATAATAATTCTGTAAAATATATGTCGCATGTGACAAAAGGTTTGGCCAAACTACTATTAACTGCCAATTTATTTTAGTTTTTTGATAGTATTTAACGTGTGTATTCTACTGTTTACTTTTATATGTAAAAAAAATTAATCTACGTTATATTATTAGTGTTGCATTTAAATACATGATGTTTCAGAAAATATTTTGTTATTTGACTTTTGATTTGGCATGTTTTAAACAACATTTATTTTGGAAGAGTTTTGTTCGGAGTTAAAGCTTGCAGGTCAGTTTCCGCTAGATTTTTATTTTTAAATTATGTGTTTTCGTGCAAGTAGCTTCGCTGTTAAATTGGCGTCGAAAAAGAAGTAAATCAATAAGAACTCTACCGAGAGCCGCTCGATATCGTGGCGTATTGTTTTGGCCTTTTGATTGCCGTAGTTAGTCGCGCCAGTGGGATCGTACAGCGTTCCTACAGTAGTAGTACATGATGTGGTTTCGTCAGTGGTTTAGTTCGTGTGCGCCGCCCCCCTCGCCGCTCGCGGTGTTCAGCCAGCAGAGGACGCGCTCGAGTTCCCCCGCGCCCGCGCCCGCGCCCGCGCCCACCCCCCCGCCCACCCCCGCGGCGGAGGGCCCGCGCGCGCCGCCGGACCCGCCGCCGCTGCAGCGCCCGCTCCACCCGCCGCCACCTCCTCCCGCTAAACAGAAACCACAAGTGCCCCGCAAACCGCAAACTAAACGAGTCAGTTTCATTCCGGACCCGGACGAAGACCCCCACCGCCCTCCGTCGGTGAGGGCCGACGCGCCTGTGAACCCTCGACTCTCTCCGCTTCGCGTGCATGATAACGAACAGGAGGAGCCTCCGCCCGACGACGATAACGATGCATGCGAGGGAGTCGGCTCCTTACTAATCCGAAACCGAACGTCGAAAAGCGACTTGAAAGTGTCGAGGCCGGTGGCCAAGGCGAGTCTGTTGCTCCCCTATGACCTCATCATTCCTCCTCCACCTCTGTTCGACTCTTACGTAGGTGACGACCCGCCGACTGAATTCGTGACGAAAGAGATCGATATACCGCCTATTACTATAATTCCTGAGCGAAACGTGCTGCCCGAACCTATTGAGGCCGAAACATCCATGCAGTTTTCCAATTCGACCAATTCCCCCGATAGTGAGTTCCCGCCGCCTGTCAATTATGACGCCTTTCCTGAAATGGTTTCCACGTCAATAACCCCACGCTCACCATTTCGCTCGGCCATTGTGTCCGAGGTACCTTCGTTTCAAGTCTTCCGAACTACTACTGAACTTCCGTCCTTGAATACTGACGATTATTATAACGAATTGTCAGTGAGCCCTGGCGGTGAACCTGATCCGCCTGAGCTTTTACAAGCTCGTTATAAGTTACTGCCGACAGTTTCTCACGTTCCTAACTCTCCATGTAATTTACACCCAGATCAAACTTATTTCGATAACAATGCAAATGAATATCCCGTCCATCAATCATTACGAGACTTACGAACTAAAAATCTTTCACCGTCCATGGTTCACTCCAGTACGTATCCGGCTATAAATCCATATCCTTCCCTTACAACGGTTGCAGGAACATACAATCCGTACACTTGCACCGTTCCCGCTTGTACTTCTAATCAATCGAGTTATTCAAGCCACAAAACTCAAGTAAGTCCCACACTAGTCACTAGCGCTCTCGGGAAGGATATAAATACAAATTACACTCGGACCGTGTCGAACACTAGTGATGGGTCTACTAAAAGTGTCCATTCAGAGAGAAGGGTTCGTTTCGGCGATGTAACAGCAGCGCCTGAATACGATAGATTGTCGAACAGTTCGGAATCGTTGAGAGAAGGGAGCCCCTCACCCGCGTCTACCCTGAAACCCGCATGGAGCAGCAAAATCAAAGCCTTCGCCATCGGCGAGGTAATCATACAAGTTCGGCATCTTATCCACGCACAACACTCAGCTTCTTTGATTGTGTTCGTCGTTACCCCAACCTCGATATTTGACTAAAAACACATACGATTTGTCAATCCATACCCCAGTTTTGTTTTCACCTGATCGGATTATTGTTTTTATTAACTTGCAATTATTTATATTTTGCATGGTTTTTTTTAACATACCGCAGCTGCATTAATCTTATTATTAACAATATTTGACTGCATGGGTGTTAAGCCGGGAGATGGAGTTCATGGCTTGTAAATATCATCAGCTTTTTAACTCATCATTCAATAATCATTGACCAGGTACCAAAAAGATTTTATGTTAAACAAAACCGACTTCTTCTCAGGCTTCCCCACCTCATTCTGGTAATTTTGTGAAAGCATCCGTCAGCGATAAGAAAAAGTTTTTCGAGAATGCCATGGAAGAGAGCCACAAACCTTCACCGAAACCGGGTACGTATAATTTCTATTAATTTGAATTTGAAAAGTGACGTTCCGATGATGTAACTGTTTCGTGTTTTGTAGAAAAAGTTTTCACATTCTTGTCGGCGGATGAGGTGGAGAAATTGAAGCAAGAAGAGGAAAGGAAGATGGCGTCCTTGTCGCGTTCTGAACTCGGCTCGTGGTCCCCCGGGGAGGACCGCCACAGCGGAGATAGCTCGCACTCGGACGACGAACCTTACGAGAACGGACACAGGTATGCTACCAATAAGTTTAGTATTACATTGCTGGTAAACTATTATTGCGTATCGAATTTAGATCGTATGTAAATTGTATTTATGCCAATTTACGTACGATCTAAATTTTAAGAAGAAGTTGTATATTTTAAGAAGACTGGCAATCTTGAAATATATTTACTTTTAGGTTTTTAGTTTAAATTTCCTTGCCGAATAAAGGATATTATTGTACTTTAAATTAAACTAAAAAAACTGCATTATTTTTTTGATTTCAAAATGTTTTAATAAAAACTTGACGTAGTTTTAAAAAAAATAATTTATATAAAATTTACGTTGTCGAAAATATAAAAAAGAAAGAAATATTCAAATATTCTCAAAAATAAAAAAGTTATAAGCCTTTGAAGTTTGGTATAACCGTCAAACTGTGGAAGAGAGTTATCAGTATAATCACGTCACGCCATATCTGTTCGTACGTTGGAAAAGGATAGCAAGATATTTCCAATGCCCCCACTCCAGAATTAAAAATATGAATTACTGCCTCATTTTTTAGTCAATTTCGATGCAGTTTTTACAGAAGGGTTTCTTTCTTATTTTACATATTTGCTATTACATATAAAAATGTGTATGAAATCAAACGTAGTCAAGTACCCAATTAAGCAGTTTACTATTATTACAGTATAGGTTAGTTTATCGACCCACTTCCCAAAAAGGAGGGGGGCCTTAATTCGTCGGTATCTTTTTTATGTATGTTACGCGATATCTCCGCCAAATGTGGACCGATTTTCAAAATTCTTTTTGTGTTCGAAAGAGCTTATTTCAAGGGTGGTCCCATATAAATTTGGTCACGATCGGATTTGAAGTCGGTCCGTTAAGTTTTTAAACTTGTGATTATTATGGTGTAGTATTATATAGTCAGGGGTCAGACAACGAAGACTGCAAAGCCTTCGAAACGTCGGGAATAATAATTAAAACCTAATCGTGATAGAATCCGTAAGAATAGTTTTATTTCAATGTATAATATTCGCGTAAACTTAAGAAATCAGTAGTAGTATATTAGTTGAGTATTTAGTATCGTGTTGTGTTTACGAGTGTAGGTCGTCCGGCGGCGTGAGTCCGTCCGCGAAGTCGCAGCGGCGGCGCGCGGCGCGCTCGGGCGACGCCGAGGACGCGGGCGCGCGCGCCGCACGACGCGCCGCCTGGCGGGCCGCGCGACTGCGCTCGCTCGAACAGGTACCTTACACGTGTATAATAAACAAGAAATATTTATTTATTTAACTCTCTGTTACAAATATAGATACACGATTAATTTACTTTATTGCGTTAACAAAAAGAAATAAATTCCATATTCATACTATTGCATTGACATTGTGGGGTGAAAGATCATGCTGTATGATTTCCGATCGCATCCCCACACAAGGCTCTAGGCCTGAGTCGTAGGGGCCATGCAAATCAATGTATAATGAACAGTTAGATACCCTAGGCAACAAGAACTTGCGAAAAGTTATATATTAATAACATGGTTAGTATAGTTAGGTTAGTAGTATAGTGTGTATATCGACGGTAAGCCGCCAATACCTCCCAAGTGCTTTGAGATCAAGTTAATACGTGACAATAAAAACTAAATATATTAAAAACATAACATAAGCTCACGCCTGTATCCCCGAAGGGATAAGCAGACGCGCACTAGCGAACTAGAGCACCCACATTTCGCCGAACTTAGTTCCGTCCCAGATGTGATAGGGGGCGAGCCTATCGCCATATCGGGCACAAATTCCAGACTCCGGGCTGATATGGAAAAATCCAATATCACTTTGTCCGACCCGGGGATCGAACCCGAGACCTCAGAACCGTAGTCGTACCGAAATACCACCACGCCACCGAGGCAGTCAATATTAAAAAATATAGATGATATTTATGCACCCAAAATCCAAGTTAATTAATTTTACAATAAATTAATATTGCTAATAAGAACATATTTACATCATGTTCCATTGGAACTAACAAATAGCGCTAAAACAATATTTTTGTAAAACTCTTAGTTAGGAGGTATTGACAGCATACGGTCGATATATCGATAGCCTGTGATAGTTTTGAGTGGTAGAGCCACGTTGTAGACAATTACGTCTACAGCACGCATGGGCAGGTTCGACCTGTTTGATACCACTGTCTCACAGAAAACCGACGTAAAGTGGCAGCTTGCTGTCGCGTTTCGTTCGGTGAGTGAGATTTCCGGTGGCTCATTTTCCCCCTTGCTTTCCCAATCCCTTTTTCCTTCCCCTTCCATTTCCTCCGTTTAGGTTGGCAACGCATCCATGATTATTTTTGTGTCTTGGGTGTTTATAGGCGGTGGAGGTCACTTACCATCAGGTGACCCATCTGCTCGTTTGCCAGTCTCTGCTATAAAAAAAAATAGCCTGCCCGTAGAATAGTGTTGTGTCAATCATACACAACACTATTCTACGGGCGATGTCGCTAATGGAATGTCACTTCGTTTAGACCAAAGATATTTAATATTACTAATTATAGAGGGGCTATCCAGCAAGTTTCCTTACAAAGAAATTGATCTCAAACTTCAGTACCGCCATCAACTACTTATTACAATGTGAGGGCGATTATTACAATTTACACCCTAGAATATTTGGTGAATGGTTAACAATCACGTAAGATAAGTTTATTCTCTGATATTATTTCGCTGGCCGACCTGGCGCGCGTATATTTCAAATAAACTGAGCGACTTATGACCACTAGGTCATAACTTTTGGATCACAAGTTTTGTGCTGTTGTCCCATCTATATACTGTTGAATGTCTTTGATCTAGACTCTAGAAGCTGACAGGCAGGCTTCACACGGGTGTAATGTAACGTTACACCGCGAAATGTAGTGTCACGTGAGTAGTGTGGACGGCACGCGAATTCAACTTGAATTCCATCCTGCCCTCTGATTTCTGACACCCGATTTGAATTCGACTTCGATTAGTTTATTGATTGAAAAAAAAAACATCGAAATTACGCGTACCGTACTCGTTCGACCTCGATGTTGATTTGAATGAGTACTGGATCTTCAAATAAAAATTTGAGCCTATACCCGATCATATTATTAATGTTGTTTCCAGGAGGCGATCGAGTCGCAGAAAGTGATCAAGAGCATGGTGGGTCCCGCCACCGACGTGATAGGCGAGGTGCCGCCGCGGGATCACTCTCCGTCCGAGGTAATCCGCTTGTTTTGTCGCTGCACTCTCGCCTCTGCCTCCTCTGAATGTTGAATGACTAATGAGTGACTAAACCGTCTGCGGGTGGACAAAAGTATTTGACAACAACATTTTAGTCAAAACGAAATTTTGACATTGTTATATTTTCTCCATCCGCAGCAGTGGTATCAGATTTATCGGGTATCTGTTCCATGAATCATTCTCTATGTTTGTATTCGTTAATGTTATTAACACCCATGAGATGATATTTATTTCATTCTGCTCGGATATCTATGTTATTATAATGTTTATCGATATACTTTTGGATTCCTTGGATACCAAAATCACACACAACAAAATAGTAGCCATCTCTGTCCCCGATTATAACAGATTGACCGAAACTAACATGTGGTATAAATTGTATAACATTGTGGGATCGATGTCGCTTCGCTGGAATATTGTCCGTCCGTCACTAGTGGGGTGTGATTGTCAAAAATTGGCTTTACAAATTATAGAAATGGCCCCTGCCTCGTATCGCATTACGTACAAAACCGGGGCCGATACTGGCCGTGAAGGAGAAGGAAAAATTGTTAGACGAGCGCATTACACTACGCACTGAAGAATACGTGTGTCCGGCGACCGGCGAGACTAAAGTGCGAACCGTCGAGTACATTGAAAAACTCATTGAGAAAGAGGTACGCGACAAAGACCGCGAAATGTATATTGTGCTACCTAAAACGCTGTACACAAGCAATGCCGTATCCGTGTGTGGTGTTATTATTACTATTTATATCTGTGTATCTTACTGAATATGCTTAGCTTTATACGTGCATTTCTTATCGACTGACGATACGGACTCTACCGACGATGATGAAATCAACTCGTTTAACAAGTATTCCGACTTTCAAACTTATTGACGAACGTCTAATAATGTAAAAAACACTTAACGGGGCCTTTATTGATGCACATTTAAATAGTCAACACAAATAAGTCCTTAGAACATCTAGAAACACGTAGTTCACTCACAAATTAAAACACGGATTTTTTTTTGTTCAATATAGTATAAAAAAGTACAAAACCGAGTTTCCAGATGTACGTATATCAATATCTATATCCAAGTATTGTATGTCTTTCACCGTATTTATATTTCACGAGTGATGCATGATATTCTGGCATGGCATGTTAACTGATTATTGTGTATTTGTCAGACGATACCGGGATACTAGACACCGACATCTACACCGAAACAATGGTTTGTTGCGTTTCTTTATTGTACGATGTTGTGAGGGGTGCGAACGTTTGTGTGCTGTATATTTGTCATTATTGATTTTACGTTGGTATTAAAAAACTGATTTTATTTTCCAGTATAAATATAAATGTTCGTGCCCTTCTTCGCTTCTATCTATCGCATCAATGCAACTTTGCCCTGGCAACACTAATACACTAATGCACTAGAATTTATATATTATATCGTAAACATTATGCATGTATTATTTATTTAACAAAAAAATATATAAATAATTATAAAACAATAAACTTTAGATACGAGTAAATTGGTTAATTGCATTAAATAGTTAATAGCGAGAAGAAATTTTTTAACATTATTTTTCATTTATAAAAACTACAACTGTAAATATTACGTCACTACAATTCATCATTGAAGACAGCGATGTCGTGTATTTAATTAATGTCCTTACGGATTTAAACAGGTGGAAACAACGCAAGAAAAGATAATATCATTGGAGTTGACGACTAGTCCTAGCAGCGAGACCGCCCCCACCGACCTCTCGGAGTGTGCGGGGGACGTGACGGGGCACGAGGGGCAGGTGGGGGAGGCGGGCGACATGGAGGAGGGGGAAGTGGACGCGGGCGAGCACTCGCTGCAGCCCGACATCGTGCAGGTGGTGAACCCGCTGCTCGACGGCGGCGCCGGCCGCGTCACCGCCATCCCCGTGGGCCCCCCACACACGCTCACCTACACACACACGCACCACTAGCGAACACACACACACACACCTTCCACACTCACCATTCCGCACACACGGGACTACGATTCAAACCTCACGGTCCAATCCGACTATTGGAATTGATTTGGAATATACAGAGTGATTTATAAAGTTTGTATCAATGATGACTACACTAAAGAGAGGATGGCTAGCAATCTAGCGGTAAAGTTTTAAATTTCGTAACGCTCATAGTTTTTGGATAATGGCAACTTGAATTTGTGATGAAAAAAAGATTTCTGACTCATTGGGTTAGCTGCAGTACATTTGCAAACCACCTATGGGATAATTAATTATTTTTAGTAAACTCAAGGCCGTTCCTATGCTACTTGCGACGATTTATAGGTCGCATTCCAATTTTAAAAATTGAATGCTTAATAATTGTTAAAAAAATTAAGTTTAATTTTTATTTTTTAACTTTAACATTGCTGTTCTTCCTGTATGTATGTGGAATTGTTATTGGTACCAACTTCATGAAACATCCGATATAATCCGTTATGGTGCCTCGATCCCGAGAATTGACGTCCTGCGTGATTTCAGATTGCTCTTCGGTTAGTTCGGTACTGCCGTCATCGATCTCCGCCCATGTACGTGGTGTATGGCCCGTTTTACCCCTCATTTCATTTCATTTATTAGCTCCGACTGACGCAACATTTCGACGTCCGACTCGATCGTAGATTTCTTCAACGAGACGGTCACGGAAAGTTCCCATCATACTTGTATTGTAACTGTGATAATAAATTTAGATTTCCACCGACTTATGTTACGCGAGGGGAGTTTGAAGAAATCCACCAGCGAGAGTAAATAAAAAGGCATTTCGTTCCGATCACAATTTTTATTTTATTATTCTAACTTTGCGACGGAGATATTTTTAATTAGCGATAGGTGTTACTGTCTATTTTGGTATGTATTATTCTTTAAATACTTTATGTATTTAATTTAAATAACTTTCATTCCGTGCGATGTATTCTGACTGAATGTCGATGCTGTACCTGCTGAGTGGACACTTGGTTTGTGATGAGTGTAATGTAAATGTAAATGTTGGACGACTGTGACACGCATATGTTTATGTTGTGATTGTACATACCATCGACAACACAGTATTTATTGGATAAATTATATAAATTGGATTGCATTGGAATAAACAAAAGATGGCATCACATTTTTAACGACAATTAACTGTTTATCCATCTTGACTTCATGATTTCTATTTGTGGATAATTATTGGTTAATTCAGTATTTTTGTTTGTCCTTTGTTGATGTGTAAGTATAATATTTTAATAAATATAAATATTTTTAATTATTTTATGTGGTGCCTTTATCTGCAATCAATTTTATTTAATGTAAACTTTTTAGTAATTATTAATTTACATTCTGTTTTATATGTGATTTGATTGTATGGTATTGATTTACGATGAGTGATTTTATAAGAGAGATGCATTTTTATTGAAACTGTCCGTGTCTATTAATTTATGGAAATAGTGTATTGTAGTTGAAACGAGTTTGTACATTGGATATTTTTGATATACGAATTGCTTCGTACGAGACGCAGACGTTAATATTGTAATATTTTACATTATTATTTGTCTGATCACTTAATATTACTGTCAGACTGATGCATCTTACCTAGCCGATTGTAAAAGGTTTGTATCGTCCTAGTAACCATAGGTTTTGTTTGAAATCTATGTAAGTCAAATTCGTGAAGTCCATTCAAATTATATCCAAGATTTGTTGTAAAAATCATTTAAAAGTTTTACTAGGCGATACATACCTACATACGTCGAATTGGAACTTTTATAAATGTGTGCCCTTTATATCTTTCTAAGATCCTTAGGAATAGAGACGTGAAATGTAAACTAATAAATATATTGTACGTTTGTCCCAATAAAATGGTTTAATATATATTTTAATAAAATTACGACATAATTTTATTGAGTATTTTTATTTGTTTTCTTGGCGTTTTCTCGATATTCAAAAAACTGATTTGTATTCTCAAAGAATTTAAGTATAAAGCACATAGTCCAGAATCCAGATATAATTTAGTTGCATACAGGCAGGCCGCTTCTAACATATCTGCGGCACTACCAGGAATATTTTTAACAATTGAATTCGCGGCAAGCTCACTGAGCACTAATGACATTTGGTTCATATTTCATAGACACGCATCGAGTTCGAATATATTTGCGATTGTCAGAAATATTCCTGCTCGGGCCGCAATATAAAACTTCGTAGGCCTATGTTCAGCAGTGGACTTCCTGTGACTGATGATGATTCGGAAATGACAGCGTTCATGGCTTTAGCCCATTTATTCTATCCCTGGCATAATTGTCACGTAGCTGACACGAGAGGCTACGGGTTCGATTCCCGCAGCGCAACAAATATTTTGTTTAATCCACAGATATTCGTTTCTGTCCTTCGTAGTCCCCGATTCCCACCATACAGGTTAAATCTAGTGTGGGGTCAGGGCTATGTGTGTGACTGCTAGATGTATTCGTTTATAATGTTCCTATATTACTTTCTTATAAATTTGTCCTTACTTGATTTTGTAGGACTCATCCTTAGTCGTGATGCGAAAAGCGTAAGATTTGGTAGGTTGTTGTGAATCAGCTCTACATATCAAGGTTCGCTCTACCAGTGACGTGCATTCCAATCAGAGCAGACAAAATTTGTAAAATGAGTGTCTTCAACTTTTACATCATCATTACTATCATCATAATCATCATCATGTCGCTTCAAACTTTAATCGTGTGCTGCTCTTTTGACATTTGTTTAGTCACGATTTTTTCGTAATGATTTATGTAAATAGCAAATTACAGTGACAGAGTCTCTTTGTCTATAAAGAATGCACTCCACTGCACCTTACGATTGCATCTACGGCAAACGAAAACGGACTCTTGTGTATATAACTTCTTTATTTAATACTATTTAATATGTGTATTAACATAATTTACGATATATAGAACTTTAAAGCTAACAGAGAACAGCAACAAAACCTCTTAAAATAGTCTAGTAATAATTACTATAGTGCACAATAAATATTATTTCTTCGGAGCTATTATACCCTCGAGTTGTGCCTGAAATAAGAAAAAAAACGGTAATTGTGTATTTCTGTAATCAACCTCTATTTTTATTTAACTATGAAATTATTAATTTGAAGTTGGATTGGATTGTATCTTTTTCATTCAGTTACTATAGTGCGCCTGCTGTAAAATACAAGGCACTCCGTATAATTAAAATGTCTACCGCAGTGCTGGGTGCAATTTGCAAAAAGGAAAGTCCATGTCGCTAAACTACCTTTAGTTGAGCATTAGTCTTCTTCAAAGCAAGCAGTTCCTCTTGATGTCGCTTTTCTTCCGCGGCGCGCAGCTCGGCCGCGCGTCGCTCCAGTTGTTCGGTTTTTTGCTTCAACTCCATGCATTGCTTTTCTAGAGCAGAACGTTCTGACTCCAGCTTAGCTACTTGGTCCATAAGATCTGATTTGCCTTGCTCGGACTACAACGATTAACGAGGAAATGAAAATTTGAACACATTACTTGGTCTTTTATATTCTAATGGATTCTAACCTGCAAAGCCTTCCTCATGCCAAAGGCAATAGAGCTACAGTAAAGTGTTTGATACGCCTCCATAGTTATTCTTGCTTCATCGCGAACTCTCAAAAGCAACAGCCCTCGTTCACCGCAGTTAATAGTCACCTGGAATAATCTTTTATCAAATTCATGCGTTTTTTTATACCTAGATACTTAATATTAAGACGTAGATAGACACCTAGGTACTTGATAACTTTAATATTTAAAAGATAAATAAATACACCCAACAGTCACACACCCAGTCCTGACCCCACACTATGTATGGTGGGTGTCAGAGACTATGAGAGACTTTCGGTCTCACAACACCCAGACTTGAAACAAATATCTGTGGGCCACACAAACATTTATCTCAATGCGGGAATCGAACCCGCGGCCTCTCGCTTCACAGCCGGCTACTCGCCCGCTGCGCCAAGGAGGTACCTGAATAGTTGATATGACAATATGTTCTTAATATTTAGAAAAATTAAAGCTGATAAACATTGACTTACCTGTCGAATCAGCTCATCAAAGCACTGTGTGTAAAGTTGCCTGCGCACTGGACAGATACCGGTTTCTCTCGCCTGCCTTTGTTGGAGACGTGTGTCCAGCATTTCTTGGAGATTTATCACATCTAGTCTTGTTGCTGGCGTGGATGATATCTAGGATAAGACACTTTACACTGAGCGTTCCGTGCATGTTGTAAGATGAAGTTAATATTAGAAAGTTTTACCTTCTGTGTCCAGATTTGTCCATCTTCCTCCCATTCTTTGGGAGGAAGGATAGCATTAAGAATTTCTTCAGTTTCTCTCTTAGCTTCAGTCGGCACACATGGTTCGACCGACGCGCCTGCTCGCGGCGAAACCTAAATGAAGAGTATATTAAAAGAAAATATCTCAGGAGTCAAGGCAACCTCTACTGCCTCGGTGGCGTGGTTGTGTTTCGGTACGACTACCGTCCTGAGGTCTCGGGTTCGATCCCCGGGTCGGGCAAACTGATATTGGATTTTTCCATATCAGCCCGGAGTCTGGAATTTGTGCCCGATATGGCGATAGGCTCGCCCTCTATCACATCTGGGACATAACTAAGCTCGGCGAAATGTGGGTGTATTAGTTCGCTAGTGCCCCTCTGCCTACCCCTTCAGGGATACAGGCGTGAGCTTATGTTATGTTATGTAGTTAAGGCAAAACTTCTACAAAGTCTCACATAGCAAAATTACGTACCACTTTCTCCGGTCTTTTAGTTACTAACACCGGGTTATCGTAACGAACTAGCGTGTCTTCTGCCGAGACTGGTGCCCTTTCGCCCATGATTAACACTTATTTATTGTTTGTTTTAATAGATGATCGATAAAATATTTTGATGTACCAAATCTGTGTACAAAATTGATAACAGTTCGTAAATATTTTTGTAACTAAGGATATTATGTTGCTTGGTAACGCATCTCATTCTGACGTTGCAGATCTGACATCAGTTGCCAAGTTGCCATTCATTCTCTAATGTCGAAATTGTCTATCTAGTGGACAATTTACAAGAGGCCAAAGACTTCTATGTACGAGGCCAATTAGTACATGATGCTGAATTAACTTTTCCCATACAAATTATCTAAGTCATGAATCTGCAGTCTTGTAACTGCCTAGAACCTAGGTATTCCACTAATAGCACCTTGACTTCGGCTTGGTTTTATATTCGGGTCTGAATGTTGAGATAGACTTTCGTAGTTCCTGGTATGGGTATCATCAGTGCCGTATTTACAATAATGACACACGGGGCCCGTGCCCAGGGCTCCCCGACACTAGCAAAAGGCTAATAAGTAGTTACATTATCTTACTCTATATGAACTAACTTCGCTAAAAAAGGTCACCGTCACCAGGCAAGCTAGTAGGTTTTAGCTTTGCATACATCGAGGGGGGACGTGGGCTTATTCGTTTAGGTAGAAGGGAGGCGTGAGACAACAATAAGCTTGAGAACCCCTGTCTTACACGATCGTTTTACTCTCCAAGGGGCCCCCGAATTCTTGTGTGCCCAGGGCCCCTGCATACCTTAAGACGGCCCTGGTTATCATTTTAGGCTGAGATCTATAGAGTAAACTTCCACTAAGTTTGAGTCACAGAAACGAACTCGGTGAGGATTTGGATTCCTCAAACCCATCTGCTCGTTTACCAGTCTCTACTAAAAAAAATATACAGTTGAATAAAATAAAACCAGCATAATTATATCGACTTAAAAGTTTTTCATTTAATATTGTAAGTAACTTAACACTAAAATACATTTTATAACTTCTAAAGAATTAAAATTACAAAGCAAGTATTACACTACCTGCATAATAAACTACAAGTCTTCTTTATTTGTAACCTCTATACACTCATGGATGAAGTAGGTACGTAAACGCATATTCATTATTTATTTCTTGTCCCAGAGTTATGTCACCCAATTTGTGACTTTATATTCATCAAGTTCTTTATTCATTGAGAGTCACTACTGGAACTCGAACTTGAGTCGGTGGACATGACCTCAACATCTTCCTGCGCAGGCGCATCCTTCCCTCGACCATCGATAGCTACAGAGTTGCCGCCGCCGACCGACATGTGGAGCTCGCCTGACGGGTGCCACGTGAACTGATTTGTTGCAGAGGCTGGAACTGAAACAATTTTTAATTAATAAATCGTTGTAACCAACCCGCATTAAGCCAACGTGGTAGACTAATGCCTAACCCTTCTCATTAGTAGAGGAAACCCCTTGCCCAACAGTAGGACAGTAATATTACAGGGATGATATTAGTATATTATTATTATTCAATGAATAAACGTCACTAAATCATTTAATGCATATTTAAACAAGGTGTCTGTTTGTCTTAAAAAACTTATGACTACTTTTTTAAACCTGTCCTTAATGTGGGGTCAGCACAACACACTTTTTCATGTTGCAAAAAATGTTTGTACCAGTTTTTTTACGGCCAGCTGCCTACCTGACATCAACCCGGACTCTGGGTGGAACCAGTCCTGGACAAATCAAATTAGAAAAATCGCTTTTCCAGACCTGGAAATCGAACCCAGGAGCTCGCCATCCAGGGCCATATATGCCACTAGACCAAGGAAGCGACTATTAAAAAACTGTTTACTAAGGGCGAATTGCACCACTATTACTAACCTACAGTTAGTCCTAACCTCGAGTTAAATTGAAATTTATATGAATGATATGTAATTCATTAAATGTAACACAAATATACAAATGTAATTACAGAAAATATAATATGAATGGCATTTAATTAAATTCGCCCTAACAAATTAAAATCAAAATTCACGCAAATCAAATGTCATCATTATTATGGCTAGATTATGCATCGGAATATACAAATGAGTGTAACGCATGTCCTGAGTCACTACACTATGCTAGTTCCATTGATGTAAATCATAAGATATAAGAGTTTATACCTTATATAATTTACAATAAAATACTAGTGGGTGAGTATCCACTAATATTTTATTGAAAATTCAAATTAAAATTAAATAACTGTAAATAAATTGTTATATAATAATTGTAACCTGCTGATCTAACAGCTCATTAAAAATTACTTGGATGTTAACTGGAAAAACCCTTGTTATTGGGATGGCATGGAATTCTGAGTTAAGTTATTGCAGTGCCCTTTGAATCATTAACATGTGTTACAATGTTGTTTACACATGAATAATGAAGTTCATAAGGAAGTAAATATCAATATTGAATAGGTGTATTACACACACACATAATAAGATAATTTGTGAATAAAATATTATTTTTATGAATTCAAAATAACAGATTTTGGAATAAAACTATAATAAAAAGTCACCAATGGCAGTGCAATTTTATTTCTTGTAGCCAAATCCAACCTTCTCTGCCCAATCACTACTTCTTTCTCTTAAGATTGACAACTCACTCAGGTTTTTTTTGTTATCATAGGTGTCTATGGATAGTAACTAGTGAAAATTATTAACCATCAGGTCAAAAAATGGTTCTCAACTGACTTCCGACAAAGGCGAAGGTCTTCGATTTGTCTGTAATTTTCTTATGTGTGTTAAGTTTAACTGTGAACTGATTTTCTAGATTATTTTTGTGTTCAATAGAGCTTACTCCAAGGGTGGTCCCATATAAATTTGGTCATAAGTCAGTCCATTTTAAGTTTTTATTTTAACTGTGCTTGCCAGTCTTTGTTATAAAAATATAATAAAATATGTTTGTCCTACAAATAATATATATTGACCAGTTCCAATAACAGTTTGTTGAAACTGGTCCTTCCACAAAATTGCAGCATAAATCAATATTTTTATTATACATATAAAAATGGTATAACCACAATTGTATAATTATGCCTATAACATCATTTTAATGATATTGAACACATTCTGAGAATAGAATACAAATGAAATGAGTAATACCCCCTACCTCCTCCAGTTGTTATTCTGTGGAGTTCATTCAGTGTGGATGGAGTGTGTCCATTGAGTGGCAGATCACACAGACGCCCGAGCATACCCAGTCTCATCTCTAAGTCAGTGGGGTATGGTCTACGTGGATCTCCAGGCTGCCATGACAAAGGTGCACTAACTGCATTTGAAGCACTTATTCTGTAAAATTAAGAAATTGCTGCAACATATTAATCATACAGGTGAGTTCTTTTTTATATTGCTTTAATGGTTGAAATAAATATTTTAAATTAATATCAAAAGACCAACTGACCTGTGTGCAAATTTAATAAGCTCCTCTGAAGGAACTGGCCTTTTCCTAGACTTTACTATGGAAGCGAGTTTCTGTCTGGCTTGGTATAAAGATGTGGCTAAAATTTGCTCAGCATCCTTTAGTTGTCTTTGCAGATGATAAATATCTTGGTCCTTCATTTGAAATGAAAAAAAAAAAATTATTTGTTAAGGCGGCTGCTCATTAAAGAGATGTTGTAACTCTTTTTCTAAATAAATATTTTTAGAAATGCAATGGTCAATAAACTTCCGCACTTACCTTAAAACAATTCACTGCAGTAAAATAAAAATACTCTTATTGCATTTATTAAAATGTAAGTTGAAATTCAATTAGTCTACCTTATTGTCAACTTCGGCCTTTAATTCATTCATCTTTTGCTGAATTTGTGCTTGTTCATCGGCTAATTCTAATGTTTTTTTCAACTCTGCATCTTTGGATAACAGCAAATCAGTCAACTGAGCGTGGTCTGCTGCCGTCAACTTTTGTGATTTTGGTGCTATAGACACCTCTATTATTTCTCTGAAACATTGATAAAATGTAAACAGAAGTACAATAAATGATACCTGCACATATTTCCATAAACGTAAACCCATACTTTGCTATCAATTCGATATCGTCAATCAGGGATAGCAGACGATCTCTTGTACTTAAATGTGAGGCCATTTTACTTTCTGTTGTACGACATCAAGTCAATGGCGCTAAACGTTAATTCACAAATTATTATAATTCAATTTTAAAGGTTTTCGATTATAAATTCAAAAGCTTTCCGATTTCCATTTGCCAACAGAATCAAAATGTCAAAAGATGACATCTGGCGTGAAGCGTCTATCTCTATGATCGCCTAAGCTAGTGATGAGGTCGAATTGAACTGTTTAAATCGATATATGGAGTAACACGAGATATTCAAATATAATTATCAGTAACTTAATTTATTCAAATTCACATATGTCCTACTAGTAGTTGATATGTTTTAGTACACAGTGTATTTAAAGAAAAAGAACTCAGACTCTTAATACAAAACTAAAAAAAACGGTGTGTGTATAAGAGTGGCGGGTTTGAATACGCGATAATGCGAATGGCTTAGTTTTATGCTAGACAGGAATGTACGAGCAATGTACCGAATGTACCTAAAATATGTAGCAATGTCCTCTTAATAACGAATTTTATTTTAAAAACTAAGCGACATGTCAATCTGATCAATGCCGAGTGAATTAGAAATCTAAACTAGTTATCAACTAAGCTTACTTGGGTTAATTGACCACCATAATATTATACCATTATAGGTATAGTGTCGTAACTTTGCTATCCTCGGATAAAAAAAGTGGTAAGCAGAGGCTATTAAGCACAACGAAGGTACGATCAGGAACCACACACATCTTTTGGCTCTTCGGCACTCATACATTTGCCCCAATTCAGGGTACATATTACTTAGTCCTCGTTTCCCCTTTCCGGAGATGATCATTTTTGTAGATAGTCACGGGCGGCTCAGCCTCCGGTGGCCCATACGCTTATGTAAGATATATAAGTGCCACCTCGGACGGGTTAAAACCATATAAGTTTTCCTCGGGTGCCTTCTTGTGATCCTTATATTTACTTTTGAAGGACAAATACCTATCTTAAGTCGCCTAATATCTTGTAAATAAGATTATTAAGATAAAATACTAAAGTTTCACATGGTCACTTTGTTGGTCTAGTTGCAGCGTATATGAGCTGTGAACCGGGATCCGCGAGGTCCTGGTCTAGATTTTCGGACAGGTTGAGGTCGGACGGGGTGTCTTTATTCTAACACCATTATCCCGGGAATGGATCCCCCAGAAACGGGTTGACGTCAGGCAGGCAGTCATTTGAAAAACTAAGCTAAATCCCTCCCGCAACATGGAAAAAATTTGTTATGCCGACCCCACATCAAGGTGGGATAAGGCTAGGTAAAAAAAGACTAAAGCTTCACAATTAGGTCAGGTTTTATTAAGAATTTGATGAAAATTACCGAAGTTAAACTTTAATGCTTCTAGACAATACTTATTTTCCTTTTATATTTAATTTGTTTTATGTACAAATTAATTGAAATTAGCTATGTGTCATAAATCTGAACGTTCTTCTCGCAACCATATTACAGTTAACGACTATTTATATTGAAAATTTACAACTCATCCCATCACTAAACTTCGTTTTTCAGTATATACAAAGTACTCTGTGACTTCGTTACTGTTGCTGTGAAACGCGAAACGTCAATATCTTTTTTTTTTTTTTTTTTTTAATTTTCCCTTTCGGGAAGGCAAAGGGATCTAGCCCATACAGCCTCGTCTTAAGTGCTTTTTTTCTTTATTTGCTTATATCTAATTTTTCACAAGTGCAATGAAATCGGATGTGTTCGATTTCAAGGCCCTGCTCGAATTTTGGCTTTAATTCCTTCCAGTTTGATGCTTTTCAGACGATTTTCTCGCAGCAGAGGAGTCGAACATGGTCGACCCATCCACCCGACAAAAAGCGTCCAAAATCACTTATTTCAAAGCTACCACATACTGTCCATCTTCGTTGATGTTTATTGCTTAGATTCACATCACATTTAAACCACAGGCACAACTTTAGACTAGAATATGAAATCATTAAAACAAGCGACCACCCGCACCGTTAGAATTCCCGCCAAAACTCCATCTTTTTTTTTTTTATAAAACATATTAATTACCAAAGTAATTTAGTTCACACGGCCACATATTTAATATTTTTAATCTAGATTTTTTTAAGGACGACTCGAACGTTCTTGGGACGTTTTACTTTTTTAAAGCATTCCAAGAAAAATTTACCCCCTTATCCATAATATAAACCTTATCGTATCGAAAGTATAACCTTCTTTAGCAAAAACATTATATTTATTGAATATAATGTTGCTAGTTTACATAAAAACATGATTTTTTAATAAGGTTTTATCTCTGAAAAGCTTTGAAAAAATATAAAGCCCTGTCTGGAAACAATCAATAAAAATATATTTACACATAATATAACATAAGCTCACGCCTGTATCCCCGAAGGGGTAGGCAGAGGCGCACTAGCGAACTAGAACACTCATATTTCGCCGAGCTTAGTTCCGTCCCACATATGATAGGGGGCGAGCCTATCGCCATATCGGGCACAAATTCCAGACTCCGGCTTGATATGGAAAAATCCAATATCAGTTTGCCCGACCCGGGGATCGAACCCGAGACCTCAGAACCGTAGTCGTACCCAAATACCACCACGCCACCGAGGCAGTCAAAAGGGCAACCCGTCCTTTGTTACTGGTGGGAGTCGTGTCGGTGCCTTTAGATTTGATATGCTTTGGCCCCGGCCCAGCACCGACTCCGAAGAAATTGTTGTTATTTTTTACTTTTCAGTGTTCAGTTTTGAAATCGGTTTTCAGTTTTTGTTAAACTTTAATTATTATCATAGTTATATAATTTCATAATATCTTTATTTCCTTCCTACGAGAGGCATCTTTTCTTCTTTCACAAACAATCCTTCAAACTGTTATTTTCATATTCTCAACATACATTCTTCTCCGTTCAAATGTCATGCATTGTAGGTACCTACTCCGTTTAAATACCTCACATTCTACCTATTTCGTTCAAAAGCCTCCTATTCAAAGACATTCAACAGTAGTTGAAGTTAGTAATAGGAAATCTTTTTGCTCCCATTCCTATATTTCACTCTTGTAAGCTCCGAACACATCAATTTTCTTTGGGCTTTTGTTATTTCCAGAAAAACTTAACGTTACTGTGGAAATCTTCAAAGTGGTTTTTTGAATAACCCCTCCCCATACCTAATGTATGTTGCTTTATTTTCTTCAACACCTCACCCCCGCCCCAACTAACACCTGGCTACGCCCGTGTTCTGTAATTTTAACCCCTTCACCCACCTTTCCAACTATTTAATCCGTTCTCATACAAACTTACTGTTATCGTTACAGTAGGAACTAGGAACCTACATACGTACTATAACAGTCAAGTACAGTGGCGTAACTATACTGTTTGTAGGGATCGGATTCTGTAGGGATCGTGGCAAATTCATGTTCATGGTCTTCGACCAGGGACCCTATGCTCATGGTCAGGGGCCTCTATATAGTAGGTGGCGCTGGGGCCACCTATGGTCTGGGGCCCGCACCTAGCATTTTGCTTGAATGCTACCCTCTAATTACGCCACTGATCAAGTACCTTCTTTAATTATTGTATGGGTGTACATATACTACCTACTGTAGAAAACATATGTAGCGCATCAGTAGGCAAAAGGTAGTTTTCAATGGAAACCGAGTCACAATAATTATTATATACCTACTGTATACATATACATAGATACGTATGAAACCGATGCAATGGTTCGCGGTACTTGCCTTGAAGATGTCATGCCTTTGCGATTCTCGTGAACCGGCTTTTTGAACACGCTGCTAGCGCGTGATCAGCTGGATAATGGTAACGGTGCGGTGCGGTGCGGCGCGGTGGGGTACGGCGACCGCGGGACGGGGGCGGCGTGGCGGTGAGCGGGGAGGGAGACGTACACGCTCTGAACATGCGCATACCACGTGCTAGTGGACATTTATTATTGTGCATTGTACATAAATAAAGTACCTACCACCTATTATTTGTTTATTTGTTTGAGGTAAATTTAGCTTGTGTACCTACGCATGATTAGGTAGTGTTTTGGGATCTGTATTACTGTAGGAAGTAGGTATATAAAAGGATAATTCAAATAATTATAGGTATTTTTTACTAAACTGTATATCGTAACCTAATATTAGAAAATAATTATTATAAAATATTTTGCCTTCATCTGAGCTACCTACTTAGAAAATACCGAATGAGTTGAAAACAGAGAACACTTATAAAAGCTCTCAGCGTATTCATAGTCACAGAATAGTTTATTCAGTATTGAAATGTATATTTATTTTTTTAATTGCTGTAGGATACGTACGTCCTATTTGACTAAAAATTTAAAAAGAGTTTTAAGGATAAATATTATCTTGGATAAAAAGCATACTTTAATTACCTACCTTGAAAACTAAGGTTTTGTTTTTAAATACATTATCTACTTGTGTAGTTATATTTCTGCTCTGTGGCATAGATTTCTTTACTGACGCTGTAGGGGCGCGGGCCGCGGGGCGTGGGGGGCGCATAACATTTGTTGATTCGATCGCTCTCTGGCTTGGCCGACACCAAGTTGCAGTTCGGAGTTCCAGTGCAGGTTGGGCAGTAGAGGCGAAATTGGCTCTTCTGCCAATCTAATGGAACATCGTTCCTTCGAACAAGTGTCGTCTGCGATTGTGTTAAACAAGTCAAACATTCGTCACAAACGCGACAATTGTCGAAAACAACAAATCCTGCTGCTTCTATTATGTTGTTTAAACGGATCATTGAAGGAAAGTCCATGTTGAACACAGATGCCAAGAACAAATTGCAGGAGAAATGTTCTAGAAGGAGGTCGGAATGTGATGGATGTGGTGAACATTCCACGTAAGTAAGCCTTACATACAAGAAGTATCTACCTACCTAGTGCATTTACAGAGTACTTATTGCAGATAAGTACCTAAAATTACCTAGATACGTACCTAGTTCTTACCATTGAGCTTCGCTTGATAAGTAGTAGTTGTTAGCTACAATAACAGCTTTCATCAAAGTCCAAACCCGGCGCTGACATCAGGCCAGTTAAAATATAACGCAGGTTATAATTAGAAGTTTAATAATTTTATACCGGCCATCTGGTAATATTCCAACCTAAAGGCAGACTTTAAATGTAGGTACTTAACTAAAGTAAGGCCGTCCGAATTCTGAATGTCTTTATAGTAGGTTAGGTACCTACCTCTGCGTTGTAATAAGTAAAATCTGTACTCCGTAGTTGAACATCAACTTAAACCATAAAACTTGCAAAATCAATTTTCAAGCTGAAATTGCAATAACAATACCGTTAACCGTTGAAAATGTTCTGAGGATAATACCAGACCAGAGCAAAAATCCTATGCAAATGAGTATTGGTAGGTGACTAATCTAAACGATCTTCACTCACTGATTTTATTTCTTTATTGGAAAATTTCATTATCCCTGGAACCCTAAGTGAATAGGGTAAGTACTTTCATCCTGGGAAAAAGGTCATCACAGGTCTTGGGAGCAGTGCCGCAAGCATCAGATAATAAAAATAAGCCAAAATAAAAGCGTGAAGATGAAGCGAAAACCTTGTACGCACCAACATTTTCACATCCATCCATACACTGTTGGATCAAACCGACTTAAATGACCGTTCGTGACTAAAATTTATATGGGACCACCCTTGAAAGAAGCTGTATTGAACACAAAATTTTGGAGATCGGTCCACATTCTGCGGAGTTATCGCGTAACTTACATAAAAAATACAGACGAAATGAGGACCTTCTCTTTTTTGTAAGTCAGTCGAAAATCAAAAGTCGATGTTCCTAAAAAAAGTACAGGGCTGCATCGCGCGATAGGCGTGGATGTCCGGAATGCCAGACACAAAACACTAACGGCCAGTTTCAATAAACGATCTCAGTTTAGAGCGCAGATAGATCGCGATTAAGAACCAATCAAATCAAGTAATTTGACGGAGTCATGTTCTAACTGTGTTCTTATTGGCATTTTTTTGTAATCTATCTGCACATTCGAACTGAAATTGTTTATTGGAACACGTTGATTATATTAATTTTGTGGTGCAAATTTACACTGATGCTGTTCATATCCTTCGCATAATTCTTTGCGATGCATACATACGTAGGTATACTTTACGAATCAATGAACTCAAATAAACATGTCTTTTGGCATATTGGTGTAAATTTTTAAAAACCCCTGAAATAATTTACGATAATACCAAACAAAGAATACCAATCGTATAAAAGAAGTGTGATTATCCGTTACTTATCTAATTTTACTTTAATCTTCGTTTTGGTCGGTGAGTGATTGTGTATAAAGTTGTATATAACTCTACCTATACTATATGTTATATTTTTATTTATTATTTCTTAACTAAATAGTTAATAAAATACCTGGCTGAAATTTCATCTTCGTCCCACTACTAAAATAAAAGTATAACCTATCATCTAACCTATATACGGTTATATACATTAACTTTCGAAAAAGAATTGTTTTCGAAAAACGAAATCGTTATCATACTCCTTGTACTATAAGGCTGAGATCAGTAGAACGAACTTCCTCTTAGTTCGCGTCATTTTTTACAAGAAAAACTTTGCTTAGTCGTTCTGTTAGTCTGTTTTTCTTGTAAAAATTGACACGGACTAAGTCGAAGTTCGATTTGATAATTCCAAATCCTCACTGAGTTCGTTTTTTGACTCAGACTTAGTCGAAATTCGCTCTATAGATCTCAGCCTAAGTGTCACTGCTCTCAAGAAAACTTATACTAACTTAATAATGTGCCACATACACTGTAATTCATTTGTTTATGTCCATTTTGGGGAAAGATAGGTCATCATCATCATCAGCCACAGGACGTCCACTGCTGGACATGGCGTCCCCCAAAGATTTCCAGATCGACCTGTTGGAAGCGGCCTGCATCCAGCGACTACCTGCGACAGATGACCTGATAGATAGGTCACATTGCCATTTTTCAGTTCACTAAGCAAATCACAATGTCTCTCGGTTGACGATCCAGCGTGGTTGGAGATTAGTCTATACTCCGCTTCGACAGACGTGGTTTCCATTCTAATAGCACCTTTTAACACAAAATTTAAAATTTGCTATGTTAAAAAAGACCTGCTCATTATATTCGAGGACATAGCCCACCATGTCTTTAGTTCTCTTTATTTTCAGAACGCTCTGGTCTAACACTATTATTATGATAATGATATAAGACATGGTTGGCACTTTCACCCGCCTAACTAAATCCGTTTTCGATCACATGAATTACATAAACTGGCGTACTTGCATTTGTTGTATACTGTTCTATACCTGGTTTGTCCTGAAAGGATGATATTATGTTGATGTCCCTCCCTCTTCGTTGGATGCCGTATTATCAATAAACAGAATAAGAAGACCAGTCGTGTTTGGAGTGATGTCTGGCTGTAATTAATGTTAGACTAATTTTGCTTAATAGCTTTATTCTCGTTTTGCTTTAACTCTATTCTTGGCTACATCCGTGATCATCGGATAACCTTTCACATTGCTTTTACGATAGTATTACAGTCATAATATGATTACAAATTATTATGTCTGTGGTTGAAACATAATTGCATCAAAAGCCACAAAGTCTATTTTATTAATTAAATTATTAATAAAAACAAACGGGGTATGGCATCTAATTGTAAAACTTATGAAATATAATCGAGGATAATTTAAATGATCAAAAATAACAATGCTGGTTACATGATCTTATGGTCATTATTTATATAAGCAGTATTACAACTGTAAACGATATCGCCAGGTGAATAACATGACCCTGGACCCTGTTAGTAAAACCGGTACCGACATTACAGGAGTTACAAACGTGTAAAGTCAGCCTACAGTCATTTTTGTTCACATTGTGTGGTTTGTAATTGAACTCACTTTGAAGATTTGTGCAGCGTGTAGATAAATAGATCTCCTTCATTCATAATGGTCAATAAAATTAGTGGCTTTCAGTCACAGATTCATAATCATCAATTTATTTTACTGTATGGATTATTTATCACACACCATTGAATCCATCATTATCACCAAAGATATTATTTAATCCAATTTTCCATGCTGTTACTACTTGTAAGTTTTGAAGGTTAAACTAAGTTTCTTGATCTTTATTATCATATAACGCTATAACCATATTATTATGTCTAGGTAAGCACCGTGGAATTGAGAATTTAGTTAATCAATATGTCAAATATGTAAATATCGATTTCTGAAGGATATTCCCAGCTAATGATATATTATAATGATAATCTCTAGGTACTAACAGTTGCACGAAGTGTTATTCGATTTGTTATTCAAATACACTACTCAACTCATAATAAGCACTAGCTTTCGTAGAATATCTTTTAACGTTATTTCCCCTAACCTATTTCTATTCGCATTCTGTCTTTCTCTGAGGCATGTACGTATTTTAATAATAATAGTAGTGTCCATAACGTAAACAATAACAAACTTACACCGATTATGATCATTAAAACAATAGCGTTATAGCCTAAATTGCTGTTTACGCGCATTTTCATTGTCAACGCTATTATCAGAGGTTCAGGGGGCTCGTCCCAACTCGGACATGTTTGCAAATGTGGTCGATAAATATGACGAAACATGTTTATCAGCCACAATTCTTGAGACGGGACTATCAGAGGTCCAGTACGATACCCTTTTGTAATGCGACTCTTCATAAAACTATTTGTTCCCTCATTTGTTGATCAGTTCCATTTGGAAGTTCTTACATATCGGAGCTAACAGGTAGTGATATGGTACTAAAGTTTTGTCAGCGGTTGGTGTATTCTTTTGTAATACAAATGGATTCATTATTCAAATAACAACTTGAGTAATACAAATTTTTATTCTTTTGTTGCAGTATTTTCGAGGAAATGATGAAAATGGTACTGCTTGGTGTGGTGTTATGGGCTGGAGTGATTTTCGGAAGCCACGTAGCTCCGTATCCTCTTAACCTAATAATGACTACGGGTGAGATTTCTTTACTCCTTCTTTCGTTGTGGTGAATTTCCAGGTGTTAATTACTGATAATATAATGTCTATTGCAGATATAATACATCCACCGCCAATGTACGATTTCCCATTTCCAAGTCCGGAGATGCTGAAGAGATTGCCTCATGTAACAGGAGTGCATAAAAACAGATCTGTAAGCTTGAGTAAGCTCGAAGTGTCGATGTTAGAAAGATTGGAGTTGAACTTGCAAGCAGCCGGGATTACACCCAAGTCTTGCTCCGCTGCGCAAGGCCTAGCCATTCACGGTCACGCTTCCGAAGACGCAATGCACTATGAGAAATCTTCTCTAACAATAACTAAAGCGTCGCAGAATCTCGTCTATACCAGATGTCGAAGGTAGGAATACAATTACATAATATGTATAATGCGGGGAAAAGTACTTGGTCAAAGTTTAATGACTGATTATTTGTTCACAGATATGGTTTGCCTAATGATGAGTGTGCGAGTTTCATTAGTACGTTGAACTTGCGTGAGAGTGAGTTTGGCGGAGAGTGTGCTAGCCTCGAGCGGTTTGTGTGTCGCACGAACAAGAAGTCGAAGTACCGGACGTTTGACGGTTCTTGCAACAACCCGGTGCGCTCGTCCTGGGGCCAGGCTCTCACCGGCTACAAACGCATCCTCCACCCGAGATACGCTGACGACATCGATGAGGTTGGTTATTGTGTTGGTTTACTTTTATATGTTAGTTAAGTATTATTTTATTATCGGTGTATCCTTGCTATCAATTTATGTAGGTCTTATGATCTTTCAAGGTTCAAGGTGGAATAAAAAGAAAGTAAACATGTTTATTGTAAATATTAATTGTGTTATGAAAGCGATTTTCCTCATTAAACCAGTATTACTATTGTAGCCTCGTGCAGCTCTCAGCCACAAGCCTCTCCCATCGGCTCGTCTTGTAAGCACAACATTAGCGACAAACCTTGACAAGCCTGATGATACTAAAACCATAGCTTTGGCTGTATGGGGCCAATTTGTCCATCACGATTTGGTTCACACACCTGTGAGGAAAACGAGTAAGTATTATTGCGTTAAAATGACGAAAAATAAACAAAGCATTGTTGTCATTATAATGTGGTATTTTCAAGTTTATGGTCTTCTGGTCATCATTGTTAATATTATTTAAACTTATCTGTTTTCTTAGTAATATCGTTAACTGTGCAAGATAAAACAATATCTCAATTGACTAAATTACATTTTGATAGGTTTAACTCCTCTTTAACGATTATTATATACTAATTTCAATGTTTTGTTGTAGTTCACACGAATCAGGCCATTCGTTGTTGTGACAATTCTGGGTACCCGTTGACCCCAAGATATCTTCATCCGAGCTGTATGCCTATCTCCGTGCCGTATGAAGATCCATTTTATAAAGAAAAGTATGTCACTTGCATGGAGTACACGAGGTCTGTCACCACTTACAGAGGAGACTGCACCTTTGGGGCTTCTGAGCAGGTTAGTACATTCTAAAGCTGCAGAATAAAAACACTTAAGAACATTATTTTTTCATCATCATCATCATTATCATCATCAGCATCAGCATCATCAGCCACGTCCACTGCTGAATATAGGCCTCCCCGAAATTAGTATCATTACTCTTTCGTCGATATTTAATTATTTGGTGTGAATTTAGTTTTATTCAAAGTAAGAATACTTATGTTTTTATTAGGATTACTTCTAGTTACTACAAAATGTCTGTAGTCTGTTTAAGTACCAATTTTTAATATGTTTTGTTTGGCTGGTACTTTCGTAAACGTAATGCACTTGATGGCATTTTGTTATAAACCGGGTCACAAAGTTAAATCTACAAATATAATTTGTCTTTAATTTCTTACAAAACATTTTGCTGTAGAATAGGATAGCAGTTATTTTAGATAGGTACTCTACGACTATTCATGAAACTATGAGATATTAGAGGAAGGCACAGTTAAAAGAGTTGTGTCTTTTGTGCCATAAGTCATACTTTGGTCATAACATATTATTTTTCGTCGTCATATAAATTAATTTGGTCTTTTAGAAGGTGATAGACCTAAGTATTTCTTTTACGATTTTTTCTATTACGATACAGCTACAAGCTGGTATGTTTCCAACTTTAATACCACTAGAACCAATCTAGGACATTCTCGTGTTTATGTGTCCTACCATAGACTATCTATACCGGCATTGACCGCAGTTTAAAAATAGCATTCTGGAACATGCTTTTTATTTCTGCTATTTGAAGCGAGGATCGACGACCTTCGGATAAACCGGTGTTGCTCTATAGCATCTCGCATAATTTATTGCAATGTTGTATATGAAGAAAGCAGTATTGTTTATAAACGATATATTCATATTGATGTCCTACATATCCTTGAATTTCTAATCATTATTGCCAAGACATTGGTGAGTAATGATCTGTTAGTACCTAATATTATTGAATACGATGATTGTACAATTATGACCACAAGTTGACTTTGTATCATGTAGTGATTTCGTGATATTCTGATTTCTACTTCATCCACCTACCCTTATCCCACTTCAAAGTGGGGTCTTCAGCACCTATATATATTCACCTTTATATATTCAAGCATGCTGCAGAAAGGATTTGGGCGTAGTTTTGAGAACAGGCTCCATTCTGACATGAGTGGGATAATTTTTGGGATAAATATTGCGTGATGTTATACCATTTTTAAATTAAAAGAGCATATCGATGCATGTTAATAAAATGAACATAATGTAATTATGTATTTATTAAACCTTGCTTGCATTAACACGGCCGTTAATTGTGCACGTTTAGCGTATAATTTATAGTAAACAAAATCAAGGAAAATATGTACGAAGTTGCTGCAAATTTGAAGGTTTTTATGCTTGTATTCTAAAATAATAATATCTTTATTGATCTGGGAATATTTATGTGTTTGTTAATTTCCTACCGGTAGTTTTATTTATGGATAAAATATACAAATTCGTAAGAACATTTATTAAGAACGTTATATATAACCATTTATGTGTTTGTTAATTTCCTACCGGTAGTTTTATTTATGGATAAAATATACAAATTCGTAAGAACATTTATTTCCGCTTTTGGAAAAATGATCTTGAATTCCAGTAATGAACTCGAATATGTTAATAATAAAAAATAATAAATACACCCAACAGTCACACACCTAGTCCTGACCCCACACTAGGTATAATAACCTGTATCGTGGGTGTCAGAGGCTGAGAGACTTTCGGTCTCAATACCCAGACTTGAAACAAATATCTGTGGGCCACACAAACATTTGTCTCTACTCTCTATGCCGTGAATCGAACTCGTGGCCGCTCGCTTCACAGCCAGCTACTCGCCCACTGCGCCACGGAGGCTGTCATTAAATTCAATATATCATTAACATACTTGATCTTATTGGTTTCGGGTCAAATTGTGTAGTATAAAGTCCTTCAGTAATAGATTCGCATCAGCTTTTCGCTTATTGGGATCCGACATCAATTGACTTCGGCGAAGAAACATAGTACCTACACGTGTATGGAACATTGTTGATTGATCCATGCTATGTATCCTGTATACATATAGTTGGTATCAATAATAACTACACTTGAAGAGAGGATGACTAGCAATCTAGCGGTAAAGTTTAAAATTTCGTAAGGCTCATAGTTTTTGAATAATGGTAACTTGAATTTGTGACGATAAATTGTTTTCTGGCTCATTGGGTCAGCTGCAGTACATTTACAAACCACCTATGGGGTAATTAATTATCTTTAGCATACACAAAGCCATTTCCATGCTATAGGACGATTTACAGGGCGCATTCCAGTTTTAAAATCCCCATGCTTAACAATTGATTAAAAACATTATGTTCAATTTTTATTATTTAACTTTACCATTGCGCTTTAACGGCCAGTCTCAATAAACGATCTCAGTAAAGTGCAGATAGATCTCAATTATGAACCAATAAAATAAAGTCATTTGACGGAGTCATGTTCAAACTGTGTTCTTATTGACTAATATTTGTAATCTATCTGCACATTCGAACTGAGATTGTTTATTGGAACCGGGCGTTAATCGTTCTCCCTGTATGTGGAATAATTATTGGTACCATCTTTATGAATCACCCGGTAGATGTAACTACGTAGATCCCTTACGTAACGTTATGCGCACTTGCATAATGACCTTATGCAACGTACTAAATACCCTCCAAGGTTGAACTCGTGAACTATCGAAGAGACTTGTTTACTATTGTCCCATATACCTAACTACTATTCTTTCAACCTCCCACCTTAATGTGGGGTCGGCGCAACACACCTTTTCAAGTAAGCATGTTTGAAAGTTGTGTTGAGAGAGGATTTAGCTTAGTTTTTACGACCGGCCGCCTGCCTAACGTCAATCCCCTATGAGGGATTCAGTCCCGGCAAATTTAATTAGAAAATTTGTTTGGCCGACCTGGGAATCAAAACCAGGACCTCCCGGTCTACAGCCTATACATGTTGCCACTAGACCAAGGAGGCGAGGAGGAGGCGATACGTATCTACTATTGTGATTGATAAATTGCGGACCATAGTATTGTGTAAACGTTTGTTATTGTTTGGCCTAGCTGTGGTTCTTTTGTTCTCTTTTCCATTAATAAATAAATAGATTCAAAAGTTATATATAACCATTTTGTATTATAAATAGCTTGAGCATCCCACTTATTGCGATGTTTATTTATTCGCGTGTTGGCTGATGGCCAATAATATTTGTCATAATTTCTTCTCGTAAGTCGTAAGTTCTCGTAAGACAGTTTGAAGAATAAGGTGACTTACCGCCAAATGTTCATACACTTAAGGTCGCCTTATGTCGTTTAAGGCCGCCTTATCGGTCAAAATTGTATGGAGAAAATCAATGCAAGAAGCCGTTTAAGTTGAGTAGCTTTTGACCATTCGGGCGTTACATAGGTTATATTATAACTACAAAGATTCATTAAAATCCATTTAATAGTTTTTGGGTGAAAGAGTATCAAATAGCCATACATCCGCACAAGCTTTCGTGTTTCGAATATTAGATTAAAGCAATAAACAGATTATAAATAATAATTAATTTGTTGAATTATCTTGTAAATTCTCATTGTAACTTTTATTTAACTACCGAACTATTTAACTGTATGTAATGGCAAATATATTAAGGCAAATAGGTACATAATATAAAATGATTCATGAACAATGATTAGGTACGTGATTGTGATATGTAGGTATTTTGATTGTAGACAACACGAATTGCCTAAGGAGTTTTTCTGTACCTACACTGGTTATTTTCCGTTGCCATTATTTTTGTTAATGCGCAAGAAAAGTATTACGTGACAGTGTCCTCGTTTTCGCCCTGTTTATTTACTGCCTCGGTGGCGTAGTGGTATTGTATGCGCAGTACGACTATCGTCCTGAGGTTCAAGCCCCGAGTCGGGCAAAGTGATATTGGATTTTTCAATAATCACCCCGGAGTCTGGAATTTGTGTCCGATATGGCGATAGACTCGCTCCCTATCAATCTAGGACGGCACTAAGCTCGGCGAAATGTGGATGTTCTAGTTCACTAGTGCGCCTCTGCCTACCCCTTCGGGGATACATGCGCTATGTTTATTTACTACGATCGATTATTGGTATTACGTTTTTCAGCATAGTATAATATGTATCAGACATGCGACATATGTGGCCAGCCCAGTTCCATTTGAGTTTTGCAGCTGTTTGTCCCACAGTTTTGTTTGTGGAAGGAGGAGAAGGAGGCCTTTCCCCAGCAGTGGGACATAAATGGCTAAAATAAAATAAAATAAAATAAATAATATGTATATTAAATAACGTCGGGAGTGTTCGGTTGTTTTCATCGTTTTACCGACCTTGCTATCGTCCGGTTGATATTTTAATGCACTCCCAAAATCGCGTGGGCACATCGCATTAACACGTTTCTAAATCGTTAGAATATAAAATATTTTGTTCTAATACCTAATGCACCACGAAATTGAAATAAAACCGGCCAAATGCTGCAATTCCAGACTCCGGGCTGATATGGAAAAATCCAATACCACTTTGCCCGACCCGGGATCGAACCCGAGACCTCAGGACGGTAGTCGTACCGAAATACAACCACGCCACCGAGGCATAGAACATAAGCATTCATACTTACTTATCTGTAGATACATTTAAGTTGTTTAGTACTTTTGGTAGGTATTCTTCCATCTGAGATACGATCCCTCATACCACATTAAATTACGAGTCGTGTTAACTGTTGGGTATCAAGTATCAACTAATCTACGACTCTCGATCTTACAACATTCCAGAGACGAAACAAATATAATTATGTGGGCCACACACATTTTTATTTTTCGAATGGATTTGTACTGTTTGCTAATATTGCATTTACAGTTCACCTGCAATTATAGCTGGCCGTTATGGAGCTCTAGCCAGAAATATATAGATTTGACTGTGATTGAGCACAGAAGCGCCTTTTAGGGGGCTCAGACCTCATACCGGACTGTCACTGGGGACTAGAATTAGGCCTAAATTCCACGGGAGCTTTTTTAACCTTCGTTAAAAAAAGCGTATCAACATTAACTATAAACAAACATATGAGTGAATGTCATTCTTGCCTTGTTTCTATTAAGGTATATTTTACATACCGCCCAAAAATAAAACGTCGCGTTTTAAAAACGCCGGCTTGTGAATAATTATACTAAAACTCCTATATTCCATTTCAACGCTTTTTTAGCGTTGAAAAAACCTCTTGCGCGAATGAGGCCTTAGACTAGAGTTCGAATTCTCGGGCGGATCCGGTATCGGGGTCTAGTGTTAGAAGATAAATTATTATTGGTATTGAGTGAGGAAAGTGCTGCTTCAACAGTTACTATGATGATATTGTTGGGGACTGCCAAAACATGTTTGGGATCGAACCCCCGACCTCTCGTTTCACTGCATTAGCACAAAACGTTATGTTTTATATTCTCTTGTAGATGAACCAAGCTACCCATTTCCTCGACGGTTCGCATATTTACGGGTCGAACGCTCGGGACGCGGCGGCTCTCCGTGAGAAGGAAGGTGGTCTGCTCAAGACCTCGAGTATAGAGGACCAGGAACACCTGCCGCTTGCTGATGACCCCAAGGAGAAGTGCCTTGTCAACTCTGACGATGCCACTTGTTTTAACGCTGGTGAGTTGCGATCAGCACTTATTTTTTTTCAACTAGTGTTGACTTTCTTCTTGCCCTTATCCCACCCTAGTGTGGGATAAGGGCACACTTTTTCAAACATGTTGCGGAAAGGATTTAGCTAAGTTTTTACGACCGGCTGCCTGCCTGACGTCAACCCCCTTCGGGAGATCCAATGCCGAATCGATGCCGGAACGAACCCACGACCTCCTAGACCACCACTAGACACTAGATAACCACTCCTAGATAACCACTAGATCAAGTAGGTGTCTTTGCTATATGCTCTTTTTTGTGAAATTTACTACAAGTAAGCAAATTATGCGTATAATATTTATGAAGGTTGAGATAGGAAGCCTAGCGACTATTATAGTGATGCAATACCGATAGACGTAATCATATAACATAAATGTTATAGGTAACTTATACTATACATGACGTCAAACCATATTCGTAACATGCCGGGTACACACCAACCGAACAAAGGCGAAATAATGTTCGCGAAGGGGTCGGTGTGGTTGTCATGGCGCGTACACACCGGGCTGAACGAAGGCGAACGAATCATACCTGTTTCATTCCCACAACAGTGAAAGTTTCTTTGTGTGAACGCAACAGGTATAGATTCGTTCGCCTTCGTTCGGCCCGGTGTGTAGTGTGTACCCGGCATAACACGAAGCTAAACCAACGAACGAAAGCGTTCTGTCCCGTTCGGTCGTGCGCGGGATAACTGTTGTGTGAACGCAATATAAAAGCGAAGATTTGCGAATCTTCGGAAACATTCCGATCGGTCGTTCGCGAACATTCTTTCGCTTTCATTCTATTGGTGTGTACGCCCCAACACACGTGTAAATGCACCTTATTTGAGCATATTATAAAACAAATATATTAAAATATATGCATAGATAATATCACGCCTGTAGACCAACGGTCTATGCAGAAACTATACATTTCCACTTTGCCCCATTCTTACCTACCACTTTCTCTTCATCTACTTTCATCAATCTCTTCATTCATTATAATAATTCTGTATATAGGTGAAAGAAATAAAAGCTTTAGCATTGACATAAAAAGCATGCGGTATTTTAAGCATTTGTTTATAAACTTTATGCCATGAGGAAATATTGTCATGATAAGGAATTATAACATCACTGATAAATGATTAAATAGGATCATATTTGTTGTCATATAAATGATAAGATAAGACAGACAAATCCTAAATATAAATCATCTTGTTCGTCATTCATTACACGAAAAAGTTAAACGTGGAAATTTTCCATACAAGCAGATACAAGATACTTTTACTCGTAGCCTTGTGCCGATTGGCGTCACATATATTGTGTTTACAGTTCAACAAAAACATAAGTGTGGAATTGATTTATAATAAATAAGTAATATTGAATTAAAATTTGTTACACCATGTGACTTCTTGATTTATTGAAATCAATGTATGTGGATATTAGATACCTACTACTTTTCACACAATAAATTCTTCTTTGCAAGATTAGTAACTATCTCGGTGGCGTGTATTGCGAGAGCGGTACGACTACCGTCCTGTGTTCTCGGGTTCGATCCCCAGTTCGGGCAGCGATATTGTTTTTTTTTATCAGTATCAGCTAGAAGTCTGGCATTTGTACTCGATGGCGAGCTCGCCGCCTATCACATCTGGGACCAATTTTCTCCATCTGAGCATCGCCACTTCGGAAATAAGAACGACTAATAATCACAAGTTTGAAAACTTAACGGACCGACTTCAGAACTTATTCAATTATGACCAAATTTATATGGGACCATCCCTCTATCGAACACAAAAAGAATCGTGAAAATCGGTCCACGTCAGCGGATATATCAAGAACATACATAAAAAATTAGACGAATTGAGGACCCTTCTCCTTTTTTGAAATCGGTCAAAAATAAACGAAAACTATCATCATTTTAGAGAACTAAGAACGCGTACTGGGGGCACTGGTTGTATGACGCCGAAAATATACTTAGTTCTTGATATTTACGACAGTAATATTGAATCTGCGGCCTGAGCAAGAAAATTTCTGACAACCGTAAATGTATTCGAACTCGATGCGCGTCTATGAAATTTGTATGAAATATTAACCAAATGTCATCAGTGCGCAGCGAACTCGAATACATTTACACTTACATTAGTTTTTCGTGCTCGGGCTACTGTTTACGACACGACACACTATTCGAACAAGAATATCTAGCGTTTGATTGACAGGTGACGTCCGTGCCAACATGCACCCCTGGCTGACGAGCTTCCACGCCCTGTTCGTGAAGGAGCACAACCGTATCGCTCGTTCTCTGGCCGCCCTCAACCCTGGCTGGAGCTCAGACAAGCTGTACCACGAGGCGCGCAGGATTGTAGTCGCACAACAACAGCACATCACTTATAAACACTGGATACCTGCTGTCACTGGTGAGTTACAAACTTTTTCATATAAACTGTTATAAAAAGAAAGTGTTTTGTATTTTTGTTTGTTATGGATAAACTCAAAATGTAGTATGTACTGGATATAATTAAAAACAAAATGACGTACAGAAAGATATTACGGGCCTTACTTATAAAAGCATTTTTAGCTGAGCAAATGCTTAAGAATAACCTGTCACTTTTTTCCTTGCGTTACATTGTGTAAAAATGAAAGGGACAACCTATGGTATAAAGTTAAGCAGCGCTCAAATATTTTTATAAGTAAGGGGCAATGTGTCTGACCACGTGCAAAGCCAAAGCAGGAAAATCTGACAATCGTAAATGTATTCGAGCTCGATGCACGTCTATGAAATTTGTATGAAATATTAAACAAATGTCATCAGTGCTTATTGAGCTTGATACGAATAATTGAGAAACAAAGACATTAAACAGTATAGTGCAAACTCTTTTTTGAGATCAAAATGTTGTCCCCCACTTTAAGCGTAACGTAGGCACCTAAAAATGTTATCGACGTCATTGATATGTTAACCCATGCCAAATTTAACCTTTTAGTAGTAATAGTCTAAAGTTTACCGCGATCAGACCGTCAGAAATTTGACGAAACTGTAAGGGTTCCTTTTAGCCATTTACTTGGCTTCAGACCCCAAAAAATGCTATTGAAAAATCGGCCCAGAAAGAAATAATTTTGAAATCAAATTATTTTTACGGATTCTGTCACGATTTGTTTTAATTTTGATGCCCGGCGTTTCGAAGAATCCGTAAAAATGACAATTTTCAATGTATAACACGGAAACTTACTCAGTATGGAAATAATTTTGTTAATCCAGGTAAAGGGCTCGACGATCTCAACGACAGCTACGATACAGGCTACAACTCAGACGTGGATCCAACAATAACAAATTCCTTCGCGACTGCCGCCTTCCACTTCGTGAACAGCCTGCTTGATCAGGACGTGCAGTTGGTTAGTGACGGCAACGTGACGTCACTACGGCTAGGAGACACATACTACAAGCCCGACAGTGTGGTGAGGGGAGGGCTGGATAACATACTGAGAGGAATGGTCAGCCAGAACGCGCAGGCGCTGGACCTCAACTATGATGATGATGTGAGTTAAGATTATATACTGGTTTCTTTGTTTGTCTTTCTTTTATAGCAAGGTTACCTGGGGTTACCACCCAGTGGCGTACAGCCCATGTAGACAAAGAGACATTGGGGGTTACCACCACCTCTTATAGCAGTATTATTATAGTCTTACAACGTTTTTTTTGTACGGGAATCGGTACAAGTAAGATTATAATAATATTGCTATAAGAGGTGGTGGTAACCCCTATCGTCTACCCATACAATTAGCTTTTTCCATAAATAAAGAAAAAAATGTGGCTAAATCCTTTAAAATAGCAACGCCCGTCATATTTTTAAAATCGACACCGAGATGATAATTGTAGTAATGGTGGTGTAAGAGTTTAAGAAAATAATTGCACATGTTTTTCGTCTACCCTGTACGAAATGCCTATGCACGTCACTGTTACCACCTCGTCTTATAGCATTATTATTATAATCTTACTTTGTTTTTTTTCGTACGGGAAATAGTAAAAGTAAGTTATAATAAAACTGCTATGAGAGGGGTTACCCCTCTGATGATAAATGAACTCTATTGACCATAGACACTCAAGATATCAGAAGAATGATGGTTGGGTCAACCTTAAAGAAAGAGAATAGGGATTGGGAAAGAGAATTTGGGCCACCAGAAATCTTACTAAACTTTACGTCTTTTTGTTCGTTTTCTGTTATCATACCTAGCGAAGGTTCGTGCTGTACCATTACGGTCACCAGTGTGGCTCTATCACTCAAAATAACACTTTGTGACATTATGAACGTGGCCTGGCAGTGAACGTAACACTTGGCTGAAACAGTTTTATCTGTTGCGTTTTATTCTAATACGTGTGCCATGATTAAAAAGAAAGTTAGGAATCATTATTGTATTCTTTTGAATTATTAATTTGATCCATTCGACTTGCCAAAATAGTATAGTTTTAGTGAATTCTTGAATTACTGAGTTATCAAAGATTCTACATAATCATAAGGTTAAAAACTTAACTAACCGACTTCCAATTTACCGATCGTGACCAAATTTATATGGGCCCACCCTTGAAATAAGAATTTTGAAAATCGGTCCACATTTGGCGGAGATATCGAGTAACATACATAAAATAACTTCGTCCTTTTACGGAAGTCGGTCGAAAATACTTGACCAGCTCTATGCTTCTTGCCACTTTGTAGTCTATGGAAACCATGTCTACAATAGGTGCCTAATCTAGCTTCAAGTCGGTTAAGAATAATTATGGCCGAGACTAGTCGAGGGTTAAAAATACTAAAAGCGTTAGCATACCCATACAGTCATCGATTTTTGGAGACTGATAATTATCATACAATATATTTGTTTTTATTCCATTGATTAATAAATGTAAATCAGCAGTTACATTATATTAATACGATAAGAAGCGACTAATTAAAATTGGATAATTAATACATATATTTAATGAATCTAAAATAATTGAGTCTGGTAAATATAACACAGGATATAAAGCTAAAAACACATTGAAACTTCCTTATGGTGTTGTACATAGACGTATAGTGTTGTAAAATCGCAAACCATGTACCATGAGATGACATTAAGAATTTTTATCGCTTGTTTACTCGCAAAAAGCCTTGAACAATGGAGGTTGTAATGTCACATTGTGCATCGATGCAAATGTGCAAATGTAATACAATACCGTCTAGTAAACATGAAATATGCCTGAATTATCACGTTGGCAAAATATTGTATTCACTGCTAATATTTACAACTGATTAATGTTTACTTAAACTTTAAAGGAATTGTTTACTTGTACCACATACATTTTTAAATAAGCAATTAATCATACCTACTTATTTATTATTGACTGCCTCGGTGGCATAGTTGTATTTCGGTACGACTACCGTCCCGTCTTGGATTCGATCCTCAGGTCGGGAAAGGGATATTAGATTTTTTGAATATCGGCCCGGAGTCTGGATTTTGTACTCAATATAGCGATAGGCTCGCCCCCTATCACGGGGACGGAACTAAGCTCAGCGAAATGTGAGTGTTCTAGTTCGTTAGTGCGCCTCTAACTACCCCTTCTGGGATACAGGTGTGAGCTTATGTTATAAATGATAGTCCATGAATTCGCAAAACCAGTATGATATAGCTTTTGAATTTGTAACCGTTTCCACAAGAATGACCTTTACGTCATAACGTAATCACATGTTTAGTAAGCTTATTGTGGTTGCAAACTTGCGACATTTAGTTATTTATGCCCTATTAGCTAGTTGTCTATGAGGTCGCCTGCTTGGTGTGGCTAGTGGCAGCATATATGGGCTATGAACCGGGAGGTCGTGGGTTCGATTCCCAGGTCGGGCAAAGCAAATTTTCTAGTTTAATTTGCCTGGGACTATATGACGTCAGGCAGGCGGCCAGTCGTAAAAACTTAGCCAAATCCTTTCTGCAACATGCTTTAAAAAGTGTGTTACGCCGACCCCACATTAAGGTGAGATAAGGGCAGGTAGATAGAAAGATGCCCTGGTAGCTAGTTGTTTATGAAATAGTATATAATTAGGAGGCGCCTCTGACGCGTGCGCTCTGCACTCTCAATCTCATTGCCATTGATACGGATATATTTCACTGTACTTTGAGTGAATGCACAAGGGTAGTATATGGAAAATATGTTACGAAAGTTAAATTACCAATACATATAATAATTATTATTGTTTTTCTTTGTTTATTGGCCGATTAACTTCAAAACCGATATCTGGGTCGCACCGTGGTTCCAAACGACGGAGCCGATGTCAAAACTGTCAAAAATGGCCGCCATTTTGTGTTTCTTTGTTTTTGCGCCGAACGTCGGAGCCGGTGTCAAAATTGTCAAAGTGACCGCCATTTTGTTTTTCTTTGTTTTTGGGCAGATTGATTTCAAAATCGATATTTGAGTCGCCCCGTTGTAGAATATTTAGACTAAAACGACAGGGTGAATCGACAAATTAAAAGTTTTTACCGTTGGCCCTACAAAATACGCGTGCGAAGCCGCGGGCAAAAGCTAGTAGTACAATAATTTGGCAAATAGTGTTGACGTTAGTATATTGGGATGATGATCCTGAAAAGTAATGTTTATGGAAAAATAAATAAAATGAAAAAATGTCGCCAGCTTCATCACCACTGGCTGGGCGGGCTGGATGTTCTGGCGGTGGATGTTCAGCGCGGCCGCGACCACGGTCTCCCCGCATACACTCAGTACCGCGTGTTATGTGGACTACCACCAGCTACTGGCTTCCAACATCTCGCAGATCTCATTCCACAGGAGGTGAGTCTACTTCATCGCTACCTATGCACCCAGGGGAGAAGTGAAACGATTTTATTGGACTTTTTAGTTAGTTAGTTAGACTTTTTAGACTTTTTAGTTTAGCTAATGATGATGAATGTCCCGATTAGGTAGGTAATAGGCTAGGATTGTTGGCCGGTAAAATGGACAATGATGCGCAATTGGGTATTCGACTGTATTTGATTTTATACACATGTTTATATGTAATAGCAATAAAACAACTGCATTGAAATTGGTTGAAAAATGTGTCAGTAATTCATATTTCATGTAATTTTTATTCATATTTGCAATGAGCAAGAGTGGGGGCGTAGTGGGGATATCTTGCTATCCCTTTCCAACGCACGTACCGTTATGGTCGTGGAGTGAATATCCTAATGCATCTGTCTTCTGCCGTTTGAAGATTACACTTAAAAAAGTTAGTTAAATACTCAATATCATAACTCATATGTGGTGGACGAAGCCCCCTAAATTATTGCACATGCGCAAAAATGCATATCATGCACCATATACATGCCACCATTCACACATACATACATGGCGCTACTGTGACCTACATACATCAATATAATATACCCCAGATGCAGTTCTTTGCGAATATCTCCCTGAAAAGTGGTCTCAGGTAAAACAAAGAAGATCACAAGTTCTAATTAAATCAACACAAATATACCTGTGTGCACGTGTTATAAAGTAGCTTTTAAACAAAAATGAAAAATCGTTCGTAATTTAAATTTTGAAATTTAGAATTCTATCGGCGTTCGACTGTAGGTAAAAGGAGTGCACTCCTTTGCTGTCCCATTTTCCGAACGTCAACTGTGCATCGATATCGATGTATACATACTATAATGACGTGTCCTTAAAGGAGTCGTCAGACTTTTGAGCTAACGTTCAGTCATCCAGGTGACCGCTGGACCCTAATTTGATATCATTTGACAGTCTGCGTGACGCAGCGACCGAGTAGCTGTAAAGCGAGAGGTCGCGGGTTCGATTCCCGCACCTCGATAAATGTTTTGTCACCCACAGATGTTTTTAGTTTGGATTTTGTGAGATCTGGGAATCGATCTTAAGATTCACAGCCCCTATACCACGTCACTAGATGGTCTTCAGAGACATTACCGGAAAACTCAATGTGCTCAATTTACAACTTCGAAAATGTACATAAGCTCCAAAATAGAACATGATGCTTAGAGTATGTGTATTGTGTACATTAGATAATGTGTTTATTGGTGACGTCATTATCTCCATATATGTATAGTGTTATGAATAAATACGCCTTATTACTTCTTGTTATTAACATATCTACAAATTGGATTGTTTGCGTATATTTTTCTCGCTAAATATATTTTCTCGGTATATTATGTCAAGTCAGGTCATGTTCTTGCTTTGTTATGTAGGTAGATAAACTAGGGCTTTTTGTGTCCGTAATTTTTACATTATATCTGCTATTTATTTATTTTATTTTTTTTGTCTGCCTCTGTGGCGTGGTGGTATTTCGGTACGACTACGGTTCTGAGGTCTCGGGTTCGATCCCCGGGTCGGGCAAAGTTATATTGGATTTTTCCATATCAGCCCGGAGTCTGGAATTTGTGCCTGATATGGCGATAGACTCGCCCCCTATCACATCTGGGACGGAACTAAGCTCGGCGAAATGTGGGTGTTCTAGTTCGCTAGTGCGCCTCTGCTTACCCCTTCGGGGATACAGGCGTGAGCTTATGTTATGTGTTATGTTTATCTGCTATTTTTGTTACAGAATAATGTCTCAAATATGTAGTTTTTGCATATCATCATTTTAAACGTCCTATCTAATTTGTTTAAAAACTTAACAGCGGTGTTACCACCACCTCTTATGTCAGTATTATTATAACCGTTCTTCGTTTGTTTTGTATGGGAATCGGTATAAGTAAGATTATAATAATACTGCTATAAGAGGTGGTGGTAACCCCCCAGACCGACTTCAAAACTTATCCGATCGTGACCACGTTATATGGGACCACGCTTGGAATAAGCTCTATCAAGCATAAAAAGAATTTTGAATATCGGTGCACATTTGTGGGAGATATCGCGTAACATACATAAAAAAGAAATACAGACGAATTAAGGACCTTCTCCTTTTTTTGATGTTGGTCGAAAATACACTTTTTTTTTATAGAAGAGAAACAAACGAGCAAGCGATCACCTGATATTAAGTGATCACCGCCGCCCATAAGCTTTTATATTAGTTACCAGAGGAATCGTCATGGAGGCATTATTAACGGCCGGTTTCAATAAACGATCTCAGTTTAGAGCGCAGATAGATCGCGATTATGAACCAATCAAATCAAGTGATTTGACGGAGTCATGTTCAAACTGTGTTTTTATTGGCTAATTTTTGTAATCTATCTTCACATACGAACTGAGATTGTTTATTGGAACCGGGCGTTAAACCTCAATAGATAAACTATAGTTTTTCGAGCGACTTTCAAAAAGAAAAGGTCCTCAATTCGTCGGTATTTTTTTTATGTATGTTACGCGATATCTCCGCCAAATGTGGACCTATTTTCAAAATTATTTTTGTGTTCGATAGAACTTATTTCAAGAGTGGTCCCGTATAAGTTTGGTCACGATCGGATTTGAAGTCGTTCCGTTAAGTTTTTAAACTTGTGATTATTTAGTATGTGCTTTTTTAACCTACTTATTTTGTTGTCAGTTGGTAGACAAGCTGTCGCAGCTGTACGAGCATGTTGGTGACATCGACCTGGTGGTGGGCATGATGGCGGAGACCCACCTCCCTGACTCTCTGCTGGGACCTACAGCCACTTGCTTCATCAGTAAGTATACGTCAGAAGAAGCATCTATTCAGACTGGCATTATGGGGACAACAGATAAATTCATTGTTGGTGTTTGCCTTTGCGTATCCCATCGGGGATACAGACAGTGCTCGAAATGGATATTTTTTACGATGAACGCTTTCCTGCGTTCTTAAAATGAAACGCTGATTTTAACCCGAACCAAAGATATTTAAAAGTAAGTAGAAGGGACAATAGCATGAAACTTGTGTTCCAGCTAGGTTTTTTCAAAGTGGGGCAAGATGCCAATCTGCCCGATATTCATCATCATCATCATCATCATCATCATCATCATCATCATCATCATCATCATCAGCCTGTATTCGTCCACTGCTGGACATAGGCCTTTCCCAGATTGCGCCAGCTTTGGTGGTCCTCCGCCTTCCTCATCCAGCCGCTCCCTGCTACGTCCCGCAGGTCATCAGTCCAGATTTTACCGCCCCCAAATTAGGGCGTCCTCCAGATTTTGCCGTCTCTCAAATCCTGCCGCCCGGGGCACGTGCACCCTCTCGCCCCCCTTAGGTCTGGCACTGCCTGAGAGTGATAAAGAGACGAGGTGTTTATTCAACTTATCATTTTATTTTTTTGTTATAGCAGAGATTGGCAAACGAGCAGGTCACCTGATGGTAAGTGATCTCCACCGCCCATAGACACCCAAGACACAAAAAGAATCATGGGTGCGTTGCCAATCTAAAAGGAGGGAATGGAAAGGGATTGGGAAAGGGAGTGGGGAAATGGGCCACCGGAAATCTCACTCACCGAACGAAACGCGACAGCAAGCTGCCACTTTACGTCGGTTTTCTGTGAGACAGTAGTATCTAACCGGTCAAGCCGGCCCATTCGTGCTATAGACGTTACTGTCTACAGCGTGGCTCTACCACTTTAAGCTATCTTAATATCTATCTAAATGTCATGGTGTATATCCACAGAGGAGCAGTTATGGCGTACTCGAGCCGGCGACAGGTACTTCTACTCGCACGCGGATGAGCCGGGAAGCTTCTCGAAGCGACAACTCGCCGAAATCAAACGAGCTTCCCTCGCGAGACTGCTCTGTGACAATGGAATACTGACCAGTGTGCAGAAAGATGTCTTTCAACCACCTTCTCAAAGGTAAACTTCTTTATACCTGTATTGAATGTCTTAAGGCTAGTTACTAATTGAGAGCGGGTACTTAAAGTATCAGTAGGAGATATAACCGTCACAGTGTAGCTCTACCTTTCTTTCTTTCTACCTACCTATATCCCATCTTAATATGAGGTCGGTGTAACACATTTTTTCAAGCATGTTGCAGAAAGAACTTTTTAAGGTTAATTTATTGGTGCGCTTGGAAGGAAACACAATTGGGAAACTTTATTTACCTAAAACTTATTAATTAATTTCAAAAGTGGCTTGCCTTGACCCGGCTTACGATCGGAAGGGAGGAGCATAAACAATTTTATTTAATAGATTAATTTAAAAATATAAGTGTTGCCAAATATTAAAACAACTTGGCTTAGTTTTTACGACCGGCTGCCTGCCTGACGTCAACCCAATCTGAGGGATTCAGTCCCGGGCAAATTAAATAAAAAAAATTGCTTTGCCCAACCTGGGAATGGACTCCAGGACCTCCCGGTCCACAGTCCATCTCAAAGGTAAACAACTTATATAAAAAAAACGACCAACTGTTAACCTACTCCTTTTTTAAGGCGGTTAAATACTAGCTTATGCTCGCAGTTGGCAACACCTGACAGTACCTAAATATAATCGATTATGAAAATAAATATCAAAATCGACCTACATTCAGTGAAGATATCGTGCAACATTTGTAAAAAGACAAAATCGAATTAACCTCTTGTTTATCGATTTATAATTTACTAACTTTTGCCCGCGGCTGCGCCCGTGTGAGAGTCTTGATAAACATTCATCACCCATTACATCCCTTTAGGAGATGAATTTATGCATGTATTATACATATAAACCTTCCTCATGAATCACTCTATTAAAAAAACGCATAAAAATCCGTTGCATAGTTTTAAACATCTAAGCATACAGACAGACAGCGGAAAGTGACTTTATTTTCGACCCACGTCCAAAAAGGAGGAGGTCCTCAATTCGTCTGTTTTTTTTTATGTATGTTACGCGATATCTCCGCCAAATGTGGACCGATTTTCAAAATTCTTTTGTGTTCGATAGAGCTAATTTCAAGGGTGGTCCCATATAAATTTGGTCACGATCGGATTTGAAGTCGGTCTGTTAAGTTTTGAAACTTGTGATTATTATATACTGATTATATACTGTGTAGTGATAAAATTGCCGAGACAAATACGTTTGTTTCTTATATACAGCATGTTTAAACTTAGGGCAGAGTTAAAAATATTTTTTTTATTGCAGCAACCCAGTGGTCCCCTGCAGTGATATAAAGCGGATAAATTTAGAAGTGTGGCAAGACTCGGCGCAGCAACCTGATCTCTTCACCCGCACCAACAAGTGGATCAAGAACAAGGTCGCCAGCGCTGGTGACACCACCAAATAGACTTACACTGGCTATAATTAACTTAAGAATGTAAGTATGTGATCTGCGGTGTAAAGATTCAGTAGAATTATAAACATTGCCCCTTACTTTTAAAAACGGTTACGCGTTTATTTTCTTTAAGAATAATTTGCCACTATTCCGGTTGAAAATGAAGGGAATAAACTCTTTTAAAGCTAACGCCCAAATGGTCAAACCCTCACTCAATTTTACTCAATTTTAACGGCTTCTTATATTGATTTTCGCTTTACAATTTTAACAGATAAGGCGGCCTTAAACGACATAAGGCGACCTTAAGTGTATGAGCATTCGGCGGTAAGAAGCGCGTAAATATTTTCACAAGTTACGGGCATAGAAAGTACGCGATTAAAGAGTAGAAATGATCTGGGAATTGGCTAACTCATAAATTTTATGATTCAGCCTTGATATGGAATGACACAAATGACATCGAAGTTTAGTTTGGTAGAGTTAGCATATTCTTGATTTTCGCAGTATAATATAGTATTTGCTAATGTAAGTAGTACACTCACTATGTTGTAATATAACTGTAGTTATTTTACTATACTATAGTTTATACTCAAACTGTTTTATACTCAAATGTCCTAAAGATCATTTCGCCTTTATCGCATAATAAAGACACACCCTGTATGTAAAGTAGTGTACCGCAGATGTATGTGTGTTGCAAGTGTTACAGTATTTCAATAGATTATTGTAGTTTATTTATAATCATCTGTTTCATATTAATCTATTAGCGATTACAAATACATTTACTCTCTAATAATTACATAGTCATTTTTGTCAACAAATTGCTACAGCAAATATGATTTAGTAATACAAAATGGTGTCAAGTTGCTTTCTCATACATACATAGACTCACGCCTTTTCCCCATAGGGGTAGGCAGAGACAACGGATTTCCACTTGCTACGATCCTTACACACCGCTTTCGCCTCATTCAGTCTCATTACATTCTTCATGCATGCACGTCGGTTTAGGGTGCTTTTAACTTGACCTTTCTCGAGTATATCTCTGACTTGGTCAGAGAATGTTCGATGGGGTCTTCCTCTTCCACTCTACCATTCACATTGCTTTCTCAATCTATGGATAACATATTTTGACCCTGGAATATGTGTAGTTTGTAATCGCTACTAAATTAAATTGGAATAGGTTTAGTTTTAGACAATCACGTTCCTGAGAAATTAACGAATACTATAGAAAAAGAGTAATGTGATGCGTTTTGGATGGGATTTGTAATATCCTTCAGTAAGAGTAAAATTATTGTGACAACAAACAGATAAAGTTATTTCAAAAGTTGTTTCATTATTGTTATACTAATATACTATTGGAATATAAGAACTGGTAGATTTCGTGAACCAATGCTTGGTGAAAATCAACTTACCCCAATTGTGACCAAAATGTCACATCTGCGATGCACAACGCGGTTGGGAATAATAACCATTTAATTTAGTATTTTCCTCTGTTAATTGAGTCAATTTACGTAAAAAGGTTCCTAGTTTTTGTTATATATTTCACTATTTAATAAAAAAAAAGGAAACGAAAGCTCGGTAAGAGGCTCTAGTTAAACTAGATAGGTAGCTTGTTAAAAAAAATTTATTATCTTAAAAAACTCAGAGCCGATTGCAATGCGCTGTGCAGTTGCAGCGATCACGCACAGTGAATAATGATGACATATTTCTAAATTGAAGTTGTGATTTTTGGCACATATAATGGCTATTATTATATGTGAATGCTTGTGAGAACCCTTGTTGATGATTGTTTTTGATTTTTTTTGGTGTATCATCGAATTTTACACTGGCACTACACGTTCGTCCAACAGCGCAACTTAGTTCAAATGTACCTCCAACTCTCCACGTATAGAGAATGTTTAATAAATAATATATTTGACAGCCTCCGTGGCGCGGCGGGCGAGTAGCCGGCTGTGAAGCGAGAGGCCGCGGGTTCGATCCCCGCACCGAGACAAATGTTTGTATGGCCTACAGATATTTGTTTCGGGTCTGGGTGTTGTGAGACCGAAAGTCTCTCGTAGTTCCTGATACCCACGACACAAGACTCGATCTTAGTGTGGGGTCAGGACTATGTATGTGACTGTTGGGTGTTATTTATTTATTTATTTAATAATAATTATATATATATATATATATCCTGTATAATATACCCAACAGTCACATGTCGTCCTTACCCCGTTGCGGACTTCGTTTCGGACGTTTTGCTATTCAATGTGGCTCACGTGTCCGACCGATATGGGTGCTATAAGTTTCGTTTCGGAGAATGCTATGTTGTAAACCGTTTGATAGCTCAATCTTTGGTGTTTGACATTTATTTGATCCACGTGCATCTATATTAGTATGTGCGGAGAGTATCGGTCCGAAATCGTTCATCCGATAACGTTTTATAGAATAGTCACCCTGTATCATGGGTATGAGAAACTACGAGACACTACGGTCCTACAACATTCTGTGGATCACGCATTTGTCTCGGTGCGGACATCGAACCTGCAGTCTCGTTTAACAGCTGGCTACTCGCCCGCTGCGCCACGGAGGTAATGAGTTAGAGAGTGTTTTTATCCCTGTTGAATTGAATTGTTGGACGGTTGGACGATAGTGTAGTGCCACCATTAGACACGAGTCAGTGAGAATGTGGTATCTGCGGCCCGATCAGGAAATTTTCTGACAATCGTGAATGTACTCAAACTCGATGCGCGTCTATGAAATTTGTATGAAATATTAAGCAAGTGTCATCAGTGCGCAGCGAGCTCGAATACATTTATGATTGTCAGAAATTTCTTGCTGGGGTCGCTGTATGGAATTTGAGATTGTAATGACCACAGTTATATTCAGTCTGTGACCTGTGTGCATTTCAGTATACTTTAGTTTCTACGTCTAATGTCTGATTATTTCTTAATTTAATTATCTACTAAATGCTTAGTTTAAGGTACATTGTACTCAATGTAATATTCTATATTTCCATACAGACCTATGCAAAAGTGGTCAGTAAATTGCGATTGCCTTTTTATATACAAGTTTACAAAAAGAAACGCTTAAGGTAGACTTCCGATCGTTGCGCTAGCGTTAGATACATCGGTTTGTCAATAATTCGACAGGCATTATGTAAAGCACTTTCTATTTGTGTTAATTGATACTTGCGGCATTGCGTAAGTCGGACGATTGGCGCGATTATCGGAAATCTGGCTTAACACAATCGAGCTACTTTTGCAGGCGACTGTACTTATTTAACATTCGGCGTACATGTGTGTGCCTTCAATGCCAAAGACTGGAATGAAACTGTAGGCCAACCATGAGTTCTTTGACATGACTCGCTAGCGACTCCGTAAAATATTTGTATGACAAACACCCGAACGCCTCTAGCGGTTACGCGGGGAACTGACGTTTTTCATACAAATATTTTACGTCCTCGCTCGCACAAATACGTGCAACAAACTCACGGTTGAGCTACAGATAGCGACTAGAAAACAAGAATTTACGTTTTCATTTAAATGTTTCTCATCCTCAGTTAAATCTTAGTATTTCATTAACAACCTTAGATTTAAGTTTTGACGCATGTGTAGCAATAACATATCAGTTAAAAAATATGTTGTTTACGTTAAAAAGTTTAAATAACGATTTCGTTTCGATCAGACTTTTAGTTGTTTTTTATTTACACAAATATGCTTATTACAAAATGGACAATTTCATTTAATTATGGCACACACACTTAAACTTGAAGTGAGATTCTGCTCAGTTTATTAATATCCTAAACTGTCGCAAATCAGTACAAACAAGAAATAAGTTTACTTTGTAAAGCAAGGATAATTTTGCTCTACCTATATCTATCTTCCAGAATAAGGTTTCAACTTTGTATTATGTAAATTAGTATAAATACGTGATAAGCTTCTCAAGATTGAGTCTGTGTTTATGAACAAAATAAAATAATTATGTAACTTAAATATCAAATTAAACAATAACAAAACAATTAAATATTGTATTTTTATTGTTGTAATTGTATATTATTGGCATAAAATAAATATATAGCACTGCCTCTATATTTTTTTTTCAATAAATTGTTTACAACATTCAGCAGGTGGTAAAAACTAAGCCAAACCCTTTCTGCAACATGCTCGAAAAAGGGTGTTGCCGCGACCCCATATTAAGGTGAGATAAGGACAGGTAGAAAGAAAAGTTTACAACATTCATGTACCGTTGACTCTCAAGAATTCATGATGGACTTTGACGGGAAGTCTGACAGGGTGGGCGTTAAAATTATTTCACATTATTCTCTAGATCTGTGTTTGTTGTCTTTAAGTGGTGTGGTTTAATGCAGCAATCTTCAGTGAAGATGGACAGTATAATGTGGATTAATGATGGACAGTAATTAACCCGTGATCTTTGATGAGTTTTGCTTGGTGCGTTGGCTGGCTTTGTTCGGTCGATTCGCCGAGTGAAGGTCATCTGAGGGGCATCGTACTGGAAGGAATTACCGCCATAATCCCGGCAGGGCCTTGAGATCATCCACATCTGGGTCTCATGGTCATTGTGAAAACATAATTGCTCTATTTACCTTGACTTTGGCTAAATCATCGCATATGCGTGGAATCCATTATTTTTAAAAGAAGAAGAATAATTTATGATGGTCACGGCCATGACGAGGTGTTACGATGAGGTGAGGTTATAAGGTTAACGGTAATAACGTTTTTTTTCGCGGAAATGCCCACATATTCCTAAATTGCTAGCCATTTATAGTTCTAAATATAGGTAGCTATAATAAGGAAGTAAGAATATGTAGGAAATAGCATCATTAAATAGAAAGCACTTAATAATTGCTTTCTGATTGTAGATATCTGTAGTTTATCATCCAAGGACTTACTCTGTACAATATAATTATTATTTTATGGCTTCCGTTTCAAAGTTCGTGCAAAATGATCATTTTATTCCATCCTATTTTCAATGACAATTAAACAATTAAATTAGGTACCATTGTGTTTATGGTTTTTAGATATTGTTGGAAACATTAACAGTTTTTTTATAGCAGAGACTGGCAAACGAGCAGATGGGTCACCTGATGGTGAATAATCTCCACCGCCCATAGACACCCAAAATACAAAAATAACCATGGGTACGTTGCCAACCTAAAAAAAATTGAAGGGGAGGGAAAAGGGATGGGGAAAGGGATGGAGGGAATTGGGACACCGGAAATCTCACCCACCGAGCGAAACGCGACAGCAAGCTGCCACCTTACGTCGGTTTTCTGTGAGATAGTGGTTTCTTCGAGCCGGCCCATTCGTGCTGTAGACGTAATTGTCTACAGCGTGGCTCTACCACTTAATAATTTGATTTATTTAATAATTAGATTATTACTAGATAAACTGCAAGAATATCGCTTGCGATGGTATTGTCACGTATTGAGAAAACCACAGGAGTACGTCGGTCGCATGTGTCAGAGTGTCTATTCTATAAAACGTTATCGGATGAACGATATCTGACCGATACTCTACCGCACAGACTAATATAGATGCACGTGGATCAAATTAATGTCAAGCACCGAAGGGTGGGCTGTCAAACGCTTTACAACATAGCATTCTTCGAAATGAACGTATAGCGCCGATATCGGTCGGACACGTGAGCCACATAGAATAGTATAAGGTCTGAAACGAAGTTCGCAACTGCGAATTTCGTTTTACAAACTAGGCCCCCTGGGGCAGATCGTACCAGGAGTGCGTCCCCGTGGACGGCCCAAAAAACGCTGGCTGGACGTTTTGGAGGATGATATGAGAGCCAATGGTCTTACCGTGAAGGATGCTCAAGACTGGACGAAACAGACACTGGCAGTGGCGTGCAGTCCATATACTCCAGAGAGACACTATCTACCCTGATCATTTGCTATTACCATAAATGATGACTAAATACCGATGGAAGTTACACGGACGTAAAGAAAAAGAAGGACACGATCTCGCCTATAGTTAAACGTACGCCACAGAGATGACCTACGCACACAAACGCGCCTGTGCAAAAGTGCCCTACACACACACACACGCACGCACGCACGCACGCACGCACGCACGCACGCACGCACGCACGCACGCACGCACGCACGCACGCACGCACGCACGCACGCACGCACGCACGCACGCACGCACGCACGCACGCACGCACACACACACACACACACACACACACACACACACACACACACACACACACACACACACACACACACACGACAGAACCGCTGTCAGAACTGTCAAAAGTGGCTGCCATTTTGTTTTTCTTTGTTTTTGGGCCGATTGACTTCAAAATCGATATCTGAGTCGCCCCGTGGTTCCAAACGACAGAACCGCTGTCAGAACTGTCAAAAGTGGCTGCCATTTTGTTTTTCTTTGTTTTTGGGCCGATTGACTTCAAAATCGATATCTGAGTCACCCCATGGTTCCGAACGACAGAACCGCTGTCAGAACTGTCAAAAGTGGCCGCCATTTTGTTTTTCTTTGTTTTTGGGCCGATTGACTTTAAAATCGATATCTGAGTCACCCCGTGGTTCCGAACGACAGAACCGCTGTCAGAACTATCAAAAGAGGCCGCCATTTTGTTTTTCTTTGTTTTTGGGCCGATTGACTTCAAAATCGATATCTGAGTCGCCCCGTGGTTCCAAACGACAGAACCGCTTTCAGAACTGTCAAAAATGGCCGCCATTTTGTTTTTCTTTGTTTCTGGGCCGATTGACTTCAAAATCGATATCTGAGTCGCCCCGTGGTTCCGAACGACAGAACCGCTGTCAGAATTGTCAAAAGTGGCCGCCATTTTGTTTTTCTTTGTTTTTTGGCCGATTGACTTCAAAATCGATATCTGAGTCGCCCCGTGGTTCCAAACGACAGAACCGCTGTCAGAACTGTCAAAAGTGGCCGCCATTTTGTTTTTCTTTGTTTTTGGGCCGATTGACTTCAAAATCGATATCTGAGTCGCCCCGTGGTTCCGAATGACAGAACCGCTGTCAAATCTCTCAAAAGTGGCCGCCATTTGTTTTTCTTTGTTTTTGGGCCAATTGACTTCAATCGATGTCTGGGTCGCCCATGTGTAGACTAAAACGACAGGGCGGATCGACAAATCAAAAGATTTTTCCATTGGCCCTACAAAATACGCGTGCGGAGCCGCGGGCAAAAGCTAGTATATAATAATATGTATTAAAATAGTATGTACTTAGATTGTATTATCCATGATCTTTGGTATTATCTATTAGTTGCATAGAGCTTGGGGAGAGTGTGGCAACACAGATGGAATGTTGTCCATGCGCTTCCTGTGGCCACATCTCTCGTTTGTTTATGGTTTGATGTGAAGGAAAAAGAAATAATTAATTTCACATAGGTATCAAACGAACTGATCAACAAGAAAACCCCAAAAGTAGTTATTTATAAAACTAAGTGGGTGGGTTTTGTTCTCACTTGACCGGTGTTTCTTTTGTAAAGTGTATTCATTATGGGTTGCTAATCTCTAAGGACAAGTTTATTGGAATGCTTAGCAAAATGTATAGCGACAGCCTCCGTGGCGCAGCGGTCGACTATCCGGATATGAAGCGAGAGGCCGCGGGTTCGATCCCCGCACCGAGACAAATATTTGTGTGGTACACATATATTTGTTTCGGATCTGGGTATTGCGAGACCTAAAGTTTCACGTAGTTCCTAATACTGCTGATACCCACGACACAAGACTCGATCTTAGTGTGGGGTCAGGACTATGTATGTGCCTATGTACCTCTATGTACTCTATATTATTATTAAAATATATGCTACTAACCATTTCAGAAAAACAGACCGTTGTTTTCTTGCTATACTGGCAACGTTATAGTATATGGGCTGCATATCGGGAGATCTTGTGTTGAAATCCTATGTCACGTACGGCGTACCACGGTTTATTCTTACAGGCAGACCAGACAGCTGGTCGTAAAAATTAAGCCAAATCATTTCTGCAACATGCTTAAGAGCAACTGTTTTGTCCTTAAAAATGTGTGTTCCGTCGACCCCACATTGGATAAGGGAAGGTCGAAGAAGATTAAAAAAAAATAGATCTTAGGTACTTAGTATCCATTAGAGCATAATGATCTGGAAAATCTTAATAAGAAATGTAAAGTTCTTTCATTGAAACTTAAGGTCGTTGTGAGTTTTTGTACTAAACTGCGTTCCTTGTCAGCGAGTTTCTTGAATAGTCAAACAAATAATGTCCCGTAAATCGTAATGAATTCTTTGTTGAAGTAGGTACTTGATGCGGACAGGGATGGTACATAATTTAAAAAGACCTTTCCGAATGTTATCTCGGTCACGGACGTAAAGAAAAAGAAGGACACCATCTCGCCTATAGTTAAATGGACGCCACAGAGGAGCCACGCACACAAATGCGCCTGTACAAAAGTGCCTTACGCACACACATGCCATTACATGTCGTTAGATCAAATGGGCCGAAAACCCTGCTTCACTTTCAATGTTCCTAGCGCTCCATCCATTTTTTTTACGTCCGGTATTTCGGTTGACGTAGGTACCTAATCTATTTCGTAACCTTTCTATTTATGCCTTTGTTGGGAACCATATTATATGAATAATGGGTGCTACCTACAAGATAATTTATTTCCGCATATTTGTTGTGAATAGGAAAACGTGTTCGTGTAATATTAAAATATTATTTTTAAACGTTTTAGGAGGTACTTATAGCCCCTTACTTATAAAAATATTTAAGCGCTGCTTATCTTTAACCATAGGTTGTCCCTTTCATTTTTAAACAATGTAACGCAAGGAAAAAAGTGACAGGTTATTCTTGACCATTTGCTCAGCTAAAGATGCTTTTATAAGTAAGGCCCAATGTAGTTAACTTAGTAATGATTACACTAGGACTACCTATCTCTTTTGTGCTAGGATTAACAACACGAATTACTAATTACTGAAACATAACTTCACATAAGCTCACGCCTGTATCCCCGAAGGGGTAGGCAGAGGCGCACTAGCAAACTAGAACACCCACATTTCGCCGAGCTTAGTTCAGTCCCAGGTGTGATAGGGGGCGAGCCTATCGCCATATCGGGCACAAATTCCAGACTCCGGGCTGATATGGAAAAATCCAATATCACTTTGCCCAACCCGGGGATCGAACCCGAGACCTCAGAACCGTAGTCGTACCGAAATACCACCACGCCACCGAGGCCGTCAATTACTGAAGACATACGATATTACCACAACAAGTCACTGTCGTCTAAAGCTGAGATCTATAGAGGGAACTTCAACTAAGTCTGAGTCATAAAAACGAAGTCAGTCAAGATTTGTAATTTTTAAATCGAACTTCGATTTAGTCCGAGTCATTTTTTACAAGAGAAACAGACTGACAGACAGACTTACCGCCGAATGTTCATATACTTAAGGTCGCCTTATGTCGTGTAGAGTCACGAGCGGCTCGGCCTCCGGTGGCCCATACGCTTATGTAACATATTTATGTGATGCCTCCGACGGATTAAGGCCGCCTTATCTGTCAAGATTCTATGGCGAAAATAAATGTAAGAAGCCGTTAAAGTTGAGTAGCGTTTGACAATTCGGCCGTAAGCAAAGTTTTTCTTATAAATAATTTTTAAATCGAACTAAGTTCGATTTAAAAATTCCAAATCCTCACCGTCTTTGTTTTTATGACTCAGACTTAGTCGAAATTCGCTCTATAGATCTCAGCCTAAGGTTGTCTATCAAGGTAGTTTTTTAGGTAAAAAACTTAACAGACTTACTTCAAATCCAATCATGACTAATTTTATATGGGATCACCCTTGAAATAAGCTCTATCGAACACAAAAATAATTTTTAAAATCGGTTCATATTTGGCGCAGATATCGCGTAACATAGGTACATAAAAAAATAAAAATACGCTAAGATATTATAGAGGTAATATGATAAGTGATAGTTCATGAACTCGCAAAACCAGTTTGATAGAGCTTTTGAATTTGCTTTTTTCACAAGAATGACCTTTGCCTAGCGTCATCACATGTCTGACAAGCTAATTGTGGTTGCGACATTTACATATGTACTTTAAATTAAAGTTATTATACCCTCACTTTGACATTCAGATTTATATCAATCTTAATAACTGAAATTATTCACTTACTCCACTTTTAACTTTCGATATTTTCGCAACTTTACAAATATTCAAGGTGAAATCCGTACTTTGACCGACACGTGAAGGTTACGTTAACCATTTAACTTGGCAAGTGGGGACAAGAGCAATAACCGACCGATATTGTAAGTAAAGGCAGTACTTTGTTGATCAAATTGTTGTCACCTAAACAATAAATTATTGCAATAACTAGGCTGTTTGTTACGTTAATACTTCCAATTTAATTTATGCAACCTCTTACAAGTCTGATATTGAATTTAACGCACAACTATGGTAACAGTGATGTAACTGTCTACGATAATAATCATAAAGTAGCGTGTATATAGAAAGAGTTTATTGCGTATCTGATAAAATCTTTTTAGTATAAAAATGAGATTTTAAAGTCGTAACACCAAATTAAGGTAGACAATTCTACATCATGCGTAAACGGAACACGGTCTCGTAAATAACAGTTTGTAGCTAAAAGGCTGATAAAGGATTTTCCTTTTTTTTGTTGCATGTATGTTAACTACGCCATATCAAATAATTTTCTTATTTATTCCATTCATTTTACGCAAGTGTAGTGCTATTCAACTTCGACTACCATGCAGTAAAATGAAAGTCATAAAAAAACGTAATACACATAACAAAATTATTATTTTCAATAATTTTATATAGAAGATTCTAATCACGTGAATGCATAATTATATAATCGTTGAAGTCGCTTTTAAAATTTTTATGTGTGGAAATCTCAAACGCGCCGTAATCTTCTCCTATATAAATGGGGCTTAACTAAGTTGTTAACAAGCAATCTGCACATGTACTGCGCTAGATTGAATTTTGTTCACCTGGATGTAATAACTGACTATAGACTCGAAACTGAATTTTGGAGCTCACTATGTCCGGGGCGCATACAATTAACTGTCGCATTATTGTTGTAGCCTAAATTATTATGTGTCAGATAAATGAGATAATTATAAATAGAAAAGACACGAGATTGGTTGTAAGAAATGTAATGAAATCCTTTCAAGTTCCATCGAGGGCTTGCGTTGCAACTTGTCACTGAACTTCAGTTAGTAAAATAAAATGCAATAACCAGGCAGCTATTAGAGGTTGTGGCTTCGATTCTCGCGTCGAGGCAAATGTTTGTGTGATCCAGGGATATTTATTTAAGGTTTCGGTTTTATGGGACCGTAAGCACTTACTGATTTCTTAAGTTTACGCGAATGTTATACATTGAAATAAAACTATTTTTACGGATTCGTCGTCGTTTCGGACGGGTTAGTCCAACTCGTGACCACGAAGACTGCAAGGCCTTCGAAACGTCGGGCATAAAAATTAAAACAAATCGTGATACATAAAACATACATAAGCTCACGCCTGTATCCCCGAAGGGGTAGGCAGAGGCGCACTAGCGAACTAGAACACCCACATTTCGCCGAGCTTAGTTCCGTCCCAGATGTGATAGGGGGCGAGCCTATCGCCATATCGGGCACGAATTCCAGACTCCGGGCTGATATGGAAAAATCCAATAACACTTTGCCCGACCCGGGGATCGAACCCGAGACCTCAGAAACGTAGTCGTACCGAAATACCACCACGCCACCGAGGCAGTCGTGATAGAATAAATAGTTTTATTTCAATTCATAATATATTTAAAAATGTAAAAAGAGCTTTTCAAATAAAGAGTACGACACATATAGGCTAAACATTGATTTGTGTAGATCCAGTCAAATATCGGGATTTCTATGATCAGGATATTGAATAACATTTGTTGTGAATCCCTTTTGATTGATAGTGATACATAAAAATGAAAGATTGTGTCAATTTACCAAATCGCCTGCTATTGTCGTCTGTTGCTTAACGCTGATTTCCCAATCCAAGGTCTGCAGGATTTGTTCGTATGTCGTGTAAGACCTAGATTTATGTAGATAGTCTGTCTCGATTCATAACAAAAAATTCTGAGTTTCGTAATCGTCCCAAAAATCGTTGAGTACCTACATGTATAGATGTGTAAGCACTAAGCACTAAATAAGATATAACGGACCGAATTCAAATTCGATCGTGACCAACATTATATAGGACCACCCTTGAAATAAGCTCTATAGAAGTAGATCACAAAAATGGTTTTGAAAATCGGTCAACATTTGGAGGAGATATCGAGTAAGATACATAAAAAAAAATACAAACGAATTGAGGACCTCTTCCTTTTTGGAAGTCGAAAAACCCTTTTCTGTTCGCGTTAGCGTTTGCGGAATGTTATTTTTGTATAATCAATTTGCTACCTTCTTCAATATTACATCACGAGATTAACGATTGAAGATATTTATTGTCAAAAAACAAAACATTCACTTCAGTTAACCAATTAGACTTAATTAAATAATAACCACCACATGTATCTTTTCTAGATGTTGCTGTCGACATTGGCATTTCATTCCACGAAAAGCATTCCTAATCTTAGTCATGGTCTGCATATGTTGAATTTCATTCTATACATTCTACGTTAATGCGTCATTGATTACAAAACAAACATCAAAACTAGTAGTAGCGTTTCGTTCGATGAGTGAGATTTCCTGCGGGCCGAGCAGGAAAATTTCTGACAATCGTAAATGTTTCGAGCACGATGCGCGTCTATAAAATTTGTATGAAATATTAACCAAATGTCATCAGTGCGCAGCGATCTCGAATACATTTACGATTGTCAGATTTTTTCCGCTCGGACCGCTGATGGCTAAGCACCCTCCCCCTTCTCAATCCCTATTCGTTTAATATTGGCCCATGATTTTTTTGTATCGTTTGGGAGTCGGCAATTTTAGGTCTAAGGTGACCCATTTGTTCGTTTGCTAGTTTCTGCTCGTAAAACATCCAAATATGCATATTTATAACCTTATTAATTTTTGTCTCATTGGTCTAGTGACAGCATATATGGACTGTGGACCGGGAGGTTCTGGATTCAATTCCCAGGTCGGGCTAAGCGCCTTTTCTAATTTGATTTGTCCGGAACTGGATGCCCCAGAGGGGCGTGAAGTCAGGCAGGCAGCTGATCGTTTTGCAACAGGCTTGAAAAAGTGTGTTACGCCGACTCTACATACGGTGGATAAGGGGAGGTAAAAAGAAAGGAATGAAATAATAAAATGGACCAAAGTAATTAATGAATAGTCAAATTCCATTGTTTTAGTCACATAGGATTTACGCTTCAAGAACATATTGCCTCACTGACGGTTATGTTGCCTAACCATAAGTCGTTAGAAATGAGAACTGTCACAGCCCACAGCGACGTTATTAGCTAAACGTACAGATAATTATGCTTAGATCGCTGTTGATACGTTGTTAGTTGTTTAGTATTTCACATTACTAAAACCTTGAACATTATCTGTTCTTAAAATATTTTAATTAGGTATAATATAAAGGTACTGGGGCCGTCAAGTGAGCGTTGTTTCGTCATAAAGGCGAAGAAAAAATCTGGCTATAGTTAAACTTGGCAATATACCTACTGCATGATGGATTCTTAACTTCGTCTTCCTTGTATTATTAGCCTAGCGTTTGTTTTAAGTTGGAGCCAAATAGATAGGTAATTTTTGCTTCTTGCCCACAGACATTGGTCCTGCCCCATACAATACATCTAGTATGTTTAGAAAAGATGATTGGAAGCTTGCACAAACCTGGGATCCAATCATACATTTAATTAAATCCGAATCCAAAAGATCAACTACCAGACCTCAAGACACCGTGAGCTTATACTGCGTAAATCGGATCGCAAATAAATAACTTCTTAAATTTAAATTTGTATAATTTTAAAATGAAGGTAGATATTGTAATATCAACTTTTTGGATAACTGACACCTTAGTCTGACCCGTGACCACGAAGGCTGCAAAGCTTTCGAAACGTCGGGCATAAAAATTAAAACCAAATCGTGATAGAATCCGTAAAAATAGTTTTATTTCAGTGTTATATCTGTTATTTTCCAATAAAAAAAGTAAAAATGCATAAAGTGAAATATTCGTACGGTAAGTTTGAGATAAGTCGGGGTATAGTCATATATATATACCCGTGGGCCCTCCTTTGTTGTGTGGTATGTACGATCTTCCGACTAATGATGTAAGGGAGTTGCACAAAATAGCTTTGTAAATATACAGAATGTTGCAAAAAGTATGTATCGAAAATAAGAGAGGATTGCTAGCAATCTAGCGGTAAAGTTTTAAATACGGCTCATAGTTGATGAATAATAGAAATTTGAATTTGTGACGATATAATTGTTTCTGGCCCAGCTTTTAGGTCAGCAGTAATTTCATTTGAAAACCACCTATGGGTTAATTAATTATTTTTAGCACAGACAAAGCCGTTTCTATGCTAATTGCAACGATTTACAGAGCTCGCTGCGCACTGATGACATATACATTTACGATTGTCAGAAATTTTCCTGCTCGGGTCGCTGGTCGCATTCCGATTTTAAAATCTCCATGCATAATAATTATATATTGATAAAAACATTAAGTTCCATTTTTCTTTTACTATTACGCTTTAAATAGTTCTCTCTGTATGTAGAATTGTTATTGTTACCAACTTTCCTCCACACCCAGTACATTTTAAAAATATACTAAAAATACATAGCAGCTTTGTAAAATGACATTCCTTATGTCTGGCCTTCTTTATTAATGAGAGGTGTGGGTTAGTTCGATAACTGAATGTCCCCATACGAGCTATTTCAATAGTAATTTAATGGGTTGAGTACACACTTGGGTGCATTTATTAATATTTATATTGGGCACAACTTAATATTAGTGGAACCTAAAGCTAAGTCAAATGGGCTCATTAGGATAGTGGCGTGCAGTCCATATAGACGAAGAGACACTGTCTACCCTAACAATTTGCTATTTCCATAAATAAATAATAAAATTATAAATAAATACAGATTTATAAAATAGCAATATTCGGATTATACTTTAAATCGACACAGAGATGAAGAAAATAATTGTGTAAGGTTTTTGTCTACCCTGATCGGAATGTCTGTGCGCGTCACTGCATTAGAATATCGCTTGTACTTAGAGTAAAACAGAGTTTATTTTCAGTAACATAAGGTATAGTTCACCGAAGAGCTTGGGAGAGATAGAATTAGGGCACTCACGTTTTGCAAAATTATTTTCCGTACCTTCATGTGATACGGATTATATCAGATACCAATTATGGGGGAAGGTTATTACCATTATAGTCACAAAATCGTTGGCTTTTCTGACTGATTTTGTGACCTGGCTAACTCATGGATATTTTGAATGGAGAATTCAGAGCCATCCAAGAAAAAGGCGGTTGCATTGAAAATAATTTTAATTCTAAATATCTTCAGTTCGTTCTATTCGTGGTCCTCTACGCATTAGTTAGATTATTATGTAGGTACTTACATATGTTTTATTGTTGTTCAAGTTGTAATCCTTTGTTAATTGCTTGGTTTAGAATGTCAAGTTTGTTACAGGAATAAATTGAATGGCTTAATTGATTTATTCCCTTTTTGGCGGCGCCTTTCGAACTTGATTGATGCGTTGTGAATTGAAATATATCATGGAATGGAATAAAATAATATAAAATACACGTTTAGTAACGCATAGTGTTTACCTATTTCGAAACCATTGTATTGCAGGTACGTAATTATATTTCTGAGATATTGCAAACTATGTTTAGATTTTTCCAAATCAACTTCATACTAAATATAGCTATACGTTTAGTTGATACAATTTCTGATTATCTTCAAAGTTAAAACCAAATATTTGTATAACATAACGAACCGACTTCAAAACTTAGCCGATTGTGGCCAAATTATATGGGACCACTCTTGGAACAAGCTCTATCAAACACAAAAAGAATCTTGCAATTCGGTCCACATTTGGAGGAGATATCGTATAACATACATAAAAAACGAAGTGAGGATCTTTTCCTTTTTTGAAGTCTGTCGAAAATATGCATTATTCATGACAAAATAATAAATGACAAACACCGACCGGGCGCTTTATTAATTTACATTTAACTGGCTCTATCTATCTATTCATCATCAGCCATAGGACATCCACTGCTGGAGTGCCTCCTCCAAAGATTTCCAGATCGACCTGTTGGAAGCGGCCTGCATCCAGCGACTTCTTGCGTCCTATGGCCGATGATGATGATTAAATATTACTATTTTTATGAAAATCTAGATACATTTCGACAGTCTCCGTGGCGCAGCGAGCAGGCTTCCACTTACTGGAACGAGGGACTGCGGGTTCAATTCCCGCACCAAGACAAATGTACGAGTGATCTACAGATATTTGTTTCAGGGCTGAGTGTTGTAGGACCATAAGTTCCTTGTAGTTCCTGATTCCTACGATCCAGGTTCAATCTAGTGTTAGTCAGCAGGTCGATTCTCGATTTTCATTTATGAAAACAATGTTGCGGCATCGTTGCGGCGACGATGTTTTCATTTTTGTATTCAGCAAGGTACAAAGTGCACGCATTAGCGCTATACGTGATAACGGTGCTTATGCGAACTAGCTCTCTCGAGCGAGGCGTTTGCCATAAATGTATGGAAAATGGTATTCTCTAAGATCCAACAACGTTGAACGCTCCGTCGATCTCAACGATGTGCGCTGCGGGAGCTTGTCATCGATCGCAACGTTGTGGCGTTTCTTAGAGAATCGACCTGCACATAGTCCATATGTGTGACTATTTCATGAAAAAACGATGACATTTGTTAATTTAGAAATGGTATACATGTAATATAGTACGAGTATAAACGCTTGTGTAAATGTTTAATGATATCCGCAGTTTAAACGTACAGTTATTATTGAAAGCCTGGAGACGGCTTTGCTGTTTCACAAGATATAATGTTTTTGGGACATCCATTAGGTACATTCTGTGGTTATTTATTGAGTTACAACAAATATTATGTTAGTACATAAAATCCCAGTGAATATAATTCTAACCTTTTAGACTTTTAGCGCTCACATCTGAAATAATGCGAGTGGTGTTACCAAAAGTGATAAACTACAAATGACTTGATCTACGTGATTATATAATGCTATATTAAACAGTAGATATTTCTTACATTGTCACCTTTATTTCTTATCATTTGTTGTTTTATTTGAGCACGGCAGATGGTAGAGCGCTAAGGTAATAGAGTCCAAAAAACAGCGTTCATTGACAAACAATGATACCTTGGTATTGGCAGAATCAACGCAAATGCGAGGAAGCCATTTATTTTAAAACTACAAGAAGAAGCAGAAAACTAACTTTAAATGAGTTTATCACTGGTTACTAGAATTATGCTGGCTTACGGTACAATTAAGACGACCTACCTTCTTCAAGGTTAAATCTCTGTAATATACGCATTGCTAAAAGTATGATGTTTACATTGATGTAGTATGATGTAATTAAATAAGTTACATTAAACGCAAGTGAAAGTTAAATAACTGAAGTTGGGTTCAATATCATCGAACGCCGATTATCTCTGAATTGACGTGCTTTGGGTCAATGAGATGCTCGAGCGATGATCACATTTATTTCAGTGAATGCTACTGTTTTGATGTTAGTGATTGGTTGTGTTTTGGGTCTAGTGGTATATAGAGGATGTGGTCCGGGAGGCCCAGAATCCGAAACCCAGGTTAGGCAACATACTTTTATCTCTAAAGGCACGTTAGGCATGAATTGTCGTAAAATTGTATTAGATTCTGTTTGTAAAAAGCTTGAAAAAGTGTGTTGCGCCTACCCCATGTTGGAGTGGGATAAGGGCGGGTGGAAGAGAAGACTGTTTTGATATTAAAGCTACCCAGAATTTACATAAAGGCAAAGTACCTTTTTGTATAAATACCGGTATATTTACGGTTAATTTGAATAACGAGCAAAAGGATTTCTTGTGATTACAAAGAAGAGGAAAGAACACTAAAAAGCTAAGTTCTCATTATTGCTAATTACCATTACAAGATAATAATCTCATTATTTAAGAAAAATCTTAATCTATAATGTACAAAAGTCTTACACCCACGCCAATAAAAATGTAATCTTGCCGTTAGACTAATTAAAATTTATACAAAACATCGAAAATAAAGCAGTTTAAATTTAGGTCCAAATTTTCCTGCTTCCTTGTATAGAGATGATAGGAAAATAAATTATGCCAAAGAAATATGCCGTATACTTTATAACGTAATAATGCCTCTTGAGGATGTATTGCGTTCCAAGCGACGTCAGATTAATCTGATAAGATAGATTAACAGGTCGGTCAAGCCTTGTGGCGTTCCGTAATGTTTAATGTAGGTGAGTTTTTAAAAGAATTTAATCATAACGACATCACCACTACATATGGGGAGATAAATCGAATAGCAGAAAGGTTAATTACTTAAGTGCCAACTATTTCGGTTCTGCAATAAAAAGCACTTACTTTAGTATCAAAATGTTAGCTATAGTTCTAGGAAAATCTCTGGAAATTCATTAATCCTGGTGTAACGACTCCGAAGAATCATTAGTTACTGTCGCATCTATTATATGTAGTTACCAAGAATCTTATATAGTTATAGGTTCTACGCTAATTGAAGCAATTAGCAACTATTTTCTAGATAAGAATAACACAGGGTTATTATCATGGTCTTTACCCGCATATAGCATAATGTATGCAACCGAGTGTAAGTAAAAATGCTTTTTAATAACCTCACCTTATTCATGCTTTAACTAAAAAAACCTTCATGTCTAATCCTACAAATTATGGATTTTAAAACATACCTATGTAACCACGCCTGTTATTCAGCGACGCAATTTGTGCAATTGTGCATCAACTTTTCACCAACCTTATTTCCGTCCCATGATATGGTAGGGGGCGAGCCTGTTGCCATTTCGGGCACCGAGGCGGTCTAGGCAGGTGTTTTTATAAAACGATTAAATTATAATTTAAATTATGTTATAGATACGTAATTGCCGTGTTATTAGAGTTTGTGGTATGCTTGTTTAATATGGTAGTAATAACTTTTTAATACCGCATATTTACGAAATAGTCTATAAATAGTTCTCAAGATGTCTAGACAGTCGTAGGTCACAAGCTTCTAGACTCTAAAATAATTCAAATTATTACATAATTTAGACAAAATATGCTACCACAATTTTCGGAAACGTACAAATGATACATCAGTAGCCCGAACACGAAAAACTAATGTAAATGTAAATGTATTCGAGTTCACTGCACAAGTGCACACTGATGACGTTTGGTTAATATTTCATACAAATTCCATAGGCGCGCATCGAGTTCGAATACATTTACGGTTGTCAGAAATTTTCCTGCTCAGGCCGCTGAAGTCGCGTCTCCTGCACTAAAACATTACACAAAACATCTAAACAAAATGGTATTTCTGACTTTTTGTTTACGTTCCATTGTTACAGGGGGTTTATCAACACGTCTTATTAGCAGTATTATTATAATCTTGCTGGTACCGAGTCCCGTACAAAAAAACGTAGTAAGACTATAATAATACTGCTATACGAGGTGGTGGTAACCCCTCTGAACATAACCAACATTGATGACTTCAAAAAAGGAGAAGGTCCTCAATTCGTCTGTATTCTTTTTTGTATGTTAGGCGATATCTCCGCCGAATGTGGACCGATCTTCAAAATTCTTTTTGTGTTCGATAGAGCTTATTTCAAGTGTGGTCCCATATAAATTTGGTCACGATCGTAGTAGTTTGAAGTAGTAGTAGTAGTAGTTTGACTCCACGCTGCTGTTTGTAATACGGTCAATTTCCACCACGCTTGAGTTCCTTACCGTTGAAGGATTTAAGAAATGTGTCCGTGTATTGTTTTCAGTAATATCCCTTCGCTTTAGTTTTCGTCACCCAGAGACAATAGAACAATGGACCCGTGGCCATTCGTGGGAAGTTTTCACACATTTGTTAAATTAAGAATCGAGCCTTATTACAACAAAACATAAAAAGTACTCTGGTTAGGCGCTCCCACATCGAACAATTTGTATACTTGATCAGTTGCTGTGTACTTACTGGGATTTATTTTTTCATAGTGGAATAGTTTATGACCGAAATATAAGGCATTGTAATATGTCTCGGAGATACATTTGCCAGCCTAAGGTATCAGTACTACGAGGGAATTTCGGTCTTACAACACCCAAAACCGAAACAAATATCTGCGGTCCACACAAACATTTGTCTTGGTGCGGGAACCAAACCCGTGGCCTCTCGTTTCACAGCCGGCTGCTCGCCCGCTGCGCCACGAAGGCTGTCAAATTTTAATACACACAATATTCATGTCGGATACCTATTTTTTAAGATTTATAAGTTATAAGCATAATAGCAACTTAACCCACGTGTCACTACGACTCGCCTCGTGATTACTCCGTCTAGACTTTAGACTAGACTCCTAAAAGCCTCTGTTGTCAGCCTGTATCATTTTAGACTGCGACATAAGGCCGCGTACACGACCTCAGCGGGCGCAGAATGGCAGCGGCGGCGCATTTCAATGCATATGTAGATTTAAAATTTAAATCCATTTAAATTTTAAATAGAACTGGCCTTGAAGGCAGCGGCGCGGCGAGCGGCGTACGATCGGCGATACGTTGCCCCGCCGCTTCCCGTGGCGCAGCCACCGCCGCTGAGTTTGTGTCCGCGGCCTAAGACCTATGTTTAAGTCGTAGTAATTTTATTTCTAGAAAACCAATTAATTTTATCTAAAAGTTTTTATTTGTAGTTAAAATGACATAACTTGTATGCTTAGTTGTAACAATAGTGTTTTCAATTAAGTAGTTTTGTTCATTGATTGGGATTGTAAATATATTGCAAATATTTTCGAAATCTAATTCAAATCCGTAAATAGACTGCAATTGATTACACTTACCTAATTTGGCACAGTTGTTTTGAAAACAAATTATAATACAACAAAACTATTCTAATCTATTAATCGTTTATTTTTTGTTATTGCCTTACGACACGTGTAAAGTACCTCTAAAATAGTGAATAAATAGATGACATTTAAATAGACATTGGTAAATCCTTGTTTTAATTATTACCGCTTGGCATTAGGTCAGCTTCGTCATTCCGCAATTTAGGATAAATAAATAAAAAAAACAGCGATAGCTCAGTTGGGAATGGTACCCAATAATGGTCACCAGGGGGGTTACCACCACCTCTTATTGCAATATTATTATAATTATCTTATTATCGTTTTTTGTTTGGGAAATCGTACAAGTAAGATTATAATAAGACTGCTATAAGAGGTGGTGGTAAACCCCCTGGTAATCAAATCAGATCAGATCAGATTAGATAAGGTCAGATCAGATTAGATAAGATCAGATTAAATCAAATCAACTCTGACGTTGCTCTTGTGTTAATGTTGCCGAAAAGAGCAAAAAGAGCATACACCTCTGACTTTTCTATGTTAAGTGTAATTACTTTGTGAATTATTGCTCGCTTTAACGGTGAAGGAAAACATCGCGAGGAAACCTGCATACCTGAGAAAATTCTTCACAAGAATTTCGAAGGTATTTGAAGTCTATCAACACGCATTAGGCCAACGGGGTAGAATAAGGCCTAACCCCTCTCATTAGTAGAGGAGGCCCGTGCCCAGCAAAGACAATGATATTACAGGGCAAAGATTCATTAATTCAAGATAAAAGTTACTATCTATGATTATTTTGTATTCATTTGAAAACTGCTATGTTTAGTAATTCTTCTAACCTAACCATTAAGATATTCAACAGTATATAGTCGAGACAATAATCTAAAACTTGTGACCTGATGGTCATAAGACGCTCAATCGTATTTGAAACTTGCTTGAGTTCCTCTATAGTTAGTAATATAAAATCTCTTTGGTATTAACATAGCAAAAGATATTGTACTGCAGTGTAGTAAAATGAGAGAAGCAATTTCCCTTTTCGAAAACAGAACTTCCTTAACGTATATTTTATTGCACATTTACTTGAGACATAGTATTCTTTTATGGCTTTAAGTTTGTTTAAACAATCGTTAGAATTCCAAGCAATTACTAAAATGTTACATCTGTATAGTAATGATGAGCAATGAACTAAAATAAGATTTAAAAAAATAAATAAATACACCCAACAGTCACACACATAGTCCTGACCACACACTAAGATAGAGTCTTGTGTCGTGGGTATCACGAACTACGAGAGACTTTCGGTTTCACAACATTCAGACTCGAAACAAATATCTATAGGCCACACACATTTGTCTCGGTGCGGGGATCGAACCCGCGGCCTCTCGCTTCACAGCCGGCTACTCGCCCGCTGCGCCACGGAGGCTGTCATCCTATAATTGTTTTGATAAAATTAATATGATTTTTTATAAAATGTTTTTTATCCTGTGAAATTATAATATTGCATGAAAAGATTTCAATGGCGTGGGTTTTATTGTATGTAAATCGGTGAAAACTCTACAATTGTTTATTATGAAATGAGTAATTTTTCGTACATAGTAAAAAACAAAGGTATCTTTGTTAAGCATATTTTTTATTCCCACAAAGTTATGTGTATTTCATAATATATTATGACATTGAGTTTTTATAAAACGTCAGCAAAATTGTAATTTCCTTTTATCTTATTATCTGGAGGATACCTAATGATTTTATGTTAAAATAATCACACTGCCTGCCTGACTGCCTCGGTGGCGTGGTGGTATTTCGGTACAACTACGGTTCTGAGGTCTCGGGTTCGATCCCCGAGTCGGGCAAAGTGATATTGAATTTTTCCATATCAGTCCGGAGTCTGGAATTTGTGCCCGATATGGCGATAGGCTCGCCCCCTATCACATCTGGGACGGAACTAAGCTCGGCGAAATGTGGGTGCTCTAGTTCGCTAGTGCGCCTCTGCCTACCCCTTCGGGGATACAGGCGAGAGCTTATGTTATGTATGTTATGTAATAATCACAAGATTAAAAATTTAACGGACCAACTTCAACATTTATACGATCGGGACCAAATGTATATGGGTCCCATATAAATTTGGTCACGTATACCCTTGAAATGAGCTTATCGAATACAAAAAGAATCTTGAAAAATCGGTCCACGTTTGGTGGAGATATCGCGTAAAAAATACAGTGGAATTGAGAACCTCCTTTTTTGAAGTCGATCGAAAAATTAAACGGTGTCAAAAGAAATATTTCTTTTCTACCCGCCCTTATCCCACAAAAATGTGGAGACAGTGCAACGAAAGACATTCAACTGTATTAAACATCTTTGGGTGCAACAAACTTTTTTCAAACGTCGCAGAAAGATTTTGGCTTAATGTTACGACTAATGTAAGGTTATTTTTTTATAGAAGAAGGCCGACGATAAAATGTAATAATATATAGAAGAAAGTGGTGTATTTCAATATCCTCCATCATTAGGGGATACAACAAACGCCCATAAAATTAAAATAATCATGGGTGTGTTGCCAACTTTTAAGGATATGGAAACACACCAACAAAATATCGCTCCCCGTAGACCGCATTATTTGACTTGATCTGTCCACATCTTATCTTTGTCATGTTTTGTCTATAATAAAATACAAATATTTATTTTGTTTTCTGTATCTGATCTATCATTCGTATTACTATTCTCATAAATCATAAATACACAGAATTGTTTTATCGCATAAAAGGTAAGTTACTATAAGTAAAGTATAAACACACAGCAAATTTTGCACGAAATCGCGGAAAATAGTTAGCGATTATTAAGGTCTATTCGAAATCGCGGGTAAAAATAATTCTGTGCAATGTGTTTTCGAATTAATTCCTAGAAAAGGTGAGCATAAAAATAAATATTGTCGAAACTAAACGTTTGAAAGCCGAACAAATCTAAAAACATGATTTATGTTTACCGATGCGACCGCAGTTTACGAAACGCGGAATATTGATTACTGAGTTGAACATAAAAAAATATTGTAGAAACAAGCGATGGATGTGCAATGTTACATGACTGGATCGTATACTTAACGTGCACATCCGCGGCAGTCTTGGCGTCCGTGAAGTGGCGGATAAACTGCAGGAATGTCGCTTGAGATGGTATGGCCACGTTTTGAAGAAACCACAGGAGTAGGTCGGTCGCATGTGTCTAGCCCAGATCGTACCAGGGGTGCGTTCCCGTGGACAGCCCAAAAAGCGCTGGTTAGACGTTCTTGAGGAAGATATCAGAGCCAATGGCCTCACTATGGATGATGCTCAAGACTGGGCGAAGTAGAAGCGTTTAAGTAGGAAGGCGGATCTTGGCAAAAGGCCGGGATAACGCCAGGCAGAAAGAAAGAGAAGAAACAAGCGTTTTGTAACTTCATATTTTAAGTAGACTTTTTATTCGAATATAAAATATATAAGTTAAAGATATATCAGCATGATTTGAGATCGATTGAGATTTATCGCACTGTCGAGGCGATTATTTTACAGAAAAGTAACTTTTACATAGATTTTTTTTACCATTAAAAATATTCGGTTTAATGCATAAAATATTAGGTTGGAATACGAATTCAATGTTATTTTTTATAACCTATTATAATTACAAATAATAATAATAATAATACTGCAATATTGATATTAGAGTTACGATCTGTATTTTGCTTAATCTTTAACCTACTGATTTCTTAAGTTTACGCGAAAATTATACATTGAAATAAAACATTTTTTACGGATTCTATCACGATTAGGGTTTAATTATAATTCCCGACGTTTCGAAGGCTTTGCAGTCTTCGTTGTCACGGGTCAGACCCAAAACCTAATCGTGATAGAATCCGTAAAAATAGTTTTATTTTAATCTTTAACCTTCAATTTGCATTGATAAATAGTTTAAATAAATGTCAAATTAAGCTTATGCGCATCGATATAATTATTACATCACTTGTTACTGTCGTTTTGTATTTAAATTATTGCTATTATTTTTATTTACGATAGTATAGCTTTGATTATTATTTCTTAAAGCTAAATATGTCTCGGTACATATAATAAATGAATCCAAGCGCGTTGGGAAACCCATTACGTCTGCTTCAATGACTTAAGGAAAGCTATTAAACGTGGTTACTGATTATGACTTTAATACAGATGCAGCAACTTATACTTAAGATAAAAGTATAACGTGTAATACCTGTTTATACATCAAAGTTTACATCGAAAGGCCGTGCGGGTTCAATTCCCGCACCAACACAAATGTATGTGTGGCACACACATATTTGTTTGGGGTGTGGGTGTTGTGAGATAGAAAGTCTCTCGTAGTGTCTGATACCTACGATACGCGTTAAACCTAGTGTGGGGTTAGGACTATGTGTCTCACTTTTGGGTGTATATTGCACCAGATTAAATAATACAATAAAACAATATATTATAATTTATACATACTATATATATAATTTATACATGCTATGATCAAATGTCAGCAGATTTGTTGTGTTGATTTACATAATTGGCAAAATTATGAAAAATAAATGTCTCTAAAGACGTCATTTGTTTACCTAATGATTTAAGTCCTTAGTCGCCTTCTTGGCCTAGTGGCGTATAATCTTGGGAATGGGATGTCCTGTGGTCGATTCTCAGATCGGACAAAACGGTATGAGTTTATTGACATGATTTGTCCAGTCTCCAGAAGGGGTTGAGGTCATTCAGACGGCCGTTCGTAAAACCAAAACCAAATACTACCAGTAATATGCTTAACCATCCCGACGCTTTACAGGAGAGGGATTTCTGGATATTAAGACAAAGTTTTTGTTGATTTGAATTATTTAATAGTTAATAATAATATTAACCCTGTAATATTACTGTCCCACTGCTGGGTACGGGCCTCCTCTAGTTATGAGAGGGGTTAGATTTAGTCTACCACGCTGCCCTAATGCGGGTTGGTAGACTTCACATACCTTCGAAATTCCTATGAATTCTCGGATATGCAGGTTTCCTCACGATGTTTTCCTTCACCGTTATAGTAAGCGATATTTCACAATGAAAATACACTTAACATAGAAAAGTCAGAGGTGTATGCTCCATTTTGGGGTTGATCTCAAACCTCCGACACTTGTCTCGGCAGTCCGTACCATTCCCAACTGAGCTATCGCTGCTTTTGATTTGCAGGTTTGAATTATATGATTTGAATAATTTCACTTAGTTTTACTAATTGTTGCTATTACGGGCCAATGAAACGATGAGAAATGCCTGTATAACTGTATACGTTGTTTAATTCCAATTTATTATTACGTATGTGGTAGTTTTTAGTATCGCTGAAGAAAGAATTGTGTAAACGTGTAATTTATAAGTAGTTGAACTACCTCGACTGCCTCGGTGGCGTGGTGGTATTTCGGTACGACTACGGTTCTGAGGTCTCGGGTTCGATCCCCGGGTCGGGCAAAGTGATATTGGATTTTTCCATATCAGCCCGGAGTCTGGAATTTGTGCCCGATATGGCGATAGGCTCGCCCCCTATCACACCTGGGACGCAACTAAGCTCGGCGAAATGTGGGTGTTCTAGTTCGCTAGTGCGCCTCTGCCTACGCCTTCGGGGATACAGGCGTGAGCTTATGTTGAACTACCTAAATTAGATACTTCTTACCAAGTTCGTTACTGTTTAAGGAGCAGGGCATATTATGTGTAATGTAAGTATGGATACGGTCATCGTATCTTTATATACATACGAGTATACCGAGTGTTTCATAAAGTTGGTACCAATAACAATACCAATACAGGGACAATGCAAGCGAATTCTTAAAGTTAAAAAATAAAAGGTTATCTTAATTTTTTTTCCAATTATTATTTTGCATGGCGATTTGTAAAGCGTCACAATGAACATAGGTATGGCTTTGTGTATGCTAAAAATAATTAATTACCCCATTGGTGGTTTGCAAATGTACTGCAGCTGACCCAATGAGCTAGAAAAAAAGTTTCGTCATAAATTCAATTGTCCATTATTCAAAAACTATGAGCCTTACGAAATTTTAAATTTTACCATTAGATTGCTAGCCATCCTCTTTAAGTGTAGTTATTATTGATACAAACTTTATGAAACACCCTGTATAAAAAGGAAAGTCCCGATTCACTCACTGAGTCATCAACGATCAACTCAAACCCACCTAGAAAGCTGAGCCAGTGAGCTCACGAAAGTACTTATATAAGGAGTAAGAAAGAAACTGTAATGGGGTCTAGTTGTTCGCAGAAGTAGTATTTTTTAAATAGTAGAGATTGGCAAACAAGCAGATGGGTCACCTGATGGTAAGTGATCTCCACCGCCCATAGACACCCAAGACACAAAAAGAATCATGGGTGCGTTGTCAACCTAAAAGGACGGAATGGAAGGGGAGGGAAAGGGGGTTGGGAAAGGGAGTGGGGAAATGGGCCACCGGAAATCTCACTCACCGAACGAAACGCGACAGCAAGCTGGTCGAGCCGGCCCATTCGTGCTATAGACGTTACTGTCTACAGCGTGGCTCTACCACTGGTAGTTTGGGATACCAGTGGCGAAGGATTCGTAAACACGATACCTCCCGGATTACGTATACGTATTCTTGCAAAGAAAAACGAGCATCAGCTTTCCTTTTAGAAAATTTTTAAACTGCGCCACTACATTTTAGCAAAATGACTCTGAAATGATTATAAGTTCATAATCTACTTCCAAATGCTCCAGCCTAATAAGCCATAATAATATTGTAAAAAGGATTCGGCTTAGTTTTACGACGGTTTTGACGTCGAAACAACGGACAATTTGTGTTCAATTTCACACTGTCACATGTGAGTTTAAAATATAAATACATCTACATATGTATATTGAAGTTATCTTGTTTCTTCTCATCTCACGTAAATATATTTCGAGGAAGATAGTACACGTTCTCCATATTGTAAACAAATAAAATCGATCAAGTGCATGCTGCATATCAGACCAAGCACAGTAAAGGGTTCCGTAAGTAGGGTAATTGGTACTGAAATATAATTTTGTTAGACTTAATTTTAAATACATGGTCCATAAATTCATCTTTACTACCTGTTTTACATAAGTAACAACTTCATGTGAGTGATATTGAATAAAATTTGTACCGATTTATTACACATAGTCCTGACCCCACACTAGGTGTAACCTGTATCGTGGGTATCAGAAACTACGAGAGACTTGGTCTCACAACACCCAGACCCGAAACAAATATTAATGGGCCACACAGACATTTGTCTCGGTGCGGGAATCGAACCCTCGACCCCACGTACCACAGCCGTCTACTCGCCCGCTGCGCCACAGAGGCTGTTTGTAATTACTCGTAAACTTGTAAAGCTTGCTTAGCCGGGATAGATTTCCCTTGAAATTAGTTATACATATATGCTACTACAATGAATTTCTTCACATTTCCAAAAAACGGCCATTTAGCTGGGATCGCTACTGCACCCTCGTGCGGACACGTGACTAACAAAAATTTGCATATAAAGGGTTCCCTTTTCACCGAGGTCACTCCAAGAAGCCTGTGGAGACCCCACGAAGATCCTGTGCTTCTGGTCGGAGCTAGGCTGCTAAACTTTTAGCTGGCATCATGGCACGCACAATGGTCTACTACTATGCGACTGATTGCGGAAAATGGAGCCCACACAATAAGGGTTCTCTCTTGCCATTTCACTTCGGAATCCTAAAAGGATTTAAATGTTAAACACTTAACGGAATTATTACATCACGGTCATATCATATCGAGTTCAACCACTCGCGTTATATAACAGAAACTTCAACAGAAAGATTACCGTCTGAAATGTTCGACAGGTCATGTTTGTTACATAACAAAACTTTATGGTGGCCAATTTTGTTCAAGAAGGCCAGACATCGACTTCTTATTTTCGAAATTCGGTTGGTATTCTGCCGGCGCGGCGTAATTGATACTACGTGCATTAATGGAAATAAAAAGTTCATGATGTTACTTCATTCATATACTCTTATTCGCGGTACAGTAAGTATACGTTAATGTAATCATCTTTTTACGTGATTATATCGAAATGGTTCAATAACAATTGTAAATAATAATGTAATCATCTCTGAAGGAAATAGGTATGCATGTGAGAGATTCTATAATGTACCAAGTACCAACTATTACAAAAATCGCTTATGTAATCTATAGTTTGCAAATTCCAACGTCCATCGTTTTTAAACGCAACAAGTTGAAAAACATGAAATCCTAATTCTAAATTAATCAGATCTTGATCAAATTTATATGGAACCACCTTTGGAGCAGGCTCTATGAAAAAAAAGCTTGAAAATCGTTCTGCCTTTGCTTTCTTACATTTGCCTGAGATGTCGAAAAAAAAACGACAAATTAAGAATTCCGCGTTTGGTACATTTGCTGGTGGTAGGGTATTTGTATCCGACCGGATGGCGATCACTGTACATATGGTGCAAAAATCTGCCATAATGATCCACACTCCGTATATGGTTCGCGTTCCAGGATTAGCCAATGTTTTTCCGGTAAAATTAACCCAACATATTTTATCAATTATTAGATATGGGCATTTTAAAGTCGTAATGCAACCATATAAATCGTCACTATGAGCATAGGAATAGCTTTGTATATGCTAAAAAGAATTAATTCCCCATAGGTGTTTTGCAAATGTACTGAAGCTGACCACATGTGCCAGAAACAGTTTTTTCTTCACAAATTAAAGTTTTCATTATTGAAAATCTATGAGCCCTACGAAAATTTAATTCACCGCTAGATTGCTAGCCATGCTCTCTTTATTATTGATACCAACTTTTTGAAACACCCTGTATAAAAGCAAAGCTGGATTAAAAAGAATATTATGTTTATTGAAAGTCTGACTATTATTTGTTTCAGTGTGAGGATAGAACGAGTGTGGTGGCTTTCGTTTCACAGCACTCTGTGCTACCGCCTCCGCCTGTCATTATAGAGGTATGTTATAATCATCCGGTTATAATATACTATGTTATATGTAATAGAAGAAAAAAGTGCTGCTGTATGTATTACATATAGTTTATCTAAGGCAATTATTGCAAATCCTTCCTGCTTGAAAATGTGTTGCACCGACCCCACATTAAGGTGGGATAAAGGCAGGTAGAAAGAGAGGTCTACGGGAATTAATTTAAAAAAAATACTAAGCATTTTTTACGGGAGATAAAAAAATATTACTTTAAAATAGTGCTTATGCACTGATATTAATTAACGTATTATTGAAGTTATTATGTTAATTTTACTGTATGTAATTTAAATAAGTACATAATAATTAATATTTAAATTCTAAAAAACACAAGAGTGAAATTCACTCAACTTCAACTTCACTCAAAAAACTTCAACTTCATTTAGTGACGCCTATATTAATTACAAAAACAATGCATCGCTAAGGATGAGGTTGTGTTTCTAAAAAATAAAATTTCCATTTTCTTCAAAAGAGGTTAATCAACATTTCGGTGCAGTTTTTATGCATCCCCGCTTTTTAGGTATATAAAATCCTATGTTCCCCGTCGCGCGACTTAGTGAATCGTGGCGTGGTGGTGGTAGCACTGTAGAGACCGCGCGTGCGCATTCTGTTCTAAAATCGAATGCACAGATCGACTGCATTGTTGACATTAATGTAGTGTAACAAATAAGTGTTGACAAAAAGTGTACATTTAATTTAAAGTTTTTACAGGTATGTATTTAACAGTGTTTTTATATTATGTTGAATAAATGTGGTCGTATCTATTTAGAGTTCGGCTTGAATAGTTTTTGTGTACTTAGTACCTGCCTATTTGTTACTTGGAAAATATATTGCTGATAATGTTTTGTTTTTTGAACATTATTTGTTACGATATCGGTAATCAATAGATTCAACAGTCCAACACTTATTTATGTGATGTCAAACAATATTTTTTGTACTAGCAAGGACCTTAAATATTATGCGTGGGAGATTTTGTTTTACATTTTAGTTATTTTAATTAAAAATAGTATTATAATAATATCAGATTTTCTCCTATCACATTGTTAGGAACAAGATTCCTCGAAGAATTACAATGAATTATTCATAGGGCCAAATTTCGATTATAAGATAATTTTTATAATATTTCTTACATTAACCGACAAAATTATTCCGAAAAAGTTCTTTTGGTATTGAAAACTCGGCCTTTAATTAAATATCATAAATGTTTCTTTCTTTCATTAAATCACACTCAATTAAACTTATAACACTTAATGAATCGTTCTTATACAATGTTTGAATAGGTAAGTACTCGTTAATTAATCTTCTTTTATTATTCACAAAGGACATATTTACAAAGTCGGTGCTGTAATAAACATCAGGGACAATCGTAAGATTTATTTCCTTATAGAACAATATTCAGTATTGCAATACAATTCGTTGCGACACTATGGCTTGTGAATAATTGCCTTCAATATAACGATTGAGGCAATGTCATTCACTACTCCGATTATCGTAGCCCACAATACCTTATTATTTTTCACTCTCGCACGTTTTTCCTCGACACAGTTACCGATGGTAAAACAAGCGCCTTATGAAAGATGCGTACTTCGGTTCGGAGTCTCGTTAATGATCAATTTGTGAACCGATAATCTTATTTTCATCGCAACTGTTTGAATAATTAATGTTCGTCCCGGATTAAATGGGCTTCGTGTATTTAAATTGAGTGGCTCCAAAATATTCTAAGAGCAGTTTTTCATATCAAATTGTATATCTTTGGATTTCACGAAGACAATTATATGGATCAAATAATCACAAGTTGAAAAACTTAACGGACCGACTTTAAAACCTATCCTTTCATGGCCAAAATATGGGACCACCCTTGGAATAAGCTCTATCGAACACAAAAAGAATTTTGAAGATCGATCCACATTCGGCGGGGATATTGCGTAACATACTTGAAAAAAATACAGACGATTAAAGGACCTTCTCCTTTTTTTTAAGACGGTCGATATTTGGTTTTCTCGAAAAGCGTGCGTCTTCGTGAAATATATTAATCCATATTTCATACACGGACGTAAAGAAAAAGACGGGCTATCTCTCGTCTATACTTAAACGGACGCCACCGAGAAGCCACGCACACAAACGCGCCTGCACTAAAGCCTTACGCACACACACGCCATTACGTGTCGATAGAATGAATTATAACCTAGATGCACAGTTCTTTACAAATATCCACCTAAAAGTGGTCTCAGGAATAAAACAAAGACAAAGATCAAAAGTTCTAATTAAATCAACACAAATATAACCCTATGCACGTGTTATAAAGTAGCTTTTTAAACGAAATGAGCAAGCGTTCTTAAATTTGAATTTTGAAATTTAGAATTCTATCGGCGCCCGAGTTTATGCAAAAGAAGTGCTTGAGCACTCCTTTGCTCTCCCATTTTCCGAGCGTCGACTGTGTATCTAGGTAAATAATATATCGATGATAGAATGGACCGAAAACTCTGCTTCACTTTCAATATTCTTAGCGCTCCGTCCATAATATAACTTCATATCGCATTTTGACATAACCGTGATACCGTGGAACCTTATCTTCAAATACCCACTACATATGAGATTCAAATGGCCGTCACCAAGTCAGCACATTGTTTGAACGGAAAAAAGGTCTCGCAGACCTTTTGAGACTTTGTTTTATAAGATAAATATCGGAGCAAACAACTTCCGGAGTGGCGTCGCGTCCCTTTGAGTATCAAAGAGACGGATTTTTACGTAAGAACTTACTTCAACATTTAAATACTACCCTGCTCTTATGTGCGATCGACGCGTCTCACTTTTTTCAAGCTTGTTGCAGATAGGATTCAGCTTAGTTTTTACGACCGGCTGCCTGTCTGATGTCAACCCTCTCCGGGGGTTCCAGTCTCGGAAAATATAATTAGAAAAATTGCTTTTCCCGCCATGGGATTCGAACCCAGTATCTCCAATTTTATGCTGCCACTAGACGAAGTGGGCTATATATACTTTATGCCAGGATATTTTTATATTGTTCACTATGAAGTAGGTACGTACGTAATTTATATTAACCAAGTGATGTTTGTACGGTAGCGTGAGAGAGTCCATTATTATAATGACTTTCGCTTATTGAAGGAATTATATTTGCATTGTACTCGTAAGTGGTTAAAATAAAATATAAAATCTAATATATTATTAATATATTATTTATTATTTATTTAATATCAAGAACCATTAATAAAATACAGCAGGGTTACCACGACCTCTTATAGCAGTATTATTATAATCGTTCTTCGTTTGTTTTGTATGGGAATATTGACAAGTAAAATTATAATAATACTGCTGTAAGAGGTGATGGTAACCCCCCAGAACGCATATGCGTTAGAGTCAATTAGACAGCCGCTAGATTTTAAAAGGAAACATTAATATGATCGAAAGTAATATCATATCAGGAATGCTATTGATTATTTTGAAATTGGACAGGTATCTTTAAATTTAACAACATCGTCAGCGTTATTGCTTTGCCAACTCCCTTGCCATTTGTATACGCCCCGAAAAAAGGAAAGCGTCAACTATGTTTAAAAAAAAAAAATTAAACATACTATCTACTATTTAGCAATATCTATCTATTATCTAGCAACAACATCTTGAGTATCATACAAAACATTAGTTGACACAAAAATAAAAAGAAAATTGGCGTGTGTTGTTATTAATAAAATATTTACTATCGTACGGTCATCGACCTTTAGTTAGTTGCCCCCATCCGTCTGACACTAACAATTTTTTACAGCATCTATAACATTTTATAAGGCTGTAGTATTGCTGACATCCACTAACCACTTAGGATTTTTCTGTCAGTATTATAAGTTACATCGATAAAACTATAAGTGGTATTTTTATACTCAACTATTAGTAATCACTCCACTTTTGGGTAGTAGTTCATAGAACACATTTAATGAAATGCAAATAATTCCTGCCATATCCCGTTCCCTTTCCTCCAAATTACAACGCCTTATCTAAGCCTTATCCTTGTTATTGTATGTATACCTGTCTGCTTGTTTCTAAATTTATAGCGCTATAACAAAACTATTCTATTTAATGTAAGTACCTTGTTTGTTGTGACCTTATCATGTTGTGTGTGTGCTTTTTATAGGCATATATTATAACTCTCATTCACCGAACGAAATGCGATGGTGGCGAGCTGCCACTTTACGCCGGTTTTCTGTGAGATTGTGGTATCAAACCGGTTGAGCCGACCCATTCATGCTATAGACGGTACTGTCTACAGCGCAGCTCTACCACTCTAAATGTAAGAATACTATGAGAAAGCAAAAAATATATATGAAAAATGTAGACTTGGCCGCATGATCTCAGATCTTAGCCGCTTCCCTGTCGAAAAAATAAAAAAGGAACCAATAAAAACTCCTTCGAGCTCAATATCACGGTATGTATGGGTTGGTTGTGAACCGCGGACTCGTTATATTGTGAGTCGTGACGGTAACCAGATTGCATTATGCTGGATAGACGACTCGTCTGCCTTCGAAAACCAATTATTTTTACTACTATGCCAAGGTCATCGATTTTAGATGATAATTCATATCTGTGCATCTTGATGAATGAACAGATATTTTTTAAGTCGTTATTACGACATACTGTAAATTGTTAGAATCTTCTATTATACAAGTTATAGTAACTAAGTATGACAGCATATGGTAATAGTACCTATTGTGCACATGGATGTAGCGCTAAGAACATTGAAATTGAAGCAGAGGGTGACTCTTGACGCTCAATTTGAATTTGATTTCGATTTAGTTTCATTTATTGACTTAAAATTAATAAACAACATAAAATAAATAACACCCAACAGTCACACACATAGTCCCGACCGCACACTAAGATACTAGTCTTGTGTCGTGGGTATCCGGAACTACGAGACTTTCGGTCTCACAACACCCAGACCCGAAACAAATATCTGTGGGCCACACAAACATTTGTCTCGGTGCGGGGATCGAACCCGCGGCTTCTCGCTTCACAGCCGGCTACTCGCCCGCTGCGCCACGGAGGCTGTCCATTCCATCCATTAATTCCATAGAAATCGAGTTAAAAGTGCACTAGTGTCACGTTAAAAAATACCAAATGACAAGTTCTCGAATCTAATGCAATATGCGCACTTTTTAACTCAATTTCGGTGGAATTTTAAGTCAATAAATGAAACCGAATCGAAGTCAAATTCGAATCGAGTGTCAAGAGTAAGGGGGCTGGTTTTTTCTGACGATCCGATCTATCGACACGTAATAGCGACGACTAACGGCCGGTTTCAATAAACGATCTCAGTTTAGAGTGCAGATAGATGGTGATTATGAACCAAGCAAATAATTCATTTGAGGTCATTTGAGGGAGTCATGTTCAAACTGTGTTCTTATTGGCTAATATTTGTAATCTATCTGCACTGGCGTAGCGTGGGGGGGGCCGGGGGGGCCCCGGGCCCCGGGCGGCACATGAAGGGGGGCGGCAAATTAAGAGAGGCGGCACCTGAAGGGGGGCGGCACACGGCGCGGCGCGACAAGCGCCGCAATTCTTTTCAGCATAAAAAGGAAATAAATTAATATGCCCAAGAGTCACACATAGCCCTGAACCCACACTAGGTATTACCCACTGACGTAGCGTTGGGTCTATAGCACCGGGTAGCACATGAGAAGGGGCGGCAATCGTTGCATTTTTGTATAGGTACTTATGAAATTAAACAATCAAAACGTATGCGCTAATGCACCATGTGTCTCGAGTGCGACGGATTCACGTGACACAATACGACGCGACGGGGCGGCGCGGGCTCTGGGCGGCACGGGGGCCCGGGGCGGCGCGGGCTCGGGGCGGCACAGGCGATGGGGCGGCGCGGTCGTTGGGGTGCACGGCTTCTGGGACCGCGCGGTTGCTGGGGCGGCGTGGTCACTGGGGCGCGCGGGTGGCGTGGGCGCCAGGTGTCGGGAGCGCTGGGGCGGCGCGAGCGCTGGGGCGGGGCGGCGCGGGTGCTGCGTGGCGCGTGCGCTGGACGACGCGGGCGTTGGGGCGGCGCGGGCATTAGGGCGGTGCGGGTGCTGGGTGGCACAGCCGCCGGGGCGGCGCGGGCGCGGGAACTGGAGCGGTGTAGGAGATGGGGCGGCGCGGTCGTTGGGGTGCACGGCTTCTGGGACTGCGCGGTTGCTGGGGCGGCGTGGTCACTGGGGCGCGCGGGTGGCGTGGGCGCTGGGTGTCGGGAGCACTGGGGCGGCGCGACCGCTGGGGCGGGGCGGCGCGGGTGCTGCGTGGCGCGGTCGCTGGACGACGCGGGCGTTGGGGCGGCGCGGGCATTAGGGCGGTGCGGGTGCTGGGTGGCGCGGGCGCTGGGGTGGCGCGGGCGTTGGGGCGGCGCGGGCATTAGGGCGGTGCCGGTGCTGGGGTGGCGCGGGCGCGGGAAATGGAGCGGTGTAGGAAATGGGGCGGCGCGGTCGTTGGGGTGCACGGCTTCTGGGACCGCGCGGTTGCTGGGGCGGCGTGGTCACTGGGGCGCGCGGGTGGCGTGGGCGCTGGGTGTCGGCAGCGCTGGGACGGCGCGAGCGCTGGGACGGGGCGGCGCGGGTGCTGCGTGGCGCGGGCGCTGGATGACGCGGGTGCTGGGTGGCGCGGGCGCTGGGGTGGCGCGGGCGCTGGGGTGGCGCGGGCGCTGGGGTGGCGCGGGCGCAGAACTGGAGCAGTGTGGGAGATGGGGTGGTGCGGACGCTGGGGTTGCGTGGGCTCTGGACGACGCGGGCGTTGGAGCGGCGCGGGCATTAGGGCGGCGCGGGTGCTGGGTGGCGCGGGCGCGGGCGCTAGGATGGTACGAGCGATGGGGCGGCGCGGTCGTTGGGGTGTACGGTCGATGGGCCCGCGCGGTCGCTGGGGCGGCGTGGGTGCTGGACGGCGCGGGCGTTGGGGCGGCGCGGGTGCTGGGGCGGTGCCGGCGATGGGGCGGCGCGGTCACTGGGGCGCGTGGGCGCCTGGGAGCTGGGTAGCGTGGGCGCTGGGACTGTCATATATGATGTACTTCCAATTCGAGTCTTTAGTTTGCACTGCTGTTGGTGACACCAAGTATTTCCCGATGATAGTGTCAATTCCCACACTGCGATAGATTTTTTTGTGAGTTTTGCTTCAGGTGTGGTTGAAGTGGAACCGCAAGGCCCTTGTAGTTCATGATACCCATGATGTAGGTTCAATTCCAACTAGTGTGGGGTCAGTATTACGTGTGCGATTGTTGGGTGTATATTTTATTATGTTCAGTACTCTTTATTTTAGAAGCTTTTTTAAAAAAATTAAATATACCTCGGGTGTACATAAGTTTTGAGACGAAATAAAAGTTGCATAACTTTTTTAATAATTAACTAATATTTTTTAAATTTTCAGTAAGCATTAAGTAGATAATAATCAACAATAACATATAATTATTATTCAAAATGACCACCCTTGTTTTTAATACAGGCCCTTAGACGATTGGCCAGTCATCAATGGCGGCACGAACCTTTTCCAGCGGAATCGGCTTTGGTTCTCGGACGAGGGCTCACTTCAGTGACTCTAAGTTTGGGTGGGACTTTCGGCAGGCCCTGAGCTCTAATTCAGACCACAATGAATAATCCAGCGGGTTGAGGTCGGAGCTGGAGGAGGGCCATTCGTCCGCGTGATGAAGGCTGGTACATTTTCCCTCAGCCAAGCTTGGGTGGTTTTTGTCTTATGGGATGGCGCGGAGTCTTGCTGGAAAACCCAGTACTTGTTGTGAAGTAAAGTACGTGTCAGGGGTTTCACAACAGACTCTTAAATGTCATTTTGGTAATTTTTAGCTTTAACCTTGAAGCCATGTTGGCATAAAAGGAGCGGAGTCACACCTTCATATGAAACGCCCCACCATACCATAACACTAGCCGGATGATGGGTACACGAGACATTCCGTGCTGAAGCTGGGACGTCCTTGCTGCTTTTGGCATACACTTTGTTGTTTTGTTCGGTTAAACTTTTCTTCGACAGTAAATATTGTTTCGTCGGTGTAGAGGATCATCCTCGCATCGCGTCTCTTGAGCAGTACTGGACAACGTTCGCGTCGTTCGTATTAAAAACAAGGATGGCCATTTTGAATAATAGTTATATTTTATTGTTGATTATTATCTACTTAATGCTTACTGAAAATTTTAAAAATATAAGTTAAATATTAAAAAAGTGATGCAACTTTTCTTTCGTCTCAAAACTTATGTATACACGAGGTATATATATTTTAAAAAATAAAACATATTTATAAATATAAATGTATTCCCCTCCGATGGCGGGGCTCGGGATCCAAACGCGCGTTCCGCGAAACCGCGGTTAAGACCCCCGAGTGAGGAACCCGAATTCGTATGTGCGACTACCATGAATTTTTTCACATTTCCAGAACCAACCGTTTAGGTGGTAGGGGGTGCGGACACTTGACTCTAACAAACATTCGCAGATTAAAGCTTAATATTTCGCAAACGAATTCTTGGATCGTAAAATGGTTTTAGCAAACCCGTAATGTTTTTGAACAATTTATCCAACGATACCCCACATCATGTGATAATCGTAAAATAAAATCATCCCAACTTTAGATGTACCCTAAAATTTTTTTTTCAAGATTTTATAATACCATTTTATTGGCGTGATTGATATGTATACACATACCAAGTTACAGCTTTTTCGTACTGATAGCCTTTGAGCTAAACTGCGGATAGACAGACAGACAGACGCACATGACGAAACTATAAGCGTTCCATTTTTTCCATTTGGCTTTGGAACCCTAAAAATTATAAACCTGCTTTAAAATTCTTCAGATATCGACCAAAGGACAGTGTTCAAATCCGCCTATGAATACTCCCCCAAAAGACATTAACAATTATTAGTAATTAATTGAGTAGTTTAGAGATCAATTATTACAATATCGTGGATAGTTCATAATCTCGAAATCATAAAAAAAAGGTTTTTATTTTAAATGATATTTCACCAGTATTGTAAAGTTACAATTTTGCCCATATATTTATCCGCAAATATATTGTAACTTTACAATTTTGCCCATATATTTGCGGATTTAATTATAGGTACCTACTAACTTTGCGGACTTGGTAGCTCGGGTTTATAAGGGATACCCATAATATCTATTATTAATAATATTTTTGTAACTATAAAAAAGCGAATTTTAGTATACCCGAAAATTTTAAGTAGTTTGTTCAGAATCAGTAGTTTAATCCAATATAGTTTTTACATAGTATGCTATATATTGTCCTAAAACCAAAGTAAAATTCTTGCAAGTTGGGTGCTCAATTACTACCATTGTATTCACTCATTATCTGAGACAAATTATAATTTAACAAGCAGCAACGCCTTTTTCTTCTGCGGATTTACTGTCTGTGAACTTTACTTTATTTCAGTGTAATATTGTATTTGTTATCATCACACAAACATTTTTTTTAAATTGTTGGTGATTTGTGCTAAAAAAGTATGCAAGCTGCATAATGTCCAAATATATAGGACTAGCAGACCCGCGCAACTTCGTCTGCGTATGAGAGAGAGGGTTGAAAGAGTGAGTCGTAGGCACCTATAGCACAATAATTCTAAAAGAGGTAATGGGATGATCTACTTCGGCCGTCAATCACCCCGTCTCTCACCCCGTCTCTCACACCGTCAGTCACACCGTCTGTCAAATCGTCTGTCACCCCGTCTCTTACCCCGTCAGTCACACCCTCTGTCACACCGTCTGTCACTCCGTCTGTCACCTTGTCTGTCACCCAGTCGGTCACCCGTCTGTCACCACGTCCGTCACCCCGCCTGTCACCCCGTCTGTCACCTCGTCTGTCACCCAGTCGGTCACCCAGACTGTCACCCAGTCGGTCACCCCGTCTGTCACCCCGCCTGTCACCCCGCCTGTCACCCCGTCTGTCACCTCGTCTGTCACCCAGTCGGTCACCCAGTCTGTCACCCAGTCGGTCACCCCGTCTGTCACCCAGTCTATCACCCCGTCTGTCACCACGTCCGTCACCCCGTCTGTCACCCATTCTGTTCAGTAGTTTCTGTCTGAGATATAAATTTTCCCGATTTGGTAACATTTTTCATTTCTGCTCCGCTCCTATTGGTTAAAGCGTGATGTTATATAGCCTATAGCCATCCTCGATAAATAGGCTATCCAACACAAAAAAAATTCAATTCGAACCAGTAGTTTCTGAAATATAGTCTTTTCAACATTTTTCATTTTTGCTCCGCTCCTATTGGTCATAGCGTGATGTTATATAGCCTATAGCCACCCTCGATAATTGGGCTATCCAACACAAAAGGAATTTTTCAATTCGAACCAGTAGTTTCTGTCCGAGATATAAATTTTCCCGATTTTGCAACATTTTTCATTTCTGCTCCGCTCCTATTGGTCAAAGCGTGATGTTATATAGCCTATAGCCATCTTCGATAAATATGCTATCCAACACAAAAAGAATTTTTCAATTCGAACCAGTAGTTTCTGAGATATCGCCTTCCCCGGTTTTAAATATTTTTCATTTCTGCTCCGCTCCTATTGGTCATAGCTTGATGATATATAGCCTATAGCCACCGTCGATAATTGGGTTATCCAACACAAAAAGAATTTTTCAAATCGAACCAGTAGTTTCTGAGATTAGCGCGTTCAATCAAACAAACAAACAAACTCTTCAGCTTTATAATATTAGTATAGATTAACCACGGTTTACTTAAGCTCTATTAATAATATTAGCCCTGTAATAAACTAAGCCTGTAATATTACTGTCCCACTGCTGGGCACGGGCCTCCTCTACTAATGAGAGGGGTTATTAGGCCTTAGTCTACCACGCTGGCCTAATGCGGGTTGGTAGACTTCACATACCTTCGAAATTCTCGTGGAAAATTCTCGAGTATGCAGGTTTCCTTACGATGTTTTCCTTCACCATTATAGCAAGCGATATTTCACAATGAACACACACTTAACATAGAAAAGTCAGAGGTGTGTGCTCTTTTTGAGGTTGGTCTCGAACTTCCGATAATCGTCTCGGCAGTCCGTACCATTCCCAACTGCTCTATTGAAGACAAAAATAATTTTAGAAATCGGTCCACATTAGCCGGCAATGTCGGGTAATATACTCGTACAAAATTAGTCCGATGACTTGAGAATCTCTTTTTTTTAAGTCAGTTGAAGGCAAAGGGCGGCAAATTTCCGGGAGGCCCCGGGCGGCGAAAACCCACGCTACGCCGCTGTCTATCTGCACATTCGAACTGAGATTGTTGATTGGAACCGGGCTTAAGTGTTAGTGTGTGCGTAGGGCATTTTTCTAGAAGCGTGTTTGTGTGCGTGGCTTATCTGTGGCGTCTATTTAACTATAGGCAAGAAGGTGTTCCTTTTTTATTCGTCCGTGATTGTGAAGTAGCTGTAATAAAGTTTATTAGTATTATATAATAAAATAATAATAATAAATACACCCAACAGTCACACACCTAGTCCTGACCCCACACTAGGTATAACCTGTATCGCGGGTGTCAGACACTATGAGAAACTTTCGGTCTCACAACACCCAGACTTGAAACAAATATCTGTGGGCCACACAAACATTTGTCTCAATGCGGGAATCGAACCCGCGGCTTCTCGCTTCACAGTCGGCTACTCGCCCACTGCGCCACGGAGGCGATAGAATATAATTATAGAATATAAGTCATACTGTTATGTTAACGACTAATGCAGCATTGGTGTGGGAATGAACTTCTTTTGTAAAAAACCTAATGCATTACAATCAAAGATATTTAATATTACTTACTATAGAGCGGCTTTCAAGCAAGTTATCATACAAAAAAATTGAACCCAAACGTCAGTAACGCTATCTATCACTTATTATAATGCGTATGTTATTACAATTTACACCCTAGAATGTTCTGTGAATGTTCAAGAGTCACGTCATCATCATCATTATCATCATCAGCCATAGGACAAAAAAAATCAAAAAGAAATAAAAAATAAAAAAAAACATTTTTTTTTCAATCATCATCAAAATCCGTTATCGATTAGGCCAAGAGTCACGTAACACAATTTTATTGTTTAAATATTATTACACTGGCAGGACCTTGGTCCCACTAGCTGGCTTAGCGACATTTTTTATATCAACGCTCCCCCTCGATGTATGCAAATACTTATCAATGTTTGTCATTCATCACTTATCAGCATTCCACGTTCATTGCTTATCATATTTCGCGTGCTTATTTGAAAAAAATATCTGCTTGCATTCGTATGTTTCAAATACGTCTGAGTGCCTTATGACCACTTGGTCACAACTTTTGAATAACAAGTTTCGTGTTGTTGTCCCGTCTATATACATACTGTTGAATGTCTTTGATTACAAGGGATGTCGTAAAATGCGATTTGTGATGTCTATATACCTAGTGTCTTAAGATGACAAACATCTTTTGTTGTATAATAGGACTGTAAAAAGAAACTGACAAGATAAAGATCCTTTTAGCGATGCATAAAGATTATGAAACATGTGGGCTCATATCTACGCAATAGGTTAGGTTGGGCGAGACAAAGTTGCAACTTGCATATAGGAAAATTACAGACTTCTCAAATGAATGATTGAACATTAGCCGCGATTGCATATTTTTAAATCTTGACGAATAACTTTGTCTAGATTTCGTTTGTAATGCCAAATCATCTAAGACGTTTGATTGTGACATAAGCACTACCGGTTTTAACTTTATAGATATTTTAAAGTATTTATTATTACTTCTAGTTTAAGCATGCGTAGTCGCCTCCTTGGTCTAGTGGCAGCACATATGGGCTGTGGACCGGGAGGTCGTGGGTTCGATTCTCAGGTTAGGTAAAGTAAATTTTCTAATTGTCTTTGCCCGGGACTGGATTCGCCAGAAGCGAGTTGACGTCAGGCAGACAGCCGGTCGTAAAAACTAAGCCACATCCTTTCTGCAACATACTTGAAAATGTGTGTTGCGCCGACCCTACAATAAGGTGGGATAAGGGCAGGTTAAAAGAAAGGTGTATAATTAAATACACATACATACATGTAGGCCACATCCTGAATCCTCGAAGGCAGTTGGCAAGTAGTGAACCCAATTTGAATTTAATCTTTGTATTAACGTTAGTAAATAATAAATTCACATTCCCAAACATAATCCAGGCCTCACGCAAACGACGACACACCCTAATAGACGCCGCATTACAGGCGATCGACATCTGGCAACACATCCGACTATAAGATCTGATATAGCGGACCGCTCAATAGATTCAAATCAGAAAATATTTGCTTAGTCTAACTGTAAGTTTGTTTTTATTGTAAAAAATGGCTCGAAGTTCGATTTAAAAATTCCAAATCCTCACTGAGTTCGTTTTATTGACTCAGACTTAGTCGAAGTTCGCTCTATAGATCTCAGCCTAAGTTATCCATCATTAAGAGGGAGGTACGGAGGTTGCAAAATCAACAGAAATTCTTATATTTAACAAGTTTCGACATCTATGCATATCTTTGTAACTGCATTAGCAAACATGAACTAGTAACTTCGATAGGTAGTCTAAAAGTGGAGACTAGTTATATTTATAGAGCCCACTAGCAATATCACTTTCAATTAAAATTAGAACGATGTGTGCATAATATCAATATTTGTACGATCAGTCTAAGCAAAGTCGGAGCAAGTTGCTGGTGATAGGATATTCGTATCCGACCGGATGGCGCCCACCGCACACATGGTGCTAAAACCTGCCATAGTGACCCACACTTCTTGTGTGGTTCGCGTTCTAGAATCAGTCAGTGTACTTCCAGTTCTCTCGAGGAGCTTGCGGTAGGTACATCCCTATGTCTGCAACGGTCATCCATCTATCTTGTCCCCTCGATTTACTTCTTCCCTCTTCGGATTCGGAGTGTAAAGAAGCATAAATAGGCCGGCATGATTTTGGTGACCACTGGTAAACCCATTGTTTGTCAGTGGTCACTGGTTTGTTGGACTGCACTACGCTTACCATCAGGTGTAGTGTATAGAAGTGGACTTATTTGCTTAAAATAGTTAACAAGTTGAAACGTTGTGCTTATTTAAATAAGCAACTTATTTTATTGCTTATTCACTTCAATAACATATTCTTTTAAGTAATGTATCGCGTATCGCCTGGCGACCCCTCGATGTCTGCAAAGCTCGGAGCGCCTACCTTGGTCCCACTAGCTGGCTTAGCGACTTTTTTTATGTCAACGCTCCCCCTCGATGTTTGTCATTCATCACTTATCAGCATTCCACGTTATTTGCTTATTTTAAAAAGCACTGCTTTATTATCTGCTTTCATTTAAACGCCCACCCCTAGTAGTGTAGTCACATTGCCGTGTTCGGATAAAAAAAGTATACTCGTAAGTGCGCTCGATCAATCACAGAGTCATTGACTGAACGTAATACGACAAATAACAAATGTTTTTATTTAATTATGAGTATAACATAATGGGGTCAAATTTTGATTTACCCGACAGATGCTAGACGTTTATGTAACATTTTCGTATATGGGAATGGACATTTTGCTATTGCGTCAGCCAAAAATACGCGGATGAATAACGGTTGTCTAATTCATTTAGTTAAAAAGTGTTCACTGAATGGCCTAATTAAGTAGTCATAATAATAAAGCCATTGCAATACACACACATAAAAATGCCTGTATCCCCGAAGGGGCAGGCAGAGGCGCACTAGCGAACTAGAACACCCATATTTCGCCAAGCTTAGTTCCGTCCCAGATGTGATAGGGGCGAGCCTATCGCCATATCGGGTACAAGTTCCTGATTCCGGGCTCATACTGAAAAGTTCAATATCACTTTACCGGATCCGGGGGTCGAGCCCGAGACCTTAGGACGATAGTCGTACCGCGCACTCAATACCACTACGCCACCGAGGCAGTAAAGACATTGTTGTGAAGAAATAATCACAAGTTTAAAAACTTAACTGATCGACTTCCAATTTACAGATCGTGACCAAATTTATATGGGACCACCCTTGAAATAATCTCTATCGAACACAAAAATAATTTTGAAAATCGGTCCACATTTAGTGGAGATATCGCGTAACATACATAAAAAAAATACAGACGAATTGAGGACCTCCTCCTTTTGTGGAAGTCGGTGGAAAAGAAAGTTGCGTAATGATTAGGTCTATCCTTAAAGGGAAGTCACATCTATTTTGTTTAAAATTGTTTTCGGTTTGTTAAGTAAGAACAAAAAGAACCCGAATTAATTTTTCATAAAGTGACCGGTCTACCGCAACATAAAACTTACTTTATGGAAACTAACTTCTTTGATCGACTTCCAAAAAGGAGAAGGTCCTCAATTCGTCTGTATTTTTTTATGTATGTTACGCGATATCTTCGCTAAATGTGGACCGATTTTCAAAATTATTTTTGTGTTCGATAGAGCTTATTTCAAGGGTGGTCCCATATATGTCCCATATACAATCGGATCTGATACTCCTACTTTAGTCCACTATAAATTAAATACGGCGAAAAAACTATGACTTTTAACCGATTTCTTTATGAAAGTGAATATGATGATTGCTCTAAGGTCGTCTAGACTATAATATAAATTCTATTACGCTGACGCATAAACAAGTTCTCCTATGTTGATAGTGAATTTCTATTATGATTTATGGTTTATAAGATTATGAACATCTGTATAACGAAGTCATGTGAAATTTCATGCATATAACATTTCTATAATCTGGTATTTAATTTTTAAACCTGTTATAATTTATGCCTGTCATTTATACTAAATTTTATTTTCCTTTCGTCGTTGGTCTAATGTCGGATTTCGCCCGAATAGTCAAACGCCACTCAACGTTAATGGCTTTTTATATTGATTTTCACCATACAATTTTGACAGATACGGCGGCCTTAAACGACATAAGGAGACCTTAAATGTATGAACATTCGGCGGTTAGACTGAAAACCGTGAGGCCTTGCGTTCGAATCCCAGGTCCTTCTCCAGGAGTCAACAATTTCTTTAAGTTTTCCAATTTGAAAAATTACACCATTGGCCGCGGAGGTAATTTATGTCCGATATGGCGATAGACTCGCGCCTCACTCCTTATCACACATAGGGACGTTAGAAACGAGATAAACTTTAATAGGATATTGTTAGGATTGTTCTAGTTCGCCTGCCTACCCCTTTTGAGACAAAAGCGAATATGAAAAGCGAAATGAGTTCATATACATTTTGTTTCATCCGTTTTGTTTGCAATTTATTGTATAAACATAATATTTTTAAATAACTTAGTATCACAAAAAACTATAATCTTGAGGTATGTCTGATTTTACATCTTCACACCTTTATATAATGAATTTCTTGCGACCAAAATTCTATGAATACACTAGGAACATCGAAATTTCTATTATATTCAGTCTCTTTCACAACCAAAATGATTTAATGCCTCTATTTTGCTAATTAAAAGTTAATTTAGTGAATAAGATTTCATTTATACTTCGCAGAAGGAATGCTTTGCATAATTGCATTCACATGTTTAATGCATTTACAAATTGATACAAGCCTGTATTTTCACTTATTTTGATGATATCTACATTATTTAAATGATTCTAATTTTACAGAAATAAATATCTACTCGGCATATAATTAATGAAAAAATGTATAGGAATGTGATTTCTTAAAATATTTTCTTAAAATCAGAGTAAGGATACTCTGGCTGAGATCTATAGAACGAACTTCGACTATGTCTATGTCAAAGAAACGAACTCAGTGAGGATTTCAAACTTTTAAATCGAACTTTGACTTTGTCCGAGTATTTTTTTACAAGAAAAACAGACTGACCGACAGATTGAGCAAAGATTTTCTTGTAAAAATTTTTGCTCAGTCTGTCGGTCAGTCTGTTTTTCTCATACTCAGACTAAGTCGACATTCGATAAAAAAATTACAAATACTACTGAGTTTGTTTCTTTGACTCAGACTTAATCGAAGTTAATTCTACAGATCTCAGCCTCTATCCTCCATAATGTTTATTAGAAAGAAAGAAAGAAATTATAATATTTCTTGTAAATGCAACTAAAATTTATAACTGGACACTAGTGTAGCTTTGTGAGGTGCTTGTCCACCAATTTGTTTATAATAATAAAAATAATATTAGCCCTGTAATATTACTGTCCCACTGCTGGGCACGGGCCTTCTCTACTAATGAGAGGGGTTACCACGCTGGTCTAATGTTGGCTGGTAGACTTCACATACCTTCGCAATTCTTGTGTAGAAATTCTCGGGTATGCAGGTTTCCTCACGATGTTTTCCTTCACCGTTAAAGCAAGCGATATTTCACAATGAAAACACACTTTACATAGAAAAGTCAGAGGTGTGTGCTCTTTTTGGGGTTGGTCTTGAACCTCCAACACTCGTCTCGGCAGTCCGTACCATTCCCAACTGAGCTATCGCTGCTTTCAAAAAATTTATTCATATATTATTTGAATTAAATTTTCATCGATTTGTTGTGAGGTAAAATCTTTACTTAGAAGAAACGATAAATAAATGATTTCTCTGGTATTGTACATGTTTGGCGGTGGTGATTACTTAATGAATGTGGTCACGTTTAGGGAAAATTCAAAAACATTCATGTTATTGAACGTGATAGATATTAAATATCAGTTTATGTATTTCCTGTTCGGAATTTGTTGGCAATTGGAAAATCCTGGCATTGATTATTGTATAAAATAAGGCGTTTATATTTGGAAATTATTCATATTGAGATTAACATTTCGGTAAGGTTCTAATTAAACACTGTTTTGTCTTCTACTAATGAGAGGGGTTGACTGTTAAGCCAGTCGACCAAGCTGGCCTAATGTGGGTTAGTCTCAGGCTTGCAGTTTTCCTCACAATGTTTTCCTTAACCGTTAAAGCAACGTTCATAATTGTAAAATACATGCACATAAACAGTTTTGTTTCATGTGCAACTTTGCTGTATTATCTATCTTATTGCTTAATGTTAAGTAATATAACGAAAAGCGAACACGATAGCTCCAGACAAATTAATAACATTGTGACAGGTGTTAGATAATAGCTTTATAAGGTTACATATTTATCAATACAATTAAGGCCTAGCATAAAGGGTACAATAATGGCATTGCAGTGTCAAAATGCGGTCACTTACGAAACGGCGTGCTTTCATTAACCACTGCGTTAGTCGCATGACATGTCCCTTTTCTTGGCGGACTACCTTGAAACTTTCCGCTTATCACGTGCATGTCTTGGATATTAGGCAATTAGCTTCGAGCTCAATAGTGTGTCGTGTACCATAACGAGCTGTAAGGATGGTATTTTGAAAACAACTTTATTACATTAATTTTGTGTTGTTTACACATTGTTTTGATTGTATTATTTACTTTTTGTACATAACCGTTACCTGCTTTTTCGCCTCTTTGGTCTAGTGGCAGCATATATATGCTGTGGACCAAGATATCCTCGATTCGATTCCCAGGTCGGAGAAAGCGGATTTTCGAATTTGCTTTGCCCGGGATAGGATTCGCAAGATGGGGGTTGACGTCAGCCAGACAGTCGGTCGTAAATACTAAGCTAAGCCCTTTCTGGAACATGCTTGACAAAGTGTGTTGCGCCGACCTCATGTTAAGGCGGGATAAGGGCAGGTAGAAAGGAAGATAGACGTTTTATACCTATTTTGATGACATTATAATGAATAAACGTTTTTAACCGACTTCAAAAGGACTCAATTCGGCAGTATTTGGCAAATGTGGACCGATTTTCAAGATTGTTTTTGAGTTCAATGGAGCTTACTCCAAGAGTACCTACCATATTAATTTGATCAACATGTGATGAAAGTTGGAAGTGTGGCGATCTTATGATACTACAGGGATCAGAATGCCGTTTTGAAAGCAGCAGTAGTGGAATAATTTAATACTTTTTATTTATGCCTTCCGTAATCTCTTTTAACGTAGTTTTAATTAATAGGTTTGTATCAATAAACAGTGAAACTAGCGGCTCAATTTTAATTTAGCTAATTAATATACCCGAAATTTTGTTATTTCAAATTCCCTTATGAAAGGTTAACTGCTTTCGAATCTACGATTGGATTGGGGCCATAAATTGTTTTTTTTTTTGCTTGCGTATGACGAGGTGAAAGGTTTAATTATAATGCAATTTTTTATAAAATAAATTGTATCACAACTGCATACATTATTTGTCCTTGTCTCTTTTTGCGTTATTTGACAATCATGTTACAAGAGTTTTTTTTATTTATAATTATTCACAGTATATTTTATTATTAATCACGTTTATATTAAGTTCTTATAACGCTATTATATATAAATAAATAACATCCAACAGACACATAGTCCTGTGAGTCCTGAACCCACACTAAGAGTCAGTTTTTTGTCGTCTGTCAAATTATGTAAAATAACTACAATAAGTGAGGGTACAGATTTACGAAAGGTTTTAAACAATTTCCGGCCATAGTTCTTTTGTAATTACCAATAATCAATAGACGTGTCAGACTTCTTTTAAAAGTATTCGTACCTTTTTACCTTGTACCTATTCCTGGCATTTGAATTTTTTTGAACGCCTTGCAGCTATATGTATTTACGTAAAAATATATTTTCAAATACCCATTCCCTTCCATTTCGGTTGGCAACGCACCCGTGATACATATGTGTCTTGGGTATCTATGGGTGGTGGTCACTTTCCATCAGGTGACCCACCTGCTCGTTTGCCAGTCGATGCTATAAAAGAAAAAAGTAATTGTAATACAGTGCTATGTTTTTAGTGTTCTGTGTCATATAGGGTAGGTACTTTTAATATTTAAGCGGAAAATATAAAACGTCGAGTTCATTGAGTTGTTTCCCTGTATTTATTGAATACCTCAATCCTCATCTTATATCAGGTGTAAATATGAGCTAATTGGCAATAAAATTTGAACCGTTGAAGGAAATGAAATCACGTTTACCGGTTTGCAATTTGGAATACGGGAAGTCCCTCTGTCAGTTCCAAAGAAATGTTGACGGTTTTTGTCCGAGATGAGAGAACTTTCGAAGACAGCGGATATTAATCGCGTTAAAATTATCAAACGTGCTAATCCTGATCTGGGTTCATGAGGTAGTTCATTAGTTATATGTAATTGATTAATTGTATATTGTAAAAGTAATGTAATCGTGATTGATATAAATAACACATACATATGTATGATGTAATTGCACCATTTGTCGGTTAAAACTAAAGTTAATGTTACAAGTGTCCTTTGATTTCAGAAGTATAAAAATGTCACAATTTTCCGTTTCGTGAACTGTTACATATTTTTTGTAGGATACACATACACAACATTGTTTGTAGGATTTCACAAACCACTGTCACAAACTCTTATAATAATATAAAAATTTAATTTTTTGTTCGTTTTTATTCTATTTGTATTTGTTTGCTACAAAACAGTTTTGATTTTAATCGTTTTTTATCAGAAGTCAGTTTGTTTCACGTTCCTTTATTAAAGTCTGTGACGAGGGACGCTTTACACAATTTCCATAACCATTCAAAAAATCTGTTAAAAATGGTGAATTTGCAGAGGATTGTATGATTATGAATCGAAAATGACAATGTTTTCTCTAACTTCTGAATACTGGAATAAAAAATACCTACGCATATTTTTCAACAACAAATTTTCCGGAATTCTGTTCTTGGGTTTGCAAATATCGGATTTCGAATTTCCGTTATCGGCCCTATTAGCCGAGGGCAACGAAATGAGAATAATTTATGTGCTAAATGAAGTCAGTTGACACGATTTAATAAAAGGTTCCGGGCCTTGATTTATCAAATGTCCTTTGTGACGTATTAACAATTGATACGGATAGTAATAATATGTATTTTTTTGAAATAAAATTACTTTTACGGATTTTATCACGATTTGGTTTTAATATTTATTCCCGACGTTTCGAAGGCTTTGCAGTCTTCGTGGTCACGGGTTGGACTGAGATGTCATTTGTCCAAAAAAGTTAGTGTTACAATATCTACCTTCATTTTTAAAGTATACAAATTGTCCATAACATATCAATCACATCGACAAAGTGGTATTTGCGAAATATTAAGCTTTAAAATGCTATTTTTTGGTAGAGTAACCCTCTATCTGCTAAACGGTTAGTTTTAGATACCTACGTGAAAAAAAACAGAGTCATAGCTTTTGTAGTGAATTTAAAAGGAAAACTATCACGGCTAATCAGGCTTTTAGATTCTAAAGCCTAATTTAACTTCTAAAGTTTAGAAGTTAACGAGTAATAGACAACCAAAGTAAAAACCAAAATTCCGTACGAATTCTATAGAATATCACATAGATGAAGTAGTTATGTAAAACAGGTAGTAAATATGGGTTTATGGAACATATTATACTTAAAATTATGTGTAATAAAATTAAACATATTTAAATAACAGATACCCTACTTCGGAACCCTGTACTGTGCGTGGTCCGATATGCAGTATGCACTTGGCCAGTTTTTTTTATAGAAGGTGTACAATAAGTTAAAATGTATATTAAAATAAATATATATTAAGTTAAAGTGTTTAAATATATATTAAAACATAACCTCACGCCTGTATCCCCGAAGGGGTAGGCAGAGGCGCACTAGCGAACTAGAACACCCACATTTCGCCGAGCTTAGTTCCGTCCCAGATGTGATAAGGGGCGAGCCTATCGCCATATCGGGCACAAATTCCAGACTCCGGGCTGATATAGAAAAATCCAATATCACTTTGCCCGACCCGGGGATCGAACCCGAGACCTCAGAACCGTAGTCGTACCGAAATACCACCACGCCACCGAGGCTGTCCTATTGTATGTACATAGATGGTTATGTAGATATTTAATTGTAAAAGACGAAATTTTGAATAAATACTAATAATAAGGTCCCATTTACAACTTGATTTTTTTTTGCGGAAATAACTATTCTTAAACTTGCGACAAAACAACTGTGTTCGCGAATAATTAATTCACATTCGTAATATTATAATTATGTAATTTTTAATTACTTTCACTTTACCTATGATTATGTTAAGCAGTTTTTATTTTAAACAACGAAGTTTTTGCATCATAGAAAAGGATTTGATGCAAGTATCTTATATGATTGATACTTAAGGGCCTATTAGAAATAACAGACTTTTTTTGTAAAATCGACATACTTTAAATGAAATTAATAAACTTTTCTTCCTAATTACATATTTTAATGTCTATGTCCTGTCTGAGGACAGATTCTTTGTGTTTACATTATTACTCATGTTTATTGGAAACTGTAATATAATTAACATAACATAAGCTCACGCCTGTATCCCCGGAGGGGTAGGCAGAGGCGCACTAGCCAACTAGAACACCCACATTTCGCTGAGCTTAATTCCGTCCCAGATGTGATAGGGGGCGAGCCTATCGCCATATCGGGCACAAATTCCAGACTCCGGGCTGATATGAAAAAATCCAATATCACTAATTAATTGGTTTGTAATTTAATGTTTCGTATTCTGGATATTATATTCCGTATGGTTAATTTATATTCACCGTCTACCAACATTTTAAACTATAATATATAACATTTACGATGATACGGTCTGTGTATTATCATTATGTGAGCATGTAATTTAATTACGTTCTTTCTTCCGTATAATATTAATAATACTTGAATTGTGTTTAATGGAAGCTTTTCGTGTATAATTAACAGGTAATAGCGACAGTTTTAATGTGTTCTAATTATTTGTTCTTTTAATAAAGGAATGTTCCTCAAATAAAGAAAAATTCAAAAGTGAGCATTGTGTTTAGGCAAGGCTTGGTTCGTTAAAACGTAATTTACGAGCAGTCCTAATGAAATGAGAAATACGTGATTGGAGCCTGTAATCCGCTGGAGACGAGTTCATTACGTGCGTGTGATAATTACAACGTACCGACTTCAGTATCTCGACTTCTGTAGAGCTCGTAAAGCCATCCGTGTAAAGCCACCAAACTTCGGGCTCATGGCAGTTACTCGATAGTTTTTTTTTATTGAGATAGCATTAGTTGAGTCTTATGAATGAATATTACGACGTATCTTTCTTTCCACTTGCCTTTATCCCAACAAAATGTGGTCGGCGCATTAAACTTTTTCAAGCACGTTGTAGGTAGGATTTTGCTTAGTGTTTATGACCGGCTGCTTGCCTAACGTCAGCCCTCTTTCGGAGAATGCAGTCCAGAGAAATTAGTGTTAGAAAAACATCCCGCCCGGCTTGGGAATCGAACTCAGGACCTAGGTTTCACAATCCATATTCTATGCCGTTAGACCAAGGAGGCGACCTGATGATAATGAATATTACGACGTATGCTTGTTCACAATAAATTCCTGAATATTGTCATATTTAGATTATATAAACTTTGATATGACGTAACACCAGATTTTGTTTTGTCTACTCATTCCGGTCAATTCGGGATGCGACCATTCATTTGTAACTTAAGCACTATTGATGAATGTGTCAAAATATTAAATTAATTACCAGATAGTGACACCTAATGACCAGTAGCCATCAATATAATATACCCTATAGCACAGTTCTTTGCATATATCCTATTAAAAAGTGGTCTCAGAAATAAAACAAAAAAAACGATAACAAGTTGTAATAAAATCAACACAAATATAACCCTAAGCACGTTATTATAAAGTAGGTTTTTAAACGAAATGAGTAAGCGTTCTTTAATTTGAATGTTGAAATTTAGAATTCTATCGACGTCCGACTGTAGGCAAAACGAGTGCTTAAGCACTTCTTTGCTGTCCCATTTTCCGAGCGTCAACTGTGCATCTAGGTAAATAATATATCGATGCCAGTAGCCCGAGCACGAAAAACTAATGTAAATGTAAACGTATTCGAGTTCGCTGCGCACTGATGACGTTTGGTTAATATTTCATACTAATTTCATAGACGCGCATCGAGTTCGAATACATTTACGGTTGTCAGAAAATTTTCTGTTCAGGCCGCTGATGGCCCGTTTGGTAAATTTAATTATATAACAGATAATGAAGATTCACTCACAGTATTATTTAACAATTCTTCCGTCAATATATTGGATTTTAGGTTAAGGTCAAGAATTAATCTTGAAGAAAAAGCTAGCAACGCTACGAAGGTATGTAATTTAATCAAATCTGATAAAAGCCCTTAGTTACACTGTGCCGGAAGAACGAATGAAAGGTTACTTTGGTATTTAGATTTATTTTCATTGAAAGTTTATTACTATCTAGCCTCTACTTGAGGTTACGCCCACGAGGTTTATTTTCTTCATATTTCTGGAAGAAAAATTGGCTTACTTCACTTTTCGGCATTTCAACTCTGGCAAAATGTTTATTTATATCAAAATAAATTTGGCATTACACAAAACACCTTCATAAAACAGAGTTATTTTTTTAAATTAAGGTCCATTTTTACATGAGCAGGATACAATGAAATACCCTGTTTTGTATGGATGGTTTTAGTGTTTTGTTTCGGAATAGCTAGTGCAGGAGATGCGGCTTAACACACCCACTTTTGTATTTAAACTAAAATATAGACTGGTAATGTTTCATGACATTATTTACGATATGTTTTCTTTTAATGTGTTTTTGAGAAACGCATTCAATATTAAAGTAAATCGTATATTCACAGCCTGTATAATATTCAGCAGTTGTGACAAGCGTAATATATTAACATTTATTCATTTAATACGCGAAACAGATTATTTACATCAAATACATGAATACAGTTTACCGTTATAATTACTTAAAACTAAACTAATCTATTATGTAATTTTTTTTTGCCTTTTTTGTAATCTATTTGCATACTCTTTTTTTCTACCTGCCATTATCCCACCTTAATGTGGGGTCGGTGCACATACTTTTTCAATCATGTTGCAGATTTGGTTTAGTTTTTACGACCTGCTGTCTGCTTAGCCTCAACCGCATCTGGGGGATCTAGTCCCTGACAAATTAGATTAGAAAATTTGCTTTGCCGGACCTGGGAATCGATTCCCAAAGACAGTCTTTCTTAAATTAATCTGATAAACGTCGCAGGAAGTCACTGGATGCAGGCCGCTTTCAAAGATTGATCTGGAAATCTTTGGAGGAGGCCTATGTCCGGCAGTGGACGTCCTGTGCCTGATGATGATTTTTTTAATTATATTTGTGATTTTATTGTATATTCAGTTCTTGTGCGCCAATGATTTCCTTCCGAACATCAATTACCCATTAGCGTCGACCATCGGCGATCCAACCATCTTTATTTTTAGGAAACATTTACTTTCATTAGATAAATTAGATATACATTACAGAGCGAGCGCCTAGTTTGAAGGCGCGGCTCGGCGCGGCGTCTCATTATATCGCAAATAAATGGACACTTACTGTTCTGAATTAGGAATGTGGGAGTATAAATTCTAATAACAGTACATATTCAGTATTATTACATTGACGATTCAATAAAATCATGAATAATATTGATTCTTCACTGGATTACTCCGTATATAACTTTAATGTGGGGTCGCCGCAACACACTTTTTCAATTATGTTGCAGAAAGGATTTGGATTGGGTTTTACGACCGTACCTGCCTGACGTAATCCCCATGTGTGGGGTCCCCTACTACGTATATAACATGATGATAAAATTTTTCCGCGAAAAGTGTGCATTTGCTTATTATACTGGTAATTATTTTCCATAGATTTTTTTCTGTAGACAGTTTTGTTACAGCACGAATGAGACAGCTCAACCCGGCTATTACAACTGTATAACATGAATGAAAAATACCTCTTTATGCAATTTAAAGTATAACAATAGATTGTTTAAAGTCCTAAAGTATACTTCTAAGGACCACTTGCAGCTCCGCGATAAATCTCTATATATATCCCAAATCTAGATTTAACGATAGGAGTGAGCTGTAGGATAAGTCTAGGGGTAACTCTAGATTAGTAATAGCACTGCAAGTCGCCCTATGTCTAATTCCACATAATTGCTTTTCCTTAAAAAACAGTTTAATCTTGTTTAATTATATCAGCCCGTAGATTGAAATTCCTAAAGGATAGTTGGTTTCCGCAAACCAATTCAATTGACAAATTCGGGTCATCAAAATTACATCAACCATTTTGGGCGGTTTAGTTGAAAGTCCCTTAATAGAATCCTATAACATGTAAAGGGTTTAGGGCGAGTAACAAAATAATATATAGGATTTTGGCCTATCTGGTTCATTCAATTTTACGCATGTCTTTACACTGGGTACTAAGATAAGCGTGTACACAAAATTGCTTTTAGACGAGTGTAGAAATGTGGAATTTATTGGTTTTGAGTGGTAGAGCCACGCTGTAGACAGTAACGTCTATAGCACGAATGGGCCGGCTCGACCGGTTTGATACCACTGTCTTACAGAAAACCGATGTAATGTGGCAGCTTGCTGGTGCGTTTCGTTCGGTGAGTGAGATTTCCCGTGGCCCATTTCCCCCCTTCCCTTGCCCAATCCCTTTTCCCTCCCCTTCCATTCCCTCCTTTTAGGTTGGGCAATTTGGGCAGTTTGCATCAATGCACCCATGATGACCCATATGCTCGTTTGCGAGTCTCCGCTATAAAGAAATATAAAAAATAATTAGGTTATGTTGAGTTATTTCAGAACAAAATATTACATCAATAATATTGTAGCGGAGATAATGCGTAACATACAGATCAGGCAGCCGGTCGTAAAATTAAAATCCTTTCTGCAACACGCTTGAAAAAGTGTGAGTGACCCCACATTAATGTGGGATAAGGGCAGGTAGAAAGAATACAGACGCATTTATTATATGCTTCTTTTGCAGTCGGTCGAAAATAATCTACGAATATACCCTCTATAATTTAAAACATATTGAAACACGATATACTAGAAGACTACATCCCTGTATCTTCAAAGCCGGTGTAGGCGTAAATAACATAATTGTGCAGATTTTTTTAATATCATTCCCTAGTGACATTGAGATTGGAAGTTTAATCAAAGCATAGCAATATTAGGCAAGTACTGTGGACACTGTGGTATGCCGAACGTTCCTCTCGTTATCCTAAATTGACAACGCTCCAATAATAGCTAGTTATGGTGTGGTATCATACCACAACCGAATACTAAATTCTTAGATTACTAAAGTCTAAAAAGCCTTTTTTAAATTGTTTTTTAACGATCCATTGCCGCTGCTTGGTCAAGTTTTATTAAATAAAAATTCTTCGAGGCGTACACAAAAAGGTTTGTGCAAGCATTTTTAAATTCTTAAACGAGATATATTTAAAGTATTACGGAGTGTAAAAAGGACTCAGTATTTTGATAGTTGAATTGCAATTCGCAATAGATCCAACTTAGTATTATTTATTACACAATTATTTTCGATTGTTACGGAATTAAGATCAAAAACACTTTCGAATAGGTTTAATTAACTATTATGTCTCGCGGAATATAAAAACAAAATTATGCAAAATTACTATTAACAAACCGATATTATCGAATATAATGCTTTCTGATTCCGTTTAATTAACACATGCATTACACGAGCGTTGAATATGTAATACAAATACCGGACGAGGTTCATTCTAGCGCGTCTGCAATTACACGTCACTTTGTATCAATCATACAATGCTTGACGAACGGAAGAGGAAGCATATACCGAGTGGCGCCGACAAAATAACATCCCAGATATACCTTACAACGTTGCAAGGCCTGTACCAAAAATCAGTCGAAGAGGTGAAGTAGTTTAGCTACAGGATTGATTTTTAGATTTCTAAATTTTTGGGGTACGTTTGGAGAGACGTAAAACAGCTGATATTATCGGTCAAAGACTTTTGTCGATAACAACCATGACCGAACCTGTTTAGCGCGACTCGGAAGCAAGGACCGCGCCTCGTACCTACTGAAGTTTACCTACATGTAAATGGGCATTGTCCAAATTTTTTAACCCCTGGTTTTTATATTTTATTCTAAAAATATAGACCAAATTAAGATACTAATTTGAATATTTTTGTTTTTAGGGCTGTATATATTTTGCAATATTTTTTTGAAAATATCTTGATGATTCTACGTGATGACGTCATTAGTGGCGCGAAAAGTTTTATTTCATTGCCTATATTTTCTGCTATCTGTGATGTCAGCTGACGGATAAAATGACACTTCACACTGCTGTTAAGTAGAGATGCGCGATCATAAATGATGTACTAATCGAGATTTATCTAAATATCTTAATCGATTATGAAATTAGTAAATAATTTACTTTAAAAATGGGCTAGTATTTTAAATTTTACTCATTTGTACTATTAATCTTACATCATTATGAAGGTCTTAATTTCTGTTGGTCAAATCGTAAAATGTGTGTGCAGAACGTGGCTTATACGATACATGATAAGGCAATGTGCATTATCCTACGTACGGATAAAGGTGTCAGCTTAAGTATGTATGTGACTAAAAACGTTTTTAATTAAATAAAGATTATAATCGATATATCTCACTGCAGTTTTAAAATCGAATGATTTGATTAGAAATTATATTTCAGTTCATGATCGTCCACCTCTATCGGCCATTGTGTACATGTGTCGATCGATTGTAAACAACAATATTAAATTCTATAATATAATATTGTAAAATCTAGTGTTCGACAGTTTTTCAGACCAATAAGATATTGTTATTTAATTACAGTCGTGTTTACGATACAAACATAATAGATATCATAATAATATCTATCAATAAGACTACATTCATTATAAAACTGATTCAAGGATCTTTCCCAAAGCAGTTACCGTAATGATATTGGAATACATCGCTATTAATAGCCTCCACAATAAGATTTATGTAAGTTAACTTCATAATTTACCTATTTACATGGTTTATTTCATGTAAGTAGTGTATGTATTCAACATTTATTTGTTGTTGCTTGTTTCAGGTCACATATTGTTGCCAGAATAGAACAGTCGTTGAAAACCTAAGTTGCATCAATATGACTACATTAATTATAAAATTGACTCAAGGAACTTTCCCAATGCAGTCACCGTAATGTTATTGGAATACATTGCTATGAATAGCCTCCAAAATAAGATTTATGTAGGTTAACTTCATAATTTACCCATTTACATGGTTTATTTAAAGTAAGTAGTGTGTGTATTCCACATTTATTTATTTGTGCTTGTTTCAGGTCACATATTGTTGCCAGAAATGCCAGAATAGAACAGTTGTTGCAAAGCTAAGTTGCATACATGTATCTAATGTCAAATTGATGAACACAATAAGGTCATCAGCTCAGATTGTGATGACTGGGCTGTTTCATGCTTCACAATAATGATGGTGTATTGATGCAACAAACTCAAGGGGTTATAGTGTCAAAAGTTTATATATTTACTAATACTTACCTAATAGGCTATATAGTAGTACAACTACATAGCATTGTAACAAACAAACAAGCAATAACTATGAGAAAAAATACAGGTATACATTAATCCGTTGGAGATGGCATTATATATTACATAAGTCACTATTTAAGAGATTTTATGGATCCAATATTGCTTTTTATTATTGTATTTAAAATGACTGGTGCTACCAAATAAATCATGTATTGTTATATTTTCTCATATTCATTGTTTGTGTTTTAATATATATATATTTAAATAAAAAACATGTGAAAATTTTAAGCTTTATTATTTATGATGCGGACATCTGCATTCACACAGACAGGTGATCAGCTCACCTATTAGAATGTTGTCACCCTTAATCCCAGTCTGGTTGGTATTCCACTTTGGCTTCAAAGATGACCAAGGTACACAGCAGCTCCCAAGAGGTGCTTCACCATTTGGGATTTTCTGTAGCTCAGATTAGCCTTTGAGCACTTAGAGGTTCTTCAGGTTTACATCTTTCAGATCCACCCACGGCTGCCCAAACACGCCCTGCCAAGCCAGTTGGTTAGGACCCCCGGGGTAGGGCCGGAGCATTGATTTTACTGGTGATCCTGCAGTATGCCTCCTACAAACCTTCCCAACCTTTTTGTGGGCCTTTTTATTATTTCAGCTCATATAATAGTCATCCACAGAACAGAGAAACCAGTAATCATCCCACAAACTATGAAGGCAATTTTATCTAAATAAATAAATAAATACACCCAACAGTCACACACATAGTCCTGACCCCACACTAGGTGTAACCTGTATCGTGGGTATCAGAAACTACGAGAGACTTTCGGTCTCACAACACCCAGACCCGAAACAAATATCTATGGGCCACACAGACATTTTTCTCGGTGCGGGAATCGAACCCGCGACCTCACGTTTCACAGCCGGCTACACGCCCGCTGCGCCACGGAGGCTGTCAAATGTAGCACATATTTATAATCACAGCATAAGGTTTCAATAACACAAAATTCTCAAGTACATGTTTAATTACATGTTCAAAATAAAATAACTCTTAAACTATCTATCACTTTTAAGTGCTTCTGTGAGGCTTTGAAAATTTGCTTGATTCTTGAATGCACACTTGGTGGCCTTGAAAGTCCAAAATTATGTGAATAAGTAGATTATCATTTTCCTTATAACCTCTGTCCGCTAGTCCAATACGATTTAGTTGTAAAATATACCGCAAATTACTTTTTTACACCCTTTATTCCACTGAAGTTATATTTGTATGCCATGTCGTGTCTTCAAGCTGAAAGTTATTTTTTCATGTTCGATTGAAACACTTCTTATAATATAACTTGTTATATGTAACTTTTGTTCTTGCGTGGTTCTATAATACGATGATTTACTAGAAAAGTATTTATTATTTACTCGTAAAGGAAGAGGTTATGTTGTGTACTAGTCTTGTGTAGTTCTCGACCGAACTAGTTCGGTAGACCGCTCCCACTGACAAAATGAACGAAATCGTTTCCAGATTTCTCGCTCTTTAGTTCGTTTGATATGTTAGATTCTAAATTGTATGATTGTATGTAATAGTGAACGTGAGCGAGAGCGCGGCGCTATCCGATGTCTTTCTTTCTGCCTGGCGTTATCCCGCCCTAATGCCTAATCCACCTTCCTATTTAAACGCTTCCACTTCGCCTCGTCTTAAGCATCCTCCACTGTAAGACCATTGGTTCTCATATCATTTTCCAACACGTTCAGCCAGTGCTTTTGGGACCATCTGGATTTCCTTAATATAACAGACTACTTATCGCACCCATACAGAAGGACTCACCAAATGATGGTCTATGAGATCTTAAAGTCTTAGGTAGTCTAAAGTCTTAGGTTTTCGTCACGTAGTCAATGTCTTCTAAGGAAATCTCGTGCTTTTTAGAGCTATATTCAAATACAGCCTGCAGCACTTTTTGACTCACAGATATTTTTTCTAATCTCTTTAGCAATACATATTTTTTCTAATCTCTTGGATAAAAAAAATAAAACATATTTATAAATTACTACGGAAAACTAGAGTGGGATGGGGGTCTTGGCATATACTACGGGTTTACTGCGAGGGGGGGTATAAAAATAAAAGCAAGTAGCCCATGCTGCGCCACTTCAAACCCTGACGTCGAAGTTGATGTTGCTAGGTACTTAACCTTTTCTGTTTTCACGTAAAGCTCGTCTGGATACTATTCGGCGGCGGAAACGAACATAACAGTTAAAAGAGTCTGTAGATTCAAAAAACGATATGCAGAGGCTTTTTTCCGCCCTGCATGCCTCGCGCAACGATCTAATGACGTACACTGGGTACATGGTGCTGTCTGTCCTCCACAACCTGCAAGGCAGGAACCCAGGTTTCGCCAGCGCCTAGTCCGTTACTCAGAAGAGTGTACCACTTGCAGATGAGATTGGCTTAAACCTAAAGGTGTTGATGGCCTACCGTGTAAGTAGGCCACCGTCGTCGTCGTCATCGTCGTCTAAGGAGTGTCCCTTAGACGACGTCACTACTCCCCAAGTATGTACAAGTAAAAAAATAACAGCATATTATTAAAGAAAAAAATGCGTGCGAATAATCTTTTTTGAGCCTTTCTTTGGTTCGAGTCGAGAACTAAAATAATGAACTAGTTCGCTGAGGAGCCACGAACTAAAGTGACCGCTCCTTGTCGCGAACTATTAAGCGCACGTCTATAATGTGTACTTGACAAATGACAACTGACATATAAACAGTCGTCAGATTCTAAAAAGAAATCAGGCAATGAAATAATACAAACGAATCCAAGTAATGACGTCATTAGAGGTCAAACAAAGGGCATATATATTTTGTTAAAAATCTTGGTAAATCACGATCCTTTTTCATTAAAAATCAATTTTCTGCAACAAGCTAAAGAAATTCTCCAAATGGTTTTTCATTTACACGTAATTAAAAAAAATGGACAATGCCCATTTTACCGCGCATAATACCGCTTTTATACAGTACAAATTGTGTAAAATTTAGAAACCAAACATTTACTATTTATTTTGTGCCTATATACTATTTAAATTGTGCCTTCCCAATATATTTTCCTTTATTTTAAGATTAACGCCTTTTAAACGCACCCATGATTATTTTGCGCATTGTACACACTCACACACGTCTATGGGCGGTGGAATTCAGTTATCATCAGATTAGGTGATTCATTTGCTCGATTGTCAGTCTTGGCTACAAAAATGTAAAAAAACGGGGGAGCCTATACACACACTAGTCACAAATTCCAACTCGGAGTATGTCATAAATTATATTTTAACTTGAAAGCCTCTATTCTAGTGCATAAAATGGAATTCGAACTTAGGACCTTACGATACAGCCTAAGTATGCTGCTACTATATTATTAGGCGGTGAAGAGGAAGTGAATATTGCAATTTTTTCTCACACCAATCTATCGTTGTTTACTGTGCTATTACAGGTACTTAATTGCACAAGGCTTTGTCAATGCATTGTTTGTTGGGTAACTGCATGTGGTTAACTATTCAATGGATGTCGGGAAAGAAAAATCTCAAGATTGTGCTTGTAATAACTCCGTTACCGATAATAAGCATAAGCACGTTTTGATTGTTATCAGAATAGAATGTTGCATCTTTGCATTAGATACTTAAATATTCACAAACGCGTAACTTTTAATTATTTCGATAAAATGTAATGGAAAAAGTGTGGGCTAACCTAAGATACAGAATAAAGAAAATTATCAGACTCTCTTTGCAAAACTTGTAGTCTGTTTGAAATGGAGATCACTTACCATCAGGTGACCTACCTGCTGGTTTGCCAGTCTCTGCTATAAAAAAAAGATAATATTAAAGTATATGTTATGCCTATATATGAGTCTCTTTCTGAGACGATTGGGTAAAAACTGGGTTCTACTCGCGGTTACGTTCGCATAAAAAGTTGTTTTGGACAAATGATGATTTCCTTGAAAGCGGATACAATTTTGTTCGCTGCTCTTGCAAAACTTTCATCACCTACATAGTCTCCGTTATTTTTTTTTTAGATTAAAGATAAATATCATTCCCTTGTGTTTAAGCTGTTTTCATATAAACGCTGTAACGTTTAACTCGTACCTACACAGACACAGTACAAAGTTCGCATCTTATATTAGATGGCATAATGTACTTGTTTTCTTAGGTTTACGCGTATGTTATACATTGAAATAAAACTAATTTATACGGATTCTATCGCGTTTTGTTTATACTTTTAGGTTTATTTACGGTCCGACCGTGACCATGACCGATGCAGAGTCTTCGAAACGTCGGGCCTAAACATAAAAACAAATCGCTCTAGAATCCGTATAAACTAGTTTTATTTCAATACCCAGTTGTATTGTCTTTCCTTAGTAATTGAGTTTTAATATAAATGGAAATATTGATTTCACTCTCGCCAATTCAATGCATAAATTCAATTAAAATACCAATTATTTCCCGTGATGAATAATTAACACACATTTCACGTGAGTCATACCAGTATGAAGCAATGCATATTTATTTTGTGCTATATTGAGAACCGGATTTTTTATTTCCTTATTCTCATCGGTCGATGATATACTCTAGTTACCGAACTTGAGTATACAGTACATTAACGCCGCGTCGGTTGCAAAGTATTTTATACAAAACACTTGCCCGCATTTTTTTATGTAATTGTTAAATCTGTTTCGGAGTTTAATTTAATTCATAAGATACAATTTTATTACACTGAGCGCTACGAATTGCAAATAGCCATAAACGTATACATTTTGAAAGAGGCTCGCAAAGAGATTTAATATTACTTAATTCAAATACGACTGACTTATGACCACGAGGACACAAATTTTGGATCTCAAGTTTCGTGCCGTTGTCCCGTTTATGTACTATTGAATGTCTTTGGAGACTAGTTACGAATTAAGAGCGGTTACTTAAAGTATCAGACTGCCTCGGTGGCGTGGTGGTATTTTGGTACGACTACCGTTCTGAGGTCTCGGGTTCAATCCCCGCGTCGGGCAAAGTGATATTGGATTTTTCTATATCAGCCCGGAGTCTGGAATTTGTGCCCGACATGGCGATAGGCTCGCCCCCTATCACATCTGGGACGGAACTAAGCTCGGCGAAATGTGGGTGTTCTAGTTGGCTAGTGCGCCTCTGCCTACCGCTTCGGGGATACAGGCGTGAGCTTATGTTATGTTAAAGTATCAGTAGTAGATATAACCGTCACAGTGTAGCTCTACCTTTCTTTCTTTCTACCTGCCTACCTCTTTCAAGAATGTTACAAAGAAGATTTAGGTTAGGTTTTACGACCGGCCGCCTACCTGACGTCAACCCCGTTTGAGGGATCCAGTCGCGGGCAAATTAAATTAGAAAATTTGTTTTGCCCGAACTGAGAATCGAACCCAGGACCTCCCGGCCTACAGCCCATACATGCTGCCACTAGACCAAGGAGGCGACAGTGTAGCTCTACCAGTCAAAAATTGATGTTAAAATATTGCTAAACTGAATTGCAATCATAAAAATTAACATTATCAAGATGCTGCTTTGCAAGGATATAAAAATATAATTAAGAGCAACATTTTACGACTGTGTTGAAATTTAACACTAATAATGCAATGTTCCGTGAATTCACATAATTGATTTAAATATATGCAAAATGCAACAGATCTAATCAAGTATTTTGATGGCTGCATTTAGAAAACGGTCATCGGTATGAATTAATTATTAATTATGAACTACTAGCGACCCGCCCCAGCATCGCACGGGTGCAATGTTGATATACATTATTTTGATCTATCTCGTGGGGTTCATCCAGCGTTTGGAATGTAAGCGTAAAATGTGTTTATTTACGACATCACATCAGAAACCTCTAAAATTATCAGTGTTTCTCTACTATATATGCATGTATTATACATGTAAAACTTCATCTTGAATAACTCTATCTAGTTGTCTGGAAGAGATCGTTATTTAGCGATAAGACCGCCTATTAACACATATTATATTTGCCTGTTACTTTATTATTATTTTTGTGTGTTTGGTGACCAATAAAGTGTTATAATCTAATCTAATCTATTAAATAAACGCATCAAAATCCGTTGTGTAGTTTTAAAGATCTAATCATACAGATAGCCAGCGGGAAGCGACTTTGTTTTACATTATAATTTGAGTGGTAGAGCCACGCTGTAGACAGTAACGTCTATAGTACGAATGGGCCGGCTTGACCGGTTTGATACCACTGTCTCACAAAAAACCGACGTAAAGTGGCAGCTTGCTGTCGCGTTTCGTTCGGTGAGTGCGATTTCCGGTGGCCCATGTCCCTCCCCTTCCATTCCCTCCTTTTAGTTTGGCAACGCACCCATGATTCTTTTTGTACCTTGGGTGTCTATGGGCCGTGGAGATCACTTACCATCAGGTGACCCATCTGCTCGTTTTTCAATCTTTGCTATAAAAAATAATAATTATGTAGTGATATGTATTGTATTCAACTATAGTTTAAATATTTTATCATCATTATTATACGTCGAGCAACCAGTTAATTACACTATAAATTATTCATTTATTATACAACACGATTATCAAACACTAATTTCGCTTTATTTTAATAATGTAAATAAATAATTTATTTTAACATTGTTATTATTAATTTGCGTCCTTAGTCTAGTGACATCATAGGTCGTGAACCTGGAGGTCCTGGGTTCGATTCCCAGGTCGGGCAAAGCGATTTTTCTATTTTGATTTGATCCCGGGACTGGATCCCCCAGAGGGGGCGTTGACGTCATACAGACAGTCGGATATAAAAACGAAGCCGAACAATTTATGCAACACTTGAAAGAGTGTGTTGCGCCGATACCATAATAAGATATGATAAGGGCAGATAGAAAGAAATATTGTTCATTATACATTTATAGTGCAACTATTTAAGATATTGTTTGTTTATTTTATTTTATAATCATTAAAACACCATCATTCTACTGCAATCTCCAATGACTGCTTACAATAAGACGGATAACATGATTTTAAATACAGTATTTTTGTTGAATTAAAAGTTAATGTTATTGTCTATGCCTGTCTGTGTTACGGGGACGGCGATAGGCCATAATGATGATCATGATTGTCAACTTTTTCTCGCTAATGGGCCTTATTTATAAAAACAGTTTAGCTGAGCAAATGGCTAAGAATAGCCTATCTCTTTTATTTTCAAACGATGTGACACAAGGAAAAAAGTGACAGGATATTTTTAGCCATTTGCTCAGCTAAACTGTTTTTATAAGGTAGACCCTATGAGAATAGGCATGTATTTTAAAACAAATTATTTATTGACCATTTCGAATAATAGTGAAATCTACAACTACATCACTGCCTCGGTGGCGTGGTTGTAGTTCGGTACGACTTCCATCCTGAGGTGTCAGTTTCGATACTTGGGTCGGCAGTGATATTGAATTTTTCCATATCAGTCCGGAATCTGGAATTTGTATCCGATATGGCCGATCATAGGCCACTCGCCCCCTATTAGGGGGACATGTGAGTCGCCACATGTGAAACGGCCACGCCATACATTCTGCTATAATGTTTAAGATATTCTCTTAGAAAAAGTTAATATTTACAAGAAAATGTGTTGAAGCTTTTCTTGAATTCCTAGAATTTATTTCTTTTTTAACGTATCGAAACGTATGAAATTGTTTACAGAGAAAGAATTAAATGCATCCAAAGAGATGTTTGCGTTTGAAAAACAAATTCAATAAGAAACGCTTTTCCAATCCAAGATAGCGAATGAATCGCTTCGGTAACAAACTTTTCCAATATCTGCTTCATATTGTAAGGAGCTATCCGGAAGCCGATAAAAGAAAGCTGTCATAATAGTACTATTATAAATCGGAAAAATTCGACGATTCGATGTCTCTCATTAAATCATGGCACAACGGTTGAACAGCGGCCTGGCGCAGGAAATCCGATCTGTATGATGTTTATCAGAGATTAATTATAAAAAAGGTAAAGGTAAAGGTCGCAGGAAGTCGCTGGATGCAGGCCACTTCCAGCAGGTCAAACTGGAAATCTTTGGGGAAGGCCTATATCGAGCAGTGGACGTCCTATCGCTGATGATGATGACGATGATGATGAATTATAATTCGGAATAATTCAAATTCACGTAGGTTACGTTTTTTACCGGAAAAATCCTAATATTCTTATAATAAGTTATGCCTTAAATTCCTCTTAGTATGTGGATTACACAAAGACTATCTATTTACAAAAGAAGGTCCTCAATTCGTCTGTACATTTTTGTATGTATGTTACGCTATATCTCCGCCAAATGTGGACGGATTTTCAAAATTTTATTTGTGTTTGATAGAGATTGTTCCAAGGCTGGTTCCAAATTTGGTCACGATCGGATAAATTTTGAAGACGGTCCGTTAAGTTATTGCGGTGACATTATCCATGCCAAAGTTCAAGTTACATTTCTGTATTAATTAATTAATATGAAAATGTAAAAAATTAACACGATTTTATATATTCCCCAATATGTTCTAACGTAGTTACACAAGGCTCTAAAATCATTAAATAATTAATAAAGCTATAATTCTGGCGAACCAGTTAGTGTTTAACATTAATTAATCCAAACAATCTATCAAAATATTAATATTTCAACAACGTTCAATTCGATGAGTAAATAGTTTGTGAAATCAAAGATTGGTTTAGGCTGAATTACACAAGGACCTAGCAACTAGATAATGATATATTGTAACCAAATGGTTAATCTTTTTACAAGCTTAATAATTAATCCTCTTTGTAAATGGTCTTGATAGCTCAAAGGTCTTTGTAATAAATACGACTAAAATTGTCCGAGTGGCAAACTTTGTTCCCTCAGCCTAATTAACCAAAGCTGTTAGAAATGTTCTTTCACTCATTTTTAATTAGTAACTCAAACATTGTGCGAACATCGCAACATAACAATGTTACACGAGTGTTACACCACAACGGCATTGATGTGTAAACAACTGAATATTTCCGAGAACGTCCTGCCCTGTTTAATTACTTGATGTTGTAAGTGATAATTAATATCTATTAATACTATGTAACATAAGGTGCTTCTGTTCTGAGAGCTTTGAACCTTTTATACACTTATGACAGCCTCCGTGGCGCAGCGGGCGAGTAGCCGGCTGTGAAGCGAGAGGCCGCGGGATCGATTCCCGTACCAAGACAAATATTTGTATGGCCTACAGATATTTTATCGGGTCAGGATGTTGTGAGACCGAAAGTCTTTCGTAGTTCCTGATACCCACGACACAAGATTCGATCTTAGTGTGGGGTCAGGACTATGTATGTGACTGTTGGTGTTATTTATTCATTTAACTTGCAGCACTTAGATAACATAAGCTACATAAGCTCGCGCCTGTATCCCCCAAGGGGTAAGCAGAAGCGCGCTAACCAGAACACCCCCATTTCGCCGAGTTCAGTTTCGTCCAAGACGTGATAAGGCGCGAGGCTATCGCCATATCGGACACTTTCAGATTCCGGTCCGATATTGAAAAATACAATATCACTTTGCCCGACCTGGGGATCGAACCCGAGACGTTAGGACGATAGTCCTAGATACCACGCACCCAATATCACTTTGCCACCGAGGCAGTCGCACTTAGATACATTTTGATTTATCTTAATTCTTGATTTAAATATACAAATGAGGTTTAATTAAATCGTGTTTAGGACTAACAATAAATTAGGAATAATGCTGCAAGTCACCTATTCTGTAAAGTCTGGAAATGTAATGGTAAGTTGTCACTACCTCCGGTGGCCCATTCCCCCCCCGTCTCTTTCCCAATCCCTTTTCCCTCCCCTTCCATTTCCTCCTTTTAGGTTGGCAACGCACCCATGATTCTTATTGTGTCTTGGGTGTCTATGGGCAGGTCACCCATCAGGTGACCCATCTGTTCGTTTGCCAGTCTGTCAGTCGGTCGAGCCGGCCCGTTCGTGCTGTAGACGTAATTGTCTACAGCGTGGCTCTACCACTCAAACTTTTTTAACTATCTTTCTTTTTTGAGTCTTTCTTTAATGCGCTGAAGTCACTTCGCCAGGCCTTGAGCATGCTCACATTTTAAAATAAATATCATAATTAAATGTTTAAGTTATTATAATAATTAATAACAAAAGTTTGAGACCTGTATCTTGGTGCGCACATTACTAAATTCTGTATAGAGTTGTTCTTAAAATGGAGAAAATAATTAATATATTGAGTGTAATTTAATTAATTCTAAGAACCATTTGATAGACTGATTTATGAACTCTAAGTTTAAATGGAATAAATAAGCTTATACGCGTCCTTATCTCTTTATTTATTTATATTGTAAATTGCATTTTATACCTTAGAGTAATAACGTATAGAGATATAGTCTCATACAAAATTCCTTCGGAAATTGAAGCCGATAACGATTCAATGTGTGCATCGTCGGCGCGTAACTACTTGAGCCGACACACACATACGCACGTAAATAGTGTTGCAAGTAAAAGACATTTTACCAACAAAATAGGGAAATCGAAAGTGTTCTAATAATGATACACTTCTTTTATTCTGAACTTAAAAAACATTTGTATAGTTTTGAACCGACTTTAAAATAAAAAGGTTCTGAATTTTTCTGTATAAACATAACTTTTTTTATCAATTGTTCGATAGAGTTCTTCGTAATGTTCGCGTTCGCGTTGTATGTGTATGCTTGTGTATGTATAAATATTATGATTATGAATTTATTTATGTATATTATATGATATATTCTTTTATAGCTATATATCGCAATGATATTTAATATTATATGTAACATTATATTTAATACTTTTTTTTTTCTTTTTATATATTATCATGCGATCAGTCACGAAGACTATAAGCAGATGCGGTGCAGTAGAATTTAACACTACCCTCATTTTTATTTTCTTCATATACACCCGCCTTGTCTTTTCTCTGCACCACCCAAAGGTTGACTGGTAGCGAATGCCGCTGGCATTAAGTTCGTCTGAACATATTTGTGTATAATGTGTTTGAAATAAAAAGGAGACGGAAACACTTCCATACAATCTTGGGCCTAGATTGTAAAAGGATGAAAGTAGTGTCAATTAATAGATAGTATATTATGAGATCATTACTGAACATTTGGCGACTTTTTGTAATCTGAGAACATAGTTATGAGCCTCACTTTGACTTAAATAAAAGTGAGGTTATGGAACAAACTATACGCAAACAACTGATGTTTATAAGTAGAAATCTTACGTATTGATATGTTTTAATGTAGATAACATACGCTCACGCCTATATCTCCGAAGGGATGGCAGAAACTCGAACACCCACATTCGATAACTAAATGTTGATCACAAAGACGATTATTCTCAGGAACATAATATTTCTACAGACTGAGCAACATTGTTCTATTTAAAAGATGGAAAACACCCAAAACGCACACGCACGAAACAATACGAAAACGAAGCAAATGAAAACGATTTTTTTACAGGGAACCAGCTAAGGTCTGAATGCATGCCGCCAAGCTATTCAGTTACTGTTTTTTTTTTCAGAACTATTTATTGTTAGTTTTTATGTTTACAATTATTTTTACTTGAATTAATCATCCGGGTCTAACATTATATATACATACATACATACATATATACATATATATATTTTAACTCATTCATCTTAATCGGTAAAGTAATCGATTCTATTTTAATAATGTCCTTTACTTATTTTTCAGATATCTCATTTTCTAGATTGTGAATTGGGCAGATTTTTTTATATTTTGAAATAAAAAAAATGTCAAATTTTTGGGCCATATCTCAACTCATTACATTTTGGCCCAAAGATCCCCGTCTCCTTTTGGTTTTTATTTGTTCGTTAAAAAAGATTAAAAAACAGAAAATCCTTTAGGTTTAATCATACCTATTTACATAAAAATCGGTACAGTGATATAACCATGAAAACGCAAAAAACACACTTTCCGATTAGAGTACGCATAAAAGTTGAAAATTATTTTCTTTAACCCTTACATCACCAATTACTATCATCATAATCCCCATTTTGATATCAAACATAAGCTAAGCTGTGTTATTTGATTTTGTTCATTATTTATGTTAATAGCAAATTGTCAGGATAGGCAGTGTAGCTTTGTCTATACGAAGTGCACGCCACTGCACAAACAGAGTTATCGCAGAGTTAATTAGTTTAATATGAATATAGATTTGCATTTTAACTAGAACATCATTTGTTTGCGTATAGTTTATTCCATAACCTCACTTTTATTTAAGTCAAAGTTTTAGTAATGATCTCATAATATACTATATCTATTAATTGACACTACTTTCATCCTTTTACAATCTAGGCCCAAGATTGTATGGAAGCATTTCCCTCTCATTTCATTATCCCTAATAGTATTTAAAAAATGGGTAAATTGGTTGGCATTATTGGCAACATTCATAATGATTCATAACGTAAATGGCGTCTGTAATTTTTACAATTTTATTTGTAGTTTTGATGAATGTTTTACTTAATATTAAAACATGTCAGCAATTAATTACTTGTGAAATGTTATCTTTATATTTCCTTGGTGCTTGTTCATTGTATTGTGACATCCTTTGATAGCGCAGTTCGTCATAATATAATTAAATTTGTGGGAGCTCTTCATACTAAGACTTGACATAGGACACTGACACGCCGTGCGGCGTTGGGTACCTAAACCGGCTCACCCAGAACGCCTTCACGCCGTGGCCCTGTACTGCGGTTCTATGTATGATATTTCTATGTTTTATACTCACTGTGATTAATTTTCAAAGTTAAATGAAGTAGGCTATATTTTGCATCGTATACAACATACATACATAAGCTCACGCCTGTATCCCTCACGGGTAGGCAGAGGTGCACCAGCGAACTAGAATACCCACATTTTGCTGAGCTTGTATACATATGTATTCGCTATATATGTCTTTGGTGATGGGCTGTCGACCGGGAGGTCCTGGGTTCAATTCCCAAGTCGAGCAAAGCAATGTTTGCCCGGGAGTAGGTCCACCAGAGGGGGTTGACGTTAGGCAGGCAGCCGGTCGTGATAACTAAACCAAATCCTTTCTGCAACTTGCTTGAAAAAGTGTGTTATAATGACTCCACATTAAGCTGTGATAAGGGCAGGTAGAAAGATAATCACAAGTTAAACCCGTCGGAGGCGGAACATTTATAATATGTTGCATAAGCGTATGGGCCACCGGAGGCCGAGCCGCCCGAGTCGGTCGAAAAGATTAGTGATATTATATTGTTAAACTGGCTCGGTGGCGTGGTAATGTATTTCGGTACGACTTATCCTCCTGAGCTCCCGGGTTCGATCTTTGGGTCGGGCAAAGAGATATTGGATTTTTCCATATCAGCCCGGAGTCTGGAATTGGTGCCCGATATGGCGATAGGCTCGCCCCCTATCACAACTGGGACGGATCTAAGCTCGGCGAAATGTGGGTGTTCTAGTCCGCTAGGTCACCTCTGCCTACCGCTTTGGGGATACGGGCGTGAGCTTATGTATGTATGAATGTATATTGTTAAACCAAATCCTACCTAAAGGTAGCTGTGTTTAACTTATTGCGCGTTGTATACCTCTATATGAGTAATTGCTAGAAAAGTCATTGTACCGTGTAATTTAACCGTTCATGAATTACACAACGTTGTCAATTGCCATGTAATATGTTATTGTAATTGATTTGGACATGCTAGGTATCATTATCTTTTACCACAATGTTCGGGGGATAGGGCTTGTTATTTATGTAGTTTTTAGGGTACCGTACTTCAAAAGGAAAAACGGAACCCTTATAGGATCTCTTTGTTGTCTGTCTGGCTGTCTGTCACGAAACTTTTTCTCAGGAACGTGTGGAGGTATCAATCTGAAATTCATATCAAATACTCAGGTCTACTGTCCCTTGGATCTATGAAAAAATCAAACTTCGAAGCCAACGCAATCAAAAGATACAGCCGTTTCTGCCGCAAATTTTCGACGCTCACAAGGCAATCAAAACCTAGAGGGTACTTCCCGTGAACTCAGAATTTTGAGGTACGAATCAATCTTATAGCACACATAAAGGAAAAATTGCGAAATTCATGGTATACCTACAGGTTTGTACGGAACCTTCAGTACGCAAGTCCGACTCGCACTTGGACGGTTTGTTTAATTATCCCTCCAAACCTAGTAATATTTCCGTCCCACTGCTGGGCACGGGTCTTCTCTACTTATAAGAGGGGCTAGATGCTAGTCCACTGATGCGGGTTTGTCGATTTTTATAATTTTCATTCTTTTTCAAACAATGTAACGCAAGGGAAAAGTGACAATCTGTTGTTAAAGATAAGATAAGCAAAGACTTTTTTTAAAGCCAATAATATTTCAAATATTTACCGCCGAATACTCAATCACTTAAAATCGCCTTATCTGTCAAAATTGTACGGCGAAAAACAATGATAGAAGTCGCTAAAGTTGAGTAGCGTTCCAGTATCGGGCGTTAAGAAGTTATAATAGCTCTTCTAAAAGTCAGCACACAAACCATATCTTCCAATTAACACGTAAACTTTACACAAAAGAAGTATATTCTCAATAGAAAACTGTTCAACACAAACCCTCTACATCGTTATCAGTTGATTTTTAAGTTTTAGTTGTGTTACGTTGTTATTAATCGAAGTGGCGTGGTGATTTATCACGTCAACAGAATTTTCAATATCGGCGTAACTACTTCCCGATACTAAGATAGATTCGCTGCCATCTCGTTTAGTATGGGAATCGATCATGTCGAAATATACTGAGACGGTATCCACTCCATGAAAGCTGGCTATTATACGCATTAATAGAAATATAGTAAAGGAAAATGTAGTTCTATTAGTGTTGTGACAAGGTGATAAAAATATTTAAATAATTTATTAAACACATAAGCTCACTGAAATAAAACTATTTTTACGGATTCTGTCACGATTTGGTTTTAATTTTTATGCCCAACGTTTCGAAAGCTTTGCAGCCTCCGTGGTCACGGGTCGGACCCGTTATGTTACACGGATCTTATTCATTGAAATAGTTTTATGTCAATGAATAACATTCGCGTAAACCTAAGAAATCATTACATAAACTCACGCTTGTTCACCCGAAGGTGTAAGCGAACTAGATAACTAGAATACCCACATATCGCCGAGCTAATTAACGCCTCAGATGTGATAGTCGAGCCTAGCGCCTTATCGGGCATTAGTCTCTAAGATTATACATACATATATACATAGACTCACGCCTTTTTTCATAGGGGTAAAAACACATGAATCAGTGATAAATCAAATCTTTTGTTAGTCTAATTACAAGGTGAAAACAAATCTTGGCGATGCAAGGCAACGTTAGGATTTAAGAAACCTTTACACCGGATTGGGAAAATAAATTAGCTAGTCTCCTTCATTGTATTCTAAATAAAAAATAATATTGCAATTTACGACTTTTGAAATAAATGTTCGACACAAATCATTATTATTTACCACAAAATGTTTCGTAAGTTTTATCACCGTGTTATAATTATTTTTTGAAAGCGTAAATTATATATTTTGTAACAAATATTTATAGTGTTTATTTTTGTTGCATAACTCAACACTAACGTTTGTCTTATGGCTCTTAGGCTGAGATCTATAGAGCGAACTTCGACTAAGTCTAAGTCAAAGTAAAGAACTCAGTGAGGATTTTGACTTAGTCCGAGTAATTTCTTACAAGAAAATGTTTGCTGTCTATCTGTCAGTATGTTTTTCTTGTAAAAAATTACTCGGACTAACTCAAAGTTCGATTAAACTATTCCAAATCCTCACTGAGTTAGTTACTTTGACTTATACTTAGTCGAAGTTTGCTCTATAGATCTCAGCCTTAATGTTGCGTAGACAAATTGTAAAAAAGGAGCCTTTGTCACTTCGCCATGTCCGTCTGTCCATCCTTGTGTTAGTTATTTTACTCGGAAACTATTCGTATTACATAGATATGGTTGCTAGGTATTTTACATACATCTATAATGTTATAATATCTTGTAATTTTACTTTCGCGGTAATTGATCAATCACATACAAAGTCTATTCCATAAACATTTTATTTTACTTTTACGGAGACGAAAATATATTATATGTATATCTATATAAAATATGCTCATACAGACTATGAGATTGTTTAGTTTATTACCTTTTTTATAGCAGAGACTGGCAATCGAGAAGGTGGGTCACCTGATGGTAAGTAATCTCCACCGCTAATAGAAAACTATGAGATGACACAAAAAGAATCATGGGTGCGTTGCCAACTTAAAGGGTTGGGAATACGGATTAGGAAAGGGACGGGGGGAATTGGACCGGACCGGAAATCAAACTCCCGATTGAAACACAACTGCCACTTTACGTCGGTTTTCTGTGAGAGAGTGGTATCAAACCGGACGAGCCTATTCGACACATATAATATGCATTCATTTTTTAAAGTTTTTAGAATCTTATCCTAATGACATAATCCTATATATTCTATGTATCTAACTATAATTATATTATTTCGCTTTAGAAAAATATTTGTCCAGACTTATTATACGTCTATAGTTATTTAAATGAAGTAACGAACATAAAAACAACTCAAAATTCATTGCATATACCAATAATTACGTCAATTTTTTAACCACGCGTCGGTATCTTGCAATATTTCGCGTGTCTTGATCATAGTTATGCAAATTAGTGCCGTAACGTCGGGAAGCAGTGCTTTGTCTCGTTTGAAGCAAAAAACAAAGTGTAGCACAGACGACTTTTACGTAAACAGCTGCTGGAAATGCACCCAGGTCTAGCAGACTTCGCAATATTGTGCAGTCTTTATTTGTAGTATAATAAAAATTCTCGTCAGAAAAACCTTTTGACGTCTTTTTTATTTTCACTTTTTTAAAATGGTTCTTTGAATTATTGTAGCTCGAGGAACATAATATTATAATGAGCATAAATATACTTTCAGTTTAAAATGGTGTAGAGTTCAAGTTTTATTCATACATATAAAACATTGTCGTTTTCTTGGTGGTGGTAGTATGTGTCTGACCATCCGTCGTCGCCCCAAACATCTTTTGGCAGACCCTAATGATCCCATCACAGTTGCTGTCGAAGTAGCACTTTCCCTTATACCAAATACCAATAATTGTAATATTAACACCAGACCATCGGACCCGCCCGAGAATCCGAAGATCTCCCACAGCAGATCCTCGGCATACTAGTACCTAGAGCCGATCTCTAATTTGATTCTGGTCCCTAGCGATAGTTCAATATGAGGTCTGAGTCTTCGAAAAGGCGCCTCTGTATTCAATCGCATTCAAATGAATATATTTCTGGCTAGAGCGCCATATGCGCCAGCTATAAATTTTGGTGAAGCTGTAAAAGCAATATTGCTAACAGCACAAGTCCATTTGAAAACAGTTCAGATTGGGCAACGCGGTTTTGCTAACACGGTTTTCCGGGACTGGATTTCTCAGAGGAAAATGACGTCAGGCATGTCAGGCAGGCAGCCCCTCTTAAAAACGTTTCGTTCTGCAATATGCTTGTAAAAGTGTGTTGCACCGACCATTGGAGTACTATATAACTTTTGTTAACTTTTGCACGCTGTTTCATCTGCGTAGATATCTCTTCTGTCTTCTGTCACATTACCGGGATAAAAGTTACCCATCGTATCAATATTCCATTGCTGCCTGAAAGGTACAGTCTAACTAATACGTATGGATAATATTAATAGTGACTATACAGGTGTCCAGAAAATAGTGTCATGTAGATTTTTCATAGCTTTCGAGTGATGATTTTTTTTCTGAATTTCTGAATATGTTCGACTTGAGTGACAGAGATAGCAATAAATCGGTCTCTAGAGCCGCGGACACGAACCCAGCGGGCGGCGGCAGCGTAGGGAGCGGCGCGTTTCAATGCATAGATTTAAATGGAACTGTCTGAACTATATGTCTGTCATAGCTATACATTTATTTTTCCACTGTGTTGAGAGACGTTTAGGTATAGTATAACAAGACAAAACGGACTGAGACATGTATCATCATCATCATCATCATCATCAGCCATAGGACGTCCACTGCTGAACATAGGCAGCCCCCAAAGATTGATATGGATGATGAGAGATGTATATTGTTATGTATTATATTATTATCTAATTGCATAATACATAAAATCGCTGGTATGACCTTAAAAACGAGGTACAAATGTATTTTTAGCGAAATAAATCAATTTTAATTTGAGTGACATTTTGAAATGCATGCAGAACATGACATTTTGTCTCTGCTGTGCATCATAATTATTATCACTAAATTATATTTTCTGTTTATTTTTGGCAAATTTGACTATCAAATGAAGTTTGCTAAGACTTTACAGTAAACAAAACTATTTTAATTTGGAAGTTAGTGTTATGATGACCTCGGGGTGTCAAGATTATCCGTGAAATTGTTACATTTTGAATGCATTCCAGTAAAAATATATGTGTAGCGTCTTTAATAAATAAATGTCATGGCTCGTGATTTTAATGACATATTATTTTGGTGATCTGTTGATTTGTTCTTGGATTACGTGTTAAGTATTTGCTTGTGGCTTTTGTTGTCTTCTGATATCTTTCTTTCCTTTTGCCTGCCCTTATCCCACCTTAATGTGGGATCGGCGCAGCACACTTTTTCAAGCATGTTACAGAAAGTATTTGGCAAAGTTTTTACGACCGGCTGCCTGCCTGCCGTCAAATCCTACTGATAAATCCAGTCCCGGGCAAATTAAATTAGCAAATTCGCTTTGCCCGACATGGCAATCGAACCCAAGAACTCCCGGTCAACAGTCCATATATGTTGCCACTAGACCAACGAGGCGACTTCTTCTGATATCTTTTTTAATAAATTTCCACGCAAAGGCATTCGCGGTCAAAAGCTAGATACATATAAAACGAATCATGATCTTATTATAGCGAACATGAACTTTAAAAGGTAAAATTATTCATTCGTTAAATATTTTAACTACGTAGATCTAGTCGTTTAATAATAGCAAAAACTTCCCGTGAAGTAGAGTCAGTAATTTGTTACGTCGCATTTTTTGTCAACACTTTTAATGCCGTATTAAATTACTGTTCAACCGGTCAATAGTCGAAATAATTAGAGGCCATGGTACACCCTAGTTATAAAGGCAATGTAATATATCCACAAATTGATCAAGGTTTGACATAAACCCAGATAAGTATTTTCCGCAAAGACACATCGATGCTCTTTCTTTCTTTCTACCTGCTCTTATCACGCTTATACTTATTATACCTTAATGTGGGGTCGACGCAACACACTTTTTCAAACATCTTGCACAAAGGATTTGGCTAAGTTTTTACAACCGGCTGCCTGCCTGACGTCAACCCCCTCTGAGGAATCCAGTCCTGGGTAAATTAAATAAGAAAATTCACTTTGCCCCACCTGGGAATTGATCCCACTAATCGAACCTTAGTTATAGATACACTGTAGTGTAATCACGAATTGATCAAGGTTTGACATAAACCCAGATATTTTCCGCAAAGACACATCGATGTTCACTCATACGAAAATATCTGCGAGGAACGACAATGACATTTTTACTACGATTGAATATAGATATACCGATTGTTCCAGATAGTTGGTATCAATAGAAATTCCAAATTCAAATCATTTAGCCCCTTACTTATAAAAATTTTGCTTATCTTTATACCATAGGTTGTCCCTTTCATTTTTAAACAATGTAACGCAAGGAAAAAAGTGACAGGTTATTCTTAACCATTTGCTCAGCTAAAATGCTGTTTAAAGTAAGGCCCTAAATATCTACATACAAAGAGGACGATTTAAAGCGTAATGGTAAAGTTAAAAACTAAAAATGGAACTTTTTTTTGTTTTTATCGAGTTTTGGCGGGAATTCTGACGGTGCGGGTGGTCGCTTGTTTTAATGATTTCATATTTTAGTCTAAAGTTGTGTTTGTGGTTTAAATGTGATTTGTATCTAAGTAATAACCATCAACGAAGATGGACAGAGTATGTGGAAGCTTTGAAATAATTGATTTTGGATACTTTTTGTCGGGTGGATGGGGCGACCATGTTCGATTCCTCCGCTGCGAGAAAATCGTCTAAAAAACTGGAAGGGATTGACGCCAAAACTCTAGCAGGGCCTTGAAATCGAACACATCCGACTTCATTGCACTTGCGAAAACTTAGATATAGGAAAACAATTTCCCTAACTTGACATTGGCATAATGTATTTCAATTGCCATAAAAAAAAAAACAATTATTCTGCATGAGGATTTTAAAATCGGAATTCGACCATATTATTCGTCGCATTTGCATAACAACGGCTTTGTTCTGTTTGCTAAAAACTAATTGATAACTCCATAGGTGGTTTGCAAATGTATTGCAGGCTGCGACTGACTCGATGGATTCGATATTTTTATTCTTTCTTTATGTGTTGTTATTGATACCAACTTTTTGCAAAAGCCTGTATGTGTACATACTAATTCAACTTGATCTGTTCCAAATTCCAATTACATATGATGCCTCATGTTCATCATTACCTATGTTAAGTGTGTTTTCATTGTGAAATATTGCTTGCTATAACGGTGAAGAAAAACATCGTGAGGAAACCTGCATACACGAGAATTTCACACAAGAAATTCAAAGGTATGTGAAGTCTACCAACCCGCATTAGGCCAGCGTGGTAGACCAAGGCCTGACCCCTCTCATTAGTAAAGGAGACCCGTGCCCAGCAGTAATATTACAGGGCTAATATTATTATTATTATGATGCATCATTCATATATCAGTCAAAAAATAATTTATAAGTGTTATAGGAAAACATTACTCTTCTTCGAGGTACCTACTCGGGTACAAATGTATACAAAATAAGTGAATCTTCACTATCACTACATAGTATAAACAAAGTCGCATCTCGCTGTTTGTCTGTCCCTATCTATGCTTAGATTTTTATAACTACGCAACGGATTTTGTTCAGTTTTTTTAATAGAGTGATTCAAGAGGAAGGTTTATATGTATAATAAATGCATAAATTCATCCCCTATGTTTGTCAAGACCCTCACGCGGGCGTAGCCGCGGGCAAAAGCTAGTTATTTATATTTCATATTTCTAAAGCAATTACTATAAAATCGAAATTCTCGCCATTTTTATTTTGATGCGTAATAAGAAATATTATTATTTGTGTGATTTAGTGCTTATTGATGCTCAATGCTCATAAATATTATAATTGAAATGCATTGCGTCTTGCTTTGATGGTATGGTATTGGCTTAGAAAATTGTTATGTCATTCATGCTTATAATTCATAAAAGCGCGTCTCCTGCACTTGTTTTTTCGCAAAAAAAAACCACAAATCAGCTACAGAAAGAAAAACATTTTATTGAGTAGGTGTATTTGTCTCCTGCTCATGGAACAATGGACCGTAGACAAAAAATGTACAAAATTCCAGTTTTGTGTAGGTGTTTTATGGAATGTTCTAGTGCCTTTAGGCGTGAAAGCGTAAAAATAAACTCATATTATGTTAATAACACCTAACAGTCACACACATAGTTCTAACCTCACACTAAGATATGAGTCTTATGTCGTGTATAGCAAGAATTTCCTGACAGAAACTACGATTAGCTATTGGTTTTGCAACATTTGTTTGTGGAATCGAACCCACGGCCTTTTGTTTCACAGCCGGTACTCGCCCACTGCGCCACGGAGGCTGACAAGATGGCGTTTATAATATTAAAAGACCTGAAAAGTAAACTTATACCTATTTTTGACTAAACGTCATTTCAAATTAATTAAAATGATTTAGATTGAGTAACTTTGTTCCGAGTTGTTGGACATAACAGTGGTTTTTATTGGTGCCGTTCAGTGAGCGGTGGCGACCTTTATCGGTCACGTTTACACTTCATAATTAGACACGCGCTAACCACCGGCACCGCTGACCGCATTCAATAACAATTAACAATGACAGTTCTTCCGATCAAAACCAGAGTTAGGACACTTTGGTTACTGGCTCCGTAAAATCCGTTTAAACTATAATAATTATGCATCGAATTGAATCATTGTCGATAATTTAGGTATAACTAGACTGTTAATGTAAACGACCGCGATGCCATTGGCAACCGAGTTAGTGAATTAAAGATTTTTTTCTAAATTTTTATTGAATACATCTCGCCTCTCCTTTACTTCACACCTCAGGGAGTGGTATGGAACGTATTGAGAAAACAAAAATTGCAAATGTCGTGTCTTTATATTATTCATTGGTATTAAATCGTCGATGTGGTTCGTCCTCTATCAGGAATCAGATCTGGACGGAAATTAGCTCAGTGAAAAGATGTTCTAGTTTGATAGGTCGACTCTGCCTACACCTTTAGAGATGCAAGCTTGTGCCTATATATTACATAATAAAGCATTGAATATAACTTAATGTTGTACATAGTTATGTAGGCTTTTCGCGTTATATTTTTAGAATAAAAGTAGCCTATGACACTCCAATACATAAAGTATCATAATCATCATCATGAGCTCCATCCATGGCCGAACAAAGACTATTGCCTATACGAAAAATCATGTTGATATATTGTTCCATTTATGTGAAAGGACAAAAGAGGAAACACGCTTTCGATTTCGTAATAGTACCATGGGTATAAAAGGCTGAGATTTATACAACGAACTTCGACTAAGTCTAAGTCAAAGAAACGAACTCAGTGAAGATTTGGAATTTGTAAATCGAACATCGACTCAGTAAAAGCCATTTTTTACAAGAAAAACAGACTGACAGACAGACTAAGCAAAGATTTTCTTGTAAAAAGTGACTCGGACTAAGTCAAAATTAGATTTAAAAATTCCAAATCGTTTCGAGTTCGTTTCTTTGACTCAGACTTAGTCGAAGTTCTCTCTATAGATCTCAGCCTATAGCATCAAGTCTTATATCTAACACAAAAGTAAATTCATGAGATCGAAGTAACAAGTGTCGTAACTTGATATTTTTATTTTGCATGTAAGTAAGATGTTATCCCCTTTTATCCCTCAAAGTATAATGAAATGAAAATAACTTTCAGATGTTTGCCATTGAGACCAGGCCATTGACCCGCTGTCCTATTTCTACTTATTTATTACATATTTATGAGAAACTTCACCCCTGATTGGAGATCAAACGACTTCCTTATTTTTCTGGCAACTGACGCTGACGATTCGTTGACAAATGAATACAGACTGTTCAAGGTGATATTGGAACCTACTTCGAGGAAACGATAAATCAAGGATGAATCAGAATTTATCTTTGATACCTTTACCTTTTCCTAGAAATAGTAATTTGAATAATAATATGGCTTTGTAAAGGTGTCCTACAAGGTGGACCAACGACCCTGATAAAGTCGCTGGATGCAGGCCGCTTTCAAAAGGTCGATCTGGAAATCTTTGGGGGAGGCCTATGTTCAGCAGTGGACGTCTTATAGCTGGTGATGATAATGATGGTTTTGTAAATAATGGTGGTAATAACTAAGCTTGTAAATATCGCGACACTGTATTATGTGTAATATTATCGATTTATTTCGTTTATAAATAAACTAGCTTTTGGCCGCGACTGCGCCCGCGTGAGAGTCTTGATAAACATTCACCCCCATTACATCCCTTTACGGGATGAATTTATGCATGTATTATACATATAAATCTTCTTATTGAATCACTCTATATATAAAAAAAAACGCATCAAAATCCGTTGCGTAGTTTTAAAGATCTAAGCATACAGACAGACAGCGAGAAGCGACTTTGTTTTATACTATGTAGTGATAATAAATAGCGTTCAATTGTTCGTTACTTTTAAGACTTCTAGATCTTTTACATCTCATTCCCCACCCTAATCTTAAGTCTCTTTTTTATATATGTAGCCCAAGCAGGACATTTTTTGATAATCGAATTCGTATCGAGTTCGTCTATGCCATTAGTATGAATTATTAACCAAACGTCATCTATACCCCTAGTACGAGTTTATGTTGACAGTTCTCGATTCTCGAAATGGAGGATAGTTTGCGTTTTGTCCATATATTTGCCTAGCAGCGCCACTTTGCGGAAACTACAATGTACTAAAAAATGTATAGAGATACTGTAAACTATCGTTGATTTCGAGAATCGAGCAAAACTCGTAAGTACTAAGGGTACATCAGATCTATTCTCTAAGTTTTCATTTGTAAAATAACGTTACGGCATCGTTGCGGCAACGACGTTTTCATTTTTGTATTCAACAAGGTACAAAGCGCACGTACTAGTGCTATGCGTGATGACGGCGCTTATGCGAACTAGCTCTCTCGAGCGAGGCGTTTGACATAAATGTATGGAAAATGGTATTCTTTAAGAGCCAACAACGTTGAACGCTCCGTCGATCTCAACGATGTGCGCTGCGGGAGCTCGTCGTCGATCGCAACGTTGCAGCGTTTCTTAGAGAATCGACCTGCAGAGCGCAGTGAGTTCGACGAATACGACTGTCAAAAATATTCCTGCTTAGGCCGCTGATCTACGAATGGTGGTATCAATCCTCAGGGATTTTATTTCTGCAATTTGCTTATTTTATGTAACTTTTTTATGGTTCCAAAACAAAGGGTTTGCTAAAATCCACTCTCACAAAACTGTGTGTAAGGTGAAATAAAAAGTTTGTTGACACTTGGATTACCAAATGGCGTTTTTATTTCATTCAAGATTTTGCGGTTTGAGGTTTATATCTAAATAAGAGTCTCTTGAGACGAGGACGTGTAAATACGCCTAAGTGCTTTGTATTAGGTCATTATTAGCTGTTAAATTTAAACAGATTTTTTCCTACTTGGTTCGGTGAAAATTCATTGTCATACTTATTTTTGTACTTAGCGTATTGCGTATTTCTAACCGTATATTGTTTTTGTAGATACGATTCCAGTTTTTGTTAAGGCTCCGCCCGCATAAAAAGTTTTGAGACAAGGTTGCTTATGTTTTAACCCACGGTCTATGTGATTTTAACACCAGAATTTTTAAATTTTTAAGGCATTTTTACTTTTGACATCCAAATTAATAAACATGCGACTCGACGAAACCTCATAAACTTCAAAAACAGTCTGCAACTAAAACATTGTAACATATTAAATTTAACAAAGTTAGTAGGTACAGTAAACATAATTAAATAGCTCAGTAGGCACTGAACTTTTGCTGGCATGAATGTTGGCGCAAAGCCTTGATACCGAATGTATCACTGAAATGAAAAAAGTTATTTCATGATAATTTGTGAACGTCGTAGTATATTTAATGATTCATTAGGTTTACGCGAATGTTATTCATTGAAATAAAACTAGTTTTACGGATTCTATCGCGATTTCGTAGTATACTATTTACAATATAATATTTTATAATAATAATTCCATAATATGTTTCACAAAGCGCCGAGAAAAAGTTATTTCTCATGTGCTCCGATTATACGCGTGTTGAAATTGTTTTCATCGATTACAAGATGTTTTGTCATCACCTGCATGTGCACGGAAAGCATTATTTATTTTTCACATGAAAGGAGATGAGATTATGTAATGTCAATTTATGATATCGAAAAATACTCGCCACGCGTCTGGTTTTAATTAAACGTTACGTATTCTCGTAATATCATTTGTAATTATATTATTATGTTATCCTTATGTATGTGTTGGCTTTTCCTTGCGCCTCTGTCTGTGGTTAAATTCTTTCTATGTAGTCATGTCTTAATTCAGTTCCTGGCCCAAATTTCATCCAAATCTGCACCCTGACTTTTGACACTCGATTCAATTTTGACTACGATTCGGTTTCATTTATTGACTAAAATTCCAACGAAATCGAATTAAAAAGTGCGCTAATATCGCATTAGATTCTAGAACTTGCTATTTGGTAATTTTTAACGTGACAGTGTACTTTTTACCTCGGTTTCGGTGGAATTTTAAGTTAATCAATGGAACCGAATCGTAGTCACAATCGAATTTAGTGTCAAAAGTAACCCTACTGCGGGTTTAGACAAGTGGCTTGTGCGCTAGTCGAATAGAATAAATGTATGGGAATGCCATAAGAGAACGCCGCGTATATAGCGTAATACACATGTAATTTCACAAAACAGACGCATAGAGTAGTGTATCGTATAATATCACTAATATTTTAAAGGCTAACCTATCTCATTAGTAGAGGAGGTAATATTACAGACCTAATATTGTTATATTATTAAAAACAGAGAAATAAAATAACTCCAAAGCTCCCCGCACTAGCCGCACCTACGTATATATATCGCGGGAGACCAGATTACCGAATAATCATACTTGCATAATATTTATGATTTTAGTATAGATACCCAATATAAATTTGGTGGTTCAGTTGTGTTGCATTAATATTTAGTGCATTCAATTAGCTTGTATCTTTCTTGCATAATGTCTCTAAACGAGATCGATTATTAAAAAGTGAACGCACAAGTTATTAAAAATGAATACATAAACAAATTGATTACTTTTAACAGTGTACGTAAATGTTAAATACTGTTCTTGCGTTAAAGCAAATGCTGTTTTAAGTATTGCAGCTATTGAGATGACAAAATGGAAATTTTGATAGGTTTACGTATTCAGACTTTTTGCTGTTATTTAATTAAAGCCTTTAGTCTTTTTTTCTGTTGACAAAGCGATTTAATGAAATTCGCTCGACGAATTTGTTGCGGGTCAAGGATATAGTATGGTTAGATAAAAAGCCTTTCTGATTCGTCTGAAATACTTTTTTATTGCATTTAAAGTTTAAGAGTAATAAAATTATATGACACTTTTCTTTATAATATTCCATAGGGGGAAACTTTTCTTTTAGAGGCGGTTATAACATATATAAAATACACGATATATTTATACTTGTCGCCTCTTTGATCTAGTAGCAGCATATATAGGCTGTGGACCGGGAGGTCGTGGGTTCGATTCCCAGGTCAGGAATACCGCATTTTCTAATTTAATTTGCCCGGGATTTCTTTGAGGGACAGAGAGGGTTGACAACCGGTTGTAAAAACGAATCCAAATCTATTCTACAACATGCTTGAAATAGTGTGTTGCGCCGACCCCGTATTAAGGTGGGATAAGGGCAGGTAGACAGAAAAGAATTACGGATATTGTCAAAGAGTTGTCAACTATTAATTTGGTAAAAAAGACAACACGTCTTGGATTGGGAAACAAAGTTGTTATTACAACCAACTAGTGAAAATAAAATATGACCACCTAGCCATTATAAAGCTATTACAAATAAACCTTGATCTCGATATTACCGTGTTAAAATTGGGAGTAAATGACATAGTTATGATTGTGCATCAAACAGTGATCAACGCAGCTTGATGGATTGTTATAAATATGGTCGTTAATTATAGAGAGTGTTACATCACATCCAATTATCTATTATGTAACTAAAATCCGATACAAATCGTTCCTATCGAATAATAAATAATATCTATTAGAATTTCTAAGTATAAAGTTACAGTCCTGATTGATTCAATAACGCCTAGAGCAATGATTAGGAATTAGAAAGCTTAAAGACATCACATTCTTAATGTTTAAGGTTTAAAGATAATATTCCGAGGTACACGTCTATAATATACAGTTATTTAAGAACTAAGACTGCCTCGGTGGCGTAGTGGTACTTCGGTACGACTACTATCCTGAGGTCTTGGGTTCGATCCCCGGGTCGGGCAAATTGATATTGGATTTTTCCATATCAGCCCGGAGTCTGGAATTTGTGCCCGATATGGCGATAGGCTGCACGATATGGCGATCACATCTGGCGACAGGCTGATCACAGCGGAACTAAGCTCGGCGAATTGTGGGTGTTCTAGTTCGCTAGAGTACCTCTGCCTACCTCTTCGGGGATACAGGCGTGAGCTTATGTTATGTGTTATGTTGACTTAATATTTGAGTTATTCATAATCACAAGTTAAAAACTTAACAGTCAGACTTCAAATCCGATCGTGACCAAATTTATATGGGACCACTCTTGAAATAAGCTCACAGACAAATTGAGGACCTTCTCCTTTTTGGAATTCGGTGGAAAAGGTAGGTTTTGTTTTTAGCTCCATCTACGTGAAAGGTTTTATGGAATCACTCCTTATAGGCAAGATTGTGTGATTGCTATTATAAATTTAGTTAGGCGTTCCAGAAAATTTTTACCTATTTAATTTTCCCACACCTTTTGTCTACCACTGACGGATAACCGGAATAATAGAAAAAAAATGGTTACCTGATCTGGGATTCGAACCCAAAACCGTTCGGTTCACAACGCATATATGCTGCAACTAGACAATTTTTTTATTTAAATTAAAATAAAAGCATTATTTTGTATTGAGGTTGAGAGTTATATACGTAAAAAATGTTCACATTAAAATTACGTTTACACGAACACTTAGCAAACATTTCAGTAACATGAAACACATTTCAGGATAATTTAACATATTATATGTTGAACTAGTGGTTTAGAGAGTCGTAAAAAGCATTAAGATAGCAAAGTTTTCCATATTATATCCATTTACTGCCAGTTATACAGTTTGTTTACGTCTGCTGGTATTCGTAGGTCATTGAATAATATGTTTAAGAGCTACATGAGGTAATCTTTGTGCGGAATCGGAAATAACTTATACACTTTAGAAATTTCTATTATTGCTATATGCGCTTGAGTACCTGTCGAGATAATCTCTTTGATGACCTATGAGTAGGTTTTAGTCAGTTCGGAATTCCATAAGATATCTTTCTACTGGCCCTTATCCCACCACACCCAACACACTTTTTCAACCATGTTGCAGAAAGTTTTTACAATAAGTTAGTTTCAGTTTTTACGACCGTCTGCCTGCCTGTCGTCAACCCCCTCTGGGGGATCCATAAGATATAATTTCGATATAATGCCAAGATCGAGTCGAGTCGAGATTCTGTCGAATATTTCTGCGTCAATCAAAATACAAATAGTTTTATTTTCACAAAATATGTACAATAGAATATTTCCTTTCTATTTGCCCTTATTCCACCGCAACGTGAGATTTTTCAAGCATATTGCACATAGGATTCGGCTTCGTTTTTTACGACATGACTGCGCAACCCGCTCAACCCATTTTAGGCATCCAGTCCTAGACAAATTGTGTTATAAAAATAACTTCACCGACCTGGGAATCAAACCTGGGACCTTCCGGTTCTCAGCCCATACACGCTGCAACGAGACCAAGGAGGTGGTGTAGTAGAAAATAATAAAACATTATTTGATTGTCAATCATAACTAGTTTCGTAAAAGGGCCATTACAAGATGTAACATTAGCGTACTTTGTAACTATAACATGCAAATTAAAAAATAATATATTTTTTACTTCACAGCGCATTAAGTATGTGGCAACAAAAAATAAATGAGTTCCCTGACACGTTAATTTAACTTCCAATGAAATACTGATTTCATAATATTATTATACAGAAAAAACATACGCTTTTTACACCTAAGGCATTTTATTTTTTACGCTGTTTAGATATTTTATTGCGCACAACGTACGGTTTTACGGCTCAGTACGCAAACCGGATGGCAAACGAAATGTGAAAATGTGCTATTGTTTTAAGGTTTTAATTAAGTATGTGTTTTTTATTGTAAACTAGCTTTTGCCCGCGGCTACGCTCGCGTGAGAGCCTTGACAAACATCCATTCCCTTATTACATTCGATTAGATGCATGTATTATACATATAAACCTTTCTCTTGAAACACTCTATCTATTAAAAAAACGCATCAAAATCCGTTGTGTAGTTTTAAAGATCTAAGCATATATAGGGATATAAGGACAGACAGACAGCGGGAAGCGACTTTGTTTTATACTATGTAAAAGCGAATTAAGAGACGTGCGAGTCACTCGATTGATGATATCACCCACCATACCATACCTTTTCAAATTAACACAGGCTTTTTTCGTTTGAAGTAGTTTGGGATTGTGTCTTTTACGAGTAAATTTTTATTACACCAAGTACCAAGAAAACAGAAATATGACGTTGCAAAAGTAGGTGTATTATATGCTTATGCAATTCTCGTGCATTATCATTTGAGAGATTTAAAGCCGCGTCTCCTACACTAAAACATTACACAAATGACAAAACACCTACTCAAAATATAGTTTCGCTAAACATTCTTATCTATAGTCCAATGTTCTATCAGCAATAGGCAGCGAAAATCATTGTTTTGCGTATGTCGTTTTGTGTAATGTTTCGAGAAAATCAGGTGCAGGAGACGCGCCTTTAGTCACGATTCCGCCCGTATGGAAGTTTTTACTGTAATATTTCCGAGATCAAGTATTTGTCGCTCTCCGACTACGGTCTACGTAAGCAAGCGCGGATCCAGCTTACATAAAAGGTTCTGGTTGCAGCCACACGAAAATCGACCAAGTGCGAGTCGGTGTATGAACTTGCCTTTAACATAGTGCATTCTTACAAAGGAAATATTTATTAAATATAATGACTTGTACTTGTGTGACTAAGATTTGTACAGGGTTAGCTTACGTTTGCAAAGCTCTAGAGCGTGATTCGGAACGCAGCAAAGTACCAACTTACTTCGCTGTGTTCCGAATCACGAACGATTTATTGTTTTTTTTTTTATATTAAAGCATGAATATTATCAGGCTATCGATCTCAATAGACCGTGATTGTGTGACGTCACAAGTCTATTAGGGTTGCGGACATGCCCATCTTGCTCATAACGGTGGATCCGTGCTTGTACGTAAGTAAGCTCCACGTAGAAATAGTATCGATTTGCTGTCGTTTTGCTACGTAGAACTAGAAGACATACATACTTGCAATAATAGTTTTAGTTTAAACTAATATTAAATAGTTCGTTCGTTTAATAAGGTAATAACCATAAGCACAAATCGTACTTATAAATAGTTCACGAATTAAAAACTAAAGCTGTATTCACGTACGCTGTTAATTTTCGAAAATCAACTAGAAGTCGATGAGGTAACTCAATTTTTTCGTTGCGAAAATGTTTAATTTAGATAAAACAAAGGTACTCTGGTATAATATAAACTTGTGGATCGGTAAGCAAAGCGTTCTCTTTTAGCGCCCACCGCCCTCGCAAATTACCCCTATTCCTCGGAAGCATTCCGAGATCATAATTAGATGTGGTTTTGATAAGATTTTTTATTCTTGTGAGATGAGTTTAAAGTCAAATTAGATTATTTTTTAGAATAATCCAAATTATATTTTTCTAGCATTTGCGCGTAAAAAACGTACCCAAAGGAACGTACCACCGTAATAAAAGTAAATAGGATAATAGCTTCTTCGTCTAATGGCAACATATACAGGTCGTGGCCCTGGAAGGTCTTGGTTTCGATTCCCAGGTCTGACAAAGCAATTTTTCTAATTTGCTTTTCCCGGGACTGAATCCCACAGAGGGTGTGTTGACGTCAGACAGGCAGCCGGTCGTAAAAACTTAATAAAAAATATCTTTTGTAACATGCTTGAAAAATTTTGTTGCGCCGACCCCACATAAAGGTGACATAAGTGCAGGTAGAAAGAGTAAGAAATAAAGAAAGAAATAAACTTTATTCAGCCAATATCTCAGGTAACAATAAGTAGGATAAAAACAAAAAGAATAAAATCAAAATATGTAGTACTAAGAGGTAACTAATAAGTAATCGCGCTACGATAAATACATACAGAGGCCCTAGCAGGAATAATATTGACAATTGAATTCTTATTGAGCTCGCTGCGCACTGATGACATTAAGACAAAATTTGAATTCGATTCGAATTCGATTCTCAAAATTATTACTGCAAGAGCCTCTGTAGAATATAGATACCGTGGGAAGTCGAGCGCAGGTGACAATCTCAAACGCTGAGTCTAATATACTGAGTTGCGGTAAAATTGCTTTTGTAACGTTCTTAAAAGGAAAAGCTGATGGCAGATTTCTCACGTTGTTGAGGAACTCTCGCTTTCGTTTGTTACGTACGACCACATGTTACATCTCACGCTATCGTAGATTACGCGGCTACTGACTTGTGATAATAATCAAGGATTTTTGGTGACATTTTAGAAATTTTATGACATGATAGCTTACGTCTGGCATATCAGTGACTTGCAACTGCGCAGCAAGTTTTGTCACAAAATATCTAATAGTACTGCGTTGTTTATCCAAAATTTAATACCGACCATCATAAGGACAACTTATACAAGATTATCACAACATACAAAACAAGATTATACATACCTCTAGTATTGTTTTTGGTATATTCGAAAATATCAAAAACAATATTAAAAATAACGCCAATGCAAATTCAAAACACAAAATAAAGCATCTCAAAATCAAAAATACCAAAACATTCTCATTCCGAGGCAGTTAGGTAAATAGTTTTATTTTACAACATTAGTGAGATGCCTAATCAAAAGGACCACTTCGTGCAAAAATAAGCGTGGTTTCTACATAAAAAATACAGGTAAAACAAATAATGCGTCGATAACACAAGACTCGATCTTAGTGTGGGGTCAGGACTATGTGTCTGTTTTTAGTAAAAAAAAAAAAAAACATTGTCCAGTCTGTGCTAATCTTACTAACTGTATTAAGCTGCAAAATGTTTGGAATTAATTTTGGAATGGGGTGAACGCAACCGCCTTACTTTTGCACCCCAAAAAATATATCAATTACTATTAAAAGGCATCCTAAAATCACAACCACAAATTAAATTTAATAATATTTCCATCAAAAGAAAAGAATCGGTTTGCTACCTTGGGTTAGTCTTAGAACGAAATTTTTCATTTATTGAACACATTAAAAACGTGGGAGAAAAATCTAAAAGAAATTTCTACGCTTTGACGAGAGTATCGACTTCGACGTGGGGTCTATCGTTTAACACACTCAAAGTCATCTATGGAGCTACCTACCTAGGCTGTATTTGTTATGGATCACCTGTATGGGCTGACAGAGCTACTATTGGCGCCGTACGCAGAAAATTGCTCCAAAGTCAGCGTCTGGCGTTGATATTCTTGTGTAAAGCTTATAGAACCGTTAGCACCGAAGCTTTGCCTGTTCTTGCCGGTGTACTTCCAGTCGATCTGGAGGTGCAGCGTCGCGCCGCGATGTATTACTCAACAAGAGAGAACATGGATAAATCCTTTCTTACGTCCCGCGAGCTATCGAGAATCAATAGACTTTTTAAACCGGAATCCGAAATTTGTAACGAGCTTCTAAATGAATGGCAAACTCGATGGGACAACTCTATAAAGGGGCGGCACTTATATCAGTACTTTCCTTCAATCCGCGATCGTCTATCTAAAACTTGGTTAGAAATAGATCATTGTGTCTCACAATTTCTTACAGGCCACGGTAACTTTAAGTGTAAATTGTTTTCATTTAAGTTGGTTGAGTCACCTGCGTGCCCGTGTTCTGTACTCGGCTGTGAATATGACCAGACCGCACATCACATTCTTTGGGAGTGTGGTCTCTGGCAAAATGAGCGCACCATCATGCTAGACAGTATGCAAATAACATCTGGAGTTGTATACTATATGGACCTTGTGGAAACTAGGACGAATTTCCGTGCATTCCGGCGTTTTTGCCATACTTATTATTGGAATCAAGTTTAACAGCTCGCATGATAGGACCCACTAAAATTAAAATTATTTCCGTGGTGCTTTACATCTGGCCTCTCCAGTTGTAAATATCCCTATGTATGAGGCTGATGCCTCCTTAGTTCATTACATTGTCTCCTGCATTTTTACGGAGGGAAGTGGAAACCCTATAATTCCAACTCCTCCCTATCTTTCTGTTTGATTAATTTCGTTGCAGGATGAAGACAATTTTGCATTCTCTGAGACTCACCGAGCTTCATTGCTCGGTGTCGTAAAATGCGTGCCACTGTTGATCCTGGCTTACAGGAGTTACAGTGGCGGGTGTGTGGGCGGGACAGTCTCTGTATAACTGTATTAAGCTACAAATTTTACCAGCTATAAAAATACTAGTATTATAAATACGATAGGAACTCTCTTCTTTCTATTAATTCATAGCCACAAATAAGTATTAATAAAATAAGCTGAACGTCCGTCCATTTGGAGGTTTTGTTCTTCAATAAATATTTGGTCTAATGACCTCTAGTCGCCTACTTGGTCTAGTGGCAGTGTATATGAGCTGTGAACCGAGAGGTCCTGGGTTCGATTCCCAGTTTTTCTAACACTATTTTCCCGGGATTGGATCACTTAGATGGGGGTTGACGCCAGGCTGGGATAAGGGCAGGTAGAAAGAAAATTCTTCTATAAATACTTACATGTATTGAAGTAACAAAGCGTGGTAATGCTTACATAGTTATTAGCTAACACAGAAATTCTAATAGCGTAATGGATCTAGTTTGCTTGAACCTGAACCGAAAATAACCATAAGTTAAAAACTATAAAACCCGTCTATGGAATAAATATCCATAACCATACCTGAAGTCAAGGACCACATTTTCAACAAAAAATAATTGTTGAAATCGTTTAAAATTTAGGTTTCCGTTCCAAAGAATTATCACTGAACCCTCTCCTTCTTTTTTAAAGTCGGTTAAAACTGTAGTCTATCGTCCGAATGGTCAAACATTACTCAACTTTAACAGTTTCTTACATTGATTTTCGTTATACAATTTTGACAGATAAGGCGGCCTTAAACGACATAAGGTGACCTTAAGTGTATGAGCATTCGGCCGTATGTTACCCGGATCATAACCCTTCCTTTTGGTGTCGCGGTAATTGTGTAAAAAGAAGCGTTAAGTACAAATGAACACCTTGACATTCCACTAGCGAGCTCTGTTTGGAAAATGTGTTTGTTTCGCGACACTCGATGTCACAACATTAAGGTCGCTGCGCATAGTTTCATGCCCTACTGACGCTTGCCCATGGCAAACAGACAAGCGAGACGAAGCGTTTTTGTGTCTAATATATGCAGTGTATAAGTGCTGGATCTAGGGGAAAGGGAGGGGGAGGTTAGCGAGAGGGTGCACGTACCCCGGGCCGGGCGGCAGGTTTGGGAGGCGGCAAAATCTGGATGGCGCCCTAATTTGAGGGCGATAAAATCAGACGAATTGGCAGCTTGCCCCCGCTTTGAAAAAACTTAGATCCGGTACTGCAGTCTACGCTTGAATTCTGTCACATAGAGATAAGATTTGTTCAATATTTATCGCTTCGAGACGCATCGCCTTCGCTTCGCTATCTGTTTAATAGGTACACGAGTTGATGCATTGCACGTGCAGTAATTTGTGATTTGCGCCCCGCAGAGTGATAGATACGGCATCTTTCATGTCTTAAATCGTTACTTTGCATTGTAAAGCAGATCAAGACAGGCAATTGACTGGCATTTGCATTATCCCTTGATTCCTAGACGATTCTGCGTAACGATTTTATAGAAATAGGTTTGGCTCACGCAGGCTAAGCCAAGCATTGTGAAGAATTCGGTTTTCGTTGCGATACTGTATTATTTCGACATGGCAGATCGATACCATTGTCTTATAGAAAAGTTGTTGCGTTCTTGTTGCGTTTCGGTGTATTACATTTCTGGTTGCCCAAATACGCTCTCTCTACCCAATCCTTATTTCCTTCCTGTAAGGTTGAGAACGCATCGGTATTTCGGAAATTCTTTTAGTATCGTGGGTATGAGCGGTGGAGATCCCTTACTATCAGGTAGGCTACAAATCCATTTCCCAGTCTCTGTTATAAAAATGCACTCTGTATAATTACAACACTTATATAATCACAAGTTAAAAACTTAACTGACCAACTTCCAATTTACCGATCGTGACCAAATTTATATGGGATCACCCTTGAAAGAAGCTCTATCGAACACAAAAAGAATTTTGAAGATCGGTCCACATTCGGCGGAGATATCGCGTAACATACATAAAAAAAAATACCGATGAATGTGATGATGAATGATGAGGACCTCCTCTTTTTTGGGAAGTCGGTCGAAAATATAGCTAATATTCTAAAAAGCCTGTTCAACAGATTTGACCTGAATAGACAATAAATAATGTCCTAGTTTTCACCTATTCTTTGACGCAATTTACTGCTTCAATAGAAAGCCTTTCAGTATTTATTGAGCATTTAATATCAAGGCATATTAATGAATAAAAGATGTCTTTGTTATGAATAAATTGAATAAAGCATTCTTAATCTCCTTTGGCAGTAAAGTCTTTTTATTAGTTATAGCTAACGACGATACACCCTAATAGACGCCGTATTACAGGTATTCGATATCTGACAACACATTTGACTATTAAATTTGATGTAGCGGACCGCTCAATAGACTCAAGACATAATCGATCATATCTCTTGACAGCCTCCGTGGCGCAGCGGGCGAGTAGCCGGCTGTGAAGCGAGAGGCCGCGGGTTCGATCCCCGCACCGAGACAAATGTTTGTATGGCCTGCAGATATTCGTTGCGGGTCTGGGTGTTGTGAGACCGAAAATCTCTTGTAGTTCCTGATACCTACGACACAAGATTTGATTTTAGTGTGCGGTCAGGACTATGTATGTGACTGTTGGGTGTTATTATTTATCTTCGAGCCGTTAATACTTCGGCGTTAGTGAACTTAAAAATCAATATAAATATTATAATGCCTCCTTGAATATCACTGTTGTGTCGGTAAAACAACCTAATTTTAAGGCCGACTTTATTTCTAATCTAGAGTTACACCTTATCGCGATTTATCCTACATCTCACTCCTATCTTTAAATCAAGATTTGGGATAATCACAAGTTTAAAAACTTAACTGACCGACTTCCAATTTACCGATCGTGACCAAATTTATATGGGACCACCCTTGAAATAAGCTCTATCGAACAGAAAAAGAATTTTGAAAATCGGTCCATATTTGGCGGAGATATCGAGTAACATACATAAAAAAAAAATACAGACGAATTGAGGACCTCCTCCTTTTGTGGTAGTCGGTCGATAAATATTTATCAGATTTATCGCGGAACTGCAAGTGGCTCTAAGTTACTAGTAGTCAGGGTACCTAGTTCAAACCTCTGCTAATTAGAAGGCTTGGTTTGAGGAAAACTGACGAACATTAAGTGTCTATTAGTGTACGTTGTCGCTGATTATGGCTAATTACTCAGTACTAGTACACATATACTATTTAATAGAAACAATATGAAGAAAATGCTTTATATTTGATAAATAAAAAACAATAAAGGCAGTACATTCTCTATCGTAAATAGCAATGTAAAAAATTGAGAATGATGCGGGTCGGCTCCAATTGGGTGACAACGATCACCTAATATTAAACGATGGCGCAAAAGGGTGGCCTAAACACATTCTCAAAGGAATATATAGCTTTTAATGTTACATGATCAGACAGGCAAGAGACACATGCCGAAACAAACTCACTGTTCCGTGACAGAACTTCGGTTGTATGATGTTTCAAAACTATGAAATCATCGATAAATTACTTTCCTATATGCACAGTTGACGATCGTAAAATGGGACAGCAAAGGAGTGCTTATAGTAGGGGAGCCCACGATGCTAAATGGGGATTTACTCGAGCGTCGTAGAGACCTATTGGGATGCAAAGCTTAGATGATATGAAGAAAAAAATGTTATATGATATATACCTTTACATCGGTGGGAAAAGCGGCTATAGATTTTTAAATATGTAAAAAAAAACTGTTGCATGGACATCCTCGAGCGCGTCAGATATTGATAGCATCAATGCCCTGCGTATTTTTAATAATGTACGTATGTTAATCTGAGCGTTTGCATGATGCGAGTGGTTGTATTTAAGGGTTGAAAATGAAAAAAAAAAAAATTTTATCGAGCGCGTCATATTTTCTAAGGGAGTGTTAAGTGCACCAAAAAAAAGCTCTCATTCTCTAATCTGACGATTTCGATGGGACGCAAACTCGCGGCCATTTTCATAATGTGCAAAAAAAATTCGCCATTTTGAAATACTCAAGCGCGTCAGATTAAGATATATATGGTTCATCTTTATGTTCTAAACGTACTGTCTCATAATCTGACGATTATCTAGAGGGATTGGCCTGATCTGACAAAAAAAAAATTTGAAAAACGGTTTACCTTAAAGGCCATCCCTGCAACTTCCCGCTAATTCCATTCTTGGGCTCTTAAAATAGTACTTATGACATTTTTGAGCTCAAAATATAATTTATGTGATATTTTGAGCTCGCTGAGTTCAAAGAAATAATGTTTCTATGCATTTGAGCTCTCCCAGCTCGAAAGTCTGATAGAAGTTTCATAGAACACTATTTTTGGAATTTTCAAACCGCAATAACTTTTGAATGGATCAACCGATTGGCGGTTGGCGGCATTCGACGCAGTTTTATTAGAACCACAAATTTCGGAGTAATCCCGAAAAAACACTTTTTCGGGTTTCTTTCGTTCACGATATCTCTCGAACGAATCAACCGCTTTTGACCAGCTTGGTGGCGATCGACGTGGTTTTTCAAGCTCAAAGGCGGATTAGTTTTTGAAGTTGATCGATAAAGCCGGTTAAAAGTTATTCCAAAAAAAACACTTTAAAATTTTTTATTTTTTTTTTATTTTTTTAAATCATTGAACTTAATTAATTGAAAAGCTCAGGAAGCAGAAACCAGAGTGGGGACGGAGTGAGAGAGTAATAGATAGAGAAAGAGTGAGAGAGGAATAGAAGCGCGGAGAAAGAAATGTAGGCATCACGCAACTGCACGCATTTAACTTTATCGACGAATTTTTGTTATTTCGGCTTGCGGAAATCGTCAGATTATATATTTTTCATTATTCTTGAATTATTTCCTTCAAAATAAAAAAAAATTTAGCTACGCTCGAGAATGTCGAGATGACGTTTTTTTTTACAACTTTGTTGCCCTCCCCTTTTTTTAAGTCACTCTCAAATTGTCAGATTAGTGGAATATACACTTTTTAGGATGTAATTAACTCACCCTACCTTAATCTGACGCGCTCGAGAATTTCTGATGGTCAATTTTTTTTTACTAATCTGATCCTGTATCCTTCACGGGCGGCCTTATATATGGGCCTCATGTTTTGTGGAGGTACTTAACCGGGTACAAGGTATCCCCCTGTATATTAATCTGTCGCGCTTTAGTAAATCCCGAAATCCCCGCTTGGGCTCCCCTACTATTAAGCACTTTTCCGTACAGTCGGACGCCGATAGAATTCTAAATTTCAAATTTATGAACGCTTGATCATTTCTTTTAAAAAGCTACTTTATGACACGTGCATAGGGTTATTTTTGTGTTGATTTGATTAGAACTTGTGATCTTTTTCTTTATTTTATTCCTGAGACCACTTTTTAGGAAGATGTTTGCAAAGAACTGTGCATCTAGGGTATATTATATTGTTGTATGAGATACATGACATTTTTTGTTTTTAGTACTTTTTGCGTAACTATGTAAAGTGTGATGCTATTTCGTCCATAGTCTGTGTGCATTGAAACTTTAGTATTTGTCAAAGCAAGAACGAACAAATTAGCGAGCTACTAGCGAACAGTACCTTTTTTTTATAGCAGAGACTGGTAAACGAGCAGATGGGTCATCTGATGGTAAGTAATCTCCATCGCCCATAGACATCCAAGAGATGAAAATCATGGGTTCGTTGCCAATGTAAAAGGAGGGAAATACAGATTGGGAAACGAAGGGGGGGGGGGGGGAATTGGGCCACCGGAAATCTCACTCGCCGAACGAAACACGACAGCGAGCTGTCATTTTACGTCGGTTTTCTGTGAGACAGTGTTATCAAACCGGTCGAGCCGGCCCATTCATGCTGTAGACGTAGACCATTCGAAGCTCAAGCTCGATCATGTGTTTGTGGAATTAATTATCCCTACGTAAAATGTTATATTTACGCACCCAAACGCCTCCAGCGGTTACGTTGGGAATTGATGTTTTTCATACAAATTATTTTAGGTAATCGCTAGCGTGAAATGTCGAAAAAACCCATGGTCGTGCTACTGTTATTCTAATGTTTAATGCAATGAATGTACTTATTAAATGTACTCAATTTTCATTGAGTAAAATGTGCCCATTTGAAGAAAACTAAGTCTAATATAATAGTTGGTATACCTAGATGCTTACATCATGAAACTTTTACGAGACATGTTTATGAGATGCAATATATTAAAAACGATACGTTTATTAGATATTTAGAGACTGCGTCGGTGGCGTGATTGTATTTCGGTACCTCCTGAGGTCTCGAGTTCGATCCCCAGGTAGGGCTAAATGATATTGGATTTTTCCATATCAGCCGGGAGTCTTGAATTTGTGCCCGATATGGCGATAGGCTCGCCCCTTATCACATCTGGGACTGAACTAAACTCGACGAAATTTGGCTGTATTAGTTCGCGAGTGCACCTCTGCCTACCTCTTCGGGGATACAGGCGAGAGCTTTACGATACGTTTATCTACGTTAGTAAATATGTCCATACAATGTACATGTCCAATACACACAAAAAATAAGCTTATTGATCTTTGCTTATTGTATTACAATTTCTGCATCGTTAGCTATTGTTTCCGTAAAACATAATACATATGTTATTACTTGATATGAATACTTCGTTGACAATGGATCCTGTTCAACTACTCAAAGTTAAACGTAAAATAATTGGTAAACAAGCTTATATGGGATTTTAATTTTATAACGATCTTTACTGAAAGCCATTTGATTCATGAAAATCTCGTCGCTGGTAATAAAATCATGACAGCGGATTTCGAAAGTATAATTTACGTTTCAAATATTTATACAAATCATTTTTGTTTCCACTTTTACCAGTGAGTAAATTAAAATAAAAGTCACCAGCAAAGTCGAAATTATTTCAACTTTTATAAGTATGGAGTGGCCTCGTGAAACACTCAAACTAACCTATTTATTACAGAGAAAAACGAAACACGACGATTTATCATAAAACCAGGTCTGTCGTTGACATCACCGGAGTGTTTTTTTGTTGAAAGTTACTTCAAAATAAAAATAAAGAGTTAAATCGGACATGATGTATTTATAATATATATGTAGTAGCTACAATGGCCATAATAAGTATGATTTGTTCGTCTAATGATTACAGTCACATGCAGTAAAATAATCATAAAACTTTTACTGGACTTTAGAATATAGAAGATTGACTCGGTAGCGTAGTTGTATTGCATGGGCGGTACGACTACCGTCCTGAGGTCTCGTGTTCAACCCTGGGTCGGGAAAAGAGATATACAGGATGTTTTATAAAGTGGGTATCAATAATAAAATATAAACTCAATAATAATAAACTTAAAGAGGGAGAGGCTTAGCAATCTAGCGGTAAAGTTTAAAATTTCGTAAGGCTCATAGTTTTTGAACAATGGAAAATTGAGTTTGTGACGAAAACATTTTTTCTAGGTCATTGAATCAGCTGCAGTACATTTGCAAACTACCTATGGGATAATTAATAATTTTTAGCATACACAAAGCCATTCCTATACTAGTTGCGACGTTTTGAAGTTAGCATTCCGATTTTAAAATCCTCATGCGTAATAATTGATTTTAGAAAAAATAAGCTTAATATTTATTTTATAGCTTTACCGTTAAGCTTTAAATCGTTCTCCATTTATGTGGAATTATTATTGGTACCAATATTATGAAACACCGGTATATCGCTATAGGCTCATCCCCTATCACATCCTTTTGCGGATACAGGCGTGAATCTATTTATGTATGTAAAAAATTGAAATTATAGGGTCATACAGTATGTTGTTGACAGGCTAGTTTTGTGGTGGTCGTTCTTTAGTTACCTCTTGTCAAAGGTTTTGTGTTGTAGGACCACAAATATCTCGCAGTTCCTAATATCCGCGACACAGGAACTATGTTGAGTCGTGATGCTTCATTGGAGGACCTCCATTTAGGGATAGGACATGGTCATATATGCTATTACTGTGAATTTTTTAACACCAACAGTTTAGCCGGCAGGGGGGTACACATGACTCTAACAAAAATTAGCACTTTAAAGCCTAAGGGCGACTTGCAGCACTTGTATAAATCTCGATTTATCCCAAATCTCAATTTAAATATCGGAATGAGCTGTACGATAAATCGAGTTTAGGCCTAACTCTAGATTAGTAATTAGCTGCAAGTCGGCCTAATATTTCGAAGACGAAGCATCGAATCGAAAAATATGTTTCTGCATACCCGCGATGTTTTTAAACAACCTATCCAACTACACTCCAAACCATAGGATAGTCGAGAAAAAAAATGTCATCCCCACTTTACCCGAGGCAACCTAAAAATACTTTACAAGATTTTATTTCACCACTTTGTCGGTCTAAATTACAGCTTTCTAGTACTAATACTAATACTAATAGTCTCTGAGCTAAGCTACAGGCAGACAGACAGACAGGCTAACATGGCGAAACTATAAGGGCTCCTTTCTTACCATCGGGCTTCAAAAAGCCCGTCCCTTTGGAAAGGATATGGGCACGTAGAAGAAGTAGTTAGCTGAAAGTATAATCTTCCTTTGTCTTGTTTCAGATTGAACGATGCATTCAAGTATGGCGATGCAGTTATTTGTAGCATTAACGTTATGCGGTGTCATAGGAGCTATACACATAAACTTGAAGACAAACCCTGCACAGATATTTCTCCATCATCAAAATCCAGTCCTACCAACATTCCACTTAACAGGGCCAGGCGCTGCGTTCGCTAAGGTCGTGGCTGATAGTCTTCCAGCGCAAAGATTACCAGTGACTGGATTTGGGTAAAATTTATGATATTTCTGCTGTTATTGCTTCAATTATATGTGATATCACTTTTGTACTTGAAGATTGCAAAATGAATTCCATTATGGCATAATGTAAATACTTTTACGCCAGATTTATGATGATGATATATGATTTTGAGTTGATTGATTGGCAAAATAAATATTAATGTATAATTGACTGTAAATTTCCTCTTGTTAAACATTAAAAATTGTTTAATTGGATTTTAGATTAGATTTTGATTTCGTCCCATTTAGTTGCTAAATGGTTTCTCGTACGACATTAGCGAGAATATAAAAGAACTCACGAGAGTAATTCGAAGGTTTTGTGTAATTTGTGAAACGGCGGTGTCAGTGTGTGTTTAGAGTGGTATTTTGACTGCCTCGGTGGCGTAGTTGTATTTCGGTACGACTACCGTCCTGAGGTCTCGGGTTCGATCTTCGGGTCGGGCAAAGTGATATTGGATTTTTCCATATCAGCCCGGTGTCTGGAATTTGTGCCCGATATGGCGATAGGCTCGCCCCCTATCACATCTGGTTATGTGGTATTTTGCCCTGCAGTGGGACGACCATGGCATGGAATCGAACTCGCTGCGTATGACATTTGTATGAAATTTTAACCAAATGTAACTTTGATTATCAATTATTATCATTTATATTCTCGTTTCTCTGTCGTGCGTTAAACACAGTCCATATAAATTCCTAAAATAGTACTACAAAAGTTAATCATCTTATAATCGCCGACACGTTGCAATGCATTGTATGTTGTAATGTAACTGATGATGCTTACTGTAATGCACTATTATTTGAATGTAAACGGTATACTAAAATCACAGTTGATGTATGTAACGCACATTGGATGTCGTTTACGGACAAAAATGTGTTAAACTCTTGATTTTTTTTATGAAGGCTATGATATTTTAAAGGATAACCATTTTATGTAAAAAAATATATTTTTGCTTTCAACTTAATTACTGATCACCTAGAGTTATAAAATACTACCTTTACTCCGCAGTTGAATATGACCTCAATGGGTTAAGTCGTTAAAAAGTTATAAGATGACGCACAGACACACCAGCGGTAATTTTAAAGATATATATGGTATTGTACAAATGTGAAAGCATTTCGGATAATTTGGACAACAAGTTAAGATCTTAACTTTTGTTTTATGAAGATAGAATTGTTGCTCTTTGAAATCTTCAACTTCGCAACAAAACATCGTAAATATTTAGGTTAATGTTCCTATTGCTGGTCTTATTTTCTTCCCTTATCTTACACGTGCAGGTTTTGGGTCATCGTACACTAGGCAGCAAAAATCTCGAACAGGTTTCATTGAAAAATTAGTTATAAATTTAAAAAGCATCACAATAAAGTTTAAAATAGCGTAAAAGAGACGTCGTATTTGTATCTGTAGGAAATTATCGCTGCTACTCTATTTTCAACCGTATTTGAGATTTGATTAAAGTCTTTATCAACTATAACTATTCTAACGTATTGCCCAGTCAAAGCTAACCTGTACAATCTTAATATGAACAAAACAAGAATTATCACATCGTTTTATTTTCATTTAACATAAGATGTTTACTCTATGAAGTCATTTATCTTCCTGTATTACTCACAAAGTTCACAGATGTAGTTTACAATTACAGATTTGTAACCTCGTTGTTCTGTATTTTGAAAAATTATGAACTTGTTTTTGTCCAATGCTACACATTTCGGCTATTATAATCTAATTTATAGGATCATTTACTCTAGCTTTCAGTTAAGTACTAATATTATTTATGTATATTATACACCGACCGACGAATTAGACGGACCGACGACCTGATAAAGGCCTGATAAAGACGCTGGATGCAGGCCGCTTCCAACAGGTCAATCTGGAAATCTTTGGGGGAGGCCTATGTCCAGCAGTGGACGTCCTATGGCTGATGATGATGATGATGATGATATAATACACATTTTTGTCCGTAAATATTAACCCTTATTCATAATAAAACCCCTTTCGAAGCTGTAAACATATATTAGTTAAAATGCATTTTATATCTATAAAAAGAATTTGAAACTTGAAACAGCTGATCGAAATCGGCCATGTTTTCACTATCGAACGTTTATAAAATCCACAAAGTTATTATGAATAAGACGGTTAATCTTTGTTTTTGTTGCACTGTATATCGTGATTAATATTGAATGCTGCATGCTTGTGTTATAAAATTGCACTGATTATGTCCGCAGCGGTCCAGTTATAGAGTCTGAAGGAATTCTACTCGGCCAAGGACCCAACAGGTTATTTTTCACATTTTTGCTAACATACTTATGTTAATTTACATTTAGAAATTGTTGAGTTTAATTTAATATTTACGATAAAGATCTCTAGACGTGCTACTTTGTTCTGACTTACCCCCGAATACTAAAATACAACTCAAACACTTGAGGTCGTGTTGTGTAATTTGAAGCCGCCTTATCTGTCAAAGTTGTGTTGCGTTGCGTTTCAGTATCCGAAGGTTAGGCCCGGATTACAAAGCATTACTTAGACATGAATTTAGTTTTAAAACAAGTATTTTGTATGTAAAAAGTAGCTTTAAATCTGGATTCATGCCTTCATGTTGTTCTATACCCGCCTAGAGATGAATTAATAGAGATTATGAATATTTTCTTTTGTAAAATATATGTATAGTTTCCACACTAGCGCGACATTAGTAAATAATTCCACTGAAAAGAGGACAAACAGTACGCTGGAAAGAAAACCTTGTCCATTACTTACAAAAGCTTGTTTGTTAACGCCACAAAGCTTTAAATAGAGACAAATACCGCCCGCCTTTGCTGCTTTATTTAGCGCACTCCATTGTTACATCAACGTAACATGTATGTTATTTTATGGAGTTAATGTGGAATGTGTTATAGAGTTTTATTTCATTATGATGTACTTATTTATTATACTGAGTTATTGTTGTAACATAAAAATATCGTAACAAGTTACATTAACGACTCGGCCATTAAGCCTTTTACATTTATAAAAACAAAACCCTGTAAATCCATGTGAGGCTTATATATTGAGGAAGGTTCCATAGCTCCCATAAAAAATCTATTTGAATGTAAAAAATATCTGTGAAGAAATATTGGACTGCATCGGTTGTGTAGTTGTATTCCATGCGCGGTACAACTACCGTCCTGAGGTCTCGGGTTCGATTCCCGGATCGGCAGTGATTTAGGGTTTTCCAGTCAGAATCAGCACGGAGTTTGGAATTTGTGCCCGATATACGACAGGTTTGGGGGAGACCTATGTCCAGCAGTGGACGTCCTGAGGGTTATGATGATGATGATTTGATAGGTTCGCCTATCACATTTGGGACGGAAATTAGTTCGGTAAAATGTGGGTGTTCTAGTTTTCTGGGTCGCCTCTGCTGATTACTTATCTTAGGGTATACAAATATTGGACTAAGAATATCCCTCTAACGTCATACATTTTAACAGTTTTAGCAACCCGCCCCCAGCGCTGGGCTCTGGGCAGGACCCCGCAACGTTGACGTGTGGTCTGACGTCACCGTTCTGTACCAAGTCTCGGTACCGTTCAATCGACGGGTCGTGCAACAATCTGGGACGACCTGCTTGGGGCACGCCGCAAACACCGTACGGTCGACTAGTACCTTACAACTATGCAGATGGTAAGTAAAGATGGTAGCAAGCTAGATTCGAATACTGAACGAAAGTTTTTGGTGCTACAGAGTATAATACTGTCTGACCCGTGACAACGAAGACTGCAAAGCCTTCGAAACGTCGGAAATAATAATTAAAACATAATCGTGATAGAATCCGTAAGAATAGTTTTATTTCAATGTATAATATTCGCGTAAACTTAAGAAATCAGTATATAATACGAGCATTATTTAACTTACATGATCACGGATGCGTGAACCCAGCAGAAAGTCGCATACCTTAGTTGTTTGTCCAATTTCATACACCATAAACTAATGTAAATTATTGTCTATTATAATATTTACGACACTGGAGATATTTTAATATTATAGAATTACTAAAACCGCTGGCCCAAATCGTACCAGGGGTGCGTTCCCCCGGACGGCCAAAAAACAGCTGGTTAGACGATCTGGAGAAAGATATGAGAGCCAATGACCTCACTAGGGATGCTCAAGACTGGGCGAAGTGAAAGCATTTAAGTAGGAAGGCGGACCCTGGCAGAAGACCGGGATAACTCCAGGCAGAAAGAAAGAAAGATAGAATTACCTTTACCGATTAAAGTGATATGATGGTTTGGTTACGTTTTGAGAAAACTGTAGTAATACGTCGATCTCAAATAAGTACCTGCCTGCCTATTCATTGTTATTATATCGAACCCCAGAAAAGCTAAAATACTCCGGAGTTACAACGCAGAAAAACATGTTTTTATAAGAACTGAAAATAGAAGCTGTTTTTATGATAACTATTTTTAATTCTCTAATTTTAAAAGTTACAACGCATATTGATAAATATTTATTGAGCAAAAGCAATAGAAATTGTGAAATCAACAGGCTTTAAATATAATAAGCTTTAAATATTCAATACAAATGGTATTACGATTCATCCAATTTTGCTCGTAGCATTGTTCAGATACAAGGCGCAATCGCGTTACTAGGGATTATCCATACGAGCATTCCATTTTACTTCAATGCGAATATAAAATCTTCTCCATTACTCTAATCAATCATACCCGATATTACAGAAAATACTTCACATTCTAATACTTGGGGTCGGTAATTTACAAAAATATATCATGGTTTATGTATTTGGTCAAAATAAATCATTGAAAAGAAAATATGACATTAGTATATGTATTGCGTTGGAGACGTAGTGGTATTCCATGAGCAGTACGACTGCCGCCTGAGGTTCTAGGTGAGGTACTTAAGGTCGATCACCGGGCCGTAGAAAGTGGTATTGGGTTTTTCTACTCAGGATCAGCCCGGAGTCTGGAATGGTGCTCGATATGAAGATAGGCTCACGTAAATGAGCTCGGCGAAAAGTGTGGTGTTCTAGTTTTCTAGCTTATGTATATTAGTAGGTCATTAAGGGCGTACTTTATTTGACGACTGAGCGAGTTTAGTTCAAGTGTTACGATTGTTGTTAATCGCTATCTAATTGGGTACAAGTATACGATATCCGTCCATGACCTCTTAGGGGGGTTACCACCACCTCTTATAGTAGTATTATTATAATCTTATTTGTACCGATTCCCATACAAAACAAACGAAGAAAGATTATGATAATACTGCTCTAAGAGGTGGTGGTAACCCGTCAGGTTTATTGGGGCGGGCAAATTGCTCTCTTTTCGACTGACTACAAAAAGGGGGTCCTCAATTCGTCTGTATTCTTTTATGTAGCCAAACCAAAGTGGAACTGGACAGCGCATGTGGTTTGTATGGTACCGGATAGGTGGGCCAAAATCAGCACAGAGTGTACACCTTCCGACGGCTGGCGACGCCGTAGTAGACCCAGGAAGAGATGGCGTGACGATCTGGATGCCTACGAGCCTACGTGGCAGTCCACTAGCCCATGACAGAGAACAGTGGAAAAAGATGGGGGAGTCCTTTGCCCAGCAGTGGGATACAATAGGGTCAATAGGATAGAAAACAAATATACGCAGTATCTCCGCCAAATGTGGACCAGTTTTCAAGATTCTTTTGTTGTTCGATAGGGCTTATTCCCATATAGATTTGGTCGCGATCGGATAAGTTTTGAAGTCGGTCCGTTAATTTTTTAAACTTCTCCAATATCTATTTCTTTTATTTTATTATGGAAACGCACCCAAAGCAGTTATTACTTATCAACTTTGATAAGTTATGTAAATATGACGTATGTAAATATGCGCATATCAAACAAGTATATTGAAGTCATGGTGGTCACTTGATGATTCAAGTGACCCACTTAGTCGTTTGACAGTCCTTGCGACATAAAAATCAAATAAGACTTCTTAGAAAGTCTTCAAAACGAAGGTACTGAATTGAATGGAGCTTGTATAATGCACATTCAAATAAAGTCAATTTAGGATTTACAAATTCCACCATGACTTCAATATACTTGTTTGATATGCGCATATTTACATACGTTTTTCACATAATAATGTCTATTTACAGACAGTCAAGATTGATGCATCGTAATTTGAAAAATTCGGAGTGCGTTGTTGTGATTTTAATGAGTTTAAATAAGATTCATTTCGAATAAGATTCGAAAGCTTAAAATTCAACTTTATGTGGAAAATGTATTAGCATTGCGAATTTCAAAGGGCTTGATCACAGTACCATTGGTAATCGAAATAATATATAGAACGATCATTGCCCTTCTGTTTTACGCATTGTGATTTTAAACTCAATATAAATCTTTTGTATAAAAGACGAAATACAAATTTATTAAAATATTAAGTTACGAAAATCTAAATTAGTAATTCATTATGATTATATTCATTGCATGCTTATCCATTGAAAGTCTTTAATTATCATTTTATTCAATTTTCAGATGCTAGATTTATATTCATGTTTATCCATTGAAAGTCTTTTAATTATCTTTTTATCTAGTCTTCAGATGCTAGAATTTTTATACCTGATGGTAAGGGCAGTGCAATCAAAAAAACTTACGATAAACAATGAGATTATCGGTAGTCACCAGATTCATGTCAGTTTACATAAAGTCTTTACACTCCGAAGAGGGAAGAAGCAAACGAGGGTCCTCCGACAGACGACCATGACCGATGCAGGCACAAAGGCCTAAGATGTATCCCTATACTCCCTATACTAAGTCATGTCGCTAGCCCCTCGGAAGAACTCTATATGCACTGGCTCATGTGTGCTTCCATATTTTGCTCAAGATCTGATGATGGAGTAAGGAATAAACTTCTTAATACACAAAAGCATAATAACAGCTTATGTTTGGAATAATTATGTAACTCTTTCTTTCTTTTTGCTAGGCGCTATCCCGGCCTAATGCCAGGGTCCGACTTCCTACTTAAACGCTTCCATTTCACCTGGTCTTGAGCATCCTTCACAGTAAGATCGTTCTCATATCATCCTCCAAAACATCAAGCCAGCGTTATTGTAATTATGTAACTTTTTATTATGTTTAAACTGTCTGGTTCGAAAACACGGTGTACCTGTATGCACCGTCACTATATTATCACAATACTTAGGTACGAGGTCTGGTACATTATCTGTGGTCAGTAGCAATAAGGTACCTTTGTATTGTAGTCTGGCATAACTTATTTCTATTAATCTTTCTCAGGTGTAAGTGCTTGGCCGCGTTCGGTGACCGGTGAGCAGTTGCCGAATCCTCGTCAGATCAGTTTGCTGTTGTTCCCTGACAGGCAGCTGATCGATCCGCTGTGGAACTTGAATGCCCAACAATGGGGACAGATTGTAACACACGACATGTCATTGACGGCTGGTGTGGCGCAGTCTCGTAAGTACATACATATTATTGTGAAATGTGGTGGATAGGAATAAAGCGACTTCACTTTATTATTTAACTAGTTTATATGTCGAATTCTTATTCTAGGAGATATTATATAGGTTATGGAGCTGGAGGTCCTGAGTTCTAGTAATTAGTTCTATGACAAATTTGCCCGGGGACTAGTACCTGTTACCTAGAATTTTATCACCATAGAGAAACACTGGAAAGACTGCCTTTATGATTTTATCTTCCCAAATGTTTCCCAACTTTTCACATCTTATGAGCTTGTGTATGTCTTCTGTCTTATCAGATTTCCATAGTGTGAGTGTGACAGAAAGTCGATAGCAAACATCACCCGTACGCTCTAGTAGCTAGCTAATTTCGATCAAGAGTATTTAATCACACACAGGCGCCTACCACAGGTCATCGCTTTACGATACCTGAGACGAAGTCATTAGTCTACAACAGTGGTCGGCAACACGCGGCCCGTGGATGTCCCATTTGCGGCCCGTGATTGTTTTGTAAATTAGTCATAAATATCTAAAATGTTATAGATTCTACCTCGAGATAGAAAATATGAGGTGAGGCCCGCCTTTACTATACTTTTCCACCTTGTGGCCTCTGCCTGCCAAAAGGTTGCCGACCGCTGTGCTACAACCACCTGTTTGCCATATTACATTATTACGATAACTGCAGTGTTAGTTATGCCTGACATTGCGTATGTCATTTTTGGCTATTAAATATAGTTTTTTTAGTCTTATCTTGAAGGCGAAACGTCATAAAATACAAAGGAGGAATAGCTACTAAAATGTACACAGGTCAATGGACCAACTCTCTTTGAAACCTATATAATACGAAACATCGTAACAATGAAGATTAACAAAGCAAAAATAACGCATGACTACATTCTGACTAGTTTACCGCAAACAGAAACAGAAAGCAAACATTATTAGTACAAAGACATACAAGCCCATTAATGGTGTAGTGTGCGGAGACGCGTAATGTTACAAACCAATTTCCTTACATTTCAAAAGGGAAGTTCTTATCCATATGTCATTTTGCGAAGCAATTTTCCCTTTACGAGTATCTAGAGCTCTTGTCGCAAATTTATATTTTTCGCATAATTTAACCGTCGGGTAACAAATTCGTGAATGCTTTGCCGCTTCCTCAAAATTGATTTATGAGCTTCTTGGTCATTGTGGTTTAATTTACCATATAATGTGGAGACACAAATAATATTTTTCCTCTGATTTATACAAAACAGGTAATGTTTGAACCATTTTCTTAATTTGTATTTTAGGATGTGAAGGCGGATATCATTATCATCCTGCGCTGATTCTAAATTAATATGGGGTCTGCGCAAACACTTTTTCAAGCATATCTTAGAAAGGATTTGGTTTTAGTTTTACGACCGGCTGTATGCCTGATGTCACCTCCCTCTGGAGGATCCAGACCATTGGTAAATTGGTATTGGAAAGCGGGTATCATGGGTATGGTCCTGGTAAATTCTTTTTATACTTTTTTTTTCTTCAATATGTCCTTATCTGCAACAAAACATATTTTAGAGTGTTGCAAAAATTATTTGTAGTTGTTATTGATTTTCTATTGCCAACTCTGTATAGGCTAGTTCCGAGCAAGCCGCGTTAGAACAAACTGCCCGACCTAGAATTCAAACTCCACCGGAACCGAAAGTCAGGGCCTCCCAGTATATCACTCATATAGCCTACCAATAGACCAAGAAGACGATGATTTTTGTACTCTATATTATTGTTCCTTAAACAAAAGAATAAATACAGAAATGTCGTGAGTTTTGAAGAATTAACATGAATTTATTGTTCCAGACAAGGATCAAATAACGTGCTGTACGGACAATGGACAATTCGCACCCGATGCAGCCACCAATCCAATGTGCGCACCGATAGTCGTGCCTCCTAATGACCCGATCCACTCGTCTCAAGGCACACAGTGTTTCAACTTCGTAAGGACTACCACAACTAGAGACAGGGGATGTACAGCACCGAATGCACCTGCTGAACCGGTAAATATATTTGAAGGTCTTACGCCTGAATGGTCAAATGCTCCTCAACTTTAACGGCTTCTCATGTTGATTTTCACATGCGGCGATCGATTTGGATGATTCTTTTTTGTTTGTAATGGCGCGTACACACCAACCGAATGAAGGTGAAATAATGTTCGCGAAGGGGTCGGTGTGGACGCAACGCTGAAGCCGAAAGAACGAACGAAAGAGATCTCTCCCAACAGCGAAGATTCGGGAATGTTCGGAAACGTTTGATCCCCATCGCCGATTACCCTTCGCGAATATTATTTCGCCTTTGTTCAGTTGGTGCGTACCGGCCATAAGACTATTGTTCATGTAATAGCTAAAAAGAAGACTAATATTTATGGGGAAATCATCGAAAAAATGTATTGACATAGAAAGGAAATTAAATTATTTGCAGTACCACCAGTGGAACAGATGTATAATCAAAAACAAAAAATAAACTTTTTTTTTCTGTGCTTGTCTAAAGAATCACTTATAGCAAACTTCGTCTCGCGTTTGAAGTGCTATAAATTATTTTAGGTTCTCAAATATATTTTCATCTAAAAAGAACGAAGTGCAACTAATAACTCTTTTTGGTCAAAGCAGTAAATAAATATGACACCGCCCAGTTTCTATTTTAAGAGGAATTAGCTGAAATAAATCTTGCGTTTATTTACAAAGTGCTCAACGCACGAAAAAGTTCACAGCAAGTATAACCTTTGAATATTGTACAATAGAACATCGTTATGATGTCCAAGATTAATATTTACTATTACTACCACAATGTGCTTGTTGGTCGCATGACTTATCGTACGCAAGTCTCACTTAACTTTTGACATTTGTATTGTGACTTCATTTGTATTGCAAAATTCACTTTCTAATGCATACATTTTTGGCACATTATCTGCAGCTGTTGGTGTGCGATTGCTGAATGCTTGTTTGTTTAGGTTTGCGTACCCAAAGAGTGTAAACGGACATGAGACGGATAGATTATTAGGCAAATACTGTCTGTCTGTTTGACTGTTTTGTTTACCTATGAAGAGTTCTGCCATTTGTATTATAATGATCTGGATGAATTTTTATTGAATACTTATTATACGAGTATAATAAAAACGTTCAATTCGAAAAACGATGAACCTGAATATGTGATCAAGTTCACATTTGTCTACTCGTCAGGAGATGTAGTCATGCTCTTAATATATAACATGCTAATAGGGTATAATATCATAAAAAAATATGAGAGTCAATTTGTATGACTAATGGTAGTGCGAAACCCATAATGTACAAGTCAAACTCACACTTGGACGGTTTTAGTGAGTTGATTTTTCTGTAAGAAGCGCTTTTGCCTATAGCAAACAGATTACTTACTCAAGTATATTAAACTGTCTAGGAATGTTTAAATTGAGGCTATGATAAGTGCAGTTTGTGAATTAAAGCAATCTGATCGCGGTCAACGGTCGCGCGTGTCAAAAGCCTCGTGACTATTTTTGCTTCGATGAGCACAAACTTAAATGATCCTTCAGTGTTGGTTAATCGCAATTCTGTATCATTCAATGGGTGAATCAAATCAATGATTATATTTTTGTCACTGTTTCTTGAAGTTATAGGACCCAGAATTCTTTTTGTTTAATCATGTTACACAAGACGTGATTTCACCATCATCATCAGCCATAGGATCATTTCACCATGGATCTATCAAGACGTCGGCTTTTTATACGGCCTCTTTTATAGATCCATGTATTTATTGTTATTTATTATTTTCACATAATTCTGTTTAAGTACGCTTGACAAAATTAATTAGGTTTGTGGAGGTATTATACTCGTCTCGGGGATTAAGCTTCCGTACATAATACGACGAGTAAGGACCAAGGTTAAGTGTGACATTACCTAAATCAATGATTGTCAATTGGGTACTTGACTATGTTTGATTTTGTACACATTTTTATCTGTACTACAAACAAAGCAAAAAAGAAACTCTTCAGTAAAATCTGCATCGAAATTGGTTGAAAAATGAGTCAGTAATTCATATTTTAAATTCTGTAATGAGCAAGAGTGGGGATGTAGTGGGGATATCTTACTATCCCTTTCTAACGCACGTGCCGTTATGGCCCTGACGTGATTTTACTGATACTTCTCTTTTCCGTAATTTGAAGGTTACACCAAATTTCAAATGCTTATAACTTCCTTATTTTTGAGAATATTTCAATAATTCTTTCAGTACTATATTGGCGTAAATTTCATATAAAATTAATTTTTAAAAAATTGTCAAGTACCCAATTGTCATACTTAGTAGTATTTGATATTAACTATCTTTTGCCCTCAGCTCCGCTTACATGATTATGTTAAAAGTTATCATAGAGTAGATACTGTATACAATACTAGTTGATATCCGCGACTTGGTTCGCATTGAAATTTTTTAACAAATCTATCTTAACCGTGCATTTTTCGGGATCAAAGTAGCCTAAATGTATTCCAAACTATAAGATTATAGTTTGGAATACATTAAGGCTACTTTTACTTTACTTAGGCTAATATGTAATGGCATATTTGATCCTGATCCATTCAGCCGTTCTGGCGTGATTGAGTACAAAACATCCCTTCCAAATGTTGGTTATATGAGGTTATATGTTGGTTATATTGGTTATATATTCCCATAATCTTATCAAGCATCTGCTTGGAAAAATCTCGTCGCCCCATATTGAAGAGGGCAGGTGCCGAGCAGTCAAAGAAAATCATATGGAGTAAATAAGTACATTTCCCTGCTCTAACATTGCGTTTATACATTGCTTCTAATGTCAAGTTGATATGTTGCGTAGCTACTCTGTAAAAAAGGAGAGACTAACACAAACTTCTTTGAGTGATATATTATCTGTCTAAACAGCGATAGAATGTTTAGTTCATTGAATGAAGTTCATTTCAATAGTCTTAACAACCCTTGACAATGTTTAGTGGGAGCTCCTCCTGATATTATATCAATCATATTATTTTACATTATTTACTGTAGTCGTAGGTCGCCTCCTTGTAGCAGCGTATATAGGCTCTGAACCGAGAGGTCGTAGGTTCCCAGGTCGAACGGGGTGTTTGTCTATTTTCCACTGATTGAATCCTTCAGAGAGGGTTGACTTCAAGCAGCCAGCTCTTCTTAAAAAACCAAGCCGAATTCTTTCTGCAACATGCTTGAAAAGTGTTTCACGCTGACCCCACATTAAGGTGGGATAAGGGTAGGTAGAAAGAAAGAAAAACATGATCTCCCCGGGACTGGACTAGACCAATAATGCGAAATTTTATATACAGCATCTCATGTAATATGCACTAAGCGATTTACTCGACATTGATTGTGGACAGATTTTTATCATTGATAGAGGGTACTTAATTTAAGAGTAGGTCCGTATAAATTTGATTAAGATCTGATGAACTTTCTCCTTGCATCGTAATAGGACAAAGTTCAAAAAATCTCCTTAACGGTTAACAAAAAACGCCCAAGTTGTGGTTTTGAAATCGGTTGCTTTAACTTTTAGTTGGGTAAGGGTATTAAAAGTTCGTTATCGCATCATCCAAAGTCAGTTAATTTCAAGCTACTTTATGAACTAAGAACGTTTGCTTGCGGTTTTCTTATATCTGATAATAAAACAATTAATTTTTATCTTTCATTAATTATTCATCAATTAATTTCATATTTATTATCTTCCATTAATTTAATCTCTCAGACTGTCTGTTACGTTTTCATAGATAGATCATAAAACCGAATTTGATAGCTATTATTATATGCACAGTTGACGCTCGGAAAATGGGATAGCAAAGGAGTGCTTAAGCACTCGTTTTGCATACAGTCGGACGCCGATGGAATTCTAAATTTCAAAATTCAAATTGAAGAACGCTTCTCATTTCGTTTAAAAATCTTCTTTATTACACGTGCATAGGGTTATATTTGTGTTGATTTAATTAGGACTTCTCTTTCTATCTATTTAAGATCTTTTTCTTTGTTTTATTCCTGAGACCACTTTTTAGGAGGATATTTGCAAAGAACTGTGCATCTAGGGTATATTATATTAATGGCTAATAAGCTTGAATCTTAGGTTAGTCGAAAAACGTTTCATGGATAATATTATAGGGAATGAAACTATTGTTTACGGCGATAAATTTTTGAACTAATTTCGATTCAATTAAAGTTTTAATTTATGTTCAGCTTTCTACTGTGACTGCGTACATGGACTTGTCGCTGGTATACGGAAGCAGTGCAGGACAAGCCGCGCCACTTCGAGCTGGTATCGGTGGCAGGTTGTTGACAGTACTGAGGAGCGGACGCGAGTGGCCGCCACAGGACCCCAATATCACCCTTACCTGCGAGTCTGCACAGTCTCTAAATGAACCTTGTTATTTGACAGGTGAGTTTGAGTGTTACAGCCGTATGCTTACAGCATGAATAGGCCGCCGCGACCATTTTGTTCTTTCACAGAAAAATGAAGACCGACGTAAAATTGCAGCTCGTATGTATTGTTCAGGGAGTGAGATTTCCAGATCCAAATCCCCCACTCCTTTCCAAACCCTGTTTCCCTTCATTTATATAATAATAATAAAGCCGCTATTCAGAGAAGTTTACAATAACTATTTACTACATAATTTGTATTATTCGACATCTGCAACTTCGGCCCAGTTTTGGCACAAGCCTGCTCCAATATTTTTCATTTCTTTCCTTTAATTAAAGGGGACTTAAATGAAGGAAACTTACCCATGGTTTCTTCTTTTTTTGGTATCGTCTATCGACGGTAAAGATCATTTACCGTCAGGTCATCTACTTGCCCGTTTCTCAGTCTCTATCCCAAATAAAAATGATGTCTATCGCATCTTATCTGGACGCCCTCGGTCGTGCTGTCAACAAGTTGTCGAATATTAAATGAACGGCCGCAGGTCATCAAATGTTTGTGTGATCTACAAATATTTGTATTGGTTTTACGGTTTACTTGATAGAAAAGGGTCACTACCACTTATGGACAGGCCAGCTGCTGCCTTGTTTGCTAATTTTATGTCGATATCACTAGAAAATAGTGCATAATTAATTTTCCTAAGTTGCATAGCATAGCCTTTCACAATTTATTTAATTGCCGCGATCCCACAAAGGAATTATTCTACTGTCTACACTCTATCATTTTTTATCTTGATAGATAATATATTTCTGAGAGGGGCCTGGTCTAGCAGTGGACGTCTTATATGCTATTTGTTAATTCTAATAATAATTGCCATAGGTGACATCAGGGTTAACCAGAATCCCCAGCTAACAGTACTCCAGATCATTCTGCTTCGCGAACATAACAGAATAGCAGACGCTCTTCAACAACTGAACCCTCACTGGAACGACGAAACCCTGTTCCAAGAAGCTAGGAGAATTCACATCGCCGAGATTCAGCACATCAACTATTATGAATATCTGCCAATATTCCTTGGTAAGTATTCTTTATAAAATTATTTGCAATTTAAAATCTTACTTCATTCACAAAACACTTTTCTTTGAAAACTTATTTATGAATGTGAATGTATTTTAAAATATATATTTATAGGGATTAAAGTTGTGAATTTGAGTTTCATTGAAAATAATTCTATTTTTGTTAGTTCTAATTAATTTATTATAGTTGCCACCTCTGACCTTTATTTTTTATAATATCTATTTAAGTTTAAACTCTTTCATTATGATTTCAAATTGAATTCGTATTACGTGATCGCAAGTTTTAAATTAATAGATATTGTTGTCAGTTTACGTACATCGTGTCTTATAAATAACAAATCAAGTGAACAGGAAGGTATCCTAAGGAAAATATGTGAATATTATTATTATGGTTCCTGAGATTTATAATGCTATATTGGTTGAACCCAAAATAAATCAGCGTGAATTTCTTTTTTCCATTGCCATTTACTATCTACAGAGCGTAACATCAGCTACAATTATTTATTTCTTCGAGTAGCCATTGGGTAAATATGTAATATTCGTTCACAAATTATTATTATAGTGTGGGCGGATTTCATAAATATAGATTTCCATTCATATTTACCTACTTTGATTATGCTTTGTTTAATATTGGTTATGAGGATATCTGTTTCTATTGGTTTTGTTATATTTCACTAAAGGCACTGTTATTATGTTGTTTGATTTGTATTTAGATTACGTGTATGATTAATGGCCTGTAGATGTCGGTCACCACAGTCGAGTTGCTAAAATATTCTGTCTCTAGTCTGCCCACTATCTACCTCTATTGTTTCGATTTAAGTGTCACTAAACCATTAAATACTTTGAATGGCAAGTATTAAGATAGCAAACTTGCTATACTCGTTAAATCACTTTTCCCATTTGCCCTTATCTCATTCCAATGTGGCGTAGGCGACATTGTACAAAAGAGTGTTGTAGGAAGACTTCGGCTTAATTTTTACCACCGGCAACCTATCTAGGCAAGCCGTCCGTCTCTATGGTCCAGACCATATACGCTACCAGTTACTTCGACGTGGCGACCAATCGCTAAATCACTTCTATTGGCTCAAAGAGACTTAATAGTACTTACATGTTTAATATATTTGTATTGACCACATTGTAACAGATGTATGACATTGAGCTTTGAAGCTCAGCGAATCAATGCAAATCTGTCTTTGTCCCGCAACTAAATTATTATAAAAGAAAAGTAGGAAAGTGCTGGCAAAGTGGAGGATAGAATATGGAACTCACGAGGCATTAACCTCAAACCATAAGGACATTTAAAGGTCGCAGGAAGTCGCTGGATGCAGGTCGCTTCCAACAGGTCGATCTGGAAATCTTTGGGGGAGGCCTATGTTCAGCAGTGGACGTCCTATGGCTGATTATGATGATGATGATGATGATAAACAACTGGGGAAGCCAGATGTAAGGCACCACGGTTTCAAATGAAAATAATAGTAACCTAATAATACATTGCTGTTTGTATTATAGGTTTCGATAACATGGTGAAGAACAAGTTGATCTACCCGGGCGCTCACGACTATGTCAACGATTATAATCCCAACGTGGATCCTTCTATTTTGGACGAGCACGCTACGGCCGCTTTTAGACATTTTCACACTTTAATCAGAGGATATTTGAAGTAAGTCCATAATGCTTATCAATGCCTCGTTAACGTAGTTTTAATATGCGCAGTTATCAGAGAATGTAACTCGTGCTCTTAGAGTTGAGAAGCGAAGGGAAGCGAATATTTATACATCGTTAGTCTATTCTAGAGATTATTTAAAAGTCTTTTAGTTCATAATAAATAGTCTATATTAATTACTGACTAACAGACTGCCTCGGTGACGTATATTGTGTAATTATTATATTATACTACCGTCCCAGGGTCTCGGCTTCAATTCCCGGGTCGGGTAAAGTGATACTGGGTTTTCCTGCTCATTATTAGCCCCGAGTGTGGAATTTGTAGCCGTTATGGCGATAGGATCAACCCCTATCACATCACCGGGCACTGGTTTTTTATCTCATTTTTTAGGGCCTTTGTTGGGATGTCAGTCCCATCGTATCCTTAACATTAATACTTTCAACAATAAGGTGATTTGAAGACAAATTCTTATAAATGCAAAAATATTTCAAATAATGAACTAAGTGCTTCCGAAGTAGATTCCGATAAGATACCGATGAATGTACCCAGGTCAGGTGCAATAGTTTGGAATTGGGATAGTTAAATGGCTTCAGGAGTCGTATACGTGGCAATGCATTTGTGTATGAATCTTTTGGGATGTTTTAACGAAGGGTTGTTATATACAGAATGTTTAAAAAAGTTGATATCAATGTTAACACTAAGAGAGGATGACTAGCAATTTAGTGGTAAAGTGTAAAATGTTGTAAGTCTATGAATAGTGGAAACTTGAATTTGTGCCGAAAAAATAGTTCTGGCCCATTAAGTCAGTTGCAGTCTGCAGTACATTTGCAAAGCATCTATGGGGTAATTGGGTACTTGACTATGTTTCATTTCAAACACATTTTTATATGTAATAGCAAATTAAACAAAAAAGAAACCCTTCTCTAAAAACCGCATCGAAATTGGTTTAATAATGAGGCAGTAATTAATATTTTAAATTCTGCAATGAGCAAGAGTGGGGATATCTTGCTATCCCTTGCCAACTCTTGGACGTGTCGAGATTTTACTGATACTTCTCTTTCCCGCTGTTTGAAGGTTACACCAAACTACAATGGCTTATAACTTTTTATTTTTGGGAGTATTTTAATATTTCTTTCTGTGTTACATTTTAGATGACGTAAATTTCGTATAAAATCAATAAAAAAAAATCAATAAAAATTGGTCAAGTACCCAATTGTTCATTATGTTTAGCACACACAAAGCCATTCCTATTCTAATTTAATGATTTAAAGGTCACATTCCGAGTTTAGAATTCACGTGATTAATAATTGATAAAAAAAGCAAGTTCAATTTTTATCTTTTAACTTTACCATTACACTTTAAATCGTCGACTGCCTGGGTGGCGTGGTGGTATTTCGGTACGACTACGGTTCTGAGGTCTCGGGTTCGATCCCCGGGTCGGGCAAAGTGATATTGGATTTTTCCATATCAGCCCGGAGTCTGGAATTTGTGCCCGATATGGTGATAGGCTCGCCCCCTATCACATCTGGGACGGAACTAAGCTCGGCGAAATGTGGGTGTTCTAGTTCGCTAGTGCGCCTCTGCCTACCCCTTCGGGGATACAGGTGTGAGCTTATGTAAATCGTTCCCCTTGTATGTGGATTCGTTATTGTTACCAACTTTTTGCAACACCCGGTATATTTCTAGGATAGTTCTGTTTTAAAAACCATTTGTTTCACCAGATTGATAGCAGAAAACCGCGCGCTACTAGGCGCAGTCCGCATTAGTGACTGGTTCAACAGGCCATTACTGCTGGAAATTAACGACTCCTTCGACAACCTTGCCAGAGGCCTCACCGTCCAGGAACAGGACTTCAGCGACCAGTTCTGGGACTCGGAGATGACGCAGTTCCTCTTCAAGTGAGTTCTTCTTTTTATGTCTCTTCACTGTCGATGCTACACACTTTTGGCATGTTGCAGAAATCATCATCATCATTTCGTTTTATAGGATTAGAATCTACTTACTCATCATTTTCGACTTTAATTTTTATAAATGCTGCCTGTCTGACGTCAATACCTTTTTGGGGTTGCAGTCCAGAGCATTTCGTGATTGAAAAACCGTTTTACCCACCGGATTTGAACCCACGACTTTCCCGTCCAATCCCATATATCTTGCCATTAGACCCGTCACGTCACGTCAGGTTGACATCAGGCAGGCTGCCGGTTGTAAATAACAGCTCACTGCCGCGTTTCGATCAGTGAGTGAGATTTCCGGTGGCCCAATTCCCCCCTTTTCCTAATCCCTTTTTTCCTCCTTTTACGTTGGCAACGCACCCATGATTCTTTGAGTGTCATGGGTGTCTATGGGCAGTGGAGATTAAAAAGATCATACACATAGAACAGCTATGTAGAGGTATATTGGCAAGTGTCAATCCCAATTGAAATTTAACATTAGTATGCAACGATACAGCCTATCGTTTTAGTAGCAAACGTGACTTCGTTTCAGTTAATTTACTAGATATAGGTAAACGTCATGTCGATCTCGTGGTTTATTTACGTCGGATTGTGTTACAAAAACCGGAGTTTCATTCGTAGTAATAAATTGCGACCGAACACAAAGGCTTTCCATTTAATTCCGATTGAAATTAGATTTTTTTGTTGTAGTCTAAAAGTGTCCGGTATATTTGGGAAGCTGTCGACGGACTTCCAAAAAGGATGAGGTCCTCAATTCGTCTGTATTTTTTATGTATGTTACGCGATATCTCCGCCGAATGTGGACCGATTTTCAAAATTCTTTGTGTGTTCGATAGAGCTTAGTTCAAGGGTGGTCCCATATAAATTTGGCCACGATCGGATTTGAAGTCGGTCTGTTAAGTTTTTAAACTTGTGATTATTTTAATCAAAACGTCTAAAATATTGTAATTCGCAATCACTATACTTTTTGACCGACTTCAAAAAAGGAGGTCCCCAATTCGTCTGTATTTTATGTATGTAACGCGTTATCTTCGCCAAATATGGACTGACATTCATGATTGTTTTGTGTTCGATTGTACTTTATTAGTAGCTGACTGTAAATTGGTGTTAAAAAGAGCAACGTCAGAGTTTCTTGCCCGTTCTTCTCTGGCGAAACAGCCTCCGAAAAGGCGGTAGGGTTAAAATTTGACGGAATCTAAATAATGTTTGAACATTTCATGGATTCAATAAATGATTTTGATTTTGATTTTGATGGAGCTTATTCCAAGGGTATATAAATTTGGCGACGATCGGATAAATTTTGAAGTTTTTATTTATACAGCCATTGAGGTTATCATTAGTTCACACTTAAAGTTCACACCTTTTATTAGACAGCTTCCGTGGTACAGTAGGCGAGTGATCAGCTGTGAAATGAAAGACTGCGAGTTCTATTCCCGTACCAAGACAAATGTTTATGTGATCCACATAATTGTTTCGGTATTGGGGGACCGTAAGTTCTTCATAGTATTTGATACACACTATACAGGTTAGGCCTAGTGTGGGGACAGAACTATGTGTCAATGCTGAATGTACTGTCAAATCAGGAGAACCTTGTTCTTTTTTATTTAGCTGACTCTTTAAAAGTGTGAAAATCTTGCTATAAACAGTTGGAATACCGATCATATTAATTAGTAAAATCACAACGCTTTTGATATCGTTTTAACTTGTTATCGGTCCACAAGATCGGGATTGCACTTAATTACTGATCTTGTACAAAGGCAATCGATTACTAGTCTTTTTATTTGTCATTGGCCTTAACTAGATTGCCAGTAGTTTTGTAGCTCAACCATGAGATTTTTTTTTACATTTCTCGTTAGCGACTACGTAAAATAATTTATATGAAAAACGTCAGTTCCCCGCGTAACCGCTAGAGGCGTTCGGGTGTTTGTCATACAAATATTTTCCGAAGTCGCTAGCGAGTAATGTCAAAAACGCTCATGGTTGGCCTACAAAATTAAAACATATTTTCCAAAACATTCCAAAGTTATAAAAAATGTGCTTTTAAATATTCGAAACGTATACATTAGTATGCCACAGTTTATCATTGTATTATACATTATGTATATTCTATGAGGCTTTAACCATTTGTTTCATGCAGATTTTATAGTCATACATCTTGAATACGTATTAATCATTTTATGACAGATTTACATTTATGGCTATAACAATTTATTTGCAGACAATAACGTGGAGCAACTTACATACATATGTATGTAATAAAAGGCGTGAGTCTATGTATGTACATACATACATACATAGACGCACGCCTTTTTCCCACAGGGATAGACAGAGACAACGGATTTCCACTTACTACGATCCTTACACACCTCTTTCGCCTTATTCAGTCTCATTACATTCTTCATGCATGCACGTCGGTTTAGGGTACTTTTAACTTGACCTTTCTCGAGTATATCGACGGTCCCTACGTACAAAGCGACATGTCAAAATGTCATATTTTTTATTGCATATATGCATCGATATAATAATATACCTAGATGCACAGTTCCATACAAATATCATTGTAAACAGTGTCCTCGACAGACAAAACAAATAAACATCACAAATTTAATTAAATTAACACAAATATGACCTTATAGACGCGGCATAAAGTAGCTTTTTAAATTGAATGTTCAAACGTTCTTAAATTCGAAATTTTTGAATTTCTAATAGTTTTGAATTTGACAATAATTTGACATTATTAAAAGAAACATTCTAGTCACTTGGACAAAGATTGAATGGAGTCGAATCGTTCTTGTATTTATTTGTGAGAAATGTTGACCACGTGGCGTACAATGTAGATGAGAATAGCGATATCTATATAATAATTTTACTTACATTAAGAGATAAATAGAGTATAAATGTTTAGAAGATAACAAAGCTTATTAGTTATGAATATGAAATAAGCACTGTTTTGCCTTAGCGTGATTCATAAATAAATAAATAACACCCAACAGTCACATACATAGTCCTGGCCCCACACTAAGATCGTCCTTTGCTCTTTAGATTCTTAATAATTTCTTCAATTCTTAATTATTTTAGACTATCATTTCGTTTTCTTAATATTTTGTTCTGCCTTTTTAAATTTGGCACTAAATTACATTTAAGTTTAAATTTTTGGTTGCGTTCTTTCAGATTATCTTTCAAAAATAACGTCTTAGGTGTGTTAAAGATTGATGAAAATTCTGATGGTATTGGTGATCCTTCATTATTTATTGGTTCAATTGCTGGTTCCTGGAAAGGAATATGTTTCCAATAAATGATGACGCCACAATTACTGTAGTAGTAATTATGCCTAACGACCGGTTCCAATAAATGATCTCAATCCGAGAATCCAAGATAAAAATGAAAAATTAAAAATGAAAAATCGCGAGAATGAACCATTAAAATTATTATTTGACAGCGGAATGTTCAACTTTGTTCATGTTGGCAAATTTTTATGATCTGCACACTTTGATTGAAAACATTTATTAGAATTAGCCGCATTATTAAATAGTCATTTTACATGGAAGTATGTACCTGGTATATGCTTGCTATTGATGAATTCTGTATCAAATATTTTTCAGCTATTACACTTGTACTGCACCCTGCCTCATTTAAACTTGTAGTTACGACAATCTAAAATAAAGTCAATAAATGTGGCAATATTTATTTATTTATTTATTTATAGGTACACCAACAGCATACATATTGTTAAATTAAATAGTAAACATTAGTTAAGGACAATGTAGCTGATGACAATTTATCACCTTTATTTTTGGTACAGCATTCTTTTTAATTTTCCTAATCCCTTTTTCTGTATAATATCCATCGGAATCGGCAAAATGGTCTGAACAAACCACACTTGAGTAATTGGGTTTAAAATTTTCTTCTCTCCTTTCTTCGGAAATAATTTTACGCCATTTATCTCTTACTATTTCATTTCATGGAAATCTGTAATTAATAAATAAAATTAATAAAAAAATTCATAAATTTAAAATAAATATAATATATTTACAAAAAAAAAGACTCCATATATTTCATTGTTCCAAATCATGATTTCAAAAGGGACAAAATATTTTATTAACTGAATTCGTTAAATTAATTATTTATACACGTTTAATACTTAATTTAACATGATTAAGGTTTTAAGAATCAAGTAAGGGAATTATACTTACTTAAAATATGAAATCCCATGTGTTTTGCGCTTTGTAAGAGTGTTATTTTTGCACTCTTTCACAGAGCATATAGGCATCTTCACAGGCGAACGGTCGGCGCCCGACTGACAGCAAACAAGTGCTTACTTACATTTTAAGCACTCGTTGGCTGTCCCACTTTCTGAGCGTCAACTGTGCATCTAGGTATATTATTATATCGATGCATATATGGCTTTAGATTATCCATACGCTCATAACTATATAGATATATTTTTTAATTATTTTGTATTCTAAAAATTATAATTTAAATACTAATCGAACAATATAATAAGTATGATAATTCTTAAACTTATAAATGAACTTCATTTCGTTCTCATGAAAACCCCAGTTTATATTTATATGTCGCTTTGTACGTAGGGACCGTCAATATCTCTGACTTGGTCAGAGAATGGAACAACTTAGCGTTTGTTTTATAGGCGATAAAGTGAATACGATGACTTATTTATATTAGATATTCCAAAGAGCCATTAAAAATATTAGACATAAATGGGACGATGTTAATAGAGGTAATACCGTAATGAAACCTGCAAGATTTAAAGCAACTTTTCTAGTATAAATATCATTTATTAGTAGGTTCACATTTTTCATTAAAAGTTTTAAGAGAGTTACGAAGAATTTTAAGAATATAACTTCGTAAGAAATGATAGAAGTTATGAAGAGAAAAAATACGCCTGAAGATTGTCGAAACTCGAAATTGATAGGGCACGAGATAATTTGAAAATAGTATTCGAATTATTAAGTAGAAAAATTAGGTGCATTTCTTTGATCTCTCTAAATATTTTTTAATAATGACCAGTCTAATAGAGATGCCATCGTCATCCAGCGCAGACGTAAATATTTTCTCAAAAATGGGTAATAATACTACATAGGGAAGATTTTCTTTATCGTCGTTTGTATTCTATAATATTAAATTCGGTAGAAACATGAAGTCTCACACACATTATTATTCGAATTTCGCATTAGTCTATGTAATATATTGTAACGAGATTTTGTGCCGCGAACTGAAATCTACGACTACAGCAATTTATTTTCCTATTTGAAAGCATTTCGCTTTTATAATTGGGTGGTTTTCTGACGGCAGTTATTTCTTGAAATAAAAGGAACAAGGTTCTTTGGTACATAAATTAGGACTTAATTAGTAACGAGATACAGATGGTTATACAGTTAAGCATTTTAATGCAGTTATGATGATATGTATGGCGATAGGCTCGCCCCCAATCATATCTGGGACGAAAATGAGCTTGGCGAAATGTAAATGTAAGCGAGCGTTCTCGCTTACATTTACATTTACGTTTAAAATATTTGTATGGAAAACGTCAGTTGCCCACGTAACCGCTAGAGGCGTTCGGCTATTTGTCATACAAATATTTTACGGAGTCGCTAGCGAGTATATAAAAAACTCATGGTTGACGAGGATCTATGTCCATTATGGTAACCATTTAGGTACTTTTGCTACGTTGTTCCTCTAGCGTCCTGATTCTATACTAATATTATAACGAGGAAACATTTTTTTATAATAAATAGGCTCAAAAACTACTGAACCGATTTTAAAAGTTCTTTCACATATGGAAAGCTACATTATCAGCGTGTGACATATGGTAATTTTCATCCCCAAAAACTTTACGCTTCATGTGGGATACCCACGTGAACAAAGTCGCGAGCAATAGCTAGTAGTTTATATATTAATGACACCATCATTTTTTCTCGTAAAAGCTTAAATAGGCTTACCGGTAGGCCCAGCCGCCTGACTTTTGATGTCGTATTAGATTCGAGAACTTGTCATTTGGTGATTTTTAACGCGATATTAAGTCATTAGAGCACTTTTTACCTCGATTTCCGTTGAATTTTAATTGAAACCGAATCGTAGTCGCAATCGAATCGAATGTTACCCTGCTGTTTATTTCTGAATCCACGATATTTTCATAATACCGACTTTATTGCCTCGATGGCGTGGTTGTATTTCGGTATGCCTACTGTCCTAAGATCTCGGGTTTGATCCGCATCGGGCAGTGATATTGGATGTTTCCATATCAGCCCGGAGTCTGGAATTTGTGCCCAATATGGCGATAGGCTCGTCCCCTATCACATCTGGGATGGAACTAATCTCGGCGAAATGTAGGTGTACTAGTTGGCAAGTGCGCCTCTGCCTACCCCTCGGGGATACGGGTGTGAGCTTATGTTATGTTATTACCTACTTTATAGTTGAGACTTGAGTCCAATACTCATATTGCTCAAATATTTGTACTAGGCGCAACAATACGTTCGGGGGAGACTTGCGGGCTACGGACATCCAGCGAGGCCGAGACCACGGACTCGGCTCTTACGTCATAACTCGTGCTGCGTGCGGTCTTCCAGTGCCGAAGACTTTCGACGATATGCGGGACTTTATTTCGGCTGAGGTAAGGAATATAATATATATAATTGAGTACGTTCATATATTACATTTGATATAGCGGACCGCTCAATAGATTCAAGATATAATCGATCAAATCTCTTGACAGGCTCCGTGGCGCAGCGGGCGAGTAGCCGGCTGTGAAACGTGAGGTCGTGGGTTCGATTCCCGCACCGAGACAAATGTCTGTGTGGCCCACATATATTTGTTTCGGGTCTGGGTGTTGTAGTTTTTTTATAGAAGAGGGGGCAAACGAGCAAGTGGGTCACCTGATGTTAAGTGATCACCGCCACCCATAAACATCCACATTACACCTAGTGTGGGGTCAGGACTATGTGTGTGACTGTTGCGTGTATTTATTTATTTATTACTCCACTATGTTAGCCCAGTGGCGTGCATTTCATATAGACAAAGAGACATTGTCTACCCTGACAATTTGTTAATGAAAGAAAAAATATTCACCAAAAATAGTTTATCAAACAGCGCTGGACGTATTATTTTAAATCGACGTGAGAATGATCATTATGGTTAATGTAAAGCAAGAATAAAATGAAGAAAATAATTATGCAATATTTTTGTCTATCCTAATCTAAATGCCTGTGCACGTCACTGAGTTGATCCTAATTGTTTAATAATTAATTATTTGACCTTCCCAAACATTGCAAAGAAAGGTGTAGAACTGGGTTTTCGACCGACTTCGAAAAAAGAAGGAGGTCCTCAATTCGTCTGTATTGTTTACGTATTACGCGATATCTCCGCCAGTGTGGACCGATTTTGAAGATTTTGATTTGTGTTCGATAGAGATTATTTCAAATGTGGTCCCATATATATTTAGTTGCGATCAATCCGTTATTTAGAGTCCATAAACAAAATGACGACCTAAGAATTTTACGGACTGACTTCAAAACTTATCTGAGCCTTACGAGTGAATGCTTCTCGAAAACTATGATAGTTATCGTTAGATCTCTATACATTTATTTAGTTCATTGTAATTTCCCAAGCGGCGCTACAAGGCAAATGTATGGAAAAACGATAACTATCATAGTTTTCGAGAAGCATTAACTCGTACTAGAGGCTCAGATAAGTTTTAAAGTCAGTCCGTAAAATTTTTAGGTCGTAATTCTGTTTATGTTTACTCTTAATAATGAGTTTATTTCTAAAAAACATTTCAATGTTATACAACTCAGTTTATCATACGATATTAAATAGTTTCATTGTTAAATAGAAATATTTTAGTACTCCAACTTAAAATCCCCAACCCTTCTATGAATATATGATTTTTAGTTGCCAAAAAACCATTACATGAATAAAGTTATAATGACTTGAAAAGTTAAGTGTTATGAATAATTGGAGCATCAATCTTGACTCTGACATTTGCATTACGTGCGTCGTTGAATGTGCATTGCTCTTTATTACAATGGTCTATGTCAGTCATGTCATGTCAGTCATCATCATCATCATCATCAGCCATAGGACGTCCACTGGTGATCTGGACTCCGAAGATTTCCAGATTGACTTGTTGGAAGCGGCCTGCATATTAGTATTTTAATATATTAATCATCAATCTCTAATATTATGGACATTAGTAGAGACAGAACAGAAACCGCCTCCTTGGTCTAGTGGCAGCATATATGGGCTTTGGACCGAGAAGTCCTGGGTTCGATTCCCAGGTAGAGACTGGATCCCTCAGACGGGGTTGACGTCAGGCAGGCAGCCGGTCGTAAACAATAAGCCAAATAAATTCTGCAATATGCTTGAAAAGTGTGTTGCGCTGACCTCACATTAAGGTGTGATAAGGACAGGAAGAAAGAAAGAAAAGAATAGAGACAGTACAGAGAATGATACGAAATTAAGGCACAGGTCCGAAAACAGCCGAAATGAGTATTAAACGAGAGAGACCAAATTACTGTAGCTTGAGATTTTTTAAGATTACGCGAATGTCATCATTGAAATGAAATTAGTTGTTACGGATACGGGTTGACTTGTGATCATGAAGGCTGTAAAGCTTTCGAAACGTCGGGACAAAACATTGTTATAGAAATATTGAAATATTCTCAAAAATAAAAAAAGTTATAAGCCTTTGAAGTTTGATGTAACTTTCAAACTGCGGAAAATAGAAGTATCAGTATAATCACGTCACCGCCTTAACGGTACGTGTGTTGAAAAGAGATAGCATGATATCGCCAATAAGTGTCCACTCCAGAATTTTAAATATGAATTACTGCCTCATTTTCGATCGACTTCCAAAAAGGAGAAGGTACTCAATTCGTCCGTATTTATTTTTCTTTTTATGTATGTTTCGCGATATCTCCGCCAAATGTGGACCTATTTTCAAAATTATTTTTGTGTTCGATAGAGCTTATTTCAAGGGTGGTCCCATATAAATTTGATCACGATCGGACTTCGGTCTGTAAAGTTTTTAAACTTGTGATTATTCAACCAATTTCGATGCAGTTTTTACAGAAGAGTATCTTTTTTGTTTTATTTGCTACTACATATAGAGGTAAATATGTGTATAAAATTGGTGGCGTGGTTGTATTTCGGCATTACTAGCATCCTGAGGTCTCGGGTTTTATCCCCGGGACGGGCAAAGTGATATTGGATTTTTTCATACCAGCCCGGAGTCTGGAATTTGTGCCCTAATAGCGATAGGCTCCCCCCTATTACATCCGGGACGGAACTAAGCTCGGCGAAATGTGGATGTCCTAGGTCGTTAGTGCACCTCTACCTACCCCTTCGGAGTTACAGGCGTGAGCTTATGTTATGTAAAATCAAACATAGAAATTAAACTATTTTTACGGATTATATCACGATTTGGTTTTAATTTTTATGCCCGACGTTTCGAAAGCTTTGCAGCCTTCGTGGTCACGGGTCAGACTAAGGTGTCATATGTCCAAAAATGTTAAATTATCTACCCTTTAAAATTATACAATTTTAAATAAAAAAAAAAAATAGTTTAATTTCAATGAAAATTTAATTTAATTTAATTTAATTTAATTTAATTTAGTTTAATTTCACGTAAACCTAAGATATTATAAATCAAACATAGTCAAGTACCGAACTGTAAACACTGTGTATAGAACGTGGAAGCGCTGCGCCGTTTGTACGCGACGCCCGCCGACGTGGAGCTGGTGGTGGCGGGCTCGCTGGAGCGGCACGCGCCGGGCGCGCAGGCCGGGCCCACCTTCCTGTGTATACTCACGGAACAGTTCTACAGGACGCGCGTCGCTGACAGATACTTCTACGAGAGCGGAGCGGACCCTGACACGGCTTTCACACCTAGTGAGACATTTTTGTTTTGCTCTTCGACAGCGGCGTAATTACTGGGGGGTTACCATCACCTCTTATAGTAGTATTATTATAATTTTACTTGTCAATATTCCCATACAAAACAAACGATGAACGATTATAATAATGGCCTCCGTGGCGTGGTGGTATTTCGGTACGACTACGGTTCTGAGGTCTCGGGTTCGATCCCCGGGTCGGGTAAAGTGATATTGGATTTTTCCATATCAGCCCGGAGTCTGGAATTTGTGCCCGATATGGCGATAGGCTCGCCCCCTATCATATCTGGGACGGAACTAAGCTCGGCGAAATGTGGGTGTTCTAGTTCGCTAGTGCGCCTCTGCCTACCCCTTCGGGGATACAGGCGTGAGCTTATGTTATGTTATGTTTTATAGAATATCCACTTTGATGGTTTCCACATCTCCCGGGCGGGTTAACGTTGGGTCGTAAGACCGGCGAACCCGACCGAGCAGTCGAGTCTCCCTCAGATGCGAGGGTAGCGGTAAAACGCTTTTCCCCACGAAAACACAAAAAAGGGATAAAGGTTAAATGATTATTCCAGACGCCTCGGTCTTTCAACCTAGTCTACAATCTATATACAACGTCTATGTCGGGACCTCAATTAATTGTAAACACGAGGTTATAATATTATACATATTTTTTATAGCAGACTGGCGAACGAGCAGATGGGTCGCCTGATGGTAAGTGATCTCCACAGCCCATAGACTCCCAAGACACAAAAAGAATCATGGGTGCGTTACCAACCTAAAAAAAGGAATGAGTGCAGGGGGGATGGTCTATCGGAATTCTCACTCACCGAACGAAACGCGACAGCAAACCGCCACTTTACGTCGGTTTTCTGTAGGACAGAGGCATTAAACCAGTCGAGGCGGCCCATTCAAGAGCGTGGCTTGTCTTTCCTTATTTTTCTTTAAATTTTCAACCTATCAAAGCAAATCGCATGGAGATCGAATGCCCCACTTAAAACGCAAATTAAATCCCTCCCAACTCTAACACCATACACGCTGCCACTAATCAGAACATATAATTACCAGGTCAGCTAGAAGCTATACGCCACGGTGCTTCAATGGCGCGTCTGCTTTGTGACAACGGCGATGGTATAAGATCTATGCAGCCAAGAGCCTTCCAACAGGTGTCACCAGGGTAAGTGTAAATTTACATTAGGTAAAAGAAAGTATAGGACGAGGCATAACTACGAAAAAATGAAGCATTACTAATGTAAGGAACGAAACCAAAATGGCGACTTTTCGAGAGAAATATCCCATTAAAGCGGTTAGGTATCTTCTTCATATTCCGAAACTAGTATTATTGTAAATAAACACTGTATTTGTAATAAAATCAATAAGCATAATTATAATTATATAATATAATTTTTTAATTAATAATTATAATTATATCTCTTGTCTTAATAATTATAATTGTATAATTATACTTACGTTATTTAATTCTCCTATGACACCGTGACAACTTACATGTAAATAAATCGCGAAAATACATGGCGGAATCAGCTTCTAAACACGTATGCCAGTTCCTCTTATTTTTTCTTTAGTCATTGAAATTTACATACGGTGTTCTTCATCACTTCGTTTACGTCTAAGTGCGTCTAACTTTCATGTCTTATTAACCATACGTGTCTGATGTCATTAAGTGTTAGTCGCCTCCTTGGTCTAGTGGCAGCATGTATGGGCTGTGGATCGCGAGGTCCTGGGTTCGATTCCCAGGTCGGGCAGAACGAACTTTCTAATTTCATTTGGTTGGGACTGGATACCTCATACGGGGTTGATGTCAGGCCGTAAAAACTAAGCCAAATCCTCACTTCAACATGCTTGAAAAGTGTGTTTCGCCGACCTCACAAGGTGAGATAAGGGCAGGTAGAAAAAAAAAGTCTCATGTCATTAATCAACAAAGCTCAAATTATATTAAAACGACAAGAAGGCAGAATCTGAACAGTTCTAGTCTAGCAACCTGCACCTACTTAAACTAAAATGTTCTTTCAATCGAAATAAAACGTTGCTTGTACTATGCAAAGTGGTATGTACTACCACCAAGACGAACTCTCGCTTTTTAGACTAATCCACTCTACGGTCTTTACAGTGTATTTGTTAAATATTTAATATGCAAACAGCGATAGCTCAGTTGGGAATGGTGAACTGCCGAGAGTGTCGGAGGTTCGAGACCAACCTCAAAAAGAGTACACACCTCTTACTTTTCTATGTTGTGTGTTTTAATTGTGAAATATCGCTTGCTATAACGGTGAAGGAAAACATCGTAAGGAAACCTGCATACCCGAGAATTTCTCCAAAAGAATTTCGAAGGTATGTGAAGTCTACCAACCCGCATTAGGCCAGCGTGGTAGACTAAGGCCGAACCCCTCTCGTTAGTAGAGGAGGCCCGGTGCCCAGCAGCGGGACAGTAATATTACAGGGCTAATATTATTAACATAACATAACATAAGCTCACGCCTATATCCCCGAATGGGTAGGCAGAGGCGCACTAGCGAACTAGAACACCCACATTTCGCCGAGCTTAGTTCCGTCCCAGATGTGATAGGGGGCGAGCCTATCGCCATATCGGGCACAAATTCCAGACTCCGGGCTGATATGGAAAAATCCAATATCACTTTGCCCGACCCGGGGATCGAACCCGAGACCTCAGAACCGTAGTCGTACCGAAATACCACCACGCCACCGAGGCAGTCATTATTATTAATTTATTTTAAATTTATCATTTATTACATTTTTAAATGTAAATAGTATAAAAAAATATATCACCCTCCCGATGACGAGGCTTGAGACCCAAGCCACCGGTGGTTAGGGGCTCAGAGTGAGGAACCGCCTCACAATGCGGGCCGTGTCCAATAACACTGCCTTCTGTATCTGGCTCTTAACCCAACGTTCGATTGAGAGCCTCTTAAGGCTTTGGTCGAAGTATTATAATTATTGTTACATATTAATATAGCTCATTAATTTACCAACTGCACCAACCGAGCATTTCGATTTGAGTGGTTTATGATCTTCATTTATTGGCGTGATGTTGGCGGAATTGTTCCATAGGACAGCGTCATATCCTCAGAATTAATAATATTAAATAGTCCACCCTAGAATAACCTATACCAAGTGAACAAAGGAAAATAGCACAGAATAATATTATAAGCGGATTAATCTTTTGAAACATAAATGATGCAGTAAAAAAGGGTGTAGGTGGCCTGCCCACACGTCTGCAAAAACCTGAAGGGCATCACCTCAGACATTATTTTCCAAGAACTCAGACACTTCCAAAATTCATTTAATTCACTTAAGTGTAGAGTCATGTACTGTACACTCGACGGTACTTATTCATGAATATTGAAAATAATTATTTTACTTCTGTCGTGAATAACGTCATCACATTTCGATTATAATTCAAAGAATGGCTATGGCCAAGAGAATAACTAAGAGGGGCTATCAAGAAAGTTTCCATACAATCTCTATACGATCTAAAACGTCAGTAACGTCATCTACTATTTATTACAATCTGAGGGCTCTTATTAGAATATACACAAAATGTTTTGTGACTGCCTCGGTGGCGTGGTGGTATTTCGGTACGACTACGGTTCTGAGGTCTCGGGTTCAATCCCCGGGTCGGGCAAAGTGATTTTGGATTTTTCCATATCAGCCTGGAGTCTGGAACTTGTGCCCGATATGGCGATAGGCTCGCCCCCTATCACATCTGGGACGGAACTAAGCTCGGCGAAATGTGGGTGTTCTAGTTCGCTAGTGCGCCTCTGCCTACCCCTTCGGGGATACAGGCGTGAGCTTATGTTATGTTATGTTTTGTGAATGTCCAAGAATAATGTAAGACAATTTTCTTGTCTAAACATTATTATTTATTACGCTGGTACGACGTTCTGCGTGTATGTTTCAAATACGACTGAGCGAGAGGTCACAACTTTGGATCACAAGTTTTGCGCTGTTGTCCCATCTATATACTGTTGAATATCTTTGGCTATACTAAATCTAATGGCAAGGTCAATGCATTTGGAATTGAAAACTTGTAAAGACAAATAAGCTTTAATAAAAAAAATGGTTGACATATTATGACACGAATTTTGTCTTACTTAAAATATAATAATAATTATATTTTAAGTAAGACAAAATTCGTGTCATAATATGTCAACCATTTTTTTTTTTTTTTATTAAAGCCCCTCTCATCAGTAGAGGAGGCCCGTGCCCAGCAGTGGGACAGTAATATTACAGGGCTAATATTATTGTCTTACTTATTTTCAATAAAATCTACTTCACAGAATAGCATATTCTGGCCGCCCAAAGTAATTTGTTTCTTTTAAGGTATTTTCTACTTGTACTCATTCTTTTACTATTAATTCAGTCAGACCACCATTGATTTCTAATAACATCTACAAAAGGGCTTCCAGATTTAGTTGTACATTAATTTTCAATTTTAAATGTTTTTACAGAAATAAAGTGGTACCGTGCAATCAGCTACCGTTCATCGATCTTACACTATGGCAAGACGCAACCGGCCCCTATAAAAAATAGTGTTAAAAATCTGTTACGATAAATTATGTTTAAGTTACCGTAAATAAGAACTTTATATGTTATGCTTTATACGCTTTCTCTTCCCAGAAACATTGAAAAAATTGTGACTGACTAATACAAAGATTGTTAAATTAGGTCGTTGTTAATTGCGCGAAAAATGTACATATATTTCTTTTTATAATCGTTTATTTGAGACGTTTAATTTATTAATCTATTTTAATATATTAACATTAGATGTATACTTTCTTAGATATAGCATGGAATTGTGATCATATTACGTTGTACATAATTAAGAGCAAATATTCAGCGAATTTAGAATTTAGTATCCGCTTCCTTTGTAAATACTTACCTACATGTTGTGTTATTAATAAGATGTTATGTGAAAATTAAACAATTAAAAACTATTGTAGTTTCATTATTTTGTTTCAAAATTTTATTAATTTCTCATTTTCGGGTGATCGGTACCTACCTAGAATGTGCGTACTAACTTTCGGTCAATTGACCGTAACTCAGTACTCTATAGAAAACTGCTCTTTTCCTTACTCCTTAGGCATCAAACACTCGCCGTCATGCGCCGCAATTGAACCGTGTCGTGCAGAAATAATCTATTGAAATAAAATTACTTTTACTTTTTTTTTTTAATTACTTTTTAAAATCCGTAAAAGTAATTTTATTTCAATGAATAGCATTCGCGTAAACTTAAGAAATCAGAAATAATCTAACTCACAAAAACCAACAAAGACATTTTTGACACTAATTATCATCATCATCATCATCAGCCATAAGACACATTGACACCAATATGGTCTATTAATGATTAAGTACATGTTGGCATCAAAATTTTTTTAATGTTTTTGTGGGTTTGGTTAATTTCTGCGCAACACGGTCCAATTTCACTTCTAAATAGCTTGTCTAGTAAATCGATAAAAGTCTTTGTTTTATGGGATAGCATTCAAACATCAGTGACGTGTCATTGACGCATGATGCCGCCAATCGAAACCTAACTTTTCGAGAAATTTTAGGTAGGGATATGGGATCACATGACCAAGTCATAAAGGGACTGCCGTTGGGGAAATTTATTTGATATCAGTTGCCACTGCCATCGATATATAGCCACTGCAGACATTTAATTGGAGTTCTCGTTTATCCAAAAAAGTCCCTTCTGCTAGATAGTTAGTAAATTATATAACATAACATAACATAACATAACATAACATAACATAACATAACATAACATAACATAACATAACATAACATAACATAACATAACATAACATAACATAACATAAGCTCACGTCTGTATCTCCGAAGAGGTAGGCAGAGGCGTACTAGCGAACTAGTGCACTGACATTTCGCCGAGCTTAGTTCCGTCCCAGTTGTGATAGGGGGCGAGCCTATTGTCATATCGGGCACAAATTCCAGATTCCGAGCTGATATGGAAAAATCCAATATCACTTTGCCCGACCCGGGGATCGAACCAAAGACCTCAGGACGTTAGTCGTACCGAAATACAACCACGCCACCGAGGCCGTCAGTAAATGATATACAGATAAATAAATGGTTATTTTTAAAACAAACAAAACATTTTTCTTCATTGTCTCTTTGTTAATATGATAATTACTATGGTTGGTGAGGTCTGTATTCAAATAAATAAACAAAAATTACTCTGGAAACGCCCATAAACATCCAAGATGCAAGAAGAATCATGGATTGTCAATCTTAAAGGAGGGGAATGGGGATTGGGAAAGGGAGAACCGATTTGGGACACTATAATTTTTTTTTATCCGGGCACGGCAAAGTGACTATACTGCACCTGATGGTAAGCGTAGTGCAGTCCAAAAAAACTAGCGACCACTGACAAACACTGTGTTTATCAGTGGTCGTCAGAATCATGCCGGCTTATTTATGCTTCTTCACACTCCGAATCCAAAGAGGGAAGAATCAAATGGAGGGGCTTGTGACAAAACAGGCGGATGACCGATGCAGATACAGGCGTACCCCCATACCCGTCTCAACTAACCATCAAGTCATGCCGCAAGCACCTCGAGAGAACCAGAACACACTGGCTGAACCTGGAACGCGAACCACACGCGGAGTGTGGGTCACTATGGCAGGTTTTAGCACCATGTGTACGGTGGTGTATTAATCTCGCTAACTGAACGAAATACAACAGCCAGCTGCCAGTTGCCTCGTGAGGTAAATTTACTTGTGTGGTATCAAATTGGTTGAGCCGGGCCATTAGTGTCGTAGAATTTCCTATACGCTGTGGCTCTACATTCTAATAAAATAATAACTGAAAATAATACAAAGTAAAAGCCGCCTTCTTGGTTTAGTGGCAGCATATATGGGCTGTGGACTGGGAGGTCCTGGGTTCGATTCCCAGGTCGGGCAAAGCAAATTTTCTAATTTAATTTCCCGGGACTGGATCCCTCAGAGGTGGTTGATGACAGTCAGGCGGCCTGTTGTAAAAACTAAGCCCAATCCTTTCTGCAATATAAGTATGTGGCTGGTGGTAGGATATTCGTATCCGACCGGATGGCGACCACCGTACACATGGTGCTAAAACCTGCCATAGTGACCCACACTCCGCGTGTGGTTCGCGTTCCAGGATCAGCCAGTGTACTTCCGGTTCTCTCGAGGGGCTTGCGGCATGACTTGATGGTTGGTTGAGACGGGTATGGGGGGTATCCCTGTATCTGCGTCGGTCGTCCGTCTGTCTTGTCGCAAGCCCCTCGATTTGCTTCTTCCCTCTTCGGATTCGGAGTGTGAAGAAGCATAAATAGGCCGGCATGATTCTGACGACCACTTATAAACAGTGTTTGTCAGTGGTCGCTAGTTTTTTTGGACTGCACTACGCTTACCATCAGGTGCAGTGTAGTCACTTTGCCGTGCCCGGATAAAAAAAAAAAAAAAAAAAAAAAATGTTGCGCCGACCCCACACTAAGGTGGGATAAGGGCAGGTATAAAGAATACACACAGTAAAAGCATTACCTGTGATAAGATACAAAAGTGGTTCTACTTAATATGTTTTATGGTTATTCAAGTACCTACATGCATACATAAGTTCACGCCTGTATCCCTAAAGGGGTAGGCAGAGGCGCACTAGCGAACTACAACACCCACATTTCACCGAGCAAGTTCCGTCTCAGATGTGATAGGGAGCGTCTCATCGCCATATCGGAACATAAATTCCGTTCTCAAGGATGTTACTGAAAAATTAAATATCACTTTGCCCAGCCCGGGGATCGAACCCGAGACCCAGGACGATAGTCGTGCCGCACACGCAATACCACTACGCCTCTGACGCAGTCCTTTAAATACCTATTATAAGTAATAGCTAAAGGTACCTATTTTTTTATCTGCCCTTATCCCACCTTAAAGTGGGGTCCGCGCAACTCACTTTTTCAAGAATGTATAAATTGTGTTAGTAAAAAGCTTTGCCCGACTTGGGTATCGAACCTAGGACTTCCCGGTTCACAGCCCATATACGATGCCACTAGACCAAGGAGACAGCCTAATATTTAAAGGCCATAATATGTGTGTTTATTAGCATATGTAAGCAATTAAATGTGGTGTAAATATACATTAACAACGTATTGTTATTTCAGTGTCGAATAAATTAATTTGGTAGTCGGAATTTTCTAGTTCAATTAAATGATTAAAAATTTACTATTCAATTAAATAAGTAGAGTAAATGTTAAACATGTTGGAAGTCCTTAAGTCGTATATAACATTCACTCTTTTATTATATAGTGTAGTAAAAGTATATTCATCAAATGATTGCGAAAAACCTGTGAAAATGATAGAAATAAGATCATCTGAAAGGTAAGTTTAGTTAAATAAATAAATACACCCAACAGTCACACACCTAGTCTTGACCCCACACTAGGCATAACCTGTATCCTGGGTGTCGGAGACTATGAGTGACTTTCAGTCTCACAACACCCAGACTTGAAACAAATATCTGTGGGCCACGCAAACATTTGCCTCAATGCGGGAATCGAACCCGCGGCTTCTCGCTTCACAACCGGCTACTCGCCCGCTGCGCCACGAAAGTTCCCCCTAAGTTTCCCTTTCAAAATATGACAGTCTCCGTGGCACAGCGGGCGAGTAGCCGGCTGTGAAGCGAGAGGCCGCGGGTTCGATTCCCGCATTGAGACAGTGGCCCACAGATATTTGTTTCAAGTCTGGGTGTTGTGAGACCGAAAGTCTCTCATAGTCTCTGACACCTACGATACAGGTTATACCTAGTGTGGGGTCAGGACTAGGTGTGTGACTGTTGATGTATTTATTTATTTATCAAAAAATTGTAGATATATCAGTTTTGAATAAGTTATCACGAATTATTAATAACAATTCGGTTATTATTCTGGATCCCTCAGAGGGGGTTGACGTCAGGCAAGCAGCCGGTCGTAAAAACTAAGCCAAATCCTTTCTGCAATATGCTTGAAAGAGTATGTTGCGCCGGACCCACATTAAGGTAGGATAAGGGCAAGAAAGAACCAGTTCGGTTATTGTTCTTATTATAAAAAAAAAAAAATTTTCTTGTATTTCGGTACGACTACCGTCCTGAGGTCTCGGGTTCGATCCCCGGGTCGGGCAAAGTGATATCGGATTTTTCCATATCAGCCCGGACTCTGGAATTTGTGCACGATATGGCGATAGGCTCGCCCCCTATCACATCTGGGACGGAACTTAGCTCGGCGAAATGTGGGTGTTCTAGTTCGCTAGGGCGTCTCCGCCTACCTCTTCGGGGATACAGGCGTGAGCTTATGTGTGTTATGTTATATTCCATGCGAGGTAAATAAAACTCTCATATCCTCGGAAGTCTGGGTTCATATCTGTTAGAAGTGCACTTCACCTGCCCGTTTGTACTTTTATTGCAGTACGAAAGTTGTAGAGTTTGCTCCATTACGAAGTAGCAATAATAAGAAAAATATTTGATATTGCTATTTGTCTGCAAAACTGCAATATAATATTGTGTTTATTAGCTACTATTACTGGCATCTTTTCATGGTTTCGTTACCGTTATTTTTTTATAGCAGAGACTGGCAAACGAGCAGATGGGTCACCTGATCACTGATCTCCACCGTCCATAGACACTCAAGACACAAAAAGAATCATGGGTGCGTTGCCAACCTAAAAGGAGGGAATGGAAGGGGTGGGTAAAGGGAGAGGGGGAAATGGGCTACCGGAAATCTCACTCACCCAACGAAATGCCACAGCAAGCTGCCACTTTACGTCGGTTTTCTGTGAGACAGTGGCATCAAACCGGTCGAGTCGTGCTATAGACGCAACTGTCTTCAGCGTGAGTCTACCACACAAAACCTCATTTCAATCCCGGATGTGATAGGGAGCGAGTTTATCATTACATATTGCAGACTCTGGGCTGATACAAAGTAGAAAACCCCAATATCACTTTGTCCTACCTGGGCACCGAACCAAAGAACTCAGGACGGTAGTCATATGTATCGCGCATGCAATACCAAAACGCCACCGAGAAAAACATTTTAAATAGTTTAACTATTTCTATGGCTTATAGGTCTACGCAGTAATTGTTTTCTTTAATTTCTTTATTTATTTTTATAAATAAGACATTAGATGAGATGTTAATTGGTTAACGTTGAGTAAAATTTCAAAGCCATTTGCATCCTAATTCCTTACATCCTAATGCTATTAATTTTGAAGACAGATTATACCAGCAGGGCGATTCTCTAAGAAACGCCACAACGTTGCCATCGACGACGTGCTCCCGCAGCGCACATCGTTGAGATCGACGGAGCGTTCAACGTTGTTGGGTCTTAGATAATACCATTTTCCATACATTTATGTTAAACGCCTCGTTCGAGAGAGCTATTTCGCATAAACGCCGTCATCACGCTTAGTCGCTAGTGCGTGCGTTTTGTACCTTGCTGAACACAAAAATTAAAACATCGTTGCCGCAACGATGCCGCAACGTTTTCGCAAATGAAACCTTAGTGAATCGACCTGCAGATTCTAAGTCTCGCCATTGTTTTGCGGCTCATATTCAAAGATACTGCCTAAGCCCAATATAATAATAGTGTTATACAATAGCCTTTCAATCAGTGTTATTACAGCTCCGAGGATTCTGGAATGGATGGCAGTATAAGTTGCAAGGCTTCTCCTTTTTGTGTCAAGTCGCGATATCGTGCTATAGATGGCTCCTGCAATAACCTTAATAATCTGACGTGGGGTGCTGCTGAGATGCCTTATGCACGTATTCTACCAGCTAAATACGGCGATGGTATGTCTTATGATGATATTTATGGTAATAAGCGTTTACATTGACACATGTACACGCGTGCAATATTAAATAACGTATAAAACGTATTGGAACAACGCATACCTTATTTATGTCCTGTAGCCCGAGCACGAAAAACTAATGTAAATGTAAACTCGCTGCGCACTGATGACATTTGATTAATATTTCATACAAATTTCATAGACGCGCATCGAGCACGAATACATTTACGGTTGTCAGAAATTTTCCTGCTCGGGCTGCTGAACGTTCGTCAAACAAGTATAGCAGTGACGTGTTGACTTTATCCCTCCCGCTATCGTCGACTCCAGCCGACTTTACTCGAACGAGTGTTACATAGCCGAGCGTGACGGCCTAGTCTCATTCAATATCTATAAAAGAAAGTGCTCAGCCCGTCTAAAGGAGTTTTCACTTTTAAAACTGAACGGACCGACTTCAAAATTTATCCGATGGTGACCAAATTTAGACCACTCTTTGAATAAGCTCTATCGAACACAAAAATAATCTTGAAAATCTGTCCACATTTGGCAGAGATATCGGGTAATATACATATAAAATACGAACGATTTGAGGACGTTCTCCCTTTTTGAAGTTGGTCGAAAAGAAGCTTGCGGTCGGATCCGGGACCAAAAGCTAGTATCGAAGTAGTAAGAAATGACCATAGCTGAACCTGTCATTGTGCTATTTTCAGGCATTAGTTCATTCCCTAAGTCTATCACGGGATGTCCTCTACCAAACGCTCGTAGACTTAGATACGATATATTCTCAGATGATATAGTCCAGAATATGAACTATACCTTAATTACAATGCAATGGGGGCAAGTGGTCGCTCACGATATGTCTTTGACATCAGGAGTTCCACAAACAAGTAAGTGAACAAAGAATAAATAAATAAATAGCACCCAACAGTCACACACATAGTCCTGAGTCCTAAATCCTGACCCCACATTAAGATCGAGCTTTGTGTCGTGGAAATCAGGAACTACGAGAGACTTTCGGTCTCATGACACCCATGTCTCATGACCCAAAACAGAAAGTATTTTGCCATACAGCATGGTTACCACCACCTCTTATAGCAGTATTATTATAATCGTTCTTCGTTTGTTTTGTATGGGAATATTGACAAGTAAAATTATAATAATACTGCTATAAGAGGTGATGGTAACCCCCCAAAAAGGATTTGGCTTAGTTTAGGATTCGGTGCAATACACTTCGAGGTGGGTAGCGCAGATAGAACTTAAAAAAGATGTTACTAATAAAGGATAGGGTCATAAATACCTTAAACCAACGAATATGCATGAAAGGAAGATTTAAACTAAGCAGATGAAGCGAAAGTAGTATGTCAGAATCGGTCGAAGTGGCAATTCATCGTCTCTGCATACCCATATGGTTTACATTCGTGATATTATGTAAAAAACATATTTATACATAATATCACGAATGTGTACTAGTTGACTGCCTCGGTGGCGTGGTGGTATTTCGGTACGACTACGGTTCTGAGGTCTCGGGTTCGATCCCCGGGTCGGGCAAAGTGATATTGGATTTTTCCATATCAGCCCGGAGTCTGGAATTTGTACCCGATATGGCGATAGGCTCGCCCCCTATCACATCTGAGACGAAACTAAGCTCGGCGAAATGTGGGTGTTCTAGTTCGCTAGTGCGCCTCTGCCTGCCCCTCTGGGGATACAGGCGTGAGCTTATGTTATGTTATGTTATTACTAGTTAAGTGTAATAAACAGTGAACACCTGAATAAACAGTTACCTACTTAAAACCTTGGACCTTACTTGAAACATTGAAAATAGCTAATTAATATTGGCTTTAGTTTCAATTAATGTACAAACTCATCGATATATTATATACCTAGATGCACAGTTGACGCTCGGAAAATGGAACGGCTAAGAAGTGCTTAAGCACTACTTTTGCATACAGTCGAACGCCGATACAATTCTAAATTTCAAAATTCATATTTAAAAACGCTTGCTCATTTCGTTTAAAAAACTACTTTATAACACTGGCATAGGGTTATAATTGTGTTGATTTAATTAGAACTTGTGGTTTTTTCCTTTGTTTTATTACTGAGACCACTTTTATGACGATATTTGCAAAGAACTGTGCATCTAGGATATATTAAATCGATGTACAAACTACATGGTTTGGTAAACGTATGAAACCAAAGTTTGTTTAGTTCATGATATCATTTATGATCATCATCATCATCAGCCACAGGACGTCCTCTGCTGAACAACGGTTTACCCTAAGGATTTCGAGACGAACCTACTGAATATAATATAAAATGTTTATCGTAATGATACGTTTGTCTTATTTCGAATAATTTTCTAGGTGCCTTTTTTTCAGACCAGTGCACGTAAGAACCATTTATCCTTTTAACCCACATTTCTATAGCTCTTAGAACGATTTTAGAAACTAATCCCAAAAATCGACAAGCCATGTGTAAAAGTTTTTTATGTTCTGTTTCATGAAATTGAAGTATCTATGTATATTATTTAGGATGTATTATTGTATTGTTTTCTTTATCAGTAGTGAGATAACTTTTATATCGAGATTATTTTTTACTGCCTCGGTAGCGTGGTGGTATTTCGGTACGACTACGGTTCTGAAGTCTCGGGTTCGATCCCCGGGTCGGGCAAAGTGATATAGGATTTTTCCATATCAGCCCGGAGTCTGGAATTTGTGCCCGATTTGGCGAAAGGCTCGCCCCCTATCAAATCTGGGACGGAACTAAGCTCGGCGAAATGTGGGTGTTCTAGTTCGCTAGTGCACCTCTGCCTACCCCTTCGGGGATACAGGCGTGAGCTTATGTATGTATGTATGTTAATTTTGACAGAAAATGTATGAAGCATTTGAGGTCAACGCAGCTAAATTATCTTTCACATTACAGATAGTCTTCTGACCATCTTATCTATTGGTCTTCTGAGCACCGGCCCGAGTAGGAGTATTTTGACAATCAAATTAGTATCGACCTCGATGCGCGTCTGCAACATTTGTATGAAATATTAACCACGATTAAAATTAGTTTTTCAAAAATATTCCTGCTTAGTCAAAGTCGGCAATAATCCTCCATTCACTCGATTCCAACGCACGTTAAAAAAGCGTTGAAATGTAACATAATATGAGTTCTAGTATGGTTGTTCAAACGCCGGCGGTTTTAAAGGGTAGCTTTTTTTAAACGAGGAGCGTTGGGCGGTTTTTTTTTTATTATTAGCAGAGCCTGGCACACGAGCAGATGGGTCACCTGATGGTAAGTGATCTCCACCGCCCATAGACACCCAAGACACAAAAGGAATCATGGGTGCGTTGCCAACCTAAAAGAAAGAAATGGGATTTGGAAAGGAAGGGGAGGAAATGGGCCGCCGGAAATCTCACTCACCGAACGAAACGCGACAGCAAGCTGCCACTTTACGTCGGTTTTCTGTGAGACAGTGGTATCAAACCGGTTGAGCCGGCCCATTCGTGCTGTAGACGTTACTGTCTACAGCGTGACTCTACCACTCATGTAGGTAGTAGGTAGGTTTGTAGAACATACCCTATTAGAAACAGGATAAGAATGATTTTCAAGAATTCATATTAACAGACATGGTGAGACGCTTTCTTGCCGCTCGTTGTGCCGATTGCCTTCAAAATCAATATCAGGGCCGTAGTTCAGAACGACAGATCCGGCGTCAAAACTAGAAAAAGTGGCCGCCATTTTGTTTTTGAGCCGATTGACTTCAAAATCGATATCTAGGTCGCGCCGTAGATCAGAACTACAGATCCGGCGTTAAAACTAGAAAAATCATTATAATTATGCACATGTTGAGACGCTTTCTTAACGTGCGTTGAAAAAGGTCTAGTACGAATGATGGCTAAAATAATATTGTGGAAGATTAGAGCAGTATTTTTTATACAGGAACACAAATGTTGGCATGTTGCGATGATAATGGGAATTTCAACGAAAACGCAAGAACGAACCCTTTATGTGCACCAATTCATATATGCAGGAATGATCCTGTATATGGTCCTATACATAAGGTGTGCATGGATTTCATAAGAACTAACACGACGAGAGATAACAACTGCACTGGACCTTTTACTCCTGCTCAACAGGTAACTGTGTTAATTTAGAGGACAACCTAAAATACCTCCTATATTTTTACCTCCCCTTATCCCTCGTTAATGTGAGGTCGGCGCAACACACTTTTCAAGCATGTTACAGAAAAGATTTGGTTTAGTTTTTACAAATTTAGGAATTAGAAAAGTTTCTGTGCCCGACCTGGGAATCGAATCCAGAATCTCCCGGTCCACAGCCCATGTATGCTGCCACTAGACCAAGAAGATGAACTTTGGCATGAGGCCTGTATAACGCCAGACAGAAAGAATCTAAGTAAGTTGAGCGATTCAGTACCTAAGGCAAATCACGCAGTACCCACCTAATCACCTACATGAAAGAAAAATATATGTATACTGATTTCTTAAGTTTACGCGAATGCTATTCATTGAAATAAAATTATTTTTACGGATTTTATCACGATTTGGTTTTAATTTTTACAGTCTAAGTACTTTGCACTTTTTTCGTGGTCACGGGTTTGACCAACCCGTGACCACGAAGACTGCAAAGCCTTCGAAACGTCGGTAATAAAAATTAAAACCAAATCGTGATAAAATCCGTAAAAATAATTTTATTTCAATAAATATATGTATATTAACAATTTCAATCAAGGAATACGTACCTACATTTGTAGGTAAATATCCGCTGTAATCAGCTTGATATGGTAAAAACATTCAGCCTTTGACTTTGAAACACATTATTGGATTATTGATTGAATCTACTGCGGAAAAAGATTGTTGGCAATCGGGAAATATTTTGTTAAACTTTGCGTAAAAGAATTACAACAGAGCAGCGTTCTATAAATATAAAATTGTTTGTCCTTACTAATTCATTAACGCTCAGGCGAAAGCTTCGGACAGACAAAGGAGATTGTGTCAATATCCTCATTTAACATTCAGCTAAAAATGAATACTACCTTTTATAAGAGATTGGTTCGAATTCCAGGTTAGGTTATGAGTCGGCTCGACCAGTCTGATAACCACTGTTTTACAGAAAACCTACGTAAAGTGGCATCTCGCTGTTGCGAGTTCGGTGATTGATTGAGTGAGATTTCTGGTGGCCCAATTCATCCCTCCCCTTCTCCATCCAGATTGGCAACTAGGGAATTTCATCCTGGGATCATGGGACCTATTGACAACGCACCCATGATTATTTTTGTATCATGGGTGACTATGGGTGGTTGAAATCACTTACCATCAAGTGATCCACTGCTTGTGTACAAAATTGAATGTAATAAAATTTGCGTTGCGTGCCGGACAGTCACTTCCCTGCAACATGGTTGAGGAGACCGATAGCCGGCAGATGCGTTACAGTCATGAAACAGGTACTGCTTGTGTGGACAGCGGCCAGAACAGGAAAATTTCTGACAACTGTAAATGTATTCGAACTCGATGCGCGTCTATGAAATTTGTATGAAATATTAACCAAACGTCATCAGTGTGCAGCGAGCTCGAATACATTTACGATTGGCAGAATTTTTTCTGCTGAGGCCACTGACTTTTCCGAAGCATTGGTAGATTTTTGCCGTGTAAAAGTGCCCCTAGTGGCCTTATTACTAATAAACATTTGAATTTGTAGTTATCATCGGTAACAGCATACTTAGATATATCGATTGTTTATGGAAACAATAAAACCAAGGAGAGAGAGGTTCGTGCGTGGGTCGGCGGTTTACTAAAAAGTGTGATGCGTAACGGACAGGAATGGCCTCCTCAAGACCCGCAGCCAGAACTCACTTGTGATTTGTTAGAAACACCAGAGTCACCTTGTTATGCGGCTGGTATGTATGTGATCTGCTAGTATCTGTACGCTATCACGGACGTAAAAAAGAGATGTACGGAGCGCTAGGAACATTGAAAGTGAAGCACGGTTATCGGCCCATTCGATCTATCGACACGACACTTTTGTACAGGCGCGTTTGTGTGCCTGGCTCTTCTCTGTGGTGTCCGTTTAACTATAGGGGAAATCGTGTTCTTCTTTTCTTTACGTTTGTGTTCGCTATATATTTTTGACGGCATTGGTGGCTAATACCTCATTCGCACGAGAGCTTTTTCAACGTTCGTTAAAAAAGCCTTTTAACATGTCTGTTCATATGATTGTTTGAAACTCATTCTTGTCTTGTTTCTAATAAGATATATTCTTGATAAGATGAATTAAAAGCGTTCAACGCTTTTTTAATGCGCGTGGAAAAAGTCTCGTGCGAATGAGGTCTTAATGGTAATCCACGTAATCGCTAGAGGCGTTCGGGTAAATATTTTACGAAGTACAAATAATCTCATGGTCGAGCTACTAAGGTCTCGGGTTCGATCCCCAGATTGGATAAATTAATTTTGGGTTTTTCTATTCAGTATCATTCCGGAGTCTGAAATTTGTGCCTTATATGGCGATGTGCTCGCCCCGTATCATATCATGGAAATAAGTTCGCGAAAATGTGGGTGTTTTAGTACCCTAGTTTGCCTCTGCCTATCCCTTCGGAGATGTAGGCCTGAGCTTATGCATGTATGTTTAATTAATGTGAAACGCAAACCGTGAGAAATTCTATATATTCTAAAAAGTATTTTAAAGATCTATTTACATATGTACATGTTTTAAGTAAGCATCGCCTAAAGCGCAGTTCATTAGTAGAGGAGGCGCGTGCTTCTGCTGAATCAGACGAAGCTGTTTATTTTATTTTATTAAACTACGCAACAATATATTATTCATCGTGTGAACGATTTGGTATTTATAGTTCGTATTACAAAATGATAAATATTTAAACTATTTGCCTAACTTTAAGCGTTATGCCCGCCCGTGAACTGTTGCGATACTTGCAGTATGATAAATAAGTATCTTATTGATTAATTATTGAATATATTAGTATAATTAAAAATCCCCAATATAATATTATAAGTGTAAGGGCCACTTGCAGCTCCGCGATAAATCTCTATTTATCCCAAATCTTGATTTAAAGATAGGAGTGACGTACAGCTCACTCCTAAATCGAGATAAGTTGTACCTAACTGTCGAGACTCTAACTGCATCGGTGGCGTGGTTTTATTTCGGTATGACTACCGTCCTGAGGTCTCGGGTTCGATGTTCGGGTCAGGCACAGTGATATTTGTTTTTTTAAAACAGCCCGAAGTCTGGAATTTGTGCCCAATATGGCGATAAGTTAGCCCCCTATCACATCTAGGACGGGACTTAGTCCGGCGAAATGTGGGTGATCTAGTTTGCTAGTGTGCCTCTGCTTACCCCTTCGGGGATACAGGCGCGAGCTTATGTATGTATGTAACTCTGGATTAGTAATATTGCTGCAAGTCGCCCTTAGGTACAAAATTATGGTCGAAATAGATAAACGTATTAAAATTCAAGTAAAAATATACATATATCCAATTTACTTATTCAACTACTAAACATTTATATTGTGAAAAGAAAAGCAGATACTGTACGAATATCGTACGAACTATGATCACAATCTTCTGAGATTTTCAATTTACTCGATGAGTGTTTGCGATCAACAATTGATTTTAACGAGAAAATTTGACAAGACCATCTCATCAAGATCGAGTCGTACGGTGATTTTAATTAAAAAAAATAATTGAAACGAAATTTTCAATTAATAATAATTTGAATATAGCATGTTGCAAACTAACGTGTGTTTGCCTCCTTAAGTTACCAGGGGTACGTTCCCGTGGACGGCCCAAAAAGCGCTGGCTAGACGTTCTGGAGGAAGATATGAAAGCTAATGGGCTCACTATGGAGGGTGCTCAAGACCGGGCGAAGTGGAAGCGTTTAAGTAGGAAGGCGGACCCTGGCAAAAGGCTGGGATAAATCCAGGCAGAAAGAAAGAAAGAAGTTAACATACATACGCATTAAATTATAAGTATTTACAGAAATACTCAGTCTGAATTCTTTCGGAAATTAGAATTTATGCATTTAAATAGGTAAATTAGCATCAAGCAATCAATCAAATCAAATTAATCTTAGTAATATTATGTCATGACGTTAATTCTATACTTTCACATTTTACTTTTCTTCCTATCCTGTGTACGGGGCCTTTAAGTGAGGCAGCCAGCATGACTTTGAGTCTGTGCTTTCATATTGTGCTATCTTATGGTCGCAAGATTTCTAGAGTTTTGCACCAAGGCGAGAAGGATCACAACACACTTTAGAAGTCCTCTAAGCGACAAAAGTAAAATTGTCTACCCTGATTATAGGTGACGTCAGAGTGAATCAAAACACACAGTTGACATTACTTCAAGTATTGTTGCTAAGAGAGCATAACCGTATAGCTAATATTTTGGGCCAATTAAATCCCCAGTGGAATGATGAGACGATATTTCAAGAAGCCCGTCGTATATTAATAGCTATAAGTCAGCACATCACGTATTATCACTACCTTCCTAATATACTTGGTGAGTTTTTGGTATTTCTTTTTCTTTCACTTGCTTTTATTCCAGTACAATGTGGACTAGGACTCTCAAATACTAGTCTTTTTTATATAGAAGAGAGAACAAACGGGTCACCTGTTGTTAAGTCTAAGGAGTTCATGCCCCTTACTTATAAAAATATTTAAGCGCTGATTATCTTTAACTATTGATTTTCCTTTGCATTTTTAAACAATGTAACACAAGGGAAAAGAGACAGACTATTCTTAGCGAAAATATAACCAAAAATGTTTTTATGAGTAAGGCCCCATATCGCCAAGCAAATTATGTTTCCGTTAATGATAATAATGGTGATGAGACTCAATCGAATATTCTTATAGGATAAGCGTAACTGTGGACCCATTTTCAAGTTTATCTTGATCTACAATGTAATCCAAAAGTGTCCCAGTACACTCACAAGTTAAATTCTTGAAATAAAACTAGTATTTACGGATTCTATCGCTAGGTGTTTTTTTTTATTTTTAGTCCTAACCTTTCATCTAGGTCGGAAATGAGATCAGCGAAATTTGGATGTTCTAGTTCTCTAGTTCCTTTGTCTGCCTACCTCTTCGGGGATACAAGCTTGTGTATGTATAGAAAATTGTCTTATATGATACAGGGTACAAGAATATGGTTAAAAATAAATTAATATATCCGAATGCGTATGGTTATATAAACGACTACGATCCTAAAGTGGATGCATCGGTCTTCAACGAGCACGCTACTAGTGCATTTCGATATTTTCATACAAATATCCAAGGAATTCTTGAGTACGTATATTCCAGTTTTTTTAATGCACTCTGCAGAACACAGCTAGATACAATAATTATGCCATAGTAGTGAACGCCCAGTGAAATTCGACCATAATTATTTTAATTAGTTTAATGTATTTCCAATGCGTTTTACATAAAAAAATGCTTTCTGTACTTCTTCTCCATACAAACTTCGACTGTGTTTTTCACGGTCATCCGTTCGCACAATTCTCTTATAAAGTGGTACAAAGTTTTCGCTTCACGTATTCATATATATATATATATATATATATATATATATATATATATATTACGTTTTATTCTTTTCCTAACTTACCTTTTAGCGTCCAATTATCTAAAGTCCTTTGTATCTAAAGTCTAGACTCTGGGCTATATGGACTGTGGTTTTGGATTTTAATCCGGGGATTCAAAAAAAATCCTATGGAAAACGTATGTTTTCTGACATGATTTTGCTGAGACACGATGTCAGGCCAAGAGGGTAACGTCAGACAAGCGGTCTGAAGTAAAATTAAGCTTAATCTTTCCTGCAACATGCTTGAACAGTTTGTCGAAACAATCCGACAGTGGGGTGGAATAAGGGCCGGTAGAAAAATAGCATTGCAATTTTCATATTTTTCTTTAGTTTAATAAGGAATACTTAGGATCTAGGCCCTTAGCCTAGTTCGTCCGTATGTTATAATGCAGTTTTAGGGTTGCGGCAGAGGATATTCATTTAATATTGCATATGCATACCTACTGCTTGGAGATGTTGTTACATAATTTACACAAACATCCGAAATCATAAATATATTTTTGGTACAACAAGTTCAGTTATATAGATTTATTTTTGACGTTCAGGAAATACTCAGAGAGTCGTAAAACAGTTGGTTCCATTCGAATAAGCGATCACATGAATAACCCGACTGTGTTGGAACGAGATGATGGATTTAATACTTTAGGTCGCGGGCTTACGGTTGAATTAGAAGCAGAAAGCGACAAATACTTTGATCCAGAAGTCAGCGAATATTTATTCAAGTAAGTTACGTTTACGTTTGTGCGTGCACTTTGTGTTAGTTCTCTAATGAAGAACTTTCGAAAATGTTGAAATAAAACTATTTTTATGGATTACAGACTGACTGTCAGTCCGACCCGTGACCACGAAGACTGTAAAGCCTTCGAAACGTCGGGAATAAACATTAAAACAAATCGTGATAGAATCCGTAAAAATAGTTTTATTTCAATGTATGGAATTTGTGCCCGTTATGGCGATAGGCTCGCCCCCTATCACATCTGGGACGAAACTAAGCTCGGCGAAATGTGGGTGTTCTAGTTCGCTAGTGCACCTATGCCTTCGGGGATACAGGCGTGAGCTTATGTTATGTTATGTTCAATATATAGCATTCGCGTAAACTTAAGAAATCAGTTACGAATATGTATTTGAAACACGCTGCCTACGTTATTTAAATTATTCCAGTTTAATTTAATATTCGTTTTACAAATTACACTAAAAAGATTTTTCTTATATTCTCACCTCATTTTAACGATACATTCTCTTTCATTTTATTGAAATTTATAATGCCTTATCTACAGATACTTGCATATTGAGGTGATGCATGGGCTGAATGATTGAAGCTATGTATGTTGTATGTTTGCATTAAATTACGAAAATGTTTATGTATGCAGAAAGATAATACAAACTTCAATTAAGAAGTAATAACAATTGAAATACTTAAGAAAAGGCTTAGCTATTTTTTTATTTTTACAGACTGTCACGTACAGCTTCAATCGTCAAAATATGGATTTTAAAGTCTAATTAATGTAAAATTGAATTCATGTTTAAGTGCCTTCTAGCTAATTCGTTTCTTTTCAGGGCGGGTAATAAGTTTGGTGACGATTTGCGTGCAATTGACATTCAGCGCGCTCGGGACCATGGGTTACCAAGCTATAGAGACATGAGGGCTGCGTGTGGACTCTCCGTGCCAATGACATTTAAAGATATGGAGAAATATATTCCTTTCGAGGTATCGTCGTAGTGCCTCTTGGAGTTTGCCTCGCCTCGCGCGTTCGAAGAACTTACGTAGTTCAGTCTAACGTGTCGTTTTCCATTGTTATCCAGTGTAGACTGTTCAGGGGGTTACCACCACCTCTTATAGCAGTATTATTATAGTGTTACTTGTACCAATTCCCATACGAAACAAACGTAGAACTGATTTCTTAAGTTTACGCGAATATTATACATTGAAATAAAACTATTCTTACGGATTCTATCACGATTATGTTTTAATTATTATTCCTGACGTTTCGAAGGCTTTGTAGTCTTCGTTGTCACGGGTCAGACTGAGAATAGAATCCGTAAGAATAGTTTTATTTAAACGTAGAACTATTATAATAATACTGCTATAAGAGGTGGTGGTAACCCTGCAGTAGCTCAACAATAACTTTGTTGCACGTATTTACGCGAGCAAGGACGTAAAATATTTGTACGAAAAACGTTAGTTCCCCGCGTAACCGCTAGAGGCGTTCGGGTGTTTGTTAATGAATATTTTACGGAGTCGCTAGCGAGTAATGTAAAAAAAACTCATAGTTGCAGTTGGCCTAAGTTCAGTTTTGTAACTTCAAGCTAGTATAATTCTGTCGAGTTTTAATGAATTATTGTATATCTACTATTATAGATTTGATAAATTACATTATTAAGTTGCACTGCTTAAGGCACTTTTTTAATGCGTCGCCTCCTTGGTCTAGTGGTAGTATATATGGGCTGTGGACCTGGAATACGTGGGTTCCATTCCCAGGTCGGGCAAAGCAAATTTTCTAATTTAATTTGCCCGGGACTGGATCCTACAGAGGGCGTTGATGTCAAGCAGGCAGCCAGTCATAAAAACTTAGCCAAATCCTTCCTGCGGCGTGCTTGAAAAGTTTGTTGCGCCGACCCCTCATTAAGGTGGGATAAGAGAAAGTAAAAGGCATTTTTCAAGTTTTTTTTTATCCAACAGAGTGTGCGGAAACTGAAAAAAATGTATGCATCAGTAAAGGACGTAGATCTATTGGTGGGCGGTGCATTGGAAAACAAGGTTCCTTACGCCCAAACTGGGCCCACTTTCCTTATCATTTCAACCACACAATTCTACAGAACCCGCGTCGGAGATAGATTCTTCTTTGAAAACGGAGACGATCCCGCGATTGCTTTTACTCCAAGTAAGTTTAGTTTAACACCTGTATAGTTTTCTTCCTGTTCCATGTACAGTAATACTACTTTGTTTTAATATTGTCGGATATTAAGGCGCGGCTCCTGCACCTGTTTTTCGACCGACTTTCAAAAAGGAGAAGGTTCTCAATTCGTCTGTATTTTTTTAATGTATGTTACGCGATATCTCCGCCAAATGTGGACCGATTTTCGACCAAGCTTATTTCAAGGGTGGTCCCATATAAATTTGGTCACGATCGGATTTGAAGCCGGTCCGTCATGTTTTGAAACTTGTGATTATTTCAAAACAAAACACAAAAACGTATTAGCAAAACAATGATTGTCGCTGTCTCCTGCTCGTAGAACAATGGGCCATTATAGAGGTAGATAAAAATATGTAGCTAAACCTTGTTTTGCGTAGGTGTTTTGTGTAAAGTTTTAGTGCAGGACTGACTGCCTCGGTGGCGTGGTGGTATTTCGGTACGACTACGGTTCTGAGGTCTCGGGTTCGATCCCCGGGTCGGGCAAAGTAATATTGGATTTTTTCACATTAGCCCGGAGTCTAGAATTTGTGTCCGATATGGCGATAGGCTCGCCCCCTATCACATCTGGGACTGAACTAAGCTCGGCGAAATGTGGGTGTTCTAGTTCGCTAATGCGCCTCTGCCTACCCCTTCGGGGATACAGGCGTGAGTTATGTTATGTTTTAGTGCAGGAAACGCGGCTTTATTACATCATTTGAAGTGTTAACCTGACGCCTTCGTTTATTTGCATGGGATTAACCATGCGTGATCAACATGCGTGTCACGATATATCTCGATAACCAACTAAAGATATGTTGTCTACAATTCTTACTTACCTGTCCTTATCCCGCCTTAATGTGGGGTTGGTGCAACACAGTTTTGCAAGCATGTTGCAGAAAGTATTTGGCTAAGTTTTTAAGATCGGCTGCCGGCGGACGCCAACCCCCACATGGGGGAAAAAGATGTTGTCCACAAAATATTATATTTTAAACAAGGATGCATATTAGTGTCCAGTGGACCAATCCCCCACCCTTTACCAATCCCTAATTCCCTTCTTTTAAATTGAGAACCCATGATTCTTTTACCATCTTGGGTGTCTATGGACGATGGAGATCACTTACCATCAGGTGACACACCAGCTCGTTTGCCAGTCTGTGTAATAAAAAAAAGCATCTAGGGAAAACAGAGTAGAATAGTAAACACTACAAAAAGCTTTGACGAATCTTTCTCGTGGCGCGCATGTTACCCGGCAGGGGTCGGAAAAACTAAGTTCTACAACATATTTAAAAAATGTTTTGTGCCGACCCCACAGTGGAGTGGGATAAGGACAAATGGAAGATTAGAGCGCAGCTATATTCGAATATTTAATTGAAAGTCGTTCATGCTAGGTACCCTCAGTAAAAGTCGTAACATGTTTGAAAATAAAATATATTATTATATAATTATTGATTGCATAACAAACTAATCGACTGTCTTCAAAAAGGTGGTACTCAATTAGTCTGCATATATTTTTTTATGTAGGTACGTTTTTTTTCTGCCAAGTATGGACCGATTTTCAAATTTATTTTTGTGTTCGATAGAGCTTATTCCAAGAGTGGTCGCGTATAATTGGTCACGATAGGATATATTTTGAAGTCGGTCCGTTATTTTCCAGGTCAGTTAAAGTCGATCCGTAAAGGGGGGATGCTGGCGCGGCTGTTGTGCGACAACATTCCTGGACTACTGAGCGTCCAGCGTGATGTCTTCAAGAAAATATCTGACGAGTAAATATATTATATTTTAACCGACTCCGAAAAAGGAGGAGGTACTCAATTATTCTGTAAAAACCGATCTCAAAAGTCAAAAACATATTATTTTTGTTTTTTTATTATAGCAGAGACTGGTAAGTGATTTCCACCAGCCATAGACACCCAAGACACGAAAATAATCATGGGTGCGTTGCCAACCTAAAAGGAGGTAATGGAAGGGGATGGGAAAGGGATTGGGAAAGGGAGGGGGGATGGGCCACCGGAAATCTCACTGACCGAACGAAACGCGACAGCAAGCTGCCAGTTTACGTCGGTTTTCTATGAGATAGTGGTATCAAACCGGTCGAGCCGGCCCATACGTTGTTTAACGTTACTGTCTACAGCGTCTCCTACCACGCAATTTAATTTCTCTTTCTCTCTAATGTTTTTGCACTGGTGTTCGTGTGTTCGTGCAGGTAGAAAAAAGAAGCATGGTGCAGTGCTGCAAGCTATCTCTTACCCCGTTATACAAGATTTCAGTCCAGCCACTCGGTTCACGTTTCATATAGACAATGTCGTTTTTCCTGACAAGTGGCAATACATCATTGGTTTTCACTGAATTCCGTCCCCTAACCCATTATTTTCCGTCATCTCAAGTGTGTTTTTAAGGGGTCCAAATATTAAGTCGAGCAAAAGGACGTTGGTTTTTTGGCCATCAAATTATACTGGTCTGCCGACTTGCGGGTTGAGTTGGTTTACTCACTGAGAGATTTTCGACAAGTGTACCCTAGGGAGCCTTTGTGATAATGTTTTAATTCCAGGAACCGGATTGTGTCGTGTGACGATCTGCCGTTTGTGGATTTATCGTTGTGGAAAGAAAAGACGCGGTAGTTAATAATTAGTAATAAATAGCACCCAACAGTTACAAATAGTCCTAACCCCTCCATACGAGTCTTTTGTCATATCAGAAACTACAAGAGGCTTTCTCACGACACCTAAACCCGAAACAAATATCCGTGTGTGACACAAACATTTGTCATCGATATGTTCGAACCCGGGGTCTCTCGCTTCACAGCCGGCTACTCGTCTATTGCGCCACGTAGCCTACGTCTACTATCTAAAGTAATCCTGCAATAAAATCATATTTCACACATTTTTTGTTTTACTCATTATCTCCGACTAGGAATGAGGGAAAAATGAGGGAAAACGTATATGGGTTAAAAACGGATAGGTCATTTTATAACAATCATAAAATCAAACTTTTCATGGCTTATTTTATGTAAACAAACAAACAAAATTGACTGGCAAACAAGCAGTAAGCCAAGTTTGTTTTTTTGACATTTCTCACAAGCGATTCCGTAAAATATACATACATCCATCCGGGAATCGAAGTCGAGACCTCAGGACGGTAGTCGTATCGAAATGCAATTACGCCGCCGAGGCAGTCACCGTAAAATATTTATATGGAAAACACCCGAACGCCACTAGCGATTGTTTTTTTCATACAAATTATTTTACGTATTCGCTAGTCATGTCATAAAATCATCAATATAATATACCCTTAACTGTGCAGTTCTTTGCAAATATCGTCCTAAAAAGTGGTCCCAGGAATAAAACAAAGAAAAAGATCACAAGTTCTAATTAAATCAAACACAAATATAACCTTATGCACGTGTTATAAAGTAGCTTTTAAACGAATTGATCAAGCGTTCTTAAATTCGAATTTTCAAATTTAGAATTCTATCGGCGTCCAACTGTAGGGAAAAGGAGTGCTTAAGCACTTCTTTGCTGTCCCATTTTCCGAGCGTCAACTGTGCATCTAGGTAAACAATATATCGATGCATAAAATTAATAAAATTCCTGGTCGAGCATAGGTGACTCACGTGATGGTAAGTGATCTCTATCGCCCATAAAGACTAAAAGACCCAATAATTGCGTGCGTTGCCAATCTTAAACGAGGGAAATTGTGATCGGTAAGGGTAAGAAGAATTGGTTCACCGGAAATCTCATGAACGAACGAAAAGCAACAGCGATCTGCCACTTTACATCGGTTTTTAGTGAGACAGTGGTATCAAACAAGTCGAGATGGCCCATTGGTGTCTCTTAAGGTTATATTTCTTTAAATTTGCAATAATAATATTCATATAATATTAGCCCTGTAATATTTCTGTCCCACTGCTGGACACGGGCTTCTTCCACTGGGGTAGGCCTAGGGTTGGTAGACTACACATATACCTTCAGAATTCTTGTGGAGAAATTCTCGGGTATGCAAGTTTCCGCGCGATGTTTTCCTTCACCGTTAAAGCAATCGATAATTCACAATGAAAACACACAACATAAAAAAGTCAGAGGTGTGCACGATTTTGGGGTTGGTCTCGAACCTCCGACACTAGTCTCGGCCGTCCGTACCATTCCCAACTGAACTATCTCTGCTAATGCTAAAGCTAATTTTGCAATGTCAGAATATTATAACTACGTAGATATAATGTTGAAAACTTTTTAAATTGAAGCCAATGCCCTCATGTGTTCAAGTACTTATACAATTATAATTCAAATGAATGTCGGTGACTTGCATATCTCAGAGAAAACATGGAATATTTAAGAAGTTCAATAACTCCGCAACATTTTTGCAGATTTTAAATACTTATAAGTTTAACTAGTAATATTTAGTTTAGTAGCTGATTTAAGTTTGTTAGCAAAATAAATGTTTATTTTATTCGTCAATTTTTAGATAAGAGTTTTCTAGAACGGATGTCGCCTCCTTGGTGTAGTGTATATGGGCTGTGACCCGGGAGGTCCTGGGTTCGATTCCCAGGTCGGACGTGATGTTTCTCTAACACTATTTTCCCGGGACTGGATTCCCCAGATGAGATTGACGTCAGGCAGGCAGCCGATCGTAAAAACTAAACAAAATCCTCTATAAAAAATATCTGCAAAAACAATGTGTAACTACCCATAAATAAGGAAATTGTCTATAGATATAAATAAAATTGGTGTGTCTGTTTGTAATTTCAAATTAACAGCTTTCATATATGTATACATAAATAAATTTCCACGCGGACTGAGTCGCATAAGCTATAAACTATTTAATAACACCCTACAATCACACAAATAGACCTGTAGCCCCAGCAGGAGAAACTAATGTTAATGTAAACTCGCTGCGCACTGATGACATTTGATTAATATTTCATACAAATTTCATAGACGCGCATCGAGCACGAATACATTTACGGTTGTCAGAAATTTTCCTGCTCGGGCTGTTGATCCCATAATAAAATAAATCTTGTGTCCTAGTTATCAAGAAGTACGAAAGACACAACATTCAGTCCCGAAATATCTGGCCACACAAACATTGGTCGCGGTGAGGAATTCCAAGTTGCGGTCTCTAAGTTCACAAATGGCTACTCGCCCGCTGCGCCATGGGGGCTATTAGTACTGTACCAACTATAATTATATTATTATCATGTGGATCATGATAATGAAAATTATATTTTGTACTGCGTGTAATAAGGGTAGTAGTAATCATACAATCATAACAATAATAGTCCTGGACATTTGTCGAGCATGCCACCGTCCCGGAGAAACTATCAGGCATGTGATTTCCGGTTGTTCGTATCTTAACGGCGAGTATTTGCATAGGCATCAGTTTGTAGCTAAAATCCTACACGACAAAATGTCGAAATATTTAGACTTGGCACCTAAGGTTACTCGAATGTGAGATGTGGATTCAAAAATAATTGTTCCAATAGTTATTTCTGCCCATGGTTATCAAACCATTGGTATCAACCAATGAACCTCGATCAACATCTCTAGAGGCTCTCGGTTGGTGCTTGGGTCAAGAGTCAAATGCAGAAAGTAGTGTTACTGGATACGGCACAAATTGTGAGGGGGTTCCTCACTCTGGGATCCTAACCGCCAGTGGCTTGGGTCGCGACTCTCGAGCTTCGCTATCAGAGGGAAATATTTTTGTATTTTTAAATGTATTTTTGTTTTTATATAATTTATTTAATAATATAAGAAAAACCTTTACAGTAAAGAGTACTGAACATTAGTCCTGTAATATTTCTTTACAACTGGACTCCTCTACTAATAGAGAAGTTAGGCCAAAGCCTAATTCTAACTGCGATGTTTCCTTCACCATTATAGTGATGATTCATAAATAATACATATCTAACATCAAGGATATGTGGGTAAATCCCTGTGTCTGCATCGGTGATCCGCCTGTCTTATCCCAAGCCCCTCGATTTGCTTCTTCCCACTTCGGAGACTAAAGAAGCATTAATAGGCCAGCACGGTTCTGATAATGAACAGTAACGGTGTGTCTCTGACCGTTGGTCCTTTTTGAACTGTACTATGCTTACCATAAGGAGTAGTAATAATTCGTCTTAGTCTCACACGTACGCGTGACATGAAACCATAAAAAATAATTAATTGCTAATACAACGAAAGCATTGGCATTCTTTTCAGTCATTGACAAAACAACAATAGCCTTTATGAGCCGTTTTTATTTATGTTTTTAATATATTAAGGAAGTATTAAGTATAAGTAATATCAGTAATAAAATGTGAAATTACTGCATAGCAACATTTTATAAGTAATTAAATTAACAAAGCAGGTTAATGTAATTCTTTGATAATGTTATCTATTAGAATTGTAATTGGATAATAGTAAGGTATGTATGATAAAGGTTAATTAAAGAACATTACAGTTACGGTATATTTTTGTCAACTATTACGGTACATGTAATTATTTTTCTTTTCACTTGGACAGCACTACGCTTACCATGTGGTGTAGGGACTTTGTCGATATCATCATCATCATCATCATCATCAGCCATAGGACGTCCACTGCTGAACATAGGCCGATATATGTGGATAAAATAGAAAATAAAAATAATAATATTAGCCCTGTAATATTACTGTCCCACTGCTGGGTACGGGCCTCTTCTACTAATGAGAGGGCTTAGGCCTTAGTCTACCACGCTGGCCTAATGCGGGTTGGTAGACTTCACATACCTTCGAAATTCCTGTGAAGAAATTCTCGGGTATGCAGGTTTCCTCACGATGTTTTCCTTCACCGTTATAGCAATATGTGGATAAGTTCGAATAAATAAGCACATGAATTAGCATAACAACACTAATAAGCAACAATACAACTTTAATAAACTGAGCAAGCGCATGGATCTTGACATCTCGTATACTAATATTGGCACGGCAAGGCGACGCGACGACTAAGTAGAGTCTTTTTCGTTTAAACTAGATGTTATCGTATATAAACTGAGTGCTTATGATATAGATTCACTTTTTACATAATCTTGAATTTCTTTGTGCATAATTTTTTTTTTATCCGGGCACGGCATAGGGACTACACTGTACCTGGTGGTAAGCGTAGTGCAGTCCAAAAAAAAACTAGCGACCACTGAAAAACACTGGGTTTAACGGTGGTTGCTAGAATCATGTCGGCCAATTTATGCTTCTTCACACTCGAATCCGAAGAGGGAAGAAGCAAATCGTGGAGCTTGCGACAAAACAGGCGGATGACTGATGCGGATACAGGGATATAACCCCATATGCAAGCCCCCCGAGAGAACCGGAGAGAGCTTCATTATGTTTACATTTAAATTGTATAGATAGCTTCTAGCTAATCTTTTATCTCTTATTCTATTGTTATTAAAGCAATAACTGTTGGTTTTCCTAAAATAAATAAATATTGATTGTGGTGAGATCCCATTGCACTTAATATTATATGTATTCTTTTTCTTCTTGCTACACCAGTGGCTTAACCATTGTGTTGGGGGCCCGAGGCAGATTAATTGAATGGTGATCTTTTAGCCCGCGGCTTCCTATATCGTCACGGGATTTTTCGGTCTGAGGCCTCCTTCAATTCGTCGCTGGCCCCTATGGTCGGGGCCCGTGGCATTTGCCGACATGCCACCTTGTAGTTAGCCATTGTGCTACACAATATTATTTTTCAAGGTTCATTATTTTATACCTTGTCCTTACATTAGCTTATTGACACAATTTGTGAATAGTTTAGTTTAAAATATAACAAAATATTTTGCTCAACCTGTGTAAACATAATACCATCAACTCATGGTTACTTATTCTGAGGACACAAATATTATTATCTAATTTAAAACCGTTAGTGTTTTGTTTAAAGCTAGAGTAGTACGAAAACCTTTCATGTACACCTCAAAATAAATGTTTAGTAAGTAGATTTTATATTTATATATTGTTGGTTGTTGTTGTGTATCGTCATTAATACATAACAAGAATGTAAGTTTATCTTCGTCTTTTGTTTGTATCTGTGAACATGCGCACAAATTAAAACAATTAAAATATTCATTGGATAGAATTTCGTAATTCTTATCAGCGGCCTGAGCAAGAAAATTTCTGACAACCGTAAATGTATTCGAACTCGATGCGCGTCTATGAAATTTGTATGAAATATTAACCAAACGTCATCAGTGCGCAGCGAACTCGAATACATTTACATTTACATTCGTTTTTCGTGCTCGGGCTACTAAAAGTAGCTGTTAGAAATTCATTCATCCAAGTTAGGAGATATTTTGTATTATAAAATTACCTATAGAAGTGTCCCATGACTATGCCGTGAGAATCAGAAGTACCTCAGTACCTAGTAGACATTTTAAGAATTAAAGAATAATAATAAAAAAGAACATAGGCCTCCCCCAAAGATTTCAAGGCGACTTGTTGCAAGCGGCCTGCATCCAGCGACTTCCTTCTATCTTTGGGGAGGCCTTTGTTCAGCAGTGGATGTCCTATGGCTGATGATGATGGTGAATAAAAAAAGAAAGTAAATCGAAAAAGGAAGGAAAAAGGAGGGAGATTATTTTCTGTAAAGGACACATTATTGATTTCCAATAACGATGTGAGCATAATCGCGGTCACACCTTGTATTATTCTAAATTATAATATTATCACCAAGTTCATTGGTATATAATTTAATCGCTTTCGTTTACCTTCATTACGCTAGCTGTAAATATCTATGCAAAAAGTTATTGCCATTTGTTTTATTGGCTCACTCCTCGTTAAGAACACATAAAATGCCTGGGCATTAGACAGTATTTATATTTTTAGTGTAAGTTTGATAAATTAAATAAACATTATATTTCAGAAACAATGAGAGTGATACTGTTCGTTTCGTTCTTCACACTATGTTCCAGTACTCATTTTCTGAGCCAGATTTTCTGGTCTGTTTTTGGCGCCGAAAAAAATAATAAGCAAAGGTCAGTAAATCGTGATATTATTATTCTGCCTTTATCACACTTCGGTATGATGTAGGTACGACACATTTTTTGAGCGTGTTGCTATAAGGATTCGGCTTCGTTTTTACAACCATCTGGTTGCCTGACGTTAAGTCATTCTGACGAAATTTTGGTAAAAGTTTTAGTAGGTACGTAGATTGTTTTTCATATAATTTGAATATTTTATTAGACATAAATATTACATTAATTAATGGACTTCATTCTAGAGCCACGTATTTGGACAAGTGTTAATTACCACTATAATTAACTCAACAATCCAATTATACGTATAATATCAACATTTAAGGACCTCTAAATACAAACCCACTATATTTTCTTTATAGATTTTGTTTTATTGTTTTGGTAACGAAAGATGAAATGAGTAGAATTTTTGTGGACCTCCGGGAGATCCAGACGCAGGCAAAGAGTATTAAACACCCCGCCCAATCTGGGAATCGAACCCAGCACCTCCAGGTTCACAACCAATATGAAAACTATTCATCAACTAACGAAAATTGTCTTTAAACGTTTTCAATTTGACCTGAGCCTCTACGGGCGACTTGAACCACTATTACTAATGTAATTAATTACATGTCCTTCATATATTTTTTCATTTTAACTTGAGGTTAGGACTAACTGTAGATAATAGTGATGCAAGTCGCCCTAAGCAAAGTCACATTCCATTAGTAATATACCCAGTAGAAAAATCCAAAGTGCATGAAATTGACACAGGCGATCGAAATGTATCAATCTCACTTTGGCCTTGACTTTGTCTAGAGGCTCGTAAGCTGTGATCTAAAGAGCGAACTTCGACTAAGACTAAGTCAAAGAAACGAACTCAGTGAGGATTTGGAATTTTTAAATCGAACTTTTACTTAGTCCGAGCCATTTGTTGGAAGAAAACCAGACTGACAGACTAAGCAAAGATTTTCTTGTAAAAAATTACTCGGACTTGACTTGGATTTAGTCGAAGTTTGCTCTAAAGATCTCAGCCTTAGGTTCTGAGTGTGTTATAATCAAAGACAAGTTATTAATATTAAATATCTTTGGTCCTAATAAAAAAATTCCGTTTCAGCACAGAAATACAAAAAGACCCAGGATGCGACGGTCTTTGCGGCGTCACGCCAAAATCCTGCCCCAACTCTCAATATAGGTGTATAGACGGCTCTTGCAATAATCTCAAAATTCCATCATGGGGGACACCAAATATGTGTTATTCAAGATTGCTTAGGAACAGATATAGCGATGGTAAGAAAATTATTTTCAATTTTATTGCACCTTTCTTCCAGGAATCAGAAATAATATCCAACAAGTATATAAGCCACTCTATATGCCCCACTAACGACACACACACACACACACGACGAACTCGTGGGTATCAGGAGCTACGACAAACTTTAGGTATCACAACACCAGTGGCGTGCAGTCCATATAGACAAAGAGGCACTGTCTACCCTGACAATGTGTTATTTACATAAGTGAAGTACGAAAGTTGTGATTAATAACAAATTTTCAAAATGGCAGTGGCCAACTTATAGTTTAAATTGACATGGAAATTATTAAGATAGCGATAGTGATTTGAGTTAAGAAAATTATTTTGCAAATTTTTGTCTACCCTGTTTGGGATGCTTGTGTACATTGCACAATACCCAGACCCGAAACAAACATTTTGGGTTAATTTTTGAGTGGTAGAGCCACGCTATAAACAGTTACGTCTACAACACGAATGGGCCAGCTCGACCAGTTTGGTACCACTATCAAACAAAAACCCACGTAAAGTGGCAGCTCGCTGTCGCGTTTCGGTCGATGGGTGAGATTTCAGGTGACCGAATTACCCGCCTCTCTTTCCCAATCCCTATTTCCCTCCTTTTAGGTTCGCAATGCACCCATGATTCTTTTTGTATCTTGGGTGTCTATGGGCGGTGGAGATAACTTATCATCAGGTGACACAAATGTTCGTTTACCATTTAAAACGAACCCGCGGCGTCTTGCTTGACAGCTGGTAACTTGACCGCTGTGCCATGTAGTATTAATATTTCGTAATATTTGCATTACATTGCCTGAGACTGAAGCAAACATTGCTTATAAACATAGGCCTTTATTCATAATAAAACCCCTAATGAAGATATAAACTCATATTGGTAAAAATGCATTTTAAGCCTATCGAAGGTTCGATAAAATTCTTTATTCATAATAGTTTACTATAGCTTCATTAACTAAAATATATTTACCGTGTCACAATGTTGCTAGTACATAGATAATACGTGATTTTAACAAGTTTTGTCTCTGGAAAGTCATGGAACGATGGCCTAATAAAAAAAAAACAATCATTCGCGCGCGCAATTCGTCACAGCCGTGTAACAGATAATAAATAGTTGGTAGCCGACTTAAAAAAAAATATATATTTGTTTCGTTTCACGTAGTATCAATATATTTCATTTAGTTTTTTTTTAGGTAATTTAAAGAAATAAGTAGCAGAATACACAGTTCAAAAATGTTTATTTGTACCTTTTAGCTTTTTCCGATCATATTTTGTCTGTAGTACATTTTTCTGCAATGTTTATGATATCTCTGTCTATTTTTGTTATTGTGAAGGTAATGACACTTATATACAATAGAAACGGATCTCAAAATGGATATTTTTTATAATATATTATGTTGTTAAAATATTTACCAATTGGCAGCAAGTTCTTTCGATCTTGGCCGATAGTGGTTGTGGAAGAAATGGAAAAAAAATAATTGGCAAATGGCGACCATGGCGACCAGTTTAGTTTGTTTATATATTTATTTAATTAATTTAATCAAAGTAAAACTATGTTTGTTGCATGTGAAGTGATTTTGTTTTATGCAATACCTAAACATCAACGAAGATGGGTAGATTATGGATATTTGGAAATGAAATTTAGATTTGGAGGATATTCCTTGGAGCGTATGAATGAAAGGGGGTTCCAGTCTTTGCAAATCGTGTAAGAAAAATACCCTGCCTTCTTTGAGAATGGAATTCAGGACCGGACTTTCCAGTTCACAGCGGCTTCAACAGAAACGTCTTAAACCCATTGTATTGAAGAATAATTAGGCAACATGCGTGCATAAGTATTCTTTGTTGAATCAGATTTAATAAAATACATCATTGTATTTTTGAAGTGTTTTATTTCTCTTGATTTATTCATGTGACGCTATATTCGTGTTTAGATAATGATGATATTGAAGAAAAAGATGTTTTGTTAAAATCAAGGTATGTAATTAAATACCACACGGAAAACATTAAATACTAGCTGACTTCAAACAAATCTATCCTACGGAGACTAAATTTTCTGGAAAAAGTAGCCTATGTGTTATTCCTCTATAAATAAAAAAATCCTAGAATGTAATGTTCTGTGAATAGTCAAGAATCACTTAAGACAAGTTTATTCTCTCAATATTATTACGCTGTCCGATCTGGCGCGCGTATATTTCAAATAAACTGAGCGACTTATGACCATGGAGGTCATAATTTTTGCATCACATTTATTTGTCCTGTTGTCCTAGACATTTTTATTCTAGACTATAATCCATTTCTTTACCGAATTAAATTCAGATCCGTTCAACCATTCTGGTGCGAAAGAGTAACAAAACAACCATACAACCTCACAAACTATCGTGTTTATAACATTAATTGCATTTGATAGAAGTCTCTCTGAAGTCTAGAAGACTGCCTCGGTGGCGTGGTGGTATTTCGGTACGACTACGGTTCTGAGGTCTCGGGTTCGATCCCCGGGTCGGGCAGTGATATTGGATTTTTCCATATCAGCCCGGAGTCTGGAATTTGTGCCCGATATGGCGATAGGCTCACCCCCTATCACATCTGGGACGGAACTAAGCTCGGCGAAATGTGGGTGTTCTAGTTCGCTAGTACGCCTCTGCCTACCCCTTCGGGGATATAGGCGTGAGCTTATGTTTTTGATAGAATTGTTTATGATAGAAGTCGCAGGCACCCTCAAATTAATCTCTACCAAAACGGGTGAAACGTCAAATACGAATCAGCTGATCGAAATCGGCCATATTTTTTGCTATTGAAGCGTTAAAGTAGGATGCCAGCTTCTATAAATTGCAGACATTTTATGGGAGATTTTGGGAATGTTTTAACGCTATTGAGCTATTATGAATAACAATTTTTATGAAACGTCCTACAGTGGTATTATAGCGTCCCACTAAGTCATTATGAATAAAGGCCATAATCTTTGAAATAAAACTATTTTTACGGATTCTATCACGATTAGGTTTTAATTATTATTCCCGACGTTTCGAAGACTTTGCAGTCTTCGTTGTCTGACCCGTGACAATTAAAACCTAATCGTGATAGAATCCGTAAAAATAGTTTTATTTCAATGTATAATATTCGCGTAAACTTAAGAAATCAGTATGTAAACCATAATCTTTATCAACGCTCCCTATGATATTTGGGTAAATAGTTTTCGGCTGACTATTTGCACCGCATTCTATATTAGTTATTTTGGATATAACATTCATATAACGCTTACTGTGTGGTTTTCGCTTGCCGACTCATTTTAAAGGACCGATATGCAGTAAAGGATGGCATATTAAAAAAAGTTATATTGATTTAAGTTTACGCCATTGTTATACATACATTGAAATAAAAGTATTTTATACGGATTCTATCACGATTTGTTTTTATTTTTTAGGCGCGACGATCGACCGACCCGTGACCACGAGGGCTGCAAAGCCTTCGAAACGTCGTGCCTAAAAAATAAAAACAAATCGTGATAGAATCCGTATAAAATAGTTTTATTTAAACGTGCTATTCTTGCCTCTAAGGTGTGATACATCTAATCCTTTCTTGGGCTGAAGGATGATTGAGAAATTCGGCATCGCTTCGTATATATCCAGTTCTCCTATTGCGATATGACTTGATGCTCACTTGTATGACTTTTCTTTCTACCTGCCCTTATTCCACCTTAGTGTAGGGTCGGCGCAACACACTTTTTCAAGCATGTTGCAGATAGGATTTGGCTAAGTTTTTACGACCGGCTGCCTGCCTCACGTCAACCCCCTCTGGGGGATCCAGTCCTGGACAAATTAAATTAGAAAATTCGCTTTGCCCGACCTGGGAATCGAACCCACGACCTCCCGGGTCACAGTCCATATATGCTGCCACTAGCCCAAGGACGCGACTCACTTGATATGATTGTGGGGTTAAATCCTTGTATATTTGTGCTCCTTTATCCTGTCGCAAGCCTTCTTGATTTGCTTCTTCTCCCATGGGAGTGTGAAGAAGCTTTTATACAGGCCAACAAGATTTACATGATTACTGATGACTCATTGTTTGTGCGTGATCTTTGTGTTTTAATCTTGTTTTACTGTAGCACGGTGTACCGTGCTTACCATCATTGCATTTTGAATTCGAAAAACATTCCAATGCTATTTTTTTTTTTAATTTAAATTTAAAACTGGTTCGAATTGTTTTCGAATTCGAAATGTGTGATGAAATAGTCACATCGCCGTGTTCGGCTAAAAATATCTTTTGTTACAGGTGTTTACGCTTTACCAACTGCGAAGTCAGGTAACCCATTGGTGAGCGCTCGTAAGATCACCTTGCTGTTGTTTAAGGATAAACAGGTGCATGATACTAAACTGACTTTAAACGCCATGCAATGGGGACAATTGATTGCTCACGACTTGTCTTTATCAGTTGGGATTGGATGTAAGTTTATAGATGGTTATACTGTAACATCAGAGGCATGATCCTCTATGACCAAACGTACATATAACGCGCTCATATCATATTGACTTAACGAAATTTGTATAGAAGAGTATTACTTATACCGTACTCCTTAAGTCTACTTTCATAAATGCGGGTTGCACACTCGTTTTGATCTGCGGGCTTAGAGAATCAGGCCAAAAAAAAAAATTTTTATTACAATATTCGATTCAACTTTTAATTTCTTATGAAATCCGTATACTAGTTATTATGCCGTCGATTCATATGAATTTGATTTTTCAATGCTCGTTGATTTAAATTTATTTTTATTTACATTCTTACTTTGATACTGTGTAGTAAAAAGTATTGTTATTGGATATTTTCTTCACATTCCATACATATTATTAAACTGCAAATTTGATTCTTATTTCTGTGCAAATAATGAACTCAATAACATATATTGATGTAGTCACAATTGTTTTCCATTTCATATTTTCTTAGATTTTTATCCTACTATGATTATTTTCTTAAAGTAAGGACAAACATCAAATAAATTCGCATATACTCGTAAATTTTGTTAAGACCTCATGAAGGTGTACGGAATTCTTGATAAATAAGACTGTGCACGGCAACCTACTCACTCACACTACACTTGATGCGCAGGCAGAGCAGTCCAAAAACAGCGACAAACAATGGGTTTATAGGTGTTCACCAGTACCATGCAGACCCATTTATGCTTCTTCACACCGAAGAAGAAAAAACAAATAGATGGCCTTACAACAAGACAGGCGGATGACCGATGTAGACACAGGGATGTTCTCCCATACCCGGCCCAATCAACTATCAAGTCATGACTCGTGTCGCAAGTATCTCGAGAGAACTGGTTTTAAACCTTATGTTTTTTTTTAGTTCCAACTTGTTGCGTGAATGGTAAAAATTTTGGGATCGATCCTCGTTGTGCCAATATTCCTGTGCCGGCTTCTGATGACGTTTATAAAGGTCAACAGTGCCTAAACTTCCTGAGGACCATGTCTACGAAGGATAACATCTGCACCCCAAATAAGAATCCTGCGTCTCCGGTTTGTAACAACTATGTTCTTTCACCAGCCTTCCTTCCACTCCAATGTTATTTCCGTCCCAGATGTGATAAGCCAGTTGTCGCCCATCGTGTTGATATTAAGTAGAAAAACTCGATATTATTTTATCTGATCCGGGGATCGAACCCGAGAAACCGTAAAACCACCACCACCACCGAGGTAGCGCATAGAATTGTGACTTGGGCTTTCAATGCTAACTATAAATAATGATTGTTCTATAGCTATCAGGAGTAACTGCGTTTATGGATGCATCATTCGTGTATGGGAGTAGTGATTCACAGGCAAAATCATTACGGGAAATGAAATGTGGAAGAATGAAGACGGAGACGCGAAATGGTCAGGAATGGCCGCCACAAGCGTCTAATCCATTGCTGACTTGTAACGTCAAAATATTTACGGAGCCTTGTTATCAAGCAGGTAAAGTCGACAAAATTCATATATTTTTATATGTCTGTTAAATTAATGAATGTGATCTGTGGTCACCAGAGACTAGCAAATGAGCAGGCGGGTCGCCTGATGGTAAGTGGTCTCCTCACCTGTGATACTAAAAAAATCATGTCGTTGCCTACCGAAAAGTAGGGAAAACAGGAGTGGGAAAAGGAAGAAGGAATTTATCGATTTTTTCCAATGAAACGCACCAGCGAGCTACAACTTTACCTCGGTTTTCTCTGAGACAGTTATATCAAACCGGTCGAGTCTGTCCTTTTTAACATTTTTAAATACACAAATCATACATTTGAAAAAAGACCTACTCTTATGCTCAGATAGGACCTCAAAATGAGTCACTTCCTCACAATACCTTTTTTTTTTTTTTTTTTTTTTTTTTTTTTTTTTTTTTTTTTTGTCGCGGGGAAAAGTGTTTTACCACTGCCGCCGCGCCCGGGGGGGTGGACGCGGCGGGTATGTCGGGTTCGCCGGTCTTACGACCCAGCGCCGTGATGCCCGGGAGAGATGGTCGACATCCGGGCGACGCTGGGCCGAGTCCCTATCACTATATACACCCTACACCGGCAATACCGACTAAAAACCCCGCGGTGGCCTTCTTCGGCGCTTTAGTGGGGCGGTCCCGGGGTATCCGGAGATAGACTCGGATTGCTACCGGAACCGCCCCTGCGCGGTGCCGCCTTGCGGCCCGTCTCCAGTTTAGGGGGGGGCTCATAAGCCCCCGCCGCCGAACGACGCCCTCGGCGTCTACGGCAGCACGAGGCCGACCGTCCGTGCTGCCGTCCGTCCCGGGGCCGCATGTACAAAAGTACTAAAAGGGGCGCACAGCCCCCCGCTGTACGCCCGCGACCCCGGAAGGCCCCTATTAGTCGCCTCTTACGACAGGCAGGGGATACCGTGGTGGAATTCTCCAAACGCCCCCATACCACAGGGCGGGAGACGCCGGTCAGTCGTCCACCCGACGTCTCCTTCGTCTCCTTTGGCGGCGGGCGGGATCGTTCTGCTCACGATCCCGCTCGGCGCTCTCCTTCTGCGAGATGACGCGCTCGCAGAAGGAGACCATCGCACGCCATGACCCCCGGCTGCCGACCATGGCGGACACCACGGCCGGCAACGAGAGGTCGCCTCCGACGACTGCTGTGAGAGCGCTGCGCTCCTCCACCCAGGCTGGGCACTCTTGAAGAGTGTGTTGGGCCGTGTCCTCGCGGCAGTTGCCACAATGGTGGCACACGGCGGACGCCTCTTTTCCGGCTATACGACACAGGTACGCACCAAAACACCCGTGCCCCGTCAGTACCTGTGTCAGCCGGAATGTAGGCGCACCGTGGCGCCTGTCCAGCCACTGTTCGAGGACAGGTCGCACTGCCGCGACGGTCCTCAAGCCCGCACTCGGGCTCTCCAGCCTGGCATGCCACTCCTCCACGGCGGCTCTGCGAAACCTGGCCGCAATCTCCCTCGGGGCAAGTCTCTCTCGTTGTTGGGACGCCCCCTCCCGCCAGTGGAATGCTGACGAGAGCGACCGGGCGTCCAAGTCCCAAGGGAGAGTGCCGGCCAACAAGCAGGCCGCCTCGTGGGAGACCGTGCGGTAGCCCCTGATTATCCGCTGCGCCACCAGACGCTGCGGTTTGCGCAGCAAGGTAACGCAACGGGCGTTCAGGGACCCGGCCCATACGGGTGAACCGTACAGGGCCATGGACCGCACGACTCCGGCGTACAGACTCCGGCAAAGGTTACCGGGACCTTCGAGGTTCGGCAGCAGGCTCCCAAGCGCGCCCGCTGCCCGCACCAATTTCGGCGACAACTTCTCAAAGTGGGCGCGGAAGTCCCACCGGCTACTCAAAATCAACCCTAAATATTTCATCGTAGTGCCGATGGGAATCCGCACCCCCTCCACAATGATGTGGGCCCCTGAAGGTGGCCTTCGCCGAGGCCCGTGGAAGAACAGGGCCTCGGTTTTATTCAGGGCCACCGTGAGGCCCAGTCGCCGAATCCTGCTCACCACGTCTTCGGTAGCGGACGAGGCGAGCAGGACGGCATCCTCGAAAGTACCCGACGTCGCTGTCACCAGGGTGTCGTCCGCGTAGCAGACGACAGCGACGCCTCGGGGGTTGGTACCACGGAGGACCCAATCATAACCGATGTTCCACAGTAGTGGGCCCAGAACTGAACCCTGTGGAACACCGGCAGACATGGCCCTCCGGTGCCACCCATCGGCGCCCGGATACATTACGTACCTAGAAGATAGGTAAGAATGCACCAGACGCCGCAAGTAAAGTGGCACCATGTGGTACCGCAGTGCTTCATGAATGCAGCCCCAGGGCAAGGTGTTGAATGCGTTGGCGATGTCGAGCGACACCGCCACCACCACCTTACCCAGCGCAACTGCATCCTCCGCGTGCGCCTTCACCCGCAGAATCGCGTGGATGGTCGATCGGCCATGCCGGAACCCGAATTGGTTGTCTGCCAGGTCCGGCCCGGCCCCCTCAAGGTGCTCGACGAGGCGAGCATGGACAATCCGCTCAAACAACTTGCAGACCTCGTCGAGCAACACGATGGGCCGGTAGGCCGATGGCGACTCTGCGGGTCGACCGTCCTTCTTGAGCAGGACCAGCTTGCCGGTTTTCCACCGGGATGGAAACTGGCCCTGCTCCATGCACGCGGAGAAAAGGCCGCGGAGCCTCGCCCCCAGGTGCTCGACGGCTAACACCCATGCGCGTCCGGGGATACCGTCGAGACCCGGGGCGGTTTTCTTGCCCCGCAGCCGAAGCACCGCCACCCTCATTTCCTCGGGTGAAACCTCCGAAATAACCCTTGCCGAATCCAACGACGATGGTGTCGACGAACGCGACGCCATCGGTGGAGGAGTGACATCCTCCGTGGCCGGGAACAAAGCCGCGACGACCTCCTGAACGAGGTCGCCCCGGAGACTCTGCGTCAGCGGGGGCGCCCATGGGCGGAGCTTTCTCAACGCCACACGGTATGGACGCCCCCACGGGTCGCTGTCGAGAGTACCCCGGAACTCAGTTTGAGCCGCAGACTTTGCCCTCGCTATGGCCACGTGCAGCGCTCTCTTAGCCTCCCTGTGGAGGCCGTGAAGCAGCCGGTCCTGGTCCTCGTCGCCGGGAAGACGAATCCGGCGACGACGGTGTCTGGACAGCTGGCGGAGGGCGGCAACGCAGGACGCGCGCAGCCGCGTGAGCTCCGCCGACCACCAAAACACCTGGCGCTTCTCCGGGAGGCGTCGGACCCGGGGCATGGCTGCGTCGCAAACGCGCGACATCGCTGCCCCGAACCACTCCGCCTCCTCGTCGACCCGTACCGGCCCGTCCGGCACGGGCACCAGCGCCTGGGCCAGAGCGGCCTCCTTCAGGGCCTCAACGTCGAGGCGACTAACGGCCCAGCGTGGGCCGTCCGACCGCGGGACGGTCGATCCCCCACCCGACCGGGTGGTTGGGGACGAGGCGACGTCGAACCGAATGTATCGGTGATCCGACAACGTCTCCTCGCCCACCAGGACCCTCCAGTCCCGGACACGGCGGGCTAGGGCCGGGGTGGCGAACGTGATGTCCACCACCGAACCGCCGTTATGCCTCACGCACGTGTCCGCCGTTCCGCGATTCACGACGGCCAAGCCGGACGAGATCGCCCATTCCTCCAGGGCCCTGCCCCGCGCGTTAGTCACCGACGAACCCCAAGCCAAGGACTTGGCGTTGAAGTCGCCGGCGACGAGGACGGGGCGAGGCTGACTGCCTTGCACCACCAGGGCCCCCAGCCGAACGAGGAAGTGCTCAAACTCGGCCAGGGGTCTGTTGGGGGAGAAATACACTCCCACAACCCAAACCCCCCCCAACAGGACCGCCACGCATCCCGAGCCCTTTGCGACTTTTTCGAAGGGCGGGGAGCCGGCTGCGCCCCTGGTGATGACGGCCACCGAGCCGTCGAGGTCCCCCGCCCAGTCATCCCGGGGGGGAACAAAATAAGGCTCGGCGACCACAGCCACTTCTATGGACCACTGCGCAAGGCTTTGGACTAGCAGGTCCTGGGCCCTGGCGCAGTGGTTAATATTCGCCTGGAGGAATTTTTGCGCCATATTATTGGGCGATCTCCATTGGTGCGGCACGGGTGGACGGGTCGGGCCGCGTCACAACCGCCGCGCCCCGGCCGCGATTACTGCGGCGGGGACGGACGGAGGCAACGCAGGCCTTGGCGCCCACCTGGTGCCCCGCGGGTTTGCCTGCACCTGCACAGATCGTGCAGTGCGGCGCCGCGGAGCACTCCTTGGCCTTGTGGCCCGCTTGACCGCAGCGATAGCAGAAATCGCTGCGGTCACACTCATCAGTGCAGTGCCTCCGCACGTGCCCTCTGAAAAGGCAGCGGAAGCACCGCATGGGCCTAGGCTCAAGGAGCTGGACCCTCGCCGACACCCAACCAATCAGGACGCGTCCTGCCCTAATTATTCTGTCCGCGGCCTTGGCGGGGCACCGCACCCATGCCGCACCAAGGCCTGAACGGTCGGGGCGGATCTCCCCGACCTTGACGTCCGCCGCTGCACAATTGCCCGCCCCAGCGAGAGCCGTGGCGACCATCTCCGGATCGGCGGACGCATCCAATCCGGAGACCCGCATTTCCGCCGTTTTGCACGGGCGGGAAACATACACCACCGTCTCCAGCTCCGTGCCGCGAAACACGGCCCTCATTCGGTCGGCGAGCTTATCCGCCCTCGCCTCCGTCTCCGGGCCGGGCACCTCGTAGAGGTACCCGCCCGTCGCCATGAGTCGGGCCCGCATCTCACTGATTTCCAGGTCAGCGAGGCGCACATTGGCCAGCACCTCGCGTAGCACCTGAGAATATGTCACACCTTTCGCCAGCCCCTCTGGCGTCACTGTTACAGTGACGGCCGCCTTACGGGGCAGGCGAATTTTCGGCTCCGGCCGACGCTGCTGCGGCTGCGGCCGCTGTTGTTGCAGCGATGCAGCGGCCGGAGCACTCGATGCGGGCCGAGGACCCTTCTTTTTGCCCTTCTTGACAACCACCGTCCAATCATCGGCCGTAGATGCAGGCGGTGGTGGCAACGGGCAGGGCGCAGGGGCAGGCTGGACTTGTCCAGGGCCGGCCTTCTTCTTTGTCTTTCCACCCTCGCGAGAAGATTGCTGGGGGGGAAGTTTTCGCGGCGCGGCCACTGGAGCAGGCATATTCGGGGCGGACCGAGGCGCAACAGCAGGAGCAGGCCGAAATTCTACTGCGGGAGTGGAAGGGGTGGGTGTTGACGTCTTTCCCTTCCCCTTCCCTTTCCCCTTCACGGCTGCCGGCGGTGCGGCTGCAGCCGGCAGGACGCGAGATGGCCCAGCAATCACGACAGGTGGCAATGAAGGCCACTCTGGGTGAACTTTAGCCCTGTTTGCAGCCAGAGGCGGTCGGACGATGGGCTCCGGAGGTAATCGCATCGAAAGAGCTTCGAAACGAGCGTCCAGAATGTTGAGGAGTCTGCGCTCAAACTCCTCAAGACGCTCGCCCCGACCGCCGTCACTCCTCCGTGAAGGCGACGGTTGTGACCCACTGAGGGTTTTCACCGTCGCCAGGACCTCGGCCAAAGCTTTGCCCTGGGCGACCTGGGCGGCCTGCAGCTTGGCGATTTCCTTGGCCATCGCCGCCTTTTCCGCCTCCAGGCGCGCCACCTCAGCAGGGATTGGCTCCTCAGCCCTGGTGATTAATTCGCTGACTGCGAGGTTCAACCCCTGCTTAAAGGTCCCCTTCATATTCTTTGACTTCTGGGAGATGTCCCTAATCGTCCCAGCCAATCTTAGGCGCCAGTCCAGTTTGTCGACTGGCACCTCATTTAGTTCAGACGACGACTCGGCCTCATCGTCTGACACGGCCACGGCGACCTGTTTTTCAGCCGGGCCTTGGTCACTATCGTCCGAGATAGCGCATGCAGCACTATCTCGGTGACTCCTTTTGCTGCGTAAGGAGGGTCTTACCACCTCAACCCCAGACATTGGAGCCGAAAAGAGCCTCGCCTCCTCCGCAGCCACCTTCTTAGGCATAGTGCCACTAACTTCAGCCTGACCCGGACCGCGAGCGGTCCCCGGGGCAGACAACCTCTCCGCAACAGCAATTGGTAGATTTTTAGAATAATTCAATTTCATGATTGTCCCACGAGTATGGGGGAAATAACGGTCCACCCAGGCAGAGCCCCCTGTACCTGGGTAAGCCTATGGTGTAACCCGCCGGAGTGTCGGCCGTTACTCCGACGGGGGTCGCACTAGAGACCGAACTACCCATCGGCCATGCATCCCCTCGCGGTGCGCCGCCGCTTGGGATTCGGGGTAACTTTTTATAGAGGTTTTCTCCCTCGCGGTCCGGGCGGTTAAGCCAAGACCCTCGGTCCGGTCGAAGCGCGAGACATGACCACAGACCTCCGAGACCGGATTACGATATTCGACGGCGACAGTGAAGGAGAGCATCCCCTCCACTGCCTGCTCGGCGGCGGGTTAGCGCACCCCGAGCCCGCCGACACCCTCAGGACAGAACCCGAAGGTGGCCCAATTAACCCCCCCAACTGGACGACAGCCGCCACAACACGCGACGACTGCCAACCGACCTCGCCAGGAAATTAGCCGTGGTCACGGATGAAAGCAGACGAAAAATTCGAAACCGTCTTCATCCGTGACCGCCGTTGCCCAGGGTGCACCACGTGGAGGTTTACTGACTTCGCACCCCTCCTCACAATACCTGCCATGTTCAATAACGCAGCATTCTGTATCTGGATTTGACCTATTGACCGATTGAAAATCATCTAGAAATCCTGGTCGAAGCCCTTCGATATCAACCTATTAGCGATATTATTGATCATTATTATTATCTCCAGGTGATGGGCGAGTGAATCAAAACACGGAGCTATCGATGTTGCAAGTGATGTTTCTACGAAAACACAACAAAATAGCCGATTATCTATGTGAAGTTAATAAACAATGGAACGACGACAAGATATACGAGGAAACACGGCGTATTATTTACTCTTATTTCCAACATGTAAATTATTACGAATTATTACCCTATTATTTAGGTAATATATACATACATTTTACATACATGGGCATTTCCGCGAAAAAAAAGTCATTACCGTAGTTAAGTATAGGCAATGGTAATGACTCATATGACTACGATAATGACAAACCCTTAATAGGATTACAATTCATAATCGTTATATACTTTATCATTCTCATGGATTATTAATACTTATACGTGTCTCATGTCTCAGGTGATGTCTGAAGTTATATACATAGATAACAATTATTAATTATAATACTATTAAGGGTTTGTCATTACCGTGGTCATATGAATCATTACCATTACGAGGGTAATAACTTTTTTCGCTGAAATACCCCCTATATATTCTAAATAAAAAAAGATACAGACGAATTGAGGACCTTCTCCTTTTTGGGAGTCGGTCGATAAGAGTCTTACAATTAATTAATGTAATAACACTGGTTTCTGACGATGCGCGTCTGATGGTAAACGATATGGCTATCCATGAACACTAGCAACTTCACCTTTATTTCTTCTTCATCTGTAAATAAATGGCTTTCTCGCATTTGCTATTATTTAGCCAATGTCAAGATTAATAGAGTAATTATCAAGTTTTCGTAATGACTATGAGACCCAGATGTGGACGATCTCAAGGTCCTGCCGGGATTATGGCAGCAATACCTTCCAGTGCGATGCCCAATGACCTTTACTCAGCGAATTGACCGAACAAAGCCAGCCAACGCACCAAGCTACACTCATCAAAAATCACCGGTTAACAAGTTTTCACATTAAAATCCATCTTTACTGAAGTTTAGTGCATAAAACCACAGCACTTTAAAGCAACAAACACAACTCCAGACAATAATATGTCGTCAAAATCCACACCCACATTTTGTATAACAAAGTATTGAGTGCTACTGAACTGGGCTCATGTCCTGACACAATAGTTGTTTATTCTTATAATGCCAGTTAAGATATTTTTTAACATAGCATGGCAAAGTGTCTACACAACATTTATTGGTAAGCGTAGTGCAGTAAAAAAAAACCATTGAAAAACAATGAGTTAATCAGTGGTCACCAGAATCATGCCGGCCTATTTATGCTTCTTCACACTCCGAATCAGAAGAGGGAAAAATAATAATGTCCTTTAACCCCGAACTTAATATCGCTTACACAAAAAAATTAACAGACGTTTAAAAAGATGTTTTTTTCAGGTCGTAATAATATGCTGAAGAAGAAATTGATATATGATAACCCACAGGGCTATATCAACGACTACAATCCCAATACAAACCCAGGAGTAACTGTGGAATACGCAACAGCCGCATTTAGGCATATACATAGTAGCGTCTACGGATCATTAAAGTAATAATTTTAATAAATATAAATAAATTAAACCTCGCTTAAAAACCAAACCCGACGAGTAATTTTGTCAATCGAATTTCATACAGTATTATGCATTAAGTTTACCGTCCCTAGGTATAATTTTGAAAATCCAATTCGAATCGTGTTCGATGCGTGCTTTTCATAAGTGTATGAAATTTTAAGAAAACGTCATCAGTGGGCAGCGGGCTCAATACGATTTAGATTGCCAAAATTATTTCTGCTCGGTAGGTCAGCCATGTGTTTTTTTGGCATTCCACGCTAGCGACTACGTAAAATATTTGTATGAAAAATACCCAAACGCCTCTAGCGGTTACACGTTTTTCATACAAATTGTTTTACGTACTCGCTAGCGTGAAATGTCAAAATACTTACTGTCCAGCTACAGGGGGGTTACCACCACCTCTTATAGCAGTATATTACCTTACTTGTAACGATTCCCATACAAAACAAACGAAAAACGATTATAATAATGCTATAAGAGGTGGTAGTAACCCTGCTGGCCTCAGTACGAGGTTCTCAAGGCTTATTCATAATTGCAATCTGCACCCTGTATGCCCCTCCAAATAAGCGCTCTTTTTCAGAATGTACTCAGAAGACCGAAAGTACATTAATGAAGTACGTCTAAGCTCTTGGCTGCTTAAACCGTCCATATTGGAAGAAAGTGCTAACTTTGACGGTTTTGCGAGGGGTATGAGCACCGAACCTCAGTTGGAAAGCGATCCCTATTTCGACAAAGAAATAACAAACTATCTATTCAAGTATGTATATATCAAATAGTAGAAATTTGGGTTTTCGCTATTTCTAATAAGATTGATTTTCCAAAATTCGAAGATGTTCGAAGCCCTGGGAATTGAGATCGTAATTCGTACCGTCTAGTTCATCCGTTCCAACTACCGTGCCCACTACGTAGAGCCTCGCAATTTTTTTATGTGTCAAGATTAGAATATAATAATTCAAATCAATATAATATTTGGAACCTTATTTTTAAAAACACAAAAACAAAATTGAAAGATTACAGCTGTAGTAGTTAAAAAACTGCTATTATCGCCCACCCTCCGGGTATATAAGGATACGTAAACAAAGAAAGAGAAATACAAAAAAAAGATTAATAATGTTTTTTTTATCATGCACCCAACTAAATAATTAAGTGCATAATAAGTAAATACAAAGATGTTTATATCTCAATTCCTACCGGCTTACCATGGGCAATTAGTTCATCAAGATATAGCTATTGTAATTCACTATCCAATATAATTAAATTGAAGACTAGCCTTGCTTTCCCTTTCGAAAATGTTCAATTTGAAGCTAGCACGCACGGGTGCCTTTTGTCAGATGTACCGAAATCAATAAGGTTGGAGTCGCCTATACGGAAATATATTGTCACGTCGTAACATGCTTCTCTAAACATTTTCCTAGATCAGAGTGACACAGCAGGCAAGGTGACAGTCACCCATACGCGCTAGCACTAGAGCCTCGAATTGAAAACTACTTTAAAGTTGTGCAAATCTTAGGCTGGGTTAGTCGAAGTTCGATTCAAAAAATCCAAATCCTCACTGACCTATAGACCCCATCTATAGAGCAAACTTCGACTAGGTCTGAGTCAAAGAAACGAACTCAGTGAGGATTTGGATTTTTTGAATCGAACTTCGACTTAGTCCGAGCCATTTTTTACAAGAAAAACAGACTGACAGACAGACAGCAAAGATTTTAGATATAAACTATAATATAATATCAAATTAAAAATAAAAAAAATATATAAAATAATATATGAATAAAAAATGAAAATATATAAAACTAGCTGACCCGCGCAACTTCGTCTGCGTAGGAGAGAGAGGGTTGAAAGAATGAGTTGTAGGCACCTATAATCCAATAATTCTAAAGGAGGTAATGAGATGATCTACTTTGGTCCGTTTTCGTCAGTCACCCCGTCAGTCACCCAGTCAGTACCCTCGTCAGTTACCCCGTCCATCACCCCGTCAGTTACCCCGTCAGTCACCCCGTCCATCACCCCGTCGGTCACCCCGACAGTCACCCTGTCGGTCAACCCGTCGGTCACCCCATCTATCTGCTCGATTGTCACCCCGTCTATCACCCGTCTGTCACCCAGTCTGTCACCCCGTCTGTCACCCGTGTGTCACCCGTCAGTCACTCTGTATGTAACCCATCTGTCACCCAGTCTGTCACCTGTAGACATCTGGCGGGGATAACTAATTAAATGACGATTGATCAGTTTTCGACCGGAGAGGAAAAATGATTACATTACTAAAATGGCTATTAAAAAATAAGGGTTGATCGTAGAAGGGTGAAAATTGAGGATTGTATGTATTTTTGTATGTTGTATCATAAAAAAATAGAAATTAAAAATTTTGTCTAAAAAATAAAAAAAAATTTAGGGGTGAACTACCCCTAACATTTAGGGGGATGAAAAATAGGTGTTGGCCGATTCTCATAGATACCGGATAAGCACAAAAAATTTCATCAAAATCGGTCAAGCCGTTTCGGAGGAGTATGGCAACGAAAACTGTGACACGAGAATTTTATATATTAGATATTAAAATATCTTGCTTAACATAAAGGGGTGACAATGAATTTGGAGAAGATTTACGAGCGCTCGATGTCCAACGTGCACGAGACCACGGTGTTCCAACCTACAATGATTTACGGGAATATTGCGGTTTTCCAAGAGCGAAGAAGTTTTCCGATTTTTACGACAAAATACAGAAAGAGGTAAAAATCCATTCTAATATTATAAGTAGACAAATAATGTTATCTGTTTGTTTTTGTTGTTTTGATAAATGTTTTAATTGTTAAAACGACAAATTATTCTCCGGCTGAAAGTTATCTTTCTTTTGAAAAATTATTCCTAAATCTTACATAAGTGTTCGAAAACCGATTTGATGATTATTACAAAGAAAGCTTGATTTCTAGAGAAGGATACACAGCTATCTTTAGTCAATAAATTTGACGGGTTGAAATAGGAGGTGAAAGTAGTTCAGTAGCCCGAGCACGAAAAACTAATGTAAATGTGAATGTATTCGAGTTCGCTGCGCACTGATGACGTTTGGTTAATATTTCATACAAATTTCATAGACGAGCATCGAGTTCGAATACATTTACGGTTGTCAGAAATTTTCCTGCTCAGGCTGCAGTTACTCTTACTAAATTTTGATGCGTAAGAACAAAAAAATCACAATATTCAAAGAGAGATCTTATAAAAAAGCTTCAACGAGAACGAATTCACTAAGAAAAACTACATATTTTATACATAGTGCCCTTTCCTTATAAAATATTTAAGCGCTGCTTATCTTTAACCATAGGTTGTCCCTTTCATTTTTAAACAATGTAACGCAAGGAAAAAAGGGACAGGCTATTCTTAGCGAAAAGATAAGCGATAATATTTATATAAGTAAGGCCCATTATATTAAATAAAGCTCCTCTCTTGTCTTGCTCGGTTTCTGAGGTCCTAACAATGGGTATGCATTTGATAACTAAATAATGTACAGCAACAATTAGTAAATTATTGCAGAATACATCTATCATAGAATACATCTATCATCTCTATCTACATTGTTTAATATTACTTTCTCTGTCATTAAATATCACTCAATACAACAAAACACTGTATAACCTTAGATTAATGAACGCGATGTGCGGTCAATGTATAACTATGATAGATGTATACTTGTATAACATTTTTTTAATATATTTAAGACACAATACATTATCAGCAAGACTCTATATGAAATACATAAACCACTGTCAAAACTCTCAGATAATATTAGCCCTGTAATATGTCCCACTGCTGGGCACGGGCCTCCTCTACTAATGAGAAGGGTTAGGTCTTTGTCTACCACGCTGACCTAATGCGGGTTGGTAGACTATGAGAAATTCTTGTAAAGACATTTTCGGGTATGTATATACGATGTTTTCCTTCACCGTTATATGTAGTATAGCAAGCGATAATTCACAATGAAAATACAATTAACATAGGAAAGTCAGAGGTGTGTGCTCCGTTTCGGGGTTGGTCTGGAACCTCTGACACTTGTCTCAGCAGTCCATACCACACCCAACTAAGCTATCACTGCTCATTATTGTAGGAAAACATAAATCTAGATTGCACTCCAAGATCTGTGCCCAATTCATAGGTGGTCTTTAGTCTCTTATACGTTTTTAACTTGTTTTAAAACAATGAACCTTATTTTATAGCACGTAGATATAATTTCCAAAATCTACGAGGTCCCTGATGACGTAGATCTCGTAGTAGGTGGATCTCTGGAGACGAAAAGTAATGGTGCCGAGGTTGGGCCCACGTTCCTTTGCATCCTTTTAGAACAGTTCTACAGGACTCGTACTGGCGATAGATATTTCTACGAGTTGGGAGATGAAGCAGGTGCATTTACTCCTGGTAAGTGATTTTTATTGCAGCCGCTTCCTTGGTCTACTGGCAACATATATGGGTTATGGACTGGGAGGTCCTGAGTTCGATTCCCAGGCAAAGTCAATTTTCTAATTAAATTGCCCTGGACTTGATACCTCAGAAGGGTTGACATCAGACAGGCAGCCGGTTGCAAAAACTAAGCCAAATCCTTTCTGCAACATGCTTGAAAAAATATGTTGCACCGACCCCACATGAAGTTGGGATAAAGGCAGGTACCGCTTTTCATTCTTCAAAATTATAATTTACAAGATAACCAGCGCAGTGTGATTAATATATTCATTTCTATAATATTGAGAATTGAGATGTTCATATGTGGTTTGAAATTAATCTGCAGCGATTCAAGTGTGCAAATTAAACTTATGTAAATACGATATGTTCACGTGAATCAATTAAATTATTATGTTATTAACATTCTATTATTCACAGGTATATTAATAAATGTTTTGAGCATTATTAAAGCCCCATTTAGACGAAAAGAGTAAATCCCACAACAGAAGAGATAAACTACCACCTGCCTTCTCCTTTCCAGTTTTCTTGTTCAAAGGATTCGATTTTGTTTTTACCACTGGCTGCCTGCCTGACTTCAATTCCTCTGGGGTACCAGCTAAGGGTATATCGTATAACAGAAACGCTTTTCCCGACCTCGAAACAAAATCCAATCCTATGAGATACAGGCTATATACTCTGCTATAATACTAAGAAGACAATAAAATGAATACGTTTAAAAAGATTAACAATGCCGCATCTCACACGCGTTGTAATTTATAGTTTTATTCTTTTATATTACCTGTAGGGTAGCTAAGGTTTGCACTCGATTCGACTTTGACTCGATTTCATTTAGTCACCTACTTAAAATTCCACCGAAATCGAGTTCAAAAGTGCGCTAATGTCGCAATTGAAGTGGAGAGCTTGCGCATTGTTAAAATCGATTTCGGTAGAATTTTAAATGAAACGCAGTCGAGGTCGAAGTCAAATCGAGTTAAAAAGAGTTACCCTATTCATATGTTAAATACAAGGAACTCTACTACTCACTACGTCTAAATGGGGCCTTATTGGATACATTAGTGACTAAAGTTTAGCCCCCTTATTCATAATGAAATCTTGGTCTTATCAAAAGCATAACCCTACTTTTGCCTACTTTAGCTAAAAGAGAACTAAAATATGTTTATCGAATACAATGTTGCTGGTTACAGAAAAAACATTATTTTTATCTCTGGCAAGGTTTGAAACAAATAGGAAGTCTTGACTGCAAACAATTAATAGAAAATATATATATATATATATATATATATATATATATATATATATATATATATATATATATATAAGTATATATCAATTTAAGGTGGGGACCTAGACTATAACCAAATTTATCTCATTAAGAAAACACATCAAACTTGAAACAGCTGATCGGAATCAGCCATGTTTTCACTATAGAACGTTGGAAGGTTTTAACGCTATTGAACGATTATGAATAAATTTTTTATGAAACGTACTATTGCGGTCTTATTACGCTCTACTAAGTTATTATGAATTTATTGTTAAAAATCTACCCATTTTTAACAATAAAATAAATAATAATTCTCTTACGCGTCTATCTTATTATTCAAGTTGAATAGAGTTTGCGTTCCATCTTTAAGAAAATGTTATAAAAATAACTAACAGCATTTTTGCATGTTTCAGAGCAATTATCAGCTATTAGAAACGGCTCCACCATTGCCAGTATATTCTGCGAAGTGTCGGGAGTAAAAAATATGCAACCTAAAGCGCTGGAATTAATTTCTATTAAGTAAGTAAGGTACAAAGTATAAGTATTCAGACGATCTGATAAAGGTCGCAGGAATCTGGATGCGAGCCGCTTCCAGCAGGTCGATCTGGAAATCTTTGAAGTAGGCCTATGTTCAGTAGTGGACGTCTTGTGGCTGATGATAATGACGTAAGCAATATCCTAAAATATATGTACTGGAATCATAAAGAAAATATTTATAATATCTCAATGAAGCTACGGTAACTATAAATTAAAATAAACAAGCGTGCTTATATTCGAGGCAGTGATTATTATCGATGGTTAAGTCACAAAATAATAATAAAAGCAAAAATATTAAAATAAGGAGAATAATAATATCACCCGACTCCCAGTTGGTCAGTCGAACTCGTGACCACGAAGACTGCAAAGCCTTTGAAACGTCGGGAATAAAAATTAAAACCAAATCGAAATAGAATCCGAAAAATAGTTTTATTTCAATGTATAGCATTCGCGTAAACTTAAGAAATCAGCCGTATAATTATTCTGTCTCACTGCTAGAATACTAATAAAAAGTTAATGTAGTTATATTTCGGCATGACTACCGTCCTGGGGTCTTGGGTTCAACCCCGTGTCGAATAAAGTTATATTGGGTTTTTAAAATTTAGTATCAGCCCAAAGTATTTATGCCCGATATGGCGATAGGTTCGCCCCCTATCACATTTGGGACGAAGAGGCGAACTGGAACACCAACATTTCGCTGAGCTTACTCAGCGAAATGTTGGTGTTCCAGTTCGCCCCTTTCAGGGATATAGGCGTGAAGCTTATGTTATGTTAGTATATAATGCTCAATGCGGGTTTTCGAAATTATTACGTTTATTTATAGGTACGAAGATTTTCTTACAATGTTTTGATTTGCCGTTGAATGTCAATTTACGATGAGTATAATAGATTAAAGGTATTCAAAATAGAATGAAACCTATGACCTTTATCGCTAATAATCTTCTACATGACTGCCTCGGTGGTGTGGTTGTATTTCGGTACGACTACTGTCCTGAGGTCTCGGGTTCGATCCCCGGGTCGGGCAAAGTGATATTGGATTTTTCCATATCAGTCCGGAGTCTGGAATTTGTGCCCGATATGGCGATAGGCTCGCCCCCTATCACATCTGGGACGGAACCAAGCTCGGCGAAATGTGGGTGTACTAGTAGGCTAGTACGCCTCTGCCTACCCCTTCGGGGATACAGGCGTGAGCTTATGTAATCTTCTACATCTGAATTCCTAGGCTATCTTCACCTAAACGTACTCTAAATAAATTTTACGAAAGCAAGAATCGCCTACTTTGCATAACTCATTTAAGTTAGAAAGTATAAAACCCGCCTAACTAACCAGTACTTAATTCACTTATGTCTGTGGCTAATTTACGTTTAGTGAATCTTTTCCTAAAATGGCCCTGGTAAAAGTACTAATAGCATTTGCGCTGAGAAAAACAAATCCTTTTTAACCGACTAAGGAAGCAAGAGGAGCTCTTTTTTTTTCATAAAATTTTTCATAATTCTCTATGTGTCCGACAGAGTTAACTTCTATTATGGTGGTCTCGAAGACCCTTAAGAATCTTATAAAAATATTTATACGTTTCTTAGGTTTAAAACTTGTATCTCCTTTTATTTCCAATTTACTCTTATAGTGGTCTTGAATACTCTTTACTCCTTATATATAAAATATTTATAGGCTTCTATTATAAAATATAAAACTAGTGTGCCCCTTTCATTTTCAAAGAATGTGACACAAGGAAAATCAGACAAACTAGTTTTGCTAATATTCTTATCTGTAAACCTAGTTGTTATGGTTTTTATAAAATTCAAGATCTGATGGTGGAGTTTAGGGTAAATTCCTTAACAAACAATATCATAGAGCGACGATTGGAGTTTAAACATCGATATATATTTACCTAGATGCACAGTTGACGCTCGGAAAATGGGACAGCAAAGGAGTGCTTAAGCACTCCTTTTGCCTACAGTCAGACGCCGATAGAATTCTAAATTTCAAAATTCAAATTTAAGATCGTTTGATCATTTCGTGTAAAAATCTACTTTATTACACGTTCATATTTGTGTTGATTTAATTAGAACTTGTGATATTTTCTTGTGATCTCTCTCTTGTGATCTATCTTTGTTTTATTCCTGAGACAACTTTTTAGGAAGATATTTGAAAAGAACTGTACATCTAGGGTATATTATATTGATGAGTTTAAACGTCAGTTTTTCAACCGACTTCAAAAAAGGGAATGTAGTCTATATTTTTTATATTTTGTATATACCTCTAATATGTTGAGGTGGTTTGGGCACGTGGAGAGGATGGGTAAAAGGTGACTTACGAAAGGTATTTATCGCGCGAAAGTAAATGTAAGGGTCGGAAGAGGGCGCCCGAGGAAAACATACATGGACCAAATCTCCGAAAAGGGCAAGTGAGGAGTACCCTCAACCGGCGGAAATGTATGAAAAGATGCATGAGTGTGGAAGAGGCAAAAGAGGTGTGTCAGGATCGTAGCTTGTGGCGCTCAATAGTCTCCGCCTACCCCCATGGGATACAGGCGTGAGTGTGTATGTATAATATGTTACGCGATATTTCCGTCAAATGTAGACCGATTGTCAAAATTATTTTTGTGTTCGATAGAGCATATTCCAATGGTGGTTCCATATAAATTTGGTCACGATTGAATAAGTTTTGACGTCGATCCGTTAAGTTTTTAAACTTGTGATTATAAGTTTTTTATTTTTTGCAGGAATCCACTTGTGTCCTGTGACCAGATACCAACGATAAATTTGACTTTCTGGAAAGACAACTCGAACACAACTACGGTGTAGACTAATGGCAAGGTTTCAAAAGGACGATAAACGTAATATACGTCAAATAATACGGGAAAAACTAGTATATAAGAACTTCAATGTTTATTTGTAAATTAATAAGTATCTTCAAGAGAAAAATACATTATTATTCTTTTGTTAAATTAGTTTGATTTTGTAATTTTATAGTACGTGCACTAATTTATAGATCGTGCACTGGAATATTTAGGCTGAGGTCTATGGAGCGAACTTGGACTAAGTCTATGTCAAAGAAACGACTTCAGTGAGAATTTGGTATTTATAAATCTAACTTTGACTTAGTCCGAGTCATTTTTTACAAGAAAATCTTTGCTTAGTCTGTCAGTTAGCCTGTTTTTCTTATAAAAAAAGGCTCGGAGAAAGTCGAAGTTTGATTTCCCAATTACAAATCCCCCTGAGTTCGTGACTTTGACTTGGACTTAGTCGAAGTTCTCTCTATTGATCTCAGCCTAAGTCAAAGAAACGAACTCAGTGAGAATTTGAAATTTTTTATCGAACTTTGACTTAGTCCGAGTCATTTTTTACAAGAAAATCTTTGCTTAGTCTGTCGGTCAGTCTATTTTCTTATAAAAAAAGACGCGGACTAAGTCGAAGTTCGATTTAAAAGTTCCAAATTCGCACCGAGTTCGTTTCTTTGACTTAGACTTAGTCGAAGTTCGCTCTATAGATCTCACCCATTGAGTAGATAGCACGTCGCCCGCTTGTGGAGCACATTTTTTTCATATCAATCTAAAATTGCTAGGCGAGGTGGTGCCTGTTGGGTGCCGAGACGTTGTAATGGATACTAACCTTTACTCATAAATAGCTAGTGAATTACGTTGATCCTCGATTTAAGGAAAGTTTTTTGTCGCGAGAATTTCAATTTAACTTGAAGTAATGCCTACACTACTTCGCTTTAGTAAAAATGGTTTGACCCCGCAATAAAGTTTACTCAATTCTTTTTACAAGCCTTCAAATAACTGTGGGCGAAAGAATAGGCTTTTTTTATCAATTTCTTTAAATTTGTTTTGAGCTAACTTTTTTAAAGATATGACTGATTATATTAAAGTATGTACGTGAAAACGACCATCGCCCAAGTCATTTTGGTTATGTAGACAGATTAAAGGGAAAACATTATGTACGTCATCTTCTTTACGTGGGGTTAAGGAAAAGTGAAATACAAAATGAAATACAGTAAACCTTCCTCGGCTTTCTAATATTAGATAAACATAGAATCTGGCCGATGTACATATTAAGTATACCGCGTCTCCTGCATTAAAACATTACACAAAACACCTAACCAAAACATGGTATTTCTATTTTTTTTTGTTTATTGTCCATTGTTACATGAGCAGGAGAATGAGAGATGAATAACGTTGTTTTGTGTTGGTGTTTTTTGTGTTTTGTTTCGAAAAAAGGTGTGTATGCTTTGCCACTTTTAGAGGACAACTGACAAAATAACAGTTTCAGAAACAATTGGTACGCCAATGCTTAGTTAATATGGCAGCAGTGATGTATTATCGCGATTTCTTATTTTTAGTACCATCGGGCTGGTTAGTCATTCTCACTTAAGGTCTATTAGGGTCTATGCTTGTGGTGGCGTCATTTGCATCACTTCCCTGTCGCATGGTTGAGGAGGTCGATGGCTCGCACATATCTCAATCTCGTGAACGGGTGCTGCTTGTGTGGACTGGTTTACATAGTCTGTGGCCTCACAGTGGCTATGAGGTCGCTCATTGAACCATCTATGTATTTATGTATATCATATTATACTATTCTTGGTGGTATTCTATGTCTATGTTTTTTTTCTGTATAAGCATTTAAAAGAGCAACGCCAGAGATTCTTTCCCGTTCTTCTCTAGCGATAGAGGAAATTTGACGGAATCTAAATGATGTAGTAACATTTTACGGATTTAATAAATATTTTGTTTTAATTTGATTTGAAAGTAATACGATTATAATAGTTACTATGGCAGCTCAATCTGAAAACCTGTATGAAAAAGTTAGGATATGAAACATTCATCAAGAATTAATAATTAAGTTTTTCTTTCGATGATGTTTTTAAGTCTGTTAAAGCATAAATAATAGTTTATGATTGGAATAACGTTCTCGCAGTTGGTAAACTAGACTATACTTCTATCACTATCAGCATATCTCTGCAGACCATCGCACTGCATGCTATTTTCTAACATTCTATTAAATATGCACACAAAATCTTACTAGAAGCAACATTTTACTTGATAAATTTAGCCACAACTGACAAGATGTAAGCCAATAAGCCTTAGAATTAACTTTTATCATCAATCAGAAATTAAAATTCACGTCAGATATTTAAGTCCCACCTTGCGTATTGTTACCACGACAGCTACGATCCAATTACTAAAGGTACATTCAATTCAAAGTTTACCTTAGGTTTTATATTTCAAACCAATTACATGAAATGAACTTTGCAGATTTTTATCGTTTTCATTTTACTTTTATTTGGTTCTCGGTGTTTGTTTAATTTAATTTAATCCACACCAACGCTGTGGTGTTCGCGTATCTTTATAAAAATAACATTTGTTAGTGAAGATACCTTTTCATTTAATTTTGTAACAATTACTTCTGATATTACAATGTGTTTGTTATCTTTCTTTGTACCTGCCCTTATCCCATCTAAATGTGGGGTCGGCGCAACACACTTTTTCAAGCATGTTGCAGAAAGGATTTGGCTTAGTTTTTACCGACCGGCTGCCTGCCTGATCTCAACCTCCTTCGGGGGTATCCAGACCCGGGCAAATTAATTTAGAAAATTCGCTTTTCCCGACCTGGCTACGATTCGCAAATCGTACCCAGTACCTCCCGGTCCACAGCCATATATGCTGGCCATATATACAGGCACATATATGCTGCCACTAGACCAAGGAGGCGTTTGATACACATACTCGTAGTTATTCTACGAAGCATTTAATAGATAGTTTATTTTTTATGCGTGTTATTAGTTGCGTTGTCTAATTTTAGATAATGTGTGTTAAATTCCACTTTATATTTTAAGCGAAGCTCCATTCCAGAAAAAGTCTGATGGCCCTGGATTTCCCCGAACGGTAATAACTCTGAATAAATGTTTGTTTCAATTAAGGAATTGCGTCGTTCGGTGTTAAAATACTACGTACCTTCCATCTACAGCTACCTGTAGGTACAATAATAATAGAAACGAATACTTCGATAACGTTTAATAATTACACGGTTTTAATTTTATTTATTTCACTATTAACAACTGTATAATGTATATAGCTACTTAACATGACACATGTTACTACATTTGTGAGTAAGTGTTGTTAGTATATTTTATAATAATTAAGAATACTTATCATCATCGCCGTCATCATCATCAACAGCTACAGGACGTCCACTACTGGACTGGACTACCTCCTCTAAAGAAATAATACTTTTATATATTTTAAAAAGTAGGTATCTACGTATATTTTAAGTAGGCATGATTTAAGTTGAACTCGATACATGCTTTTTCAGTATTAACAATCTACATGACTCATGATGTAATTTATGCAAAGAATATCAAGATAAATATTGATTCAGATGACTTATTAAATATAGTTAAAGTATTACTTACGTCCGATATATTCAAAAACCTTGCTGCTCAAATGATACACAAAAGAGCAACACAAACCCTGTATAATAATCCTTATCATCCTGAAGATGATCTAGTTGAAACATATATTCAATCCCAAAATGAAAACACTGATGTTGAACAAGTAAACAATAATAAGAAGAGTTTCGGTGGTCTGGAAGCTTATTTAGAGAAGGAAAATGATAATTTCATAGCAGGTAAAGAAGATAAAAGTGAAGATGTTTTATCAGACAATGATCACACTGGTACAGGACATGACAAAGTTATGATGCAAAGTAAATCCAGCAAAATCATAAAAGTTCCATTATCACCAAAGGAAAAAAATATGAATGGAAAAGAAATTAAAAACGATAAGCATAATTTTAAGCCTTTACAGAGAAGATATGTTTTAAAAGGATCTTTCTAATTTCAATTGTATAAAATTTATGTGTTGAAGTATAAAAGGGAAAAGCAATAAAATCAAGTGGTTTATACAAAAAGTATTTTCACTTCATCATACCTTTTTTCTTTGTACCGGTTACGTGATTCACAATTGGCGTAGCTACGGAATACTTTATTGTAAGTTTTTAACGTTAAGATTTCGGATTTGCTTTCGGTGTAAAGAGCAAAGGCTGTATCTGAATTTTAATATTCGAACTCTACATTTTTATTAGTTTCGGATGAAAAACATCAATGATAAAAATCTTTGATACAAAATAAAAGGCGGCCTTGATAGAAAGTGAATGATTTATCTATTCTTTAAAATTCCTTAAAGATATTCTAATACAGTAGTACCGGTGTGCTTCTTTTTGTAATGTTACCAATGGATTCCTTATTCCGTAATAAGTCTTGTTTAGTCTATCAATCAAAACTATGTTTCGAACAATTTTCGTAGAAAATACATTTTCTACGAAAATTGCGTCTGTACGCACAAGCAGACATAATTGTTTTATCATTTATAATCAAATAAAAAGGTTGTCTGGTAGAAATCGCTGTAAGCGATAAGACCGCCTATTGTTTACACTTTGTATTGCTTATTCATTTTTGTAAATTGTTTTTCATGATGTACAATAAAGAGTTATCTATCTATCTATCTATAATATTAGTATGGATTACAGAAACATTAGAATCAATGACATTATTATCATTTATAATAGGAATTAATTTAATTGATTTGAATGGACTGACTTTCACTCAAAATACTCCCACGCCGAAAAGTATAAGTACTAAACAAAGTATTTAAATACAGAAGTCTAGACTATCTTTGTCTATGGTTAATTGTCTTATCTACAGATGTCTGTGTTGAAACACAATTTAATCCATAAGAGTGTAATGAACTACTTCTTTTTGTTTGCTACATATAGAATACGGATACCTACTATTATTTAAGTCTATGCCATAGAATTATCAATAATATGGTATAAAATATTAACATCGTCAAGAGATAATGGAGATTTGTTTTATGATTTATCTATGTTTGTAGTAATAGTCTTCTCGTATAATGGGTCTTCCATCTTCATGCCAATGACTATTATAATCTGGTGACCCGATTGGTCGATACCTAAGCAATAGCAATACCATTTATATTCAATTACAAATCGTGTGCCAGATAACAATATTTTCAGACAAAAGGTTAATATGCACTAGTAGAATATTCCATGAATCCGTATTAATATTTAAGGTCTCTTAAGAGAATCTGTCGGCCCGGAAAACTTTATGGGACGCCAAATGACTGATGTTCAGTAGTAACTAATATTGTAGTAACAGCACAAAATATTGCGATTATCTAGTATATAATCACAAGTTTAAAAACTTAACGGACCGACTTCAAATCCGATCGTTATAAAATTTATATGGGACCACCCTTGAAATAAGCACTATCGAACACAAAAAAAAATTCGAAAATCGGTGCACATTCGGCGGAGATATCGCGTAACATACATTACAAAAAATACAGACGAATTGAGGACCTCCTCCTTTTTGGAAGTCGGTCGAAAAATCATAGTAATTTGTGGTTTTAAATGTGAATATAGGAATCTACAATTCAGCCTATACTTGACTGTAGTGATTTTGGGTAATTTACACAACATTTTCTTTAAATATTGGTTTTATATCAAAGAACTTATTACCGTGACTGCCTCGGTGGCGTGATGGTATTTCGGTACGACTACGGTTCTGAGGTCTCGGGTTCGATCCCCGGGTCGGGCAAAGTGATATTGGATTTTTCCATATCAGCCCGGAGTCTGAAATATGTGCCCGATATGGCGATAGGCTCGCCCCCTATCACATCTGGGACTTAACTAAGCTCGGCGAAATGTGGGTCTTCTAGTTCGCTAGTGCGCCTCTGCCTACCCCTTGGGGGATACAGGCGTGAGCTTATATTATGTTATGTAACTTATTAGGCGAATTTATTTGGTAACCCACAAAACATCACAACTAAACAGAAAATAATAATGTCTCAGCTTAAATTCTTTGTGTCTCAGATTGAAGAGACAAGATATTTTAAGGTACTATTTTTGTAGTTCAAAATATCATTATAATTTATCCTTCAAGCCAACAATGGTACCTATGTCATGCCGGGAGTGGAAATTTTATTCTGGTCGGACAACCAAGAATGGTTGATAAAATAAATGCATAGTTATTTTTCGATGGTTTTATGGAAAATTGGCACATGAAATGTATGCCCATAAATTTCATTTTCTTTGAGTATTAGTACGAAATATTTAATAGCACGATTATAGCCATTTTTCGTCGTATGATTGCCGGAGGTAGCGTAATAAAATCCAATAATAAAATCTATCGATCTAACATTTTATGTGAAAGGCCGTTTGGGACCTGTAGCAATGTTGGTCGAAATTCCTTCAATTATATTATAATATTTGAGTTTTTTTTTATATATGATTGGATAGAGATGACTGATGAAACATGCACATGATGGCAGTTATTTGTTTGCTAATTAAACATATAATTTTCGGGACTGGAAACTTCCGGAATCTCGATTTTATTTTTCGTGATAAAAAGTAGCCATGTGTTAATTCAGGATGTCAACTACTTCCATATCAAATTCAAGAAAATTGACCTAGCCGTTTGAGTGTGAAAGAATAACAAACATTCAAACACACTTACACTTGGGTCCTTCAAACGGAGTGTGAAGAAGCATTTATGCAGGCCGGCATGATACTGGTCGCCACCGATGGACATAAGGTCTATAGGTGGTGGCTGGTATTTTTGGACCGCATATCGCTTACCATCAGGTGTTGTGTGGTCACTTTGCCGTGCTCGGATAAAAAAAAAAACACAAACTTTGGGCTCTATAATATTAGCGTGATTGATTTACTCTACGATGCTCTTGTATCTGTTATTGTTCGTTTTGCAGTTCTCTGATCAAATCAACAACGCTTTGATACCGTATATTGAATCGAAAACTCTCGTGGGAAGATAAGCCAATACAAAGATAATATTTCTATAAATATTGTAGTACGTGCTTGTTCCTCGTACAACTTTTAAGGATAATTAAGGATCTTATTTGATGTTAACAAGGCTGAATTTCCAAAACATTGTGTTGTAAAAATCTCCAAACAAAACATGTTAAATAGTTTCTATTTTTAGGAGCCTTTAACAAGAGATGGGAAGGAATTCGGTGCGCTTTCAAGTTTTAATTACTTCTGGAATTCTTGTTGTGTAGGAAGAAAATACTGTGGATGTATTGTTTCGCTTTGGACAAGATTTAAAGGAAAATATTGTTGATCCTTATTTAAGATCAAAGTTGGCAAAGCGGTTGAAGCATTTCATATTTTTAGGTACAAAAAATTGCTACATTTTTATTTTATCTTTCTTTTTAATATTTAATTTCAAATCTGCCGTTTATGGGAATTGATTTAAAATATATTTTTACTGTAAGTAGTTAAACAATTAAATTCTTCGTATTCATTTCATAACTTAAATGGCAAAATTTATCTTTTTTGCATCTCGACAACTTTTAAATTGGTTTCGCCGTAGAATTCCGTTTATCGTGAAGAATCTGCACAAATCTACGAACTGTCCACACAAATCTCAGCGACTTGGGGTTGTCGTTAAACAAATTTAACTTGTTTTTGTTGGAAGTGTGGATGTGCCTTAAGGCACGTCTTCTGCACCTGTTTTTCTCGAAACAAAACACGAAAACACATGTGCAAAACAATGATTTGAGCCGTCTCCTGCTCATAGAACAATGGACCATAGATAAAAATGTGTTGCGAAACCATGTTTTGCGTAGGTGTTTTGTGTAATATTTGAGTGCAGGAGACGGCTTTATACCCACATAGATTTTTTCGGCATTCACACGAATGAACGTGACAAATATTGTTTTATTTCACGCGTGGTAGTCATACTGTAAATTGTATTATTTTTAACACGAATATACAAATTCTTGATAAAATAGGCAAGTGATTTTCTATTATTAGGGCTTATTTTGATAACACATTAACTCAGTTGTTTATTCTTAACTTTTATTACCACCAAGCAGCAACAAAATATCTTCCAGACTCTCGCCGGCATGGTCGTCCAGCTTACTAAACTAAACAAAAAGCGCCCCAATGACTTTATTGGAGGTTAATTACCATAAAACGAATCACTTGTTTTCTCCGCCGCTGCTATATAATAAAAAGTATAATGATGATACAAAATAACAATGTCCCTAACAAACTTTTTAGAACTTTTGTGCAAAAGCTGCGGTCGTTTGGAAGTTCAAGTCGTTAAACGACTCTGGTCTGCATTTTTACGGCAAAAGGAAATCCTTTTAATGTTAAGAATAAAATAAGTATTGTTTATGTTGTGACGAACGGTAGGTACTTGTATAGAGGTTACCCTTTTTTTCTTGCAAGTTAGTGATCGATTTTAGTCCAAAACGTTTGATACTATATTACAAATAAAATCACCACAGACACTTAAAAATTAAAACAATGGATTTATCGGTCATCAGAATCATGCCGGCCTAATTATACTTCTTCACACTCCAAGAAACTAACCAACTCCGTTGACTTAGCTATCCAAAGTGGATCTTGGCCTCCGAACTGAGATATCTCCAATAATCTGTGTTCTGTGCCACTTTTCGCCAGTTACTGGCTTGAAGTTGTCGCAGGTCACCCTCTGCCATATTCATCCATCGATACTTGGGTGGTCCAACGACCAGTTGATCGACCAAAGAATGCACCTTCTATATTCCGATCCCCTCTGATACGCTCCAGATGGCCAAGCCAGAGCAGCCGGTGAGCTTTAATATCACTGATAATATTAGGTTGCGCCACCAACTCTTTCGGATCATCTACCTACCATCATCGATTCTTCTGACTGGTCCTAAAATTTTTATATTAAGCTCCTTTTCACAGTCCGAAAAAAGAAAACTCCAATGAATATGAATGTACGTATAGAAATGAATGGATATAATGCGGAACCTGACACTGGATCCCCTGAAGGAGTGTTGGTCATTACGGCAGTTTTTTTAGTGTACATCTAAAAATCTTCCTATTAAAACACAGATTATGTGATGTAACTAATGTATGAGACAGTATATAAGCTAGTCGAGTTAATTAAAAATAAGGAACAAAGCGTAGTTATGGTGTGGTGTATGTAAAGTTTTAATGTAGTTAAATTGGAATTTCCGTAGAAACAGTTTCATCTAATATATACCGTGGCGGCAGTGATGTGGAAACTCCCGGGAATTTCCATAATTTCGTACTTGAATGATCTGCATTAGCATTTGTTTCGATGTATTTGGTTGATAAAGCTTTGTAGTCGTGGGTTGTTTGAATGAACAGCACAAACTTCTTTATTAAGGTACGTTTACATAGCCTTATAGCACCGTTGACGTAGGAGTTTGCCTCTTAAAGGAACCCTAAATTTCTTTATTTCTTTCTACTTGCCCTTCTCCCACCTTAATGTGGGGTCGGCGTAACATATTTTTTCGAGCATGTTGCAGAAATTATTGGGCTTATTTTTTACAACCGGCTGCCAACCTTCCCTCTTGGGGATCAAGTTTCAGTCAAATCAAATTAGATGGATTGCTTTAAAGAACCCTAGTACGAGTTATTATTTACGGTTCTCGCTTTTCTTCCTATCTTTCCTGCGACAGTTTTCATTCTTTCCTTAAATTTTAATTGGTTAGAAGTTCCGCTAGTGGCGCTAGTAGTTAAAGATTAAAAGACGAAAACGTATTTTACATAATAAGATAATTTTACCTATTCCAAATATAGTTATGATTTACCACTAATGGATCTTCTGTAATAAATAAATTAGTTCAATTCATTTACAGTTTAGGCTATTTTGTACAATCAACTTTAACTTTATCCCTTCATTTACTTAATGAACTATTCGAAATATCTTTGAGTTTATAGAAACTAGGAGTGTTGAAGATATTGTGAGAATTTATGTTCATTTATTACGTTCTGTTTAATTTAAAATCAAGTTCCTCTACTCTAAGTAACAGGAATAACGCAGAAGTTTTAAGAGATCTAAAATTATTGTGGAAGTAACCTCTTTGTGTTTTATATTTACTAAGCTTTCTTCAATAATACCAAAATAACTAACATTAAATACTTTGTACATTTTATTAAAAATCTGTTAATCAACCTCATAATTTATTACTAATTGATTAATTATGCCGATCGATCGACCAAACTTCAAGCTTAAATTTTGACCAAAATGTATATTGTTTGTTGATATTTTAATTAATAAATTGTTGGCATGTATTATAATAGCTATAATATATGTATTTCTTTCTGCCTGACGTTATCCCGGCCTTCTGCCAGGGTCCTCCTTCCTATTTACATTTTGATTATAATAAAAACAACTCCGACTAAAAAATCTTCCAAACCTCTTTCTCCGTAGTCTCCCCGATACTCTTTTCTGTTGTACCGTAAAATCCTGATCATCTGATAAGTCACACTGTGTATAGGAAAAATACCCATACTGATAAATACCTGAATGGAGAATCTCACCACCATCCGAAACAGTTAGCTACCGTGGGTAAATCTTTGTTTCAGAGAGCACAAGGAATCTGTGACGAGGAACATCTTGCCGCTGAGCTGCATCATGTCAAGCAAGTCCTGCGCGACAACAAGCTCCAAATTCCACGGCGCCGTCACAGAAACCGAGTGAAACCAGCCACTGTTGAACGCGTCCCGGTTGTATTACCATATGTAAGAGGAGTCACCGACAAGATTGGCTATATCCTGAAGCGTGCTTCTATAAAAACTTATTTCAAGCCGCCTAAGAAGATTAGTCAATTCCTACCACCCGTCAAGTGTAACATACCTCTGCAAGAACCAGGCGTGTACAAAATTGATTGTGACTGTGGTCGCTCTTATATTGGACAAACAAAGCGTAATATAGGGACCCGCGTAAAAGAACATATAGCTGACGTGAAACACCGACGCTCTACGAAGTCTGCAGTTGCCGAACATTCAGAGGAAGGCTCCAAACATTACCTAAGATTTGACAAGCCACAAATCCTTGCCAAAGAACAACGATTCCTACCTAGGATGATACGCGAGGCTATTGAAATTAAAAAACATCCTAATTTCAATAGAGAAGATGGTTGGAAGCTTGCACAAGCCTGGGATCCAATTATACATTTAATCAAATCGGAACCCAAAAGACCAGCTGCCAGACCTCAAGACACTGTGAGCTCGTACTGCGTAGATCGGAACATAAACGGTTAACTTTTTAAAAATCTGTATAATTCTAAAATGAAGGTAGATTTTGTAATACTAACATTTTTGGACAAATGACATCTCAGTCCAACCCGTGACCACGAAGACTGCAAAGCCTTCGAAACGTCGGGAATAAAAATTAAAACCAAATCGTGATAAAATCCGTAAAAGTAATTTTATTTCAATGAATAGCATTCGCGTAAACTTAAGAAATCAACATCTGATAAGGTTATAGATAAGTGATCAACGGCCCGAGCAGGAAAATTTCTGACAATCGTAAATGCATTCTTAATGCGCGTCTATGAAATTTGTTTGAAATATTAATCTAATGTATTCAGAGCGCAGCGAGCTCGAATACATTTATGATTGTCAGAAGTTTTATATAATTATATATAAGTTATAGATAAATTATCAAGTATGTTTTTACCTATTTAAAGACCTGTGTTAAAATTATGTGAGATTTTCCTGTACACCATTTAATTTCGACAGTTCTAAATTTCGAGAACGATTGTATTTTCTTTTCTCCTTTGTTTTAGTTCGAAGTAGTTTCCGAAAAAACTGCAGGTAGAATGTATGAAGAAAATAATAATTATCATCATTTTCAAGCTATCAAAATTCGTACGGCACTCAATTCATAAAAAATCAAAATCAAAATCAAAATATTTATTGAATCCATGAAATGTTACTACATTATTTAGATTCCGTCAAAGTTCCTCTACCGCCAGTTCGGAAGGCCGTTTCGCCAGAGAAGAACGGGCAAGAAACTCTGGCGTTGCTCTTTTAAATGCCAGTTGACAATAAATGCTTATAAAGTACCATATACAAAAAAGATATATAAATTAGAGCAGCTAAACCACCAAGAAAATACATACAAATGTTTTTTTGTAGTAATAATTGTATATTAATGATTGCAACCTGTTTTGTATGAAATAAAAAAAAATACAAATAAAAACATACAAAAAATACAATACAATGGCTCACTGAGTGACCCCACGGCCACGGTGAGTTTAGTTGAGATAATTAAAAATAAGCTAGGTAGACCAGTCCACACAAGCAGCACCCGTTCACGAGTATGACGCATGTGCCAGCCATCGACCTCCTCAACCATGTTGCAGGGAAGTGATCGACCCGGCACACGACGCCGCCACAAGCACAGACCTTAAGAGAGCATGACTACCAGGCTCGGTGGCACTAAATGTAAGAAATCGCCGCAAAACAACACCGCCGCCACGAAAGCCACACAGCATCACTATAACCGATAAACAAAACAGCTACAATCATAGAAATGAGTTAACTCAATCCCAGGCATTTTTGTCATCTAGGTGTTCCGAAAGTTTATAATAGGCTTTATTGCACAGCTTACGTTTAATAATAATTTTGAAATTATTCAATTCTAGTTCTTTGATATGAGTGGGAACCTTATTGTAAAGACGTGTACAAAGACCTTTAAAAGAATTGCCGATTTTGTGGAGCCTGGTTTTGTGCTGAGCCAGGTTATTTTTATTTCTGGTGTTCAAGCTATGAACATCACAATTTTTTGGAAAGCTATCTATATTTTTCTTCACATACATTAAATTTGCGAATATGTATTGAGATGCTACTGTCATTATATTTATTTCTTTGAATTTTTCTCTCAAGGAACACCTGGAATTAAGCAAGTAGATAGACCTTATGGCTCGCTTTTGGAGTACAAAAATTGTATTAATGTCAGCAGCACCACCCCACAACAGAATTCCATAACACATCAAACTATGAAAGTATGAAAAATAAACCAATCTGGCCGTGTCGACGTCCGTTAATTGGCGTATCTTGCCCACTGCGTAGGATGCGGCACTTAATTTTCTTGCTAGCGTTGATATATGGGGACCCCATTGTAGTTTGGGGTCTAGTGTAATACCTAAAAATTTGGTTGTCTCCACAAGGCTCAGCTGAACGCCATTCATGAAAATATTAGCATCAGTCTTTTTTACATTAGGTGTCAAGAATCGAATACATTTGGTTTTTTGACTATTTAGTAACAAATTATTGACACTGAACCATTGCAATAGCTTTGAGAGGGTGTGATTTACATCGTCAAGAACAGTTTGATATCGGTTTACTTTAAATATTAAAGAGGTATCATCTGCAAACAACACTACCTCACTATTGTCCCTTATGAAATAAGGTAAGTCATTAATATAAATAAGAAAAAGAAACGGTCCAAGAATTGAGCCCTGTGGAACTCCCATCGTGGCAACAGATCCAGGAGATCTATTGCCATTAATGTCCACACTTTGAACTCTATTACTTAAATAAGATTTAAATAGGTCAAGAGCCAAGCTCACTGTATTCTGTATTCATGTTAATGTTCACCCCACTGGACTGTTAAGTTACTCTTCGAGAGCCATACTTTTCATATCTTTCACATATGACTTTCTATCGATCCATCGTATCAACTAGATTACTAGACAGCCAATCAACGGACTCCCTCTAGACTTGCCGATAGCTCTATTGGGAAATAAGAGCTCAGAGGCTCACATAACGGCTTTTTTTCAATACACAATATTAAATTCAGTAAATTTATATATTAAAGGATCTTTAACCATAACTTTGTCTATGTAATGAACTTTATTGAACTATATTTTTAAATGGGTGAGAGGCATGTGCTAGGTGATACGAGATTCAGACAATCTACATATTTTGACTAGTAACCCAAACTTTTTCTATCCTCGCCTCTTTGGTCTAGTGACAGTCTATGAGCAGTAGACCTGGAGACTCTCAGGTCCCTCAGGTCGGGAAACGCGTATGTACTGACAGTTGAGTTTGCCCGGGACTCGATCGCTCAGAAGCTGAAGAGTTACGCAGTCAACCGGTCGTAATAACAAAACCGAAAACCGACTTCAAAAACGAACACTTAAAAGTAAAACATAACAACAATTTCTTACTCTCTTTGAAATGAAACTTAAGTGTTCGTTTTTGAAGTCGGTTTTCAGTTTTGTTAAACTTTAATTAGTATGTATCTAATTTTAGTAATATAATAATAATATATATTACAGGGCTAATATATATATTATTATATAATTTTAGTGTTCAGTAGCCTGTAATATGGAAAGACTTATCCATCACCTACTAATAGTTAAGGAGTTATATTTTCCATCATCAGCTCAGCAACATGAAATGATGAGTACCAAACGCAAATACCTGAATAGTTTTAGAAAATATTAAAAACACCCTATGGGTCCCTGTAAAACTTGACGGTTGCCCTCGATATTTCTAAGATCCCATTATCAGAACCTGACTTGGTGCCAATGGGACCACCTGGGAAGTATACCCTTTTAAAAAAAAAGAATTTCTCGAATCGGCCCAGGCGTTTTCGAGTAATCGGGGATCATACATAAAAAAAAAGATTACGACGAATTGTTAAGCTCTTCCTTTTTTTGAAGTCCGTAAAAAGCTAAACCGAATACCTAAGCCACACACTCGAAAAAGTATGTTACGCCAACCCCTTTTTGGAATGGAATAAGGGCAGGTTGAAGAAAATAAAGACAAAACTTTATCTACTACTTATAGAGAAGATCGAAGAATGGATCTGCGGCGATATATATGCAACACTTCCTTTCGTTCTTTCACCGGAGGGAAGATCTCCTCGCAAGACGGGTGTCGTGCGTGATCGCTGCGACCGCTTCAGCTTACAAGACGCCGAACGCCAGCCAGCACCGCATCTCCAGCCGACCACCAGTATCGTCGCCACATATCATTCATCAACACACCACGTCGGGATCACCACTGTAGAGGAACGGCTAGTAACACACACACCTGTTCCTCCAAATCCATAACATATGTAAGAATGAAAACGCAGTGCCATCACAGTTAGTTACTGGGGGTCTAGTTTGTAAAACGAAATCCGCAGTTGCGGACTTCGTTTCGGACGTTTTGCTATTCTATGTGATCACGTATCGGACCGATATCGTTGGTATAAGTATCGTTTCTGAAAATGCTATTCTGTAATCCGTTTGACAGCTCATTATTCGGTGTTTGACGTTTATTTTATCATAGCTAAATGTCAAATTCCGCAGTTGCGGACTTCGTTTTGCTAGTCTATGTGGTCACGTATCGGACCGATATCGGTGGCATAAGTTTCGTTTCGGAAAATGCTATTTTGTAATCCGTTCGACAGCTCAATATTCGGTGTTTGACATTTTTTTCATCGGAGTTTTATGTCATATTCTACGATAGACCTAGCGGTATCGTTTGTGTATCGAATGTGCTTTAAAATTATATGATTTGTAGTTTTTTGTTAGATTTCTATTGTAATTAACTTCCTAAGAGACTTTTTATTGATTTGGTGAGCTTTCCACCGTGCTAAGGAAGATCATTTATTTGAATTTTCACTTGATGCCGTTAAACTTTCATTCCTGTATATTTATTTTTCTACCTGCCCTTATCCCACGCCAGTGTGGGGTCGGCGCAACCCACTTCTTCATGAAATTTGCAGAAAGGATGTATCTTAGTCTTTACGACCGGCTGCCTGCCTGACGTCAACCGCCTCTGAGGGATTCAGTCCCTCCCGGTTTACAGCCCATATATGCGGCCACTAGACCAAGAAGGCGACAATGTTTTCCTTATTCTAATAAAACAGAAATGGAGTTCATCATACTCGCAGAAAAAGCAAGAGGAGAAAACCTCATTTATAACGCCGACGAGCAAGGGATACCTTTTGCTCACGAACTCTATTGGACGTTCGAGGGAGTTTGTGGCGAATTGCCGATTCTTCGAAAGTCTGTGCATTATTACTATACATAATAATATGTACCTAGAATAAATATAAATACCCCTTTATAATTATTATAAATTATTTATTATTTATTTGTATATGTGGGATCTGTGCAACACACTCCAAGAATGTTGTGTAAAGCTTCGGCTTAGTCTTTAGGCAAACTTCTTCAAAGCGGTACTAAAAGCGCAAAAATATAGTACAAGATAAGATATCTTCTTTCTTTTAAAAATACGACCCCTTCAAAATATTGATGATTTTGCCAACAACGGTAATAAATAATAATTTCATGTTTTTACTATCAAATTACTTTGTCAAACTACGATAATTTCACAAGGTTCACTTTATAATTTCACTTTATTCTTTGTTCACAAGTATAATATGTAGGTATCTCTGATTCACTAAAGAAAATGTAATCACTTTCCTAAACTACCTACTACAAGTAAAAACAAGGACGTTATAAGAATGGACTCGCCTCGCATCTATTACTCTGAGGAAGAATTCTGTCACTTTTTGAGGGGGAACCGAAAGGGGAAAGAATAAAGAAACGGACAGACTACAGTCGATATTTACAGTCCATAGTTGTATCAATAGTCTGAATATAAATTTTAACTTTCATAAAAATAAATAATTGTTATTATTTAAAATCGCTTTTATACATCAGTGATTTAGACTGATTAAAAAATTGATTCGTTTATTCCCGTCTGTGTTGAACTATATTGGTTGTATGAACAATCATGATATTGCGCTCACTCATTGTTCCTTTCGGTCATCTCTATCTATGCACACGATAGTGGTGTCTATGGTGCCCGAACGATGTAAGTACATCCGATGGTGTTATATGCTAGCATTTTTGCACGATATCGTTGGAGTATCGGACCGCATAGCGTTCCTCCGAAACGTTTTGTACCGAGGAGGCGAGACTATGAATACTAGAAAGCTGTAATTTGGCATGGCTATACATATGTATAACATTGATATCAATCACACTTTGTTGGTGTGGTCGGTGATCGGTGTGGTCCCCTGCTCGTAAAATGGGGGATAATTTTTTTTTCGATTATCCTATGCTGAGGTATCGTTAGAAAAAAACTTGGGTGTACGGTATTATAACGAGTTTAAAAGAAAAACTATCATGGCTAAGTTCACACGTCAACGATTTCGTATAAATTCTACTGAATACCTACCACCAACCAAATGAAGTTGTTAGTTGTTTAAAAGAGGTAGTAAATATAAGTTAATGGACCATGGTCACCTTAAAGTTTTACTTAAGGTCTTATGTGTAATAAAATTATATTTCAGTAACATTTATCCCTACCACGGAACCCTGTAGTGTACGTGTACAAACATGCTTCAGCCCCTGGCCGTGTTTTCTAAACCTTTTTTTCGATCGATGTACCAGCAACCCAAAGAGATTCCACTTTCCGACAATGTACCTCTTTTTTACAAAAACAAGAGAATTGTCTCGTAAATAAATATTTATTGACAAAAATAATAAAATTGTTATATTAATTGAAATAAACATTTAAATATCTATAATAATGGCAATTATAGACATCGAGTGTGATGAATCAATTTTCAAACACGTTTTAATACATTAGTAAATTGGATTGATACAATATTGTCGATGATTCCCGTGTGTGTTGAAGCACCTTTATAATAATATTGCATTCACTCATTGTTCCCTTTAGTCATCTCTAGGTTCTTCCGATAGTGGTGTCTATGATGTCCGAACGATATACGATGATGTTATGTGCTAGCATTTTTGCACGATATCGGTAGAGTTTCAGTCCGATATCGTTCGCCCGATAACGTATCATAGAATAGACACCCAGATCTAGAGTATCCACTCCATATTTGAAATAATAACATAATATGTGTCAGAGAACGTTCTACATTAACTAACGCAAGAACGTGATCTGTTTATATTGCGGACGCACGTTCGTTTCGTGTTTTCGTACGTAGAGGAATGTTCCTAAAAAAGAATTCGCCTTTTCTATCGGTGAATTGTTTTGTCGCAATTCGCTTAAGGAAATTAAAGCGAGCCTTTCGACGCTTCGATCTTGTACATAGCTTAGGAACAACGTTAATGTGGTTTGCAGACCGCCATTTGTCCCTTGTAATTGCTCCAAAGCGACTTACTTCGTAGGAAATTTACTTCGTCCTATTCGACTTTTACCTGTTTGCGAATTTGTTTGGTCCTTGAGTTCGTGTTATCCGATTCTTTTGTTGTGCAAATTGCTGGACATTTAGAAAACGATTTGATCAGAGCGATTGCGAATTGTGTTACGTGTTTACTAGTCAGACACTTTTGGTAGCAATGATTGATGTGATCATGAATATTAGACATTGGTGGTGAAGGTTGATCATTTTCAAAAGGCACTATTTTCTCTTATTTACTGTTACTGCATATTATAAAAATATTTTTACAAAGATCTTTTAAATTACAATACTACACCCAAATACAAACAAGTATAAGAAAAGAAAATAATTCCTTGAATTTTTCTTCGATTCTTATTTCATTGACATAGTCAAATTCACCTAATCAGATTCACCTAGGTGAATCATCAGGTCCACAAGTATCATCATCAGCCACAGAACTGCTGAACATAAGTCCTCCCTAAAGCTTTCCAGATCAACCTATTATTTGGTGGCAGTATATCACGCATTGGAGGCGGCACATATCTACCTCTATGTTACATAAGTGTCTCGGCCTCCGGAAGCCGAGCCGCCCATCACTCATTACAAATCTGGATCTTGCCCCCTGACTTTTGACACTCGATTCGACTTCGACTTCGACTACTTTCTCTTCCAGATAATATCCAAATAATCACAAGTTTAAAAACTTAACTGACCGACTTCCAATTTACTGATCGTGACCAAATTTATATGGTGATGATATGATATGATATGAAAATCGGTCCACATTTGGCGGAGATATCGCGTAACATACATAAAAAAACGGCGAATTGAGGACCTCCTCCTTTTTGGGAAGTCGGTTGACAAAATTCATTTAGTAGCCTGCAATCTGGAAAAGGAAAGCCGGTAGGAATCGATTTGCATAGACCCGTCGCCACTGTTACCTTTGCTAAATTGTCGGTTTGATAAAAGAACGCATCGGCATGTAGGTACAGAAAATTATCATATACCCGAAACCTGCCCCTTTACTCCTGACACTCGATTCGACTACGAATGCGATTTGGTTTCATTTACGCCCGAATGGTCAAACGCAGCTCAACTTTAACAGCTTCTTATATTGATTTTCGCCATACAATTTTGACAGATAAGGCGGCCTTAAACAACATAAGGCGACCTTAAGTATATGAACATTCGGCAGTTTGTGTCTTAAAATTTTACCGAAACCGAGGTAAAAACTGCGCTATTGTTGCATTAGATTTGACTTGTCATTTGGTATTTTTTACCGTGACATTAATGTACTTTTTAACTCTATTCCGGTGGAATTTAAAGTCACTAAATGAAGTCGAATCGAAGCGAAATTCGAATCGACTGTCACGAGTCAGCCCCCTGTCCGCTAAAATTGTAGCAGCCTTTGTAGTCTCAGTCGACACTGTCCTAATTTTTTTTGGAAAGCCGCTCAAATCTGCCGTTTGAGAGTAATACAAAAAACTTCAGTTATTTTTTAAAAGAATTTAAGTTTCGAAGTATTTGTGTTGTTTTTCAAGACTTAACACAAAACCAAGAAATATCTAAAATTGCTTGGATTCCTTACATCAGTTCATTATTTTGCTAGCGGTAACCCCCGAATTTGCTTATAATAAAATTCGTGTCAAGGTGAAAACTAACCTATATCATAGTGGTAATGTAGGTTTTTAATAGTAAAAGTATTTTTTAAAATCGGTTTAGTAATTCCAGAGATTACTCCCTACAACCAAACTTTACTTTTAAATAATATTACCACTATAGACAAATTTATATCTAAAAAGAAACATAACATAAGTTCACCTGTATCCCCGAAAGCGTAGGCGCACTAGCGAACTAGAACTCCCACATATCGCGCGAGCTTAGTTCCGTCCTAGATGTGATAGGGGGCGAGCCTATTGCATATAAAAAGAACGTGATAAATAAAAAACGTAAGATAAATGACAACAAAGTTTATTGAAAAATTATATCTATTTACATTCGATTTGCATGTTCTTACAGTAATTAATTTATTTAAATCTTATATCTGTATTGTCTTTGAATTTACTTTTAAAAGTGATACAAAAACTTTAGTAAGCAAAAGAAATTTCATCATTCACGAGCAACAGCACGACTAAATACACGATCTTTACAAAACAGAGTTAGTACAATACATTTTATTTTAAGAAATTCACACCAGTCATCAAAACAGTGATTATTATTTACATAGAAATTGTATCAAACTCACAAAAGTATATTTTTTGAACAAACAATTTGGTTGTAAAAATAAAGAAAGAACTTAAAGGGTTCCTTATTTTTCTTGGCATCGTATTACTTTGATCTTTGGAAATGAGAGACAAGGTCTTATTGATACAAGTTTTCGGCATAATGTACACACTTTTTGATGGTACTAATGGGAGGAAGTTGGCAAAGTTCCCTTTGATAAACTACGAACTTAATAATTGATCGATGCTATGACAAGCATTGTACTTTGAAGTTGTTTGATATGTATATCGCACATCTAGATAAATGTAAGGACAACTCAAATAAATATTTTTTCCGGAGAAAAGAAAAACATTTATCTATTTTTTTTTACATAAATACATAAATATACAACACCCAACAGTCACATAAATAGTCCTGAGCCCACACTAAGATCGAATCTTGTGTCCGAGGGTATCAGGAACACTCACAACATCCAGACCCGAAACAAATATCTGTGGACCACAAAAACATTTTTCTCGGGGATCCGACCCGTGACCTCTCGCTTCACAATCGTCTGTCTACTCGCCCATTGCACCACGGAGATTGTTTTTCTTATCTCCTGAATAATCACTTTTTTGAGTTGTCTTACTGTAGAAATGGGTGTGCGATATTTCGTTGCATTTTGTCTTTAATTCTAATACAAATATGTACATATTAGGAAGATGTTTTAATTATAGCTCAAATATTAGATACAATTAATGACTAGTTACCATCACGCGAGCTTAAAGTAGAAAGTACAATGTAGTTTTATTTATAAATATGTCTTTGTAATATACTGTACCTTAACCTCTGTGATTTGATTTATTTTTAGCTGCACTATTCTGTACTGGGCATATATTCGTAGAAAATACTGCTTTGTAAATATTTACTCTGATTTATCGGTGAGAAAATATTATTTTTAACTCACAATGAAATTTGAACTTTGTATTTTCGTTAAGCGTCACTTTACATCGTTTCAACCTTATAAAATGTTAAACCAAGAACGTCAGTAATCTTAAAATCAAAAGTTTCAGGTTCCATTCAAATTCAAAGCAATGCTTAAGTATAAATAAACAATTCTAACTAGTATATACATTATACACACAGTCTATCGCAGATTTGTAAGAGAGGATTATGTCAGTAGCGATTAATAATTTTTAAATAATAAATGAGTACATAATATAAGTATAACTTTGTTATCTTATACATTTTAATACACAGGATATTTTTCCGTATATCATCAATTATTCAATACACTTTATTATCTAAAATTTTGTCAAAATAGTTCGAGTAGTTTTGAGTGCACTTACAATTTATCGTCACATACATGATTCCTGTCATCCCTAATGCCTCGAGGGTGGAGTCTTACCGCATTACCGTTCGTCAGCAGTTCAGTGGCGTTTGAATGCTCTGCGAACAAATAACATAATAATAATAACATAACATAACATAAGCTCACGCCTGTATCCCCGAAGGGGTAGGCAGAGGCGCACTAGCGAACTAGAACACCCACATTTCGCCGAGCTTAGTTCCGTCACAGATGTGATAGTGGGCGAGCCTATCGCCATATCGGGTACAAATTCCAGACTCCGGGCTGATATGGAAAAATCCAATATCACTTTGCCCGACCCGGGATCGAACCCGAGAACTCAGAACCGTTGTCGTACCGAAATATCACCACGCCACCGAGGCAGTCAAAACGAACAAATAAAACATCGTAATTACACTAAATGGAAAAAAAATTTAGCATTCTGCCTGTTCTTATCTCATCAATATGGGGTTGGCACAACACACGTTTTCAAGCAGGTCGCAGAAAGGATTTGACTTAATTTTTACGACCTAACGTCAACCCCTCTGAGGATCCAGTCCCGGGAAAATCTTGTTCGAAAATCACACTGCCGGTCCTGGGCATCGAACCCAAGACCTCTCGGTATACATACGGTAAACCAAGGAGGCGACTGAAATAAAATCTGGATTTAATTACACACACTCACGCCTTTTACAGATGAATAGATTTAAATCCATATATGAATTTTAGATATGTTTATACAGCGAACTTCAACACAGGTTTATCTTGTTGATAATGAATTCTGATGGCAAATATTCGTTCTGTGTTTTATCTGTACTAGAAAGAAAGAAAGTTTATTTGTCATAATCACAAGTTTAAAAACTTAACAGACCGATCGTTATAATAATATAAAATATGGGACCACCCTTGGAATAAGCTCTATCGAATACAAAAAGAATTTTGGAAATTGGTCCACATTTGGCGGAGATATCGCGTAAAATACATTAAAAAAATACAGACGAATTGAGGATCTCCTCCTTTTTCGAAGTCGGTCGAAAACAAAAAAAGGACAGGCAACAACTTATGTACATAAAATGAACATAAATAAAAAATAACATAAATACTAAAACGTTTTCATGGCGACAAATGTGGTCAACTCAGCATAATGTTATATTATGGTTCACACCATAACACAGCGCTGGTTTTGGGTTGACCACCTTAAGTGACTGATGAATGGCAAGACAGCTTTATTATTAATACGAAAGTTTAGACGAATGTTTGTTACTCAATCACGCCAGAACAGCTGAAAGGATTTGGTTGAAAGGCACAGAGATAGATAGTCTGGAATATGCACACAGGCTACTTTTTGTTCCTTAAAAATACACGGCTCCCGTGAGATAGATTCGTTAATAAACCACGCAAACGAAGTCGCCAACAACAATGTGTGCTACATTATTGTCGGTGACTTCGTTTAAAAACTTAACAGACCGACTTCAACTCCGATCGTGACCAAATTTGCATGGGACCACCCTGGAAATAAACTCTATCGAACATAAAAAGGATTTTGAAAATCGGTCCACATTCGACGGAGATATCGCGTAACATACAGAAAAATACAGACGAATTGAGGACCTCCTCTCTTTTGGAAGTCGGTCGAAAATGTATCCATTACATTATAATGTAAAAATAAGAAAGTCTGAGTTTATTTTTATAAACTTAAAACTATTTTTCTAAAAAAATAAGAAAGTCTGAATTTATTTTTATAAACTTAAAACTATTTTTCTTTATTTGTGAATTGAAAGCAACGAAAGTATTAAAATTAAATATCAACCGAGATTTCAACCCATTTTTCAACAGCGAAACTTAATTTACGACTTGGCTGTACTCGTGAACGTTGCGACACGTATTTATGAGATAACACTTTATACTGCACAAATAGACAATTTCATCGCAATTTTACAACCGCTTGGGGATAAACAACTAAATAAAAAAAACGCGTTTAAACAATTGAAATGAAAAGCCTTTTGTCATTTTTAATAGGCTTTACAAAAGGGCTTATCAAGTAAGTGAAAAGAGCCCAGGTCAACGAGATACGGGCGAAAGTTATTAGACCAATTTTATGACAAAGGGAAGCGCGTCGTGTGGGCGATATTCAAGAAGAGCTCGATAAAAAACCACTTATGCATAATGTTTATGTTCAAAATTTATATATAAATTCTATTATAACATACAAGGAGAAACTGCCTGACGTATCAGCGTATAATCGAAAGTATTGGAACTAGGAACGGCTTTCTTTTATGATATTCCATTCAAGTAAAGTCCATTAAAATAAAATAATAATAAACAAATATAATATATATATTATGTTTCTCCCTCTCTCACTATTTTTGCCGTGCCCAACAGGGTCCATAATTATGTACTGTAATTAGTTTTTAACACCATTGTAAACAATTATGGAGAGCAATAAAATTGAATTGAATTGAATTGAATATTGGCGTGTACTAAGAAAATATTTTTGGAGATTCGTCCCCTAAATAAGTGTAACGGGGGGTGAAATTTTACATAGAGAAAATTAAAATATGACGGAACAGACAGTTACGCGTGCGTAGCCTATAATAAAAATCTGCTACAAAGGAAAATGAAATTATGCAGATATATAAAAGTGTGAAAGTATAAGATATATCATCATCATCATATGAACATAGGCCTCCCCCAAAGATTTCCAGATCGACCTGTTAGAAAAAGATTAAAATATATATGTATAAGTGAGTGAAAATTATAACGCAATATTTTAATGTTACATAAACATAAGCTCACGCCTGTATCCCCCAAGGGGTAGGCAGAGGCGCACTAGCGAACTAGTACACCCACGTTTCGCCGAGCTTAGTTCCATCCCAGAGCGAGCCTATCGCCATATCGGGCACAAATTTTAATGTTACCCTATAATAATTCTTTATTATATAATCTATTATATTTTCCTTGGGTTATATTGTTAAAAAAAAAATAAATGACAGGGACAAGCTATTCTTAAAGACAAGAAGCGCGTAAATATTTGTATAAGTAAAAGGCTATATAGTAAAATATTTGCATTGTAGAGGTATGTGACGTTTTATACTGTTTGAGGATTTAGACCGAAGCTATTTTATCGCATCCTACGCGATCGTATGCGACGCAGCGTCCTGAAGTTGTCAAACAATAAACAGGATTTAAGAAAAGCTTATTTAAGATCATCTTAACAATAGAAGACAAGTTAGATTAATTGATCCTTAAAACAGATTACTTAAAAATATGTTTGTTTAAACAATGTTTTGATTGACTGCAGTTTTGACTATAGAATAAAGTCGATTATTTGTATTTTTTAATCGAAGGTTGACTATACCTCTACATATAGGGCCTTATTTATAAAAAAAACATTTAAGCTAAGCAAAAGTAGAGTATAGTCTGTCCCTGTTATTTTTAAGTAATGAGACTTAAGGAAAAAAGTGACAGATTATTCTTAACCATTTGCTCAGCTAAAAATTTTTTATAAGTAAGGCCCTATAATGATGATAAATATCTCGCTGTTTTGCTAATTTACCAGCAACAAATATGTCAACAATTTATTAATCTGATCGACAACTGACAATTATCTTAAATAAAATACTTATCAAAGAATAAGTAACCCAAAATATGGTAATAGTAAAGTCTTCAATCGAGATGTAATAGCTAATAATAGACAGTAATAGTTCTTAGAAGGAGTTTCAATCTCTGAATAATTTGAACTTAAAGCTATCGAAACTATAATAATGCATTTGAGAAGATTATTCCATTGTGTACAAACTAATTTATAATTTCAACAACGATATACACCTAATATAGTATTATTCTATTGCGTAAATTTTGAGATAATATTGCCCAGTACGAGGTTGCTAAAAGGGTTTAGTTCCACGGTGAAGTCAATTTATAATGAAGTTTCACCCAGTTGCTTGAGTGGAAATGTTAATCCAGGCAACATAACCAACATTTATGTAGCAGTAGACTAACTCCGCAATGATCAAACGCTACTCAACTTTAACGGCTTCTTACATTGATTTTCGCCATACAATTTTGACAGATAAGGCGGCCTTAAACGATATAAGGTGACCTTAAGTATATGAGCATTCGGCGGTAAGACGGTCCATTTAATATAAATGTGTGTGGACTGCCTTGGTGGCGTAGTGTATTTGGGTACGACTACCGTCATGGGTTCGGGTTCGGGTTCGGGTTCAATCCCCGGGTCAGGCAAAGTGATATTGGATTTTTTCAATATCATCCCGGAGTCTATAATTTGTGTGCGATATGGCGATAGGGTCACCCCTTATCACATCTGGGACTGAACTAAGCTTGGCGAAATGTGGAAGCTGTAGTTCGCTCATCGACCATGAGAGTCGATGAGTTCGCTAGTGCGCCTCTGCCTATCCCTTCGGGAATATAGGCGTGAGCTTATGTATTTGGGGCTCCACAAATTCCCTATACCTTTACAAATTGCGCACATGAATAAAGTAAACTATTGAAATTAAAATTCATCAACGGCCAAAGTTATTTATGTTTTCGTAAAACGAGTGTTTTGATCATAAAACACGGAAACTTTGTACAGAATTCAATAAACGTAATTTGTTGACTAAAATTTCTCGCTGAACAAACAGTGGATTATGAAGCTGCTAAATTAATAATACTGAATTATGTGAAGTCACGTACCTTGCTGAGGCGTGGACCGGGACAAGTTGCTACGTCTTCTCGAATGTCATGCTCTGCTGAACGATGATACGTCACGATAGTGCCTCTGGCTGACTATAAAATGACAGAAGTGTTAAGAAATTGTTTCGCCATATTTGGATACAATGAAATTTGTGCCCGATATGGCGATAGGCTCGCCCCCTATCACATCTGAGACGGAACTAAGCTCGGCGAAATGTGCTGTTCTATTTTTACGGATTATATCACGATTTGGTTTAAATTTTTATGCGCGACGTTTCGAAAGCTTTGCAGCCTTCGTGGTCACGGGTCAGACTAAGGTGTCATTTGTCCAAAAATGTTAATATTACATTATCTAACGTCGGGCATAAAAATTAAAACCAAATCGTGATATAATCCGTAAAAATAGTTTAATTTCAATGAATAACATTCACGTAAACCTAAGAAATCATTATGTGCTGTTCTAGTTCTCTAGTGCGCCACTGCCCACCCCTTCGGGGATACAGGGGGGTGACTCCTGACGCTCGATTCGAACTTGAATTCGATTCGGTTTAATTTATTTACCTAAAATTCCACTGAAATAGAGTTAAAAATGCATTAATGTCACGTTATAAATTACCAAATGACAATTTCTCGAATATTATGCAACATTAGTGCACTTTAAAAGTCGATTTCGGGTGAATTTTAATTCAATAAATGAAACCAAATCGAAATCACAATCGAATCGAGTGTCAAGAGTAAGGGGGCAGGCATGAGCTTATGTTATGTTATGTTATTTAAAAAAATGGAGTATATAAATATTATGGGCCTAACATAAAAAAACAGTTTAACCGAGTAAATGGTAAAGAATAGCCTGTCCCTTTTATTTTCAAATAATGTGACACAAGGAAAATATGACATGCTATTCTTAGCCATTTGCTCAGCTAAACTGTTTTTGTAAGTAAGGCTCAATATTTTGTAGAGATTTATACTCATTTGGAAACGATATTTTTATACCACTCAGAATAGCAAACACCGTTATCGATAGTGCTTACCGTCGAAGTGGCTGGTTTACCCAAGTTTCATAGAAAACCAGACGGGTGGCAACGGTGTCGGTGTGGGTGTCTACATTTGATTTGAAGCAGTATCGCTACTTATCAATTTAAATAGGTATATGAATTTTATAGAAGAGGGGGCAAACGAGCAAGTGGGTCACCTGATGTTAAGTGATCACCGCCGCCCATAAACATCCACAATACCAGGGGAATCATGGATGCGTTGCCGGCCTTTGAGGTAGATATATGACTTATGTATTGTATTGACGTGCACCATGATAAAAAATATAATCTTAGATATAAAAACAAATGAAATATCAACAATGATTCTCCTGATATTATTAGTATTTTGAAAAGAAGAATGAATGAATGAATATTTTATATTTTAGTACTTTGAAATGGAGTCATAATATTCTACGTCGTAAATAGAAGGTTTTCTTCAAATACGACGTCAAGTTAGAAGCCATATTTTTCACAAACCTTTGAACCTAAGACCTTGAAATGGAAAGAAACGGAAGAAAACAATAATAAATCAATAAAACTGATAAATCGACTGATATGGTTCTCATACTGATTTCTTAAGTTTAAATGACACCTCAGTCTAACCCGTGACAACGAAGACTGCAAAGCCTTCGAAACGTCGGGAATAATAATTAAAACCTAATCGTGATAGAATCCGTAAGAACAGTTTTATTTCAATGATATGGTTCTATAGATATTTTCTTTCTACTTTTTATATATATTAAATATGTTTTATACAGAGATAAATCAATATCTTGGAATAAAAGGCATCGAACAATATCATTTTAATTGTGTACATAAAAAACAAACCCAAATACACGAAAATATAACTCCACAAATCAGTTTCCAACGCAGAAATAATTGCGGAAAGTTCTACGACCCACGATTGTACAGTATTTATTTACCATTCACTACACTCTATCTGTATCTATCAGTTAGATGAATCGAACTTATTTCGCCGTCTTTCGCAATCGAAACATAAGCTCACACCTGTATCCCCGAAGGGGTAGGCAGAGGCGCACTAGCCAACTAGTACACCCACATTTCGCCGAGCTTAGTTCCGTCCCAGATGTGATAGGGGGCGAGCCTATCGCCATATCGGGCACAATTTCCAGACTCCGGGCTGATATAGAAAAATCCTATATCACTTTGCCCGACCCGGGGATCGAACCCGAGACCTCAGGACGGTAGTCGTACCGAAATACAACCACGCCACCGAGGCAGTCAGAATTCAGAGTCAGTCGAAAACAGCTTTGAATTTACATTTTCGTTTACATTACCATCTCTGAATTTTCGTATGGTAATCCTACTTTAGATAAGTGATACTGAATAACAAAAGCCTTTGTACAACATGACACTCGCTGAATTAATTGTTTTGTGACATTAAAATTGTCCTTGATTATTTCTTTGCACGTGCTACTTATTAGATACAAGTAGGTCGGTTCCATGGTTCAGTGGCGGCATATATGAGTTGTGGGCTGGGAGGTCCTGAGTTCGAATTTCACGTCATCGGGACTGAATCCCTCAGACGGAGTTGACGTCTAGCAGGCAGTTGGTCATAAAAATATGTACGCCCAAGGTACGCCTGACTTATTTTAGTTTCTGTGATATTATGTCCCTAACCTTTAGCTTTAAGCTTAATTATGCTAAAGCTAAATTATAATAAGCTAAATTAAGCTATCTCCATTATCCATACTGTGCTAAAATTTTCAACAATAGCCATTAATATCACTATGATTAAAAGCTTTACTTTTTATACCCATCCTATATAATCTCACTTTAAGGTCCAAGAGTCTTGTGTTGTGGGTATCAAGAACTACGTGACACTTGATTTCAAAAACTCAAACCTAAAAGGTTGACTTTTTGGCTTCTGAAATAAATATTAATAAAAGATGCTTATTGGACGGACGCTTACGTGATACGTATCATAAGTCCAAATGTTATTGAGTGGTACGGCCGCGCTGTAGACCGTTTGCAGCACGAATGGGCCGGCTCGACCGGTTTGATACCACTGTCTTACAGAAAACCGACGTAAAGTGGCAGCTCGCTGTTACGTTTCGTTCAGTGACTGAGATTTCCGATGGCCCAATTCCCCTCTCCCTTTCCCAATCCCTATTTCCCTCCTTTTAGGTTGGCAACGCACCCATGATTTTCTTGTCTTGGGTGTCTATGGGCGATGGCAATCACTTACCGTCAGGTGACCCATGTGCTCGTTTGCCAGTCGCTGCTATAAAAAATCATGAATTGGAACGATTAGACCACGTTGCTGTGAATTGAAGCGGTAACTATTGATTTGAAATCAATCAAGGTAAGTCATGAAAACTTTGGAGGGGTCCTATTTTCAGCAGTAGACATCCAATGGCTGAAGATGGTTCAAAAGGCGGATATTGATCTAAAAAAACAAACTCTTACCAGAAAATGATTTGTTAATATCTAATTTCTTCAAATCACTTGGCGTCGCTGTCCTTGGCGTCCAACACCAACACAACACCACGCGGAAGTAGATCCTAAACCTATGACATATGGGTATTGATATTAGAAACTGCCTTCAAGACTTACAAATACATGGAAGTATAGTCACGTACATCAGCTATTTCTGGTATAAAATTTAACCAACAACAAAAAGTATATTGAGTACTTCCGAAAACGAAGACGGATGGTAGTTCCGGAGAATACGGATACGATAGGATTGAAAAATCAGCTAACACTTGGGGTCAGTGGCACAAGCCGTGGGCGATTTGTATTCTACATTAACCAATAATCCTGTGAGTCAGCTTGTTACATTGTGATATTTTAATGTATGCTTTAAGTTACCACTTAGGGCCACTTGGAACTCCGCGATAAATTCCTATTTATCCCAAATCTTGATTTAAAGATAGGAGTGAGCTATAGGATAAGTCGAGATGAGGTGTAACTCGATATAAGTAATAGCGCTGCAAATCGCCCATTGCTTTTCTACTTATCTACTCAAACACGAAATACACTATCACCTTCATTTTCGGAAGCGTTTCCAATACCCCTAGTATTATGATATCCAGTATATTCACCTATTAGAGGAAGAAATCAAAGCCAATGATCTTAACACGGAGAATGCTCAAGATTATCAAGATCAAGAGAAGTGGAAGAATGAAGGTGAACCCAAGCATTATAACTTTAGAGAATCGCCTATCTCTAAAGTCTAGCATGACAGAAGGAAAGATCGTAAAATGGCGGTTGCTATTATATGACGTCAAATTGAATTTTAATATGTCGAGATTATCATAAAATGGAGGTTATGGCCGAGTGAAATTAAAACTCGAGAAATGTAGATCCTATTAAGATTGCTTTTAGTGAAGTTTTCAATTCGCGTTCTCACAAGCATTGTTAGCGGCTGAATTGCGTCGACTAATCTAGTGGCCGTTACGAAAAATGTCTTACATATTTAAGTAATAGAATTGCTAAATCAGATAAAACCATTATTCACAATTAGCCGGGAATAAATCCCGGTTCCATCTACGTTCAAGCCATATCAAAATCCAAAATGACATTCATAATAATTATTATAATTAGGCAGCCGGTCGTGATAAGTAAGCCAAATCTTTTCTGCAACATGCCTGAAAAAAGTAAGTTGCACCGGCCCCAATTGAGTTGGGATAAGGAATAATTCCGTCCGACAGTGGTCACGACATCACAGTGATGACGTGATCAGGATCACGAAAGCTGTAAAGCTTTTAGAAACATCGGGCTAAATATAAAAACAAATCGCGATAGAATCCGTAGAATTAGTTTTATTTAAAAGAATAATAATATTAGTACGTCTTGATAAACTAAAAGCAAAATACCGGCGTACTATTGTTGAAATACCAGATTTAGCAATTAGCATCACTAAGCCGCCGCGGGCGAAAATTGGACCCAAAATGTTTTGTTGCATACAATTTACAAAATTATTTTCGAATTTTACCAACCTAATGCAAGACCTAAACTAATACGATTAATGAATTAAACTTCAAATTCACAATAATTATTTCTAATACCATTTTCAATCTTTCTAAAATCATTTATTTATAAGGCTTCCCATTTTTTAGACTTCAATTTTGAAATGGCTAAAATGTCTTTTGTAGACTGATTGTACGTGAAAATATTGGGTATCAACAAGTGGTTCCTTAACATTTTCCCCAGTGTTTTAGCCTAAGTATAATTTGGCTCACCAATTTATTATGCGGCCATACTAAACACGGTTATAAGACTTAATTTGAGGAAAGTTTTCACGAAATCGCTCCGAACATTATGGAAGAAACAAGTTCCGAGTGTATTTACATTCAAAGGCCGTAGCGCGAATTCTTTTCGGTAAAGTATTCGAAGCGAAGACCCTGCATGTTTTAATGATTTGTTATAAGTTTTATTTACACCTTAAAATTTACTTAAACTTAGTGCGCATAATTTGCCTTCGAATACGTTGTCGAAAGCTATTCGTGCCACGGCCTTTAAGTTGAAGCCGAGAAGAGTTTTATCTTCATTACTCAAGTGGTTTTACGACACTCAAAATTCATGAACAACAAATTACTACTATAATATTATTCATGAACTCATGAATAAGAGGGAAGTTTAAAATAATAGAAAGCTCGATGCAGGAGAAGCAATGACAATGAAATTAATTGAAAAAAGATTTTCTATTCTAATAAAAACCGACGAACACGTAGGTGACCCCACACTATAAGAGGATTATCGTAATATGGGGCTGTCGACGTTAGTAAATTGTACCTACTCATTTTCGTATACTTACTTATTACTCATCCAATAGTATATAAGTGGATTGAACATCGAGTTGGCCATGGCCAGCCAGTAGAAGCCAAGGTAAATGTGCTGGGCGAAGGGCGCGGACGCCAAGGACTGATGATGGTACACAAGCACGAAATAGGCGTGGTAAGGCAGCCAACACAACGCGAATACCACCACCACCAAAACAAACATTCTGACCACCTAAAAAGAAGATTTCATTACCGGACTAGTTTCAACCAAATAATACAGCTCTGGAAATCTTTGGAGGAGGCACATATCCAGCAATGGACATCCTGTGGCTGATGATGGTGATGAAAACAGCACTGATCTCTTATAGCCAGTTTTCCACGTACAACAAATATGTAATAAATAAGAACTAAGCAAAATCAAGTAAAATCAATATTTGCTTGACAAAACTGATTCGTCAGCAAATTATAGTTCAATGGTTCGAGGTAATATTAATGGTAACATAATCTGACTGACGATTAGATAACTATAATATACCCATGTAACAGTTGTAACTCGTAATTTTGGACGTGATTATTAGGTAGCGTCAAAAATAGGGAGTTGCAACTGAAACCAAATGGTCATACTTAGTATTAATCCGGGTCTCCTGCACTAAAACATTACACAAAACACCTACACAAAACATGCATTTTTTATCTATAGTCCATTGTTCTACGAGCAAGTGACAGCTAAAATCGTTGTTTTGCGTACCTATGTGTTTCTAAAAGCTAGTGGAGGAGGCCTGGCTTTAGTATTATTCTTATCAAGTAAGCATAAAATAACCTGCTGCGTGCTGATTTGAAAGGGCAATTAAGTATTATTTCGATTAACGTTTCTTTCTACCTGATCTTATTTAACTTTAATGTGGGGTCGCCGCAACACACTTTTTCAAGCATGCTGCAAAAGCCATTTGGCTTAGTTTTTACGACGGGCTGGCTGCCTGACGTCAACTCTGGGGATCCAGTCTAAATCAAATTAGAGGGATCGCTTTGTAGCATTTATTTGATTAGTATTACTTAAAATAAATCCTAATTGTGTTTGACGTTATAATAAAGACAACCAAGTCCTTAAAGAGTTTATTAACAGATAGTGGATGGTTTGATCGGTAGGTAAAGTATAATAATACGTAGTCATGTATTTGACTTTGTGATGTTTATATTTAAAGAGAAATAGTGATAATAAAGAGTTTAATAGCGTCTATCATTTGCGTGGGTGGTGGGAATGTCAACAATACATTGAACTAAAACTTGTTTATAAATAAGAAGAATTAAATTACTATTCCTTTGTGTCACAATAAATTCAACAGGTTAATAGACGTTTTGAACATTTGTTTTGTGTACGTATTGCAGTCAAATCGATTACAACTTTCATCAGAATTTAATTTATTTGTCTCTGTTCGATTTAATAAATCGATTTTGTACGTTACGTCTTCGTAGACAATATTATGATCTTTTTGCTTTTTTAGCGTAAATCTATAAACATTTCCCGGAACTGCATTACAGCTGTCTTGGTACACTCTTAGTTTACATAGTTAAAAAAAAATTATGACTGCCTTGGTTGCGTGGTTGTATTTCGATACGACTGCCGTCCTGAAGTCTCCGGTTCGATCCCCAGGTCATCCATATCAGCCCGGAGTCTGGAATTTGTGCCCGATATGGCGATAGGCTCGCCTACTATCACATCTAAGACGGAACTAAGCTCCGCGAAATGTGGGTGTACTAGTTGGCTAGTGCGCCTCTGCCTACCCCTTCGGGGATACAGGCGTGAGCTTATGTATGTAAAAAAACAGTATCCAGTAAATAGCCTTCAGTATAATTTACAAAAGTGAAAAGAGCCCACTATACCATTAAACCTAACCGATGAACACAAACTGATATTTGGTCTTGTATTAGCAAAAGGAAACCGAGAGTAAATTGATGTGCGTTTATTTTGGAGATAAGGCAATGTAGGGTTTATGTGGTTCCAATTCAAAGCACGCGTTTCCTCGTGCTATCTCCGAATCATTAATAACAATATTGTGCTGCGAAATCAAGTTTAAACTGAAGGAATTAAGAATCTTTGGCTGCAATGTCTTATGAGATTATTTGATACAAAAACTGGTTGATATACTGTAAAATCACGTCTTATGGTATGTATAATTCATAAACAATAAATACAATGGCTTTGATTTTTTTACGCTGTAGGTATATAAAGTCTTACCATCAGCTTCGTCATATACAGACTTACATAACATAACATAACATCACGCCTGTATCCCCGAAGGGGTAGGCAGAGGCGCACTAGCGAACTAGTACACCCACGTTTCGCCGAGCTTAGTTCCGTCCCAGATGCCTGCCGAGCCTATCGCCATATCGGGCACAAATTCCAGACTCCGGGCTGATATGGAAAAATCTAATATCACTTTGCCCGACCCGGGGATCGAACCCGAGACCTCAGAACCGTAGTCGTACCGAAATACCACCACGCCACCTAGGCAGTCAAATATAGACGTAAAACAACTAAAATAAAATGAATTAATTAAATTAATTAATATTATGCGTAGCTTTCATTATATAAATAACTTTTGCTTTCAATGAAGAAACTGGGGGTTCCCCAATTTTCTTATAAAGTTATTAAACATAATTTGTTTTATAATGCGCATTTACTTAAAACATTTAAATATTCTGTAATAATTTTAGCCCGGTAATATTACTATCCCACTGCTGGGCTCGGGCTTCCTCTACTAATGAGTTAGGCCTTAGGTTAGGCCTTAGTGTACCAAAAAGCCGCTAGCCTAATACTGGTTGGTAGACTTCACATACATTTGAAATTCTTGTGGAACAAAATTTTGGGTATGCAGGTTTCCTCACGATGTTTTCCTTCACCGTTATATCAAGTCATAATTCACAATGAAAATACACTTAACAGAGAAAGGTCAGGTGTATGCTCTTTTTTGGAGCTGGTCTCAAACCGCTGACACTTGCCTCGGCATTCCGTAGATACCACTCCCAACGAAGCTATCGCTGCCTTAATGTTTTGTTAAAACTTACTCAAGTAACTCGTGCCTTATCCATCTTTGAATTTGTATAGTGGCGTCTCCTTACAATGATAATATCTAAGCTTATACCAGCTTTGTATCTCAGTTCCGCAGAACACGGGTAACAGCAGCTGTCTTCATTACTTTCGTCTTATTTACGTTCCTATCTCCCGTACCTGGGGGCTAAGCAGTAATGAACCGGGCTAAATTTCACCTCTGTGCGCATAATTAAGAACCGGTTTGTTAAAACGAGAGTAGAATTCCTTGGTTGTATTATGTTTACACAATGTAAGATATTTTTTTGGAGTTGTCCAATTACTGTAATTATATTTAGACAGTGATATCTCGTGCATTATATAGAGAGCCATTTTGGATAGAATTGCTAGACAACTCTCTTAAGGAGACGATTATTCATTTCCTTTTTATACAAGTTTAGGTACTAAAAATACTTGGGTGGGCACAGGTACATATCCACATAATTTCCTTTTAGAAATATGCCGACATTTCTACGGTTTAGTTTGACCGTTCAAATCAAATCAAATCAAACCGTTTATTAAATCCATAATAATGTCACACATTGTTTAGATTCCGTCTAAAATGTTTACTCTATCGCCAGTTCGGAAAACTGACGTTAGACTTGTAAAATTTGTATAAATAGACGAATAGTAATTGCACGTTTTAAAGTATTTGACAGAGACGGAATATTTCGTAGTCATGCTTAATCTTCCACCACGATGCGCTGAGACATAAAGCAGTGGCATAAAGCTTGACAACTAATACAACTTTGCTGGTGACAGGATATTCCTACCCAACCGGATAATGTATGACGTTATAAACTGCCATAATGACCCACACTCCTTGGTTGGTTTTAGGATTAGTAAGTATATCCGGATCTGGTAAAGGGTTTGCGATATGGTTTGATCATTGGTTGGGGCGGATATGGGTGTACATCCCTTTGTCTGCATCGGTCATCCATCTGGCTTGTCGCAACCCCGTTTTTCTTCTTCTTCAGAGTGTGAAGAATCGTAAATAAACCGGCATGATTCTGATATAGCGTGGTCACTTTGCCGTGCTCGGATAAGAAACATAACACAAAAGCGAAATGTTGTTATGATTGTGTGTCTCAAACCTTACTTTTGCTATTTCTAATAGAGGTTTGGCGGTAAATGTACGAAGACCTAACATTCACGCTCAACGACATCCGTCGGAACAATTCTATTTCAATGTGCCACTACATGCAGTGAATAGGCGTGTTTGAAACGGCTGGCTGCTTTGTTCATTCCTACGTAGTTTTGTTTACCCTTGCCACTTAGGTCGCGAACATGAACTCAGCGGGCGTGGAGCGACGGCAGCGGCGGCGCGGAGCGTGGAACGTTTCAATGCATAGATTTAAATGGAACTGGCCGCGAAGGCAGCGCGGCGGCGCGGAGAGCGGCGTACGACCGGTACATTGTCGCCCCGCCGCCGCCGCCGCCGTCGCTCCAGCTGAGTTCGTGTTCGCAGCCTAAGGAAATGAGGAGGCATTTACAAAGGCATTATGTTTGCCTCAACGATCGTTACGTATTTAACAATGAAAATTGTCTATAAATGCTTATTACTGGTTCTAGTTTAAGGGAAGTTGAACTTTATATAATTTTAATCATATTACCTCTATTATCACAAATAAGAATGTTTGTGACCATATTGTTATGCTTTAATACCTATAACACATGTAAGTATAGTTTTAAGAAAACATTACGATTTTCCACGCGATAAAAACTTGTTACAACGATTAAAATAGCTTTTATTTCTTCCACGATTTGAGTGCTACGTTCATTCAATCCATTATAATTGACGTGACCTTATAAATGACAGTTTACTGTCCGAAATATAGAGGTATTGATACACTCACCTTTTCATTCCAAGATCTAGTGGTACCTCCATATAAATGGGATTTTATTCTGTTATTTCTGTACTTTGATTTAGACTTCTTGTAAGTTTCTATATGGTACTTTTAACGCTATTGATAATCATACCGTGACAAAATACCAAGTAACATTAATACTATTAAAAAACTAAAACTTTCTGGACCTAAGCAGTTCTGTTCTATTATGTTCCAGTAGAAAATTTCAACTTCAGAAACTTCGTTACTCCAAAATAATTCTGTATTGAAAAGTTGTATTTAGCTTGTAAATTACAAACAATAGTCTTTGTTATGCCTACCACTTGTTCACTGAGTCTTATTTTAAAATGTGTCTTTATGTTTAGTTTTGTAATTTTATTAAGTGATTTTTGTACTATGACCATTTTTGTCGCTTAGTCCAGTGGTAGCATATGTGAGATGTAGACCAGGAATAAGGCCGTGGGTTCGAGTCCCAGGTCGGGCAAAACGAATTTTCTAATACAATTTGTCCGGAACTGGATCCCACAGAGGGCGTTGACGTCAGGCGGGCAGCCGGTCGTAAAAATTTAGCCAAATCTTTTCCACAACATGCTTAAAAAGTGTGTTGCGCCGACCTCACATTAAGGTGCGATAAGGGCAGGTAGAAAGAAAATTAACAATACAACAATATGAAATCAATTACATACATTCATAGTTTTATGTCTGAGGTTGTTTTTCAAGATGTCTGACTAGCTATTTTTTTGAGTAATGGATTTATTAAACACTGTCGTTGGCAAAATCATCAAACTTTGATGGAGGCCATATTTTAAATAAAGAAGAAGAAGAAGAAGTTTTATGTCGAAGCCTTATTTAGAAAAAGCAATTAGTAATTTAAAAGGTTACCTTGCGTTTGGCTCTGACAACTTGCATTTGGTGATGTGTACACTCGCCAATAGCTCGCCCCCTCAGCGCAGCACTCATTCGAGCATAAGCCCAGATCATCACTGTCATTGGTGCCACGTACGTAACTGACAGGAATACCAAGTTGTAACTAAAAAAAATACAATGTTAATTTTGTATTTATGTTAAATTAATTTTATTCGTAAGGTTCTGGAATCCCTGGTCCGCCACCACCGTTTTATCACATAACATAAGCTCACGCCTGTATCCCCGAAGGGGTAGGCAGAGGCGCACTAGCGAACTAGAACACCCACATTTCGCCGAGCTTAGTTCCGTCCCAGATGTGATAGGGGGCGAGCCTATCGCCATATCGGGCACATATTCCAGACTCCGGGCTGATATGGAAAAATCCAATATCACTTAGCCCGACCCGGGGATCGAACCCGAGACCTCAGAACCGTAGTCGTACCGAAATACCACCACGCCACCGAGGTAGTCAATTTTATCAATTCGAGAAATTATAAATTAAATATATAATAACAATAGGCTTTTCCAAACAATTTATTTAACAAACTATGAAAATTCACATGCACATCAATATAATATACCATAAATGCATACTTCTTTGTAAATATCATACCAAAAAGTGGTCTCAGGAATAAGACAAAAAAAAGCTCACAAGTTCTAATTAAATCAACACAAATATAGCCCTATGCACGTGTTATAAAGTAGTGTTTTAAACGAAATGATCAAGCGATCTTAAATTTGAATTTTCAAATTTAGAATTCTGTCGGCGTCCAACTGTAGGGAAAAGGAGTGCTTAAGCACTTCTTTGCTGTTCCATTTTCCGACCGTCAACTGTGCATCTAGGTAAATAATATATCGATGCCTAGGCCTTGTAAAATGACATAGATTCTTTTAAAAACTTTCGTGCATACGTCTACATTCAACTATTTACTTATGATATCTTCAAAATCAACTCTTCGTACAATTTTATCTCTCCTTACATTTATAATATTTTATTTTGTAAGCTATGCACGTAGTGACCGTAGTGCCTAGTTGATTTTATGATATTCTCGAGAGACAGTAGCGCGTTCTGGTTGATTTATTCGCCCAATGAGCCTTCCCGATCGTTGAAAGCGTTTAATATTATGCGCATTTTATACCTTCAATGTGTTATGAGACTTCTTTTTCTATCTGCCCTTATCCCACCTTAATGTGGGGTCGGCGCAACACACTTTTTCAAGCATGTTGCAGAGAGGATTTGGCTTAGCTTTCACGACCGGCCATCTGCCTGAAGATCTGATCTTCCCTCTGAGGGATCCAGTCACGGGAAAATTAAATTAGAATTTGCTTTGCCCGACTTGGGAATCAAACCCAGGATCTCCCATTCTACAGCCCCTACATGCTGCCACTAGATCATGGAGGCGACTTGTAGATATTTAATAATGACCGCGAAATTAATTTTCTTTTCTTGGAAATTTTAGGTAAATTCGTTGTTATAAAGTAATTATGTTTTACTTGCATATTAATCGACCGACTTCCAAAAAGGAGAAGGTTCTCAATTCGTCTGTATTTTTTTTTATGTATGTTACACGATATCTCCGCCGTATGTGGACCGATCTTCAAAATTCTTTTTGTGTTCAATAGAGCTTCTTTCAAGGGTGGTCCCATATAAATTTGGTCACGATCAGATTTGAAGTCGGTCTGTTAAGTTATTAAACTTGCGATTTTATTACCCTTATGATTGCGTGGAGCGTGGATAAATATATTATAAGTATGCTGCATTAATTATTGTGGCAAGCGGTCTATATAGATTTTTTACCTAATTAAAATCTATTTGTACAGTCCGTCCATACAAGGACAGACTAAGTATCCGTAGATATAAATAATTTTACGCAAATAAGATATATCGGCGCAAAATCGCAAGCTTATTTAAAAAGCCGTTGTTATTTCACGTTATTAATTTATTTTACAATTGTTAAACTGCTGAAACCTTAAAAGATTCTAAAAAGTTAAAATAATCGTTATAATTATTTTTTTGACATTCGATATTCGGTATCGAGTAGGTAGTTGCAAATATTGCACCCTATAAAAGGAGTGTTCAGAGCAAATTCGATACAGTCGTGCTCCGGCACTCGGACTGTCCACATCCCTGACTAGACGGTGCTATTAAGCACCGTTAATAAAGGGAGTTAGTGAATGGTTCACAGTTGATAAATAAGATGAGTAATCATCTTATTGCCAAAAGTGACGTCAGCCATGTTGACGTCACCGTTTTTAAAAAACAACGTCCGCGTTGGCCCTCCGACAGATACGTAAAGATACGCGAAAAATAAATATTGTTTTTGCGGTTGATAAAGGACTATAAATTATTAATTTGGCAAAAAAAAAATACATTCTTCACATAACCTTTTGTAAGCTTTGTTGATAATTACTATAAGCATCAATTCGGAAATAAGTTTGTCAGTATATTTTTTTTTTTATTAAAGTTCACAAAACTAGCTATTACACAAAGATACAAATTAATTAATATGTAATGCATTACTTTTACATTATGGAGTAATGTACAACCTAAATATGTGTGAACACAGCATGCACAAAAAAAAGCAAATCGTTTACGGCGTAGAGAGAGGCGTAAGCACTTTTACTTTAGAAGTACTACAATGCGGCCGAGTGACGAGAAAATAAATAAATAAATAATAATAAATAAATACACCCAACAGTCACATACATAGTCCTGACCCCACACTAGGTGTAACCTGTATCGTGGGTATCAGAAACTACGAGAGACTTTCGGCCTCACAACACCCAGACCCGAAACAAATATCTATGGGCCACACAGACATTTGTCTCGGTGCGGGAATCGAACCCGCGACCTCACGTTTCACAGCCGGCTACTCGACCGCTGCGCCACGGAGGCTGTCAAATAATTATGGCTATACAATTTATTACGATGGTGAAGTTTTGTTCCTGACGTCTGTACAAACAGAATACGTTAACAATGACCGTACTCCGAAACGACGAGACCAAAAAGGCACGCCAAACTATAAAAATAATACCGAGGTTTCTTTTGAAGGTATTATGGTTCTGTAACTCGTAATGACGTAAGAAGCTCTTTACTATTTATGGTTTACGCCAGGCGACATGTTTTATGTATTTTAGTACTAGTTTTACTCGTGACATGCGTATGCCTGTACTCTGGAAGTTAAATGTAGATATTTCTGAGGACTAGTGGAGATTCCTTTTATTAAAAGTATGTTATTGACCGACTTCAAAAAAGTAGATGGTTCTGAAATCGTCTTTATTTTTTTATTTTTATGTATGTTACACGACATCTCCGCTAAATATAGACCGATTTCCAAGTTTATTTTTGTGTTTAAGAGTTTATTTCAAGGGTGATTCCATACAAATTTGGTCACGATCATATTTTTGAAGTCGGTTGAAGTTTTTAAACTTGTAATTATTTCAGACATTTACTACTTTCTTTATACAAATAAATAAATGATTATTACTTTTTAAAAGTAGCCATTGATTTATGAATATTTTTTATTTATAATCATTATATTATTGAAATAAAACTATTCTTACGGATTCTATCAAATATATTGGCTATATCCTGAGGCGCGCTTCTATTAAAACTTACTTCAAGCCGCCCAAGAAGATTAGTCAATTTTTACCATCTGTCAAGTGTCACATACCTCTGCAAGACCCAGGCGTGTATAAAATTGATTGCGACTGTGGTCTCTCTTACATCGGACAAACAAAACGGAATATAGGGACCCGCGTAAAAGAACACATAGCTGACGTAAAACACCGACGCTCTACGAAGTCTGCAGTTGCTGAACATTCAGAGGAAGGTTCCAAACATTATCTTAGATTTGATAAACCACAAATCCTCGCCAAAGAACACCGATTCCTCCCTAGGATGATACGTGAGGCTATTGAAATTAAAAAACATCCTAATTTCAATAGAGAAGATGGTTGGAAGCTTGCACAAACCTGGGATCCAATTATACATCTTATTAAATCGGAACCCAAAAGACCAGCTGCCAGAACTCAAGACACCGTGAGCTCGTACTGCATAAATCGGAACACAAATAATTAACCTTTTTTGATTTTGTATAATTTTTTAATGATGGTAGATATTGTAACTCTAACCTTTTTTGGACAAATGACACCTCAGTCTGACCCGTGACAACGAAGACTGCAAAGCCTTCGAAACGTCGGGAATAATAATTAAAACCTAATCGTGATAGAATCCGTAAGAATAGTTTTATTTCAATGTATAATATTCACGTAAACTTAAGAAATCAGCATTATATTATTTCCTGAATACGTTGATATGTCGATATACTTTTTTTATGTTTTAGTTTAAAGAAAGCTTGAAGTGTAGGGAAGAATATATTTTGTCTGAAAAGATTTGACAGAGAATATGAATTTATTTACGGGCGCCTAATAAAATGTTAGTAAAAAATAAATAAATATATCAAAAAAAAAAACTATGACACGAATGGAGACGCAAGCAATTACTAGTATGATATACCCACTGATCTGTTCAAAGTTCTCTATCATATAATTCCTAGTAACTTAGAGTGTTGAACTATTAGTTTCCGTAATCTCCAACTCAAACGTTTTATAGCTGCAGAAAACTGGAAACTAACGGGATTTACTAAATTTATAGTGAAACTTACTAATAATCCGTTCGTGATGTTGGATAACTGCCATCAGGCCATTTGATAAAGCATATTTCTCTCTCGCCGTTTATGTACCTGGAACAATAAATAAATAACATCCAACAGTCAGACCCCACAGTAAAATACGAGTCTTGCGTCGTGAGTATCAGGAACTACGAGAGACTTTCGGTCTCACAACACCCAGACCCGAAACAAATATCTAATGGTCCACATTTGTTTCGGTGCGGGGATTAAATCCGTGACTCTTCACTTCACAGCCGGCTACTCGCCTGCTGCGCCACAGGCATATAACATTAAAGTTTTCGGTTAACATGAATGTTATAAATTGAAATAAAACTAGTTTTTACGGATTCTATCCGTATTTTTTATTTTTATTCCCGACGTTTCGAGCCTTCGTAGTCACGGGTTGGTTCGAATAAAAACCGACCGTAAATACTTATTTATATAATATTTATTTCAATAATAATAATAGCCAAGTTTGTAAACTTAGGGCCACTTGCAGCTCCGTGATCAATCTCTATTTATCCCATGTCTCGATTAAAAGATAGGAGTGAGCAGTAGGATAAATGGAGTTTAGCTTTAACTCTACATTAGTAGTAGTTCTGCAAGTGGCCCTTAAAAAATCCTGAAACCGGCTCCTCCGACATAACCGTCATGTCTCCCCCAGGCGTGGCGGCAGTGGTAAAATACTTTTCCCCGTGATATCAAAAAACGGAATTTGTTTCGTACTCCGTTAGAGCTGGACTAAAATATGGGACCATCCTTGAAGGATCTATGAATACAAGAGGAATATTGAAAAACGGTCCATATTTTATGGAAATATTGCGTAACTTAAAATCACAGACGTAAAAAAAAGATGGACGGAGCGCTAGGAATATTGAAAGTGAAGGAGGTTTTTAGCTCATTCGATCAGTCGCCGCCATTACGTGTCGATAGATCGAATGAGCCGAAAACCCTGCTTCAGTTTGAATGTTCCTAGCATTCCGTCCATCTGTTTTTAAGTCCGTGCTTAAATACATTAAATAAACGAATTGAAGACTCACAATATGGTCTACCAATGTATAATGGTACGCGAAATTTTGTGACCTCGTGGTCATAAGCCAGGCAGTCGTATTTGAAACATACGAGCACAAGGTTGTGCCAGCGTAATAATGCTTAGACAATATAATTGTCTTACGTGATTCATAAATATTCACAGAACATTTTCGGGTGTAAATTATATTAAGCGCCCTGGTATTATAAGTAGGAGATGGCGTTACTGGTGTTTGAGATCATTTTTTTGTATGAAAACTTGCTGATAAACCCTCTATATTTGGTAATATTTAATCTCTTTGTATATACAGTATCATCTACGTAGATTTTCACAAATAAGTTTTTAATAATATTGCTAGAAATTAAGGTATGAGTCCCTATTTACGATGTTTACTGCCATAAAGGACAGGGCGATTCCACAAAATTGCTTTATAAAGAAGTAATTGCACTGATTATTTTGAAAACGACGCCACTAGCGCGGTTAATAAAACATAACATAAGCTCACGCCTGTATCCCCGAAAGGGTAGGCAGAGGCGCACTAGCGAACTAGAATACCCACATTTCGCCGAGCTTAGTTCCATCTCAGATGTGATAGGGGGCGAGCTTATCGCCATATCAGAATTACAGACTCCAGACTGTTATGGAAAAATCACTTTGCCCAACCCGGGGATCGAATCTGAGACCTCAGGACAGCAGTCGTAATGAAATACAACCACGCCAGAGGATTTTAAAACCGGCCGAGGAGATTAAAAAACATTTTGGTGAAATGATCTACGTGATTACATATCAAATACAAGGAACTAAAGTGAGTGAGGCTAAGATGAGGTAAATAATATCTATCTATAGTACATGACTCAAGGAAGCAATCTTATGAATTTTTTATACGATCGTAATTTGGAGTTCCCCGAAGAAGATATTTTCGTCATAACAGGTGGGGTGACTTATCTTATGAGCTATCATTTTTAACCGACAAAAAGGAAAAGGTTTTATATTTTTCATGTATGTTCATCGATAAATCCGAGATTAATGAAGCGATTTCATTAATTCTTTGTTGCTTTAAGGAGTATGGGTTCAGTGTTTGTACCATAAGTATTTGGAATAATAAAGATGAACGAGAGGCTGCCTCGGTGGCGTGGTTGTATTTCGGTACGACTACCGTCCTTGGGTATCGGATTTGATACCCGGGTCGGCCAAAGTGATATTGGATTTTCTCAATATGAGCCTGGAGTCTAATAATTGTGCTCGATATAGCGATAGGCTCGCGCCCTATGACACCTGGGACGGAACTAGGCTCGGACAAATGTGAATGTTCTAGTTCGCTTCTGCTTACTCCTTCGGAGATACAAGCGTGAGCATGTAGTTTTATGCTCGAAATGGAAGGCGACTGTTAAACATTCCGCGTACAAAATAAAAAGTAGCAACTGTATACAGTACCGTATCTAGGTTTTTCAGCTTGCGCCCAGCTGCTTTGCCCGATTTTACCGCCCCTAAATAAGGGCACCCTCCAGATTTTGCCACCTCCCAAATCCTGCCGCCCGGGGCACGTGCACCCTTTCCCCCCCCCTCCCTCCCTATGTTCAGCACTGACTATAGACTTTTATATTATTGCCATTACATATGACGACGGTCGCAGACAGCAGTCCTAGACGAAATACAAAACTTTAAAATGTCCAGGGACTAACGCAGAATCTAAATTGCACGAGCGAAAAGTTTCACATTCAATCCAATGATATAAAATTCGATTCACGTTGTTGAATGAAAACTAATTGAAGTTTGAATGTTCGACTAAACACCTATAAACCGTATATATAGGGTACTTAACGTTTTTTTTATTCATTGTATAATATGTAATAAAGCAGCGATAGCTCAGTTGGGAATGGTACGGACTGCCAAGACAAGTGTCGGAGGTTTGAGACCAACCCCAAGATGGAGCATACACCTCTGACTTTTCTATGTTAAGTGTATTTTCATTGTGAAATATCGCTTGCTATAACGGTGAAGGAAAACATCGTGAGGAAACCTGCATACCTGAGAATTTCTTCACAGGAATTTCGAAGGTATGTGAAGTCTACCAACCCGCATTAGGCCAGCGTGGTAGACTATGGCCTAACCCCTCTAATTAGTAGAGGAGGCCCGTGCCCAGCAGTGGGACAGTAATATTACAGGGCTAATATTATAATATGTAATTTACGCCATCTAAAACATAATATTGTAATCCTCAGAATAGGTTTACACATATGGCTTTCACACAAGTTGTTCCTCGCGGTTTCACTTGTGCTTTGACCAAGCGTAAATATGGGAACTTAGAGATGACTTTTTTACTTCTGTACGTCTTTCTTTCAAGATATATCTACTATCTACTACAGTTTTTACACTGTGTTACAGGCACGGGTCTCGCGAGAATTCATCTGGGCTGACATCAAATTGTTCGTTTCGGTTCGAGGAACACTGAAATAAGAAAGATTCTTAACATCTTATGAAGCGCTATGCAATACCTAGCCTGTAGTATTATGCCAATAAAACCCTACCTTAACACATGTATTTATTGTCAAATAGGAGCAAAGTAAATAACTCAAGATGAGATAAAACAATATCAGCGTCCCGAGCAGGAATATTTTTGAAAATCGCTCGATGCGCGTCGATGATATTTGTATGAAATATTAACCAAATGTGATCAGTGCGCAGCGAGCTCGACATGAATTTGATTGTCAAAAATACTCCTTATGATTTCTTAGGTTTACGTGAATGTTATTCATTGAAATGAAACTAGTTTTTTCGGACTAGTCCGAACCGTGACCACGAAGGCTGTAAAGCTTTTGAATCGGCGGGACTAAAAATCAAATAAATACAAAATAAATCGCGATAAAATCCTTAAAAACCTAGTTTTATTTCATCAAAAAATACTCCTACTCGGACCGCAGATTGCTTTAAAGAAAGTAGAGAGCTGTAGGGAGACAGAATATTACAAAGAATCAAAGCAATACTAACCAGAGAAAAAGTTAGATACGTATTTTATCTTCGCTTAAAATACATCTTTTTTATTTGTCTTTTTTTCTTTTCTTTTTTAATTTTATTTCTTCTGCCCTTATCCCACCTAATATGGGGTCGGATCAAAACACTTTTTCAAGCATGTTGCAGCGAGGATTTGGCTTAGTTTTTACGTCCGACCGCCTGCGTAACGGCAGGTGAGGGATCCAGTCTCGGGCAAATTAAATTAGAAAATTTGCTTTGCCCGTTCTGGGAATCGAACCCAGGACCTCCCGGTCCTAAGTCCATGCATACTGCCACTAGACCCAGGAGACGTCTATTTATGATTATTAACTAAAACTTAAAAACGGATAGATATTTGTTTCCATTACTAAACTGCCTCTGTGGCGTATTAAAATTGCATCACAGTACCGACTACTGTCCTGAGGTCTCGGTTCGATCTCCCGGTCGAGTACAGTGATTGAGTTTTTTTACTCAATATCAGCCCCTAGCCTGGAGTTTGTAGACGATATGATGATAGACTCGTCCCCTACCACACTTGGGATGAAAATGAGCTCGGCGAAATGGGGCTGTTCTAGTTCGTTTGTTCGACTCTGCTTCCCCTTCGGAGAGACAGACAGGATCTTATATACATAAATACGTATATGTTTTTCAAAAATAATCGCGATTGAACGTTATATGAAATTTCAAACAAGACGAATACTTTTTCGTAAGTCGTACGCGCTAGGTATCCTGTTACTCCCTCAAGGAGAATGTGAAAATATCAGTCGTTCCCAGAGAGTGCCAATTAGGAGTAATCGTTAAGTCAAGTCAGCAATTCAGTGGAAAATTTTCCGTAGGGGCATCAAAGGAAGTAAAATGTTTTATCATTTACGTCTGTAATTTTGCTCATTTCGTTTATTCAATCAATAACTATGTAATTTGGCTGTCTTTTAAATAAAGCCCTATGTACAGAGAGATTTTTAGAGAGAGATGTCGCGTTTCGTTCGGTGAGTGAGATTTCCGGTGGCCCATTTCCCCACTCCCTTTCCCAATCCCCTTCCATACCCTCCTTTTAGGTTGGCAACGCACCCATGATTCTTTTTGTGTCTCGGGTGTCTATGGGTGGTGGAGATCACTTACCATCAGGTGACCCATCTGCTCGTTTGCCAATCTCTGCTATAAAAAGAAAAGATGTAACTGTATGATAGAGACAAATACATAATGATATTTTAAATTAAATATAATATTAAAAATAATATTAGCCCTGTAATATTACAGTCCCACTGCTGGGCACGGGCCTCCTTTACTAATGAAAGGGAGTTATGCCTTAGTCTACCACGCTGGCATAATGCGGGTTGTTAGACTTCAGATACCTTCGAATTTATTGTGGAGAATTTAAATTAAATATCACTTCAGATTCAAATTCAGATTGTAGGCTAATAAATTAGTTTTTTTCTAATACTATCTAGAAAATAAAGTGCACTGGCTTCCCTTTTGAAAGTGTTTACCCTTGGCCACTGGTAGACAGAGGCGAATTGGTGAACTAGGGCTGAGATTTATAGAGTGAACTTCGACTAAGTCTATGTCAATAAAACGAATGCAACGCGCTTTAAAAAAAAACGTTGGAATGGAACATAATAATATGATTTCTAATACTTTATATAAATGTCGTTTTCATCTGCACGGTTACCACGACCTCTTATAGCAGTATTATTATAATCGTTCTTCGTTTGTTTTGTATGGGAATATTGACAAGTAAAATTATAATAATACTGCTATAAGAGGTGACGGTAACCCCCCTGTAATTGTAAAAGTAATTTGTGTATTGTTTCAATGGTTTTCAATTAGTCAATGCAACTTAAATAAATAGATATATAGAGGTAGTATAGTTGAAAACGCGGCGTTTTTTTGGGCGGTATGTAGAATATACCTTATTAGAAACAAGACAAGAATGATTTTCAAGCAATCATATGAACAGACATGTTAAGACGTTTTTTCAACGCGTGTTAAAAAGCGTTTTAATGGAACTAATGCGTTCTAGTATTGTAGTTGTTCATACGCCGGCGTTTTTAAAACGCGGCTTTTTTGGGCGGGATGTACCTCTAGAATATATTTTATTAGAAACAAGAAACGAATGATATTCAAGTACTCATATAAACAGTAGCCCGAGCACGAAAAGCTAATGTAAATGTAAATGTATTCGAGTTCGCTGCGCACTGATGACGTTTGGTTAATATTTCATACAAATTTCATAGACGCGCATCGAGCTGAAATACATTTACGGTTGTCAGAAATTTTCCGGATCAGGCCGCTGGCATGTTGAGACGCTTTTTTAACGCGCGTTGAAAAAGCTCTCGTGCGAATGAGGGCTAATACACCTGAGACATTTTAAAGTTCAGCGTGTGTTAATCGTCAATTACATTATGATATAAGCTCACACGTGTATCCCCAAAGGAATAGCCAGACATTAAACTGGTGTGCATTTACAGCACATAATATCTGATAGTGCTTGATTATAGTTTGCAAAACATATACCTCCAAATTATGATATTACAATTTTCCAATTAACACTTTTCGACCTACTTCAATCAATTCGTCTGTATTTTCAAAAAAGGAGAAGGGGGGATAAGGTCAGTTAGAAAGAAAACGCTTATTGTTATATAAAAGTTTCCAGGATTATCGATTTTAATTTACAGCACATTGTTGACATAACTCGAAGATCGGTCTTTAATAAAAAGATAACATAAATTAATGAATATTTTATTAAATTTCTAAACTGCTTAATCAGATATGTATGGCGTTATGCCATATTTTAATTAATACTTAATTTGCTCGAGACATTTGAAAGCAAACTAGAGGTTAACACGCCACATCGTCGTTTAAATAATAATCTATGACCAAACACAATTTGGAATGTCTGTTTATTTGCGTAAATACCCATCTAGGAGTTAAGTGTGGTTGTCATGTAGAATTATTTGGTTGATTTCATCTTAACGAAATATTAACACATATGAGAGTCTCGGAAATGCGACACTATTCCAGACCGTACTTAAAATAATTATTCACGTGTGGAGTTTGCCTTTATGAATAAACTAGCTGTTCCTTGTGACTTTGTTCACGTGGTTAACCCATAGAAACCGTGCATTTCCGACCGCCTTCCAAAAAGGAGAAGTTCCTCAATTCGTCTGTATATTTTTTATGTATGTTACACGATATTTCCGCCAAATGTGGACCGATTTTCAAATTTCTTTTTGTATTCTATAGAGCTTATTTCAGGGGTGGTCCTATAAACATTTGGTCACGATCGAATTTGAAGTCGGTCTGTTAAGTTTTTTTTCAGTATAAAAGTAACCTATGTTATTCCCTGATAAAGTAGCATTATTAGTAGTTCTTAAACCTATTAATTATGAACAAAAACACAAAAAATATATCTTTCCTCTTTAAAATAAAAAAAAATTAAAATAAAAGTTATCTAAGTTACTCGACGCTTACGCAAAGTCCCGTCAAAATCGGTCCAGCCGTTTCAGAGATTAACCGGAACAAACAGACAGTCATTTTTTATTTTTTTATATAAGTGCCGTATATACTTTCATATGCATTTAGTGGATAGCTATTAATTTGAAATTACAAACAGAACCTCTAGTTTTATTTAGTTGTATATATAATAAGTTCTTATAATGGCTGTAAGGTCTTTGTTTTAATGACGTATAATTTAACATAGAGTTTTCTTAATTCATATAGACCAACTTTTATAATTAATTAGACCTAATTGTATGCCCATTGTTAAAGTTAATTAGCATAAGAAATTTGTTCATAGATAGTTAGAATAAGATTAGGCAGATTAGACAAAAACCTTATTTTTTGTTTCCACAATTATTCGTGCTCGAAACACAGATACCCGGGAAAGTTGAGACGATTGTTTCAACTTCGAACTAACATGTTCAACGAAGGCCACATTTTGATTTGCGATCGGCGCGTTTTCAAATTGCGACGCTAGAAACTCTGGTATTTACTTACACATTAAGGGCCTTACTGATAAAAACAGATTAACTGAGCAAAAGGTAAGGAATAGTCTGTCCCTTTTATCGACCGACTTCCAAAAAGGAGAAGGTCCTCAATTCGGCTGTATTTTTTTTTATGGTTCTATGTACACTAAGACAGGACTGCCTCGGTGGCGTGGTGGTATTTCGGTACGACTACGGTTCTGAGGTCTCGGGTTCGATCCCCGGGTCGGGCAAAGTGATATTGGATTTTTCCATATCAGTCCGGAGTCTGGAATTTGTGCCTGATATGGCGATAGGCTTGCCCCCTATCACACCTGGGACGGAACTAAGCTTGGCGAAATGTGTGTTCTAGTTCGCTAGTGCGCCTATGCCTACCCCTTCGGGGATACAGGCGTGAGCTTATGTATGTTTTTTTTTATGTATGTTATCTCCGCCGAATGTGGACTGATCTTCAAAATTCTTTTTGTGTTCGATGGAGCTTCTTTCAAAGGTGGTCCCATATAAATTTGGTCACGATCGGATTTGAAGTCGTTCCTTAAGTTTTTAAACTTGTGATTATTGCTATCTGAACGTAAGTTATATCAAAATATTCAATCAAATCAATCGAAATATTTTTGCACTATACTCACTGTTTCTTGTAAGTGTCAGAGTAGAGGAGGCTGGGCATCGCAAGCATAGCGCTGGCACACCACACAGTGAAGAGCGTGGCCCGCGCCACCCGCCGGCTCAGGCGGTGTTGTAGCGGTCTCACTATCGCCACGTACCTTAAACAACAACAAATTAACATAGCGTGGCAAAATAAAATATTTTTTAAGAGAGAAATGAGTGAGCTGACCCGTCTGTGTGAATGCAGACATCCTCATCATATATAATATTAGCCCCGTAATATTACTGTCCCACTGCTGGGCATGGACCTCCTCTTCTAATGAGAGGGGTTAGGCCTTAGTCTCCCACGGTGGCCTAATGCGGGTTCGTAGACTATATGTACATACCTTAAAATTATTGTGGAGAAATTCTCGGGTATGCAGGTTTCCTCATGATGTTTTCATTCACCGTTATTACACGTGATAATTCACAAAGAAATATAATTAAATTATAGTTATTTACTATATACAATTACATAGACACCTCTATTCCCGAAGGGGTAGGTAGAGGCGAACTAGATAACTAGCAAACTAGAACACCAGTGTTTCCACTATAATGATTTCGTTTCCCCACGCCTCAATTCAGATTTCCCCTTCTCAGGACTTTTTCCCTCAAAAATTATTTTGCTGTTGTTTTTAGTTTTGGCACTAGTGTAGTAATAAAAAAAAAGTTTTTATAGTTTTTCTTCTATTTTCTATTTTCCTATATTCTATTTTCCTCTGGACTCTAATTTCCCCTTAAAAGGGAATTTCCCATTCTAACAACACCCATATTTCGCCGTACTCACATCCGTCCCAGATGTGATATAATGTCAAATACTCTGACTACGGACTGATACTTAGTCCGACCCGGGGATCGAACCCAAGACCTCATGACGTAAATAGTTCTCACTTCTTGAAGACGATGTTAGTTTTCTTTGTCTCTATATTTTATTTTAGTTCGCTAGTTCTCCCTAGTGGCTGCTAGTCAAATCTACGAATTATATTATACTACAAATGTATGTAGGTACTAGGGCCCCAGGGTTCTTACTATGACGAATTATGGAGTAAATTGATGAAGTTGCACTGTACAAGATGTCCATTGTGCAATCTATAGAACATATTGAGCGAAGAAACATCCCAAGAGAATTGTACTGCAACAACATTAAGCGGCTTATAACATCTCTAATATTTATGATTTGGGCCATAGTTAGTAGGTAGAACATGAATTTTGAAAAACAGAAAATATAACCAATGCTGTTTAAATTAAGATCGTATTTTGAATGTGGATGGTCAATTCCTGGTGGTAGAATATTCGTAGCCGACCGGATGGCGACCACCGTACACATAGTGCTAAAACCTGTCATAGTGACCCACACTATGACGGTTCCCGTTCCAGGATCAGCTAGTGTACTTCCGGCACTCTCGAGGGGCTTGCGGCATGACTTGATGTTTGGTTGGGACGGGTATGGGGGTATCTCTGCGTCTACATCGGTCATCCGGCTGTCTTGTAGCAAGCCCCTCGATTTGACTCTTCCCTCTTGGGGTGCGAAGTGTGAAGAAGCATAAATAGGCCGGCATTATTGTAAGCGTCGACTGATAAACTCGTTGTTTGTTGGTGGTCGCTAGATTTTTGGACTGCACTACGCTTACCATCAGTTGCAGTGTAGTCACTTTGCCGTGCCCGGATAAAAAAAACTACAGACAGGTTAAGGATCAAACCAATTGAAATAAAATATTTTTACAGACTCGTGGTCACAGTCTGATCCGTGACCACGAAGGCTGCAAAGCTTTCGAAACGTCGGGCATAAAAATTAAAACCAAATTGTGATAGAATCCGTAAAAATAGTTTTATTTCAATGAGTAACACTCACGTAAACCTAAGAAATCATGATCAAAACCAAATTATTTTTTACGTCCCAAATTTCCCGACCTTTGGATTTTTCCAGGAAGATTTTGGAGAATAAGCTTAATCGTAAAAATACGCCATTGTGTCGCACAAATCGTTAATACAATAAATTCAGTCGTGTGTGCAACAAAACTTCCCTAAGCGTGTAGCAAATTAGTTTGTTACTGGGAGAGTCAGTCATACACAACTCACAAAGATACCTATTCATATTTCCGAATGTTGTACGAAGGATTTCAACTGGACCGTGTTACGCAGAAATGATCCAACCCACAAAAATACAAAAAAAAATGTTGACGCCAATATGGTCTATTATTGGTTTAGAACATGTTGGCATCAATAAATTTATTTTTTATTTTTTGTGGGTTGGATCATTTCTGCGTAACATGGTCCAACTGAGCTTCGCCTTACACTCATTTGCATATTACAGGCGTTGTAGCATCGCTTTTGACTGCATAATTATTCGAACCCATATATATAGGTATACGTCTGTATAGCCTCTTAATTACAAAAACATTGACGTGCTTCTTATCTGTAAGAATAATTTGTCCCTTTCATTTTCAAACAATGTGACACAAAGAAAAAAGCGACGAATTATTCTTAAAGATAAGAAGCGTGAAAATGTTTTTACACGAGTAAGTAAAGCGCATAATATCCAGCTAGTGACGTGCTTACTGCTCATGATGTTTTTTCATACAAAAGGGTGTAGTGAACTAAATTCGAATACGTTTTTTTTTTTATAGCAGACATTGGCAAACGAGCAGATGGGTCACCTGATGGTAAGTGATCTCCACCGCCCATAGACACCCAAGACAAAAAAATTATGGGTGCGTTGCCGACCTAAAAGGAGGGAATGGAAGTGGAGGGAAGGGGATTGGGAAAGGGAGTGGGGAAATGGGCCACCGGAAATCTCACTCACCGAACGAAACGCGACAGCAAGCTGCCATTTTACGTCGGTTTTCTATGAGACAGTGGTATCTAACCGGTCGAGCCGGCCCATTCGTGCTATAGACGTTACTGTCTACAGCATGGACAGTGACAGACAGTGGTCGAAAGATACTCGTGCTAAGGCCTCATGAACACCAGTTCGGTCGATAGTGCGATTTGAAGCTATGTGTTCCGCTTCATAGGTTAATTCAAAGGTTATTAATATTAAGGCTGAGATCTACAGAGTGAACTTGGACTAAGTCTAAGTGAAACTGGAGTGAGGATTTGGAATTTTTAAATTGAACTTCGACTTAGTCTGAGCCATTTTTTACAAGAAAAACATACTGACAGACTAAGTAGAGATTATATTTATTTATTTATTTAACTCTTTATTGTACACCATATAAAAAGCAATATACATTAAAGAACAATAAACGTAAATTTGTGTAACAATGGGCAGCCTTATCGCTAATAGCGATCTCTTCCAGGCAACCTTGGGATGGAATTATGGCAAAGGAAAATAACTGTTATAATATGCTATTATTATTATTACATGTTACCACTGTGGAAAAGAGGTAAGAAGGTCAAGAAAATATATTATTTTTATAGATTTGACTGCCTTGGCGTAGTGGTATTACGATATGACTACCATCCTGAGGTCTCGGGTTCGATCCCCGGGTCGGGCAGTGATATTGAATTTTTCAGTATCAGCCCGGAGTCTGTAATTTGTGTCCGATATGGCGATAGGCTCGTTCCCTATCACAGCTGGGACGTAAATTAGCGCGGTGAAATGTGGGTGATCTAGTTCTCTAGTTCGATTCTGCCTACCCCTTCGGGGATACAGGCGTTAGTCTATGCCCTATGGTATGTTTTATAGATTATTTTAAAAATCTATTATTTACTGAGATCGATTCCCAAATTGGTTAAAGCAATTTTAATTTTTTCTTATTTAATTTTCCCGGGACTGGAACTTTCAGAGGGACATTACGTCAGACAGCCAGTCGCTCATAGGCTGAGATCTATAGAGCGAACTTCGACTAAGTCTAAGTCAAAGTAACGAACTCAGTAAGGATTTTGACTTAGTCATTTTTTACAAGAAAATCTTTGCTTAGTCTGTCTGTCAGTCTATATTTCTTATAAAAAATAACTCGAAGTAAATGAAAGTTCGATTTAACAATCCCAAATCCTCACTGAGTTCGTTACTTTTACTTAGACTTAGTCGAAGTTCGCTCTATAGATCTCAGCCATAAAATCAAAGCCGTATCATTTCTGCAATATACTTGAAACATACTTTAAAAGTGTGTTGCAACCACCCCATATTGTGGAATAAGAGCAGCTTGAAGAAAAATAATTTAAAAAAGAACAGACAAAGAATGCTCTGCGATAAAAAAACTCAATAACGTACAATCTTAATAATTTAATAAATTACGAATGAAATCGTATTTGTAGAAAGTTAGGAACGGCGGAGGGCTCGGCCGCGATGACCCAATGCTTAAGCCCTTAGGGGTGTAATAAAATGTATTATACGACCATACCCTGACACTGCTAATATGCGCTGTAGTAACACTAAAGGATATAATAAATATTTTTACGAGATCCATTTAGAGCCCATTTGTTGAATTAGTAATGCTTGTAAACACGAAAACTATTATTTAAAATAAACTCCAATAACCATTGATCATATCAAAGTGAATATTCATTAATCACACACAGTAATGGTAAAGTTAGGGATGGGTTTTACAGCGGCAGAAAATAGAGTTTCCGATATAATAGCTTTTAGGCACAGGATAAAAAAATCACCGCATCTCTTTCTATGTAACTATTTTATAAAATGGCTATTCTATATGTACCTACTATCATAGTGGTTATTAAAAAATAAGCTTTTACTACAAGAGTTATTGACTGCCTCGGTGGCGTAGTGGTATCACGTGTGCGGTATGACTATCGTCCTAAGGTCTCAGGTTCGATCCCCCGGTAGGGCAAAGGATATTGGATTTTTCAGTATCAGCCTGGAATTCGGAGTTTGTACCCGATATGCCGATAGGCTCGTCCCCTATCACATCTGGGACGGAACTGAGCTCTACGAAATGTGTTCTAATTCGCTAGTGCGCTTCTGCCTACCCCTTCGGGGATACAGGCGTAAGCTTTTGTTGTGTTATTAAAAAACAAACAAACTTGCACAATAGATCCAAAACTGTAACATAAAATCAAGTCACGTTCACATACACCCCACTTATCCCTTCAAATAATATGATTGCTACACGATGTAGCCATTTTTCCTTCAAACGCGTATGGTGCAGGTCTTGTCGGGATTTTCGTTTTCTCATTTGCAACAGTGTAGGAGGTTAGAGACCAAGCAAAAAAAGAGCATGCACCTCTGCCTTTCTATGTAAGTGTGTAGTGTATATTATTATACAGAGTGGCGCCAATATAACGACATTAAATTTGATATGGGTAACATAGGTATTTTTAAATTTCACCGCATTAATAAAAAAAACTGTAGCGTCAATGCTGAAAAAATAAATTTTTAGAACAAAATAAATAGCAAAATTTCGGGTACTAAATGTCACACCATTTATACTGTGTAAAACCAGTGTAATGCGGGAAAATTTATATGCACCTCTAGGTTTTCAGCTTTACAGTGTGCTACGGTATATTTAATGTCGATATGTCGGCACCACTCAGTATATCAGTGTGGGAGGTTTTAGGTTTTATTCGCAGGTCGAGCGTGTTGTTTTTCTAGCACTACTTTCTTGAAACTGGTTCCTCAGAAGGGGGTTGACGTCAGGCAGGCAGCCAGTCGTATAAACTAAGTCAAATCCGTTTTTTTATATAGGAGATAGACAGAAAGAAAGTTTATTTGTTAAAGGACCAGGCAACAAATTACAAATCAGTTCAGACTGCCTCCATAACCCTACGTCTTTCACCAAATAACACTTTATAACTTCTTAGGCGTTGATGATGACATGATTGTGACCGCATTACCCATTTAAGAGTTTGCATATTGTCTGCTAAAATACGGTTTATATTAATTGGAACGCACAGCGACTGTCAAATACACTCCCGCAGCTCGCCACGTGAAAATGGCAAATATAGAGCGGTTGGTTTACATCTCAGTTTATACATTCGCACGAGAGCTTTTCCAACGCGCGTTAAAAAAGCGTTGAAACGGAACATAAATATTATTATGTTCCGTTTCAACGCTCTAGTGTAAGTTAGCCCTCATTCGCATGAGAGATTTTTGACGCGCGTTAACGACGATGATTTTAAAACGCCGTTTTTTTTGGCGGTATATAAAATATACCTTATTAGAAACAAGACAAGAAAGATTTTCAAGGAATAATTTATGAAAAAGTTCTCGTGCGAACGAGGGCTAAATGCAAACGTTTAGATGGATATTTGTTACTGAATCACAACAGATCAGCTGAAGGGATCCCGATGAAATTTGGTACTGGAATTAGCACATAGGTATTTTTTTTATGAATAAATATATTGTTCCCGTGTGATATATTTGATAATTTGCAACGCGAACGAAGTCGTGGGCAACAAGTAGATGGTAAATCTTGCTTTCTACTTGCCCTTATCCCACCTTAATGTGGGATCTGCGCACTTTTTCAGGCATGTTGCAGAAATGATTTGGCTTAGTTTTTACGGCCTGCCTGACGTAAACCCCCTTCTTGGAGATTCAGTTCCGGGCAAATTAAATTAGCAAATTTGCTTTGTCCTACCTGGGGATCGAACCCAGCACCTACTGGTCTACAGCCCATATACGCTGCCACTAGACCAAGAAGGCGACAAATAACAAGTAGATGGTAAATAAATAGCCTAAAATCCTTCTTGATATAATGGCAGCGTATATGATCTGTGAGGAGGTCCTGGGTTTGATTCTAGGGACGGTATGATTATTTTTTTATAGCAGAGATTGGCAAAGGAGCAGATGGGTCACCTGGTGGTAAGTGATCTTAACCGCCCATAGACACCCAAGACACTAAAATAATCATGGGTGCGTTGCCAACCTAAGGAGGGAATGGAAGGGGAGGGAAAAAGTATTGGGAAAGGGAGGGGGAAATGGGCGACCGGAAATCTCACTCACCGAACAAAACGCGACAGCAAGCTGCCACTTTACGTCGGTTTTCTATGAGACAGTGGTATCTAACCGGTCGAGCCGGCCCTTTCGTGCTGTAGACAGCAATGTCTACAGTACGAAATTTCCCTTAAGTGATAGAGCCACGCTGTAGACAGTAATGTCTACAGCGTGGCTCTATCACTCAAGGGGTCAATCGCCTCGAGGGAGCCAGTCCGCCAATCTAATTTGGCACCGTGGAGTAATCCTACCAATGATGGAAATATTATAGTCTAAGATGTCGTTTACTATCATAAGTGAAATCTTCTTCTAGTGTACAAGTATCATAAAGAGTTATTTATCTATCTGTCTAATGAGTTAGCTTCATTAATTTGTTATACATCATTAGCAGTAACAAAACGTCCTCAGCTGAACATAGGCTTCCTCCAAAGCTTACTTGAGCGATTTGTTTTAAAGCATAATTGGATAGCGTTCTACCTAAGATGAATGAATGTGTTTGAATTTTCCAATTCGAAATATCACAAAAGAATTTTCCGTGCCTGGAATTTCTGTCCGATATGAAATAGATTCGCTCTTTATCACATTGTGGACCAAAATAAGCTCGGCGACCCGTGGGTATACTAGTTGTTAGCCTGTCCTTTGGGATAAATGTGAGATACAATAATATTTTATGTGTAGCGTAACATAAATTCAATATTTGAACCGACACTGGAAATCTTACGTGGTAAATGAAATTTCAAATCACTTTCAATATTGCCTAATATTACATTTCCTTTATAGTAAACAATCATCATCATCATCATCATCATCAGCCATAGGACGTCCACTGCTGGACATAGGCCTCCCTCAAAGTTTTCCAGATTGACCTGTTGGAAGCAGCCTGCATCCAGCGAGAGTAAACAATAGGTGCTAGTATTTTAAGAGCAAACTGAAAAATGCATCCTGGAAAATTCTGCAACACGCTTGAAAATTGTATTAATCGGACCTCATATTAGGGTGGGATAAGGGAGGTGGAAATAAAAGTGAACTGAAAATACAAAACCCCGCTATGCTAGCCATAAACTTCAGTAGTTATAATACCCGACACAGCACCTAAGGGAATCAAGAATGCCTAAAAGCGTTGAATAGGGTCTTGCTGCAGGCAGCACCAGCTGAGCTATCACCTTTTATTTATTTATTTATTTATTTATTTAGACGCAAAACAGTATACAATCACGTGCACTTATGAAAGTTTACAGTTATAGTAAAAAAAAACTAAATTTAAAACTAGATTGTATTCAAAAATATGCGCCCTAATGTAGAATATTGTATAAAGTGGGGATTACACTAAATATACTTTAGGTTACAAGTTCAATTAACAACTAGAAAATAACACATAATGTTTATATACCTCTACTTCATTAGTGTAAGTTACGTTTATTTGATTTGTTAAGCAGCGATAGCTCAATTGGGAATGGTACGGACTGCCGAGACAAGTGTCGAAGGTTCGAGACCAACCCCAAAAAGAGCATACACCTCTGCCTTTTCTATGTCGAGTGTATTTTCATTGTGAATTATCGCTTAATTTATCGGTGGAGGAAAACACTATGAGCAATCTGCATATCTGAGAAAATTCTTCACAAGAATTTCGAAGGAATATGAAGTCTACCAACCCGCTTTAGGGGAGCGTGGCAGACTAAGGCCTAACCCGTCTCATTAGTAGAGGAGGCCCATGCCCAGCAGTGGGACAATAATATTACAGGGCTATTATTATTTATAAATTTGATTTGTTATGTTTTCGCAATAAAAATACAAATATTAAATGTTCTACACCACGGATAAATAATATATTATTATTACATGTATAGTAATATAATGTCCTACAAACAGAGTATAGTGTACCAAACTTCGATAGCTTTAAATATCATGTCTAAATCCAAGTGGAGTGACACATTAGGCTTAAGCGGCTAAATTTCTGAGTCTCGAGTGCTCGTTGATGTGAACAGGATAAGCCGCTGAATGCCAGTCGGAAATGATATATCCTGACATTTTAGGGAAAGACAACTAACTATTTATACATAAATACGCCGTCAACTACTACTAACTGTATAGTTCAACTATGATACTTCTATCATCATCAGCCACAGGACGTCCACTACCTTAACTCTCAATTGTAGGTACATACGTCTATATACCTACCAAACAACTCATGTTTTTTCTTTCCGTCTGATATAATCCCGGCCTTGTGTCAGGGTCTGTCTTTCTATTTGAACGCTTTTTTATACGAGCACGGCAAAGTGACTACTTTACACCTGATGGTAAGCGTAGTGCAGTCCAAAAAACAGCGAGCATTGATAAACATAGTTCGATTCGCTCGGTTTTGGCATCTTCCATAGTGAGACCATCGGCTCTATTTTTTTTTATCTTAGTCCAAACCGTCTAGCCAACACTTTTTGGGCCGTCCACCGGTGCCACATCTACCTCAAGCCTTTTGTTACAGATTAAACTTCTTCTTCTTCCACCAAAATAATGGCTGCCACCCATTTGCAATGATTTAGCTAATGTCACGGTAAATAGAGCAATTATGTTTTCACAATGAACATGAGACCCAGATGTGGATGGTCTCAAGGTCCCTCAGATGATATTCACTCGGCGAATCGATCGAACAAAGCCAGCCAACGCACCAAGTAAAAACTCATCAAAGATCACGGGTTAAAAATTTTCCACATTATACTGTCCATCTTCACTGCAGTTTGATGCCTTAAACCACATCACTTCAAAACAACAAACACAGCTCTAGAGAATAATATGAAATAATTTTAACAAGCGACGCCCACCCTGTCAGACTTCCCGTCAAAATACCAGATTAAACTTAAAGATTGAAATCTATCTTTTCACAGAGAAGTAGTACCTACGTATCTATATACATTTCCGGTTGAGTTGGTAGAATATAAATTCGCAAAGTCACATTCCCTGCAGTAATAAAATCTTCCGTCTTTCGACCCAAGACCGTCAATATACTGCGCTATCACGATTCACGGCCACTCAAAGCCGCAAAAGTATAGAATGAATAACTTTGGAAAAAGAAAACCTATTGAGAGAAAGGACTTTCTACGAAAATGACAAGGATTAAAATCAAGCCAATGATGAAAATGACAAGGATGACAAGGATGAAAAGAAAAAAGTGCTTTATTAAGACCTAATTTTTTTTTTTTTACCGCACGGATTGGCAAACGAGCAGATGGGTCACCTGATGGTAAGTGATCTCCACCGCCCATAGACACCCAAGACTCAAAAATAATCATGGCTGCGTTGCCAACCTAAATGGAGGGAATGGAAGGGGAGGGAAAAGGTATTGGGAAAGGGAGTGGGGAAATGGGCCACAGGAAATCTCACTCACCGAACGAAACGCGACAGCAAGCTGCCACTTTACGTCGGTTTTCTGTGAGACAGTGGTATGTAACTCGTCGAGCCGGTCCATTCGTGCTGTAGACGTTACTGTCTACAGCGTGGCTCTACCACTCAAATACATACAATACTGGAATGATATGGAATATTATTAACAGTTCACGTGTGAGTAGTTTAAAATATATATAAGCATAACTGATCCAGTATTCAGCTAGAATTCGATGTTCACTGGTCACTTTTACAATTCGACGACCCCATATTAAATATTTAGTGTAATGTTCTCGTAGAGAAAATTCTGGTAAATCGAAGTTTATTACGTAATTTATCTCTATTTTTCTCAAAGAAGTTGAATAAGTAAGCGTATTTTCAACGCTGTAGTGACATCGAAATATTATATATTGTATCGCCCATTTTGGACCGACTTCCAAAAAGGAGGAGGTCCTCAATTCGTCTGTATTTTTTTTGTTTATATGTTACGCGATATCTCCGTCAAATGTGGACCGATTTTCAAAATTCTGCTTATTTCAAGGGTAGTCCCATATAAATTTGGTCACGATCGAATTTGAAGTCAGTCTGTTAAGAGGCATTTCACATTTTATGCGAGATTTCCAAGATTTTGAGCGCCTAATTTACCATGATAAGAACGGGTTGAATGCCATTGAATACATTCAAAATATAGATCGATTCTTTTTGTTGACGTATTGTTTAAAACATTTACTAATACTACTTTGATTTTTTAGTAGCGATTAATCTCCCGTACCTTGTTTCTTGAAAATAACGAAACAGGTCATCTTCAGGCTCCTAATTTTCTTATTAAAAGTCATTAAATGGACACGAGAAAAATCCTAGATATCAGGCATATAAAACTGTTGACGTTTGGTTGACAGAATATCGATAATTAATCACACTGATTGTAAAAAAAAATAAAGACTGTGACGATTTTTACGATTAATATCCGAAGTTTATCGCGAGTTTTTGCAAAGAAGAAAAGCAAATTACAAGAAACAATCTGTACCAAAATAAACTTTGTTTTATAAACAACCTAATTTTGTAGGTCAATTGGAAATATTTTTATTGATCACTTTTTTATTACAAAAAATACATCGCACAAAATTGCAATGAATTTGCGTTCGGAAATCAGTCGCGCGCCAGCGCTCGTCGGAGTAGGACCTGTGTCGATTTTTTCCATGCTGCTCCCGAATGCTATAGAATTCGTAATTACAAAATATACCACAACTGATAGGTTTTGATCCATGAGAGTTTATTTTTTTTTAGTACGTTATGTATATCATTTTAATTATTGTACCTCATTGTACTGTAATTGCATTTTATTAACCGACTTCAAAAAAAGGAGGAGGTTAACAATTCGTCTGAGTCTTTTTTTGTTATGTATGTTCCCCGATTACTCGAAGACGCCTACGCCGATTCGTGAAATTATTTTTTTGTTGAAAAGAGTATACCTTCCAGGTGGTCCCATTGGCACCAAATCAGGATCTGATGATGGGATCCTATAAAAATCGAGGGCAACCATCAAACTTTATAGGGACCCAAAGTGTGTTTTATATATTTTCTAAAACTATATTGGTATTTGCGTCTGGTACTCATCATCTCATGTTGCTGAGCTGATGATGTAAATTATAACTCCTTAACTATTAAGAGTTTGTGGATAATTCTTTCAATATTACACAAAAATAGATAAAAAATAATTAAAGTTTAACAAAAACTGAAACGCGACTTCAACATTTTTAAGATTTGAAGACATTTTAGGTGTTCATTTTTGAAGTCAGTTTTCAGTTTTTGTTATAATCACCATCGAACTAATATAAATGCGAAAGTTTGTGTGAGTGTATGTGTGTGTGTATGTTTGGTACTCTTTCACGCAAAAACGACTAAATAGATTTTGATGAAATTTAGTATGGGAGTTGCTGACATCCTGGATTAACACAAAGTCTCCTTATTTTTTAAATCAACCCCTAATGGGATAAAACCCCGCGTAATAGATTTTGATGAAATAGCAGATTTGATAAAATAAGGATACCTTTGACCCTAGGGACTCAAATGGAGTTTAAATCAACCCCTAAAGGCATGAAATATGGGATGAAAGTATATATAGGAATTCAGGTACCGCTGATCAAACTGATTTTGATGAAAGTTTAGCCCTAGGATCAGACAGAGGTTGTGATTTTTTTTACCCCAAAAAGTGATAAAATAGGGTTTGAAATTTTGATTTTTATATCTTTGATCTTTAGTGCTACATATTCTGTCTTATTTTTTTTTGTTCTCTCCCACTCAATGTTGCCTGAGACATTGGCTGAATAAAGTTTATTTTATTTCTTTCTTTGAGTTCAAAATCAATATCTGGGTTGTCCCGTAATTTTCAACGCCAGATCTGGTGTCATAGCTGAAAAGGTGGACGCTCTTTTTATTTTTCTTTGTTTTTGACCCGATTTACTTCAAAATCGATATCTGGGCTACCGACTAGGTTCGGGAGGGCGGAGATGGGGTCAAAACTAAAAAAAATATGATATATTTAGGTGTAATATTTGTTAGGTAGTAATCTATGTAAATAAAATATATTATACTAGCTTTTACCCGCGGTTCCGCACGCGTATTTTGTAGGACTGAAGGGATTCTCTCTCAATAAATAAATAATTACAACAAATATCTGTCTCACACAGACACTTGTCTCGGGGGGCGGGAACGAAGCAGCGACCTCACGATTCATAGCCTACTCGGCCGCTGCGCCACATGCGCATGTAGAATATTCAAATTAAAATGACAGACCGGATCGACAAAACATAAACTTTTCCCTTCAATCCTACAATTTCAAGCATGTGGAGCTGCAAGTAAAAACTAGGTTATTATAAATAAATCCTCATAAACATAAAACTAATTGACTTATATGGCTTATTGACTTATATTAACTACTAGCTTTTGCCCGCGGCTTCGCACGCATATTTTGTAGGGCCAACGGTAAAAACTTTTGATTCATCGATCCACCCTGTCGTTTTAGTCTAAATATTCTACAATGGGGCGATTCAGATATCGATTTTGAAATCAATCTGCCCAAAAACAAAGAAAAACAAAATGGTGGCCATTATTGACAGGTTTTACAGTGGTTCAGTAGTTCGGAACCACGGGCGACCAAGATATCGATTTTGAAGTCAATCGGCCCAGAAACAAAGAAAAACAAAATGGCGGCCACTTTTGACAGATTTGATATCGGTTTCGTCGTTTGGATCCACGGAGCGACCGCGATTTTGATTTTGAAGTCAATAGGCCCAAAAACAAAGAAAAACAAAAAGGCGGTCACTTTTTTAGATTTCGACCCCGGATCGGATCGGAAAATGGTACACAATTCGTAAAATATTCAATATGACTCAGAAAATATGGTAATGCCATCTATTGATAAATTTGAAAATGACTTTCAGGCTATAAAGTCGCACACACAGAACAAAAATATCCGTATCTTTTGATAGAGTTGGCCTATTTAAATAAAACAAAGTCAAAATGTTAATCCAAGATGTGGTCTATGATTTTCTATCCAGTTCCGTAAAATTACTTTCGTGGTTTTCATTTGATACGTGGTGAAACATACAGACAGACAGACAAAAATTCTAAAAATGATAATAATGTGTTCTATTACTATTCCTGAACCCCCCAATTCGTTTTTTTGGAAATCTAAGCAATGTACAGACGCGCGATATTTACATTCTTATTATATGTATTGATGATTTTTAGCGCCGTCATTACGAAGTCCGTATGTTATTAGAATAGTTAGTTTTGTTGTTTCACATATATGGGTTCATCTATTTCGGAAACACGAAGATGTAATAATGATGATGGTGATATAAATCCGTTATTTTGTTTAAGAAAGTTGGTATCAATAACATTTCCACATATACGGAGGACAATTAATAGCGTAATAATGTTAAAAGATAAAAATTGAACCTAATTTTGCCAATGCCTTTTCGGGAAATATATATATGTCGCAGTAGATCTATGTACTTAATAGTGACTGAGCCTAGCAGATAGGTCAAAGCACAACAAATGTCGGTATAATGAAAGTTATGTGTCGGTATTGATAGAAACACAGGTTTTATCACTTCAGTTTATTCAGTGCTTGTCTTATGCACTTGATTTAATTTACCGTCAGTTCGGAATACGCTATGGGAAAGAACTGACAAGAAAACCCATAGACTTAACACGGAACACTTCACATTTCATTAGAATAGTCAATACAACGTTTGCACTGAGAACCGTAGTATATTGTCACGGTAAATATAACACTGAATTACTAAATACTTGGAAATAAGAGGTCGCCCATAATTTAGGCATAACGACCCCTAAATACTATGGTCTCCCGAACTATGATGTGATCTATTTGAAAGCCGACAACTGAAAAGCCCCTCTGAACAGTCTGCAAGCTATTATATTATCATGAATCCCTTCCTCTGCGTTCTCTACGTCAGAGTGCGGGTAGGTGCGGCACAATTTCTCTAATAATTCAATAATTAAGCAAATCTATTTATAAAACCATTATTATAATTCCTTTTACATTTAACTAGACCTATTGGTAAGTGATCCAGCAATTAAAAAGCTTTAGATGGCAATCATTAAGATTATTTCCGCTAGGGTGCCACCACTACTCTGAAATCTTAACTATTAAGCAATCTGTGAATCAGCATGAGCTATTTAAATTACCTTTGGATTTATCTAGACCATATAAGTAGTAATTCAGCAATTATAAACCTTTAGATCGCAACTATCACAATCACATCCGGAGACAATAACATTATACAAACAATAGTATAAAAACGTAAGAATAATTAAGATTACTTCATCACCTCGACGTCTAAATACTTTATACGATTTTACGAAGTGATTTTAACAATAATAGATTGACTTATAAAAAGTAAATCTGATAATAAATAGACGGATTAAATAGCTGCGACGACACGGCCATTCTGAAGTGCGATGCGTGCTCTGCATCGCGTAGGGGGTTCAGATCTGTAAAGGAAAAATGAGTGTTGAGGCTAGGCACTTACACAGTACACCTATGCCAAATTTGTTGGCTCTGGGATATAGAGCATTTAAAATGTAAATGACTTCTAATGTGACCACTAATTACTAGCAGTCCATTCGACTAGGCACTCCACATGACATAGTCGTCCAACAAAAAGACGTAGGACAAATAGACGTAGATAAATAAATGAGTTACGTAGTAGTTTATGGGCAGGTAGAGGTATTTGCTCTTGATGATCACAATATGAATACGCAACGCCACTGCGTCGCGCTAACATGATATTTGAGTGAGAAACTGTTTTTACATTATAATTATCTTAGACACTGCATTTAACGAAACAACGTGGGCTACACACTAATTTAACAGTGTGTAAAGAATTTGCTCTAAGTAAAATGAGTTTTCATAATTTATCTCACTATTGTTCACTACACGTGAGCAACTGGTAAAGTCGTTATGTAAATTGTAAGACACTGGTCACTCCACGCAATCACGTATGTTATGTACCAATGTCAGTTAGGTATGGAAGTTGCAAGACACTACTCTCCTTGTAACAAAGGCAGCTGTGTAAATTGTACCTCACTGATCACTAATAAGTGACATCAGCGTAATTTGTTGAAATATAATGTAATGTACACTACATGTTACAGAAAACGTTGTGTAAAAGTATTGTGGTTGATAAACGTTGTGGTCACAGCTTGCTTGATCATAGAGCAAGTCAGTTGTGTTGTGTAAAATGTTTGCACTGTTCACTACACGTGGAAACAGCTAATTTTGTTCAAGTAAATGGTACTGGCCACTCCACGTAACAACAGCCCATATGAATTGTTGAAGGGAAGGATGGGGCGATGTAGGGTCGATGCTATTCTTTAAATAGAGGCCCTAAGGAATTACGGGAAAGGACGATGCTGTGCTCTAGGCGGCTCATCACGCCGTGGTACACAGGGGACCAAAATTCTTTCTGGATAGGAATTTTATTTATTTTTGGCTAATTGAGGGCTCCACACCTCAACAGCATCCTTTGACTAAGTCTTTTCACTATAATTTTTTTTTAATGGCTAATTGACGAGTCTATACATCAATAGCATCTTTTGGCAATATTCTTTTTATTTTTATTTTGGCTATTTGACGAGTCCATACGTCAATAGCATCTTTGAGTTGATATTCGACGTTTAATACGTCGAAAGCTACTTTTGAGTATGTGAGAGAGTGTACTGTGTTGTATGCGGTGTATAATTGTAAAGCGAATATTATGAAAGTTGCTCACCGGGAGAGTGATTGGACTGATGACTTGTTAGTTCCACATTACTGCTTTGTCCACCAAGACAGTACTGAGATCGGATGTTTGTAGAGATAACGCAAGATCGGGAACAATACCCAAGGTCCGGTTTGATCTCACCAGACGACTCGGCCATTTTGACGAGCACACGTCCCCGTGTGTTACTGAAATATTAAAATCAACGCACAGTATCATATCGCTCGGCCACTTCTGATTAAGTTAGGCACACTTTTTTACCCCATATAATAATTACTAGCAGATAAGTGTCTGCTAGACTGATTAGTCTAAGTATCATGATAGAATACTATAATAGAACTATGGTTCCTATGAATCACCCAACCCCGAAAAATTCAAGCCTGAAACGACGTAAAAGATAATCTCTTACGCCATAGAGTTATTTCAAATTACACAACTATGGTTACACGCCAACTTTATAAACACCAATGATATAATCCAATCATGGTGGAAACTATTCCAATCTTTTATCTTCACTATACTACAACTTCGTCGAACCTGGTTGTAAATTTTATCAATTTCAACTAATAGTCAATTTGTAAAGTTTAAGGTTAAACTGGCTTTATAATTGGGTTTGGTTCAGTTTCAATCGAGATGAACTAAGATAATAAAATAATTAGTTGAATATACCTCTAGAACAATTGTTAAATCACAGTTGGAACTTGTGACACGGCGATAGCCCGCCCTCTATCACGTCTGGGAGAAAAACAAGCTCTGCAAAATATGAGTTCTAGTTCGCCTCTGCCCACGCCTTGGACACAGTTGTGAGTCTATATATGTAATTTACATGCTTTTAGACCAGATTTTATTAAAGTGAATTTGCGCGAAAGTTGCGCTTTATTAAGAATTCCATTGTAAAGTTATTTTGTGAAACTTTAATATGTACAGATATGCAAACCTAAACTACTCCATAGAAATCAAGTATCTCCATCGCAATCTAGGGTTAATAATAATCATTTTAATTTAACTAAGAATCAGGCACGTTAAGGGTGCGTACCTATATTAAGTTTTCCGCGGCTAACTGGATCGCCGAAACTTTTATGGAGATGTAATTCAATGTCAAATCATTAAATCATTTATATAAACTCAATAGAGCTCGATCGCATAGTTTACTTCACCTGATGGTAGGTAAGTACATGACATAGGTAGGTACTTAAAAAGTACTAAAAACTTCGAAAATCAGCAGAGTTTGAAACAAAGCAATATTAATTCAAAGGTTAAGTTTCGTTTAGCAGAACAGTTTTCAGTAGTTAGATTATTGAACAACATTTTAGAACTCAAGATTTCAATTTATGAGTTAAGAGATGAACTAGTATGAAAGTCAATGATTAGTTGCTTCCAGTCAGGAACCTACTAATTAAAAACTCTTACTGGCAGTATTAATTGTACTACAATATCTCCAAATACCAGACAGCTAAATGCGAACGCTACGCGCCTCTGGTCACCATGATATGCAAACTACCACTAAACTTGGGTCGTAGATATATTAAACACCATCCAGATAACACCATATTTTACACAAAACGCTGTATAAAAATCCCCAAAAAGCGCTGTATAAAAATCGCTATAAATGCCTACGTACATTCGTCATTTTAATAAATTTCCTCACTAAGCAGGAGCACGTAAGCAACTAATAATGATGAGTTAATTCTCAAATTTAAGTTTTATAAACATTCAAATTCATCTTCATAATATTCGGAAACCACAAAAATATCAAAACGATCTCACCAAATGCCTAATAAAACATCCATGTTATCGCCATGTAGACAGGAATTCTTGTAGGTACATAGGAAGATCTCGCACACCGAAGTTGTACACATAGAAGTAATAAAAACTCAGTTAGCTTAGTAATATTATCGACAGTATTATAATCATACTGGAAAACTGAACTATTCAATAAAATTATTGATTACACTAATTTTTAATCAAGAGTGGGTAGAAAATAAAACTATGGTTTGATTTTATACAGATACTTCATAATTGCTTAATGTGAAAATGAATTTTATCTTTAAGAATTATCCATTCGATTACACCATGTATGCAAATGAGAGTTCCTTAGTCACAAGCTGTTTAAGTTTATAAATGTGTTGCGCATTTTCGCTACACAAGCCATAAAAATAAAAATTACATACCTATGTAGGTAAAGTCATCCAGATTGTAATGTTACGATTATCCGTTTCAATCGCATTTTATGTCTCACTTTTTACTCACGTTTGTGGGTGTAGGCTGCCGAATAAATTTGTTGATAGGTCGTTGGGCTTATCCCCTCTTCTGATGTCGCAGTAGATCTATGTACTTAATAGTGACTGAGCCTAGCAGATAGGTCAAAGCACAACAAATGTCGGTATAATGAAAGTTATGTGTCGGTATTGATAGAAACACAGGTTTTATCACTTCAGTTTATTCAGTGCTTGTCTTATGCACTTGATTTAATTTACCGTCAGTTCGGAATACGCTATGGGAAAGAACTGACAAGAAAACCCATAGACTTAACACGGAACACTTCACATTTCATTAGAATAGTCAATACAACGTTTGCACTGAGAACCGTAGTATATTGTCACGGTAAATATAACACTGAATTACTAAATACTTGGAAATAAGAGGTCGCCCATAATTTAGGCATAACGACCCCTAAATACTATGGTCTCCCGAACTATGATGTGATCTATTTGAAAGCCGACAACTGAAAAGCCCCTCTGAACAGTCTGCAAGCCATTATATTATCATGAATCCCTTCCTCTGCGTTCTCTACGTCAGAGTGCGGGTAGGTGCGGCACAATTTCTCTAATAATTCAATAATTAAGCAAATCTATTTATAAAACCATTATTATAATTCCTTTTACATTTAACTAGACCTATTGGTAAGTGATCCAGCAATTAAAAAGCTTTAGATGGCAATCATTAAGATTATTTCCGCTAGGGTGCCACCACTACTCTGAAATCTTAACTATTAAGCAATCTGTGAATCAGCATGAGCTATTTAAATTACCTTTGGATTTATCTAGACCATATAAGTAGTAATTCAGCAATTATAAACCTTTAGATCGCAACTATCACAATCACATCCGGAGACAATAACATTATACAAACAATAGTATAAAAACGTAAGAATAATTAAGATTACTTCATCACCTCGACGTCTAAATACTTTATACGATTTTACGAAGTGATTTTAACAATAATAGATTGACTTATAAAAAGTAAATCTGATAATAAATAGACGGATTAAATAGCTGCGACGACATATATATAAATTTAATTTAATATTACGCTATGTTGTAATAAGACTGGCTTGTTTTAGTATCCATTTACATATTCTATATAATAGTTTACAATATTACATTATGATAAATAATAAAATAAAATTCGGATAACTCGAGTTCAGCGAAATGTAAAAGTATCAAAATGTTTTAGTCGCGCCATGATCCCCTATCTACACTTTTTGTCGAACTTCGTGAGTTATTTACCTAATCTGGAGCAGTCGAATTTTGTGAAATGGCTCTTAAGTTTTTAAACTTGTGATTATTTTCCAATTCATTCAATTTCTAAGAATGAATAATCGTACTAAAGTTTATTACTTAGCATTTGAAATTACTAGAGTCCAAAGAAATTAAACCCTTAAATTAATCCGTTATTACTAAAATGATTTAAAAATTTTCTCCTAAATTGTTTCAATTAATTATCTTATTCACTGCAACATGGCCGTGCATTGGATTTTTCTAAGACATTTGGCCGGGAATGGAAATCCAAGACTAGGTGGACGTTACCCGGTTGTAAAATCTAAGCCGAAACTTTTCTGCAACAGCATGTTGCGGGTAAAATCCGGTAGGAGGCATGATCATCAACACATTTATTATAGCTCATAGACATAACATAAGCTCACGCCTGTGTCCCCGAAGGGGTAGGCCGAGGCGCATTAGCGAACTAGAACACCCACATTTCGCCGAGCTTAGTTCCGTCCCAGATGTGATAGGGGGCGAGCCTATCGCCATATCGGGCACAAATTCCAGACTCCGGGCTGATATGGAAAAATCCAATATCATTTTGCCCGACCCGGAGATCGAACCCGCGACCTCAGGACGGTAGTCGTACCGAAATACAACCACGCCACCGAGGCAGTCACACACGAGATCGTCCTTTCCTTACAATAAACTTAATCAAACTAGAAGAGAATTTAAAAAAAAATCGTTCTACATTTGCCATAGATCGCTATCTTACGCTTAACATAGATAAAAACAATACCGACGAATTGTGAACTCGGCTCAAAATATTCACGTAAGTATTAAACTTTTCCCATTACTCAAATGAAATATCTCGCTGTGATGTTAAAAATATTAGATTCTGTGTGAACCATTTCATTCGTTATAATTCTCTAATCTTTAATTAGCACGCAAGCGTAACGTACAAAGTAAATCGACGCGGAATATTAAATTACTTCACAAACGTGAATTAACTTTGTTAAAACGAGTTGAACGTATTTCTCATTCGCCTGGAAACATTCATCAAAGGATTAATAAATAATATTTTTTTAGTTAACTGGAATATTTCTTATTGTTTAATACCGTATATCATGGCTAATAATAAATCGATTATGTACAATGTCTATTATTCTCGGTCACACAACGAAGACGATTTGCCATGATACCCGTGCCCGACGCTCATAACTGGACTCTGGAGTAGAGGTGGGCATAATTGCTTAAAAAGAATAACAAATTGAAACGTTAATTTATTTTAAAAAGCTGCTTTTATAAGTTGCTTTTATGCTTATTCACGGTCTTATGTATGTACTACCAAAAAAAAAAAAAACGCTTTGGACACATTTGACACCAAATTTGTTGTTCGTAGCTAAAGCGCAACCCAGATATCGATTATGAAGTCAATCGGCCCATAAACAAAGAAAAACAAAATAGCAGCCGCTTTTGACAGATTTGACGCCAAATTTATTGTTCGTAACTATGGCGCAAGCCAGATATCGATTTTGAAGTCAATAGACCAATAAATAAAGAAAAACAAAATGGCGGACGCTTTTGACAGACTTGACGCCAAATTTGTTGTTTGTAACTAAGGCGCAACCCAGATATCGATTTTTAAGTCAATCGGCCCATAAACAAAGAAAAACAAAATGGCGGCCACTTTTGACAGATTTGACACCAAATTTATTGTTCGTAACTATGGCGCAAGCCAGATATCGATTTTGAAGTCAATAGGCCAATAAACAAAGAAAAACAAAATGGCGGACGCTTTTGAGAGACTTGACGCCAAATTTGTTGTTCGTAACTAAGGCGCAACCCAGATATCGATTTTGAAGTCAATAGGCCAATAAACAAAGAAAAATAAAATGGCGGACGCTTTTGACAGATTTGACACCAAATTTGTTGTTCGTAACTAAGGCGCAACCCAGTTATCGATTTTGAAGTCAATAGGCCAATAAACAAAGAAAAACAAAATGGCGGACGCTTTTGACAGATTTGACGCCAAATTTGTTGTTTGTAACTAAGGCGCAACCCAGATATCGATTTTGAAGTCAATCGGCCCATAAACAAAGAAAAACAAAATGGCGTTAAAATATATCGCACCCGATTTCATTTCAGCGGTTTATACTAAAGGTATCAACTTCTAATAATTAAGGAGTTATATTTCCATCATCAGCTCAGAAACATGAGATGACACGTACCAGCCGCAAATATATGAATAGTTTTAGAAAATATATAAAACACATATAAAACACATTATGCGTCCCTATAGGATTTCAGGGTTGCCCTTGATTTTTTTGGTATCCCATCATCAGATCCTAACTTGGTGCCAATGGGACCACCCGGAAAGTATACTCTTTTAAACAAAAAAATAATTTCTCGAATGAGCCCAGGCGTCTTCGAGTGATCGGGGAATATACATAAAAAAAGTTTCGACGAATTGTTAACCTCCTCCTTTTATTGAAGTCGGTTAAATAAACTTTAATTTCCAAAACGTATCGTTGAAATCGTAAACATAACCAGTGAAGAAAAATATGCACTGACATAATTAATTTTTAACGCAAAATTCGCTATATCATTAAAATCAAAACATAAAAATTCCCGTTGAATAAAAATATCCACTCTGACATAATTAATTTGCAACGCAAAATTCGCCAACTATTGTAATGTTAAAAACATCCACTTAAACTTTTAACTTATAAAACTTATAATAAAGCACGTTCGTAAACGTTACGTTCGTCAACAACATTCCACATCAAGAATAAAAGTATCACTGACCAAAATAGCAACAAACGAAAACCTGATAAATTGAAAAAAATGTATAACGTACCTCCGATTGGATTAAATCATGCTTTGCGTTTTGGTTGGATTAAAATTATTACGCAACGAAACGATTACGTACGTAATGCGAATATACTACCGCCATCTATCTTTTTTTCTTGTAACTTTTTACAAATTTAGCCAGCACGCTTTATTGACTTGGTGTGAGTGATGCGAAAATTGACCACTAGATGGCTTGGTGCAAAAATGTTATCCATCTTTAATTACGAGAACTATAATTTCGAATAAGCATTTTAACGTAAATTGCTTAAGATATGTAATGTTATTTTTTGCTTACTTTGATAAACGTTTATTTTTTCTGCTTTCGTTTAAACGCCCACCTCTACTCTGGAGCAGTCATTAAAACTAAACCAAACCGCATTCCGTAACATGCTCAAGTCTGTTGCGACTTGCGCCGACTTCATTGGACTAATATAAAGGCTGATGGAAGGGAGTGTACAATTTTAGTGGAAATCTAATATGCCAATTTGAAATATCGATTTTTATTAGAAACTACGAGTATATTCTACGGAAAATCGCGATTTGTTTTCCCTTTTAGTCCCGACGCATCGAAATCTTTACCGCCTTAACGATTCTGCCTCTGAAATTGTAACTTCATATTTGACGGCTGTAAAGCTTCCTAATCGTCGGGCTTTAAATAGAAACAAATCACAATAACCATAAAAACTAGTTTTATTTAAATGTGTTATAACCACGTATGATGCGTCGCGTGTTTTTTATCAGATCCGCCTATAGTTTCGGATACAGACATTATTACTCAATAAGGGGTCATTTTCATGGATGCAAAAACATAAGTGATACGTTTTCAAATATACCGTTTCATGGGCCAGTTTCAATGACAAAGTTGAGGCAAGGTCGTGTCTGTAGAGGATTCGTATTGTAGCGAGGAATATTAAAAATTTGAGTGAACTCAACTCAACTGAATCTTTATGTATCAGACATAAAGCTCTAAACGTGCTGTTTTGTGTAAACTTGAACTTTTCCGCTGCGAATATTAACACAAAAGGAAGTACTTTAAATCAGATGTTAATATTATTTTCACAAAAGAATTTCTAACGTAAAAAAATCTTTAGAAATCATACGTTATTTCTTATTGATTGTACACTGCTTTTTAACTCCAGAGTTTCTCAATCGTTCTTCTTTTGGCGGGTACACACCGGTCGTACGAAGGCGAACGAATCTATATCTGTTGCGTTCACACAAATAAACTTTCGCTGTTGTGGGAATGAAACAGGCATGATTCGTTCGCCTTCGTTCGGCCCGGTGTGTACGCGCCATTTGTTAAACTAACTTTCCGAACTAGTGGTAGAGTAAAAATATATTACCATCATCAGTTAAGAATGATTTGTTATTATATGATTTAAAGCCGAGAATACAAATAATTTGAAAATTCTCATCGTAGTTGAAATAGTTACAATCGACCATAAGTATTTTTTTTATTTTTGTCGCCAGTGATTACGTAAAATAATTTATATAAAAAATAAACATCTCTTGCGGTTACGCGGGGAATTAAGATTTTTCATATAAATTATTTTACGAAGTCGATAGTGAAAAATGTAAAAAACATGCCGATCGAGTTCCTTTTTCTTTCCTGTCAGTCAATCCAGTAATTACAAAGAGAGCCAGATATCTGACTAAAAGCCCGCCACTCCTAGAGTTAGTGTTAATTCTATTTAGATCTATAGAGCGAACTTCAACTTAGTCGAAGTCAAAGAAACGAACGCAGTGAAGATTCGGAATTTTTAAAACGAAGTTCGACTTAGGCCGAGTCATTTTTTACATGAAAATCTCTGTTTAGTCTGTTAGTCCTTCTTGTAAAAAAGTGTGGCTCGGGCTATGGCTATCCTCTTCTTTCACTCAGACTTAATCAAAGTTGCCTCTATAAATATCAGCCTAAGCCTCTGTATCACTATAGCTGACTGATACAGAGTGTATTCATGATGAATCCGCCTTTAATTCATATAACAAATAATAGAATAGTTATATGACATTAGTCGGAGATATACTATAAGGATATCGCGAAGGCTTAATATCAAAGTTACCTTATCTTCTTCTCGATATGAATCCGTAGGTAGTTAGCACACAACTTTATATTAGTTCTAAACTACAATTCTAGAAGTCAAAAGTTACGTGAGCACGTTATCGGTAATCTTTTGCTATTCGTAATTATTATCTTACATAATATGCTCCCTCAGAGGAGGTTAACGTCAGGCAGGCAGCAGGTCGTAAAAGCCAAATAATTTCTGCTAAATATTGGAAGAAGCTCTGGTCCCTTACTTCACAGTCGGCTACTTGCCCACTGCGCCATGGAGCCGAGGCTCTCAAATTTCCACGAGTACTCACGAGACAACTCAATCAATAGCATATCTTTAATTTAGTATCAGACATAATATGAAAACAAATATCAAAAATGTTATGGCGGGTACACACCAACGGAACGAAGGCGAACGAACGTTCGCGAATGGCCATCGGTGATGAATGTTGTGTGAACACAACAGCGAAGATTCCCGATTGATCGGAAAGTGGGAACGTTCGGTGCCCATTGCCGATGGCCCATCGCGAACGTTCTTTCGCTTTCGTTCGGTTGGTGTGTACCCGCCATTACAGTAAATAAAAATAAAAGCTGCCGCTTCATTAATAGCTGAGATTTATTTCAGCCGCATCATAAACCATTGCGCATAGGAAGATAAAACTAGTTATTGTTTCCTTGTGGCTAAGGATGGACAGTTCCAGTATAATATATAAAATATGTTACATAAATTACATCTCAGTCCATTTCCTTTACTTTATCCGTTTATTCAGTTTGTTCTTGTTTGTTCATTTACTGTGCAGTTAACACATTTGTTGACTGTGTTTGACTGAATGTTTGACTGCAATGGTGGTGTAGTGGTATTGCGTACGACTATCGGCCTAAGGTCTCGGGATCGATTCCCGGGTCGGGCAAAGTGATATTGTATTTTCCATATCAGTCCGGAGTCTGGCATGTGCCCGATATGGCGATAGGCTCGCCCCCTATCTCATCTGGTTCGGAACTAATCTCAGCGAAATGTGGATGTTCTAGTTCGCTAGTCCACCTATGCCTATCCCATCGGGGATACCGGTATGAGCTTATGTTATGTTATCTTTTTTCTTGACATTACGGATACGTTATTTATTGAATGATTATTATTGACAGCCTCCGTGGCGCAGCAGGCGAGTAGCCGGCTGTGAAGCGAGAGTCCGCGGGTTCGATCCCCGCACCGAGACATTTGTTTGTGTGGCCCACAGATATTTGTTCGGATCTGGGTGTTGAGAGCCCGAAAGTCTTTCCTAGTTCCTGATACCCACGACATAAGACTCGATCTTAATGTGGGGTCAGAAATTTGGGTGTAACTGTTGGACGTTATTTACTTCAACACATAAAGAAATAGGTATTTACTGTGATGAATTACTATCGCAATTTAGGCGGTGCTCTACTGCTTAGCTAATCACACGGTTGGTCTCTCTAAATCCCTCAGTATTCATTTAAGGTGACTCCGAAATATACGAGAGACCAAATATAATTTTACCGTCTTCACAAACAGAAACAGAAGCATAAAAGGCTTAGGCCGTCGTTATAGTATCTTTGTTTCAAGACTCGAGTTCAAATCAAATAAAATATACGCATCTTTATTTCAAAAAACATACATAAGCTCACACTTGTATCCCCGAAGGGGTAGACAGAGGCGCACTAGCGAACTAGAACACCCACATTTCCCCGAGCTTAGAACCGTCCCAAATGTGATAGGGGGCGAGTCTAATATCACTCTGCTCGACCCGGCAATCGAACCCGAGGGCTCAGGGCGGTAGTCGTACCCAAAATATAACTACGCCACCGAGGCAGTCGTCCAATAAGCTATTCGCCCCCAATAAACTATAGTGTACCGGAGCAGTGTTCTTTCCTCCTCTAGACAACTCTTCCAAAACCTATAAAAGCACCAATCGTGTCACTTCACTGAGCGACCAATATAATAAAAGGCCCGGTTTATATAATTTGATCCACCCTCATATTAAAACAATATTTCTAAGAAATGTAATGGATTTTTATTGTATTCTTGAAAATCATATACCCATTATATTGGAATTCTTTGTAATAAATTGTAAGCTAATCTAGACGCCACCAGAGGAACCAATTATTATCACGCATTTTGCTGAGAAAAACATCAATTTCTATTGTACTCAAAGACAATCAACAGTACATAGATGGGACAACAGAACGAAACTTGTGATCCAAAAGTTGTGACCTTGTGGTCATAAGTCACTCAGTTGTATTTGAAACATACACGCACAAGGTAGTGCCAACGTAATGTTTAGACAATGAAATTGTATTCTTGAACATTCACAGAACATTCTAGGGTGTAAATTTTAATAAGCACCCTCGCATTGAGTGGTATATGGCGTTACTAACGTTTGAGATCAATTTTTTGTATGGAAACTTGCTTGATACCCCCTCTATAGTCAGTAATATTAAGCCTCTTTGATTATACTATTATGGTGCAAATAAAAAGATATATTTTACATTGAAGCTAAGATAATTATTATTATGTGCGCTTTAACTTAAAATTATTTAACCTTCAATAATAATAGTAAATTCTGAATTCGAAATCGACTTTCTTGCTTATCGATCGACTTCCAAAAAGGAGAAGTTCCTCAATTCATCTGTATGCATTTTTTATCTACCTACCTATGTTACACGATATCTTCGCCAAATGTAGATCGATTTTCAAAATTATAGCTTATTTCAAGGGTGGTCCCATATAAATTTTGTCACAATCGGATTTGAAGTCGGTCCATAAAGTTTTTAAGCTTGTGATTATCAAATTCCTTTATGTATTAGTTATAGCGTATTACAAGGGTGGTCCCATATAAATTTGGTAACGATCGGATTTGAAGTCGGTCTGTAAAGTTTTTAAACTTGTGATTATTGTTTAAATGGATTATGATGGAGTTTGGTACACAAATATGTATATCAAACTCTTAGGTTTCATTGGATACGTCTTCAAAAGCAAAAATTGGCCTTACATCATCGGTTACTCATAAAAAGTTAATGTCACCAAATAAAAAAGATTACCACTACATCGTATTGATGCAAGAATATTAAGAAGGTAATTTATTTAATAGTTTTTCTAAACGCCATTATTTTAACTGTTCTTTATGGTGGCAATAAATTCTACTATCGATAAGAATTCTCGATAAAACATTTTTTCGCCTAAATGTGCCGATAATACGTCTACGTGAATTAAATTTGAATATTGGAGCGATTTGCGATAAACATTCGAATATGTTCGCATATTAACCATATGGGTTAGCGTAGCGATTATTGCTCTTTGAAGTATTTCTTGTCTTCAAATGCATTAATAACATAACATAACATAAGCTCACGCGTGTATCCCCGAAGGGGTAGGCAGAGGCGCACTAGCGAACTAGAACACCCACATTTCGCCAAGCTTAGTTCCGTCCCAGATGGGATAGGAGGCGAGCTTATCGCCATATCGGGCACAAATTCCAGACTCCGGGCTGATATAGAAAAATCCTATATCACTTTGCCCGACCCGAGGGTCGAATCCGAGACCGCAGAACCGTGGTCGTACCGAAATACCACCACGCCACCGAGGCAGTCATGTAAATTAAAGGCAGTAATTATTATTAAATGTATTTAAATAAAGTTAATTTATCGTCTCTAGTCTAGTGGCAGCATATATGGGCTGTGGATCAGGAGGTCGTGGGTTCGATTCCTAGGTCACGTAAAGCAAATTCTCTAATTTAATTTGCCCGGGACTGGATTCCCTAGTGGGTGTTGACGTCAGACAGGCAGCCGATCGTAAAAACTAAGCCCAATCCTTTCTGCAACATTTTTGAAAAGTGTGTTGCGCCGACCCCACATTAAGGTGGGAAAAGGGCAGATAGAAAAAATGTGGTCAATATTACATAATAATAATAATGTAATATTAGCCCTGTAATATTACTGTCCCACTGCTGGGCACGCGCCTCTTCTACTAATAAGAGGGGTTAGGCCTTAGTCTACCACGTTGGCCTAATGCCGGTTGGTAGACTTCACATACCTAATTTGAAATTCTTGTAGTGAAATTCTCAGGTATGCAGGTTTTCTCACAATGTTTTTCTTCACCGTTATAGCAAACGATAATTCACAATGAAAATACACTTAACATAGAAAAGTGAGGTGTATGCTGTTTTTTAGGGTTGGTTTTGAAACTCCGACACACGTCTCGGCAGTCCGTACCACTCCAAACTGAGCTATCGCCGCATTTTATTTATTAGATATCAGCAATATAATATTCATGTTCACACAGTCCAGAATCGCCGCTAGCACTAAGATCTTTATTACTCGAATACAAAGTTACTTAAACCTTAAAACTTCAACAGGGTCCCAAAGTAACAACACGGAAGAGCCAAGTAGGGCATAAAGTGTTTTATTTCAGTGCATATCTGTCATAAATGGGCATCCGGGGGATTGTAGCAGCACATTTGTTTACTTTTATTTAGCACAGTAAACACAATGTTAGTATGTTTTTACGACTCAATTGAGCCAAAGTAGCTAAACCAATTAATGAGAAACTTTTACGAAACATCCCTGTCGTATATACCTGCTGCTGCTCTTATGTTGATGAGATGGTATATGACTAGAATTCTACGCGAAAAATAACTTTGTCACCTTTTATGAAAATACGTAAGTTTCTATTTTGATTAGTTTGTTAAATAAAGCGTCTTTCAACATTTTGTGACATTGCCTTCATGGCGCAGTGGGCGAGTAGCCCATTTTTTTCACTTTCCATCGCATTACTCGTTAGATTATAATATAATAAATAAATACACCCAACAGTCACACACATAGTCCTGACCCCACACAAAGATCGAGTCTTGTGTCGTGGGTATCAGGAACTACGAGAGACTTTCGGTATCACAACACCCAGACCCGAAACAAATATCTATGGGCCACACAGACATTTGTCTCGGTGCGGGAATCGAAAACGCGACCTCACGTTTCACAGCTGGTTACTCGCCCGCTGCGCCACGGAGGCTGACATACACTCACGCCTGTATCCCCGAAGGGGCAGGCAGAGGCGATCCATATAACTAGAACACCCATATTTCGCCGAGCTCATTTCCATCCCAGATGTGATAGGTTGCGAGCCATCGCCGTATTTACACAAATTACTCCGGGCTGATACTGAATAGAGAAACCCAATATCCAATGCCCGACCCGGGGATTGAACTGAGAACTCATTAAAAATGCATTAAATACTAACCCCCTTATTCATAATAACTTAGTAGAGCGTAATAAGACCGCAATAGTACGTTTCATAAATATTGTATTCATAATCGTTCAATAGATTAAAAACGTTCCAACGTTCGATAGTGAAAACATGGCCGATTCCGATCAGCTGTGTTATGTTATTTCTTAATGAGATTTATTTTGTTATAGTCTAGGACCCCATCTAATATTGATTGTTTCGAGCCAAGACTTCCTATTTGTTTCAAAACTTGCCAGAGATAAAAATAATGTCTTTTCTTTAAGCAGCAACGTTGTATTCGATAAACATATTTTAGTTCTCTTTTAGCTAAAGTAGGCAAAAGTAGGGTTATGCGTTCGATAAGACCAGGATTTCATTATAAATAAGGGGGTAAAATAATATATCCCATGAATCCGTAGCCCGAGCACGAAAAACTAATGTAAATGTAAACTCGCTGCGCACTGATGACATTTGATTAATATTTCATACAAATTTCATAGACGCGCATCGAGCACGAATACATTTACGGTTGTCAGAAATTTTCCTGCTCGGGCTGCCGCTCAATTAAACTAATTAAGAACGTTGATGATAGTATGAATCACAATGGGTGGATAAATCAAACAAATGTACAAATTGCCTTTTTAACCCTTCTTCAAACAAAGGCGGTGTCACATTAACGGTTGCGCCTCGTTTGACCTCAAAACCCTCAGCCTTCATTATGCTATATTTCCCTAAATGACCATTGAAATTAAGCACGTAGGCAGTTGACGACAGATGGATTGCCTCCGTGGCGCAGCGGGCGAGTAGCCGGCTGTGAAACGTGAGGTCGTGGGTTCGATTCCCGCACCGAGACAAATGTCTGTGTGGCCCACAGATATTTGTTTCGGGTCTGGGTGTTGTGAGACCGAAAGTCTCTCGTAGTTTCTGATACCCACGATACAGGTTGTACCTAGTGTGGGGTCAGGACTATGTGCGTGACTGTTGGGTGTATTTATTATTTTATATAATAAATTGTGGGATTATCTTAAAGTGTATAGTCATAATAAGTCTTAGATGCTTTTGGCAATCGGGAACTTATCTATCGGTTTTTAACCGACGTCAAAAAAGGAGGAGAGGTTGTGAATTGACCGTAACACCGTGACGCGTGGACCGATTTACTGTGATGTTCAGAATTCAGAAATTCGGAAAAGCTACTAATAATTAAAGTTAAAAACCGAAGTAAATAATAACTTCTCTTTGGAATTTGGAATTTTCCACTTTTCGACTGACTTCCAAAAAGGAGAAGGTCCTCAATTCGTCTGTATTTTTTTGTATGTTACGCGATATCTCCTCCAAATGTATATACAAATAATTAAAAAAAATAAGCCACCTACCCAATTCCGTATGACAATTTTCAAATTGATTGAAGCAAGTAGGTAGAAGCTGACATAATTAACTACTAATGATCTCTTAAAGTATTAACAGCGGTTTATGTAGTCGATAACTAGATAATGGTACTAATTATCGTAAGTATACATACAAATGTATACTGCATCGATATATTATTTACCTTGATGCACAGTTGATGGTCGGAAAATGGGACAGGAAAGTAGTGCTTAAGCACTCGTTTTGAATACAGTCCGACGCCGATAGAATTCTAAACTTCAAAATTCAAATTTTAGAACGCTTGATCATCCCGTTTAAAAAGCTACTTTATAACAAATACATAGGGTTCTTTTTGTGTTGATTAAATTAAAACTTGCGATCGTTTTCTTTGTTTTATTCTTGAGACCACTTTTTAGGAGGATATTTGCAAAGAACTGTGCATCTAGGGTATAATATACATCAGTATATACCATCAGGTATACTGCGATAATTAGAAACATAGTTAGTATTAGTGACAACAAAGTTGTGGAATAGCATGGACGTAGAAAAAAATATGGCCGGAGCGCTAGGAAGACTGCCTCGGTGGCGTGGTGGTATTTCGGTACGACTACGGTTCTGAGGTCTCGGGTTCGATCCCCGGGTCGGGCAAAGTGATATTGGATATTTCCATATCAGCCCGGAGTCTGGAATTTGTGCCCGATAAGGCGATAGGCTCGCCCCCTATCACATCTGGGTCGGAACTAGGCTCGGCGAAATGTGGGTGTTCTAGTTTGCTAGTGCGCCTCTGCCTACCCCTTCTGGGATACAGGCGTGAGCTTATGTTATGCTAGGAACATTGAAAGTGAAGCAGACTGATCGAATGGGCCGAAAACCCTGCTTCACTTTCAATGTTCCTAGTGCTCCGTCCATATTTTTTTACGTCCGTGTGTAATAGTAACATAAATCCGCGTTACCAAGTAAAATAAATATTTTGAACATGTGTTCCACAGTATCAATACTAAGACGCTTAAAACAAGTACCCATTGATGACACAAATATATACAGACACAACAAACAATAAGAACAAAATATTGGGAAAGAAATATTTTGTTTACATGGAATAAAATCGTGGAGTCTCGATTCATAAATAGTTAATGTCCTTTTAGATTAAGAGATACGTTTTCTGAGACGTATATACATAAGTGTTTGCTTTATTAGGGGATTGTAAGACCCTAGTTGGGCCTGGGGGGTGACTCGATTCGAATTTGACCTCGATTGATGGTGATGATGATCGATTGATAATGATCGATGACCATTTGATCTCATTTATCGACTTAAAGTCCCACCGAAATAGAATTAAAAGGTGCACTAATCTTGCATTAGATTAGAAATTTGTCATTTGGTAATTTTTAACGTAACATTAGTGCACTTTTTAACTTTATTTCGGTGGGATTTTAAGTCGATAAATGAGACCAAATCGAGGTCAAATTCGAATCGAGTGTCAAAAGTCACTCCCCAGGCCCTACTCGGGTCTTACAATCCCCTAATAAAGCAAAATTACTTAAAATTTTAAGTCACTAAAAATCAAAATCAAAATATTTATTGGATCCATAAAATGTTCAAACATTATTTAGATTCCGTCAAATTTTAACTCTACCGCCTGTTCGGAAGGCTGTTTCGCCAGAGAAGAACGGGCAAGAAACGCTGACGTTGCTCTTTTTAACACCAATTTACAGTCAGTTACTAATACAGTACACCACCAGATACAGAAAGACCTTAAATTAGAGCAGCTAAACCATGATAACAATAGATTTTATTTTAATTGAAGTCGAATCGAAATCAAACTCGAATCGAAGGCAAACTCGAATCGAGTGTCAACAGTTAGCTCCCTGATACCTATTACTTAATGTATGTTATTGTATGGATTGAGGACTGTAGGATTAAATGAGTGAATGTTTTTTGTATTTACTTTCTTCGATTTTATAATTACAGAATTTATAATGAAAATCATTGGTCTGTAGTTTTTCTTTTGTAGCAAAGACTGACAAACGAGCAGATGGGTCATCTGATGGTAAGTGATCTCCGCTGCCCATATGCAGCAGACACAAAAATTATGACCGCATTGCCAACCTAAAAGGAGGGAAATAGGGATTGGGAAAGGGAGGAGGGTAATGGGCCACCGGAAATCTCACTCACCAAACAAACGCGACAGCGAGCTGCCACTTTACGTCGTTTTTCTGTGAGACAGTGGTATTAAACCGGTCGAGGCGGCCCATTCGTGCTGTAAACGTAACTGTCTACAGCGTGGCTCTACCAATCAAAAAACCGACCACCACACACTTTTAGGGTTCCGAAGCCAAATGGCAAAAAAGAACCCTTATAGTTTCGCCATGTCCATGTCTGTCTGCCTTACCATTGTTTATCTCAGAGACTATAAGTACTAGAGGGCTGTAATTTGGCACGAGTATACATATCTATTCAACTAAGAAAGTCGTGGAATAAAATCTTGTAAAATATTTTTTAGGGTGCCTCCCCTACATGTAAAGTGGGGGTGAATTTTTATTTCTTGACTATCCTACCGTGTGCGGTACGTTGGATAGGTCTTTCAAAAACAATGCGAAGTTGCGAAACTATTTTTCAATTGGAGGTTCTCTTTGCGAAATATTAAGCTTTAAAGTATTTTTTTTTGTTAGAGTAGGGCATCCCTCCCCTCTCTATTTCCGTTATTAAAGATGTTCGGACATTAATATTATGTACCTACCTGTATTTTTAAATTCAACCCCTTTCTTTTTTTCTACCTGCCCTTATCCCACCTTAATGTGGGGTCGGCGCAATGAACTTATTCAAGCATGTTGCAAAAAGGATTTGGCTTAGTTTTTACGACCGGCTGCCTGCTTAACACCAACCCCCCTCCGGGGGATCTCTAAGGGAAGAAAATGGCTGTAAAAGTTTGTATAAGCAGGTACCTAATTTTTTTTAACCTAGACCTAGCCTTATTCACTCACAGTGACGAAGCCTCAAATAAACGCTCAAACCGGATAAAGAATTGGCTTAAACTTTCCCACAGCTACTTTATATAATTTCATTTATCACCAAGTTACGGCAATAAGTTTGTTCCAGGATAATATCGACGATAGATAATAATATTATAAAGGCGAAATAAACTATGTTCGTCTTTCTGTAACGTTTAAAAAAAACTGATTTTGACATAATTTACTATTATCTCTCTTAATATCTGAAAATTAAAATGTATTTTCTCCACATTTTTATACGCGGTTTTGCTACAAAATGAGAGTAATAAGAGCCTCAATTACTTATGAAATATAGTCCCAGCTTACCAGAAAACAAAAATGAAAGGAAGAAAATGGTTTTAGGTGAAAAATAGTCTCTTAAACTTATTTCCACATAGCAAAAATAGAGTAAATTAAAGTAAACAAAATATAGGTTATAGAGGTAGTATCACTTAAGGGAGTCCCTCTGTAATCTAGCGTCGTATAAACAACTCTGCATATTTTTATTACTTTACTTACCGGCCTAAATAACTGAGATTCTCGGGAGAATATAAAATTAATTTGGTTGATATAAATTGGTGATTACTTTGGAAATATGGATTTGTTAAAGATTAATATTATGAAAATAGGTACGGCGAGATTTTTAATATCACCTTAATAATTTTTATTTTATTTAAAAACTGTTTAACATTACCGTATTTTCTGTATTAATATTGGCCACTTGTGGGTTACATAACATAACACATAACATTAAGCTCACGCCTATATCCCCGAAGGGGTAGGCAGAGGCGCATTAGCGAACTAGAACACCCACATTTCGCCGAGCTTAGTTCCGTCGCAGATGTGATAGGGGGCGAGCCTATCGCCATATCGGGCACAAGTTCCAGACTCCGGGCTGATATGGAAAAATCCAATATCACTTTACCCGACCCGGGGATCGAACCCGAGACCTCAGAACCGTAGTCGTACCGAAATATCACCACGCCACCGAGGCAGTCACACAGCAGCACTTGTGGGTTTACTGTACTAATGAGTGGGGTTAATTAGTCCATTGCGGTAATGCGAGTTGGCAGACTACCTTTAAAAGTGTACTTAAGAGGCCACTTGCAGGTATCTTACTAATCTTGAGTTACACTTTATCTCGATTTATCCTACGGCTCACTCCCATTTTTAAATCAAGATTTGGGATGAATGGAGATTAATCGGGGAGCTGCAAGCGGCCCTAAGTAGGTTAGTTATATTCTGCTATAGATGCTGGGCGCTTCCAACAGCTTGACCTGGAAATCTTTGGGGAGCCCTATGTCACATTGAATACACACTTTGAATAATATTTTAAATAAGTATCCTCCGACTACTGAAGCTATGTCACACTTACATCTGCTTACATTGTTATGTACTGACAAGATATCTTTTTGGGCGGTATGTAGAATATACTCGTACCTTATTAAAAGAGCCTCAAAAAGAAGATTTAAGAGCCTTAAAAAGAAATAAAAGAACCTTATTACAAGGCAAGAATCAGTTTCAAGCACCCATATCAACTAACATGTTGAGACGTTTTTTAATGCGCGATGAAAAAGCTCTCGTGTGAATGAGGCCTAACTGACTGACTATAGAATGCAGCTGGCATTGGGCCTGACTATACATTGTGTTTAAAATAAAATAAAATAAATAATGAGTTGTAAAAGCTGGCGAAAATCCCACACAGGAAAATCCAATGAGGCCATCAATATAATATATATACCCTAGATGCACAGTTCTTTGCAAATATCCCCATAAAAGTGGTCTCAGGACTAAAATAAAGAAAAAGATAACAAGTTCTAATTAAATCAACACAAATATAACCCTATGTATGTTATAAGTAGCTTTTTGAACGAAATGAGCAAGCGCTCTTATATTTGAATTTTGATATTTAGAATTCTGTCGGCGTCTGAAAGCACTCCTTTGCTGTCCCATTTTCCGAGCGTCAACTGTGCATCTAGGTAAATAATTTATCGATGAATGAGGCAAGGAAAATATCGTTGACGTAAGAAATTTAGGCGCAGTACCATCGATATAATAATATACCTAGATGCACAGTTCCATGCAAATATCATTGTAAACAATGTCCTCGACAGACAAAACAAATAAACATCACAAATTTAATTAAATTAACACAAATATGACCTTATAGACGCGGCATAAAGTAGCTTTTTAAATTGAATGTTCAAACGTTCTTGTATTCGAAATTTTTGAATTTCTAACCATTTTTGAATTTGACAATAATTTGACATTATTAAAAGAAACATTCTAGTCACTTGGACAAAGATTGAATGGAGTCGAATAGTTCTTGTATTTATTTGTGAGAAATGTTGACCACGTGGCGTACAATGTAGATGAGAATGGCGATATCTGTATAATAATTTTACTTACATTAAGAGATAGATAGAGTATAAATGTTTAGAAGATAACAAAGCTTATTAGTTATGAATATGAAATAAGCACTGTTTTGCCTTAACGTGATTCATAAATAAATAAATAACACCCAACAGTCACATACATAGTCCTGGCCCCACACTAAGATCGTCCTTTGCTCTTTAGATTCTTAATAATTTCTTTTAGACTATCATTTCGTTTTCTTAATCTTTTGTTCTACCTTTCTAAGTTTCGCACTAAATTAGATTTAAGTTTAAATTTTTGGTTGCGTTCCTTCAAATTATCTTTCAAAAATAACGTCTTAGGTATGTTAAAGATTGATGAAAATTCTGATGGTATTGGTGATCCTTCATTATTTATTGGTTCAATTGCTGGTTCCTGGAAATGAATATGTTTCCAATAAATGATGACGCCACAATTACTGTTGTAGTAATTATGCCTAACGACCGGTTCCAATAAATGATCTCAATCCGAGAATCCAAGATAAAAATGAAAAATAAAAAAATTAAAAATCGCGAGAATGAACCATTAAAATTATTATTTGACAGCAGAATGTTCAACTTTGTTCATGTTGGCAAATTTTTATGATCTGCACACTTTGATTGAAAACATTTATTAGAATTAGCCGCAAATTATTAAATAATCATTTTACATGGCAGTATGTACCTCGTATATGCTTGCTATTGATGAATTCTGTATCAAATATTTTTCAGCTATTACACTTGTACTGCACCCTGCCTCATTTACCGCCTAATGTTCATACACTTAAGGTCGCCTTATGTCGTTTAAGGCCGCCTTATCTGTCAAAACTGTATGGTGAAAATCAATGTAAGAAGCCTTTAAAGTTGAGTGGCGTTTGACCATTCGGGCGTTAAACTTGTAGTTACGACAATCTAAAATAAAGTCAATAAATGTGGCAATATTTATTTATTTATTTATTTATAGGTACACCAACAGCATACATATTGTTAAATTAAATAGTAAACATTAGTTAAGGACAATGTAGCTGATGACAATTTATCACCTTTATTTTTGGTACAGCATTCTTTTTAATTTTCCTAATCCCTTCTTCTGTATAATATCCATCGGAATCGGTAAAATGGTCTGAACAAACCACACTTGAGTAATTGGGTTTAAAATTTTCTTCTCTCCTTTCTTCGGAAATAATTTTACGCCATTTATCTCTTACTATTTCATTTCATGGAAATCTGTAATCAATATACATATAATAAGAATGTAAATATCGCGCGTCTGTACATTACATAGATTTCCAAAAAAACTAATTGGGGGGGTTTAGAATTTGTAATAGAATACATTTTTATCATTTTTAGAATTTTTGTCTGTCTGTCTGTCTGTATGTTTGAGCGCGCATCAAATGAAAACCACCAAAGTAATTTTACGGAACTGGATCGAAAATCGCAGACCACATCTTGGAAGAACATTTAGGCTTTGTTTTAGTGAAATCGGTCAACTCTATCAAAATATATGGATATTTTTGTATCATGTGTGCGATTGTTGGGAGTTCTATAAAGCCTGAAAGTGATTTTCAAGTTTATCAATAGATGGCGTTACCTTATTTTCTGAGTCATATTGGATATTTTACGAATTATGAACCATTTTAAAGTCGTTAAGTGATCCGGGGTCAAAATCTAAAAAGTGACCGCCATTTTGTTTTGCTTTGTTTTTGGGCCAATTGACTTCAAAATCGATATCTGGGTCACCCCCTGGTTCCAAACGACGGAACCGATGTAAAAACTGTCAAAATTGGCCGCCATTTTGTTTTACTTTGTTTTTGGGCAGATTGACTTCAAAATCGATATCTGGGTCACCCCGTGGTTCGAAACGACGGAACTGATGGAAAAACTGTCAAAAGTGACCGCCATGTTGTTTTTCTTTGTTTCTGGGCTGATTGACTTCAAAATCGATATCTGGGTCGCCCCGTGGTTCTAAAGGACGGAACCGATGTCAAAACTGTCAAAATTGGCCGCCATTTTGTTTTTCTTTGTTTCTGGGCCGATTGACTTCAAAATCGATATCTGGGTCACCCCGTGGTTCCAAATGACGGAACCGATGTAAAAACTGTCAAAATTGGCCGCCATTTTGTTTTTCTTTGTTTCTGGGCCAATTGACTTCAAAATCGATATCTGAGTCGCCCCGTAGTTCCAAACGTCGGAACCGGTGTCAGAATTGTCAAAATTGGCCGCCATTTTGTTTTTCTTTGTCTTTGGGCCGATTGCCTTCAAAATCGGTATCTGAGTCACCCCGTGGGTCGAAACGACGCAACTAATGTCAAAACTGTCAAAAGTGAACGCCATGTTGTTTTCTTTTCTTTTGGGGCGATTTATTTCAAAATCGATATCTGGGTCGTCCCATGGTTCCATCCGACGGCACCGATGTCAAAACTGTCAAAAGTGGCTGCCATTTTGGTTTTCTTTGTTTTTAGACCGATTTACTTCAAAATCGATATCTGGGTCGCCTCGTGATTCCAAACGATGGAACCGATGTCAGAACTGTCAAAAGTGGCCGCCATTTTGTTTTTCTTTGTTTTTGGGCCGATTGACTTCAAAATCGATATCTGAGTCGCCCCGTAGTTCCAAACGTCGGCACCGGTGTCAGAATTGTCAAAAGTGACCGCCATTTTGTTTTTCTTTGTTTCTGGGCCGATTGACTTCAAAATCGATATCTGGGTCAACCTGTGGTTCCAAACGACGGAACCGATGTCAGAATTGTCAAAAGTGACCGCCATTTTGTTTTTCTTTGTTTCTGGGCCGATTGAATTCAAAATTGATATCTGGGTCGTCCCATGGTTCCAAACGACGGAACCGGTGTCAGAATTGTCAAAAGTGACCGCTATTTCGTTTTCTTTGTTTCTGGGCAGATTGATTTCAAAATCGGTATCTGAGTCGCCCTGTTGTAGAATATTTAGACTGAAACGACTGGGTGGATCGACAAATCAAAAGTTTTTACCGTTGGCCCTACAAAATACGCGTGCGAAGCCGCGGGCAAAAGCTAGTTAATAAATAAAATTAATAAAAAAAATCATAAATTTAAAATAAATATAATATATTTACAAAAAAAAGACTCCATGTATTTCATTGTTCCAAATCATGATTTCAAAAGGAACAAAATATTTTATTAACTGAATTCGTTAAATTAATTATTTATACACGTTTAATACTTAATTTAACATGATTAAGGTTTTAAGAATCAAGTAAGGGAATTATACTTACTTAAAATATGAAATCCCATGTGTTTTGCGCTTTGTAAGAGTGTTATTTTTGCACTCTTTCACAGAGCATTTAGGCATCTTCACAGGCGAACGGTCGGCGCCCGACTGACAGCAAACAAGTGCTTACTTACATTTTAAGCACTCGTTGGCTGTCCCACTTTCTGAGCGTCAACTGTGCATCTAGGTATATTATTATATCGATGCGCAGTACACTCCCAATTTTACGAAACAAAGAGACATTCTGCTAATTTATGTTTTATTTCCAACCAATTTAGAACGAAAAAATACTTTCTTCAAAGATATACAAACGCGTTAAGACCTCCTTTATCTACAAAAGGAGTACTTTAAAAGGTTTTACCCTCAGGCAACCCTCATGCGAAACCACTAAAAGTTTTTTTAGTTTAACTTACACTTGAAACAGATATTAAAGTTAAAGGTTTGTTAATAAAAATAATTTAGAGATCCAGAGCGACTTATACTAACGCCCTGGGGGATTTTCCCTGCCCTTATCCCACCTTAATTTGGGGTCGACGTCACACACGTTTTTAAAGTATGTTGCAGAAAGGATTTGGCTTAGTTTTTACGATCGGCTGCCTGCCTGTATCAACACCCACTTAGGGATCCAGTCCCGGAAATAAGATTAGAAAATTCGCTTTGCCCGACCTTGGAATTGAAATCCAGGACCTCCCCACAGCCCATATATGCTGCCACTAGACTAAGGAAGCGACTTGGTTTTTGATTTGTTGAAATGTCATACTTCATAAAAAGTATGGACGGATTTAATGCCAAATGTGCCACTAATATGAGACCACCAAGAGAGATACAATATGATGGAAGATATATTATTAAATAAAATATGATATTTATGATATTTATATAATTCGCTACGGTATTTGAAATAAATTATTTTCGCATTTATTTCAATTGTGAAAGAAGACTTATATTTGCATATCGGTACTAAACCGTCCTAAATAACTGAGATTCTTGAAAGAATATAAAATTAATTTGGATGACATAAATTGGTGATTACTTTGGAAATACGGATTTGTTAAAGATTAATACTGTGAAAATAGGTAAGGCGGGATTTTAAATAGCACCGTAATAATTTTTATTTTACTTAAGAGACTGTTTAACATTACCGTGTTTTCTGTTCCACTACTAGCCACTTGTAGGTTTACTGTACTAATGAGTAGGGTTAATTAGTCCATTACGGTAATGCGAGTTGGCAGACTACCTTTAAAAGTCTAAGTAGGTTAGTTATCCTCTACCAAGCATGCTGGGCGTTTCCAACAGTTCGATCTGATGATTTATCCATATTAATATCATAAATGACAAAGTATAATTGTAATATAGAAATAACTTTCTGTTTATGACATTTTCATATTTTGTAGAAAGTTATGAAAAAAGTTTGAACCCTAGATTTTCATCTTTAATTGTTGACGGGGTTAAACTGGGATTCAAAATTCTGCAGCTCCTAACAATTTTTTTTGCGCGATTACGCAAAATGGGAAGTTTCTCGACTTAAAATTAGGGTTTCCAGAAAACCAAAGTATTTTCTGAAAAATCCCTTTTTCTTGATGAAAAGCCCTCGAGCGGGAGAAAGTAAGGTTTATTTTGTCATACCGAAAAGGACAGGCAAAAACTTACATAAAAAATGCAATAATTTAAAAACATATATACAAACACGTTGCCTAGACATTACATATCGACGGTTCCAAGGCAAAGTGCTTTAAGCGACATTTTTTGCGATATTGAGTTATATATATATTTGGAATCAGCGAATTTTTCTGCGTTTTTTGACGCTAGTTTCATTTTTTTTTGACGACTTTTTTGGCGCTTAACACAACACGAAAAATAGCTTCCATTTTGATGTTCATTGATTGAAACGACACAAGATTTTACCATTTTCGGCCCTCGGTCACTTAAGATTTTTAGGCTTCTACTTGATTTAATTTCATTTGTCGGTTAAATCATTTTTGCAGTTACTATTTTGAACAACCAATGTATTTAAGACATTTTCGCTTTTACTTTAACCATAGTAAATAACATAGTATGTTTAATAAATATTTATATTTTTGCTCCTTATCTGGATACTATCCATGTCTGTACCTCCAATAGGTTATGTCCTCGATCTTCGCTACATTTAGTTTCAGATTTCTACAGTCTTCATCGACCTGTATGTCTCGCCCAACGATTTAATGGCAAACACTAGGCCTATGGTATCATATCTGGGTTTAAAGCTATTCATTCATTCAGCGACAGTGTTTTCTTCTTGGTGCAGCATGTCAAATAAGCTGAATGTCGCGGTACTGATCACAATCTCGAATACTGACCATACCCTCGTATATTAAGTATTTTATTGTGTATAATGGTTGAACAGGGAGCCAAACAGCTCTACACCATAAGAGCCCAGTGCCCACGCCTCGATAAGACAGTAATTAAAGCCTTCTTCAAGTGATGGAGATAACTAAGAATCTTGTTAGGTGAAATCGGAGCAAGTAATATTTGCTTCGGGTCGCTTCAAGCTGGTCGTTCAGCAAGTTGTGCAAGAAGAAGATAGTACTTCATCATGAGCAAATTATTTTAATGATAATGAAGGGAGGTATAGAATCACTGTAAATCTAGATCCTTTATTTTTTTTATATTAGTAATATAAAACTACCCACATAATACAATATTTACTAACCATAAAAAAATTGGTGAAAAATCAAATCTGTTGTAAATGTTATTATTTTGGTCATATCAATAACATAAAATCGTAAAATAATTTTGGGTTTGCATCATTTTTCCCTACGCCGCGCCCATGTAACATACCACTTGTGCTAATTTCTGGCAACTATTTTTTTATGAACATTATGATACATGGAGGATAAAGCAGTTTTGCTTTTCCTGAAACGTAATCGTATTAAGGTATGAATCAATTTCGTCTCCGCTATAATATCTGTGATGGGCACTTGAGTCACTTTGCTTTATTCTAAAAATTCTTTCAGTTGATGCATATTGGGTTAAGCGACACTTATTTTTGAAAATACAGCTCATTTAAACACAATTTATATTTAAAAAGTTGCGATATGTGCAAACGCAAGAAATATATTAATTTTGCTAAAATCCGCCAAGTACTTTTTTAATAATGAATTTTTTTTCAAAAAAAAAACTTTGAACCTCTCTCCTGTAAAGTTTCAAAAATGTCGCTTAACGCACTTTGCCTTGGAACCGTCGATATAAGCTCACGCCTGTATCCCCGAAGGGGTAGGCAGAGGCGCACTAGCGAACTAGAACACCCACATTTGGCCCAGCATAATTCCGTCCCAGATGTGATAGGGGGCGAGCCTATCGCCATATCGGGCACAAATTCCAGACTCCGGGCTGATATGGAAAAATCCAATATAACTTTGCCCGACCTGGGGATCGAACCCAAGACCTCAGAGCCGTAATAAAATAAAATAAAAATAAAATAAAATAGCCTTTTATTCTACTACCATATCTACCTCTATATGTACATTACAATTGATTAATTAACATTTTCCTTGAGATAAATTAATTTATAGACAATTACAATATATTATGTTAGAATTATTTATTATATTTTTAATTTGGCATTATTATAATTATTCTATTATTTTAATTAGAATTGTATTAACATACTTTGATTCATTTTTCATCATGATAAATTATTTTATGGAAACTTACAATCAATATTAATTTTATTATGATTATAGTATAATTAGAATATATATATTTCAATTATTAATAGAATTTATAGAACTATGTATTTTTTGTATTAGTGTATTAGCATATTTATTTATATATAATTATTTAATATTGTATTAACTCTTAGGTAGTAGTCGCCTCTTTGGCGTAGGCCTCCCCTAATATTTTCCACTGTTTTCTTTCTCTAGCATTCCTCATCCAATCCGGTCCAATTCTTTGTGTGAATATGTCTCTCCATCTGGTTTTTTGTCGCCCTTTTTTCCTCGTTTCATCTCTTGGCAGCCATTCTGTAACTTTCTTTGTCCATCTATAGTTTTCCATTCTACATATGTGACCCGCCCAGTTCCATTTCAGCAACCGAATTCTTTCCCTAATATCTTGAATATTCGTTCGTGCTCTAATTTTCTTATTACTGATCTTATCTTTTAGCTTTACGCCTAACATGCTTCTTTCCATTTTTCTTTGACATATTGCTAATTTTTCTTCATCTTTCTTTTTCAAAGACCAAGTTTGGCACCCATACGTTATACTTGGAAGAATCACGACATCATAAATCTTTTTCTTGGTTTTTATATTTACTTCACTATTTTTCATGATTTCTTTTAATGCCCAATATTTTTTCCATGCTATGGCGATCCGTCTGTTTACTTCATTTTCGGTACAGCTTTTAAAGGAAATTGAATGGCCTAAGTATGTATATTCGTTCACATAGTCTATCTTATCGCCATCGACAATAATATCTAAAGCTTCGGCATTTGTCAGAATCTTGGTCTTTGAGGCATTCAAGGAGAGCCCAACCCCTCTGCTCTCTTTTGCTAAATCCCTTACCATAAACTGTAGATCAGCTGCATTGTTTGTGAAAAGCACTATGTCGTCCGCGAACCTCAAGTGATTCAAAAACTCTCCTCCTATTTTTAGCCCTATGCCCTCCCAATTCAGCTTACGGAAAATCGACTCTAGTACAGCGGAAAACATTTTCGGGGATAGAGGGTCACCTTGCCTGACTCCTTTCTTAAGGCGAAATTCCGGCCCTTCTCTCTCCAACCTCACCTTTGCCCAACCCTTCGAGTATATATTATGTAGTAGTTTCACATATTTTATATTTATGCCTTGTTGGAGTAGCGATTCCCAAATAGCATTATGAAATAGAGAGTCAAAAGCTTTCGTGAAGTCTATAAAGCACATATATACTTGCTTATTGTATTCCTGTGCTTTTTCGATTATTTGTGTAACTACTTGGATATGGTCTATGGTGGAGTATTTTTTTCGGAAACCAGCTTGCTCCGGAGGTTGATGTTCGTCAAGTATATTTGTTATTCTATTTAGTATGACCTTTGCGAAGACTTTGTATATATTTGAAGTCAGACTTATAGGCCGATAGTTTTCAAGGTTGCTTTTGTCTCCTTTTTTGTGCAACAAAATTATTGTAGACTTTGACCACTGCTGGGGTGTTGTTTCTTTCTCTAGTATATTATCAAATAGTATTTGCAAAGGTTTCAATAAGGCTGGAGATAAAGCCTTAAGTAACTCGTTAGACACATTGTCTTGTCCTGGCGTTTTATCATTCTTTTGGGTGGTTATTGCATATTCTATTTCCGATTGTAATATATTTGGTACCGTTAACCAATCTAATATATTATGTATAGACAGACCATGTAAAGATAGATTTTTTTGTTTTTCTTCATATTCGTAGAGCTCTTTGTAAAAGTTTGTGGCTTCTTCTATTATATCTGGTCGTTTTGAGAGCAAGTTTCCGGTCTTATTTCTCAAGTTTGCAGTCCATTCTGATTTGTTTCTTAGCTCCTTGAATGCTTTTTTGATAGCACCAGTCTTCTGTATGTATTTCTCTATTATTTCTTGTCTGTAGATTTTTTTACTCTTTGATATTTGTCGGTTAATTTTTTTACTTACTTCCGTTATTCTATTTCTAACCTCTTTGGATCTTTTTTGTTTGTAGAGATGTTTCCTTTGATCCAGCAATGCAAGTGTTTCAATATCTAACACATGGCCTTTCTTCTTTTCTTTTTTTGGTAATTGGATTTGTAGTGCTTTCATTTCCTCTTCAAAGTGATTGTACTGTATCTGAATTTCTGCGGACTTGTTAAGGGATTCTACAAATTTGTTTTTCCAATGTGCCACTATTTCCTCAGATATTAGCGGTAACTTCCTTAAATATTCCATTCTTGTTGATTTTATAAAGTGATTTCTTCTATTTGTTCCTTGTATTTTGAGTTTGCATCTTAACATGCGGTGATCGGTATTAAAGTTCATTTGTTTTATAATATGGAACCCCTTGATTTGGCTTGTTTTATTTGTAAATATGTAGTCAATTTCGTTTAAATCTCTTCCATTTGGGGATCTCCATGTCCATTTCTTATGGGGCTTTTGCTTAAACATACTATTTAAACACTTAAGATTATTTGCTAATGCAAACTCTATCAATTTTTGTCCATGTGGGCTTCGCCGTCCATACGAGTAATTGCCCAGTACCAGATCTTCACCTTCTAGAGCCATTCCGACTTGAGCATTGAAGTCTCCCATTAAAATAAGATACTTGGGTTTTACAGAGTTTAAAGCTTTCTCTACTGTATCATAAAATAGAGTCATGTCTTCTTCTTTGTAGCTTTCGGTGGGTGCGTATACCTGAATTATTGACCACATGATGTTGTGTGATGTTTTTATCTCAAGTGTGGCTACTCTATCAGAGAATGCTCTAAAACTCACAATATTGCTTTTGAGGCGTTTTTTTATCATAAAACCAACACCATTTTTTCCCTTATGGGCCGAGGTATGACAGAGTATGAATTCTGGATATTCCTCTATACATTCATTTCCTCTTCTTGTCTCACACAATCCTATAACATCCCAATTTAAATGTTTAATAGCATAGTGCAGTTCTGTTATTCTGCTGTAATGTATTAGAGTTCGTACGTTTAGGGTACAAATGTAGAGATCATGATTTCTAGTTGTTGTAATAGGGGGATATTGGTCGTACTCCTCCACGGGGACCAGCCGGCTTGGGGGAGGTTGAGAGGCTCTACTTATCCGTTTTTTGGTTCGTATATTTTAGCATTTACATTTGTATTGCTTTGTGTATTACAAAGAAAAGACGTGATATTGCCTGTTTTATTTTTCTTAAGACTATGTCTGGCATTTTTATCTATTCCTGTATTTGAACTGAGGTTTTCCATTCCATCGGGCGATTGTGATAAGTTTCTCTTCTGTGTGCGTATAATTTTATTTTCCGTATTTTCTATATTTATTATTTTATCATAATGAAGAAAAACCTTTTTTCCTAAATCTCGTTCCTGCTTTAGCTCTTCTTGTAATTGCTTACGTTTTTGTAATACATGAATAGGATAATCTTGCTTAATGTATATAGGGGAGTTTTCAAGTGTCTTTTTGTTCTTTAGTATATCTATTTTCCGTCCCATGTTGCTCAGTACAACGACAGCTGGTCTAATTTTATTGCCTTTCTTTCCAATTCTTCTGACTTCCTCTATTTCTTCTTTCAAACAATTTATTCCCATGTTTTTTGTTATGATACTAAAAATCAAGTTATGTAAGTCACTATAATTTTTCTCTGTCTCTTCCACTCCAAAAAATACTAAATTCTTCTTTCTTAATTGCTTTTCAAGTTGATTAATTATTTCTTGTTGATTATCTATTCTAGTTTCTAGTTCCTTTGTTTTCTGTTCTATGTGTCCAAATTTTTCGTTTATGTTATTATTAATTGACTGTTTTATATTTGTCTCCATATTTTTCATTTCTTGCTTTTGGCAGGCTATGTCGTGTTGAATACTTTTTAAAATTTCCATCATATGCTCCATGGCAACAAGGATTGTAATAACTGCCCTCTTATATCCAGTAGAAGTACTACTGTGTTCCACTATTGTCAATAGCAACTTTAGTTCCGCTACTCGCTGATAGATGGCGCTGTCATCCGGTATGGGTATGAGTTGTAGTTTTTATTTAGAGGTTATGATTTCAAATTCAAATTCAAATGACTCTAAAAGTATTCAAACTTCAAATTTACTTCACTGTTTATGTAACTATGCACTCAACTGACCTTCTTAAAACATTAACAGTGTGAATGTTTCCTTTTACAACGGCTTACAACACTAATTTCGTTGACCGGTGTTTTCACTTTTTTCTTCGTTATTTTTGATTCTCGGCCCTTGCTAACAATTTTGCTGGTGCTAATGCAGCCACTGCACCTTTTAGTAATGTTTTTATAACAGTAATCACACTTCTTATATTTTTTATTCACTAAGTTATACGGAGTATATGTAAGCATGAGAACACTAGCGCCCTCTCCTCAGAGCCGTAGTCGTACCGAAATACCACCACGCCACCGAGGCAGCCTAGACATTAGCTTATAGAAAATACCTTCAATATTTATATACATACCGGTCAACGGAGATGGCAACAAGTGTGAACACGCCTGCTGAGACAGTCAAGTTTGCTGTGAAGTTACTAGCAGCACATGTGATTGCACCGAATGGCCAGTGTGCTGTTACCAGGAACACGAAATTGGGCGCTCCATTCAGTGTGGCCATTAGGAGATCAGCTACCGCCAGGTTTACTAGGAAACAGTTGGTCACTGTCCTCATACGACGATGTGCTGTTGAGAGAAAAAGATCGTTAGCCATATTTCTTTTCACATTCCTTCCACTCAATGTGGGGACGGCGCAACACCCTTTATCAACCAGAAGACCTCCAGAGAGCCTATTCCATGATCCATAGTCCAAATCCGTGTTTGAAAATCTAATGTTTTAATGAAAAAACTGTGTCCATAGTTTAATAAATCTACTTGTTAAAATAACATCGTTCACAATAAGAAACGACAACAAATAGTATCAGGAATAATTTACTTTAGAAGCACAATACCTTTCAATCGTTATTTGATATTCATAAACGGTTTTGGGTTCTTAAAAGTTTCTAAACATCCCCCAGGCGAACCAGTTTTTGTAGATCCATTTTAAATATAAGTACTCCTAAAACATTTCTCTTTTTATTTTATTTCATTTCAATCGCACTGCCCACTCATTTGTCTGTTATAGACATCTGACTTCGCTCGTAGCTTCGCAGGTATTGATGGAAACTTTTATTGCCAACGAGATCTTGTGAATACTCAATGAGGTGTCTACAATATTTGACAAGTTGACAATTTACTTGAAGTTCAAACATTGAAGCGTGGTCATGTAAAATTCATGGTTTAAGGTCTTTCACCATTCCCTTCTCACGATAAATTACAGCACAAATTATTATAATGATGTTATTTATCATCTAACATTACCAATTTCTGAGTGTCAATAAGGAAGCTTTATAAAAAATCTACAAGCGGTTTGTCATTAAGCGCAATATTTAGTCACTCTATCAAAGAACTGTTGACTAATTCGTAAATTATCTAATTATTTTTTCTTCCCTTCTATATTCATTATATTTGCGTAATACAACGATGGTCGATGCCTACATATGATCGCCACTCGAAAATTCAATTAATATAGGTAATGAGAAAGTATCAGTTATTAAAAATAAGCTAGTAATAATTGTGGAAATTAATTTATACTCATAACGAAGTATAATTAAGGATACATATAAAACTATAGTATGATAAACTAATAACAGTATTATGATTCTGTGACTTCCAAGAACTGTAAGCCCTCATTCGCACGAGAACTTTTTCGACGTTTCATATGAGTGCTTGAAAAATGTCTTGATGATTTTTTAGGCGGTATGTATACCAGCGGCCTGAGCAGGAAAATTTCTGACAACCGTAAATGTATTCGAACTCGATGCGCGTCTTTGAAATTTGTATGAAATATTAACCAAACGTCATCAGTGCGCAGCGAACTCAAATACATTTACATTTACATTAGTTTTTCGTGCTCGGTCTATTCACCTGGTTAGAAACAAGACAATAATGATTTTCAAGCACTCATATGAACCTACACGTTGAGATGCTTTTTTAACGAACGTTGAAAAAGTTCTCGTGCGAATGAGGCCTTACATTATTTACTTATTAGAGATACGATTTCATGGACGTGATATCACTTCTTACCTAGCACTATCCATATGACCATTGTGTTCCCCAGCACGGCCAGTAGCAGCATGACAGCGAACACCACGAACCATGACAGCTGTCCCCACCATGGTGGGCTGTAGGGCCGCTCGCCGAGTCCCATGCAGTTCCCCAACGTAATCCTGACAGAAACAATATAAATGATCATCAAACGTTTCCATTGCCTCGGTGGCAAAATGGGTTCGAGTGCGAGGGGATACAGGCGTGGGCGTATGTATATTGTATGAACATGTTTACATTCTGTAAGATTTTATGCTGGGAAGCGAGAGGCCGCGGGTTCGATCCCCGCACCGAAACAATTGTTTATGTGGCCCACAAATATTTGTTTCGTGTCTTGGTGTTGTGAGACCGAAAGTCTCTCGTAGTTCCTGATAACCACGTCACAAGATTCATATCTTAGTGTGGGGTCAGGACTAACTATGGAACTGTTTTATTTATTTATTTATTATATAAATAAATCATATTTTCTTAAATCAATTCCTGAATCCAGTCTGATACTAAGTAAACAAATAATAATTTTACCCGACTCGGGAACAAACCCGAGACCTCAGGACGGTAGATGTACCGCATACGCAATATAACTACGCCACTGAGACACTCTAAATACATTAATATTGACATCCTCCGTGGCGCAGCGGGCGAGTACCCGGTTGTGAAACGTGAGGTCGTGGGTTCGATTCCCGCACCGAGACAAATGTCTGTGTGGCCCACAGATATTTGTTTCGGGTTTGGGTGTTGTGAGACCGAAAGTTTCTCGTAGTTTCTGATACCCACGATACAGGTTGTACCTAGTGTGGAGTCAGGACTATGTGTGTGACTGTTGGGTGTATTTATTTATTTATTTATTTATTAATATTATTAAGTAGAATTAGCAAGAGCAATGTTTTATGCTGTATTTGTTGGTTACTTTTTTGTAGCTAAATGTATATTTCGTAACTCAATCCAAACCAAAGGTTTTTATAATAAAAAATCCAAAGTTCTAAAAATGAATGAATCAGAGATTTTGAAATATCATATGTCAGACACTAGAAAGGCAATTTACTCATGTCTAAAGACTAAACCGAAATATCTTATGACAGCTGAACAATTTAGTCAGTCATAACTAGAATTTCAACAAATATAATATTACAAGAGTCAATATAACGTAGGGTGAATGTGCACGACTTTATTTTGGCAAATATAGACTCTTGCACTTTTCAAATAGCAATGTACTAAAGTCTTAGATCCCTAGAAATGAATTATTGAATTCATTCAATAGTTCATTAACTTATGATTATTTCGTAAGTTATAAGTTCATTTATAACTTATGAAATAATCATAAGTTTAAAAACGTAACGGACCGACTTCAAACCTTATGTGGTCGTGACCAAATTTATTACGGAACTACCCTTGAAATAAGCTCTATATAAACAAAAAGACATACATAAAAATTTTGAGAGAATAGAGACGTATTGATGACCTTCTCCTTTTTGTGAAGTCGGGCATGTTGAATTTATTTGTAAAATACTAGTAATAAGTATTACTTACTTTTATCATTCTTTGATAGGGGTTGTCTTCAGGCAGCTGTTCGTAAAAACTAACCCAAATCCTTTCAGTAACATGCTTGAAGTGTGTTGCACTAACCCCACATTAAGGTGGGAAAAGGTCACATGGAAATGAAGTCATTTGTAAAATACCAAACACAATACATTTTGGCAAAGTTGTAATTTATATATTGTACAAGTATATTACAAAATCAGTCAAGGTTTGAAACAATTGCACAGTTCAGTTTTCAATATATGAATTCTTCAATTCGCATCCCAAAAATTATGCTCTGATTTATAATAGGAATCTCTTAATAAAAAGGCTTCTATTAATGTAATTACAATTGGTGACTCAATTAACAAGACTTAAATTAAGTTTCCTTTACTTTTACGTCATTTGCAATTAATTTTCGCTAATAAAGTTTTGCAAATGTCGTAACTTCGTAACAAGTGTATTTATTAATATTAAAACAATATTCTGATATAGTTAACTTCATGATAGGTTGGTTTTAGTATGCGAGATTTGAATTCATTTTTCATTATGTTATAATATTATCATAATATTAAGTACGTGCTTTAAAAAAAAAAGTCACGTAGGCATGTAAACAAGCACTTATTACAGGTCAACACAAGTTTGGAAGTAAGATTTATATTATCACGCTATACATTTGGAAACACCAGGCAAGTATGCACATAATAACGATGGAATGGCTAAGATAGGGTGATATGGGGAGAAAGGAATAGAGTGTAAGGGTTGTTGGAATTGGTGCATAAGGCCCTATCCTAGCTAACCTACTAGCCTTTCTCTAGCTACCTACGGATGACGATCCGAAGAAGAAAGGCAGAAAGAAACTCCGAGCTTATTTTTGTCATCAATCAATTGTCACTATTTTTCTTTTTCCTTTTTTTATCATTTGACATAGAAATAGTCGATACAACTGATAATTATATGGATTCACGCATACTCAATACCACTAACGGTGTAAGTACCGAAAAAATGATGAAAACGGTAAAATGGCATTGTGGGATGCAAAAACCTACACTAACAAAAAACCTTATATCTTATGAAATTGTTGTTCCTAAAATACGTCACATATTATAATCGTGGTATTTTACGGGCAGAAAGATTTTGTCGGAATTTATATGAAAGTTTTCCCCTCAGATTTGCTACAAATGCTAGTACCTATATAATGTGAATTTCTGGCAATATGGAAATACTAAATCACTTTCAATATAACAACCCCAAAATAACTCCCCAAATAAGTTTTAGGTACTTATAAATGGAATTTTTGTTACATTCATGTATAAGAGAAAACTTTAACATTATATTATATTAGTTTATTATATTTTAGATTATAGGTAATGTAAAATGTAAGTGTTTTGGCCAAGTGCTGTAAACTTTCATTTTTAAATAAATAAATAAATAACGACATTTATGTAAAATATAAATTAACTGCCTCGGTGGCGTGGTGGTATTGCGTGTGCGGTACGACTATCGTTCTGAGGTCTCAGGTTCGATTCCCGGGTCGGGTAAAGTGATATTGAATTTTTCCATATAAGCCCGGAATCTGGAATTTGTGCCCGATATGGCGATAAGCTCGCCCCCTATCACATCTGGGACGGAACTAAGCTCGGCGAAATGTGGGTGTACGTACGTGTACGCTAGTGCGCCTCTGTCTACCCCTTCAGGGATACAGGCGTGAGCTTATTTTATGTTATGTGTTTATAAATTAACTATTTGTTGCTCGCGACTTCTTTCACGTGGATATCCCTCGAGTAATTTATATCTGCGACACCGATCGCGGGGAAATTTACTTTTTCTGGATAGTAGCCTATATTCAGCATATATTGGCTGTGGACCGGGAGGTCGTGGGTTCGATTCCCAGGTGGGGCAAAGCGGATTTTCTAATTTAATTTGCCCGGGACTGGACCCCTCAGAGGGGTTTGACGTCAGGCAGGCAGCCGGTCGTAAAAACTTTGCCAAATAATTTCTGCAACATGCTTGAAAAAGTGTGTTGCGCCGACCCCACATTAAAGTGGGATAAGGGCAGGTAGAAAAAAAAAAAGTAGCCTAAGTGTTAAAACCGAGTGTCAGCTTACCAAATTTCATCAAAATTGATCCAGTCGTTTCAGCGTGAAGAGGTAACAAACACACTCACAAACTTTCGGATTTACAATATTCATTAAGTAAAGATAAAAATAGTTTTTATTTCCTTTCCAAAAACGTTTGTAATAATACCACTTTAACTACATCAACTGAAGTAGGCACTCAAGAAATAGATAGAGCCTTCTCGAATAAATACCCAAAACCGAAATAACGAAATTTTCTCTCAATGTTGAGTGGCTAAAACTTTTGATACTGTGACATCGTTGATTAGGGGAGTTAACCCGTAAAAATAAATTACTGTAAATTCAGATGAGATTTCTAATGAGTTTACGAAAAGTTTAATCTGCTTTTCCCACACAGATTTCGTGACAAAATCTAGTGAAATAATGTAAACAAGGAACTTTAATATTCTCAGTGAATGGGTACTTGTGGCCGTACCCTATATTTATACGTGCCGACAGCCTCCGTGGCGCAGCGGGCGAGTAGCCGGCTGTGAGTCGAGAGGGCCCGGTTTCGATTCCCGCATTGGGACAAATGTTTGTGTGGCCCACGGATATTTGTTTCAAGTCTGGGTGTTGTGAGACCGAAAGTCTCTCATAGTCTCTGACACCCACGGTACAGATTATACCTAGTGTGGGGTCAGGACCAGGTGTGTAACTGTTCGATGTATTTAAAAAATAAATAAAAAAAAACATACATAGGCTCACGTCTGTATCACCGTGGGGATTGGTAGAGGCGACACAGAGAACTAGGGCACCTACAATTAAACTAACACACACACACACGCGCACGCACACACATCACACATACATTTAGTCGTAGTAACCATTTTATAACTATTATTAGCTCAGTACCTTCTGCTTGGGGGAGAACTGATGTCCATCACACAGGTTCATCATAACCTAGTTTAGGCATCAGATGTCATAATGTCCTGACCTAACTAACTTCTGCAACTTCTGTTGTAATATATATTTAGCATGGTTACCTATGTATGTATAAAACAAATAAATAAATAAATAAAATTCGCTGCGCTTATTTACGCCCCAAATGGAAGCGAGCCTATCGCCATATCGGGCACAACATTTTACATAGTTAAATCGGCTATTATTACTCAGTCAAAAGGGTCACGTTCCAGCATAACTATTAGATGATCTGTGGTTTCAGGATCATTCAGTAATGTACTACGTAAACTACAATCTGGCGACTGTCGAGGGACGCAGTGTTTTCGGATCAAAATTATACATCAACTGCTTTATTCTCTATACTTTCCTTTAAGTTATGAAGTTAGTTTGTCATAACAGGATAAAAACAAATCGACAAGTCACCAACATACCCGTCAAAGTGTAGACGTGACAAAATTTGTCAGTCACCAAAGTCTGTTCGAATTTTCCTGTTAAGTACTGTTACGCATCCTTCTGACCTCTGACCTTATGCGTCCGATTTTTTACAGTTTCTATTCCTAGAACCAATTATTCGTGTGATGTTGATGAAGCCTAAAATATCAAAAAACGGTTGAAAAAGGCTTTCCAATATAGGTGAGCAAATATCAGAAACAAACTTCGATGAAAAATTCCGGGTTTAAACAGTTAAACACAGCAGTTAAAATAAAAAGTATTTTTTTTTCAATCTACTTCCGTACTTTAAACCGTGATGGTTCTCAATTAATATTTACGGCCAAATTAAAAATAAAACCTACTTATTTAGATATTAGTATAATAATCTTATATCTACAAAATTTAAGTTATCTTGAAATGATACTGCCACTACACTGCCTCGGTGGCGTGGTTGTATTTCGGTACGACTACCGTTCTGGGGTCTCGGGTTCGATCCCCGGGTCGGGCAAAGTGATATTGGATTTTCCATATCAGCTCGGGGTCTGGAATTTGTGCCAGATATGGCGATAGGCTCGCCCCCTATCACATCAGGGACAGAACTAAGCTCAGTGAAATGTGGGTGTTCTAGTTCGCTAGGGCGCCTCTGCCTACCCCTTCCGGGATACAGGCGTGAGCTTATGTATCTTGAAAAGACGATAGGTCTTATTCACTAAAGCCGTGTCTCCTGTCTCTGTGTCTCCTACTAAAACATTACACACAAGACGTACACAAAACAAGGTATTCCATAGTCCATAGTTACATGAGCAGCAGACAATGGAAAACCTTGTTTCGTGCAAGTGTTTTTGTGTTTTGTTTCGAAAAAACCTAACCTAACCTAATTTCAGCTTGAAACAATAAACAACAAACATAGTGATGGAATCCTTTCAAATGAATTGGTTACTTGACTGTACCTCTAATAACCAATATCAATGAATTTCTGTAGGAACATAGATTTATCATCGAAATAACGTGTGCAATAGGAATTTAATAAAAATACTTCAAGGATCATTTTATTTTAGTAATTTAAATACTTAATTTTTTATCTGTGCATCACGTGTCTGTAAACACCAATCACGACGCATGATGTCACATTACCCATTTTTGTTATAAATTTGTACAACAATGGAATAAGACCCAATCCAAGGTCATATTGCCAGGATATTTGGTATATTTGTTTCGTATTTTTGGTTAAAGCTCAACCTAATTTCAACGCGGATGTGATCGACCGAAATATTTGACCCGTGTTTTTAGTTTGAAATCATACATGTTATTTCCGCAATATTTTTTTATTGAACGATTTTGTATCGATAAGGAAAGATGACGACACCCGTATCTACAGTTAATAGATAGCGCTTTGGCGCAAATTGAATTATACATAATAATTTTTGCTTTTTTAAACTAAATATATGAAAATAAATTACGAAATTTTTTTTACATGTTTAGGATAAACTAATGAATAGCCTTGTATACTTTTAAAAAAATAGTCAAGTACCTACCCAATTCTCGTTCTGTATTCAGCGTAAAATTAGAAACTAATGATCGAAAAAACAATATCATGAAGGATATGGGGTGTAAAATTAAATTTGTGAGCAATGCCCCAAAATAAGAGGCTCCTTTTAGCATTCCTTAGACGAGCCCCAAAACCTTTTTATTTATATTGAATCCTTAATACGTTGCTTGTAACATTGGTCGACGTTAAGTTAGAAGTTATTGTTGTTTGTTACAAGGGCATGGCTGGGAAAGGTCGTCGACCTCATTCTGTCTCTCTTTATTAGGCCATGCACTTGATTTGTATACAACGAAACATTTAATTAGTGGCCACGAATTAACTGAAATATATGAGTGAAAAATGTTTTTGTTCAAATATATTTTAATTTGTTAAAAATTTTACAAGATAGCTAAGCAGTATATTACAAATTGAATTAAATGAAAAGATATTCTTAAATGTTCATTAACGTAACTGATGCGAAATGAAATAATAGATATTTTCTTACAATTGGAAACTTGACTATTTTTTTATGAATTTTACGTCATTTAAAATATAGCACAGAAAGAAATATGAAAATATTTTCAAAAATAAAAACGTTTAAAGTTTTGTATAACCTTCAAACTACGGGAAAGAGAAATATCAGTATAATCACGTCACCTCCATAACGCCCGTATCCCCGAACTGGTAGGCAGAAAAAAACCTCAATAACTAGAACAATCACTTGTTGTTGAGCTTATTTCAGCCTGTAATTGTATGTTTATTCAACCATAACTTTTGAATGATATCGATAAAATAACTATGTTGTCGAGCTATTCAGAAAACTTAGAGCCTCGGATTATTGCGGTGAAGTGTAAATGGATAGACGAAGTGCCTACTTGAATTTACTACGGTGGTAGAATTAACAAGATTACTCGTAATTCAATCAAGAATCGGAATCGTCACAGAAATCATTGAAATGCAGTAATTGAGTTGTCGCTTTAATTAAAAGTAATAGCTGCTGGTGTTTCGTCGGTCGATATTGTTGATTCAATATTAGAGAAGGAAAAGGGACCATGAAATCCTAATTAACATAAATACATACATAGACACAAGCATGTATCGCGAACTAGCGAACTAGAACATCCACTTAATGAGTGGTAGAGCCACGCTGTAAACAGTAACGTCTATAGCACGAATGGGCCGGCCAGACCGGTTTGATACCACTGTCTCATAGAAAACGATGGCCCAATTCTCTCCTACAATTCCCAATCCCCATTTCCCTCCTTTTAGTTTGACAACGCACCCTTCATTGTTTGTCTTGGGTGTCTATGGGCGATGGAGATCACTTACCATCACTCATCTGCTCGTTTGCTAGTCTTTGCTATAAAAAATACATTTCTCTAGTCACTCCCGTCCTGCATGTCATAGGGGATGTATTATCTATCTATCTATATATATAAAAATGAAACCCGTTTTCCGTTGTCATCGCATCACGCGTGAACGGCTGGACCGATTTCGCTAATTCTTTTTTTAGAATATTCCTCGAAGTACGAGGATGGTTCTTACGGAGAGAAAAAAATGAAAAATTGTCTGAAAAAGTCTAAAAACAACACTTTTCTGTACTCCCATACAATCGATTCGTAATAATACTTAAAAGTCAATTTGAACTTTAATACCATACCATAAAGTTCAAGTATTAGTGGAGAGGTTCCGGGAAGGCAAAACAATTGAGTATCGTTAGTATCTACTGGTTCGATTTGAAAAATTATTTTTGTGTTGGATACATCGATTTAATATATCCTAAATGCACAGTCCTTTGCAAATATCGTCATAAGAAGTGGTCTCAGTAATAAAACAAAGGCAAAAATCACAAGTTCTAATTCAATCAACACAATTATAAACCTATGCCAGTGTTATAAAGTAGTTTTTTAAACGAAATGAGCAAGCGTTTTTAAATTTGAATTTTGAAATTTAGAATTCTATCGACGTTCGACTGTATGCAAAAGTTGTGCTTAAGCACTTCTTTGCTGTCCCATTTTCCGAGCGTCAACTGTGCATCTAGGTATATAATATATCGATGGTTGGATAGCCCAATTATCGACGGTGGCTATAGGCTATATAACATCACGCTATGACCAATAGGAGCGGAGCAGAAATGAAAAATGTTTAAAACCGGGGAAGTTGGTATCTCAGAAACTACTGGTTCGAATTGAAAAATTCTTTTTGTGTTGGATAGCCTATCTCAGACGGGGTGACAGACAGGGTGACAGACGGGGTGACAGGCAGGGTGACAGACAGGGTGAGTGATGGGGTGTCAGCCGATGTGACAGACGGATTACAGACGGGGTGACAGACGGGAAGACAGACGCGGTGACAGACGGGGTGACAGACGGGGTAACAGACGGGGTGACAGACGGGGTGACAGACAGAGTGACTGATGGGGTGACTGACGGGGTGATAGACGGGTTACAGACGGGGTGACAAACGGGGTGACAGACAGGGTGACAGACGGGGTGACAGACGGGGTGACAGATGTGGTGACAGGCAGGGTGACTGATGGGGTGACAGACGGGTTACAGACGGGGTGACAGACGGGTGACAGGCTGGGTGACAGGCGGGGTGACAGACGGGTGACAGGCTGGGTGACAGGCGGGGTGACAGACGGGTGACAGACGGATTGACAGACGGGGTGACAGACGAGGTGACAGGCGGGGTGACAGACGGGGTGATTGACGGAACCGCACCGAAGTCACGTACTATCTCTCGAAGTTTAGCAAAACATATCATTACCTTTTTAGAATTATTGTGCTATAGGTGCCTACGACTCACTCTTTCAACCCTCTCTCTCATACGCAGACGAAGTTGCGCGGGTCAGCTAGTATTTTATAATTCCGAAATCTACATATTTCAGTCCAATTAATTTTAATGAAACTAGTTTCAAGAAATGAAGGCTAAACCGTCTGAAGCTGGAGACTGAACTATTCATTTTAATGGCATTAAAGTTATCTATAAAGCTAGTGCGACATACCCGCTACGTCCAACTTAATCCACAGCTGTAGGGCTACGGACACGAACTCAGCGAGAGCGTAGCGGCGGCGGCGGCGCGGGGAGCGACGCGGCAACCTACCGCTAATCCAGTCGTACGCCGCTCTCCGCTGCCTTCGAGGCCAGTTCCATTTAAATCTATGTTTTGAAAAGCGCCGCTCCCCGCGTCGCCGCCGCTCCGCTCACGCTGAGTTCGTGTCCGCGGCCTAACTTATGTTAATATACTGCAGTATGCAAATCTTATCATTGGGGAACTGTTAGTATTTTGTGTATATTTGTATATATCATAATCGTCGCTCAGTAACCCTAAATTAATTTATCACAGAAAATAAATACTTTCGTTACATGAAAGTAAGTTCTTTGAATCCGATCAAAATGAAAACAAGCTATATATTCTAATTATTAAAAGCGGGGTCTAATGACGCTCTTTAATTTAAAATACTGAAGCATTCAGAAAGCAGTAGCAAATTCACCTCTTCACCCTGTTACCCTTTCCGAAAATTGAAGAAAATCTAAGATCATCTATATTTAGCTAATATCAGTACATTAATGATTTTTACATTGGAACAGTACTTTAACATAATAAGATTACTAACAGCCATCGATGATAAATTACTTGTGACAAAAGAAAAATGTCTATAAAAATAATGAGACGATTATTATCTCAGACCAAAAAATGTAATAAATCAAGCATGATATAATTAATTCGCATTATTATTTATTGTAATCATAAGTCTTCGTCAAGTCATAACTCTTAATTGAATTTGATTTATTATATCTTAGAGGGCTCTATGTCTTAAAGTATGGAACATTAGCGCCGTGTAGTGGAGACATGTTTTATGCAACTGGGTGTAGTGTACTTATATCTCTCGTACAATGCTAGTACCTGCCTTAAGGAAAGAAGTTAACGGCGCGGCGCGTGGCGAGCATTTATCAGGTATACTAATGGGATTATTGGATTATGAAATTGTGGCGAGATATCTCGATTATAACCACCAGTACTTACTTAACCATTACTCTAATTACAGTCAGGGACTGGAACTCGATACCTAAATTACTAGGAATTCGATTAATTAAAACTTATCCCTCAATCTATCTTAATAATTTTAGACATTACGAAAAATTCTGATTATGATTCATGATCATCACTATTTGAAAGAAATATTTCGCGCCTAAGTCGTTATGTGAATAAAAGTCTGCATCTATGTAAAAGGAGAGGAGAGGTGTTAACCCCCGAATAATGAAACGCAACTCAAAAACTTGAGGTTGTCTTATCTCGTTGGAGGCCGGCTTATCTACCAAAATTGTATAGCCAAAACAATTTAAGTAACCGTTAAAGATGAATAGCGTTTCACTATTCGGGGGTAAGGGTGGTAGATGAGTAGATGTTATACCTCCCAGGAACTACCTTATCCTGCAGGCGCTCGTGTTGTACAATAAAATATATCCATTATTACAGTACACGTGGCTCGAGGTACACGTGGCCTAGCAACGTAACTGGATCTCTCTACTTGCGTCATTGTCCTATGACATTCAATTAATAACTATCTCCGTGTGTAAATTAAGGGGTACTTACTTGAGATTTATGTCTTCAAGAAGCTGCGTGGGCAGTAAATCTAATATCTGCGTCACATTGAGGTGGTCCCAGGACTTTTCCTTTTCGAATATCTGCTGCGTGCAGTTTATGAATGTCTGTATGTCCGTTTCAGAGTCCATTGCACTTCACTACATTTCACTAGCAGATCAGTCAATTCACATAATCACTTCTTAATCACTATTTATCATTGATGTGTTTATACATTTTTTTTTTTATCAATTGTGTGGAATAATTCAATTTCTCTAACTGTAGCCTTTTGATGGCGCAGACTCTTGAATAAGGGTCGCCTCTTTGGTCTAGTGGCGGTGTTACGGGCTGTGAACCGAGAGGTCCCGGGTTCGATTTTCTAACACTATTTTCCCGTAACTAGATCCCGCAGATCGAGGTTGGCGTCAGGCAGGCAGCCAGTCGTAAAAATTAAGCCTTTCTGCAACATGCTTGAAAAACTATGTTGCGGCGACCCCGCATTAAGGTGGCATAAGGGCAGGTAGATAAGAAAGAAAGACTGAATAATCGCATCTTTGGTCTAATAAGAACGTATTGGCCTGTGAACTAGGACGCCCTGGGTTCGATTCCCAAGGAGTTGTTTTTCTAACTCGATTTCCTCAAGTGGGGGTTGATGTCAGGCAGATGGTTTATCATAGAAATTAAGCAAAATCGTTTTTACTTTTCGCACGTGGAAGTTTTGAGTGGCTCTAGCCGAAATATATATGACAATCGAATTCATATCGATCTCGATGCGCATCGTGACATTTGTGTGAAATATTAAACAAATATTCCTGTTTGGGCCACTTTTCTTCACACACAACTCACAAGCAACATTTATCTCTCTGACCCAAATATACTTTAATTTCTTAAAATAATGACAACAATTGTGTGATGTTATTGTCGGATCAAATCCATTCAACAATTGTTTGTAAATATTCACTAAAACTTGATACTCATGTTGATTGCTGTCGTGAATTAAATCTTACTCATTGAAGCTAGGATTACTCTCGCTGGAATTGCGCTTGAATTATTCTATGGAATACTTTAGAATACATAAAATGTTCTTTAAATTAATTCGTTACTTTTTATCCCCAATATTCACAAGATTTCACTTGTTATCCTAACTTTACAATGAAAATTAAATGCCAATAAAGCTTACAAGGGTATTATGAATGCCTTTAAGAAATAAGATTATACAAAGTCTATGAACTTTTAATAGTTTAGATAAAAACATACAGCGACACGAACAGGAATATTTTTCAACAACTTTTTAACAATCGAAATCGTATCGAGCTCGCTGTGCACTGATAACATAATTTATAGAAGCCTATTCGAGATCAATACGAATTCGATTGTCAAAAATATTACTCCTAGGGCCGCCGAAATGTGTTATAATGTTTTTTTAGGAGTAACGTTTTTTCCATACGTATTCGTATGATTTTAAGCCACATCCCTGGCCATGTGAAGAAAAAGGTTCGTATAATGCCGGGTACACACGAATTGAGCGAAGGTGAAAGAATGTTCGCGAAGGGCCAACGGCGATGGAGACCGAACGTTTCCGATAAATCGCGAATCTTCCCCATCGCCGGTACAGTGCAGTCTACCATGTTATATACGTGAAAAATTATGCAACATCTATATTTTGATTGAAGACAAATTATATAGCTGCTTCCTGCGACTTCGTTCGCGTAGAAGTTAACAAATCCCACAACAACCATCCATTTTACCCAGACAAAATGTAGCCTTATGTGCCATTTCATCCAGATTTTTCAAGCCGTTATGGCGCGATTGAAACAAACATCAATCAACTCAAACTTTCGCGTTTATCATAGTAGCAACTACTAGCAACACTAAAGTTAATATAAAAATAATAAAACAGTACTTATAATTAAAACATATTAATAATTAAAATAATTAAAAGGGATACCATTTGCTACTGCAATCAACCAAAATACGGGCCCGAATATTTAAATTATTTACAAAATTAATTCTCAACTGTATTAAGAAGATTAAATTACGCTTCATCAGTTTAGTTTACGTTGTCTCGTGACAGTGCTTCATAAAATGGGATTTCTATGTCTTGGACATAATTAAGGTCACTTTTACAATTATATATCAAAATCAAAATATTTATTGAATCTATAAAATGTTCAAACCTCATTTTTTTATATAGGACAAAGTAACATACAAGATACACCGAGCGACCCCCGTAGCCACGGCAAGTTTAACTGAAACAAACAAGCAAAACAGTCCAGGCAGACCAGTTTCCACAAGCAGCACCCGTTCACGAGTATGACGCATGTGCCATCCATCGACCTCTTCAACCATGTTGCAGGGAGGTGATCGACCCGGCACATGACGCCGCCACAAGCATAGCAAGCACCTTAAGTGAGCATGACTACCTAGACCAATGGCAATTGGCAAATGAAGTACGCCACAAAACAACACCGCCGCCACGGAAGCCATCATTCATAAGATTTATATTCATCATCATCATCATCCACAGCCCATCTCATCCCACTGCTGGGCGTAGGCCTTCCCTTTTTAATGCCATTTACCTCGGTTTTGTGCAGCTCGCATCCAAAATTGACCCCCAACATCGACAATATCGTCGACCCATCTTGCTGCTCTTTCTTTCTTTCTTTCTGCTGGATGACCTACACTTCGTCTTCCTTGCTTCGGTAAGATCCATATTTAGTGTTTATTATTGACAGCCTCCGTGGCGCAGCGGGCGAGTAGCCGGCTGTGAAGCAAGAGGCCGCGGGTTCGATTCCCACATTGAGATAAATGTTTGGGGGCCCACAGGAATGTGTTTCAAGTCTGGGTATATGTAACGTAGCATGTGTTCATTCGATATATATCTTGTGAAATGGAGTGAATACCTTATTAGAAAAAAGGCAAGAATGATTATCAAGCAATTATGCACCTTACTTATAAAAATATTTAAGCGCTGCTTATCTTTAACCATAGTTTGTCCCTTTCATTTTTAAACAATGTAACACAAAGAAAAAAGTGACAGGTTATTCTTAACCATTTACTCAGCTAAAAATGCTTTTATAAGGAAGGCCCATATATGTACAGACATGTTAAGACGCTTTTTAAGGGCGCATGGTACCTCAGCTCAAATTCAAATTTTGCACCCGCTACCTGTCTCTGCTAGAGTGCGCTATCGTACGCTGTCTCGCTCATACACTAATGGCGTCATAGGATGTCAAGCGGTGTTGATAAGACAAATAAGTGACGTAGCGTGGCGGGCCCGGCGACGAATTAGGACAATTTATTTACACAAAACATAAGCTCACGCCTGTACCGCCGAAAGAGTGGGCAGAGGTGCACTAGCGACTAGAACACCCACATTTCGCCGAGCTTAGTTAGTTCCGTCCGAGATGCGATAGGAGCCGAACCTATTGCCATATAGCGCTCAAATTCTAGACTCTGGGCTGATATTGAAAACATGCAATATAACTTTGCCCGAACCAGGGGTCGAACCCAAGACTTCAGGATGGTAGTCGTACTTAAATACAACTAAACCCCGGAGGTAGAGTTTACACACATAGTAACACAATCGAGGCACGATTTATTTTTGTACAATTAAAAAACTTTTCAATGGCGTGTCAGCGCTGACGCTGTCTGTCGGGCTTAGAAAGTTATGTTTGAGCCATGGATCATCGAACCATCAGGTAACTTTGTTTACAAGATAACTTTGGTTTAGGTGTCCTCTTAACCAGTCACACAGCCCACCTGTGCTATAAGTTCTCCTTGCTGGAACTTCCGTTGACAAACCTGTAGAGAAACGGATGTCAATGTTCCTCCACTGGATGGGGACAGTTTCTTGTCAGATAGGTTTAAGCGGCTCCTCCAGTGTTTAATGTTTAGCGGTGGTATATAGAGTTAGTCCCAATGTATGTAGAAAACTGAAAGGAGACTACAGGATTCGTAATAATAAACAACTTTTATATTTGCAAAATTGTCAATATACCTGATGTTTCATAGATATTGCCATTCAAAGATTTTATAAATAATCCGTGTACTTAACCAAAATAATTTAGGTGTATTCGTCAGTTCTTTGCGTTCTTTCTATGGAGAAAACTCTTATTTCTTACCCGATGATCCTCACACCTCTACGGACTAAGTCAAGGATGTGGATATTGGGAATTAAATGATTCACTGCCAATACCAGAATTCCAGGGTATATCACAGCTAGTATAACAATGTCGGCGCCGTCACTGCACGTCTTAAACATCCCGCATAATTGGCGTGAAATGTCACTTTTAAGGCTTGGAGCCCTATATCTAAGGAAGGGAAAGAAAAGTTACGTACAGCTTTCGAATCCAACAGGAGGGCCAAAGGAAAATACCTATGCAAAATTGAAGGGCGACAGAAAAGCTATCTCGGAAATCGAGCTTTTGGTGACTTGTCATCGCAATGTAAAGCAGTTTCTACTAGCTTAATCTGCAGTCACTGCGTAAACTTGATAACCACAGTAAAATAACACTCATCTTTGAGTTGAACCCTTTGCCTCAAATTCGATTTTGTACAGTAGTGGAGCCACGCTACTGGACGTTGCACCGGCGCAGCGTGTGTGGAGTAAGTACTACATGAATCCATATCAACCTGTATGCGGTCAGGCGAGACCCTGAATCTTGGACATTCGAAAGTCGAGCATGGCTGATCGTATTCCCGTGGTGGTTCTTAAGACGTCCGCGGCTGAGTTAACCCTCGTTCTCAGGAGTTTCCTCAATTTTTCATATAAGAGTTCCGACTCTGAAGAATTTTTGACATCCATCTATGTTGAAGACTGCGCACACCAATCGGAAATCCTAATAGAGTGACCGGTCGGACCTTTCCAATTATAGTCTCCATCACGTCCTTTTTTTCCAAAACGCATAACAAATAATTAATACATGGCTCCTGAAGTATTTATAACTCGCCTCATTGATCTGTTCACTATTGGTAGCGTATATCGGGTGTGAACTATGAGGTCCTGGAATCCATTTCCAGATCGGGCAGGCGTTTTTGACTTTATGGGTGGGTCATTACACAGGTAGCCCATTGTAAAAACTAAGGCCAAACACCTCTGCAACATGCTTTAATAATGTGTTGCGTCGACTCCATACTGAGGTGGAATAAACGTACGCCTACATAATAGCACGCCTGTATCCCATAGGGGTAGGTAGAGACTATAGATTTACACTTCGCCCGATTCTGACATACTACTTTCGCTTCATCTACTATCATGATTTCATTAGAGTCGGTTTAGTTTTTTATCTGTTCTTTAGTCAATATATCATCAATTTGCCCAATATAAGTACGATGCGGTCGCCCTATACCGACTTTTCCATGCACACTCGTCTTGTGTCACTGTTTCGACAATCTTCTATCATCTATCCTCTCAATATGTCTGAACCATCTCAACATCCCTTTCTATTTCTTATCACTACATCTTCTTTCACTCGACAGAGATCCAACACCACTTTATTCCACACTCTATCACGCGACACATGCTCCTTCATGCTCTCATTTCCACAACCCTGCGGGCTTAGCCAAGTAGCTTATGCGCTAGTCGAATAGAATAGTAAATATATGGGAATGAGATAAGAGTACGCTATATATAGCGTACTAATAGAATAAATGTATAGGAATGACATAAGAGTCCACCAGTAAGCCCACTGATCTTACTTTCATGCCTGTTCTGTCACACCCAACTTTCACTCTCATTTATAAGTGTGGGCACTAACACTTCTTTATGAACGGACAATCGTGTCTTTTTAGAGACCTTTCAGCTACTCATAAAGGTGTTCAGCGCTCCATTAACTCGATTACCTGCACATACTTGTCTTTTAATGTCGCTATCATGCTTCCCATCACTTATAAATATACAAACAACCCAGATACAAAGTCTTTCACTTGTTCTACTCTCTCGTTACCTATCATAATTTTGCACTCTGTTATACTTTCATTTCTTTAAAAAAACATACTTTTCGTCTTACTTACATTAATTTTCTCCTTTCCTTTTAAATGCATCATCCATAATTATTACCATTGTCTGTAATTCGTCCTAGGCGTTCTCCAAGTCTACAAAGGCGCAAAAGACTTTTCGTTCTTTGGCTGAGAATTTTTCCGGAAAGCTTCGTAGGGAGAAGATCTAATCCGCACATCCCATACTCTTTCGAAATCCCGCTTGTACATTCTATAACTTATTATTCGTCTCATACATTACCCATTTCAATCAGAACTTTCGCATATAATTTGCCGACAACACTAAGAACGTACTCTGATAGTCTTGCCGTGACTCCTTATCCTTATACAACGGAACAATAAATTTAAAGATGGAATAAAGGCAGGTGAAATAAAAATATACAGGGTTAGTCGGAAAGTGTGTAGAGAGCCTTGGCCAACATAATGTATCATTATTAAATATTTCTACCGTAGATAGCGTACGTCATTTTAATCTTTCTTTCTACCTGCCCATAACCCACTTTCATGAGTAGTCGGTGCAACACCCTATTTCAAGCATATTGCAGAAAGGATTTGGCTAAGAATTTTAATATCGTTCATATTAATGCGAAAACTGCCTCGACTGCCTCGGTGGCGTGGTTGTGGTTGGGTACGACTGCCGTCCTGAGGTCTCGGGTTCGATCCCCGGGTCGAACAAAGTGATATTGGATTTTTCCATATCAGCCCGGAGTCTGGAATTTGTGCCCGATATGGCGAAAGGCTCGCCCCCTATCATATCTGGGACGTAACTAAGTTCGACGAAATGTGGGTGTATTAGTTTGTTAGTGCGCCTTTGTCTACCCCTTCAGGGATACACGCGTGAGCTTATGTTATATTTATGTTTATGTAATGCAAAAAGTATTCCGGCCCATTTATCCGATATGTCGGCATGCCTAGACCATAAAAACCTTTACTTTACACCTCTGCTTATCTGATGATCCTTTAACCCCTTCAGAAGGTTATCTGGAAGAGATCGCTTCAAGCGATAAGACAGCCTATTGTAACATTTTGTAGTTTAAAGTTCTGTCTGTACTGTTTACTTAATCCTTACTATGGTGTTAAAGAGTTATCTATCTATATAATCGTTCACGAATGACAATATCTATGAAAGTATTAGGTGTATTGTAATTTTTACTGATATATTCTTGTTCATTATTATGAGTTCTGTAGTATCCTTTCAGTTTCTTACAAATATTACGACAAACTTTGTATATTATACGAAATCAAAGTTAACAGGAATACACCGTGTGGCACCAACAACTTAAATTTCGTCGCAAAAATATAATTATGCGGTAATATGCACGGGCCAACCTAGATGTATATAAACTTCAGTAAGTATACGGCGTGACGTCAAATCGCGCGTTTGTCAACGACAAAAGTATTAAACCGCTAATATCAACTGTTTAAGGTTGCTCCGAACGTACATTATGTGCAAAAATTTAGAAAACTAAAAATTCAATCCTATGGTTATTCTATTTATTCGTCTTATTTTTTGTACAAGCCCTTGCACCATTAAAAGGTACATATATATATATATATATGGGACGATTAATAATATATAGGGGACGATTGAGTGTCGGTAGGTCAGCGTCAATCATTATGTAAAAAGCTTAAATTACACTATATTTTTTTAATGGAAGACCCAAGCTGTTGACAGTTACGTCTACAACATGAATGGGCCGGCTCGACCTGTTGGATACCATTATCTCACAGAAAACCGATGTCAAATGGCAGCACGCTGTTGCATATCGTATGGTGAGTTATATTTCCGGTGGTCCAATTCCAATCTCTTTATCAATCCCCTTTCCCCTCCTTTTAGGTTAGCAATATATATATGATATTTTTTGTCATGGGTGTCTCTATCTATGGGCGGTGGAGATGACTTACCCTGACCCACGAGCAATCGTGTTACTGCTATATAAATACTTTATATCTAAATTTTTAATATACATGTACCTAATAATTTTATGTAGGATTTAAAAATAAAACTTTGGCAATATCTGTGAAAGTATTAAGTATATTGAAAAAATTGCAAGAATAAAAGTTGTTTATTATTACGAATACAGTATCCTTTCAGCTTCGTACATAATAATTTATGTTCTAACTAACCGTGTGTAATAGTAGAGGGCCCGTAACATTTGCTATACTTACGCCGCTGACACGCGACTAGATTTCTAATCTATTAAATATTCAGGTAAATGGAAACCTAGAAAATACTGACTTATTTATTAGAATATTCTCGTTATCATCATTATAATCACCTACAATACGTTGTTTAATTGATGAAGTATCCCAGATATATAAATTATATTTATTTATTTTGCTGACAGCAAGCGACACAACCTCCCCGTCTGACAGCCGAAGCGGGAATGTGTGCGGGCCGGGCGGCAGGGCGGTCATGACTAAAACGGTGCGCAAAACGCGGAAATTTAGATAATTGGATCTTACAATAAAAAGACAAATTATTTTCAAAATCCAAAACACATAACCTATGCGTATTATTTAAATAAGTTACTATACAAAATTTCACGATCTTATTTGAAGTATGTAATGAGTAATCCGGGATATTAATTCGGTTTAGAGGTAACTTTGCAATTTTTTTCTATCGAGAAAATTTTAAGGAATCGTGTTTTCGCCACACATGTTCACTCACATAAGCCCTCAACTTTATCATATATTTATTACAAAGTAAAAGCTGCAGTATTGTTGATTTTATCCGGGTTCAAAATAAGCCATTTGAGGTAGTATGGGCCCTTAAACGCGCGTTGAAAATGCTCTCGTGCGAATGATGCCTAAGGTGATACCTTGTGATGTCTCATGTCACCTTTAAATCAAAAACATCAGAAATGAATCATCCATGAGGTAATTATTATTCGTACCAATGTGTTTTATATATTTAGATCGTCCATCCGTTCGATGCCATGGCCCCAACTTAGTATCAGTTAGTTCGGCAGTTCATTTTCTGATATTATAATAGTTTTCGTTGCCTATTTAGGGGCACTGGTTCTTTATCATCGCAAAATATTTTTATCACGAGCCGAAAGCAACTCTTTCTTTCTATTTGCCCTTATCCCGCCTAAATGTGGGGTCGGCGCAACACACTTTTTCAAGCATGTTGCACAAAGGATTTGGCTAAGTTTTTACGACCGGCTGCCTGCTTGACGTCAACCCCCTCTGGGAGATTCAGTCCCGGGCAAATTAAATTAGAAAATTCACTTTGCCCGACCTGGGAATCGAACCCTCGACCTCCCGGTCCACAGCCCATATTTGCTGCCACTAAACCAAGGAGGCGACTATTTCTTTATCATGGGAAAATATTTTTATCACGGGGAGCCAAAGTAACACTTTAATAACATAAGAAAATCTCAGTGACGATTATAATAAATAAAAAAATAAAAAAAATATTTTTCAGGCTTCAATGACTCATAGAGTTAGTTAACAATTTTTTTTTAATATGGCCTGGCCTGCATATCCTGGCTATACCAGGGAAATAATCGCAATAACTCCTGTTTTTGTCACCTTTCCTTCTGTCAAGCGTTATCTGCTATCCTGCCTAATGCCAGGGTTTGCTTCCCACTAAACGTTTCTACTTCGCCCGGTCTTGACCATTCTCCGCAGTGGACAGCAGTAACATAGTACATGACCCGTTTAGGTTTGCCCGACCCGGGGATTGAACCCAAAAAGACCTCAGAAGGTAGTCGTACCGAAATACAACCACGCCAGCGAGGCAGTCTATAGAGTTAAAGTGATAATTCTGTAGAGCTAAAATATTTCTAGTCAACAATGGCGCCATTTTACGTTACATAAGTGTTTACTTTAAGACAAAATACACAAAATACATTATTATGTAAATTTTCGGCCAGCAATTTTCGGCACGAAAAATTGTTCGGCCGACAAATATTGTTGGGAGCATAATACTCCAAACAAAGGTTAACGGAGTTGGTTCTTTGTGTTACAATGTCTATAGTTAATTAAAGGTATCTGTCAGGCTATTTTTTATGTAAACTAGTATAATACGTAAACGGTAAAGTAACGCTGTAGATAATTTCGCCATAAATGGTGACGGGCGGCTCGACCTCCGGTGGCCGAGACGCTTATGTGCCGCCTCCAACGGGTAAGAAGAGCTTAAACTTTTCTATAATTCATTAAATGCGGAAACGTGATATGTAAAACATGGCTTTACATTGTAGTGTAGAGTATGCGTTTGACGTTAATCGACGTAACCAGTAGGGTAACTTTTTGCGTTTTGGTTTTATACATTCACTTAAAATTCCACCAAAATGGAGGTATTAAGTATACTACTGTTGCGTTAAAAAATACCAAATGACAAGTTCTCGAATCTAATGCGACATTAGCGCACTTTTTAACTCGATTTTGATGGAATTTAAAGTCAATAAATGAAACCGAATCGTAGTCGCAATCGAATAGTAGCTCTAACAACTTTTAAATGAGCACTCGAATCGAGTGCGCTGTGTATTCTACGTATTTTCGCAAATTTTTTAATAACTCCGATGCTTTTTCGCATTTATTTCCTGTTTGACCGTCACGTCGCAGTATTATTTTTTATCCGGGCACGGCAAAGTGATTACACTGCACCTGATGATAAGCGTAGTGCAGTCCAAAAAAACCTAGCGACCACTGACAAACAATGAGTTTATCAGTGGTTGCCAGAATCATGCCGGCCTATTTACGTTTCTTCACATTCCGAATCCGAAGAGGTGAATCGAGGGACTTGCGACAAGACAGGCGGATGACCGATGCAGACACAGGGATACCCCTATACCCATCCCAACCAACCATCAAGACAGCCGCAAGCCCCTCGAGAGAACCGGAAGTACACTGGCTGATCCTAGAACGCGAAACACATACGGAGTGTGGACCACTATGGCAGGTTTTAGCACAATGTGTACGGTGGCCACCATCCGGTCGGATACGAATATCTTACCACCAGCTCTATTGCTTAATGATTTATTACAAAAGATACTACTCGCAGTAGTTTTCATTATAAAAATTACGACTTTGCAGTTGGGCAAAGTATTACTTAAGTTATTAAGTAGCTGAACCATGAGTTTGTTGCACGTAATATTTACGTGAGCGAGGACGTAAAATATTTGTATGGAAAACGTCAGTACCCCGCGTAACCGCTAGAGGCGTTCGGGTGTTTGTCATACAAATATTTTATTGAGTCGTTAGCGAGTAATGTCAAAAAAAACATGGTTGGCCTACAGAGGGGTAACGTGAATCATTAATGGCCATTAAAGTCACTGTCAAATGTGTCATACCTTAACAGTAAATTCGTAGAATAATTTCACTAATGTACATACATAGCTATTGGTGACGATATTTCAGTTGGGAATGGTACGGACTGCCGAGACGAGTGTCGAGGTTCGAGACCAACCCTAAAATGAAGGATATGCCTCTGACTTTTCTATGTTAAGTGTTTTTTCTTAGTGAATTATCGCTTGCTATAACGGTTAAGGAAAATATCATGAGGAAACCTGCATTATACGGTAAACAATTCTCTAAATTCCAAATCATAACAATAGATAACCGAGCAGTCGACAAAGTTCATAAAACACTCAGTGTTAAGGGTCATAAAAACAACTTTATCTCTAAATAATAACAAACATATTACCAGGGTATCCATATTTGATGTCAGTTATTTTAGGAATGGCTCTAAAATAAAAGTTTCCTATGTTTTAATATTGTGCATTATTTTATACGTAATAGCAAATAATATAAAAAGGAACTATTTTTTTAAAACTGCACCAAATTAGTTAACAAATGAGGCAGCAATTGATATTTAAATTTTACAAGGAACAAAATGTTAAGGCCGTGACGTCAATGTACTGATGCATTTCTTTTATGTTATTTGACAGTTACACCCCTTGCATCAGATTCCAAATACTTGTAACATTTTTATATATGATAATATTTCAATATTTATTTTTCTGTTATATTTTAGATGACGTCAATTGTAAATAAATTTTTTTAAAAATATTTGACAACTACCCAATTGAATATATTCAAAACTAATATTAAATGTAAATAAATTACAATTAGCACAAAAAATGGACTGTACGAGTTTTGGTAGTTCGCAAAAACGATGACGTTAGTTTTGTTTTCTCCTTAGGTACTTGACTAGCAGTGCCTCTTGCGGCGACTCCAATGAACTTAAAAAGGTATGGATAAAATTATATACCATACATATAGGTAAGTACTTACCATTTGTTAGAAGTCTTTAAACTGAAACCGAACTTGTGAAATGGGGCATTGAAGATGGCTAGAAGGTAGTAGGAATTCAAGTGGGTCTTAAACTGAAAAAAACAGACTCTGCACTGTATAAAGTTAGACAGTTTGTCCTAAAAGCCGGATTTTTTTAAACCCGCACATTTACACAACTGAATAAAGAGCAAACACTTTTTTTTCTTTTTGTTTGTAACCAATACGCTCAAAAACTACTAAACCGTTTTAAAAATTCTTTCACTTATGGATAGCTACGTTATCAAGTAGTAACATAGGCTATATAATTTGTATATATTTTGGAGCCGACTGCCTCGGTGGTATTTCGGTACGACTACTGTTCTGAGGTCTCGGATTCGATCCCCGACTCAGGCAAAGTGATATTGGATTTTTTCATATCAGCGCGGAGTCTGGAATTTGTGCCCGATATGGCGATAGGCTCGCCCCCTATCACATCTAGGACGGAACTAAGCTCGGCGAAATGTGGATGTTCTAGTTCGCTAGTGCGCCTCTCTCTACCCCTTCGGGGATACAGGTGTGAGCTTATGTTATGTTATATTTTGGAAATAACAAACCGATTGCCAACCTCAACAAAGTGAATGGAAGCGAAAGGAAGAGGGATAGGGAAAGGGAGGGGGAATTGGGCCACTGGAAATACACACACTACAGAGAACCATGTCCGATCCAAACATGTCCGACTAAAAGCAGGCACATGACAACCCTACTCATTTCATAGATAAAAGCGCAGGGGGAGGTGTAGAGGGCAGACGAAGAAAGCAGCTACAACAAGTAAGTAAAGTGATTCAAGACATTACGCACGTATTGTACAAGTTTCTACAAAAACTAAAATTAACAACTCTATTAACGAACCCACGTACGCCACGCATAATAGTAAAAAATGAAAATGCGAACCCAAATTGTTTTGCTGCTGCTGTCGGTAATGTTCTTCACAATGATCAACGCTGGCTACTATACAACTGCTGAGCGTGGCTTCGCAGTGAGCTGCAGTCAAGCATGTGAAGAACAGGGTGGCCCACACCATCGTTGTGAAGTCACTAGTAGTTCCCTCTTCGGAAGGTGTGAGTGTTATTGTCAATAATGTAATATTTGACATATTTTATATACCACGACGAATAAGAGAAAATAATTTCGTAGAAGAGAATACATAATTGACAAACAACCTCTACAAGATGTGGCCAAATATTCACGATAAGGAATTCGACAATACAATTGATGTGACATCCCACAACTAATTTCTGATGAAATTTCTCCTCATACATTAATATTAAGAAGAATACAAGGAGCGATACGTGTTTGTTGAAGATGGGACAATTTTACAACAATATCCCAATTTTTTTATAGTACCTAAGCGTACTGAATACGTGATACAACAATATTGAGACCACCTTTCCTTATATATTTTTTTTAATATTTTATATTGTGAACTCAGTACCTAATTAATCAATGTCACTGTAACCCTTAAAAATCTCAAATAATTATTATTTCATTAGCCTTATTGAAGTGAAGCGGAACGACATTTTCAATACCTGTCCCATTATCATTTTGTAATTATCATTCGTCATTTTTCTTTGTTATATATCTAGACTAGTGATTCTCATTGTTTATTTCCTATGTAAATTACTTTTTTCTAAGTCGAAATTTTATTTATAATATGTTTGTACGTAATTAATTATATTATAAATTAACTAACAATTATAACATGTTGTTAATTATTATTATCATTTTTTGTCAAATCGTTTATTAAATTCTACAGTTATTTTGTTATAATTACCTTATCAATTATTACCTAAAATATCTAGTCACTTTGGCCAATCTATAGAAATTGCTCGATAAGCCAATAACAAACAGCATAGTGGCAAACCATTTACATTTCTGGCATGTAGCACCTGGCAATTATAGTATAGGTAAAATATAACTCAAATTTTGTATATTTTACAGTCCTTTTACTTTATAGTCACCCAGCGTCTCCTATGTCTTCTTTGGCGGCGGGCGGAATCGTTCTGCTCACGATCCTGCTTAACGATCTCCTTCTGCGAGATGACGCGCTCGCAGAAGAAGACCGTTTGCTATGACCTGCGGCTGCCGACCATGGAGTACACCACGCCGCCTCCGACTACTGCTGTGAGAATGCTGCGCTTTTCCGCCCAGGCTGGGCACTCCTCAAGAGTGTGTTAGGCTGTGTCCTCGCGGCAGTTGCCACAATGGTGGCACACGGCGGACTCCTCTTTTCCGGCTATGCAACACAGGTACGAGCCGAAACACCCGTGAGGTGATCCTTCAGCACCTGTGTCAGCCGGAATGCAGGCGCACCGTGGCGCCTGTCAAGCCACTCTCTAAGGATAGGTCGCATTGCCGCGAGGGTCCTCAAGCCCTAGGTCGGGCTCTCCAGCCTGGATAAAAATAACAAAATATCGAACTTAGCTATAATAACGCGATTCGACAACAAGGGGCGCTTATTAGAAAATAAATAAATTTCTAGAATCATCTAAGAAAAATGAATATTATATTATTTTTCAAAGGCAAATACGCTATTTATTACGAAGATAAAACTATAGTTTCGTTCCTCTTTTTATCCTAACGCAACTTGCAAACTTGCAAAGGTTGTCTTGCTCAACTCGGCATAATTTCTTTGAAAATAATTTATTTCTTGCAACATGCCTGCTACACGTCGACGTCCTGTCGCATGGACATGGATGTATCAAACTGTGTTGTGTGACTAATGACCACTTGGTCACAAGTTTTGTGGTGATGCCCCATGGTTTAGTACGTACACTGTTTAATGTCTGCTTCTATAGTTCATTCATTTTCATATATAAAAATGTCTGACACAAATAAGACACAATACGAACGTACGCGTAGGTATGTTGTCACGTCAAAACGAGGCGCGACAAGAAGCTGAAGTTAGCTACAAATGATTCCTTGCATTTGCATTGGGGTCCGCACAACACTTTTTCAAGCATGTTGCAGAAATGATTTGGCTAAGTTTTTACGACCGGCTGCCTGCCTGACGTCAACCCCCTCTAAGGGGGTCCAGTCCCGGGCAAATTAAATTAGAAAATTCGCTTTTCCGACCTGGGAATCGAACCCACGACCTCCCGGTCCACAGCCCATACATGCTGCCACTAGACCAAGGAGGCGACTTATAATTCGTAATATGAAATGTTCCAAACACAACAAGCCCATATACCACGTGTTGACACAGCGCGATGTACAAATAAAATAAAACATATTTTTGGCCTAACCAATAGCTGTAGTATATAACTTAAGACTATTGGTGAAGCACACTACCAAGTACCAACCCTACACAACTCGCATACATCTATAAAATACACATTATTTGTGTATGGGTGCCGTTGAGTCACATTTGCAAACCAGTTTCAATATGGAAAAACCATAGCTATAGTATAGCTGCCTTAACGTTAAGGTAAATGTACCATATTAGCGACTGTTATAATGGTACACCATATTTGAAGTCGTTTAAAACATGCATCGATGTATCACATATAACAGTTTAATAAGGATAACATAATCATCGATACGTCTACTGAATTATTTTTAACAGTCACCGAAAACGTTTTTAAGTTTCAAAATTATTTTTTTATCCGGCCATGGCAAAGTGACTTCTTCATTACACTACACCTTATGTCGCTTTAAGTCGATTAACGCTGCCTTATAGGTCAAAATTGTATGGCGTAAATCAGCGTAAGAAGCCGTTAAAGTTGAGAAGCGTTAGGTCATTCGAGTGTTAGTGCAGTCCAAAAAACTAGTGACCACTGATAGACAATGGGTTTATTAGTGGTCATCAGAATCATGCCGGCCTCTTTATGCATCACACACTCGAGTGTGAATTCGAACACTCGGATTCGAATCCGAAGAGGGAAAAAGCAAATCGAAAGGATTGCGAAAAGACAGGCGGATGACCGATGCAGACACAGGAATGTAACCCCATACCCACCCCAACCAACCATCAAAAGATGTCGCTAGCCCCTCGAGAGAACTGGAAATACACTGGCTGATTCTAGAACGAGAACCACGTAAAGAATGTGAATTACTATGGCAGATTTTACCGCCATGTGTACGCCACCCAGGTGGATACCAATATCCTACTACCAGCATTTTTTCATTCTTGTCGTGTTATTGCCGCAGTGCTTAGTTTGATAGAAATGTATACGTGATTTCATATTATATAATTACAATTAACAAATGTAAACTATGCAAACACTATCATAATAATTTTATTATAGATAAGTAGTTACTACCTCGGTGTCGCGGAATAGTGTACATTCACCTTAATATGTGTATAAGGAAAACCAAAACTGGTTTTGTATTGCATGCAGGGTCGAATGTAGAAATTGCTTTGGTAACTAGTAGAGTTGATTCGTAGCAGAGGGGGTCATCGTATTTTCAACACCAGCGGGTTTAGACAAGTGGCCTAAGCGCTAGTCGAATAGAAAAGTAAATGTATGGGATGATATAAGAGAACGCCGCATACAGCGTACTCTTATATCATTCCCATACATTTATTATTCTATTCGACTATCGCATCAGCCACTCGTCTAAGCCCACAGTAATCAAAACTAGTAGAACCGCGGATGGAAATTCGATCGGAATTTGTACATTTTTGAATTTGAACGTTATGGAATTGGTACAGTATTAGCAAATCAACAAATAGGTAACTAATTCAGCTATGAACATAAGATCTAACCCAAGCTCGCGTCTGGTGCTTGGATGTTTTATATTTAGTGGTACTTTTTACCTGTCGAAACTTCATACCTTGATTCGGCACTGACAGAATGACCTTTAAGGAGGTTCAAAAAGAATGCATAAATACATCGCAATACAGTCTAACTCTCTCATTTCGAGTTTTTGGACCGAACACTGAACACATACGCTCCGCTTGAGAAATATTAAGATGAAACTAAAAGTTCAAATTGTGTTTTTGTTGCTATCGGTGATGTTCTTCGCAATGACCAACGCTGGGTACTATACGACTGCCCGGCGTGCCTTCGCAGTTAGCTGCGACCAGGCTTGTGAAGCAGAAGGAGACTCACATCATCGCTGTGAAGTCAGTAGCTCCTTTCTAGGAAGATGTGAATGCTACTGTCAAGATAATAATTATATTTAAACTGCGCGACCCGGACTAGTACTCACTAAATCATCCAGTATAATGTCGAAGAATTGAAAGAAAGACTGATAATGCAGGCAACTGGTTAAATGATATAATCAGCCTACTATGGTGCAAAACAATTTAATTAAAACTGTGAATCGCTGAGGCAGCATTGGTTGTTGAAGACGAAAATGTTCTGACGAATCATCGAACAAAGATAGAACCTGCAATATTAAATATAAAATGTGTGTTCAGTGTTTGATATGAGTATATGAGTGACAATGGTGATGCCAATTAAATAGGTGTTTTATTATGTCCAAGATTATATGTCTACATGTTATGTGCTATGTTGTACAACCTTATCTTTGTTAGTCATTTCTCATGACGAATTTATCCAACCATTATCAGGAAAATACTCGACCGTTTTAAAATATTGTTTAGGTTTTTAATCGAGTTCGAACAACGTTCTCAAGTCGTGTTGGACTTTGCTTTTTATATGTAATGTTCTTATTCGAGATGAATTTATAATAGTAACTTTAGACTTAGAACTTAATGTAAACGAATAAACGATTTTAGAATTTTAGTATTTCGTTATTTACACATAATTGCAGGAAAAGAAAAATACTACTGTAATTTTTTTCACATATCCAAACCAGGAAATAGAGTTGAGTGACGTCCCAGTCCAACAGAAATATAGAAGTTTAAAGTTTAATATTTCGCAAACAGAGCCTCGAATCGAAAAATAGTTTTTACAAACCTTTAATGTTTTTGAAAGACCTATCCAACGTTACTCCACACCATAGAACAGTCGAAAAATAATGTCATCCCCACTTTTATTTGTTTATATCCCCACTTGCCTCGGTGGCGTGGTGGTATTTCGGTACGACTACGATTCTGAGGTCTCGGGTTCGATCCCCGGGTCGGGCAAAGTAATATTGGATTTTTCCATATTAGCCCGGAGTCTGGAATTTGTGCCCGATATGGCGATAGGCTCGCCCCCTATCACATCTGGGACGGAACTAACCTCGGCGAAATGTGGGTGTTCTAGTTCGCTAGTGCGCCTCTGCCTACCCCTTCGGGGATACAGGCGTGAGCTTATGTATGTATGTATGTATATCCCCACTTTTATTTCTAAATTTTATTTTACCGTTTTTTCAGCTTGGTTGGTATGTATTATATGACAAAATTACAGCTCTCTATAGTAATAACAGTCTCTAATATACCCCGCGGTCAGACAGGCCGACAGACGGACAGACGGATAGACGGACGAACACAGCGAAACTATAAGGGTCCCTTTTTTGCCATTTGGCTTCAGAACCCTAAAAAAATGTTATTAGGATAAATCAAACTGCAGGGTTACCACGACCTCTTATAACAGTATTATTATAACCGTTCTTCGTTTGTTTTGTATGGGAATCGGTACAAGTAAGATGATAATAATACTGCTATAAGAGGTGGTGGTAACCCCCCAGTGATTATAGTGGTGCGTCATGTCACTGTAGCGTTACTTATGGTCTAAGAGACCGTTGTACATCGACCTTCACTCATCTGATAACCAGGTGAGACATGTTTTTTATCAATTATTTACAAACACGCCTATAATAGCTTGCCTATAGAAAAGCCTGTGCAGCTCAAGAATATTGTATTCAACGTTTAAGATACACTGGGTTCGAATCCCAGGTCCAGCAACGTGATTTCTCCATTGCCTTACGATGTTTCCATCACCGTTAAAATTATCCACCGGGAAATAACAAAGAATATTGCATTATTTATAACCTTATTTGAATGAACACATGGGTGTATGTCCAAAGTTTATCTTTTGAGTTTGCTGAGCAATAGAATATCTGTCATATTTATAACATAGTCGCCTCCTTGATCTAGTGGCAGCATATATATGCTGTGGATCGGGAGGTCCTAGGTTCGATTCCCAGGTCGGGCAAAGTAAATTTTCTTATTTAATTTGTCCGGGACTGTATCTCTCAGAGGGGGTTAACGTCAGGTAGGCGGTCGGTCGTAAAATCAAAGCCAAATACTTTCTGCAACATGCTTGAAAAAATATGTTGCGCCGACCAAATAAAAAAAATCATTTCCATTGCATCACTCTCTTTTCCACCCGTCTGCCTGACGTCAACTACCTCTGGTAGTCGGGAGATCTAATGCCGCAAAAATACTCTTAAAAATACTCTTTGTCTATTCCATCACTCGTTAAATGAAATGTAGGTACCTACGACAGGGTCAAACAGGTCAAACCGAATCAGCACAGGAAAAACCAAATAAATATGCTTAGTTAACCCTTGTGAACTTTAAAAATACAAGCGGATTCCGGAACAGTATAAATAGATGAGTACTGGATACTCCATTCCACTCCAGTAGTACCAAGCACAGTTTTACCACGTCAAGAAGCTCAGCAGATACGAAAATGAAAATTGAACTTCAAATTGTATTTTTGTTGCTATCGGCGTTGTTTATGGTGACCAATGCTGATTACACGTCAATTGTTCAACGTAGCAGCACCAGAGAGAGCTGCGACCGAGCTTGTTATACTCAAGGCGACCTCCATCATCACTGTGTGAGCAGATACGCCGATGGATTGAACTGTCATTGTTATTGTACTAGAATAGAAGAGTAATCAGATGAAGAATTTCTCTGCACAACGTTTTGACTGCAGCATTATCAATTATAATACAGTGCGACGCCGAAGACAAGTTACATTAAAGAAACGCAATGTGTAGTGAATTTAACATGGAGATGCTACATAAAGGCACTAATATATTGGGGTTTATTTATAAAGTAATTTTACGCGCTTTTTATCTTTAAGAACAGTTTGTCAATGACTGCCTTGGGACGTGGTTGTATTTCATTACGACTACCATCCTGAGGCCTCGGGTTCGATGCCCGAGTCGGGAAAAGTGATATTGGATATTTCCATATCAGCTCTGTCTGGAATTTGTGCCCGATATGGCGATAGGCTCGCCCCCTATCACATCTGGGACGGAACTACACTCGGCGAAATGCGGGTGCGCCTCTGCCTACTCCTTCGGGGATACAGGCGTGAGCTTATGTTGGCGTTGTTTGGCACTTTTTTCTATGCGTCACGTTGTTTGAAAATGAAAGGGACAAGCTATTCTTGAAGATTTTGAAGCGCGTTAATATTTTTATAAGTACGGGGCAATATTGTTAATTATTAGTTAAGTACTAAGATTATAGTTGATTAATTTGTATAATAACGTTGTGACAGGCAACATTTTCTTAAAACTTGTAATTTACAAATAAATCATTCATACATTAAAACTTGTATCGATTTATTTAGGGATTATACCGCTGAATGTTCATACACTTAATGCCGCCTCATGTCGTTTAAGGCCGCCTTATCTGTCAAAATTGTATGGCGAAAATCAATTTAAGAAGCCCTTAAAGTTGATTAGCGTTCCACCATTCGGGCGATAGAGGTACACCCAACAGTCACACATCTAGTCCCGACCCCACGCTAGGTATAACCTGTATCGTGGGTGTCAGAGACTATGAGAGACTTTCGGTCTCACAACACCCAGACTTGAAACAAATATATGTGGGCCACACAAACATTTGTCTCAATGCGGGAATCGAACCCGCGGCCTCTCGCTTCACAGCCGGCTACTCGCTCGCTGCGCCACGGAGGCTGTCAGTTAGGATTTAGGAATTATGTACACACACTTTCAGAAATCATTTAATAGCATTAGGTGATTGGCTTTTCTGTGAGACAGAGGTATTAAAACGGTCGAGCCGGCCCATTCGTGTTGTAGACGTGACTGTCTACAGCGTAACTCTACTAACTCATTGAAAAATTGCTATTGACAGATTGACCTAGAGACCGAAAATTCCTGTTCTGCGGAATTTACCAACACTAAAACTCATAACTAAAAATAATATATGCGTAAATTAGATAACTCGAGTAAGATAAATACCAGGAAAAACCATGTTTTGATTAGGCACAAAATTATTCTGGACGGACGGTTAACACTGCTTAATTAAGCGACATCCATTCGTAGTCGCCTGATAATGGGTACTCACAACAATAACATTTAACATAACAACATAAGCTCACGCCTGTATCCCCGAAGGAGTAGGCAGAGGCGCACTAGCGAACTAGAACACCCACATTTCGCCGAGCTTAGTTCCGTCCCAGCGGGTTTAGCCAACTGGCTTATGCGCTAGTCGAATAGAATAGTAAATGTATAGGAATGACGTAAAAGTACGCCGCATATAGCGTACTCTTATGTCATCCCCATACATTTATTATTCTATTCGATTAGCGCATAAGCCACTTGTCTAAGGGCCCAGATGTGATAGGGGGCGAGCTCATCGCCATATCGGACACAAATACCAGACTACGGGCTGATATGGAAAAATCCAATATCACTTTGCCCGACCCGTGGATCGAACCCGAGACCTCAGAACCGTAGTCGTACAGAAATACCACCACGCCACCGAGGCAGTCAATAACAATTACATTTGAACTGTTCTTATCGCAATAACCGACAAAGTTCAGTACGTACATGTATAAATACTGACTCCGGCCTACTTCATGCTTCAGTTTAAATACGTAGTTACAATAGGCATTTGATACACTACATATTCTATTACTACTAAAGTATACTCTAAATTATGGACCAGGCGGCCGAAAATGTATCAAAAGGACATCGAAATATGGCAATTCTACTGTTTTCAATATTATTCATCGGGATTCTACTTTGTATACAGTTGCGTGTATTTGCATCGCAGTGAGGGAAATGGAATACAATCACCTTTACTGACATTATTTGGATGTAAACATTTTTTACCATAAGAAATTATCCTAGAATCAATTGCAATGAATGATGAAGTTACTACGAAGATCCCTCCTAATTATGGTCTGAAAAATATCAGAAGAACCTTTGGAAAAATTAACAATATTATAATAAGAAGAAACGAACTTACCTGAAATGGACTTTTATCATGATAAAAGTCATTGCCACTTGTCGTCGAAATTTGATAAGAAGAGGTAAAGATTATTGTAATTATGACGACTAGAAGTATCAATCAAGGACACTTGAAAATATAGTTAATCGATTACCTTAATGATTTTGGTAATAAACGGTGTATAAAGTAAGTGATTTTCGACCAAGAAGTGATAATTCATTGCTGAGTGTTGTGTAAGCTGAATCAAAGTGCACGGTGTTTAAGTTAGGTTTGCAAAAGGATCAAAATCCAATCCAAATTGAAAACAGATTCAAACTTCAATCTAAATCAGTTTCATTTATGTAAAGTGTCTCCATTAAATTGCAATTAAATGTATGTTGATAATCACTTACAGCTGCATCATTTATTTTGTCAATTGAAAGACATCCAACGGTCAAACGTAGGATTTGCGTTTGTAACTGATAATTCACATAATATCAATTAAAGTTGGAATATCAAGAATATTATGTAATCTACTAAAGTTGTTTTGTAATTATTGATAATTTACATCATATCCTTTAAAGTTGGAATATCAAGCATATTACTAATTATAGTCCGATTGCTAATTAAACGGAGTAAAATGACATTTCGAATGTTGTCACTTTTTCATGTAAAATGTCATTTCGCTCTGTCAGTTTACTCCGTTTAATTAGCAATCGGACTATTTATGTAACTTACTTTTTATTGTAGCACTGTTCATTTTATTACTGAAATATGTAGATTAATAGAATAACAAAAGAACTTTAGTTTGTAGTATTTACATTACACCTTTTACATTATTTACATACGACACAGTGTCTACATTACATCTAATCAACGTCGATACACCCTAATAGACGCCGGATTACAGACAACCGATATCTGACCTCTGACTATAAAATCAGATATAGCGCACCGCTCAATCCCTTCCGGGGGGTGCACTAAGTACGTAAAATGCCCTGCAAAAATTGGTCACCGACACTTATAACCAAATTTTCACCAGAATTATGCCGGTCAGAGGTACTAGATGTATTATGCTGCCTGTCATCGTAACGTGACTCGCTATCCACAGGGATTTCACGGTTATTTTTTCTTGTTATTATCATATTTATTCTTTTATATGGCTTGTAGGAAAACAACACAATTTATGAATGTTATCCAAATACAGTAAGTGCTTTGATCAACAAATAATACCTGTTTGTTTTTTGTTACATTGTATAATCATTTGTGTTACAATTTACTCGCGTTTTCAGGTGTTTTTGTCGTACATTCACTAATAAGGAGAGAGAACCACAATGGAATTGGTTTTATTAATGCGTTATTTATACTATTAGACTAGAATACTTTATGAAGTTATATTTAGGGGCAGATCAGAAGTAAATAACTTCGATTTTACTTGATAAGATCGATCAAGTCGATCAATCTTGATCGATCTGATGCCTGCAAATGCACCTGTTGCCTCAGCACGTTTGTCTTATTGGATATAATTATGGTAAGTAATAAGCACGGACGTTAAAAAAAGATGGACGGAGCGCTAGGAACATTGAAAGTGAAGCAGGGTTTTCGGCACATTCGATCGATCGACAAGTTATGGCGGCGACCGATCGAATGGGCTAAAAGTCCATCTCTTTTTTACGACCGTGGTAATAACTGACATTGAGTTCTTCTTTTCAGCCCGGAGTTTGGAATTTGTGCCCGATATGGCGATACGCTCGCTCTCTATCATACTGGGACGGAAATGAGTTCTGCGATATAATATCAATAAAATAATATCTTTTTGGAATTTAACATACGATATGGAGCAAAATAATTTGGCATCCTGTGACGAACTATATTATATAAAAGAATTCCTATTTATTTATAATCATTAGGATATGATTATGGATGTCGAAAAATATATAAAGCGCCACATCTAGTTTCACAAAGTTTACACCATTGATTAAAAAAGGGCTCTGGAACGGTAGAGCTCTTCAGCTTTACCAGTATTTATATATTTTGTGGATAAATCAAAACGAATACCTATCTAACAATGCCGATATACCTTCTTCCCTTTCTTCACCCATATTTCCCCACTTCAATGTGGGTTGGCGTAAGTGACGCAACACACTTTTTTAAAGCATTTTGTAGAGACGATTCGGCTTAGTTTTTGAGACCGATCACCCACCTCACGTCAACCCCTTCTACATCTAATGTCATTCAGGAATAGTATAGATTGCTAAAAAACATTAAAATCGGTTCAGTCATTCCGAAGATTATCCATTAAATAATATACATATTTATAAAAACATTTTAGCTGAGCAAATGGTTAAGAATATTGTGTCACTTTTTTCCTTATGTCACATTGTTTGAAACTAAAAGGGACAGATTATTCTTACCCATTTGCTCAGCTAAAATGTTTTTATAAGGCCTATTAACTTTACCACTTTGTAATATTAGTACAAGTAACGAGAAGTCAGTCGTAAGTTAAAACAAAATTGATTACAAAACCGTAATATAAGAGTTGTATTGAACAAAGTCCAGCAAGGTTACCACCACCTCTTATAGCAGTATTATTATAATCGTTCTTCGTTTGTTTTGTATGGGAATCGGTACAAGTAAGATTATAATAATACTGCTATAAGAGGTGGTGGTAACCCCCTGTTTTCATAATGTTAGTCTTATATATGATCGAAGTTAAGCCAACTTGTTTATTTATTGAAACTTGTTTGATATGATTCGTGTAGGATTAAATGTTAAAGGTTAAAATACTATTGCAATGTTTATCAGATATAAACACCAAAAGGTTAGAAATATTGTTGAAGTGTGGGTGGTCTAATTCCTTAGTGCATCTCTGCCTACACCTTCAAGATATAGGCGAAAGCTTAATGTAAAAAAAACATTACATTTAAAAAACGGTGTGGAAAAACATCATTAACAAAAACATCCACAATATTTTGATAGCCTCTGTGGCGCTGCGCGCGCGCTGCCGGCTGTTAAGCGAGAGGCAGCGGGTTCGATTCCCGAAACGAAACAATTATTTATGCGGCCCACAAATATTTGTTTCGGGTCTCGGTGTTGTGAGATAGAAAATCTCTCGTAGTTCCTGATACCCACGACACAAGACTCGATCTTAGTGTAGGGTCAGTAGATTTCGAGAATCGAGAAAAACTCGTACTAAGGGTACTGGAATTTGTGCCCGATATGGCGATAGGCTCGCCCCCTATCACATCTGCGACGAAACTAAGCTCGGCGAAATGTGGGTATAGCAAACTAGAGTTCGCTAGTGCGCCTCTGCCTACCCCTTCGGGGATACAGGCGTGAGCTTATGTTATGTTATTTCGTAAAAATACAAAAGGAAGTCACATGTGGAAAAGGCGATGAATTTTCTCTATAGATGAAACGTGTTCGGGAATATTACGAGCCAAGACAAGAAATTTCTATCTATCTCACGTTTGCTCCGTCGTTAAACAACATTTGTTTGTTAAATATATTTTTATTGGCAAAACATGAGTAGGTTAACAATATAGATGCAGTGGACACTCCACTATGGTTCACTTTTTTAATATTTGAGTGATAGTGCCACGTAGACAGTTACGTCTACAGCACAAATAGGTCGGCTCGACCGGTTTGATACCACTGTCTCACAGAAAACCGACGTAAAGTGGCAGCTTGCTGTCACGTTTCGTTCGGTGAGTGAGATTTCCGGTGGCCCAGTTCCTCCCCTTCCTTTCTCAATACCTTTTTCCCTCCCCTTCCATTTCTTCCTTTTAGGTTGGCAACGCACCCATAATTCCTTTTGTGTCTTGGGTGTCTATGGGCGGTGGAGATCACTTACCATCAGGTGACCCATCGGCTCGTGTGCCAGTCTGCTAATAAAAAAAAATCCTAACGACTGAAATTAGTTTCTTCCAATTGTATATTTTAGTGTAATCGTCTTCTACCTGCCCTTATCCCACCTTAATGTGGGGTCGGCGGAATACACTTTTACAAGCATATTGCAGAAATGATTTGGCTAAGTTTTTATGACCGGTGCCTGCCTGACTTCAACCCCATAATGGGGGATTTTTGTGTAATCGTCTAATGTAGATAAATATTATGCTTATATTTTACTCGTGAATAAGCAATTAAATCCAGCTGACTTCTATAAAGGTAACAAACATAAGATAGATTAAATTAATTCCCTGATTGTTAAAATTTGAACATTTATGACTGCCTCGGTGGCGTAGTTGTATTTCGCTACGACTTCCGTCCTGAGATTTCGGGTTCGATTCCCGGGTCGGGCAGTGATATGGGATTTTTTAATATCAGCACAGAGTCTGGAATTTGTGCCTGATAACCGAAGACGAAACGAAACTCGACGAAATTTGGGTGTTCTAGTTTGCTAGTGCCCCGCTGCCTACCCCTTCAAGGATACAGGCGTGAGCTTATATATTTATAAGCTTGAAGTACAAATCGGAGTATCCGTATTAATTTCGGAGATTATGACTAGTACTGTACTGGTGCTGACCCCAGGTGGAGTGGAGTAAAGACTCGTGAAAGAATGGACTAATTAAAAATAAGTTAAATGGAACTGCATAGACACGCCTGCATCTCCGAACGGATAGGCAGAGGCGAACTAGAAAACCAGAACCGAAACACCGAGCCTATTTCCGTCCCAGATGTGAAGGGGCGAGCTTATCGACATATTTGGCACAAATTCCAGACACATCACTTTACGACCGGGAACCCGATTTATCGAACCCGAGACCTCAGGATGGTAGTCGTACCACTCCCGCCAAACCACTACAACACCGAGGCTGTCGAATAACAATCATGTAGTTAAAATTAGTAATTAAGTATGAAGTTAAATCCATGATTTCCATCAGAACAAATTATTTGTATTTGCTTGAATTTGCCGTTGAAGATATTTCAAAAGTAAGTCGTACGTGATAATACATAAGATTTATTATTCCTTAAAACTTTTTATGTTACACAGGAAGTATCATTTACCAGGAAAGTGGGGTCAGATTGTCTGATATAAGTTATTACAAGAATTTGAAAAAAAACTGACTTTCGACACTCGATTCGATTTCAAATACGATGTGATTTCATTTAATTACTTAAATTAAATCGATATCGAGTTAAAAAGTGCGCTAATGTGGCATTGGATGCGAGAACTTTGTCGTTTGGCATTTTTTTACGCGACATTAGTGCACTTTTATTCTCGATATTATATTAACTGCCTCGGTGGCGTGGTGGTATTTCGGTACGACTACGGTTCTGAGGTCTCGGGTTCGATCCCCGGGTCGGGCAAAGTGATATTGGATTTTTCTATATCAGCCCGGAGTCTGGAATTTGTGCCCGATATGGCGATAGGCTCGCCCCCTATCACATCTGGGACGGGACTAAGCTCGACGAAACGTGCGTGTACTAGTTCGCTAGTGCGCCTCTGCCTACCCCTTCGGGGATACAGGCGTGAGCTTATGTTATGTGTTATGTTATGTGTTTTTCTCGATAATGGTGGAATTTTTAGAATGGTAAGTTGAATTTTCACTAAATGAAATCAAATCGTAGTTGAAATCGAAACGAGTGTTAATAGTTACCCTACAGGCAGTTTAGAAAACATAAAATAATCACAAGTTTAAAAACTTAACTGACCGACTTCCAATTTACTGATCATGACCAAATTTATATGGGATCACCCTTGAAATAAGTTCTATCGAACACAAAAATAATTTTGAAAACCGGTCCACATTTGGCGGATATATCGAGTAACATGCAAAAAAAGACAAATTGAGGACCTCCTCCTTTTGTGGAAGTCAGTCGATAAGTAGAGTCGCCTTTATTTCCAATGGGTTGGGCAGAAGCACAACTTGGACCCACTTCTCACCTTATTTCTGTCCTTTCAATTGATAGAGACCAAGTGTATCGTATAAACATGTAAAACTTTAACACCCCTTTTTTTCATAGAGAGTTAAATATCTTGACTTATCTATTCAAACGAAATCGCAACGGTGATGATGATAAATAATGATGATAGAGATGATGATAGTGATGAAACATTTGCGAAAATAATCACAAGTTGAAAAACTTAACGAACCCATTTCAAATCCGATCGTGACCAAATTATATATAGAAAGAAATAAGAAAGAAATAAACTTTATTCAGCCAATGTCTCAGGCAACAATAAGTGGGAGAACACAAAAAAAAAGACAAAATATGTAACACTAAGAGGTAACAAATTTGTTAGTTATACGTGGTAAACATCAATATATTATACCCTAGATGCACAGTAGACTGCCTCGGTGGCGTGGTGGTATTTCGGTACGACTACGGTTCTGAGGTCTCAGGTTCGATCCCCGGGTCGGGCAAAGTGGTATTGGATTTTTCCATATCAGCCCGGAGTCTGGAATTTGTGCCGATATGGCGATAGGCTCGCCCCCTATCACATCTGGGACGGAACTAAGCTCGGCGAAATGTGGGTGTTCTAGTTCGCTAGTGCGCCTCTGCCTACCCCTTCGGGGATACAGGCGTGAGCTTATGTAGATGCACAGTTCTTTGCAAATATCCTCATAAAATGTGGGCTTAAGATTAAAAAAACAAAGAAAAAGAGTTCTACTTTAATCAACACAAATAGAAACAACCACCATATGGGACCAACCACCCTTGAAAACAGCTCTATCGAACACAAAGAATTTTGAAAATCGCTCCACATTTGGCGCAGTTATCGCGTAACATACATAAAAAAAACAGACGAATTGAGGACTTCTCCTTTTTGAAAGTCGGTAGAAAATAAATGGACATTATAAATTTTTCACTGTCATATCGTATATAGAAGGTAAAGGAGTAACCTTTAAACAAAGCCGAATTTAGAGACTTACACTCATCAGTTGACCCAGCAACTCTCTCCAAAAAATGTCTATCCTACTATGAATACTTGCGCACGCCACTACAAGCTAATACTTCAATGTGAAACTACAGCCACAATAGCCCCGCTAAAGCTGAGCTGCTCGCATTTCGTGACGAAAATTTCAACGAAAATTTGCCCAACTGACTAGTCTAATTGAATCTCAAATTATGGTTTTCTCGAACACAAATGAAGTGCCTAGACTTTATTTTATAGCAATACATTTAAAACCTCTTTAGTATAATGGCAGCATTATGTAGACAGGTTTCAAATATTTTTCGGCTGAGTTTAAAAGAAGTGGGTGTTCTAGTTATCTAGTTCTCTGCCTACCCCCTCGTATATATAGGCGTGAACCTTTGTATATATGTTTTAAAAGAAGGAGGTAGTCATTTTCAAGATGGACCTATTTTCAAGATGTTTTTGTTAAGTTTTAAATGAAATTTTTCTAACACAGTAACAAACAGGTACCAAGAATACATTGGAAACATATTTGGTCTAGTACAGCATAATATGGGCGGTCTACAGGTTCGGGTCGGACAAAAGACTGGATTTCATGAAAAACTAAGTCGAATCATTTCGGCAGCATGCTTCAGAAATGTATTGCGCCGACCCCACACTCGAGTGAGTATAGGCAAGTGAAGAGAAAAGTACCTATGTTACATTCAATATCACCACAAACTTTCCAATTACTCGCCGATTCAAGAATTTGAAATGCGTCGCAACATCTAGTTAATATAGACTGGTGCAATAAGTCCAAATTGGACGGAAATTGGAGTGTATTGAACTATTGAATAGGGACATTTGTAAAAGACCCAATAGAAGTGATGACTAACCGATTCTATTCGCCAATTTCCAAACTGCAGATATAAGGAAAGACTTTCCTCGCAATGGGAATTGCCGCATTATACCAGCTGTCGATTCCCGTGTGTCGTGGGTTTATTAATATTGTTTATGAAGATTCCTTATACATATTTGTGATATTGGAATTCAGAATTGTAGAAAATGAAAGAAAAACTGAAACAATGTGTGTAAAAGACACATTATGCCCCTTACTTATAAAAATATTTAAACGCTGCTTATCTTTATACCATAGGTTATCCCCATTGGTTGTCCCTTTCATTTTTAAACAATGTAACGCAAGGAAAAAGTGACAGGTTATTCTTAACCATTTGCTCAGCTAAAAATGTTGTTTTAAGTAAGGCCCAATATTAAAATCTTAGGTTAAAATAATATTATTATAATTTATAAGTTGCGTATTTTTCTGTCGATTGAATTTATGGTGGGTGTAATTGTTTATAAACATTTTATCTAGTAATATACCTCTAATTTGTGGTTGTACTTTATTTTATGGATTTTTTGTCAAGAATCCAAATTTTATCACGTCTGTTCACTGATATTTAGCGTCTACTTTACATTATTTTATTCAAGAAGTGCTTGTATGATTTCGTGTATTGAATACATATATCTAAGTTTCTAATTCTGTGAATTGGCATAATATATACGAAAGGCCTAGGCGAATACGTTTCTCTGTAAAACTCCCGACCTCGTGCTGGGAATTATTAAAACAATATTATCAATGTTATTCCTACAATGTTCTAAGTAAACCTGAAGTGTCTTTTATTGAAAAATATGCGATTTCATATTAATTATTTACATATTTTATGTGTACATAGTTTACTGGTATTATAAAGAAGAGAGAAATCAAATAACAACACTGCCCGACCCGGGAATCCAATCCGAAACCTCGGGAGAGAGGACGGTAGTCGTAATGCGCACGCAATATAACAACGCAGCGTGCCGTACATCAAGCCAGTCTCGCCTTTTTTAGAGTCCCGAAGCCAAACAGCAAAAAAGGAACCCTCATTTTTTATAAAAACCGTAAATAAAAACACTGTCCTACACAGAATATTAGTAGGTACAGTTTTTTACAAATTACATCCAGTATTGAGCTATAATAAAATTGAATATTTTTATTTTAAGTAACCCCTTCAAATAAGTTCAAATCAGTCATGGATTTCTTAATGAATTTATAAACGATTTTATTGAGAGCTTTTCAGTGTATAATTATATATGGACTAATAACACCATTTATTAAATATAATTTTGCCGACAACTTAATTCATTTATAGAATAAGACACCATTGAACAAATACTAAACTGTTAAGCTTTCCTGGAAAGTTTGAAAGTTCTGCAGTCCATTTATCATAAGCTTTGAGGCTCAACAATGACTCAAAGTCCATATTGTGCTATTATTCCACAATAATTGAATTAAGTATAAGTAGATCGTGTAGATAGTCACGGGCGGCTCGGCCTCCGGTGGCCCATATGCTTATGTAACATACCGCCTCCGACGGATTAAAGTGCAAATATAACTCCACAGCATATTCATTTTATATATGTTGATATGATTTTTTTCTATCATATTGTATTAAAACTTCCTTTTCTGTGTAATATTTAAGCCGCGCCACTAAAACATTACACAAAACATGTATTTTTTATCTATGGTCTATTGTTCTACGAGCCGGAGACAGCGAAAATCCTTGTTTTTTGTATGTGTTTTGTTTTGTGAAAAATTAGTACAGGAGACGTGTTTTATTGTAATATAATCTTAACAAGCCCTGTTGTCCCACTGTTGGACGTGTGCAATACTTGTCTAGGAATTGACAGAGGGGCTACCAAGCAAGTTTCCATACAAAAAAAATGATCTCAAACTTCAGTACCGCCATCAACCATTTATTACAATGAGAAGGCGATTATTACAATTTACACCCTAAAATGTTATGTGAATAGTTAAGAATCACGTAAGATAAGATTTTTCTCTCAATTTCAAATAAACTGAGCGACTTATGACCACGAGGTTATAACTTTTGGATCACAAGTTTTGTTTGTTTTGTTGTCCTGTCTGTATGTCTTTGGACCCACCCCAAAATTATTTCATCACACGGCACCGATACCATGTCGCACTCGGTACCGCGTTTGTAATTAGTCAATAGTACGCACCACTTTGGCTGTTAAAGCCTGAAGATCGAAAGATATTAGAGCCCCTGTATTTATCTATTATAAGTTTACCTTACCTTTAAAACAAGTTAAATAGTTACGAACTAAGAACAACTATTCCCAACGGACCAAGCATAGGTACTTCATCAAACTTTTTATAAACTTCGCACTAACTTACAACCGAAGAAAAACAAAAATATATTGATATCAAAACAATAATAAATTGATACCAAAACAAATAAAACTATTTATTTAACGCACAAATATTTTTAGGGTTGTCACTCGCGTCGCAAGCTCGTGTTAACACAACCGCGCTCGGGAGTCGACTGAAGTTCTCGAAGGGCTGAGGGTTAGAAAATATTTTCCACTTAATACTGTTGGATGAACTTTAATAGCCAAATACTACATTTTTCATTGAAATTGATGGCTTTTAAAGGCAGACAATGACAGTAAATAACTATTTGATGATCAGTTTGAATCAGTGAGGCGTTATTTAGATAAGTAGGTATTAGGTACCTATAATGGACATATTAGTTGAAAAGCCACGTTCTTGTGTAATTATTTTATAAATTAAAATATTATTTTACAAAGATATTGGTTACAACAAAAATGGTTTCAAATAAATGTAAAGCGATATTCTGTGGTACCAAATCACCGGCCTTTAAAAATAAAGGCCGAATCTTATGAACGCGTAATGAGATATTTCAAAATGTTTTGCGCTTTTAAAATAGAAAACACTTTGCACAGAGAATTTTCCTTAATTAAGTTGGCATTCTTTTGAAATTTTCATTGTATATATGGTGTATATAAAATAAGCATTTATGGCAGGTCACAACAAACATGGTCTAGGTACATTTAAATAATAATTATATTACATGGTTAACTTATAACGCTATCCGTGAGACTCGCTCGTTAGGCCCTAGCTGAAAATCAGTGTCAGGTACACATACTTTATTTCTCGCAATTTTAGATAAATTATATTAATGCGTATTTATGTCCTTAAGGAAATAGTCAAATAAAGCTTTTTTCTTTCTTTCTTTCTTTTCTATAAATTTAGAAACGAGCAGGCAGGTATGGATAAAATAACAAGAATGGGGCTTAGATAAGGGATCGTCGTCGATATGGCAGGAATGCTAGCAGGGTATTAACGGAATAAAAATAGAAATCTGATAGAATTTAGCTGGAAATGTGGATAAGGAAAAACACACCGTGGACTATAAGGCCCTATACTGACTAACCTACCAGCCTTTCTCTAGCTACCTAGGGATGACGACCAGAAGAAGACGGAAGAAACGCCTGGCTTATTTTTAATCCCGAGGGGAGCTAAAAAATATTTATTAGACAAAACAAGGACAAAACCTTAGTGAAAGTTCATGCTTACTTGTCCGAGAGGTAGGAGCTAATAGAGGTGCAACTATTATGTCCTTGATTTATCTACCTTATTAATTAAGCCAAAATTTGATAGGTGGCGAGCTTACACAAGACACATAATTCGAATTTAACACTTATTTACTTCACAGGGACTGCACTGGTTTTCGACCCACATCAAAATCTCTCGTCTCTATTTTTTTATATGTATCACGCGATATCTCCGCCACAGATGCACCGATATTCCAGATTTTTTTGTATACGACAGAGCTTATGCAAGGGTATGGTAAGGTTTAGTCAATATATAGCAAGGGTGGTCCCATATAAATTCGGTTACGACGGGATATATTTTGAAGTCGGTCCATTAAGTTTTTTGCCCAAGGTTGAAAACTGTTTGTCATTTTTATTCATAAGTATTTTTGTAAAATACATCGTCTTAACATATTCTATTTATTAAAAAAATATTAAAATATTATTTATTCCAAACAAATTCTAGCGCAATTTGTGGTTATTTTTAAACGATTATGCCTATGTTTTGGGACGCAAATGGCAGCAGAGTGCTCGTTAGGGTCTCAAATAAGGATAGGGCGCTCTTATAGGGTAATGGCTGACAATGAGCACGACAATGCCTTCATTAAAAGTTAATTAACATGAAAAAAATATTTAAATACTTTCCCGTGTATCTTGGCTGTGCTAGTTAGAATAAAGGCAATCATACAAATAAATGGATGCCCTTTTACTTGCTACATTTTAAGGTTTAAGAATCATTTATTTCTCATAAGATTACATTGAATCACTTACTGAGAAAACTAAATAACATTTCATTCTAGTAGGCGAGCATACATAAACATGCCTTATTATAATTATTTTAGTTTTACAATTTCATAAAATACAAACAACAAATGACACATTATAAAATTAACACGTTAAAAGCAATCACACACAAATACAGGCACGATAACAAAATTTAATTAGATTGAATATCAAGTACCATTCATATTTATAACCATGATGAGACCATGGTTAGACAGAAAAAAGCATCCACATAATTTTTCTAACTGATAAACGAGCAAATAGATGATTTTTTTTTATAGCAGAAATTGGCAAACGAGCAGATGGGTCGCCTGATGGTAAGTGATCTCCACTGCCCATAGACACCCAAGACACAAAAATAATCATGGGTGCGTTATCAACCTAAAAGGAGGGAATGGAAGGGAAGGGAAGGGGATTGGGAAAGAGAGTGGGGAAATAGGCCACCGGAAATCTCACTCACCGAACGAAACGCGATAGCAAGCTGCCACTTTACGTCGGTTTTCTGTGAGAAGATGAAGATATAATGTAGAAAGGTGACCCCTATGGAAAGTGATATCCACTGCCCATAGACACAAACAATACCAAAATAGTTATGCGAGCTTTGCGAACCTTAACAAAGGGCAATAGAGATTGGGAAGGGGAGGGGATTTGGGACCCCAGAAGTCACACTCACCTGAGTCCTGAGTGAGTCGAAATGCAACAGCAAGCTGACACTTCGTCGGTTTTCTTTAGTGTGATCCATTCGTTTTGTAAATTTAAGTATATGTCAACAGCGTGGCTCTACCACTCAGAGTATTTACAATACTTAATTTGAGTTTTAAAAACTAGGCATGAGTTATCATTAGTATAAAAGATAATATATTTGTCCGTATCATTGGGATGGTACTAGCTTTACTACTACTTTAACCGACTAGCTATGAGCTTTATGTTTTATGTTTTTTTTGACAGCGCTAATGCATTTTAGATGCCCGTGTTCACGCATCATGAATGGTGAAAAATGACGGACATGTCTTAAATCACGTATCGTCTAAAAACCACGTTCCTCAGAAAACACGGATTGTATTTTTTTTGTGGCGAATACGTTTATGCGCTCACGCCCCGCCGGCCTGCACACACGCCGTTAGTTCATTCAAGACTAAACTCTGAATTACGAAACGAATGTGAACATCATATAAATAATTCGGATATAATCGTGATAAAACATGATTTCGTATGCAATGTGAACGTCCATCCGTCATAACGTATCGTGTTTCTTGACGGATCGTTAATGACGGAATCCGTGTGAGTGACTCACATAATTCCAATTACGGTATGACATCAATATATTATACCCTAGATGCACAGGTCTTTGCAAATATCCTCCTAAAAAGTGGTCTCAGAAATAAAAAAGAAAACGATCACAAGTTGTAATTAAATCAACTCAAATATAACCCTAAGCACGTGTTATAAAGTAGGTTTTTAAACGAAATGAGCAAGCGTTCTTTAATTTGAATTTTGAAATTTAGAATTCTATCGACGTCCGACTGTGGGCAAAAGGAGTGCTTAAGCACTTCTTTGCTGTCCCATTTTCCAAGCGTCAACTGTGCATCTAGGTAAATAATATATCGATGCGGTATGACCATAAAATTACGCCCACATGCGCTACAATATGTAAATTATTTTATTTATTTATTAAGTACAGACACAGACTACAGATCAAGTACAAAACAGAATTTATATTCTCGAATTGTGTATATACCTGAATAGCAGACCTTATAACGTTTTGTAAACTACTGTAACATAAAGCCGCGTCTCCTGCACTAAAACATTACACAAAACATAGTTGCGCTACACATTTTTATCTATGGTCCATTGTTATATCAGCAGGAGATAGCAAAACATTTTTCTGTTACAATAATGGGATATTTGCATGCAAGGCACAAATTACCTAATCTGGATTTGAACCAAGGACCACGAATGAGAATCACAAATCGAACACAATGACGAATAAACGACCATGTATCTCAAATAACTACGTAGTTTGATACTTGTCACCCTATACCGTCCTTTGTACCGGCAATGAAAAATTCTTCCACGGGTCTCCACACTAAATGCGTAAGGCGGATGTACCGAATTTGAGAACCGTTCAATAATTGGATAAAGAGGACGTATGGTAACAATTTTGTCACGCTGTCAAATATAATATTAGTGACCTCTATAGTGAAGAAGTTATTCGTGTTTTCTGATTGCACGGACGAGTCTGTGATGGGAATTCAACAGTGGCGTACACCTTGACAATTTACTATTTACATATGTAAAGTATGAAAAGGCATGATTAAAAAAGCTAAGCTCGGCGAAATTGGTGTACTAGTTGGCTAATACGCCTCTGCCTACCCATTCGGAGATACAGGCGTGTTATGTTATGATTAAAAAATCATAATAGCAGCGCTCAGCTTATAGTTTAAATCGACATGGAAATTATCACGATAGTGATTTTAATAAAAAAATATAATTTTGCAAATGTTTGTCTACCCTGTTTGGGATGCCTGTGCACGTCATTGGTGGCTTATCTGTAGCGTCCTTTTATTTTACACGTCCATAGTAGGCATTCAAATAAACAAAAGTATAGACCTACAATTCAAATTCCAGAAACCTCATAAGCCCGTGTTAGTAATACGGTAGTTCAACAGACTTATAAGAACCATTATTCAACAATGCTTATATTGATCGTAGATAGTTACATGAACTAATTAAGTTTACTAATAAGTATACCGACACCTGTTACCGGCAACCGCCTGCACACCTTGTACTTAATGTATATTTATAAACCTCGCCTCGAAAATATTTCGTTCTGACTGAAATTCTCGGGCTAACTCTGTCCCAGGCGGGATGCTCTGATATTACGAAACCTAATACATCCTAGGATAAAAGTATAAAGGGTAATCTTACTTATTAACTTACGAAGTAATATATTGTGACGAAATAATAGTCATTCAATCTTTTCTTTCTTTCTTTCTATCTGCCCTTACCCCACATTAATGTGGGGTCGGCGCAACACACTTTTTGAAGCATGTTGCAGAAAGGATATTAGGCTAGGTTTTAAAACCGGCCGCCTGCCTGGCGTCAACCCCCTCTAAGGGTACATAATAGTCATTCAATAACCTACTTATATGGTTTAACTTTGGACGAAAAATCAGGATACAATGGTCTTTTTATACGGCTCGGCGATGTTCTTTTTTATAGCAGAAACTAGCAATCGAGTAGGTGGATGATCTGATGTTAAGTGATCAGCATCGCCTATATACTCTGATACCAAAAGAATCATGGGTGCGTTACCTACTCGAAGTAATGGGGATTCGGAACGAGAGAGGGATTTAAATCACCGGAAATCGCACTTACTGAACGAAAGAAGCGTTGTAACTTAATAACGGGTACACATCGGCCGAACGAAGGCGAAAAAATCTATGCTTGTTGCATTCACACAAACAAACTTTCGCTGTTGTGTGAATGAAACAGGCATAGATTCTTTCGCCTTCGTTCGGCGGGGTGTACCCGCCATTATACGTCGGTTTTGTGTGAGACTGCGGTATCAAACCGGTCGAGTCGGCCCATTCGTATTGCAGACGTATCTGTTTATAGCGTTGCTCTATCACTCAAAAAGATGGCTCCACTACACCTGATAGTAAGTGTAGTGGCATCTAGGACCCTTGTACAAGTAAAATAAAAAATAAAAACATTTATTGGTCACGTAAGCGTGTAAATAAGCACTTATGACAGGTCAACCAACACAAGCAAATTTTGAATTAAGATTAATATAACTTACATTATCACGCTATATATATGATGACAGGCAGACAAGTATGGACATAATAGCGATGGGATGGCTAAGATAGGGTGATATGGGGAGATAGGAATGGAGTATAAGGGAATGGCATATGGCAGGAATGGTGGCAGGAGAGTGTCGATAATTTGCAAAAACGATTCGTTCTTTCATATACATAACTAACAGCGCCACCACGGACGTACAAAGATAGATGGACGGAGCGCTAGGAACATTGAAAGTGAAGCACGGTTTTCTGATCATTCAATCTATCGACACGTAATGGCGTGTGTGTGTGCGTAGGGCACTTTTGTACAGGCGCGTTTGTGTGCGTGGCTTCTATTTGGCGTCCGTTTAAGTATACGCGAGATGGTGTCCTTCTTTTTCTTTACGTCCGTGAGCACCACTTATGGAAACTATAATGAACTAAAATAAATGTATGGAGAAAACTGTGGAGAAAACTATAGCATTGTTTTTGACAAGTATCAAAATTAAACAATAACTCATATTAAGGGCGGTAGAGATGATAACCCCTCGCTAGCCGATGTTATTTGACTTTAAAATTGTGTGTTAACCTTCGTACGACACGAGATCCGACGAAATATTCATTTTATTCAGTGTTATTTACTGTCCCACTTTTTCTTATTTTGTTCTCTAAGCTCTCATAAGTACGTACATACAATGACAATTTATACATGTAAAATCCTCCACAACCTTTACCCCAACCGCGGCTTTTTTGTGGTGTCATGCTCGGCAAGCTCAGTGAGGCTTACTACATTTGTATTTTCCACCGACTTCCCAAAAAGGAGGAGGTCCTCAATTCGTCGTTTTTTTATGTATGTTACGCGAATCTCCGCCGAATGTGGACCGATTTTCAAAATCCGTTTTGTATTCGATAGAGCTTATTTCAAAGGTGGTCCCATATACAATTTGGTCCCGATTGGATTTGAAGTCGGTCTGTTAAGTTTTTAAACTTGTGATTATTAATTACGTTGTTTTACGTATAGGTACGGTAGTCGTATTTTCGGACTCGAAAATATCGGCCCACAAATACATATATTGCATTATTTCAATAATAGCCAATGATAGTGAAGGTCCACCATTAAAATAGATAAAGCATTTAGAATTTATTTCTTCATTATATTTCTTTCCTTCTTTCAAATAGATAAAGCTACTCAATGGACTCGTTAAGCCCTATCCCAGACTCTAGGCCCTACAAACACAACAACCTAATTTATTTTTGACATTTTCAAATTCGTAAATATTATACTTATAAAAATAACACAAACGCGTAATCTTCATACATCCCAACAGCTCGCCACAATATGGACCATGAATGTGGGAGCACGCAAAGCCGGGCTTTGTATAAAAAGACAAATATTTATTCAGAACGTAAGTCTGTGCAATTTTCCCTGGAAAGAGTACTCAAGCCTACGTTGAAAGGGAACATAAAACCATAAAATCTAAATTAGGACTATACAACGGCCCGCGCCACGCCGGTAGCTGAGTTATTTGTAAACTTTTGTATTTATAGCACTTGCACTGTGATGTATCGTGTGATTTCGGCGGTAAATGAGAACCTCGGCATGCCTTACTCCGGTAATACGCTAATAATCCCCGAGATTTCCTGAAGTTTCACTTTGAGTTTTCGAGGCCGTTTCTGGAGTTTGTTCCTTACTAATTGCGATCGATTACAATTTACCAACGTGCGATATGCGGGATTGCTATTTTAGCGTTTTTAGTTCGAATAATAATATGTAAATAGAGTTAACCGGTCGGAGGCAGCACATATATATGTTACATAAGCGTATGGGCCACCGGAGGCTGAGCCGCCCGTGACTATTTAATACACTTATTATATTGCTACCTGCCCTTATCCCAATCATTGTCTGGTCAGCGTAATGCACTTTTTTAAGCACATTGCAGAAACGATTTGACTTTGGCTATTACTGCCAACCTGTCGTCAACCGCCTTTGGGTGATCCAGTCCCGGGCAAATCGCACAAAAAAAAACAAAATTGGTATTGGAACCCAAGCCTTCCGGCTCACAGTCCATATTCGCTTCCACTAGACCAAAGAGGCGAATATTATATTATTAGAGGTAGAAAGACTTTCTAATTATTTCCCAGATTAAATGCTATCTATTTACTTGCTTACAAAATACTAAGTTACAATTAAGGTCGGATGAGTAACGAACCACATTCATTTCTAGTTTCTACACGTATAATCAAACAAAACAACTGAATGTGTACGAGAATAATATTACAAAAACACCTTGGCGATTAATGACTGTAACGGGAAATGGAAGCAGGATCTCTCAGAATTGCCAACGAATCCGGTGTTGGTAAGCGATGTACCATGCAAATTTTATGGCCTTTCACTCCCAGAGGTAAAGAAAAAACATGACGTGAAGGCAAAATCTGAGTACATCTATGTACGGTAAAGCTTTGCTAGTGTTCTTTAATCATTTTTTCGTGGAAAATAAAATTTACGGATACTAAGACAACCCGGAGGAAGAATGGATACCGGTCCCACCACTTCGCCAATCTGTTTTTTCTAGGTCTGATCCCTAATCAATTTTCCGGCAAAACCTAATATCTACCAGATCCCTGTAGTTGCTTTCTACTGTGCATTATATTCGTGGTTTTGTGGAAGAAACTTGAATACTCGGTTTAGGTACTTACTACTTACTTTAGTTACTTTGCTGCCTTACGGCCGGTTTCAATAAACAATCTCAGTTCGAATGTGCATCTGCACAAACAGATTACAAAAATTAACCAATAAGAACACAATTTGAACATGACTTTCGTCAAGTGACTTGATTTGATTGGTTCATTATCGCGATCTATCTGCCCTCTGAACTGAGATAGTTTTTTGAAACCGGCTATAAGCTGATGCTGGACCCTACTCTTCTGAATAAGGAGTACTACATAATATTGACAGCCTTCGTGGCGCAGCGGGCGAGTAGCCGGCTGTGCGAGAGGCCGCGGGTTTGATTCCCGCATTGAGACAAATGTTTGTGTGGCCCACGGATATTTGTTTCAAGTCTGGGCGTTGTGAGACCGAAAGTCTCTCATAGTCTCCGATACCCACGATACAGGTTATACCTAGTGTCAGGACTAAGTGTGTGACTGTTGGATGTATTTATATATTATTATATTAAAAATAATACTGGACTGCCTCGGTGGCGTGTGGTATTTCGGTACGACTACGGTTCTGAGGTCTCGGGTTCGAACCCCGGGTGGGGCAAAGTGATATTGGATTTTTCCATATCAGCCCGGAGTCTGGAATTTGTGCCCGATATGGCGATATGCTCGCCCCCTATCACGTCTGGGACGGAACTAAGCTCGGCGAAACGTGGGTGTACTAGTTCGCTAGTGCGCTTCTGCCTACCCCTTCGGGGATACAGGCGTGAGCTTATGTATGTAAGTATGTAAAAATAGATAACTTTTGACTTCTTTTTATTACGCCCGCCTGATAGACAAGCCTCGTACACAAACGCGCCTGTACAAAACGCACTAATACTCATAACACGCTCAGTCGCCGCCATTACGTGTCGATAGATCAGCAGGGTTACCACCACCTCTTATAGCAGTATTATTATAATCGTTCTTCGTTTGTTTTGTATGGGAATCGGTACAAGTAAGATTATAATAATAACAGATCAACGGAAAACCCTGCTTCTTTTTCAATGTACATAGCGGTACGTCCATCTTTTTTTTACGTCCGTGGTAATGGTTAAGCTTTTATAACCGACTACCTGCCTAGCTTTAATCTCCTCCAGCATTAGTAGCACTGTCCGAGTAGTCAGTTTCATAAGTTAAGACACTCCTCGTGATATGCGACTCACTTGACTTGATGCGTGTTGTGAATGAGACTAGGTGGACTGGATATTCAGAGACTCTGGAAAAAACATGCTTTTGTTCTGCAGGAATGCTTCAAAATCCCGGGATTAATATAGCATACGTATATTTTGTCAGCAATTAAGGATGACTTGTACCACTATTATACAGTTAGTTCTAACCTAAAGTTAAATTGAAAAACAAATATGAATGACATGTAATTCATTACATGTAATGAATTAAATGTTATTCATATATTTTCTGTAATTGCTCGTTATTATCCTAGAGTTAGCACTAGTCGTGCAAGTCACCCTATGAGGGCTATGACAGTTCTCAGTGTGAGGAACATCATCATAGTAGGTACGTAGGTCCTACATATTTCGCACACCTACGTACATATTTCTTATTCTCTGTGGGCTATGAGATCAAGGTTTCTAAGATCTCAAATACCTATACATTGGTCTATGTAAAACTTAATGGACCGACTCCAAAACTTATCCGATTGTATCAAAATATGAGACCACCTTTGGAATAATCTCTATCGAATACAAAAAAATATATAAAATCGATCTACAGTTGGCGGAGATATCGCGTAACATACATAAAAAAGTACATACGAATTTAGAACCTTCTTTTTTTGAAGTCGGTCGAAAATATACTTTGCTGGGTGTATGATACCTAAGTACATATACCACATATTTTTTCTAACTACGTCTATGTAAATTAGCCCCGAATGTTAAAACGCTGCTCAACTTTAACGGCTTCCTATATTGATTTTCGCCATACAATTTTGACAGATAACGCGGCCTTAAACGACATAAGGCGACCTTAAGTGTATGAACATTCGGCGGTTATAAATCATGGCCGAAGTGAGTTGCGTCTCCGAGGAATAGGTACACGTTTTATCAAATTTAAAAATAAATTCCTTGTGAAGTGAAAGGTAGATTAGTGTATCTCCAAAGACTGTGGATACTCTATCTTCTCTGAATTTGTAATAATACTTAGCATTTGAATATGTATTCTTAAATCTTGTTATGAATTTTGATTTATTCAACGCACAGCGTATGGCTAAAGTCCTAATTTTTAGCACGTTGAGCACATGTCAAGGGAACTCGGCCTACCATCATCATTATCATCAGCCATAGGACGTCCACTGCTGAACATAGGCCTCTCCCAAAGTTTTCCAGATCGACCTGTTAGAACCGTCTACCAAAAAGCCCCTAAAGTTGCTGAACCTAGTTAGATTTGTACTTATTTACCATGAGGTAAGGGTAAAGCTACATACTCTGGACAGTGATTCCGGGTACACCCCGACCGAACGAAGGTAAAAAGAACCTTCGGTGTTGGAAGCGCTGCTAGCTTAAAAGATTGGAATATGTTATAGAAAAGGAGGAAGTGGGATTTGGAAAACGGAAATGGAAACAGAAATCTCACTCTCCAAACGAAACGTTACTATGTTGATTTTCTGTGAGACAGAGGTATTTAACCTGTCGTGCCGACCTATAAGTGTCTACAAACCAGCCTCAGGTAAATCATGTTGGTATAAAATCGATTTGCTCCATGTGGAATCCAAACCCCTGACTCCCTGCCGGTCGGTCAAATCAAATCAATTCATTTATTCTGCAAATAGGATACGTGTCAATCATATATATATTATAGCAGAGACGGGCAGGGCAGATGGGTCTCCTGTTGGTAAGTGATCTCCATAGCCCATAGACACCCAAGACACGAAAATCATGGGTGCGATACCAACCTAAAAGGGAAGGAAATAGGGATTGGTAAATGGAGGGGGGGAATTGTGCCACCGGAAATCACACTCACCGAACACGACAGCGAGCTGCCACTTTACATCGGTTTTCTGTGAGCCAATAAACCGGTCGAGCCGGCCCATTCATGCTGTAGACGTAACTGTCTACAGCGTGGCTCTACCACTCAAAAACATCTATTACACAAAATACAAATCTATTCATGCCCACAAATCTCATCTAATTAACGATCAAAAAGCTCAATTAACGAATTCAACCTTTGATAATGTAATTCGGGATAACCAACCAACTTAGTTAAAGGAGATGGGTTTCGTTGAAACAGTTTGTTACTTTTTGGTGCAAATCAGTTTGTTTCGGAAACTTAGTTTTAATGAAGTTGATTTATGCTTTGCCAATCCCCTGGCCCAACGTAACAAGCGTGGGTAGGAAATTGTATAACTAAAAACAAATTACACTGAATATTTGTTATACAAACAATATAAGATAACATGGAATCAACTATTCTTTTGTACAAGTAATTCGTGACAAATAGGCAGGTTTTTTATGCCGGGTACACAACCGAAAGAAACGTTTTGTGAGTGGTAGAGCCACGCTGTAGACACTTACGTCTACAGCACGAATGGGCTGGTTCAACCAGTTTGATACCACTGTCTCACAGAAAACCGACGTAAAGTGGCAGCTCGCTGTCGCGTTTCGTTCGGTGAATGAGACTTCCGGTAGCCCAATTTCCCCTCCCTTTCCCAATCCCTTTTCCCTCCCCTTTCATTCCACCCTTTTATGATTCTTTTTGAGTCTCGGGTGTCTATGGGCGGTGGAGATCACTTACCATCAGGTAACCCATCTGCTCGTTTGCCAGTCTCTGTTATATAAAGAAGGTTCGCGAATCTACACCTGTTGCATTCACACAACAGCGAAAGTTTGTTTGTATAGAGTAGATGTAGGGAGTGCTAAGTAAAATACCTACCTACTAATACCTACATATAAGTATGTATGTATTATTTGTGGAAACTTTGCTGGCTCATGTGTTACATTTAGTGATTTAAATTACATTAAGATATTGTTTGTATGTTTCCCTTAAAAACCAATAAAATAAAATAAAACACATTATACGTAGATAGTAGTTACTTAGGCTAACATCTATCTATAGAGCGAACTTTGACTCAGTCCGAGTCATTTTTTACAAGAAAATCTTTGCTTAGTCTGTCTGTCAGTCTGTTTACTTTGTGAAAATGTTCTCGGGCAAAGTCGAAGTTCGATTTATAAAATCTAAATTCTCACTAAGTTCGTTTCTTTGACTCAGACTTAGTTGAAGTTCGCTCTATATATTTCAGCCTTAAAACGACAGATCAATTTCAATAGTTCAACTTTATTATACAATTTTCGGGAAAATGGAATTTCCAAGAAATATTTAGATTAAAATTGTTCGTAATCTAAGCGTACAACATTGATAGATAAGGCGACCTCAAATGACATAACACGACCTCAAGTGTTTGCGTTGCATTTCAGTTCGGGGATTAGTTTGCAAAGCTCAAAATAGTTTAACCTCTTGCATGAACCAATAACACTAACCTATGTAGGCGGAGACAAGACAAATACAAAGACAGCCTCCGTGGCATAGTGGGCGAATAGCCGCTTGTGCAGCGAGAGGTCGCGGGTTCGATTCCCGCATTGAGACAAATGCTTGTGTGGCCTACAGATATTTATTTCAAGTCTGGGTGTTGAGACCGGAAGTCTCTCATAGTTTCCGATACCCACGACACAGGTTATACCTAGTGTGGGGTCAGGACTAGGTGTGTGACTGTTGGGTGTACTTATTTATTTATTATGATTTATTATTATAAACATTGTTGTTTCTATTCGGATACTATTAAAACCCGTTCGCGTAGACTTCGAGCCATTGTTAATAGCCTTCAACTTTGTTTCACATGCGTCTAATCTTAGTTGGAACTTGAAACTTTTTAGCGTATTGAAAAAGCAACTAAAATCATTGGAGATTCTTTCCTAACTGTACTAATAGACAAAGCTGTGTAACGTTAGCCGGACTCTCAAAGTCATGAGAGGGGCCTACCACCCATATTCATGGCGTAATACAAAAACACATATCTTTTATATTTTCCAAAAGTCAGTAAAACGAGTCACAGAAGTTCACAACACCACTTATAGCACTTTTTGACAACTAAACTTATTATTACACATTTACACAAAGTAGCACTGCATGTATCAAACATCATTTACACGAAATTACTGTTACTGCTGCTGAACAGCGATGGCTTTAAATAGGAAACTTATAATAGAAATACCGTCCGAGTTTTTGTTAATAATCGATAACATTAATGATTTTCTTTGAAACGAATTTAAAACAAGACAAATAATTATTATAAAAACTAAGAGTTCTCTAGGCCTTTAAATAATGAATTGTTATTAATTCACAGCGTAATTAAAACAACGCTATAACAATGTAACATAAAATTACAGTCGGCGGATATCCGCCAAGCATTATTAATTTAAAGTATGATATTGGTTAATTGTAATCCAAACCTTAAAATCAGATAAATATTAAAATCACTTTAGAGTGATAAAACATAAATTTACGAAATGCTTTAATAAGTTCAATAATTATTACACAAACATATATCCGGTTACTGAAAGTTACTTTATAACATAGCTTTAAAACAATTTAAACATTCAGATAAAACAGCAAATAATATTAAATGATTAATAGAACGTAATTCACTCCAAAATTACAATGATCTTAGTTTTTCAGATAGTAACAACTTTATATTTTTGTTTCTTAATTGAGGGTGTAATGCAGATGCGCCCATATATATGATGATGGTGGTACTACATCTCTGCCGTCCTCAAGCTAATATGCCGTTGAATAAACCTTATTTTGAGATGTCACCAAAAACGTTTACTTCGGTACCCTGTACTGTGCGTGGTCAGATATGCAACATGCGCTTGCCCGTTTTTTTTTTCGTTACATTGGTCAACGGGACCGCGAGGCCGTAGGCGATGTCCCACATCGCCCATGCCTTGCGCCGCCTCTGTGTCGGTCTCACCGACCTAAGTCATGAAATGGTATAGGTATAAATTGATTAAGAGCCATCTATTAGGAAAGTTTTTTAAACACATGTATTAGCTTGAACCCCGACGATGTAACGGTGCCATAGATATTGTCCGAATCACGTTGAACCCTAAATAAAGTTATTTGCACAATAACCAGATGGCGTTGCTCGAGTTACGAAACCTTAAATTATTTATGGTATAAGTTACCAAACATTTATTTAAATAAATAAATACACCCAAGTCACATACATAGTCCTGCCCCAACACTGAGTATAATCAGTATCGTGGGTATTAGAAACTATGGGACGTTCGGTCTCATAACACCCAGACCCGAAACAATTTAATATACATGGACCACACACACATTTGTCTCGGTGCGGGCATCGAACCCGCAGCCTCTCGCTTCACAACCGGCAACTCGCCCGCTGCGCTACGGAGGCTGTAAAAAAAACGCGATATCTGCGGTTTTATCCATTTGTGACGTAATTGTACTTACAGGTTGGCAAAAAAGAGTATGACTCGATGAAAATTGGAACTAAAACAAAAACTTTTTATCTGATTTATTATTTTATTCTCCGAATAATTTTCAGTTGGCAATTGAAAATCACTCTTGAAAAGTCCATTAAATAACTATAAACAAAATGATACATTTTACGACGTAGTATATCGGATGGCCATATTAAATTAAAACGCCCTTAATTAAATCCATACTCTTTTTTGCCAAGCTCTACGACTGTAAAAACAATTTCAGGAACTCAACGTGTGTTCCGAAATGATTAGACAGAACTACATCGAATACACTTCAAGGAAGGTTTTAATGCACTCTTCATCTCGGTAGGTAATATTAATAAGTCCGCGTTAACATTTGGCAATTGGAAATGCTGACGCCATTATTAAAATTTCAATATATACTCGTAATTGAAATGTAAAAGTGATATAAAATATCCTATTGCAGAATAAACGATTTGATTTTGAATTGTCATGGAGGGTCAATGAGGAGTGTCAGAACCGCGAATTCATAATATAACAATAGGTACCCCTAGTTAGCGGTACGAGTTAATGCTCCTCCGCTTAGAGTAATAACGTATAGAGATATAGTCTCATACAAAATTCCTTCGGAAATTGAAGCCGATAACGATTCAATGTGTGCATCGTCGGCGCGTAACTACTTGAGCCGACACACACATACGCACGTAAATAGTGTTGCAAGTAAAAGACATTTTACCAACAAAATAGGGAAATCGAAAGTGTTCTAATAATGATACACTTCTTTTATTCTGAACTTAAAAAACATTTGTATAGTTTTGAACCGACTTTAAAATAAAAAGGTTCTGAATTTTTCTGTATAAACATAACTTTTTTTATCAATTGTTCGATAGAGTTGTTCGTAATGTTCGCGTTCGCGTTGTATGTATATGCTTGTGTATGTATAAATATTATGATTATGAATTTATTTATGTATATTATATGATATATTCTTTTATAGCTATATATCGCAATGATATTTAATATTATGAGTATATGTAACATTATATTTAATACTTTTTTTTTTCTTTTTATATATTATCATGCGATCAGTCACGAAGACTATAAGCAGATGCGGTGCAGTAGAATTTAACACTACCCTCATTTTTATTTTCTTCATATACACCCGTCTTGTCTTTTCTCTGCACCACCCAAAGGTTGACTGGTAGCGAATGCCGCTGGCATTAAGTTCGTCTGAACATATTTGTGTATAATGTGTTTGAAATAAAAAGGAGACGGAAACACTTCCATACAATCTTGGGCCTAGATTGTAAAAGGATGAAAGTAGTGTCAATTAATAGATAGTATATTATGAGATCATTACTGAACATTTGGCGACTTTTTGTAATCTGAGAACATAGTTATGAGCCTCACTTTGACTTAAATAAAAGTGAGGTTATGGAACAAACTATACGCAAACAACTGATGTTTATAAGTACAAATCTTACGTATTGATATGTTTTAATGTAGATAACATACGCTCACGCCTATATCTCCGAAGGGATGGCAGAAACTCGAACACCCACATTCGATAACTAAATGTTGATCACAAAGACGATTATTCTCAGGAACATAATATTTCTACAGACTGAGCAACATTGTTCTATTTAAAAGATGGAAAACACCCAAAACGCACACGCACGAAACAATACGAAAACGAAGCAAATGAAAACGATTTTTTTACAGGGAACCAGCTAAGGTCTGAATGCATGCCGCCAAGCTATTCAGTTACTGTTTTTTTTTTTCAGAACTATTTATTGTTAGTTTTTATGTTTTCAATTATTTTTACTTGAATTAATCATCCGGGTCTAACATTATATATACATACATACATATATATATTTTTTAACTCATTCATCTTAATCGGTAAAGTAATCGATTCTATTTTAATAATGTCCTTTACTTATTTTTCAGATATCTCATTTTTTAGATTGTGAGTTGGGCAGATTTTTTTTATATTTTGAAATAAAAAAATGTCAAATTTTTGGGCCATATCTCAACTCATTACATTTTGGCCCAAAGATCCCCGTCTCCTTTTGGTTTTTATTTGTTCGTTAAAAAAGATTAAAAAACAGAAAATCCTTTAGGTTTAATCATACCTATTTACATAAAAATCGGTACAGTGATATAACCATGAAAACGCAAAAAACACACTTTCCGATTAGAGTACGCATAAAAGTTGAAAATTATTTTCTTTAACCCTTACATCACCAATTACTATCATCATAATCCCTATCATCATGTTGTTAGCTGATGGAGTTGCAGAATCATAACTTCAACATATTCATACTATATGTATGTATAACTTTATGTATATATTTTATATATATAGTTCTATAATATATACGATATAGTAGTGGTATTTTATTTGTATGTAACTGTATATGTAGTTTTATATGTAGTGTATTCAATCCGTATGTTTAAAAATATATTTTTCTTTACGTCTATTTATATACACCCACATTGTCTCGTCTCTGCATCACCCTCAGGTAGACTGGTAGAGAATGCCTTTGGCATTAAGTCCGCCTTTATACATTTCATGTATATAAAGTTTAAATAAAATAAATAAATAAATAAATAATCCCCATTTTGATATCAAACATAAGCTAAGCTGTGTTATTTGATTTTGTTCATTATTTATGTTAATAGCAAATTGTCAGGATAGGCAGTGTAGCTTTGTCTATACGAAGTGCACGCCACTGCACAAACAGAGTTATCGCAGAGTTAATTAGTTTAATATGAATATAGATTTGCATTTTAACTAGAACATCATTTGTTTGCGTATAGTTTATTCCATAACCTCACTTTTATTTAAGTCAAAGTTTTAGTAATGATCTCATAATATACTATATCTATTAATTGACACACTTTCATCCTTTTACAATCTAGGCCCAAGATTGTATGGAAGCATTTCCCTCTCATTTCATTATCCCTAATAGTATTTAAAAAATGGGTAAATTGGTTGGCATTATTGGCAACATTCATAATGATTCATAACGTAAATGGCGTCTGTCATTTTTACAATTTTATTTGTAGTTTTGATGAATGTTTTACTTAATATTAAAACATGTCAGCAATTAATTACTTGTGAAATGTTATCTTTATATTTCCTTGGTGCTTGTTCATTGTATTGTGACATCCTTTGATAGCGCAGTTCGTCATAATATAATTAAATTTGTGGGAGCTCTTCATACTAAGACTTGACATAGGACACTGACACGTGCGGCGTTGGGTACCTAAACCGGCTCACCCAGAACGCCTTCACGCCGTGGCCCTGTACTGCGGTTCTATGTATGATATTTCTATGCTCCTCCGTAACGATGATATCGTGATGGCGCGTACATACCCGACCGAACGAAGGCGAACGAATCATGCCTATTTAATTCCCACAACAGCTAAAGTTTGTGTGAACGCAACAGGTACCTATAGAGGTAGATTCGTTCGGCCGGTGTGTACCGGTTTTGCATTTGACTAGTAGCGCCCCTTGCGGGAACTACCATGGACTAAAATGTATTGAGATTTACGTAACTATCATCGTTATCTGATATCGTTGACGAAATCTAAACGATGCAATATAGCATCGACAGCCCCTGTGGCGCAGCGGGCAAGTAGCCGGCTGTGAAGCGAGTGGCGGGTTCGATCCCGCAACGAGACAAATGTTTGTATCTTTCTTTCTACCTGCCCTTATCCCACCTTAATGTGGGGTCGGCGCAACACACTTTCTCAAGTATGTTGCAGAAAGGATTAGTTATTACGACCGACCGCCTGCTTCACGTCAACCTCCACTGAGGGATCCAGTACCAGGCAAATTAAATTAGAAAATTTGCTTTGCTCAGCTCACCACTGTCAAGGACCATGAAAAGAAACAAAACTATATTTTAACATTTTATTGAAATATAAAGTAAAATAAATTATTTCTAATCTTACAAGTAGCCACTAGCCCTTACAGGACTTAATCCATGAATTTAATGAAGTAACAGAACACAGCGAGTACATACAAGTTACAATGGAAACATATGACGACATTATATGAAATACTAAACGATAATACTCGATAGTAAATATTGAATTATTACAATTTAACGCCTACTTATATTGCTACGATTCACAACCGGGGCCAAAACAAATTACGCGATACACTAGTCCACACTGCACATAAAATTTTCATAATAAAACAGGTTATTTAAAAAAAATATATAGTGCCATTGTACAAAGATTGTCATAAAACACTTCTTTTTATTACAATTAGGTGCCATTTTGCAATAGCAAATAATTTTTATCTGGGGACAAATTCTGACAGTGTAACAGAATATATGAATAAGTTAATATATAAAACATCTGTCAAAATTATTCCGTAGATAAAATTTATGTCTACTGAAATAATCCCTAAAGTAAATTAATCAATACAACAGCTGCATATTTTCATAGTTAAATAATGGAATAAGCTTCAGATATAAGACACAAAATAACTTGACCGACCTGAAGCTCGTCTCACGCTCTCTACATATCCCCAAGTGGCGGCGCTAGACCAAAATTGAATGTCGACATTAGATTTGCATGGCTCCTGACTTTTCCGGGAACATATATTGGCAGTTATCCGATGAGGCCCCCTTCCAATCGAGGGCAGTTGCGAGGCCCCCTTAGGCGCCACCTTTGGCGGTCGCCGACACGTAACGCCGCCACTGGTATCCCGACAATATTTAAAACAATAACTTTTTGAGTGGTATTGATTCGACCGGTTTGATACCACTTTCTCACAGAAAATCGACGTTAAAGTGGCTGCTCGCTGTTGCGTTTCGTTCAGTGAGTGAGATTTCCGGTGGCCCAATTCCCACACCCCTTCCCAATTACTATTCCCTGCCTTTAAGGTCGCAATGCATACCATTTTTGTGTCATGTGTGTGTATGGGCGGTGGATATCACTTACCATGAAGTGACCCACCTGCTCGTTTGCCAGTCTCATAACTACCTCATGGTCTGAGACTCACTTCAAGCCAAATTAAATTAAGTGTACTATAAGCATTTATTGTAAAGCCAGCCTTAGTTACATAAATAATTTGGATTTACACCAAAAATGAATCGAAATTACATAGAGATCTAAATCAAAAATAAATGATACATGTAGTTAATTATAATAATTCTTCAAAATAAAAAAAAAACTTAAAATAATATTAAAAATCACAGATATACTACACAATGATTTTACTAAGCATACTTTGCCAAATGCAGACTCTCCACAAATCTATTAAAATCTAGGTAATATTGTACTTTTACAGTTTTGTGTAATAATATCTTCTTTTTATATAAATTAATTTAACGGTTAGAAACTTATTTTATTCTTCAAATAGTCGGTCCCTACATTGTGAATTTGATTTAAGGCTTTAACTAATGCTAAACTTGATTTTACGTCAACTTTGGGAGGCGACGGTCGTTCATCTGGACCTTGTTTGCAAACATATATACAGGAAATAAGAAGTTTATTCTTTTGTCTGGCAGTAATCATAGACTTTTATTTGCTTAATATGATAACGTCTCTATAATAATTAACTAAATCATCTAATAATCCGCCAAAATCAATTTATTTCCTCAAATGCCATGAGACATCGGCATAATAATGTTCCTTGTTTTTTACAATGGGTTAATCAGGTTTGTATTTTCTATACACCAACAAACATATGTTTGTGAATAACGTCTTATATAAAAAGATAATGGCACTTTTACCGAAAACGCCTAAATAAATTCACAGAATGATTTTGCTCGTTAGGAATTTCTAGGCGTTTTCATGTGTTTTTTTGGTAACGTCATAGAAATCCGTGTTGATTCGAATAAAATAAAATAAACTCAAATGTATTATCAGAATAAATTCAATGAATTAAAAGGGTTATTTATAATTTTGAACTTAATCAAATATATTTGTTATGGATTTACTGAATTTCATATTTTAAATTTTTGAACGATATTTTGAACACAAAACCTAATTTTGACAAATAAAATGACGCTCGGAGACAGTATTGCCATATATACAGATTTATCTGAATTTATACAGATTTTAGGCTACCAATAAAAATTACAAATTTTACTCCACTTCTTACAGGTTTTTGCACTATTACTTTTGCTGTGTATATTGGTTGGTAACAGAATATAGAATAGAATTTTTCGACCATCATTTATATTTTTAACTTATTATTATGTATGTCATGGTTGACGTTACTACAAAATTACAATAAACAAAGTTAATGTAAATATGTGTTGGAATGATTTTACTCAGGTTGATAGAGTCGGATTATAGATTTTTGGTATCAGCTATAGCAACACTGTTTGCAAATCAGAATTCGAGTAGGTATTTTGGTGTTTGTGTTTTGTGTCGTTTTGGTGTATTCGGTTTTTATAATATTCAACATATTACACATACAACATATACATTTCCTTGTTGACCTTGGCTTTTCGCTGATTTGGAACTCGATTTTTTATCATCGGACAGTGTTATACTGGACGCTGAATTGGCGAAACATTGGATTACCTCAAGCATTGGTAATAAACAAAAACCTTTTACCGGTTCAAAGAGAAAACATAAACAAATTGGCAGGTAGGTACTTAATTATATTTATTTTCCTGGATAGGATATTTAGTATCCAGTGTAAAAAACCTGTCGTGATGATCCACACATATTGTGTGTTGTACATATTGTCTTGCCACTTTGCTGTGTATTGATAAAAAAAATTACAACTATCTTACATTTGTTTAGTTAAAAAACAAATAGGCATGTGTTACATAAAATTATAATTGCAGATATTTGGCCCATAAGAGATTGTTATCTCGACAACGCAGAAAAACATTTGTGAAATAAAGGGGACTTTGCATCAGTTATTTCACAGCCAGATAGATATAATGTAAGTATTGCGAATTCTTCAAAAAAGAGGGAACACTAAAAGAACACTAAGCAACAAAACTGGAACTATATTTTTACTTAGATGAGTGACTGTTAGTAAAAATGAGTAATTACAAAAACACCTATTGGCCAAGAATTTCATATGTTGATATACTTTAAATATGTACTTATTCAAATAGTGACCGTTTAATACAAAAAAAACAATAAAGATGTTATTGTGAATTTACTATTTAAGTGTGGCATATTTAGCTTCTGGTTGGTCCCTTTTCATCATCCAGCAATAATTGGCCAACATCCTTGTCAGTATACAGGGTCCCCTGTATTTAATTGTTTTTATGTGTGAGTTTTTCTGTGTACATCATCAACATTATCAGTCACAGGACGTCTACACAACACACACACGTCCAACAGGTCCATATAATAAAATAACATACATAAGCTCACGCCTGTCTCCCCGAAGGGGTAGGCAGAAGCGCACTACCCAACTAGTACACCCACATTTCGCCGAGCTTAGTTCCGTCCCAGATTTTGTTTTTTTACATAGCAGTGACTGGCAAACGAACAGATGGGTCACCTGTTGGTAAGTGATCTCCACCGCCCATAGACACTCAAGATACAATAAGAATCATGGGTGCGTTGCCAACCTAAAAAGAGGAAATGGAAGGTGAGGAAAAAGGGATTGGGAAGGAGAGGGGGGGAAATGGGCCACCGGAAATCCCACTCACCGAACGAAACGCGAGCAAGCTGCACTTTACGTCAGTTTTCTATGAGACAGTGGTATCTAACCGGTTGAGCCCACCCATTCGTACTGTAGACTTAACTGTCTACAGCGTGGCTCTACCACTCCAATGATATCCTAGATGTGATAGGAGGCGAGCCTATTGCTATATCGGACACATTCCAGACAAATTCCAGACTCCGGGCTGATATGGAAAAATCCAATATCACTTTGCCCGACCTGGGGATCGAACCCGAGACCTCAGGACAATAGTCGTACCAAAATACAGTCACGCCACCGAGGCAGTCACAGTTACTTATAAACATGTATAAAAACAGTCATGAAGTCAGAAACCACCCCTTGTCTGTTAAACGACAGAGGACTATTGCCAGGGGACTGTTTAATTTTATTTAATTGAGTGGTTGCACAAAGTTTTTGCTGTAGGTACACAGAGGATATTTATCTGTTATCTATTAAAATAGAAGTCTACGCTAACAGCGGTCTAATTAACAATGATATAATATTATTTAAGCAATCAAACTATTTGATTGATTCATACAGTTATTGTTTTCATTAATTTGATCACTGAATACTTTAAAACTTTTTTGATATAGTAATGTTTATTTTACTGTATATTATACGCTGAACAGTTAGATTGATTTTAAAAGAAACAATGAAATATACAACAGTCAACAATCTATACTTTTTTGTGTAATATTGGCTTTTGATAACTTTCCCAGTTTACAAAAATATATAAAAATAAATTAACCTCCTAGAAGGGGGTGAAAATAAGGTGGATTTAGTGCCAAAATTAAAAAAATATGGCCGTCAATTTTATTTTCATTTTATTGGGGTAGTTGACTTTTAAAATTGATATTTAGGTTGACATTAAAATTGAAAAGTTCGATCCCGGATCGGGCAAAGTGATATTGTATTTTTCAGTATTCAGTATCCAGGAGTCTGGAATTTATGCCCGATATAGCGATAGACTCGCCCCATATCACATCTGAGTCGGAACTAAGCTAGTGAAATGTGAGTGTTATACTTCACTATTGCTCCTCTACATACCCCTTTGGGGATACAGGCGTGAGCTTATGAATATACACCACATAACAACTTACTCAATTATTAGTGGGCGGGGAGCAGCGGGCAAGTTATATCAATAATTGTTATTTGATAATAATTTGGAGATGGAAGCCGAGCGTTTTTACAAATTATTAAATAAAAACCCTTTACAGTTGTATGAATACAGAAACTAATGCATTTAGGGAGATACAAAATAATATTGGTGAAATAGTGGATAAGGTTAATTCATAAATATACTATTCTTAAGACTTCATCTGTAATTTAATTTGTATATTTGACCAGTGCATCTACTGTTGGAGAGATAAGTTATTAGTTAACTTTGTCAGAACAATTTCACTCTTAACCTCAACATTTACATCTTTCCGAACCTTTACTACTAACTAGGTACTTCCTAGCACTGTCAGACTATTGAAAGTCCCGCATGATGATCCCTTGAGACGACTATGTCAGAACCATAATGGCTGACTATGCCCTTTCATGCTTTTTCGTAGTTATTAAGTATTTCGTTAGTTAATGTATACTACGTTATTTTAAATAATCTTATTGTTTATTACTGTAATTAACAACTTTGTTATTTTTCACAGAATCTTGAAAGTGAAAAAGAAGATATACCACTAGTAATTGAAATTGAAAATAATAAATATATGTTAAGAAACGTAAGGGCCGCCGAATCATCGACGTTAATAATTTTTTCGAAAAAATATAAGAAATTGCTAACCACGGCTTAGGTTGCGACATAAATTGTCTGAATCTTATTTCTGAAAAACGAAGAGGATTTAAATTCAACTTTCCTATTGCATGCAAAATGTGGAATATCAATTTTTTTTTTAAATTATTACGGTAATGGAGTCAGCAATACTATCAAATAAAAATATACCAAGTCCTGTCGAAATTATATAAATTGTAGTTTTGGTTAATAAACCTTATGTTCCTCAACTGTTACCCATGAAAATGTATAAAAACAGTCACTCCCCCTGAAGTCCGAAACCACCCCGTGTCCAGTTAAGCGACAGGGGTCTGGTGCCAGGGGACTGTTTAGTTTTATTTCATTGAATGATTGGACACAATTTTATAGTCCTGATATTTTGCAGTCAACAGGAGATATTTATCTATTATAACAATACATCATTTGTAAGATATAAATAAACTATAATAATCCTTGCCAGAGGACTGATGGCTGTCACGTTACAACGCGGGTTCCACAAAGGAATGGTCGTGCAGCATTCATTACCTTTTCCATGTAATATCGGCCTCTGACCATTTGTTGCCCACTGCCCAGTTTACAGAGAAACACCCATGTATGTTGTCACTGTGTCGTATCTCGTAATACCTAAATAACGTATAAATACATATTAATTTTAATATAAAAAATACGGTGTTTTATTTATAATAATATCAATTTCGGATGATATAAGATGCCGAACTGCTAGGTATATTCGATCTTTCTGCCGCCATTTTGTTTTCTCTCCATACATTCGGCATATGTACACGTATTTTTTCGTAGTTATGCCAAGTCTTTATTTTTCTTTCGTCATTGATAGCATCTCAAATCTGTTATTAAATCTGTTATTTGTATTTTTTTTCTAAAGTAAATAATTATTATGTGAACAAAATTGTAAATAAAGTATTTTCATAATCGATATTTAGGTCGCCCCATGGTACTGAAGAGTGAATCCGGTGCAAAACCTGAAAATCACTGACAGACTTGACATGACTTGACATGACTTGACATGACTTGACATGACTTGACATGACTTGACATGACTTGACATGACTTGGCATGACTTGGCATGACTTGACATGACTTGACATGACTTGACATGACTTGACATGACTTGACATGACTTGACATGACTTGACATGACTTGACATGACTTGACATGACTTGACATGACTTGACATGACTTGACATGACTTGACATGACTTGACATGACTTGACACGACCTAACACGACGACACGACGGTATTGAGTTTTACTATTCAGTATCAGCGCGGAGTCTAGAAGCGTGCTTGATATGGCGATAGGCTTGCCCCCTATCAAATCTGGGACAGAAATAAGTTCCGAAACAAATCGAGATGAAATAAGAGCAGATCGAAAGAATGTTTAGAATTTAGATACCTAATTATCCACCAGCTGCGCGGAATAAACAGCCATTTTTGTAACGAATATCAGTAGAATAATAAAGATAAGAATAATACAAGAAATTAAGAGTACTGAATATTATAATAACATAACATAGCATAAGCTCACGCCTGTATCCCCGAAGGGGTAGGCAGAGGCGCACTAGCCAACTAGTACACCCACATTTCGCCGAGCTTAGTTCCGTCCCAGATGTGATAGGGGGCTAGCCTATCGCCATATCGGGCACAAATTCCAGACTCCGGGCTGATATGGAAAATTCCAATATCACTTTGCCCGACCCGGGGATCGAACCCGAGACCTCAGGACAGTAGTCGTACCGAAATACATCCACGCCACCGAGGCAGTCTAATATGAATATTATAATAAATTAGGTAATTTGAAATGGAGTATAAAATTGTATTTATAATATGCTGTGTTGATATTACTTATAATTATAATACATTCAAGAATAACCACAATAGAATTGTGTTACAGTCCATTTTACGAAATCGTCGTTGATTTTATGTGTCAACTCAACTGTCAGAAGCTTTGCTCGCGAAGTCGCGTTATATAGATATGTACAAACCTAAGGTACAAACATTGAAATGACTTCGTTTCTAAACGCAATATTGACAATCCATTGAAAATATTAGGTACGCTGTCGCCCTCTGGCTGCCTTCATACGCAACTTTCGTACTCGAGCGGCAATGTCATTGGCATTACTTCCATTCTTAACAAGCTGGTTTTGCTGTCGCATTGTACTCACAATTTATAGAATACTTGTTTTTTGACCGCAAATAGAGTTGGTAAGTGCTATGTCAAAATATTACATAACGCAAATATTATTGTATTTTATGATTTATATAGTGTGGATCTTAAGCGCTAACAAATTCGGATACAAACTTCCGTACGAAGTAAGTGGTGTAGTTTACAAAAATCTTCACGCCTTAATTTATTTATAAGTAACATAAACGAAAAAGGCGAAATATGGACGCCAAATATTAAAATCCCACAAAATAAGACTGGCCTTAACAGTATAAAGGAAATTTCAAGTTAGGTCCTTCAAGAATGCCTAGTTTTGTGATATATATTTCCAATTAATGGATATTGAATAATTTAATAAAACTTTTTTCACTATTTGATACTAAAATAATTATGCCACAAACTATTGCTACACTCAGAAACCGGTAATGATCATAAGGCATGCTCCAGACACTGGGCGCAATATGCGCACAGTTGCCTGACACAAGCATGTTGGCTGCACTCTGGTACCATATAGCGTTGTCTCGTCCCATCTAATCCATCCGGACTTGAACACGAGTCCAAGGATTACGTGAAGACTTGCGAGTTTCGAGAAAGGGGCACAAGCATGTATAATTGGGTACTTGACTATGTTTGATTTTATACGCATATTTATATGTAATAGCATAAAACAAAAAAGAAACCCTTCTGTAAAAACTGCATAGAAATTGGTTGAAAAATTAGGCAGTAATTCATATTTTATATTCTAGAGTAAGGGTATATTGGAGATATCTTACTATCCCTTTCCAACGCACGCACCGTTATAACGTGACGTGATTATACTGATACTTCTCTTTCCCGCAGTTTGAAGGTTACACCGAATTTCAAAGGCTTATAACTTTTTATTTTTGATAATATATCAATATTTCTTTCTGTTCTATATTTTGGACGACGTAAATTTCATATAAAATTGATTTTAAAAAATTAAGTCAAGTACCTACCCAATTATAATTATGCCATATTAACTTGCCAGACGAGAAGATACTTAGCGACAAGTCTAACCCAGTGTGTGTTGCACGCATAATATATGCATATTATTATCACAATACATTATTTTATAGAAAGAAATGAGTATACAAACTGTAGAGAACAATGAACACACCACACCAGCAGTCTAAATCGTACTCTAAAAACATTCATAAACCCAGCCTGATGTGTAAGGATTGCAATAACACTAAAGTAATTAGATTTTTTTTTATATTACGAATTTTCCATCTACTACACATACTACTAATAGAATGTATTAATCAGCACTATTATTTTTATTACATTATCTTTACAATGAAATACATGTTCTAATAACTAAGGGAACTTGAACTGTATTCAATTATTCATAGACAACGGGCGAACATTTATTACAATTTGCTAACAATAATTACTTAAATTACTCACCATTGCAGTATAGAAAGTGTTTTATGCATTATTGCTGTCCTCACACTACTGATCCAATCAACTTAACTCAGAGTGATGTAGTTTTAAATTCAATATATAATTTTGCTTGGTGGCGCTGCTGTGTTGGTGCTCATAGCTTGTTCGAGCGTATCTAGTCTACGGTAAGCGTGACCGCGGCTGTTGCGACGTCTGCCAGATTGACGGCCCTCTACCAACAATCCGAAGAACTGGAAAAATTTATGAGTTAATAAAAAAATGCCAAATTACAAATGTGTCCAGACTCAAGATGGCCCCAACTCGCATATGCAGGTTGTCAACCGCAAAATGTTAGTATAATTCATATAAGACTGCCTGGGTGGCGTGGTTCTATTTCGGTACGACTACCGTCCTGAGGCCTCGGGCACGATCCCCAGGTTGGGCAAAGTGATATTCGATTTTTCCATATCAGCCCGGAGGATCTCATCTAGGATGGAACTAAATGTGTTTTTTTTAGTTCTCTAGTGTGCCTCTGCTTACCGCTTCGGGAATATAAGCGTGAGCTTATGCCATTGTTTTGTGTAATCTAGGACTCTCATATCCGAGGTTACATTGGGTTCAGTAGTAGCCTAGTAGGTACCAATATCTATTTTTACAGCCAACCAGCAGTGTGCCTTATTCCAGTTTGAACGACATTGGTATCAATGATTACTTGGGCAATATAAGACTTAACATCAAAATCCTTCAAGATTAGGAGCCCAGTGCAGTGCCACACAGTAGTTTGTAACACATTGTTCACTTAAAAAAGTGTGTACTGTTAGTCTTAATTATGTTAATGATTTTGTATTTGATACTCACCAGCTTACTAACTTTGTTCTTGTTGTGATATAAGACATAGAGTAAGATAGCCATGACAATTGCAGTCAGGAAAAATGTGAAGAAATGGTCATCATCGCCGTCGGAGTATCCATCCTGTACTGTGTGGTAATAATCTGAAAATTTATTTTTTCCAATATTGTTTTACTACACTGCACCTGATGGTAAGCGTGGTGCACTCCAAAAAAACTAGCAATCACTGACAAACAATGGGTATATCAGTGGTGGTCAGAATCATACTGGCCTATTTATACTTCTTCACACTCCGAATCCAAAGAAGGAAGAAGCAAATCAAGGGGCTTGCGACAAGACAAGCGGATGATCGATGCAGATACAAGGATACTCCCATACCCATCTCAACCAAACATAAAGGCCGCAAGCCCTTCGAGAGAACCGGAAGTACACACCGGAGTCTGGATTTTGTGCCCAGCATGGCGATAGGATCGCCCCTATCACATCTGCGACGTAAATAAGCTCTGTAAATAAAATCTGGGTATTCTAGTTCGCTTCTGACTACCCCATCAGGGATACAGGTGTGATTCAATGTATGTATATACTCTATAGAACGTCCAAGAAATAGGCTGGATATCCATCATACTAATGAAAGAAATATATGTATCTAAAGATAAGCACTTAATTAAATTAAAATGTACTATCAATTATTCATTATCAATGTAGATAACACAATATAGATTCCAATAAGAAAATTTTGATAAAAACTTAACACTAGGAAACATTCCACAGCCCACACCTGTATAAACATAAACAGACATCACCTCATTCTAGTGATTTATAACTACATAACAGACTTGTAGGTTTATAAAACAGTACAAATATGTTAACTGTAAAAATACCCGACCAATATAATGAAATTCTTAAGGCAATAGGTACACTGATTACTTTATTCTGATTTCTAATGGCAATAACAAAATACACATATTGTTTTCTATGTGGGATCATCGCAACACCCTTTCATTAAGCATTTTACATAAATGAGTTGTATTTTTATAATTGCTGCCTGCCTGATGTCAAGCATTTCGTATGGGAAAACGCGCATTACTCGATCTGGAATTTGACATTACAGTCAATATGCATACAGTATATACTATCACTAAACCAGATGTATGCCACTACCATGCGTCGATGGACCAATAGTGGTGGACCTTTGGTGCATAGGTGCTATGGGTAGCAGGTAAAGGTTGATAAAAAAAGATTGTTTTGTTAGCTAGCTGTTTTTAATGTTTTATACTGTAAATTGGCAACACGTTTTGGGTCACAATCTAGAATAAGACAATTTAAACATAGTGGTGTCATTTTAGTTATGTCATTGTAATGTTATGTTGTTCATATAAATAAACTACAAGTAAGTTCTCTCTTTTATTAATGCAGCAATAGCTCAACTGGCAATGGTCGAGATGAGTGGCAGAGCTTCGAGAGCAACCCCAAAATGGAGCATACACTTATGACTTTTCTATGTTAAGTGTGTTGTCATTGTGGATTATCGTTTGCTATAACTGTGGTGTATCTGTGTACCTAAGAGCATAACAACATCTGGCAGGTAGTTTGACGAAGTCACTTCGAAATATTTGTTGATCATGGATGCTGTGTTTCATTAATTTCTCCAGAGATATTTCAAACAGTACAATAATAGTGAAGGAAAACATCGTGAGGAAACCTGCATACCAAAGAAAATTATTCACAAGAATTTCGAAGGTATGTCAAGTCTACCAACCCAGATTAGGCCAGCGTGGTAGACTAAGGCCTAACCAGTAACCGCTCTCATTGATAGAGAAGGCCTGTGCCCAGCAATGTGATGTAATAACTATTACAGGGTTAATATATTATTTTAATAGTAAGTTTTTCTACATGGCTTTGAAGTGATTCTTATCTTACCTCCCTGAGAAATATCTCTGTTAAAAGATGACAAGCTTGGCTCCTTATGGTCTTCAGCCTTGCTTTGCTCTTGAGGTTTAGTGTCACTTATCATAGGATCATCTCCATCATCACCACCTTGGGTATCCAACAGACCATCTCTTCCTTCTTCAGACTCTGTAATTATGATTTAAAATGTGCCATCAATTTCTATTTCATCATGGAAAATTGAGTTAAATACATGGCACTTGATCATTCCCAGTATAAAATTGACTATCAAACTTGCCTAAACACATTATAGAAAGTATGCTATTAAGTATGGCACTGTATGTCAATTAGTCGTATTACAGTTGAGTGAAAATATAAGTCCCACTTGCCAACACCTAGATTTCTATTACATACATACATAAACTCACGCCTGTATCCCCGAAGGGGTAGACAGAGGCGATCTAGCAAACTAGAATACCCACATTTCGCCGAGCTGCCCAGCCCAGAAGTGATAGGGGGCGAGCCTATCGACATATGAGGCACAAATTGTGGATTCCAGGCTGATTCTGAAAAATCCAATATTACTTTGCCCGACTCAAGGATCGAACCCGGAATCTCAGGATGACAGGTGTACTGAGCATGCAATACCGCTATGCCACCGAGGCCGATTTGTATTATTTATTTGTATAAATTATTTACACAAATATTGAAAAGACGGACCTAATGCCAATTTTATTGTTTGCTACAACTCATTAATCTAATAGGTTAAAAATATGTAATGTAATATAATTTGTGTAGTGAAGACCGCAGTGTTAACCCCTCAGAGGCTGCTCAGCCTCCGGCCCTCGAGTGGCTTATGGAGAATGCATTATTATTGGTAATAAGGCCGGCTCTGAGAGGTTAATATCACATAATGATGTGAATAGAGTAGTGAGCAAAGCCACCATATTAATCACCAGACTATTAATTTCAATGGTATTAAAGCAGCAATCCTAAATTACATTCAAAGTAGTCATGAGTCACTGTTACAAACAATTAAAGATAAGCAATCATTCCATAAATAAACCTGAATTGTCAACACAGGTATCTTTACAGTAAGCACACATATTTAAAATCAATTTTCTGAAGTAATATATTGCATAATACATATCTTCAATATTTCTCATTGAGAACCTGTCATAACATTTAATATGATGTTGAATTAGTCAAGGAAATAGTGAAGGTGAAGACAATTAAATGTATTCAAATAAATATATTGCACAACATTGCATATGCCTTTAAATGTTTGTACAATATTATTTAGTAGTTTGTATTAACTTATTGATATATATTTTTTACTTAAAATTAATTTAACTTAATGAGTGACAGGCGGCTCGACTTCCGGGGGCTGAGACACTTATGTAATATATATGTGCCGCTTCCTACGGGTTAAAATCAAATATGAAATGCATTTCATAACCCATAATGTTATGAAATAAGTATAATGATGAAATAGTTATTTTTATATATCTATACAATTAATGTTATAATATTATTTTTTAGCATTATCAATGTCTCACAGAAACATAATTATGAATAGTAACTTGTCTATCACTATATATCATCAAATGAGTAGACTTTCCCAAGACCCAGTACGATACCAATTATTATTCTGTAAAAAATATAATTTAATTTCTTACCAAGTTCTGTGTCTTGATATTCTAATCCATCACCTTGAGAGTTTTTCTTTGGGTTATCTAGGACAGGTTCTTTGTGTTCCAAGGCACCATTAGCATTTACCTCTTCCACTTTGGCATCTACTGGAATATTTCCTACTTCATTTTCTACTTTGGCAGGTCCATTATTTTGGTCTAAGCCACTATTCTCAACTTTATCAACTTTTACTGAAGGACTGTTCACAACTTCCTTATCAACAATTTTGTCAGCATCATTCTCTGTGTTTGGTGCAATAACTGAACTTGAAACATCTGTATTAGTTGTTGATCCAGTATTTGGTTTACTGATGATGTCACTAGGGTCGCTGATCTTTTCTGGCACAGACACTGAGGATGGTTCAGTAACTTTAGTTTTATCAGGGTTTTTGATTGAGATGTCCATTGGCTCATTATGTTGTTCTTGTACTTCCTTCTTGGTTTCAGGTTGTTCTGCAGCTGTGTCAGGTGCAGTCAATGTTTCATTTGCACTTTTCTGTGAAGTGGCAGAATTGGCAGGACTGGCAGGACTGGTTTTTAATACTCTTAAGCCCCAATTGAAGAACTTGCAGTAGAAATTCGCGTCATTGCTGGTTAACTCTTCAGCCCCGCATACTTTACCGCACGTCACGGGATGTTTGAATACTCTCTCGAGGGCAGGCTTGTACGCCGCGAATTCGCTTAGATTCCCAAATTGCCAATTGATAGCGGTTTCACATAGACTGTTGACATCCTGTACTTCGTTAATCTTGGTTATGTAGTCCTCAGTTAACACCAACTGCGACGTGCTCACAGCAGAACACAGTTTGTTGCTCATGTCATAGAATATCAAGCATTGAAATTGCTTCTCGCTAAAAGGAGGTACTGTCGTAGAACAATCCGTTATTTTACTCTTGATTAAATTATTCAGAAATGGGTTTTTACAATGACTCTCCAGTACGGTTAGGGTTGATGATATATTATGTTTAGGAACGGGGTTACCTAAACTGTGATACCAAGTATTTACCAACAAAATTGCTAAAATGTAGCGAAACATGGTGAAAATAATATTTATAAAGATACAATTATAGAGTAAAAAGACACGGTATTATTTTAAACACAGAACACACGCGAATCAGAGGTAAACGTAAATAATTTATTTTATCGACATTCGAGTTCCATTGTCAGACTGACAGTGACACTTGTCAGTTGTCATTATAATTTTTTTTTTTTTTGTAAATTTTCCCTTTCGGGAAGGCAAAGGGATCTAGCCCATACAGCCTCGTCTTAAGTGTTTTTTATTTCTTTATTTGCTTATATCTAATTTTTCACAAGTGCAATGAAATCGGATGTGTTCGATTTCAAGGCCCTGCTGGAGTTTTGGCGTTAATTCCTTCCAGTTTGATGCTTTCAGACGATTTTCTCGCAGCAGAGGAGTCGAACAAGGTCGACCCATCCACCCGACAAAACGCGTCCAAAATCACTTATTTCAAAGCTTCCACATACTGTCCATCTTCGTTGATGTTTATTGCTTAGATTCACATCACATTTAAACCACAAGCACAACTTTAGACTAGAATATGAAATAATTAAAACAAGCGACCACCGTCAGAATTCCCGCCAAAAACCTCATTATAATTTTTTGGTTCCACTGGAAACCGGTTAAGGTCCGAAATCATGCTGCCAAGTTAATAATTACGTTTTTTTATAATAACAATGGGGAACGTGCACGAAAATTGTAACGAGAAATTGTGTAAATACATCAATAAACAAAACCGCGAATTGTGCTATGCTGAAAATTGTAGTATGTATGTATAAAATACTTAGTTTTTTACAAAATATCTTAATTTGCAATTACGTATAATGGAACTCTTGAAATATGAAATAGCTTCAACATTTTTGGGGAAATGTTTGTTCGGTATGGGGAAATGTTAAATGATAGGCAATTATAGCGGTTCAAACGTCATTGTAGGCAATGTTACTACTGTTACTAGCCATCAGTGACGCGGTGACATGCAGTGCGTTCCACTAACGATCAGTGATCACGCTGGTGTATTTAATTAATTTACGTTCAAATGTAATTAAAATGGAGGAAAATTAAGCATCCGCTGCAGAAACATTCACTTCTACTAAAATATCTCTTTCCGCATGAAATAACGTAAGCTTAAAGGTCATCATTTTTGATGCTTTGAGTTTTGAAAACGCCGCTAATTTCTCAAGGATCGCTTCGACAATCGACCCACCTTTTTACATGGGTCGTCGTGGGCTTCGCGTGAGCTAAAGTCATGACGTCATACTCATAAGTGACGTTTTCGCCACAACGGATTCCGGACCACAACGACCGCGGTCGTTGTGTGGAACGACTAACTGCCGCACTCAGAGACGTTTATCCTTGCTGTGTGCAGCAGTTCTTACTATTGTAATCTTATTAACATTTTCTTTCTACCTGCCCTTATCTCATCTTAATGTGTGGTCGGCGCAATACATTTTTTTTATCACAAGCATGTTGCAGGAAGAACTTGGAAGAAGTTTTTTACGACCGGTAGCCTTCATGACGCCAACTCCTATCCTTTCTCCTTTTAGAAAAACGCCACACCCGACCTGGGTATCGAACCCAGGACCTCCCAGTTCAGTCCATATACACTGCCACTAGACGATAGCGCAAAGCCAACCACCTGTGCTACCATCCATCTGGAAGTCGCATGTACAAAAGTACTAAAAAGAGCGCTATAAGGCGCCTCTTACGGCTGAAACGGGATACCCTGGGTGCCAGGACCTTCCATATTGGGCAGCCGTCGTCCGAAAACACCTGTTGCCCGAGTCAATTTCGTCCCTAAACTCTTAAAATGGGCAAAAAAATCCCTGTTCAAAATTAACCATCATTGCATCGCTGTATGCGTCTAATAACATGGCCGGTAGCCGCTGCCGCCAGAATTGTGATGTCTTGAAAGGTCAGGCACAGGTTGCTTCCGGCATGCGATTTAAAATATTGTAATCATCATCATCGTTATCAGCCACAGGACGTGCACTGCTGGACATCGGCTAAATTGTAATACGCAATGCGAATTTAACTCACTGGTATTTTCTGTAATAAAAATATTATGTGGGTAGAACACCCAGTTCGCTAATGCGCCTTTGCCTAACCCTTCGGGGATACAGGCGTGAACTTATTTCATATTTTGTAAAAATGTAACACCTCAAACACAAAACGTAAATGTCCAAATCAATCATTAAATAGATAAGTAAATGTCGAGCCATATTTAACTTTAATTGTCATTAAGGGCTATTAATAAACCATTATCTGACTCTGAGAAGTAACTTTTTAAATCTACACTAAGGAACTATTTAATTGGCCATTACATGACTCTGAGTGCGGCAGCCCATGTATTCGGTATTGAAATATTTAATGTCAATTAGTTAAATACCAATTAGGCCTAATGTAAGGAACGTCTCTGAGTGCTGCAGTTAGGGCCGTAAGATCAAATACAGTTTAAAATTCCGATTTAGTAACCGTCGACAACATTTGACTGAAGGTTTAGCCGATGACTTTAATATCAAATGGTCTAAATAAAAAGTTTGACTAAACTTCGATGATATGGTAACATTATCATTTCGTTCATTCATTTTCTTAGATCATCTATTCTTTTCTATGTTTGTTTATGGTTTTGTTAGATAACTATTGTCATAGCAACGTTGTAGTGTCATACGCACAGATTGAAACACCAATACTTAAGTACTGGATGTGTCATATGATCTGAGGCGGCAACCTAAGCACATTTTGTTCATCTTAACATGATCTTGTGTAAAATATTAATCTATAATAAAACAGCGACTGGCAAATGGGCAGTTGGCTCACCTGATGGTAAGTGATGTCCACGGCCTATAGACACCCAAGACAAAAAGAATCATGAGTGCGTTGCAATCATAAAAGGAGGGAAATAGGGATTAGGAAAAGGAGGGGGATATAGGGCTACCGGAAATCTCACTCACCAAACGAAACGCGATCTTCCTTTAACGTTGGTACTGTGAGATAGTGGTTTCATAACGATCGAGACGGCCCATTCGTGATGTAGACGTAATTGCCTACAGCGTAGCTCTACCACTCAAGATCTTAGTATATAATGTCAATTGTCAAATCATACGTATGACCATATCTGATCATCATGTTTAAATGAACAAAACGAACTTAGGTTGCAATCCAAATCACATCCAGTATTTGAATATTTATTGGTGTTTTATCAAAATAGTCATGGACGAATGTACGAAATTAAGTAAAGTATGCCTAATTTTACGACTACCAAATCTAATTTACTGACAATATTAGTATACATAATAAATACACTTGTATGTAAAGATATTTTGTGAAATCAAAACTATATTATGGTGGTCAATGATATTTAAAGTATTTAACAACTTCAATTAATACACAGTTTCAACCACACAGAGAGTTTAACCCTACTACCAGGGCGGTTTAAAAGAATCGACTGTTGGACAAGCATCTGTGGATTAAACTATCATTGATCTTACAAAATAATCAAAAACAAGAGTTCAAACTCGCTTTCATGGTTTAATCTGCCATTGATCTAAAGGAGCGTTTTGATCGTTGTGGGCGCTAAGTGGAACGCACTGCATATCTACGTCTTGCCGGTTTTGTCGTTGCCCGTTGGCGAAATCACGAATGAAACGATGAAACGGTGGCACCGCCATATTTTTTAAAATAAGAAGAAAAAGTCTGAAAATGAAGTCATATTTTGACTTGCAATAATTAAATGCAAATTTTCATGTTGTTATTGCTGGTGTGTTTATTTAAGACGTAGTTCTTTATAATAATAATAATATTAGCTCTGTAATCAAATAAAGTTCTGTAATATTACTGTCCCACTGCTGGGCACGGGCCTCCTCTAGTGATGAGAAGGGTTAAGCCTTAGTCTACCACGTTGGCCTAATGCGGGTTAGTAGACTTCACATACCTTCGAAATTCTTGTGGAGAAATTCTGGGCTTGGTAGGTTTCCTGACGATATTTTCCTTCACCGTTATAGCAAGCGATAATTCACAAAGAAAACACGCTGCGCTTAACATAGAAAAGAGTTGCTATATTCCCTCTCCCCAGACTTTGCTGTAAATTTGGAACCCACCTTCACATCTATAAATGTCAATCTTGAACGAGAATTTTCGTTCCAAGAACTTAAGAGTTGTTTAAAAAAAAAGGATTCAGCGCCAGGCCAAGATAATATATCATATACAATGCTTTATCATCTACCTGAGAAAGCGAAACAGTTCTTGCTTAGATTATACAATATTATTTTAAAACATAGCGTTATTCCATACCAGTGGAGAAACATCCAAATAATACCCATACCCAAAGGTACCAAGGAGAATAACAGTGATATAAAATTAAGACCTATCTCTCTAATGTCCTGCATATGCAAAACATTTCATTTACTGATCTTTAAACGATTAGAGTGGTATACAGAAACAAAAAACCTTCTTGCACCTTCTACAGTTGGTTTTAGAAAATCTTTATCGTGCTTAGACTGTCTGACGCAGTTAGTCACATATATCCAAATAGGGTTCTCGAAAAATATACCTACATTAGCGTGCTTCTTAGATATAGAGAACGCATATAATATTTGTGTTGATGTGGCAGCTAAAATTTTAGATGACCTTCATATTGGGTCTAAGTTGTGTACTTACCTTTGGAGATTTTTGAGCGAAAGATATTTGAACATAAGATTAAACGATAATACCATAGTAAGAAGATCCACGAATAAAGGTCTGGCACAAGGAGATCCTCTTTCCCCCTTGCTGTTTAATTTAATTACATACAAAATCTGCAATCAACTTAAAAATGTGTTCGTATCACAATACGCGGATGATTTCGTGATATACATCAGTAACAAAGATCTTAAAATGTGTGAAGATTATACCCAGGTTGCATTAAATACAGTAGTTAAAATATTAGGTGAATTAGGTTTGATATTGTCTCCAAACAAGTCCACTTGCTGTTTATTTAGTAGGGGTCATAGAAGAAATATACCTAGTTTAAAAGTGCAAAATAGATCTCTTGTTTTTTCTGATTGTATAAAATACCTAGGTATGTGGTTAGATAGAAGCTTAATATGGAGAAAACATGTCAATGAAGTCGTCATAAAATGTTCTAAGTTCTTGAATATTTTAAAATTACTAACAGGAAGTTCATGGGGAGTACATGTGAAACATTTAAGACGGTTATATATCTCTTTGATTAGAAGTCGCATTGACTATGGATGTTTTCTATATGATTGTAGTGCGAAAAGTCATATATCCAAACTCGACAAACTCCAGAATAAGGCGCTCAGGATAGTAGGGGGCTCCATAAAAAGTACTCCCACACATGTCATGGAGAGCGAATTACATATAGTACCGCTATTCATAAGGAGACAATACCTGGCTTATAAATATTCATTAAAAATAATTTCCTGGTCGAATAATATTACCTACTGTTGGTTTAATTTCTGAATTGGAGGCTTTGTGTTGCATCAGATATTGGCAAAACAAAAAAATACCTTTACTCGCACAAATATATGCGGATGTTAAACAACTTGTTATTTACTCCTCAGATATCCTTAACCTTTTTAGTTTAGATGTATGGTTATCTGCTATAGATTTTGAAGATGTTATATATATTAATTTAGAAAGTCTCACACTGGCAAAAAAAAAAAAAAACGAACCTAATATATTGTTAAATGATATCGTAAGGGAATTAAATCTTCACTATACTGGATGGACGAAAATATATACCGATGGGTCAAAAGGCGTGCATGGTTTGGGTGCCGGATTCTTCGACCAGTCATACCTTTAGAGCAGGTTTTAAAATACGTTTAAATGTATCCGTGATGACGTTAGAGCTCATTGCAATACTTCAGTCACTTTCTTATGTGAGAACTAACAAGTATAACAAAGTAGTTATCTTCTCGGACAGCAAAAGTGCTTTGCAACACGTGGCTCGATGCACCTCTGGTTTCAGAGGGCTATCGATAGCCTACGACATTATAGAATGCATCAATAGTCTGGTTAAGAATGGTATAGAGGTAAAACTGCAATGGATCCCTGCGCATATAGGAATAAAAGGGAATGAGAAAGCGGATCGTATTTCTAAATTAGCGGCAAGGGAGGGGATTGATTTTAATTTTTTGCCGGATTCTACAGAATATATCTCGAAATTTAAAATAAAATGTTTCAAAAATTGGGAAGAATATTTTAATGAAAAATCAAAAAAAAAAAAAAAAAACAGAAAAGTCAGCGGCGTATGCTCCATTTTTGGGGTTGGTCTCGAACGAGCGACACTCGTCTCGGCAGTCCGTACTATTTCCAACTGAGCTATCCCTGCTTTCTTGAGTAGGTACTGAGGTCTTTATAATGAAGTAAAAAAAATACATGCAAGATCCCTATTATAATCACAAGAACAATGAAACACGGATGTGCCGATTTCAAGTTCTTGTTGGAGTTTTGGCGTTAATTCCTTCCATTTGGATGTTTTTAGACGATTTTCTCGCAGCGGAGAACTCCTTTTTTTTTATTTTTCTTTTCAGGTATGCAAAGGAATCTAGCCCATACAGCCTTGTCTTATGTGCTTTTTGTCTTCATTTTTTAACCTAAGCTTAGATCAAATTTTTCGTGGTCACGAAGACTGCAAAGCCTTCGAAACGTCGGGAATAAAAATTAAAACCAAATCGTGATAATATCCGTAAAAATAGTTATATTTCAAAGTTTTATCAAGTTTTTATGTTTAGGTACACGCGAATTCCTTAACTAGAACGGTACCTACCTACCTAAGTACCCCACCCCACCAATGCGTTGGTGTAAAGCAGAGCGTAGACGTAGCAAGATAGGTAATAGAGGGGCGCGGAAAACACCACATTAGGAACAAGTTTTGAGTCGTGCATGGCTGCGTGCAGCTAAAATAGCTTCATACTTCATAGCATAATAAATCTATGATCATCTATGTCTAATATGGTAGTAACTGTAGGTATTTCATATGATACTATATGAACAAAGAATTTAAATATATGAAATATTATGTTCAACGAGCACTTAATATAATTAATTTTATGGCAAAATTAAATAGATACCTATCTATTACCTACCTTACCTGCGGACTCATTAATCAGGTACAAATTGCGTAATTATTTAAGAACAAGAAAAAAATATTCAAAGATTTTAATAATTTATATTATAAATATTTTATTAGAATCTACCCGATTATACTTGCGTTATTAATTATTACTTATTGAGTATTCTTTAAAAACATGTAGAATGTGTATGAACTTTTTACGACCTGTAAGAACAAATAAAAATTAGATGAATAAGTATTTTGTAGGTACGTACATACTTAATTTAAACCACAACATAATAGATAGTACTTAGGTAAGTACTATTTAGTAGATATCGGTGTCTAGGTAGACACCAATATCTACTAAATATAATAAGCACAATTTTGGACATATAGACCTGATAAAATAAAATAACTAAGCAAATGTAACGTCTCTTTATATGTGAATTTTGTACTGAGTAGGTTAGTATTAATTTTTAATTTAATTAATTAATAACGTACATAATAACATTATCCATACCGAAACGAAAGTTCTATTGGACAAGTTATATTATCGCACCCGCCATGGGAGCTATGGGCCATTTGATCCTCTCCATAAAGATGATAAGAGTATGCCGGTACTTCAAGGGAATCTCCAACCAATCCATTGCATACGCGGGCTCTTTTAACCGCTCACTCTGCAAAATCAACAATATCTTAAAATACAGTACATATGGTAAGAATCGATAAGATACTTTCCGTAAAGCCATTACCTCATGCGTAACTTCATTAGCGAAAAAACAGAAAAGGAAAATCTCTGTTAAAATACAACACATGTACATTAACATCGAGACGAACTCCATTGATGTTGGATTGATCTAAAAGAAGTACAACTGAATTAACTCTACAATCTACATATAATTATTAATGAATAATTAACGTGAATATTGTTGCTTGATGTGAATATTTGGTTAGTAATGAAAATGATTGTTTCTTTATATCAAGGGTCGACCTCAGATAGGCAACACGTCGTAAAATCTCAGCAAAATACATGCTGTAAACGCTTAATAATTAAAGTTTACTAATCACGAGTTTAAAACTAACCAGACCTAACAGACCGACTTCAAATCCGATCGTTGAAATATGCTAAATCGAACACAAAAATAATTTTGAAAATCGGTTTACATTTGGCGGAGATTTCGCGTAACATACCTATATAAAAAATACAGACTAATTGAGGACCTCCTTCTTATTGGAAGTCGGTCGAAAAGTGTGTTGCGCCCACCACACATTATAGTAGAATGTGGTGAAAAGAAAGATATATTATGTATCAGATTCAATAATGCAAAATCCGTATGTGTATTTGCTTTGTGAAAGTATATATACTTCGAGAAGAGAAATGGTAGTGACACGACTCAATATAAAAATGTGTCATGAGGGGTTGTTTACAATTATTATTGTATTCGTATGTGTATTTTAACTTTAAAGATCTACTTATACTTGTGCGAGCGCTAGAGACAAAGAAATTGCAAAACATTTTAATCCCATTGATACATAGATGCAGGAATAGTAACTTGTCTATCACTATCTATCATCAAATGAGTAGACTTTCCCAAGACCCAGTACGATACCATTGCATGCATTGCCAATACCCAATTATTATTCTGTAGAAAATATAATTTAATTTCTTACCAAGTTCTGTGTCTTGATATTCTAATCCATCACTTTGAGAGTTTTTCTTTGGGTTATCTAGGACAGGGTCTTTGTGTTCCAAGGCACCATTAGCATTTAACTCTTCCACTTTGGCATCTACTGGAATATTTCCTACCTCATTTTCTACTTTGGCAGGTCCATTTTGGTCTAAGCCACTATTCTCAATTTTATCAACTTTTACTGAAGGACGGTTCACAACTTCCTTATCCACAATTTTTACAGCATCATTCTCTGTGTTTGGTGCAATAACTGAACTTGAAACATCCATATTAGTTGTTGATCCAGTATTTGGTTTACTGATGATGTCACTAGGGTCGCTGACCTTTTCTGGCACAGACACTGAGGATGGTTCAGTGACTTTAGTTTTATCAAGGTTTTTGATTGAGATGTCCATTGGCTCATTATGTTGTTCTTGTACTTCCTTCTTGGTTTCAGGTTGTTCTGCAGCTGTGTCAGGTGCAGTCAACGTTTCATTTGCACTTTTCTGTGAAGTGGCAGAATTGTCAGGACTGGCAGGACTGGTTTTTAATACTCTTAAGCCCCAATTGAAGAACTTGCAGTAGAAATTCGCGTCATTGCTGGTTAACTCTTCAACCTCGCATACTTTACCGCACGACACTTGATGTTTAAATACTCTCTCGAGGGCAGGCTTATACGCCGCGAATTCACTTAGATTCCCAAATTGCCAATTGACAGCGGTTTCACATAGACTATTGACATCCTGTTCTTCGCTAATCTTGGTTATGTAGTCTTCATTTAACATCAACTGCGACGTGCTCACAGCAGAACACAGTTTGTTGCTCATGTCATAGAATATCAAGCATTGGTATTGCTCGCTTAACTGTACTGTCGTAGAACATTCTGTTATTTTACTCTTGATTAAATTATTCAGAAATGGGTTTTTACAATGACTCTCGAGTACGATTAGTGCTGATGATATACGTTTAGGCACGGGGTTACCTAAACTGTGATAGCAAGTATTTACTAACAAAATTGCTAAAATGTAGCGAAACATGGTGAAAGTAATATTTATAAAGGTACAATTATAGAGTAAAAAGACACGGTATTATTTTAAACACAGAACGCACGCGAATCATTATAGTTCGACAGGCTGTCTCACGTTTGTCACTGTCAGACTGACAGTGGCAACTGGCACTTGTCATTATATTTTTTTTTGTTCTACTGGAAACCGGCTAGGGTCCGAAATCATGCTGCCAAATTATTAGTTACATTTTTTATAATAACAATGGGGAACTTGCACGAAAATTATAACGAGAAATTGTGTAGATAAATCAATACACAAAACCGTGAAATGTACTATAATGAAAATTGTAGTATGTATGTATAAAATACTTGGTATTTCACAAAATATCTTAATTTGAAATTACGTATAATGGAACTCTTGAAATATGAAATATCTTCGACATTTTGGGGTAAATGTTTGTCTGGTATGGGGAAATGTTAAACGATAGGCAATTATAGCGGTTCAAAAATAATCAAACGTCATTGTAGGCAATGTTACTAGCCGTCAGTGTCAACAGAAATGTCAAAAAAGCAATTTTTACGCGGTGACATCACGTCCTTTTTTATATCTACACTAGCTGACCCGCGCAACTTCGTCTGCGTAGGAGAGAGAGGGTTGAAAGAATGAGTAGTAGGCACCTATAATCCAATAATTCTAAAGGAGGTAATGGGATGATCTACTTCGGTCCGGTTTCGTGAGTCACCCAGTCAGTACCCCCGTCAGTCACCCAGTCAGTACCCCCGTCAGTCACCCTGTCGGTTACCCCGTCAGTTACCCCGTCCATCACTCCGTCGGTCACCCCGTCGGTCACCACGACAGTCACCCTGTCAGTCAACCCGTTGGTCACCCAGTCTGTCACCCATCTGTCACCCGTCTATCACTCGTCTGTCATCCATCTGTCACCCCGTTTGTCACCCAGTCAGTACCCCCGGCAGTCACCCCGTCCATCACCCTGTCGGTTACCCCGTCAGTCACCCCGTCCATCACCCCGTCTGTCACCCAGTCGGTCACCCCATCTGTCACCCCATCTGTCACCCGTCTGTCACCCCGTCTGTCATCGGTCTGTCACCCGTCTGTCAGCCGGCTGTGACCCCGTCTGTCACCCATCTGTCACCCCGTCTGTCACCCGTCTGTCACCCCGTCTATCATCCGTCTGTCACTCCGTCCGTCACCCCATCAGTCACCCCGTCAGTCACCTCGTCAGTCACCTCGTCAGTCACCCCGTCCGCCACCCCATCAGTTAGCCTGTCAGTCACCCCGTCATTCCTCACGTCAGTCGCCCCATCAGTCACCCCGTCAGTAACCCCATCAATCACCCCGTCAGTCACCCCTTAGGTCATAGCGTGATGTTATATAACCTATAGCCGTCCTCGATAAATGGGCTATCCAACATAAAAATAATTTTTCAATTGGCAAATACTGACATTAATATTTATACGATACTAACGACACTCAATTGTTTTGCCTTCCCGGAACCTCTCCACTAAAATTTGAACTTTATCGTATGGTAATAAAGTTCAAATTGACTTTTAAGTATTATTACGAATCGATTGTATGGGAGTATAGAAAAGTGTTGTTTTTAGACTTTTTAGGCAATTTTTAAATTTTTTCTCTCCATAAGAACCATCCTCGTACTTCGAGGAATATTCTAAAAAAAGAATTAACGAAATCGGTCCAGCCGTTCACGCGTGATGCCGTGACAACGGAAAACGGGTTTCATTTTTATATATATAGATTAGTGTAAGATCCTTAGATTATCCGTAAGATCAAAGAATTTTAACGCCTAGAAGGATAGTCTCAAACAAAATAACATCTATATATATAAAAATGAAACCCGTTTTCCGTTGTCACGGCATCACGCGTGAACGGCTGGACCGATTTCGTTAATTCTTTTTTTAGAATATTCCTCGAAGTACGAGGATGGTTCTTACGGAGAGAAAAAATTAAAAAATTGCCTAAAAAGTCTAAAAACAACACTTTTCTATACTCCCATACAATCGATTCGTAATAATACTTAAAAGTCAATTTAAACTTTAATACCATACGATAAAGTTCAAATGTTAGTGGAGAGGTTCCGGGAAGGCAAAACAATTGAGTGTCGTTAGTATCTACTAGTTCGATTTGAAAAATTCTTTTTGTGTTGGATAGCCCAATTATCGACGGTGGCTATAGGCTATATATCATCACGCTATGACCAATAGGAGCGGAGCAGAAATGAAAAATGTTTAAAGCCGGGGAAGTTGGTATCTCAGAAACTACTGATTCGAATTGAAAAAATATTTTTGTGTTGGATAGCCTATTTATCGAAGATGGCTATAGGCTATATAACATCACGCTTTGACCAATAGGAGCGGAGCAGAAATGAAAAATGTTGCCAAATCGGGAAAGTTTATATCTCAGTCAGAAACTACTGGTTCGAATCGAAAAATTATTTTTGTGTTGGATAGCCCATTTATCGAGGATGGCTAGAAGCTATATAACATCACGCTATGACCAATAGGAGCGGAGCAGAAATGAAAAATGTTTTAAAGCGGGGAAGTTGATATCTCGGAAACTACTGGTTCGATGTGAAAAATTCTTTTAGTGTTGACCGACGGGTTGAATGATGGGGTGACTAAGGGATACCTGACGGGGTGACTGATGGGGTGACTGACGGGGTGACAGACGGGTTACAGACGGGGTGACAGACGGGTGACATGCGGGGTGACAGACGGGTGACAGCCGGGGTAACAGATGGGTGACAGGCTGGGTGACAGATGGGGTGACAGGCGGGGTGACCGACGGGGTGACAGACGGGTGACAGACGGGGTGACAGATTTGGTGACAGGCAGGGTGACTGATGGGGTGACTGACGGGGTGATAGACGGGTTACAGACGGGGTGACAGACGGGTGACAGGCTGGGTGACAGGCGGGGTGACAGACGGGTGACAGACGGGTTGACAGACGGGGTGACAGACGAGGTGACAGGCGGGGTGACAGACGGGGTGATTGACGGAACCGCACCGAAGTCACGTACTATCTCTCGAAGTTTAGCAAAACATATCATTACCTTTTTAGAATTATTGTGCTATAGGTGCCTACGACTCACTCTTTCAACCCTCTCTCTCATACGCAGACGAAGTTGCGCGGGTCAGCTAATATAACAATAAATAACAACTTTGCATATCGTAGTGTGCGTGACAGTGATACCAGGTTTCACGCGATTTTCCTAAATATCGGTAATTTTTTTCTTTTATAAAAAAATATTCACCATAAACAGGAAGATTACTTTTTAACCATTTCGGAAAATAAGAAGACGGTTCTTTATTCATTCGTATTTTTAAGAACACGATATTTATTTCATGATATTTCTGCCAAAGGAGACGGATCTTTGGGCCAAAATGTAATGAGTTGAGCTATGGCTCAAAAAATTGACAATTTTTTTCTATTTCAAAATATAAAAAATCAGCCCAAATCACAATCTAGCAAATGAGATATCTGAAAAATAATTAAAGGACACTAAATAGAATCGATTACTTAATCGATTAGGATGAAAGATTTAAGAAAATATATAATACTAGATCCGGATGATTAATTCAAGTAAAAATATGTATATAATATATCTCGGTTAAGTGACGGCGTATAATTATAAGTTGAGATTTGGGAGGTTGTTGGTTCGATTCCCATCCCGTGTGGATTGTTTTCTAATACCATTTGCTCGGCATTACATACCCAGTGGGGGTGACGTCAAACAGGCAGACGGTTGTTAAAACTAACCCTAATCCTTTCTGCGACAAGCTTGAAAAAATGTACTGCACCGACCCCACATCAAGATGGGATAAGGGCAGATGGATGGAAATCATCTCTTTTTAGTCTGTGCCTTTTCATTTTGACCATTGAACCTGGCACTGACTCCAAATACAGAATTTAATTTTCAATTCGATGTGGTCGGTTTTTGTAAACTTTAAATTTCCAAATGTTATTGTGAAATGAATTCTGAAGAATTATCCAAAAACCTCTTCAGATAGACAGATAACATAAGTTCACGCCTATATCCCCGAAGGGGTAGGCAAAGGCGAACTCGAACACCCACATTCGATAACTAAATGTTGGTCACAAAGACGATTATTCTCAGGAACAAAATATTTTTATAGCTGAGCACATTGTTCTAGTAGAAAATTATTAAAACTATGGAAAACACCCAAAACGCACACGCACAAAACAATAAAAACCGAAGCAAATAAAAACTATTATTAAAATGTCAATTCATAGTTTTTGTTCCATATGGAACCAGCTAAGGTGAATGCATGCCGTCAAGCTATTCAGTTACTATTTTATATTTTAGAACTGTTTATTATGTTAGTTCCAATGTTTTAATTATTTTTACTTGACTTAATCAGTATTATATATTTTTTTAACTCTTTTCATCTTAATCGATTCTATTTAGTGTCCTTTACTTATTTTTCAGATATCTCATTTGCTAGATTTTGAATTGGGCTGATTTTTTATAATTTGAAATAAAAAAAGACAATTTTTTGAGCCATATCATTACATATCAACTCATTACATTTTGGCCCAAAGATCCCCGTATCCTTTGGCAGAAACCGTCTTCCAAGAAAAGACCGTCTTCTTTTTTTTCGAAGTGGATGGTTAAAAAGTAATCTCCCTGTTTATTGTGAAAAAATTCTATAAAAGAAAAAAAAGTACCCATATTAAGGAAAATGGAGTGAAACCTGGTATCACTGTCACGCACACTACGAAATGCAAAATTGCCTCATCTCACATTGACATTTTGTTTGAGGCTATCCTTCTAGGCGTTTAAATTCTTTGGAATTGACATTTTAATAATAGTTTTCATTTGCTTCGTTTTTTATTGTTTTGTACATGTGCGTTTTAGGTGTTTTCCATCGTTTTAATAATTTTCTACTAGAACAATGTTACTCAGCCAAAGTATAAATATTATGTTCCTGAGTATAATCGTCTTTGTGACCAACATTTAGTTATCGAAGGTGGGTGTTCGAGTTCGCTTCTGCCTACCCCTTCGGGGATATAGGCGTGAGCTTGTTGTAGAAAAGGCACAGACTAAAAAGAGATGATTTCAATCCATATGCCCTTATCCCATCTTAATGTGGGGTTGGTGCAACACAAATTTTCAAGCTTGTTGCAGAAAGGATTAGGGTTAGTTTTAACGACCGTCTGCCTGTTTGACGTCACCCCTACTGGATATGTAATGCCGAGCAAATGGTATTAGAAAACAATCCACCCGGGATGGGAATAGAACCCACGACCTTCCGATTCACAACTCAATTATACGCTGTCACTGATCCGAGGAGGCGACAATAGATAGTATATTATGAACATCCCAGGCACCATTCCTTTTGCGTGTGTTTTAGCTAAATAAAACATACTTATCGTGATATTCCAATTGTGTTACCCACAGAAAAGCACATGACGCGTTGTATAATAAACAGCAAGATCACATGCTGAAATCTATAATTCGCTATTCATGATCATGAACTAAAAAATCACTAATCATTGCGGAAATAATATTTGGCCTGTGGGAATTCCATTCTGATTATTATCTTAAACCACTATTCTATGGACACAATAAACCCAAAAAATAACAACTCTAGTCGGAACTGCATCTTGACAAATTCTTCGTAAACCACTTTACTTAAGTATTTAGCCTCCTCATCGAAGTGAACAGAACATATTTGAGTGTTTTTTGCTAGTTTCCACCAATACTCACCACGACATTTTCCTATTATATTTACCTACCGATTTATCGTGCGGCACAAAATCGGATGGAAATCTAAAACATGATATTATTAGGTCTGTAATATTACTGTCCCACTGCTGGGCACGGGCCTCCTCTAGTAATGAGAGGGGTTAGGCCTTAGTCTACCACGTTGGCCTAATGCGAGTTGGTAGATTTCACATACCTTCGAAATTCTTGTGGAGAAATTCTGGGCTTCCTCACGATATTTTCCTTCACCGTTATAGCAAGCGATAATTCACAAAGAAAACACACTTAACATATAAAAGTCAGAGGCATAGGCTCCTCTTTTGGGGTTGGTCTCGAACTTGCAACGCTCGTCTCGGTAGTCCGTACTATTCCCAACTGAGCTATCGCTGCTTTCTTGAGTAGATACTGAGTTCTTTACAATGAACTAAAAAAAAATCATGCATGTTCCCTATTATAATCACAAAAACAATGAAACACGGATGTGCCGATTTCAAGTTCTTGTTGGAGTTTTGGCGTTAATTCCTTCCATTTGAATGCTTGTGACGATTTTCTCGCAGTGGAGGAATCGAACACGGTCGACCCATCCACCCGACGAAATGCATCTAAAATCACTTATTTTAAAGATTCCATACCCTATCCATCCCTATCATGTTTAACGCATACATAAATCCACAAAACTTTTAAACAACAAATACAACTTTAGACTAGAATATGAAATAATTAAAACAAGTGACCATTCGCACCGTCAGAATTCCCGCCAAAACTCCTTTTTTTTCAATTTTCCTTTTCAGGTATGCAAAGGAATCTAGCCCATACAGCCTTGTGTTATGTGCTTTTTGTCTTAATTTTTTAACCTAAGCATAGATCAAATTTTTCACAAGCGCAATGAAATCGAATGTGGTTGATTAAGAGTTGATTTCAAGGCCCTGGTGTAGTTTTGACGTCAATTCCTTCCAGTTTCATGCTTTTTACACGAAGTTTGAACATGGTCGACCAATCTACGCGAACGAAAACCACTTATAGGCTCTATAATTGACTTCAAAATCAATCGATACCAAAAAGAGTAGGCGCGTCGCCTGCACATGGTTTTCTAAAGTTTTATCCAGTTTTTATGTTTAGATACACGCGAATTCCTTAACTAGAACGGTACCTACCGTTCTAGTACCTACCTACCTAAGTACCCGACCCTACTAATGCGTTGGTGTAAAGCAGAACGTAGAAGTAGTAAGGTAGGTAATAGAGGGGCGCAGAAAAGACCACATTAGGAACAAGTTTTGGGTCGTGCATGCCTGCGTGCAGCTCAAATAGCTTCATACTTCATAGCATCGGACGCATTAGAAACTACTTACGGCACTAACTTTGAGGCTCCTAGCCTCTTGTTTTTCACTTTTACTGATCCGATTTGATGATTAATAGGTAGGTACAATAAATTATTTATTTTAGGGGTGCCCTGCAGTCTGAATTAAGGTAAATTAACTAATTTCTACCTACCTACTGGTAGATAGGGATAGGTAATAAAGGAACGAATGTTAAAATAAGCTTTTATTAATATTCATTAAACTATTTCTTCTACCAGCTACAATAATCCGTTGACATAAAGTTTAAATGTGTAGGTAGTTCAGCATTTCGAATATTTTAAGTAGACATAGACATAACAAATCTATAATCATCTATATCATAATACGGTAGTAACAGTAAGTATTTCATAATATACTAGGTATATGAAATATTAAGTTCAACGACTACTTAATCTAATTAATTTTATGGCAACCTTACCTGCGGACTAATTAATCAGGTACAAATTGCGTAATTACCTAACTACAAATATTTTATCCAAAGTTTTTAATTATTTAAAAATAATAATGTATTAGAATCTACCTGATTTTACTTGCGTTATTAATTATTACTTATTAAGTATTCTTCAAAAACGTGTAGAATGTGTATGAACTTTTTACGACCTGTAAAAACAAATAAAAATTAGATGAATAAGTATTTTGTTGGTACGTACGTACTTAACTTAAACCACAATATAATAGATAGTACCTACCTAGACACCGATATCTACTAAATATAATATAATTTTAAACATATAGACTTGATAAAATAAAAAAAAAAGCTAAGCAAATGCAACGTCTCTTTATATGTGAATTTTGTACTGAGTAGGTACATAATAACATTATCCATACCGAAACGAAAGTTCTATTGGACAAGGGTATTATCGCACCCGCCATGGGAGCTATGGGCCGTTTGATCCTCTCCATAAAGATGATAAGAGTATGCCGGTACTTCAAGGGAATCTCCAACCAATCCATCGCATACGCGGACTCTCTCAACCGCTCACTCTGCAAAATCAACAATATCTTAAAATACAGTAAATATGGTAAGAATCGATAAGATACTTTTCGTAAAGCCCTTACCTCATGCGTAACTTCATTAGCGAAAAAACAGAAAAGGAAAATCTCTGTTAAAATACAACACATGTACATTAACATCGAGACGAACTCCATTGATGTTGGATTGATCTAAAAAAAGTACAACTGAATTAACTCTACAATCTACATATAAGGGTTTTGTGTTCATGAATAATTAACGTGCGATATTGTTGTTTGATGTGAACTTTTGGTTATTAATGAAAATAATTGTTTCTTTATCTCAAGGGTTGACCTTAGGTAGGCAACACGTCGTAAAACCTCAGCGAAATCCATGCTGTAAACGCTTAATAATTAAAGTTTAAAAATTTAACGGACCGACTTCAAATCTGATCGTAACCAAATTTCTATGGGACCACCCTTGAAATATGCTCTATAGAACACAAAAAGAATTTTGAAAATCGATTTACATTTGGCGGAGATATCGCGTAACATACATAAAAAATACAGACGAATTGAGGACCTCCTCCTTTTTGGGAGTCGGTCGAAAAGTGTGTTGCGCCGAACACACATTATAGTAGAATGTGGTGAAAAGAAAGATATATTATGTATCAGATTCAATAATGCAAAATCCGTATGTGTATTTGCTTTGTGAAAGTATATATACTTCGAGAAGAGAAATGGTAGAGACGCGACTCAGTATAAAAATGTGTCATGCGGGATTGTTTACAATTATTATTGTACTCTTATGTGTATTTTAACTCTAAAGATCTACTTATACTTGTGCGAGTGCTAGAGACAAAGAAATTGCAAAACATTTTAATCCCATTGATACCTATAATATCGTATTACTACTAGAGCACATAAAACTATTAAAGCTTTTCTATTAGGCGACACTGACTGCAACAATAGTTACGTCTACAGATGCTTTTAAATGTATTAAAACGCATACATATTTGTAACGAGAGAATAAACAGAGCTTGAACTAGTTACTAGTTACGCAGGTTAAATGACTAACTTATCTGAGTATTCATACGAGAAAATTATAATCAACATGATTTATACATAAGTAATTATCGATATATTTTATGCGCCGGCTAGTGATGTACTTAGGTTATTTTATGCTCAAAATTTGACTGCCCAGATTTTCACCACTAATTGGGGAACTAAAACTAGAATATGTACATACAAAGGCTAATGCCGTTTTTTCCATAGTGGTAGACAGAGAAAATAGATTTCCACTTGCTACGATTCATATAAGCACGTCGGCTTAGGGTACCTCCCTACACTAGGTAATGAATAATTAGATACTTATTATATTATACATATAGCTTGATGTGTAATTTTCTTTATTTGTCTGTTTGAGCCTCGTTTGAATTTATTCCATGGTATCTTTTGTTCACCGCGTTCTTACATGAATACTAGCAGTTGCCCGCGACTCCGTTCGCGTGGATATTTATTTTCCGGGATAAAACGTAGCCTATATGTTAATCAAGGGTGACAGCTACGTCCACATCAAATTTTACCAAAATTGGTTCAGCCGTTTGAACGTGAAGAAGTAACAAATATACACACTTACAAACTTTCACCTTTATAATATTAGTGTGATTTTATCAGAATAATAAATTAATTAAAACCGTTCCTTAATTAAAACTTTTACTTACATTAACGGTTCTATAGGCTGTAGTGCAAATTATCCATCCACTTACTAAAAATTGGTAGAGCAAAGCACCACCAAATATATTCACGATTTTATGCGAAAATCTAAAACCACCCAAATATTAGAATAACACCAAGTTTTAATTGCTACAGCTAAATCTACATAACTATGAATATTTTTACCTTTGGGTTTAAAGTTCTAGCGAATACTCACATTAAAATTTCTTCGTAATGGAATAATATTTTTCTCATATGTGAATCAAAAATTAATTCTGAAGGCATTTTAACTTTTTTAGTATTTAATTTACATTCTGTTACTATATTTTCGAGGTTAAATCTGTAAAATAATGATAATCAAAAATCAAAAAAAAAAAAAATTATTTTGATTTTTGATTATCTTTCATTATATTATCTCATATCTTATTATCATACAACTTTAAAAAACTTAACGCATACGTTTAAAGTCGGTCCGACTTTAAACTTATCCGATCGTGACTAAATAAGCTTATATAAGAATAATCTCTAGCAAGCACAAAAATAATTTTGAAAATTAGTCCACATTAATTTAGCGGATATGTCGCGTAACATACATAAAAAAACAAACGAATTAATTTCCTCCTTCTGTTGAAGTCGGTCGAAAAAGGACCCAATTTTTATTTAAGGAAAAACTATAACTAAAGATAAACAGCGCGTAAACAGTTTTAAAAGTAAGGGACATGGAATTTGTGCCCAATATGGCGATAGGCTCGCCCCCTATCACATCTGGGACTGAACTAAGCTCGGCGAAATGTGGGTGTTCTAGTTCGCTAGTGCGCCTCTGCCTACCCCTTCGGGAATACAGGCGTGAGCTTATGTTATGTTATGGCATTGTGTGTACGATTTGACAAACTTCTAGGTATGTATATAGAAATAACATCAGTTGATATGATTCGCCACAGCCACGCCACTCATCGTTATCGCATGTCACTGCACTATGCACGCAGGCTCTGAACAAAAACACTGTTTTTTGTTGGACATACTGACGTTCATACAAAATATTATGTAACATTGTTTTAGTGTTTTTTTTTTAATATTGATTTAGTAATACGTTCAGGCCGCTTCCAACAGGTCGATCTGGAAATCTTTGGGGGAGGTCTATGTTCAGCAGTGGACGTCCTATGGCTGATGATGACGATGATGATGAATACGTTCAAGAACTATGTTATGTTTGAGTCATGTAGCTCAACTGTGAGTTTTTTTTTTGAACTATCAATTCTCCACTTAACCGCTAGAGGCGTTCGAGTTCCCTAGCGAGAAATGTCAAAAACACTCATGGTTGAGCTAATAATTTTGTTTGAGGATCTCACCTGAGGATTTTCAGCTGTGTCTTACATTGTGCAAAGAAAAATGACACAAACGCGTCCATCGTAGTATTGCAATAAGCAAGCCAAGATGTTTGAATCCACACATAAACGATTACCACGTAGAAACTGTCAGAAAAGGAACCAAGCTATAATTATTTAGGTAAAATTAAATTTTATATACCAACAAAACTTCCTTTGATGTAAAATCAATAATTCCAAGAGAGTACAACTTTGGGACGTTAAAATTATGACAACAATAAGGTAGTTGTTAAACAGAATAAAATCTTTACTACAGTTTGAAGGCTTATTAACCATGACGACAGTAATTGACAAGTCATAAGATTTTATTACAATCGAGTACTGTCTTCAACCATTCAACCTCAGGACTAGTAACGTAACGAACAACAAATTCTGAAATTCTGATGCCCCAAAAAAAATCAAAACTTGTTGATTTCATATAAAATTAAATCAAAATATCAATTGAAGCCTTAGAAGGTTTATAATTCATTTAGATTCCGTCAAATTTTTACTCTACCGCCTGTTTGGAAGGAACTTTCCCTACAGAAGAACGGGAAAGAAGCTCTGGCGTTGGTCTTTTAAATGCCAGTTTACAATCAATTACTAATAAAGTACCAAATACATAAATATGAACCTGTGATCTGATTCAGAATGAATCAAATAACACGTTTTTGAACGCACACGTTAGTAAATATTCAACACATGTCACTTTTACACACACCACATGCCATTTTTACTTACACTAATACGCGAGATTTGTATAAACGAACTAGATCCTTTGATCTTATACCTCGGCATAGGGGAAAGATCATGCGAGGTTAGTCCTTAGGTTAAATGGTCTAAGCTCTATATACCAAACCCTCTTAAGTAGATGAAACAACGTTCACAATCATTTTTATTATCAAGTTACGTTTTCGACGTTGTAAAACTAATAGCTATGACTGCAGAAGAGCTAGTACAGGAAGCCTTTAAATTCGATGTTGCAACATAACCCTCCAGTTATGACCGCCTCCCTAGACAACTATTGTACGTAATAAACATTTTATTTGTGTAAATACTCACTGCGGACTTATATTAGCATCGAATGGCAGCCATATTGCGAATTCAACGGGCTTGCCCTGAGAGTAAAGTATTACTGGGTATAGAACCCAAAGCAGGCAAGTCGTAAGTGCCACGATATTGAATATCCGAAGTAGTATTCTGGATTGAAGCGCTGTTTCTAGTAGTAAGTTCTGATGACATGGCGAGGCCGAATTAAAAGTAGGACCTGAAATAATTACAAGTTTATAAACTTAACAGACTTTTAGTCCGATCGTGACCAAATTTATATGGGACCCTTGAAATATAAATACAAAAAGAATTTTGAAAATCGGTCCACATTTGGCGGAGATATCGCGTAACATACATAAAAAAAATATACACGCATTGAGTTGGTCGAATAGGAAAATGAGGGTCATCGTTTGTAATTACTATACAAAAGTGTAATATTTTTTTTGGGACAGCACCACACTGCTTATTTCGATTTTAAATCAGACGAGAAACATTTATCGCTAGCAAAATAAGTAAACATGGATGCTTTCTATAAATTTTGTAAAATAACTTATATTAGTTTAAAATAACTTATTAATTTTAGTATCCATGTTAAGTTAGGACTACATTAATTTATTTCGAAAAGGTAACAAAAGAACATCGCTCTGACTCGGCGTAGTAGGCGTTTAAAAGAATAGAACACCTGTCTACACTCCACACATTTATTCCCGCGTAACATAAGGAAGGGACGTGCCTTTCATCACGGCTAAGAGTTCCTCAATTTTATCCGCTTTTACCCATAGTACAATTTGCTTGTATATAGAATCCGAATTAGTCAAAAGAAGAAACATTGTGTCCATGACTTTATCAGCATCGTCTCGTACCTGCAAAGATTTGAATGATATAAATTTCATAAATAAGAGTTAATAGAATACTATTTCGGTTCTATTACAATATCAATTCTATTATATTATACTTGAACCCCATATAGATTCAAATTGATATAGAATGAGAACTCACGTGATACACTTTTATTATTTGCTGCACAGTATAAAGTAGAATCAAAGAAAAAATTGAACGCATATACAGCGTGTGTAACATTTGATGGGTTTGTATTGAATCCTTACTCAGTGGATAGAAACCACAGACGCGTAAATTTTTCAAATGAGGTTCTAAACTTTGATATGACATTATTTATCTTTAAGCCAGAATATTAAAAATGTAAATTAATTTCTGTTGAAAAGGTGTCTCGATGGCTCTGAGCCTTTGAACACGTTGAGCCGACGTTTATTCTTTGTGAGAATAAATACTAAAACGTTTACAGTGTATCGCCACAGAATACTTATTAGTACCACGTAATTAAATTAATATTGAGGTGAAGGGTATATAATTTACTCGGTTGTGTGAAGAATTTTCATAGCTAAGGGGGGGGGGGGGTTCTTCAAAATACCACGCTTGGTCACAGTTCTTAGGTTTTCGTCACGTCGTTAATATTCTCCAGGGAAATCTCGTGCTTTTTCGACCAATATTCAAATATGGCGCACAGTGTTTAGCACTTTATAAACTCATAGATGGCATACAAATCATAATCTATATATTTTTTTATTCTTTTTGTGTTCGATAGAGCTTATTTCACGATGGGATTTGAAGTCGGTCTGTTAAGTTTTTAAACTTGTGATTATTTTTCAAATAATAATTCTAGAGATATCTCTACATACATGTAGGTAAGCGATTAAATTACTGTTTTTTTTTTTAAGTAGGTATACGTTTCTTTCCACTGCCCTTCATTATCACCATCAGCCACGGGACGTCCAATGCTGGACATATGCCTTCCCCAAAGACTTCCAGATCGATCCACTACCCTTATTCCACTTTAATGTGGGGTCTGCGCAACACACTTTTGAGAGATTACCTTAATAACATATAACATAAGCTCACTGCTGTATCCCCAAATGGGTAGGTAGAGGCGCACTAGCGAACTAGAACCCATATTTCGCCACGCTTAGCTCCGTCCCAGATGTGATAGCGTGGCGAGCATATCGCCATATCAGGTACAAATTCCAGACTCCAGGCTAATACTGAATCACCTTAATAAAATTCGGTAAAAAACACATTTAGAAATTGTTAGATACATACAAACTACTGGTTGTGTTAATTATTACTTGACGAAAGTCACAGGAACACCTGTTTGTTATAATGGGTGGAGTGTTATCGAGTATAATACCTAATTAGTGTCTGTTTAAGTACCACTTAATTATATACAAAAATATTAATATTCAGTATTTGTCGCCTCCTTGGTCTAGTGGCAGCGTATATTGGCTGTGAATAGAAATCTTGATTCGATTCCCAGGTCGGGTATCGAATCCAGAAACTCCTAGTTCATAGCCCATATATACTCAACAGGCGATATCCCACAAGAACCATACAAGTTATATGAACATTAGAAACCATTGTCGTCATTAAACTTCGCCACAAAAAGCGTATCTGAAGATGCGTCTTCTGCACTAAAACATTACACAAAACACCGTATTTTTGTCTATGATCCATCGTTCCATGAGCAGAAGACAACGAAATACGTTGTTTTGTGTAGGTTTTTTTTGTATTATTTTTAATACACCCAACAGTCACACACCTAGTCCTGACTCCACACTAGGTAAAACCTGTATCGTGGGTGTCAGAGACTATGAGAGGCTGTCGGTCTCACAACACCCAGACTTGAAACAAATATCTGTGGGCCACACAAACATTTCTCTCAATGCAGGATTCGAACCTGCGGCCTCTCGCTTCACAGCCGGCTGCTCGCCCGCGGCGCCACGGAGGCTGTCAAAATAAAAAAATCGAAAATGTGCAGGAGACGTGGCTTGAATAACACTCTCCCGAACTAGAAGCATAAATCCCACAAATGTAACAGATCCTCAGTAAGTGATTGAACAAACGAGAAGTGCTTGTTAAGTGTTCGCTGCTTAAGAGACCAACAGTACTTTGTCACGTTTAACCGGGGCCTCGCGAATGAGCACTCGTTAGCGATGTTATTGCTCATTTAATACACACGGCACCTCGTTCCGCGAGTAATTCGAAAATTTGTGTTCCTGCACGCGTAAAATATATAAAGATGTACACTTATGAAATATAATGTAAGGGCAAATATTCACAGATTAAAGCAAATAGTATTGTTTATGATGATATTATGTTTGTCTCAGTTTTTCCGCTTTTGTTGTTAACTGTACTCGATATTACGATATTAACTTTTTCTCTTAATATTATTGTTTTCTCATATTCAAGAGGTATCATAGGCATTGTAGATAAAGCAGAAAACGTATTTTGTCTTGGGTTTACTATCATTAATCGATATAGGTACAATCTGCCTGCGCCAGTGTACGATCCAAAAAGCGTTGGTTGGAGGAAGATATATGAGCCATTGGTCCCTATAGAGGATGTTCAAAACTAGATGAAGTGGAATCGTTTAAATAGAAAGGCGGACCCTGACATTAGGCCGGGATAACGCTTTACAGAAAAAAAATCCTAACTATAATAAAATAGTATCTGAAATGTTATGTCATTCATGCATTTTATTACAAACTGAATAAGTAAACATTAAATTAATTAATTAATATAGACATATAGAGCCATAACACGAATGCATAATTATTAATGCTTAAAGACAAAGCAGAGACCAAAGCTCAAATAATTTTGAACATAGAATTGGGATCGAGTTCGCTGCGCTCATTGACATATTATTTTAGTTAAAATACATATTACTAGATTACCTATGTCATAAACAAGCACCGAGCTCTATTTTAAGTCTATAGAGTCTTAAAATTATCTATACTCGGACCTTTGTATATTATTAATCAAATATAGATATTTTCCATCATTTTTTTCTTTATAAAGTGATAAATACTAAATCTTATTGTTATAGATATTAAGACATAAGAACAAACAAAAAAACATTATCCAAAACAGCGGCGCAACAACATATAATTTGCGTAAATCATCCTTCTTAAACAAAAACTCTCATAGGACTGAAACTCCGCGTCGCACAGAGTAAAAAAACAATTTTATTCATGTTAAAATTATTATCACATGAGAGCAAAGACACGTTTTAAGGAGCAGCAAACGGCTAAATTATGTTTCAAGTTTGCCCCACTTATGCCATTTTATGGAGACCCGTGTCTCCGTCGGCTATATTTTTTCCATATTATTACTCCCGACTTTAGATTAGCATAAATAAACGAAAACACGAAAAGCTTTTAACGGGAACGTTGCGAAAATGTGATAATTTCTATTTCCTGACATCGATGGATTTTATTTTGTAATTTAATTATAGCTAATAATCCGCCTTCGGATACGAATTGTAACTTTTGTCTGCGTCCATTGTTATTCATTAGACGTTTGTGAAAAGTTTTACGTTGAAATGTGATTAAATTAACTGCGACCGTTCGTTTATATCTAAGTTTTTATTTATTTTGCTTTGGATTTTGAAATATTTTATTTTTCGCCACTGTTATCTACGATTGTAATCTTAGATTTTTTTAACCTACAAGGAATCAGTCAATGAACTTTGATTGGGCACGCACATTTTATGTAACACGCACGTTTGTCGTGATCTTGGCAAGACCTTTAAACCCTCTTACGTTTGGCACAAACCTATTGTAGTAAATACATTCAAAATCCTTTACTATAACTTGTCGCTATTGCCTAGTGGTGGATGTCTCAAAATTCAACCGTCATCATTATTATTTACATACTGTTGTAGTAAATACATTCAAAATCCTTTACTTATATATAGTAGCTGGTCGATGTCTCGAAATTCAACCATAATAATAATTATTAATATTATTATATATGAGCACTTGTCGCCTCCTTGGTCTAGAGGCAGTATGTATGGGCTGTGGACTGGGAGGTCCTGGGTTCGATTCCCAGGTCAGACAAAGTAAATTTTGTAACGTAAGGCAGGCGGTCGGTCGCAAAAACTAAACCAAATTGCAACATGCTTGAAAAAGTGTGTTGCGCCGACCCCACATTAAGGTGGGATAAGGGCAGGTAGAAAGAAAGAGTTATATATGAGCACTAGTCAGTCACCCACATAGTCTAGTAGGAATATGTATGGGTTGTGAACCGGCAGGTCCACAGTTCGATTCCCAGGTAAATTTTCCCGGGACTCAATATCCCAGAAGAGATTGACGTCAAGTAGCATCAGGTAGGTTGTAAAAAGTAAATCTAAATCACATCTGTTTCTTATAACTGTTGCCTATTTATTTTCTAACATGAGATCCTTATGTACTACAAAAAGTATTCACTTATGTCTGCATAATCATATTACAAAATATTCACGGTATATTCCGCAAGAGGGGCATTGTTGTGATATTTGTTGGCGGCGCGTCGGCTGCCGGTCCCGGCGCTTTTGTTATCATTGCGTGAATTACACAGGTAATGGGCCACATTTACAGCGTACGTGCCTCGACATTCATTAAAACGGCTAATTAAACCAGCCGTCGAGATTCCGACGACGAATCCGCCTTTTGAGACGATGGCATCCTACATATTTCTTCGAGGGGGAATTTTAAGCAGAACGCGTCGTTGACATTTGTTCTACTGGAGTCTTAAAAAGACCTGATGAAAGTATTCGCTCAGTGAAATATGTAGACATGTGTTAACTCCGTTGTATACCTGGGCAAAGAGATTTAATATTACTTACTATAGAGGGGCTATCATGCAAGATTCCGTTCAAATAAATTGTTCTCAAACGTCGGTAACACCGTCTACCACTTATTACAATGCCAGGGCGTTTATTACAATTTACACCCTAGAATACTCTGTGAATGTAGTAATGTGTAATTTTGGAGGCTAATGTCACTCGCGTCCGTAGGCTTTACTCTAGTTTCCCTACACGTGGCCTCTGGGTAGTGCAAAATGAGTGACCCATTTCCCCGGTGGTAGGCCGCAAGGCCATGGCTGGTCACCACCCTTAAGGCTAAGTCAAACCGCCAAGCGTTGTAAATCGTGTTCCGGCTTGAAGCCTTAAGTAGCCGCAATGGGTGAAGGGTTTGTGCAGTAACACGGAGCGAAAATACCGATATTTGGCACTCTATGGAAATAGCATTGGAGGTCTGGTCCCGGAGTGTAGCGGGATCCGAAGCACGGTGCTCCGCTGGCCGACCGCAGGTTGTAGGAGGCCCAATGAAGTTTAGCCACCTGTCAAAGGCTGCCCCACCGCCTCGCGAAAAATCCCGGGGTGCTCCATCGGGCCGGTTGGCAACCGGATGAAAGGACCCGGTGGCCACTTCCGGGGGGGTTCGGGCGTCCCCGCGCACTCCGGCCCAGCCTTCCGCTGGTGTCTACGACTGTGGATTATGTCAACGGGTTAATCGCACTGTGTCTCGCCCAAATGCTTCCATCCACCTATCCACTCTAATAATTTTAATGAAAAATGAAAAGTCTAAAGAAAAGGAACGTTATACAGCGGATGCACGTCCTTTCACTTAAAGTGCACCTCTGCAATATTCGCGGTTTGCACTCTAATCTCGACCCCGTCCATTATCACCTAGAGACTGAAAAACCTCACCTCTTGTTCCTCACGGAGACGCAAATCAGATGTCCGTCTGACGTAGCGTACCTCAATTATCCTAATTACACTCTAGAGCATAACTTTAGACAACGAGCTGGTGTATGTGTATACGCTCGCAATGATATCTGCTGTCGACGTCTTCGTAACCTTGAAGATCCCGATTTCTCAGTGTTATGGATACTGGTGGACACCGGAATCGAGCAGATTCTCTACTGTGGAGTCTACCGCTCGCATAGTGGAGACCAGGATACAACTAGGCTATTTGAACATCTTGGTGGCGTGGCAGAGTTAGCTCAGCAACGGTACCCGAGCGCGCAACTTGTTTTTCTAGGTGACTTTAATGCCCATCACCAAGACTGGCTATTTCCTTTCCAGAAAACTGACCACGCTGGGAGAGAAGCACGGACATTCTCTCTATCATTAGGTCTCTCCCAGTTGGTACACTGCGCAACTCGTGTTCCCGATGTTGCTAGTCAGACATCCAATTGCTTAGATCTTCTGATGACAACGAATCCAGACCGATATCAAGTGACGGTTACCGCCCCTATTGGGACGTCTGATCATTGTCTGGTTAAGTCTGTGTCCACCTACTCCCCACCCGAATATAGTGAAAAAATCACTAGAAGAATATGGCGATACAAATCGGCTGACTGGGATGAAATGCGGCATTTCTTTGCGTCATACCCTTGGCGACAGTCCTGTTTCTCTTGTGAAGATCCGTCTGAATGTGCAACTGCTGTAACAGATGTGATTTCTCGGGCTATGGAGTATTTTATTCCTTATACCGATAAATGCTCCACCGGTGTACCGCGTCCATGGTTTGGTGCTGAGTGTGCCAAAGCTGAAGCACTGAAGCATTCAGCTTATCTCGCCTGGGCTGAGGCTCGGTTGCATAAATCGGCGAACGCTAATACACTCAAAAGAGCCTATAACAAAGCCACCAAGTTGAGCAAACGCGTGCAGCGCAAGGCTCGTTTTGCCCACGTGAGTCGTATCGGAGCCAAGCTAGTGCGGTGTCCGTCTGGGAGCAAAGCCTTTTGGTCCCTAGCCAAGTCCATCGAGGCGAATTTTTGCCGCTCTTCAATACCACCTTTATTGTGTCCCAATGGTTCTCTTGCCCACACTGCGCAAGAGAAGGCAAATCTATTTGCTTCTCTTTTTGCGGAGAATTCCCGACTGAACACCGCAAACGCTGTTCCACCCACGTTAGCACGCTGTGACACCACAATGCCGGACGTCACTATCCATAACAAACACGTGCTAAACATCCTACGCACCCTGGATGTCCATAAGGCAAGTGGTCCGGACGGAATACCCGCTATAGTGCTTCGAAATTGCGCTGCTGAATTATCGCCTATTCTAACTCGTCTGTTTCGTCTCTCTCTAAAATCAGGTACCGTTCCCAAGTCCTGGAAGTTATCCAATGTGCAACCTGTGCCCAAAAAGGGCAGCCGAGCTGACCCAAACAACTATCGCCCAATCGCAATAACCTCGCTACTTTGTAAGGTTATGGAGCGTGTATTAAACCATCGTCTGCTGGCATACCTGGAATCCAACGACCTCCTCAGTGACCGCCAATTTGGCTTTCGACAAAGTCGGTGCACTGGGGATCTTCTAGTATATGCCACTCATACATGGGGCGAAGCCTTGGAAAAAAACGGTGAAGCTATTGCTGTCTCTCTTGATGTCTCGAAGGCCTTTGACAGAGTCTGGCACGGGAGCCTTTTAAGCAAGCTGGCATCTTATGGCTTACCCGATGTCTTGTGTACGTGGATAGGTGACTTCCTAAAAGATAGATCTATTCGTGTAGTCTTAAATGGCTGTTCTTCCGAATTACAAGGCATTAATGCCGGAGTCCCTCAAGGATCTGTTCTTTCCGCAACGCTTTTCCTGCTACACATTAATGATTTACTAATGGTGCCTTGCATTGTTGGTTACGCAGATGACAGTACTGTAGTTGAAAGATACCTTTCCAGTGCACTGACTAATAAGGAGGAAACACGAGCTCTTCGTGACACTATGGTGAATCGTGTCAATCTGTCATTAAAGGCCGTTTCAGACTGGGGAGATGCCAATTTGGTTAATTTTAACACTACCAAAACACAGGCTTGTTTGTTCACCGCTAAAAGAGACCCTTTCACCCTGTCTCCGGTTTTTCGAGGGGTATCCGTTCCCATCTCTGATCATCTCGAGATGCTGGGTGTTACTCTATCGTGCAAGCTGAACTTCGGAAGTTATATCGAGTCCATTGCAAAAACTGCTGCAAAAAAAATCGGCATCCTATTCAAGGTAAAGCGTTACTTTACGTCTGAGCAACTTCTGAACTTGTACAATGCCCAGATCCGTTCGGGCATGGAGTATTGCTGTCATCTTTGGGACGGATCTGCAAAATACCAGTTAGCCGCTTTAGACCTGATCGAACGACGTGCAAAGAGGCTTATAGGCAATGACCCTCTTGTGAACGCTAAACTTCTGAGTCTTGACCACCGGCGTAATGTTGCTAGACTGTCGGTGTTTTATCGGTTGCACTTCGGTGATTGTGCGCAGGTTCTACATGACTTAATCCCACCATCTCCATTTTACCTGCGAACAACTAGAAGAACGGCCGGATTCCATCCTTACATAGTCGACATTCCACATATCCGCACGAAGAGATTTGCCTCATCTTTTATCATGCGTACTGCTAAGGAATGGAATTCGTTGCCGGACTCTGTGTTTCCTGAGCACTACAATCTGGGACTCTTCAAGGTTAGAGTGAATAGGTATCTTTTGGGCAGGCGTGTAACATCGTAGAACATATCATCACTTTCCATCAGGTGTGATTATGGTCAAACGCTTTGCCTGTATTTGTATAAAAAAAAAAAAAAAAAAAAAAAATGTTCAAGAATCACGTAAGACAATTTTATTGTCTTATCATCATAACGCGTGGAACGTCCTTGCGCACGTATGTTTCAAGTACGACTGAGTAACTTACAACCACAAGGTAACAACTTTTGGATCATAAGTTTCGTGTCGTTGTCCCGTCTATGTGCTGTTGAATGTCTTTGCTTCCGAGACAGGTATATTCTATTTCAGATTGTTTTTTAGGATAAGCTCAGTATGATACAACGTTCATTTGTTTCTAGTGAAACAGTCAATTCATAATGTAAAAGTTATAGCGTAGTAGCATTGGAAGATTTTACATTAAGTACTTGAGCTGTAAATAAGCAGCGATAGCTCAGTTGGGAATGGTACGGACTGCCGAGACAAGTGTCGGAGGTTCGAGTCCAATCCCAAAATGGAGCATACACCTCTGACTTTTCTATGTTAAGTGTATTTTCATTGTGAAATATCGCCTGCTATAACGGTGAAGGAAAACATCGTGAGGAAACCTGCATACCCGAGAATTTCTTTACAGGAATTTCGAAGGTATGTGAAGTCTACCAACCCGCATTAGGCCAGCGTGGTAGATTAAGACCTAAGCCCTCTCATTAGTGGAGGAGGCCCGTGCCCAGAAGTGGGACAGTAATATTACAGGGCTAATATTAATTATATTTTTTGTTACTTAATCTGTAAGTAGTATATCAATGCACCTATCCATTTTACATTACGTAATTGTTCCAATGGTAGTCCCATATTTTAGAGACCGGATTTTTAAAGACCGTTTTGATTTTTTTTATTTGAGATTATTTAAATCAGTTCAGTAGTTACATAGATTACCCCGTACAGCTAAAATTATAAGCTTTGTCTCTTTATACCTAATAGTGTAGAATATACTTTTAACCAACACTTATGAACGTACTAGCTGTTGCCCTCGACTGCGTTCGCGTGGAAATTTATTTTTGGGATAAAATGTAGCCTATGTGTTAATCTGATGTATAACTTATACAACTGGAAAGTTTCATAATTATCCATTGAGTAGTTTTTGCGTGAAAGACTAACAAACATACATACTCACAAACTTTCGCGTGTATTAGTAAAATGAGTCTCAAATACGTTACCAAATCATCTACTATACGTTTATGATATATCAACATAATTAAGAGAATTTAATATCGGTAATGTAAATAGGCTCCCCGCTTGGTGCAGAATATACTCTTCTGGGAAGTTTATTAGAAAAATCATTTTTATGAAATACTAACCTTCGCTTGCTGGTTGACTCGTGTAAAAAGTGTTTATTTGAAAATAGTTTTTGAGTACATTTGGAATGCTACTAAACAATATACAAAAATTACACTTAAATAGAATTTAAGGTAGATAAGTATTAGCAGTATGTATTTTAGTCGCCTTCTGGTCTAGTGTGAGCATACATATATGGGCTGTGGCACGGGAGATCCTCCTGGGTTCGATTCCCAGGTCGGGCAAAGCGAATTTTCTAATTTAATTTGCCTGGATCCCTGAGAGGGGATGTTGACGTCAGGCAGGCAGCTGGTCGTAAAACTAAACCAAATCCATTCTGCAACATGCTCTAAAAAGTGTGTTGCCCCGACCCCACATAGGGGTAGAATAAGGGCAGGTAGAAAGGAAGAAATATTAGTGCGGCCTTCTCGCACATTTCTGTTGTATATTTTTTCACTCATAATATGAGTTTCAACGAAGTTTGGAGAAAACACGAGGAATCATGTCCTTAAAGATGTTCTAATGTCAGTCCTGTAAAACAAATAGGAAAATAATGAAGATATACCTAGAAGGAAACATCTTGAAATTAAAATGCATGTTATTGCACAACAGGATAATCCAACTCGAATATTAAGGAAGGAATTGAAATAAATGGTCGACCGCAAATTCCGAATTTATCCAATACTCCAGAGGTTTTTTGTTGGCCGACATAAAAAGAAACAAAATGATCCATAAACTTCTTCTATGAAAACTTAACAACCATATAAGTATAATATTTATCTCCCAAATAAGGTAGTCGTCGGGTAAGCAGCCAGTCAAATAATTAAGCCGAATCGTTTCCGCATCAATATACTACTTTTTAGATAACTACAGCACTTATAAATTACATGTTATTAGAAATATATATATCACTTATAATTATTATTTCCTTGCTTTGTCTAAAATAATTGAATATAACATTGGCAGAGGTTCGGTGATGTATGCGTGAATCATCACCCACAAACCAACTTAGTAACCAACTTACTTTAAGTGATGTGTATATATATAAGTTTATTGTGTGTAAAATATTTGGTAATAAATAAATTAAAAAAAACAATAATAAGTGTGATAAGGCCGGTTGGAACTATAAGTATTTACTAAATAAAAATAACATTATTTCTGTAAATCGCCAATTCTCTAGAAACGAAGGCACAAAAAGGAAAAGCGGTTGAAACGAATTGAATTATCTCTGAACAATATATGACATAAATAATCGTCCATAAATCAGCAAGTGTAACAAAACCGACAAATTACCCTTCTGTTGTGATAAATAGCTTGGTATAAAATTTTGTTTCAATATCGCAACAAAACCGCTATTAATTTAGTTGATAATGTCCGATTTTAGTTCGGTAATAATGTGAAATTAGAAACTGCCGCATCTATTAGCATTTTCCACGATATCTATAGAACTTTAAACTAAATATTGATTCATTGCGCTTAACAACGACTCTTCCCTTTTAAGATATCTTTTAAAGATATGTAACGCCCGAATACTGACGGGCTACTCAACTATAACGCCTACTTACATTGTTTTGCGCCATGAAATTTTGACTGATAAAGTGGCCTCAAATAACCTAAGATGACATTAAATGTTGATTTGCGTTATAGTATTCAAGCGTTAATGTGATAAAAAATTATGAAATGTTACAGTTTATTCATCTGGATATTAGAATTAAGAAAAGGCAATGGGACAATCTAAGTTCTTGAGTAAAATGAATGAATTCTTAATTTTCTGTCTAGGGATATTTTCTATGGCTTTCAATTCGCAATTCTAATAAAGCTTATACAATAACGTTTCTATTTTCTGTCGCCTCTTAGGTCTAGTGGGCTGCCACTGCCCATATACGATGGTGCATGGGCTATGAACTGGGAGGTCCTGGGTTCGATTCCCAAGTCAGACGGGGCGTTTTTCTGAGACTAATTGTTTCATCAATCAATCCAGAGAGGTTGGCGTCAAGCATGCAACTGACCGTAAAAACTAAGCCAGATCCTTTCTGTAATATGCTTGAAAAAATGTGTTGCGCTGACCCTACATTAAGGTGGGATATGGGCAGGAAAACGTTTCTATTGCATAAGTAGAAAGAGTGTTTCCCCTAACATAATATTATGTTTACTCTTTGGTTTCGCTTTGGACGAGCCAGCGCCCAGTAATTAACAACGTTGTTCAGTCCCAAAGGGATCAAATGTACCCGCACCGAAAACCAAACCAATGCCTTTCATTTGGATCCTAAATTAACGATAGTTGAGAATCACTATTTCGAATTGTTACCTATGATTTTACTATTGGTGTTTTATATACTACTTTGTTTGTTTGTATGGATATGTATGTGCATGCGTGTTATGTATTTAATAAAGATTAGTGTCGATATCATAGATTATTGAATCTTAGCAATAGACAAGGGGACCGAAAATTAATAAATTCATTTATAATCGTAAAAAATAATAAATTTCAATTATTAACACTTGTCATGTTATGAAAATTTTTATTTATATTTTATTGTCATGTATGTAATTATATTTTGTGAATGTTATGTAAAAATGTATAATACATTTTTTTTTCACAAATTCAAATATTTTACTTTCCTCTTAATGCATTATTCGTAAATGTTACATTTGATTAGTAAATAACCACCACTTAAATAAAACCCTCCTTTGTTGATTTATCCTTTATATCAAACTAATTAAAAGTGTTAGTCACCACAAACTTAGCCGAGAAAATAAATAAATTACCAAAAGACTGCATTAGCCAACAATAGCCCTAGAAACCACACTTAAGTTCGCTTTATCCACCGATTGTTACAATACGAAACAAAACCGCAGAACGCTTATTAGGTTTAAAGCTCTCGCAGGAGTTTAACTTACTATTGTTTACTTCTTACTTAGTAACAGATCTATTTACGAGATAAAGTATTTTTAATTTGTGGTTATTTTGGATTTATTTGATAGTATTTAATAATACCTGGCGAACGATCAGGTCGGTCACTTGACAGTAAATGAACTCCACCGTCCATAGACGCCCAGCTGACCCAGCACACCACCAAAATAATTCATGGTTTCCAACCTTAAAGACATTTTAACCATAAATTTAAACGACTTTCCTTACTACCAGGAGATCCAAAACATTGGATTTGTCTTTGAAGCTGGAGCCGAAAACGTTGTGATTCATTGTTTCCGATCTGGATGTTGTTAGGCTGAAAATTTCTTAAATTTCTAAGATATAAGCAAGACTCGCTGCTATCCATCTATCTATCTATCTATCTTATTGAACTGTAGGGTCAGGACTATGTTTTTTTTTTCACCTGGGTCACCTGTTGGTAAGTGATCTCCACCGCCCAAAGACACCCAAGACACAAAAAGAATCACGGGTGCATTGTCCACCTAAAAGGAGGGAATAGAAGGGAAGAGAAAAGGGGAGGGGGAGAATGGGCCAGTGGGTAAATGTTGAATTTATTAGTTGAAAAATTACTCTAGAGAGACTAACAAACAATCTCAGTCAGTCAGACTAACAAAAAGTCATTTATCTTGTCGGTCATGTTCACTAAAGATGGGAATTAGTATCGCTTTATACCGTGTGCTTTCCACGGCTTTGAGATTTGTATCACAGATCGAATTGCGATGAAACGGCTTTTGATGATCACAGCAGCTCTTTGACAAGACGTATCGTTGTTTAAGTCGTTTAAATGCCAACAAAACTAAATGTATAAAAAAATAATTCAATATGGCACTTTATATTTTAAATTATCTTACTATAATTTCGCATCCGTGGTCTAGTGACAGTTTCTATAGGGTAGTGCATTGGAAAGTGCTGGGTTTAGGGTGAACTAAGATCAATATATGCGGGCGTAAATCATATTAGAAAAGAATTTCCCAGGACTGGATCTCTTAGAGGGGTTTAACTCAGACAGGTAGACTGTCGTAAAGAATAAGCCAAATCTTGTCTAAAACATGCTTGTATAAATGGTACATGAACATATGAAAGACATATCACCAGACCACGATCAGAGGCCCTAGCACAAATATTTTTGTCTATCAAATTCAAGCTTGCTGTGTACTGATCACACTTGGTTAATATTTCATACAAACTTCATAGACGCGCATCAAGCTCGATTCGCATTCGATTGTCAAAAATATACCTGCTAGGGTCGGTGGAATAGACAGTAGGATAGTAGAATTTTCACACCAGTTTAGCGAATGAAATTTTATCACGGACTGCCTCGGTGGCGTGGTTGTATTTCGGCATGACTACTGTCCTGAGGTCTCGGGTTCGATCCCCGGGTCGGGCAAAGTGATATTGGATTTTTTCATATCAGCCCGGAGTCCTGAATTTGTACCCGATACGCCCCTTATCATATCTGGACGAAACTAAGCTCGGCGAAATGTGGGTGTACTAGTTGGCTAGTGCACCTCTGCCTAGCCCTTCGGGGATACAGGCGTGCGCTTATGTTATGTTATGTTATTTTATCACGGAGAAAAATATTTTTGAAAACATTGCGTGTAACTCTTTGATATGACTGCAGTTTCATTTAGTTACGCTAATCTTAAGTAAGCAAGAGCAAGTAACGCATAAAATAATACGAAAATAATTCCACACGCAAGGTGGTTGGACGACCTGTTCAAGGTCGCAAAATGCATGTCGCTTCAAACAGATCGGTCTGGAGATCTATGCTTATGCATGCACATCCAGTAGCTGCAGGTCGATGCTTCTAAGAAACGCCACAACGTTGCGATCGACGACGAGCTCCCGCAGCGCACATCGTTGAGATCGACGGAGCGTTCAACGTTGTTGGGTCTTAGAGAATATCATTTTCTATACATTTATGTCAAACGCCCCGCTCGAGAGAGCTAGTTCGCATAAGTATCGTCATCACGCATAGCGCTAGTGCGTGCGCTTTGTACCTTGCTAATACAAAAATGAAAACATCGTTGCCGCAACTGTACCGCAACGTTGTTTTCACAAATGAAACCTTAGAGAGTCGACCTGCTGATGACAATGAGTAATACAAAAACAAAACATATTATACAGTATAATGAAAATAAAGCGGGAACTCAAATATAAAATCATATTAGGTACACCGCGCGAGTCTGTTTTCAGCCTCAGTAAAAGTGCTTAACAAACTCATTTTATAGTCGGTCTTTTACTCGCCTACTTTAACTTACTGGGTGAACACTGAGCATAAATGTACAAGTAGTTTTAAAAAGCACATTATGAGTTCCACAAGAAAAGTCCTCGTGCTAACTATGAATATTTTATTTAATACTCGTATTTCGTTGGTTAACTTTGACTAAAGCCTAGTAAACGAAATTACTAGGAACGCCCAGCAAGGGGACAATATACTAAAATATGGTTAATATTATTATTATTTAATATCCATTTTAATATAGTGATATTATCGAGTACCTACTTTGTAACGAATATATTAAGATTTTTTCTTCTGCAGCCAAATGGCAAAAACGGAACTATTATAATTAAGCCATGTCCGTCCGTCTGTCTAGACATAAATTAAAATTATATAGTAGGTGGTATGAAATTAAGAAAAATATTTTTATTGAAGTGTCTTTCCATACATGACGCTGAGATATGATTTTCATCATCACAAGTCTTCTTAACGACCTCTTTTCTAGTTTTGTAGATAGTCACGGGCGGCTCGGCCTCCGGTGGCCCATACGCTTATGTAACATATTATATATGTGCCGCCTCCGACGGGTTAAAACTTAAAAGACATTCAACACGAAATTAAGCTCCCAAGTGACAATGCATCTACAACCTTGAAAGGATCTACTATTTAGTGAGTTTAAACACATTAATTACGTATACAGGTCATCGAAAACCGTTTAAATTATGAAAATGTATTGATATTATCACACACTGCAGTAACAATCGAAATAAATCGAAATAAAAATGAAACACAGCTTATAAATCCTTATTCAGTGCACGTTCGGAATCACAATATTATGCGTTTATTGTGGTGACAGTGCGCCCACTTGATTCGATCGCTCATAATGTAAGCCTCACTTTATTTTATGTAGAGTTGTTGATCGAACTGCGGTGAGTGGGGCCGTAATACCTAATTAATGCAAATAATGTGGTATATTTGATAGATAAACATGCAGTGAAATTACGCGCAATCTAATACAGTTTCTGAATATAGGACGCCAGGATCCTGTTAAAGTAGGCATACAGCTTGTGAATATAGGACGCAGGGATCCTGTTAAAGTAGGCATACAGCTTGTGAATATAGAAAACCGAGTACCTGTTAAAGTCATAATACAGCTCGTGAATATAGGACGCCGGGACCCTGTTAAAGTCAGAATACAGCTTGTGAATATAGGACGCCGGGATCCTGTTAAAGTCAGAATACAGCTCGTGAATATAGGACGCCGGGACCCTGTTAAAGTCAGAATACAGCTTGTGAATATAGGACGCCGGGATCCTGTTAAAGTAGGCATACAGCTTGTGAATATAGGACGCCGGGATCCTGTTAAAGTAGGCATACAGCTTGTGAATATAGGACGCCGGGACCCTGTTAAAGTCAGAGTACAGCTCGTGAATATAGGACGCCGGGATCCTGTTAAAGTAGGCATACAGCTTGTGAATATAGGACGCCGGGACCCTGTTAAATTCTTTCTTATTCTTTCCTCAAACAAAAGTTAATATAAATAAACGTGAGAACATGAATATTTTTTTTCTAGCATGGCAAAGTGACTACACCTGATGGTATTCGCAGTGCAGCCTAAAAACACTAACGGCATGCATCATGCATCATCACAAAATCATGGTCACTCCGAAGATGAAAGAAGCAAATCATGCAACAAGACAAGCGGATGACTGGTGCAGGCACGGGGATATTTTTATTCACATTGACATTTCTTTGTTTTGTTAACAAAAAACTTATTGACAAATGTATCTACATGCTTTAAAAATAACAGAAATATAGTATTCCTGTATAAATAAATTACTGAACGGGTCGCCGAAACTAATTAAAATAAATTTCCAAAAGTCATTGTTCTTTTAATTGACTATTGAAATCGACTCGCATTGAAGTACATAAAGCGGGATTATTGAAAAAGTGTGGATCCAACGGAAAGATTAAACTGTGACATTCATTAGCAGCAATCAGTCAAGCGAACTAAGCAGGGTGGCCTTCCGACAGCTGACTGCTACTTATCTAAATAAGATCGGCGTCGCGTCGCGTCGCGTCGGCGTGCGTGATGGATTTTAAGACCCTCGTTCCACTGGTTCATAGGTATTCGTCATTTAAGGAAAGATCAGCACTAGCCCGCGAAATTCGAATTTTATTGTGTTTTTGTGATTTGCAGCTCCATTCCTCGACAATTCCTCCATTCCTCCAATCACAATTGGTAATCGAAATAATAACAATGTGAATTGTATATACTGCTTCTGGGTTTCATAAAGGATCAAAAATGATTAATTTTGAGAAAAAAATGCATTTAATGGTTTTGTTAGTTTTGTTAATAATTACTATTGTTGATAATAATAAAAAAACAGCTATGGAAATACAGTAACTAGATGCGCAAAATATGTTTCGTCAATATTATAACAAAATAGCGATATGAAATATAAAAAACAATGTATTTGGCGGCTAATCCTGATCTTTTAGCTTAAACCAACATCTCAAATTGTTACATTCCTCATTACTTTTGCGACCAAAAAAACTATTGTAGAAGTTCGAGTGCTATGTTAATTATGGAAGATTTGGAATGCATGGGGTAAGATTACGATCCACTAAATTGCTAGAAATGTTTATGTTACAAGTTTCACAAGTCAGTTAGCCGGTTTTGAATATTCTTCAAATAACAAGCTATTAATACCCGAGTCGACGTTTAGCGGAATACCTAATAAGCAGGTAATTTTGTTTCATCCAAGCACGGCAAAGTAACTACACCATAAAAACGAGTGATCACCGACAAACAACGAGGTTATCGGTAGTCACAGAATTATGCCAACCTATTTATGCTTCTCCACCCTACGAATAAGGAATCAAATTGAGGGGCTTGCAATAATACAGGTGGATGACCAATTCAGACACAGGGATGTACCTACCCATAACAGCCCCAACCAACGATCAAGTCATGTCGCAGGCCTCTCGAGAGAACCGGATCTACACTGGCTGATTCTAAAACGCGAACCCCACGAGGAGTGTGGGTCGCTATGGCAGGTTTTAGACTATGAGCCTTACTTATAAAAACATTTTAGCTTAGCAAATGGCTAAGAATAGTCTGTCACTTTTTTCCTTGTGTCACATTGTTTGAAAATAAAAGGGACAGATTATTTTTAGCTTTGCTATGTGTACCGTGGTTGCCATCGAGTATGCTACCACTAGCAATTATTCTCAACATTTGAACCGAAAGAACGAAATAATAAAATAATTTGGTGAATAAATCGAAGCATAATCCCATTGAGTATATCTTGACCGATTTGTTCAAGGCTTGTTCGACACCGAATTACCTGTGTACAATTTGGTGACAAAACATTGAATTATTCAACAGACAGAATATATTTACTTCCCCGCTTAAAACACGATTCGGTGTGTTTTTTGTTCAGCTGATGCACGAATACCTTTTTGAATGTATTAATATGATTATATTCTGCATACGAGTACAGTTGTTTAAAATTTCATGCAACGTATAATAAAACGAACGTATAGGGACTATAAGGAAAATTCAGATTATACGTGACTGCCGACGCGAAGTCCCGGGCGGCGAGTCTTACTGGTAATTCGCAATAACACAGCGCTAATGACCCGGCATTCACAAGGGAGAATTCTCAGCTAACTGCGACATTAAGACCTTCTTATTTGGCTATTTCACTTCGTTATGGGACCTTTGTGGGAGTTTGTGGGAAAATATCGAGTTAGTAGCATAAAAGAGGTATGAAAAAATTATCGGTGCGTAAAATTCGTATGGATGGATTACTATTGAGATGAAATTGTTCAATGAAATGAGTAAATAATAACCAAATTCCTTTTATCGAATTACGTGGAGATAGATAGTTTTTCATATGAATCAAATAGGTCTATTTTGTAAACAACTTAGATACTTTTTTAAGTCAAACAGAAAATAATTCACATTATAATCGAAATTTTAATTTTAATAATGTACTTTAAAACCCCAATCACTATCTAATTTATACGGTACTACCCTTGGAGTAATCTCTATCAAAAACAATTAAAACAAAAAATTATAATATTAGCCATGTAACGTTACTGTCCCACTGCTGGGAACGGGCCGCCCCTACAAATGAGAGGGGTTAGGTTAGCTTAATCTACCACGCAGCCCTAATGCGGATTGGTAAACTTCACATACCTTCGAAACTCTTGTACAGAAATTCTCAGGTATGCAGTATGGTTTTCCTTCGTCGTTAGAGCAAGCGATAATTCACAATGAAAACGCATTTAACATAGAAAAATCAAAGGTGTAGAGGTATATGCTCCTTTCTGGGGTTGATCTCGAACCTTCCACACTCATCTCGGAAGTCCGCATCATTCCCATCTGAGCTGCTTTTTCGAACACAATAAAATTTTTAATTTATCCACATTTAAGAGATATCGCTAAAAATACCGACGAATTGTTAAACTCTCCCTTTTGAAGTATATTGAAAAATAAACGTGATATCACGTATAAAAGGTTTGGATATTAGATAAACATTACCATTCGCACAACACGTAACACGACCCATGCAATTTTAATTAACTAATACTTGTGATAAATTGTATGGGCCTAAGTAAGTGTTTAGACCAATGATAAATAATTCTGGCTTCGGTTACACTGGGAACGTGAGTAATGAACTTGATACTGTAGATTAGACGGGGTAATCAATATCGATAATGTATTCAGCGCGACTGTTTCAAACACACCTAACGTCGGGAACCTTCTCATCGCTAGAAATGGAATAAAAGCCGCCCATTACGAGATGAACGGAAAATTCAATCCTCTGAATGTGGTTGAGAACATTTTGATTGCATAGAGAGGCGCAAACACTACGTACTCGTACAGGTAAATAATTGGGCACATACATGAATCGGGTCGTTCCATCTGGTTTCGCTCGGATTTTCGTGCATGAAGGGATGGCGTAGACCTAAAATAACACATGGCTCGACAATCACAAACCAAAACATAGTTCTCTGAAGTGTCTCCAGATCAATACATCGCACAGTTGGTGGAGCAATATTCAATTTATACTTAGTTATCTCGATGTATAACTAAAAGAAACTTGTAGATATACTTAATTGTAATTTACTTGTCTAACTTCCTTATATGTTTTTACCCGTTGTTAGTAACTTGTGTAGGAATAGCGTAATTACATAATATGTATGTTCAAAAAAAGTTACATACATACATAGACTCACACCTTTTTCGCATAGGGGTAGGCAGAGACAACGGATTTCCACTTGCTACGATCCTTACACACCTCTTTCGCCTCATTCAGTCTCATTACATTCTTCATGCATGGACGTCGGTTTAGGGTACTTTAACTTGACCTTTCTCGAATAAATCTCTGACTTGGTCAGAGAATGTTCGATGAGGTCTTCCCCTTCCAACTCTACCATTCACGATTGCCATATATATTCGCTTTGTCAACCTCCTTTCATCCATCCTTTCTATATGCCCGAACCACCGCAACATTACTTTCTCAATCCTCGTTATTATTTCCTCTTTCAATCCACACCGCTCTCTCACCACACCATTTCAAAAAAAGTTGAGCGTATAATATATAATATATAAAAGAAAGATACGGATTATATTATTTTACTAAATATTACGTTTTATCATTTAGTTGAAATCATTGTTGTTTGATAGCCTCCGTGGCGTAGCGGGCTAGTAGCCGGCTGTGAAGCGTGAGGCCGCGGGTTTGATCTCCGCACCGAGACAAATGTTTGTATGGCCTACAGATATTTGTTTCGGGTCTGGGTGTTGTGAGACCGAAAGTCTCTCGTAGTTTCTGATACCCACGACACAAGACACGATCTTAGTGTGGGGTCATGACTATGTATGTGACTGTTGGGTGTTATTTATTTTATTTATTTATTGTGACATGTTTTCTTTGTAAGCATATACCAGATTTTTGTTTACATAAACTATCCAAGAAAAACTAGATTTATTATATTTATTACATAATTTTCGCATTTTCCAAGACAATCTTACTACAATTAGTTGCCAAAACACAAAGGATCTAATTGCGTTTAATGCAAAGGTAAACGTACGACGGCGACTCGAAATTTAATTTACTTCTAATATGTGATTCAAGACCCTGTAACCCCGGCTAGTTCGGAACCGGAATAACTTATTTAAGAAGAGGACATTAAGACTATACATTTTTCTAGGTCTATATTAGGTAGACCCAAGGGTCTATAAAAGTCAAGACTTTTCTTAGCATTCTATTTTTCGTTTTCAAAGATAATACTTAGATATCTCTCTTATACTGTGTAACAAAGATCTCCTACAAAGTAAATATTTGTGGAAACATTGAATATAAATACAGTATTAGAATTTTTTTTTATAAAACAGCCAATAAAATTACTCGACTGTGTGTTGGGGCGATCCCAATATTACGTGACAATAATAACTAAAACTTATTTATTAAAAGTGGTAAAGAAAAGTGGTAAACTGTCTATGTATTTAAATTTTAATATATGTTTTTGTAAGTATTCAAAGAAGAATTCCTAGTACATCGTATTTTATATACACCTACTTTGTCTCTTCTCTGCATCACCCTAGGTTGACTGGTAGAGAATGCCACAGACGTTAAGTCCGCCTTTATGCAATGAGTTGTATATAAAGTTAAATAAAAAAATAAAAAAGATAATCCAAAGTCTGACTGCCTCGTTGCCGTGGTGGTATTTCGGTGCGACTACGGTTCTGAGGTCTCGGGTTCGATCCCCGGGTCGGGCAAAGTGATATTGGATTTTTCCATATTAGCCCGGAGTCTGGAATTTGTGCCCGATATGACGAAAGGCTCGCACCCTATCACATTTGGGACGGAACTAAGCTCGGCGAAATGTGGGTGTTCTAGTTCGCTAGTGTACCTCTGCCTACCCCTTCGGGGATACAGGCGTGAGCTTATGTTAATCCAAAGTCAAAAGCGTCAGAATGTACGATCATAATGCGTTATTTCGTACACATGATTTAACACGTATCAACTGCTTTCTTTCTCATTTCAAGTAGGGCGATGGTAAAAGGGTTAAGGTTGTGCCAAACCGACTACGAAGTAGACACGGATTCAATTAGCGTAGAGGTGTGCGAAGCATGTAACACGCCAAGCGGTACATGGTGCCATGCTGAAGCTTGCGGCTTCCTGCACCCACAGCACTTAGGGCTTGCGAAGTGATAGTAACTCAAGTGATAACAGCGAGCGAGGATTAAAAATCTTCAAGTTACATACGAAACCGCGTCTCCACGTGTCTGTCTGCACGTGTTTTTCTCAAAACAAAACATAAAAACAACTATACAAAATAATGTTTTTCGTTGTCTGGACATTTTGAGAGACTTTTGTAGAGTCTCACAGAAAATCGACGTAAAGAGGCAGATCGCTGTCGCGTTTCGTTCAGTGAGTGAAATTACCGGTGGCCCAACTTCCCTCCTCCCTTTCCCAATTCCTACTTCCCTCTTTTTAGGTTGGCAACACACCCATGATTTTCTTATCTTGGGTGTCTATGAGCGATGGAGATCACTTACTATCAGGTGACCCATCTGCTCGTTTGCCAATCTCTGCTATAAAAAAACAACATTTTGTTTTCTATTTACGATGGTAAAATTGTTCCGCATTAAAATATTAACACAAAGAGTCTACCAATTAAACTTTTTAGGTTGTATTATGTTTGTATCAAACATTGATTAAAAATTATATTTGAAAATTCTCTTTGGTACGTAGTTTACCTTTAATTCAATTCAGTTTATTTGCACACTCAACCCTTCAATTGCTTTTAATTTCTGAAACAGCGCACTATTTTGCTGTTATATCTGACGGTAGCACACTACGTGATTTTTTCCCAAAAATACAAGCGAGTTTAAACACCGAACGGTCAAAGTTTGTTTTAGGGTAAAGTTGAGGGGTGTCTGCAAACGGTAGTCGGTGCACCGCCGATACGTTGGCAAAAATATTATTCTCATGCAATGAATTTTCAGCTGCAATCCAACAAATTAAAATTTCAATAAATGGAAAGACTGCTTCTATAGAACAGAATAATAGAATGAAGGAAGCTCGTCTGCTTGGTCTAATGGCAGCATATATGGGCTGTGGTCCGAGAAATCCTGGGTTCGATCCCAGGTCGGGCAAAGTGATTTTTCTAATTTGATTTGCCCGGGACTGGATTCCCTAGAGGGATGAGGGCAGGTAGAAAAAAATAAGTCACTGATAATTTTGGGCTGCGTTTCCATTTTCGAACAAATTCCAAAAAGGAGAAGGTCCTCAATTCATTTGTATTTTTTATATATGTTACGCGATATCTCCGCCAAATGAACCGATTTTCAATCAATTTTAATTTTGTTAGATAAAGCTTATTTCGGTCAGATATATAATTTGGTTACGATCGGATCAAGTTGGAACTTGATCAGTTAAGTTTTTAAACTTGTGATTATTACACATTTGTATAGTCCCTTTGCCTCCTCGGATAAAAAAAAATCTAATAAAGATAAACAGACTGATTTCTTAAGTTTACGCGAATATTATACATTGAAATAAAACTATTCTTACGGATTCTATCACGATAAGGTTTTAATTATTATTCCCGACGTTTGTCTGACCCGTGACAACGAAGACTGCAAAGCCTTCGAAACGTCGGGAATAATAATTAAAACCTAATCGTGATAGAATCCGTAAGAATAGTTTTATTTCAAAGATGAACAGATTTATATTTACTAGTGGTGTAGTGGTCCAAATTCGATCACAATTCATTTAATTTTTAAGTTTGAACTTTATTAGGATTCTTTAGTTAAAGATAAAAAAATAGCTTTATGCACTTCTTCTTCAAATTTTTTAGACTTTAATTATGTCTTTCATGTTCATCCTTTCGAGCATTTTTCTTAAAAAGCTGTACACATTTTTCACTTTACGTATTAATATATGCCTGCCTCGGTGGCGTAGTTGTATTTCGGCATGACTACCGTCCTGAGGTCTCGGGTTCGATCCCCGAGTCGGGCAAAGTGATATTAGATTTTTCCATATCAGCCCGGAGTCTGGAATTTGTGCCCGATATGGCGATAGGCTCGCCCACTATCACATCTGGGACGGAACTAAGCTCGGCGAAATGTGTGTGTTCTAGTTCGCTAGTGCACCTCTGCCTACCCCTTCGGGGATACAGGCGTGAGCTTATGTTATGTTATGTATTAATGTATAGATGAAACTAGAGTATTCGTTCAACTGCTTTATAGCCACAATAGAATTAGGTACCTAGTAATTAATTAGAATGCAAATTAATGCATTTCAACAATCACACATATTTCTAGGCCATAGCGGCATAATTACTGTACTAAATGGTATTTAGCGGGCTAGACTCTTACTAGATAGCACTCACTATTTTGATATAGAAATGTGCCTATCTAAAAACCCAAAAATATTAAAACTGACTTTATTAATATAAGATTAAAACCTTAAAATTCCTTTGGTTTTGACATCTTTACAAAGTTTTACAATCCGGTCGAACAATTTTATTCATTCTGTAGCAAAAAGGTTTACAGCAAAAGTTCCTAAACTTATTTTGTCTACTGCCCACATAATTCCATAAATTCTATTTTAGCGCCCCCTATTTTTTTGCCTACTTAAAAACCACTGTAACTTCAAATTAAATAAACTAGTGTAAATGAGCGCAAATTGGGTGTTCTAGTTCTCTAGATCGCTTCTGCCTGCCTCTTCGGGGATACAGGCGTGCGACTATGTATATGTGAACATTTGCATGTTCTTTCTTTCTACCTGCCGTCATATCACCTTCATGTGGGGTTAGCAAGACACACTTTTCAAGCTTGTTGCAGAAAATGATTTGGCTTTTTTTTACAACCGGCTGCCTGCCTGACGTCAACCCCCTTTTAGAGGATCCAAATCATATTAAATAGCTTTGCCCGACCTGGGAATCGAATCCAGGATCTCCTGTTCCACAGCCCATTTATTCCCACTAGTCCAAGAAGTACATAATATGCATGTCACAAGTGTATAAATCGCCTTAAGCTTGATACTTGGTGGGTAGATCTAAGCCCGCCTCCAAATTACCTGACTGACATGCCTCTAGCTCCCATTCCTTTACTAGTTAGCGTACTTGCCTCTACCATTACTGTCACATTTTACTGCATCGAGTTAGCTAAAGTATACTTTAATTCCAGATTACCACTTAAATGTGGAACCACGTTTAGTGTAATTACGCAACTTTGGCAGTTCTCACTAAATTGAATTAATATATTTGTTTAGTTGTCTCAGTTTAATTTACGCTTAGTTAAGTCTTTAGGTTTCCCAGGTTACGAATCTCATTCTTCTCTTCTCAATATTTTGTCTGTTCCGCTTCTTTAAGCGACAACTTCTTTACAACCTTTGCTTCTTTTCAATCAATTTCAAATGAAAGGGTTCTCAATACATCGGTCTTTTTGGATTCGATATCTCCGCTTAATGTGGAATGATTTTCGAAATTCTTTTTCTGTTTGATAGAGCTTACTGCAAGACTTCCCAATTAGTCAAGATCGGATTAATTTTGTAGGTATTCTTAAATATATTTGATGATTGATGATATTGTGAGAGTGTACTACAGTACACTCAATAGTGAGTAACCTCTACCACCTGTAGGTGGTACTCACTATAGTAGTATAGTAGGCGCCAGGCGCCACTATAGTAGGCGATGCACAGGGACGTGCACAGAGATTCCGATCAGGGTAGACAAAAAACTAGAAAAACTATTTTCTTCCCATCATCATCCCCGTGTCGATTTAAAATATTAGCCGGATGTATCGTTTTTAAAAATTTGATTTTTTAATTATTTATTTATGTAAATATCAAATTATCAAGGTAGAGAGTGTACCTTTCTCTATATGGGCTACACGCCACTGTCGGCTCATTCTTTGGAACAAAAAAGTAGCCATTATTATGGCGGCCAGCATAAATTATTAGATACCTACTGATATTATGATATAAAGAAACTAAACTAAAAGTTTACATAATACTAGTCAATTTAATGACTGCCTCGGTGGCGTGGTGGTATTTCGGTACGACTACGGTTCTGAGGTCTCGGGTTCGATCCCCGGCTCGGGCAAAGTGATATTGGATTTTTCCATATCAGCCCGGAGTCTGGAATTTGTGCCCGATATGGCGATAGGCTCGCCCCCTATCACATCTGGGACGGAACTAAGCTCGGCGAAATGTGGGTGTTCTAGTTCGCTAGTGAGCCTCTGCCTAGCCCTTCGGGGATACAGGCGTGAGCTTATGTCATGTGTCTTTAATTTAGTCTTGTTTGTTCATAAGAAGCGGTTTTCTGAGAAAATTAAACTGTTTTGCGGGTTCAATTAATTTTCTTAATATTATTGACGTGAAACCGTAGGGCTATTCAATATTGATGCCATAGTAAGATACCAATATCTTATGCCACTAAATAAAATTAGGAATTACGAAAGACTTTTTTCAACATCATAAATTATGTTTCGCAAATGTCTTCGTAATAATATTTTATAAAGGTAGGTCCACACAGCACAGCGCGGAAGTTGAACACGTGACTATTAATGAAAGACTATTATTATTTTTGACTTTGAGAGATAGGGTAAGAAATGGTGTGGTGAGAGAGCGGTGTGGATTGAAAGAGGAAATAATAACGAGGATTGAGAAAGGAATGTTGCGGTGGTTTGGGCATGTAGAAAGGATGGATGAAAGGAGGTTGACAAAGGGAATATATATGGCAAGTGTGAATGGTAGAGTTGGAAGGGGAAGACCTCATCGAACATTCTCTGACCAAGTCAGAGATTTACTCGAGAAAGGTCAAGTTAAAAGTACCCTAAACCGACGTGCATGCATGAAGAATGTAATGAGACTGAATGAGGCGAAAGAGGTGTGTAAGGATCGTAGCAAATGGAAATCCGTTGTCTCTGCCTACCCTTATGGGATAAAGGCGTGAGTCTATGTATGTATGTATGTATTATTTTTAGTCTAGTAGTATGTCCAGCAGTGGACCTCCTATGGTTGATAATGATGATGATAGTCTAATAATATCTTCCTTTATACCTACCGGTATCACAGACTAATGTGGGGCCAACCCAACACAGTTTTTAAACATCTTGCAGAAACTATTAGGATTGGTTTTTATGACCGGCTACCTGACATCTTTATCTAGCCCCAGATAAATCGTGTTAGATTCGAAGCCAGGACCTTCCGATACACAGTCTATAGACACTGCCAACTGGTGCACACTGGTCAATAAAAATATTATACAAAATATATATTTTGACTGCCTCGGTGGCGTGGTTGTATTTCGGTACGACTACTGTCCTGAGGTCTCGGGTTCGATCCCCGGGTCGAGCAAAGTGATATTGGATCTTTCCATATCAGCCCGGAGTCTGGAATTTGTGCCCGATATGGCGATAAGCTCGCCCCCTATCACATCTGGGACGGAACTAAGCTCGGCGAAATGTGGGTGTACTAAGTTGGCTTGTGCGCCTCTGCCTACCCCTTCGGGGTAACAGGCGTGAGCTTATGTTATGTTATATTTTGTTTAATATTTTTATTGACCAGGTTAATATATATTACCCAAATTTTATCACAAGTATCTAACTTTTAAGCTAACTTTTTAAATATCATTTATTTTAACAATGACTTTCTTTTCATTTAAACAAACACAACTTTTGGTTTTGTCGATACATTCTCGAATCGAATTTTCAGACTCCTCTATCGAATTGAAGACGTATTCAATTAACCGGAGGTGGGAGGGAGGGGAGTGAATAACGATGTTACCTACACGTCGCCTCGCCTTCCATACGTCAAACTCAATACACCATCACAGCTCAGCGACGGATGGTTTCTCACAATCCCATGCACCACAGATTAATTACTTCCAAACTTAACTTTGAAATGCACTTGAGTGTTCAAGTTTTGGCTCTCAAGCAATCACTCTATTCACTTTGCGAAGTATTTGCGAACACCTGGCCATATGTGGAACGTCGGCCATCGTTCATGGTAAGTTTCTATTCCCTGTATTACACTTAAGAATTACACTCGATCGTATGTTATTTTTTCCAAAATCAGGGGGTTGACTATTACTACTTGATTCGAAATTGACTACGATTCGACTTCATAAGCTCACGCCTGTATCCCCGAAGGGGTAGGCAGAGGCGTACTAGCGAACTAGAACACCCACATTTCGCCGAGCTTAGTTCAGTCCCAGATGTGATAGGGGGCGAGCCTATCGCCATATCGGGCACAAATTCCAGACTCCGGGCTGATATGGAAAAATCCAATATCACTTTGTCCGACCCGGGGATCGAACCTGAGACCTCAGAACCATAGTCGTACCGAAATACCACCACGCCACCGAGGCAGTGACTTGACAGTGATTCGACTTCATTAAGTTACTTAAAATAGACTCCACCGTAATAGAGTTAAAAAGTGCACTAATGTCACGTTAAAAATTACCAAATGACAAGTTCTCGAATCTAATGCAACATTAGCGCACTTTTCAACTCGAGTTCGGTGGAATTTTAAGTCAGTAATGAAACCAAGTCGAAGGCAAATTCGAATCGAGTGTGGGCAAATTTATACACACACACACGTCAATAATTCTTGCATAACTTCTATTCACTTCTTTTCTTGTATTTCTGTAAAGAATACCCTAGACGGATTAAAAACAAAGATACTTATATAATAATATTAAAAGGAAAGCAGAATAATTAAACTGTATTAATATGGAAAACATAATATGTATTTTATATCACATTCAGCTAACCGGTTTATATCAATTAATTAAGAATTCCATATCAATCTTTTATTATTACAAATATATTAGCTAATAGGCTATATCGCGTATTACAGTAGGTAGATATTACCAATAGTATAGGTCGGTGCAGTCACATCGATCGTTCGTAACAACCTCAAACCACCGCCGAATGTCGATGTAAACGCGCCGCGTCGCTCCGAAAACTTTTAACTAGTTAAGCACTTTGTGTTTTACAACAATTGTGAAGATAAAGGCGGATTTAGTTTTAGTTTCAGCTTCTATTGTCCGTTAATGCAACGTCAAACCTCCCCACCCGACTTGGCTTAAGGTCATTAAACATTCTAAGCTAACAGTGCCGCCCTATTCATTCGTACGCATTTGTTTACCTTTCTCTTTGTTTCAAATGACAGGCTACATTTGGCAAAAATCCCATTATCATAGTTTCAATTAATGATACACAAATACAACAATAACAAAGTGGTTTCAAATATCTATTCTATTTAAATAAACGTTGTAAAAGATTCATGCAAATGACGTGTTTTTATAATGTTTAGAAATGTGAAAAATTTTACTTAACTCGCACTCCTAAATTAAAATAAACTTGCATAGAACCCTGCATGAAAAATGTAATCTAAACAGTAGTACTATAATAAATGCGAAAGTTTGGATGGATGAATGATTGTTACTTAATCACGCCAGAACAGCTTATACTTGTTAATGTAGGTATAGTTTAGAATAGCACATGGACTACTTTTTATACATAACATAACATAAGCTCACACCTGTATCCCCGAAAGGGTAGGCAGAGGCGCACTAGCCAACTAGTACACACATTTTTTTTTTTTTTTTTTTTTTTGCGGCGGTTGGTGTTCGAATTAGACGTGTTTTTCAAAGTCCTTATTTAGTATAAGAAAATAAACAAATAAGCTATCGTTTTTATTCCAAATAATATACATTAATGCAATTATAACATAATAAAGCTACCACCTACCATCAGTGTAAGTCCTATACACAAATCACTTCACAAAAACAGAACATAATATTGGCGAAGTACACTAAGCACCTTTATATTAATTTGAAATGGATGCCGTTAATATCAAGCAGTCTCTTGATGACCTCACGACAGTCTTCTACGAGCGGATGAACAGCTTTGAAGGTAAGCTTCAAGGGACCCCGTCAACCTCTGGCACGGATGCACTAACAGCTGAGTTTGTCGCTTTCAAGTCGTTCGTGATTAACTCTATGAAGGTCCTGCAGGAACAAATTGAGTTAATCGCTGGAGATATGGATCAGCTGCAAATGCACAGTAGACGAAAAATATTGCTTTTTCATGGTGTACCGGAGGATCCTCGTGAAGTCACTGACGAGGTAGTCGCTAAAACGGTTGTTACACAACTGAAGCAGTCGAACTTTGTGGCGGCTGATATCAGCCGGTGCCACAGGATGGGTCGTGCATCGAGTTCTCATAAGCCTCGTCCAATTCTCTGCAAATTCCGTGATATAGCTGTGCGGGATAATATATGGTCATCCAAAACCAGCCTTAAGGGAACTGGAGTAACAATTTCGGAATTAAGCCTTTTTTTCCGAATTAATTAATTATTAATTAATTCGGAAAAAAAGGCCAAAGCGGAACATATCTGCAAGATTGGCGAGCGGCTAAAGAGCTACCCCGCTAGTAGTCGTGCTTTCTGGTCGCTTGCCAAGGCTGTACAAGATAATTTCTGCCAGTCCAGTCTCCCGCCATTGCGTAAACTCGATAACAGTCTGGCCCACAGTGCAGAGGAAAAGGCCGACCTCCTGGCTGAAACCTTTGCCTCAAACTCGGCTTTGGATGATAAGGATGCCACTCCACCAGAACTTCGGCGCTGTGAGTGCTCCATGCCTGAAATCCGCATCACACAGCGTGCGATTAGGCGGGAGCTCAGGCTCCTTGACATCCGAAAGTCGAGTGGGCCTGACAGTATCCCCGCAGTGGTTCTTAAGACGTGCGCCCCTGAGTTGACTCCCATTCTCACGCGTCTCTACCGTCTCTCTTATAAGAACAACCGGGTTCCGGCTTCGTGGAAGACCGCTCGCATACATCCTATCCCTAAAAAAGGTGACCGATCGGATCCTTCAAATTACAGGCCGATAGCTGTCACGTCCTTGCTCTCCAAGGTCATGGAGAAAATAATAAACACTCAGCTCCTGAGGTACCTTGAGGATCGCCAACTGATCAGCGATCGTCAATACGGTTTCCGTGGCGGTCGTTCAGCTGGCGATCTCCTTGTGTACCTCACTCACCGCTGGGCGGAGGCTTTGGAGGGTGGGGGCGAGGCCATTGCCGTCGGCTTGGATATAGCGAAGGCATTCGACAGGGTATGGCACCGAGCTCTTCTGTCAAAGCTGGAAACTTACGGAATTCCCGAGGGACTCTGTAAGTGGATTGCCAGCTTCCTGGATGGCCGGAGCATAGCTGTCGTAGTCGACGGTTGTACCTCCGCAACCAAAACCGTTAATGCTGGTGTTCCACAAGGCTCGGTGTTGTCGCCGACACTATTCATCCTGCATATCAATGACATGCTGTCCATCGACGGCATGCATTGTTATGCAGATGACAGTACGTGTCATGCGCGATACATCGGCCAGCAGAATGTACCTCGGTATACCGTGGAAGAAAGACGGTCCGAACTTGTGTCTGAAGTCGAGAGGTCTCTGGGGCGGGCCTCCGAATGGGGTGAAATGAACTTAGTTCAGTTTAATCCATCCAAGACACAAGTTTGCGCGTTCACTGCAAAGAAGGACCCGTTTGTCATGGCGCCACAGTTCCAAGGAGTCACCCTCGCTGTCACCGAGAATATTGGGATCCTCGGCGTAGATATTTCGAACAAAGTGCAATTTAGGAGTCATTTGGAGGGCAAAGCCAAACTGGCTAGTAGGAAATTGGGGATCCTGAACAGAGCTAGGCGATACTTCACGCGGGGACATAGATTGACGCTTTATAAAGCGCAAGTCCGTCCTCACGTGGAGTACTGTTCTCATCTCTGGGCAGGGGCCCCAAAATACCTGCTCGACCCTCTTGACTCCTTACAAAGGCGCGCACTTCGAATCGTCGGCGATCCCAATCTCACGGACAAAGTGGAGGCGTTGGGGCTGCGGAGAGACTTTGGGTCTCTCTGTGTGTTCTACCGCCTCTATCACGGGGAGTGTTCCGAGGAACTGTTTAACATGGTGCCTTCGGCACCATTTTACCATCGTACCACCAGACACCGTAGTAGAGTTCATCCTTATCACCTGGAAACAATCCGTAGCAGTACGGTGCGTTTCCAGAGGTCTTTTCTACCACGTACATGCAAGCTCTGGAATGAACTCCCTGCTTCGGTGTTCCCCGAGCGCTATGACTTATCCCTCTTTAAGCGAGGTTTAAAAAGAGTACTCACTTCACGGTAGGCAGCGGCTTGGCTGTGCCCTTGGCATTGCTTAAGTGTATGGGCGACGGTCCCGCTTACCATCAGGCGGACCGCCAGCTCGTCTGCCCACTTTGGCAATAAAAAAAAAAAAAAAAAAAAAAAATTCTTGACGAAGGCACGTCACAGCTTGTTCTTGGCGGCGCGGGAGCGTTTTGGCGTGGCCAAATGTTGGACACGGCAGGGGGTTGTCTTCGTCCTCAGTTCTGATGGAAGTCGACATCGTATCAGCCGTCAGAGTGAACTTGATGCTATTTCGCTAAAAGTTGTACAAAACCCTCCGATGGTGGCAAAGGAGGTTCCGGTTCCAGCTAAGACGAAACGTTCCGCACGGAGATAACAACTTTGATGTCTGTTTTAAAATTATGATGATTGAATGATACTTTTTCTTAACTCCTTCTTTATTAACGATTAACAGTGTCTGTTACTGACTCGTCACGGTTACATTGTTGGTGTTTGTAATATATATATTTTTTCTACTACCCTCATAAATACTTTATTTTTTTTCTATACTCGATAACGATACGTGTCTTTTTAGTGATAACAATATTCTTAGCATGTGTCCTCCGTTTTATTACTGCTGTGTAAATTGTTTTTTCTTTTTTTAATAATTATTAGGAGTCGTGTCAGCAGTTTGTCATAATTTATTGATATTGTTATTTTTTTGTTTTTTTTTTGTTTTGTTAGTTCACATTCTTACAAAATAAGGATTTGATTACAAATACACATATAAATTATATATAAATAATTGTTTCCAATATGCTTGGTGTAGTATTAGTTTACAGTGATGTGTTTAATTTATTGTTTTACATTATATGAATGCACAGCTGGCAGATGGACAGCTATTCGCAGTGTTATATATTTTATAGTTTTGTTTATTATATAATTATAATGAATATATATATTTTTTTTAAATCTTAATTTCTTATTTTTTATTTATTTCGTTCTCTCTGTGGTGTGACGAACGAATTAATGAACATCGATGAAAATGATGTTGATGAGTTTGTCTCCGTTTGTTCATCGGATTGCAGTCTTGACAGTTTTCATAGCATTCCAAGCCTGGATAGCATGATCGATTCCTTCTTGTTTGATGTTCCGAAAAACTTTAACGTTATTCATATTAATGCCCAAAGCATTCCGGCTCATTATACTGATATGTTGGCGTCCTTTGGTCATAGTAATATTCATGCCATATTAGTATCCGAATCTTGGTTGAAACCCTGTCTTCCGTCTACCTCGTACTCATTGCCAGGATTCCAGCTAATTCGAAATGACCGTATTGGACGTGGTGGTGGCGGTGTTGCGATTTACCTTCGTTCTCATATTCCTTTCACTATGGTGAGTATGTCAGCACAGCCACCCTCTTCTAATGCTGGTGAACATCTCTTTATCGAAATCGAGCTTTTTCACACAAAGGTATTACTTGGCGTATATTACTGTCCTTCTCTTCACATTAACTTTTTTCCCTCTTTTGAGAGTCTCTTAGAAGATCTATGTCCCTTATTCTCTCATACCATAATCATGGGTGACTTTAACACCTGTCTTCTTAAGCAAGATTTACGCTCCTCTACTTTTAAATCTACTACTAAGGCTTGTAATCTTAACATTCTTCCTCTAAATGCCACACATAACTGTCCTAACTCTAAACCTTCTCTTCTCGACTTAATTCTTGTATCGTCCTTATCTTATGTCAATAAACACGGTCAGTGTGCAGCAGATGCCTTTTCTTTCCATGATTTGATATATCTCTCCTATAAAATTCGCCCGCCCAAATCTAAGCCCAAAGTTCTTCTGCAGCGCAATTTTGGTGGCATTGACTTAGCAAATTTACGAAAAGACGCACGCGATATTGACTGGTCTGATGTAGTAAATGCTTCACTTGTTGACGACAAAGTAAACAAATTTAATTCAATCATAAGCAAACTTTATGATACGCATGCTCCATTACGACCAGTGAAAATAAAACATTTACCAGCACCGTGGCTCACAGCTGAAATTAGGATGATGAGAAATCAAAAGCTCTCTGCTAAAGCCAGGTATAAGTGCAAGTCCAATGAGCAAAATAAACGTAGGTATATGGAGCTCCGAAATCGTTGCAATAAGGTGTGTAGGGACGCACAGCGCCGATACATTTATAATTCTGTGGAAAATGAAGATCCTTCCAAAGTGTGGAAGTTTCTTAGGTCACTAGGCATTGGGAAATCTCGCCAAGACAACATTCCTAAAAATATAAATATTGATCAGCTCAACCAGCATTTCTCCTCTTCAGCCAATTTTGATGGCTCCACTAAAGCAGCTACTTTAAGATCCCTTTCATTGATTCCCAAGCCTGACCATCCGTCATTTGTATTTCATCAATTTACCGACTGTGATGTTAGGAAGAACGTAGAAGCAATATCATCAAACGCAGTTGGCAGCGATTGCATTAGCCGTAAAATGATATTGTTAATTATTGATGAAATCATGCCTATTCTCCTGCACATGCTCAATACGTCTATTACTTTTGGTATTTTCCCTTCTGTCTGGAAGGAAGCTCAAATTATTCCTCTTCCCAAAAAACCTAATCCTTCGGTTGTCTCTGATTTCCGTCCTATTTCTATACTTCCTTTTCTATCAAAACTTCTTGAACGCCTTATACATCAGCAGCTTACTTCCTTTCTAATCTGCAATGATTTATTTAATCCTCTCCAATCTGGTTTCCGGCCCGGCCACAGTACCGTCACTGCCTTGGTGAAAATAACAGATGATATACGACATGGCATGGACGATGGCAAGGTTACAGTGCTGTCGCTGCTGGACTTTAGCAATGCATTCAACAATGTAGACTTCGACATTTTACTAGCGTTCTTGCGGTCTCTTAACATATCTCCAGCGGTATTTGATTGGTTTCATAGTTACCTGTTTGGTCGCCGTCAGCGTGTTCGTATTGACGAGAAATTCTCGTCTTGGTGTAATACGACTGCCGGTGTACCTCAGGGCGGCGTTTTATCTCCTCTCCTTTTCTCAATTTTCATTAATTCTATCTCGCTACAGCTTACTTCTACCTACCACCTTTATGCTGATGACTTGCAAATATACACGCAGTCTTCACTTGAGAATTTACCTAGGGCCATCGACAATACTAACTGTGATCTACGTAAAATTGCTGAATGGAGTAATTCGTATGGTCTTAGAGTCAATCCGCTGAAAACACAAAGCATTGTCATAGGTAGTTCAAGAATGATATCCAAAATCGACTGGTTCCACCTACCACAAATAATATTTGACGAAACACGCGTTCCATTAAGTGATACTGTCAAGAACCTAGGTTTAATTTTAGATAAAAAGATGACATGGATTCCACAACTAGCGGAAATCAGTCGTAAGATGTACGCCTCTGTTTCCTCCCTAAGAAGGCTGCGAAATTTTTTGCCGACTTCCACCAAAATTGCACTCGCGCAAACCCTTTTGCTTCCCATACTGGACTATGCTGACGCCTCATACGCAGATTTAACCGAAGAACAGCTTAATAAACTAGAACGTCTCCAAAATCTTTGTATTAGATTCATTTTTGGTCTCCGTAAATATGATCATATTACTGAATATCGTAAGAAGCTGAAATGGTTACCAATCCGTTTTCGCCGGAATGTTCACATTTTATCTCTCTTGTATAATATTCTCTTTAATCCTGTTACTCCTTTTTACCTTAAAGACCGTTTTGAATTTTTACACCTCACCCACTCTAGATCCCTTCGTTCCTCTCAAACTCTGCAACTAAAAACTCCTTCCCATACTTCTCAATTCTATGACCGATCATTCACGGTACAAGCTGTCCGACTTTGGAATGCATTGCCTATAGCGATTAGATGCGCCAAATCGCTACTGATTTTTAAGAACAAACTGAAGGATTTCTATCTGTCAAGTTTGTGATACCTACTATTACTATCAGTTATATGTATTGTTATGTATATATATATATATATATATATTGTAGTATATATTAGAGTCTGTATTGTTATATAAGTATTAGTATTTAAATTATTTTATTTGTTTCGTTATTTATTTTATTATATTTTCCTTGTGTCTTTATTGTGCATCACCGTCTACTTTCTTTACCAACGATTCTGTCCATCCAAAGGTTGTCTGGAAGAGATCGCTGTCTGCGATAAGACCGCCCATTGTAGAACCATAAGTAGTTTAGTATTATGTATTGTTAATAATTGGTTTTACAATAAAGAGTTATTGTATTGTATTGTATTGTACACACACATTTCGCCGAGCTTAGTTCCGTCCCAAATGTGATAGGGGGCGAGCCTATCGCCATATCGGGCACAAATACCAGACTCCGGGCTGATATGGAAAAATCCAATATCACTTTGCCCGACCTGGGGATCGAACCCGAGACCTCAGGACGGCAGTCGTACCGAAATACAATCACGCCACCGAGGCAGTCTAGGCAGTCAGGACTACTTTTTATTCGGTAAAATTTACGGTTGCTGTAATAAATATGTTAATAAATTCCCACGCGAACGAAGTCACGGGCAACATCTAGTAGTTTATAATTTTAATAGATTTTTGTAACAAAAGCAATTTAAAGCACGCAGTTAAAGTTGTATCTTATTGCGCATAGTGGCGAGAATAAGATTTTGTCTGGAACAACACTGTAATTTGGTTCTTGTACCGTAAACACGGCTGCCGCTAATTGTTTTGTGTTGGGATACAATTAACAATGGCCTACGGTAGTGCGGGCCGTGCGGTTAGAATCCGCGCCAAGTTTCCCCTCTGTCCAGCCAACACACTGACGACCCCGCCAATTTCCGTTGCACCGCCAGTTAGCACCTGCTGCCCATTTAAAATATCTTAAATAACAAAAATATTACAAAAGTGTTCTAGTATTCTCGAGTGGCAGGTGCGGGGCGCAGGGAGCCTGGCTTTAAAGGAATTACCATTAGCCGTCTGCGGTTGGAAATTATTGTAGCTTGGGCTAAGTACATTTTGGGTTTTAATTTATAAATAAATAAATAAATACACCCAACATTCACACACCTAGTCCTGACCCCTCACTAGGTATAACCTATATCGTGGGTGTCAGAGACTATGAGAGACTTGGTCTCACAACACCCAGACTTGAAACAAATATCTGTAGGCCACACAAACATTTGTCTCAATGCGAGAATCGAACTCGCGGCCTCTGACTTCACAGACGGCTACTCGCCCACTGCGCCACGGAGGCTGTCTGTTTTAGAAAATATTTTTCGCCAATTATTTAAATACTCAACATTATAGTCAAGAATATTTTATCACCATTTTAGTGGTTTCAGTTCTGATATTATCAAAAATGGTAATATATTAAACATGCCAAGTTCTCAGTTATTGGTAGGATAATTTTCACGGCTAAACCACTGGACAAATGGAACAAAACTTAAACCCTAGTGAAGAACGTACCCTTTATCCTAAAAGACCTGACAGAGAAGATATTAGGGATAAAAGTTCAGGACCGCCTAACATGTTATCGGCAATCACACAATTTACCAATGTAAAGATATTGAGTTCAGAAAATCCTTCGGAAAATCTAGTTTAAATAAGTATTGGCCGATTAGCTAACCATTGTGGAACGTCTTACAAGTCCCTCTCTCAATGATAAAGTACAAATTCATCAAAACGAGGACGTTATTAACATAGTGTACTCATTCACATGACAATCTGAGTAGTGGTGTTTGTTAGCCGTCGCACCATTTGGGTAAAGCTTAAGTGAATTAACTTGGTAGACGTATATATAAATGTTTAAAGATGGATTCACACTATTGTATCCTATTGTGTTGTAAATTGTGATACATCAGAATGCCTATCCAAATGTGTGTTTTGGTATTACTGGGATTCATAAAAAATCTCACGCCTTTTCCTAGAAGGGATTGGCAAAGGCAAAGTAAACAAATTGCCTAGCTTATTTTCATTCCGTTTCATTTCATCCCCCAACCCCCGTCTTCTGGAGGTAGGCCTATGCCATATCGGGCACAAATTCTAAACGCAGTACTGATACTAAGCAGAAAAACACAATATCACTTTACCCAAACCAGGCATCGATACAAAACATTTATAAAATTAACTATATTATTTTTTTAATAACACTGCTTACGTTTTCAGGGATTCAGATGTGAGTTTGTGTATGTACAATGATAAGTAATATCAAACAATACACGGACTACAAAGTTATCTTTTAAGCCTCGATTCTTTTTTGAGATACGGTACCTGAAAATTTAATTGAAGTGTGGTCCTTTTACGATATAAAAACTTATCATTTATCGGGTCTTCATAATCATAAATCACAATAATCAAAACATCGAGCTACAAACCTGCTACGAGTACAAGCTACAGACCTGCTACGAGCTACGAGATACTACGCCCTACAAAGTCCACTTGTAGCTTACGAGCATCCATCTAATGCAATTGCTAAAGCAACGTTAGAAATAGCTAGAGCTTGAAATGATTTTGTTTAATTGTTGATTTTTCTGGCACAACTGGTTAAGAAATAATAAGGGTAGATTTTTACATCAATCTGTAAATGTAATTGTAACAGAAACCATTTGACGTTAACTCTAGATTGTTTAATTTATTTTCGGTGCCTTACTTTCCTCTTTCCTTTAATAATATTAGTAAGAATAGATGGGTTTTAAATAAACAACTTCTGAATCCAATAACCGGATCGAATATGTAAAACAAATATTCTAGAATTATTTAGATACACGTAATAGGCTAAATTGGGCTATCGGACGGCGGACTCGATACTGAATGAAGTTAATCAAACTTCAATTCATATTAAATGTTGCATGCAGAATAATATTTTGTACTGTGAGTTTATATTCATAAATTTTTTAGATTTTATAGAACATAACTAACTATAGATTAATGCTAATGCTCACGAGTCAAAGTCCGGCTTAAGACTGCCTCAGTTGCGTAGTCGTATTGCTAAACGGTAAGACTATCATCCCGAAGTTTCGGGTTCAAATCCCGGGACGGGTAAAGTGATATTGAGTTTTTCAGTATCAACCCGGAGTCTGTAATTTGTACCCAATATGGTGATAGGCTCGCCCCTTATCACATTTGGCACGGAACTAAGCTCGACGAAATGTGGGTGTTCTAGTTCGCTAGTGTGCCTTTGCCTACCACTTCGGGGATACAGGCGTGATCTTATGATTTGGCGATAGGTAGTAGGTAATATGATAAGTAATACAGCTTATCAGTCATAATTAAATTGTCATCAACGTATTTCGGTTAAACCACATACAGTGTTGAGCAATTTAGTTAACCATACTTCACTGATTCCAATAGAGACGATGCCAATAATCGCATAAACAAATTTCCATCTCCGTACATAAGCTACGGCCATTAAAATCCCATCGGCAAAGATCACGCGGGACGAAAAAGGCCTAGGGGCATGTGCTATTGACTGTTAATAATGTATATGGAAACGCTGTACAGGAAAAAATAATAAATACATGACATTGTACCATCATACTTCAATATCGCTTTTATCTAGCGGCTGCGCCGGTAGTATTACAGGGCTATTATTATTTATTATTATTATTATATTATATGAATAATCACAAGTTTATAAACTTAACAGACCGACTTCAAATCCGATCGTGACCATATTCATATGGGACCACCCTTGAAATAAGGTCTATCGAACACAAAAATAATTTTGAAAATCGGTCCACATTTGGCGGAGATATCGCGTGACATACATAAAAAAATACAGAATTGAGGACCTCCTCCTTTTGTGAAAGTCGGTAGCAAAGTGATTCTTCCGTAATGAGCGTTCAGTTATCACCTCAAACAATGCAAAAATTAAGTATGAACTCAATTCATCCCTCTGGCTTCTGAATACTAAATGAGAAGACAAACGCCTTAACACCGGTTCTTCCACGTACCGTTCGGATTTTTCCAATACATTGAATTGATATAAAACGGCAAGAGTACGTCAGGAGGGAAAATTTATTCAATAATACAGAAGACAGGATTAACTGGGCTTGATAACGCTTCGCTTGAGCCGAACTCATCTACAGTGCTATTGCTTTTTTGAGCCTTTGAATTTCATATACTAACAGGGATAAGCTAACCGGCCGGCCCTCCTTGTATCGGCAATATTGAGTGTCTAAATTAATTTTGTTTGGACACGTACTCAACATTTTAAGAGGTTTGACGTTCATCGAAGAAGGTACAACTAGACAGCGGCTCGAGCAGGAAAATATGACCATCTCTCGCTGCGCACTGATGACATTTGGCTAATATTTCATGCAATTTTCATAAATGCGCATCTAGCTCTAGAAAATTTACGATTGTCAAAAATGTTCTTGCTCGGGCCGCTGGTAAAGCAGGGCGAACGCTATTTCTTGGGTGTACGCGAATGTTATTCATTGAAATAAAACTATTTTTCGACCGACTTCCAAAAAGGAGAAGGTCCTCAATTAGTCCGTATTTTTTATATATGTTGCGCGATATCTCCGCCAAATGTGGACCGATTTTCAAAATTATTTTTGTATTCGATAGAGCTTATTTCAAGGGTGGTCAAATTTGGACAATTAACGATTGGATTTAAAGTCGGTCTGTTTTTAAACTTGTGATTATTATGGATTTTATCGCGAGGTAGATATTGTGATATTAAATTTTGGACAACTGACACCTCAGTCCGACCCATGACCACGAAGGCTGTAATGCTTTCGAAATGCCGGGACTATAATAAAAATCAAATCGTGATTGAAACCGTAAAAACTAGTTTTATATCAATGTGTATGTACTATAAGCAAAGCGTCATTGGTTTGTACCTTTTAAATACTCGTACAATACAAACAAACGCGTTGCTATTGGTGACCAAGTTAGTGAATGAAGTAACTGTCATAATAAACTGACATAATAATTGGATTTCTTCTAAATTTTCCTTATCATTCAGGTAATTTTATGAATCGTTTGTACTGCGAATAATTGCATGACATGTCTACCATGACGTGAATAATATTGAATCACAGATTGTGATGTTACTTAAGATTTGAAGTTGTAGGGTAAACGGCAAATAAGTAAGTTAAGCGTTGAAACCGAGTTTGTTACAGTAAACCAAGTTGCGAGGCTTGTTTGTTCTTTAAATTACGTAGGGCTCCACGTCGGTAGACCGCTGTATGTTCCGTTGTCCCCGTTAGATTGCTTCCCGCCCAAGTTTCAATCCTGTTTAGATTTGGACGCTGTGGACGGCATACAATTGTTCTGATGTAGTTTCAACTTGATGGATGATTACCACACCTACCTGTATGATAATTAAATTATTTACAAACTTTAAAAAAGATTTTTCGTATTGTACGTATATGTCATACATACATACTTACTGAATAACTTTTTAGTTTCGTGGCAAATATATATATATGCAACACTCACTTTTATCTAAGATAAAATCAAGGCACAGAAAAAAAATATCACTGAGTTCTGCTACTGCTCCTCGATGATTTACTTACACAGTCTTGCTTGTTTGATTTTCCGAACCGTTTTTTATGAATGGCACTCCCTTTCATAAATATAAAAAAAAATATCGAATATTTCAAACTCCAATCCATATAATATTCAATACAGCCGTTCATCGCGCACGATCCGTTAAATAAACAATGCGAAAACTCTATCGGTCCGACACATACATGGATACACATACAGAGTAATAGAATACGCCTTCGTTGATGGCGTCGAAAATATAAAATGCAGATGGCCGCTTCGCTGAACGATTTCTGTTGCAGAACCAAGAATTTTATTGGCCTCTTTATTTTCTAAAACCGGACCGTCCTTCGATCGTACTTTCTTTTTTATTCGTTCAGTCTTTATTGAGACAAGAGTAAGACCTACAATTGATATTACTAAACCTCCCTTTAATACAGTAAAGGAAAGGTCATCTGAATATCTGCAAAAGAAGCGAGATTGACCAAAAGCATAAAAGTCGTATTTTTTACATATTATTGGTGTTAGTATATTTGCAACCACGTCACGTAAAAAGTTATTATTCATGATTGTGTACATTGTCGGCTTAGATATAGCGAGCATATTACAAACATCGTCGCATTGCGATAACAATATAGCCTCCGAGTTATGAAATACAACAATCATAATAACAGGACTAAGCTATCCTTCGAAGGGATATATATCAAATTGTAACCAATAATTAATTGATCAACAGTTTAATCTCCCGTTGCAATAAATATACATATTTTAGAAGAAGTTGGAGTTGATGAAGTCGTATTATTAAAACGCATCAATGAAGATAAATGGTAGAATTTACAAAGAAAGAAAAAAAGACAATCAGTTTATTCCACATATAATAAACATAAAGACTTGAAAAAAAAATACCTCTGATTTATATTTATGAAGGCTACTTTTTGCGGCAATTGAATAGCACTTGCAACGAAACAAAGAACACTGACCCTGTTCAAGTTTGTTAACTATTTGCATAATAACACGTTGGTCGTACATCAGAACCGCCATGCTGCATGCAATTATTTTCCAATATTAATTTTACCCTAGTATTTTAGCGGGAACTACAAAAAGTTGTTGCAACAATTTTATATAGAAATAACAGTCAAAATAATCCTAAAAACATCAATGTATCACTGAATACTGAAACACAACTCAACATTTAAGGTCAAGTTGGAACATATGAGGCCACTTTAAGTGTCACAAGCGAATGGCGCAAAACAACCTAAGTAGCCGTTAAAATTAATTAGCGTTAGTAGTTGGGTGTACAATATAAGCTCACGCCTGTATTCCCGAAGAGGTAGGCAGAGGCACTCTAGCGGACTAGAACACCCACATTTCGCCGAGCTTATTTCTGTCCCAGATGCGAGCCTATCGCCATATCGGACACAAATTCCAGACTCCGTGTTGATATTGAAAAATCCGATATCACTTTGCCTGACCCTGGAATCACACATGAGACCTCAGGACGGAAGTCGTGCAGAAATACTTCTATGCCATCAAGGATGTATTACATCCAGCGTAAACTATATTTACCTTTTCTCATGTTTACATAATAAGCAGCAATTTGCGTAGTTCCCGGTACTGAAACATGTACATTTTACTTGTATATATGACTGTATAGTTTAAATCTCGCTATATATTGTACAAATTAGTCGTTATTGTGTTTGTTAGTTTGCTAATGGTCGGTGGGATTATAAATAGGAGTTTTCCACTACTGATAACAAATTACGTAAACTTTTAAACCGTGCATTCGAAATAGTTTGGTTATTTGTTTGATGTAAATGTATAAACACGGAAGATCTAGTTATAAATTAAATACAGTTTATGAAACTGTCAACTGTCGTCTTCGCCTTGGTCTAGTGGCAGCATATATGGGCTGTGAACCGGGAGGTCCTGGGTTTGATTCTCAGGTCTGGCAAATAATTTTCCTAACACTACTCCCTCGAGTCTGAATCCTGGATCCCCTAGAAGGGGTTAACGTCAGTGGGCGGCCGGTCCTTCAAACTTAAAGTAGAATCCTTTGTATACCATACTTTAAAAAGAGTGTTACGTCATTATATTGTAGTGGGATAAGAGCAGATTAAATGAAAGACTGTTAATGTAAATAATTATCAAATTATTAGATGCCATTTGACACTTTTAGTTGTGCATTTATAAAATGCAAAACAACTGTAAATGATCATATGACGATTCCATTAATGTACAAATACAACGGAATAAACTGTTCATTACAGAAATTAAAGCAAAATAATTTTTGCTTCTTTGCACATATAGCGCCATTGTTTTGTGAAGGGCGCCGTGAGAGCTCCCTCTCTATTTGGCTAATGGATATATCAACGAGATTGGTTTCCTAACACAAACGAGCACACTGCCTAGTTAAAAATACCCTGTTTATTCCACGACCCCTACATTCAAAGCCGAACCCCGGTTCAAATATTTGTTACTAAAACGTTTTTGTATATTGAAAATATTGAAGTAAATGCTCAAATTTTCCTATTATGTTATAATAAAATCTTTATCGCCTCGTTTAGTTCAAGAATGTTCAATATGGACTTATTAATCATATCGTTGTCGCTATTCTGGAAAATATTCGTTAATATTCAAAAGTATTTTTATTTTTTTCTTTATGAAACTTAATTGATGAATATCGAGGACTATCTGCTGGCCAATTCGAGAGAATGGTTTCTGTAACATAATAAATATTATAAAACGATGTTTATTATTCATTTCCTAACATTTTTAATAGGACTGTTTTTAGGTGTTCTTTTGAATAGGTGTTGACAATATCCAGATTTTATTTGTTGTTAGAATTTTATTTTATTTTAAAAATAATTTTGACGTTATGACAGGTAATGCATCGTAAAATCGATCCTAATTATAGAAGGTTTTAAAATTAATTATAAAAGGTTTATAAAACCTACATATTTTCTCATTTTTGTAGTCCTGACAAATGAAATTGTTGTTTCATTTAAACTTTGAAACGACGTGAACCGCTGCTTGTTAAAATAACTTTAAGCTACTGTTCAACAATCCTTTTTTAAATCCAACATGTCGGGCGTACTTGGATTACTTTTTGCTTGCGACTCAGTTATGCGACATTTAATTTTATTCCGTCAAAAGGCAACACGACCACTGCAGAATAAACTAATTAATGTTCTCGAACAAATAAGAAGGAAGTTTAATATCCGTATATCCACCGTCATTTATTACTCTAGTTTGTTTTCTAAGGTTAAATATTAATGACTTTCCATGCTATATTAATACTAGACTGCCTTGGTGGCAAAATTGTATTGCACGCGCGATACAACTACCGTCCTGAGGTCTCAGGTTCGATCCCGGGTCGGGTAGAATATTAGGCTTTTCTTCTCAATATCTGATAGTCGGTGGGGTAGAAAAGTCCCCAAGTGGAGACCACGTACTGGCAAGTGCAGTGAAGGACGTCCACCATACATCCATTGATGAAGGTTGCAAGAAGTCGCTGGATGCAGGCCGCTTCCAATAGGTTCGTTTGGAAATCTTTGGGGGAAGCCTATATTCAGCAGTGGATTTCCTATGGCTGATGATGATGATGACTCTGAAGGGTTCTAAAATGTATGAAATAGTGACAGGCTTGATATCACATCTGAACGGAAATAAGCTCGGTGAAATGTTCGAATTCTCTTGTTTTGCTCAGCCACCCCTTCCAGGATACACGCGTGAGATTATGTATGTCTTTCCATACACGCTCCAGCAGTAGTTAAATTAAACATAGCAAGTATATTTTTGTAGATAGAGATGAAACTGCGATGAATGTATGTACGGGAGGACGTGACGAATACAACTGGAATCGCACGTAGACAATTAACCCTGAGCTGACGTCTGCAGTGATACATGAACCGAACCCCTAGAGGGGTCGAGATAAACTGGACCCAAATAAACACAATGTTTTTTCTTATTTCACTCCCTCAAACAATTGAATTACATACATAGGCTCACGCCTATAGCTCCGAAGGGGTAGGCAGAGGGGAAGACGAGAACTGCGAATAACCACATTTCGCCCAGATTATTTCCATCCCAAATGTGAAAGGCTAGGTTAGCTTTCGCCATATCGGGCACAAATACCTGAGTAGAAAAACTCAATAACTCTTTACCCGTTCCGGGGATCGAACTCGAGACCTGAGAACAGGAGTCGAACCACGCCTGCAATCACATGTAATGATTCAACTACGCCATCGAGGCTGTACCAATTGAAGTACTTTGTAGAATAGCAGATACAGTTTTATAAGAAAAAATACGCCTTTAAAACATTTTTACAAGCATATTATTACCGAATACCGTTTGAGAATATTAAATTAAGGAGGCACGTGTCTCAGCCAAAAAATTAAAAGAATTTAGAAAACTCCAGCGACATAAATCTTCCAAGCGTCTAATTACAAGGATTCGGGTCTCCGCTTTTTCTGGGGAAACTTATGGCGGCCATGCGTCATCATGTTATTATTAAAAAACTGCGCATCGTCCCGTCCCACTGCAAGGATTATGAGATGGGCTCCTTTTATAATCTCTTCAAAGAATATTTATAACAAAATGGTAGTTCGGCATATTGATAATATTTAATTATACATACTCATAGATAAGTAAATTTTCGACTGAACAAAAATTGCTATAAATTAACTTCAAATTAAACATTTTTTTACAATAACGAGTAGGCACATGACGGCGAGTGTTTGACGTTTAACGGCTAAAGAAAAGAGCAGATTTCTATAGTGAGTTGAGGTCGATTAACAGAGACTTAGTGCACACATTCTATGTACCGAACAGCCTGTCTAGTAGTATACATAGAAGTCTTTGACGTAAGTAGGTACTATTGTATTATTGTACTATTGACATATTGAGACAAATGTTTGTATGGCCTATAGATATTTGTTTCGGGTCTGGGTTTTGTGAGGACACAAGACTCGATCTTAGTGTGGGGTCAGGACTATGTATGTGAGTGTTGGTTGTTATTTATTATTATTTATTGTATTATTGTTTTGTTAATATACATTATGTAAACGAAAAAATCCTCCAAGTAAATGAATTTTTTTTTCTTTAGGTCGTTTTAGAATGTTCATATGTAAAAGAGTACCACTAAGCAACCAAGTAAAATTCGCTACTCTGTCTTTTAATTCTAATAAAAATAAGCTCAAAATGTTAAGATATAATTTTCAAAAGCTGCGATTTGTACTAGTTACATACACTTACACACTCACAAAGTCCGGACTAGAAATCCCAATTTTAAACGTTATATAAAACCCATATCGTTAGGTTAAAAATCGCAGCAAAGGTTATATTTGAAAGAAATATGGAGTATAGCAGTGCAGTACTCAAAATATAACGTTATATTAGCTTTGGTGTGCAGGGGCTGCGCAACGAAGCGGCTCACTTGAGCACAGACTGTGTGTTCAAACTTGAACTCTAGAGCCCTCACACTGGCAGAAAAATAAACTGAGCAAATACTAGCTGTCAACTCCGCCATGCAAAAATTGTTTTGAACGCAGTTTCATGTGAATTTCAACATAACGAAATTTATAATGTAAACATTCTCTTTATTACTTTTTGATTTACAGTTTTATTTGTTTCACCTGATGAATATTAGAAATTTCGTGTATATTTTACCTACCTTAACTTAGTAAATAACGTAACGTAAAAATGCTGTGTATAATTTAAAATTTCCAGATCGACCTGTTGGAAGCGGCCTGCATCTTTGGGGGAGGCCTATGTTCAGCAGTGGACATCCTATGGCTGATGATGATGATGATAATTTAAAATTATTCTTCTTTGTTAACTTTAAGTAGTCACTGTATTCGATAGTCCTTCACTTGCATTAAAAAAAGTTCAATGCGTTGAAACGTCTTTGTATCTTAGGTAAGCATTAATTTTGTCAAGTCATCTCTTACGTAAATAGATATTTACGTCAAAATCTATTTTTTCTTCAGTATAATAACTATATTTATATAGCTAACAATCAAAGTCAATCATAAATTTATGAATAACTTAGAAACCTTAACAAAACTGGGGCAATTTATTGTTCACAAGAAGGTAGAATTCCATGACAGTAATTTGGCAGTGTTAGCTTAGCAACCAACTTCTCAGTAGAAATTATCGCAAATTATGTAGGCGTTGTATTTTTCCCCACAATTTTACTTTAATATCTAAACTTAATTATAGAAATTTTGAATTCGATAAACATAGAGCGTACCAAACCCGACATAGATCACAGACATAAAAAACCGCCCACAATTTTTTTTTTAAATCTTGCTATGTTTCGTATCGGTACCTTTTCATTTTTTATGCATTGCCGCTATAACCTGAAATTGGTTAATTAAACTGTATTATATGTAACTTTTCCAAAATTGTAACCTAATCCTGACTCTGAAAAGCGATCGCTGATAGAGTCTACGGAAAGTTACACAAATTTCTAAATCCACGCTCAATTTATACGCGCCGTCAAATATTTATTGAAAGCAATAGCAATACGAAGTTAATCAAAACACTATTGAGCCGAGTTTGAAATGAATACAAGGTAACATTGCAGTGATGGCCTACACGGTGGTTCCTCTTGACCTCGCTTGCTGCCAAGCTACTCGCTCTCGCACTGTTCCCACTACATGATTGGCTCTGTTAGTAATGTACAACCGGGCGGAACTTTTGAGACCGGAATGTGCTCTTTTGTTACGAGTAATACGGCTATTTCAAAAACATTATAAACACAAAAGAGCTTCCCTGTTCTCGATCGCTCGCCTCCGAGACGAGGAAATTTGATTTTGAAATAATTTATAAATATTGCCTTCAATTATTTTAATATATTCTACTGTGGATATTAAAGTAGAAATATCGCAAATCACGTCGTAATAATACATATCGCACACCTAGATTAAAATTACGACTACTCAAAAAAAGTATTTTTTCAGAAGACAAGAATCATTTATCTCATTACAAATTTAGTATTGATCTTATCTAGGTGTATTTGGATTGTATATTTAGTAAGTTGTTTGTGTTATTTTTATTGAGATAAATCGATATTTTTCTTGTCTCTCGAAAAAAATATCCTTTTGAGTTGCCTTAGTTTTGATCTAGGTGTACGATATATAAATTTTGATACAACGAGAATACAATATTTCTGAGATCACGAACGAATAAGAAAGTAGAAAGCGGCCGAAACGTCGCTAACAATAACTATTGTCACATTCAATCAAACCATTGAAACAGTGTCTGGCCCCGACAAAATAAAACGCGGGCAAGTTGGTACGTAACAATTCCCCGGATCCATACAGTAAAAACAGTGGGATCTCATCCAATTTTGCATTCAATCTACGACCACGAGAATTGCTTCTTCCGAGATGACCCGCCACTTCCATTCGCCGTAAAGCGATGACCTAATCCGGTTTATTTGATTTGGGTTCCTGACTTCAGCCTTCTTTACCAATTTGTAAGAATAATGTCAGATGTAGACCCACATACTCGCGTTATAATAATCCGACATGAGGAAAATCACAGTAACTTTCATGTCAAACTGATTCTATGTTGAGAATTGAATTTAATATCGGTCTCAAACATTTTGCTTTTGAAACAAATAAATAAAGTGAGCACTTATTTTGCATTCCAGCGATGAAGTTGGATTAAATACGTGACTTAAGAAGAATAGACAAAATATCAAAGCAAAGTTCTAAATTTTGAATTTAATTCTCGATACGAACAGTGAATGTCGCCGAGACGCTATGTGCCTGACACGAGCTGCTTTGATTTGACTAATTTTACGTCTCGATGAAATTCACTGACTCAAAGAACAATGGAAACTTTAAATTGCTAATCTTAATTAGTACGATAAGTTGTGCATCGTAGTGTGATGCTCTTTTAATATTGCGCGGGGCGTTTCTTCGCAGTTTTATTGTCATTACGCCGTTCGGGCGAAAACAACGGGCCATTAATTCAGAAGTGAAATAAAGAAGTTATCAAGAGTCGCGAAGGCAGAAGCAAACAGGGGCCTGTTGTGGGTCATGTGATTAATTTCAGAGAACACTTTCCGGCCACAAATGGCTTGTCAGAAACTTTATTGCAGTAAAAAGCTCAAGTTTATGCCGAGAGAATGACACGAAGCTTTATACTAATGGCCTTTGGAATTTGACTCGTTTAATGTGAGGATTTTTGTCAAAATCAAAACATGTACTCAATGTGTAATAAATAACTACCCCTTTATCAATTAAACAAACTTAATTTGTATAGAAAAACGCAAAATTCGTTCATAAAAGCAATGTCAAATTCAATTATCATCGATCAAACCGTCTATAGATTCCAAGTCCAAGACAAAATCGAGTTAATGAGGAAGTATTTTCAGGTCAGTTTATAGACGGGACTAATTTGCATATTATCAGGGTGTGGACAGAAGGTCGCGTGACAGTGAAGTTGAATTACCATAAGAATAGGCCAACGCAGTGAACGTTTTGTTAAGAACTTAAGATTCTTACGAACGCCCCGTAAGTACGAATGGTTCCTTAACAATTAAATTGTTATTTAACAATTTAGCTTTGTTTTGCCGTAACGTTTACGTTGAATAAATAAAAATAACTGAGGCAGCTTTAGATAGAAACATTAACAATTTATATTGAGTAATTTAATCCGCTGTTTACGCGGGTAATTATTGTTAATGGATTTTCAATAGATACTCGGTAACTAAGTTTGCATTTTCCGTAATAATGCTACGTTAATATAGATTATAATCTAGTTCTGGACCTAATTTCATTTAAATCCGTTCAACAGTTTCAACGCGATTGTGTAACAACTAAACTTGTGTATTAATACAGTAAAGGTAGAGTTTCGATGATCGCGTCAAGCGTTAGACGCGGGTGTCGTGTCTGCATATATCTTCTTACTGACTGGGCAAAGTACACCTAAATTATTAGTAAATTACAATACTAATATGATGTCAATCGTCGCGAGATACATTATGTTCTTCGTGCGCCAAATTATGCCAGCCTGAATTTATTGAATTTACACTAACACCCCAGAAAACACTACTCGCTTAGACGATGATGTGTGTTACACCATATTAATGGGATACAAAAATACCACATATAGTACCAGAAACCGTTTGGGCCGTGCAGGGCGTAATAGGAATACCAAATTGTATCGCTGTAAATAATCAGAAACCATTCGACATTAGCATCACTAAAGCGTAGACTACACAACCACTGACACTGTTATCTAACGCTCGTCGCGACCATCGCAACTCAGCCCTAACAATTTTCTTAAGCCGTGATAATATAGAGAAAGATATTGCAATATAACTAAGTACAGAATAATCCCACTTACGACTGAGTGAATGTGGAGCAACGAGAATCTGTAAAGTGAGAAACAGAATCGATTTCCGTAGCGCGAAATGTATTTGTACAAACTGTATGTCGACGTACTTTTTTGCCATGTCTTATGCAGCGATCAGTCTTAATAATATTTGCTGATATAAACAGATTAAAATTGAAGTAAATAGACATTTTCTAAACTTTTTTTTACTAGAGCACAGCAAAGTGGTAACGGAGAGACCTTTAAGGCCTTTTTATCAGCATGATATTTTCTCCTGCCTCGGTGGCGTAGTGGTATTGCGTGCGCGGTACAACTTTCGTCCAGAGGTCTCGGGTTCGATCCCCGGGTCGAGCAAAGTGATATTGGATTTTCAGTATCAGCCCAGAGTCTGGAATATGTGCCCTATATGGCAATAGGCTCCCTATCACATCTGGGACGGAACTAAGCTCGGCGAAATGTGGGTATTCAATGCCTCTGTCTACCCCTTCGGGGATGTATCCCCGAAAATATAATATAACACAAGATAAGCCTACAGGCTGTTATATTATATTTTCTCCTCATATTATAATAAAACTAATTAACAATAACAATAAAAAATTTTGATGGCAAGATATTTCCTCTGCATATTTTAATAAAACGAATACTCATATTTAGTTAAGTACCGCCAACCCTCATACACAACATCGATTTAACAGCACTTCAGGCTAGAATAACATACCTCTCAGTTAATTACTTTCTAGCGTCAGTATAAAAGGCAGGCATCAAATTAATAGAAAGGCAAATCGACGTTTTTTCACTATTTATTTCCATTAGGTGTGTAGCTATCGGCATCGTCCTTCATTGTCGCGGTGTCACCATCCAACCAGCTTTACTGTCGCATGCTCCAAGGCAGTTTCCTACGACCAGAAATTTAGGACCTATAAAATTGATGAACATTTTCTTAATAGCGCTTACTTCTTAGACTTTCACTGTTCACTTACTCTAATGCAAATAGAAATGTCTATAGAAATCACGGCGCGTATTGCTCACCAGAGAATCAATTTAGTCAAAAACCATTTCTGTTTGGGTCGCCTAAGTGTTGTAGGAACAATATTTGCAGTGGAGCTATATTTGGGGCCGCCGAGGTTCTGTCTACGTTATTGAAATTTGTGGAGAATCTGCAACCGAGAAACGAACACAAAACCAACAAGGGAATATCAAAATATCTTTTAGCAATACTAACATTTACCGAGCGTTGCTGCGAGTTTCTGTACGTGCGCCTATCATTGAGTTATGAATACTGATAATTTCACGATCTCGTCTTTGCGTGTCGCTATTGCGTCGCGTTATCAAAGCTCTTAGATCGTTCAGCGAGCAAATTTAATAGGACTTAGTTCATAAAGTAGACGATTGCCGACTAGTTTTGTGGAATTATATACGCCGATATTCATTTAATATTGCTATTTCAAACTGATACCTTTTATAGCATAGATAAAAGAACATAACGTGATTTAAGAATGCATAAATGTTAAGATATTATATTGTTTGTTTATTGTGATTGTCATTTATATAAGTTTTAGAATATCTTAAATTGAAATTAAGTACATTTTCTTTAAAAATCCGATTATAGCTGTAACTAAAGGGCAGCTTTATATAGTATAATATTTAGTATGTTGTAGGTCGCCTTCTTGGTCTATCGCAGCATATATGGGCTATGGACCGAGAGGTCGTGGGTTCGATTCCCAGCTCGGGCAAAGCGAATTTTCTAATTTAATTTGCCCGGGACTGGATCCCTCAGAGGGGATTGACGTCAGGCAGCCGGTCGTAAAAACTTAGCTACATCCTTTCAGCAACATGCTTGAAAAAGTGTATTGCGCCGACCCCATATTAAGGTGGGATAAGGGCAGATAGAAAGAATATAGTATAATTTAACACAAATAATAGTAATTAAAGAGCTAATTTACATTCATAAAATTTAAATTCAACCATCGGTTATAAAGAACAAAAATATACCCATGAAGAACATAAACATAGCGAAGGTAATCATGTAAAAACACGGGCACAAAAGGTCCAAGATAAATATTCTATCACAAGGTAGACCTTCTTAGTTAGACTCGTATTGGCAACGGTACGGACTATAGACCGAACGAGTTCAAAATCATTAATCATCCCTATTTATATTCAAGACACCAGCCCTGTTCAACGACATGGCGTCTAAATTAACAACATTAACTGAGATTCATTAACCTCTGTAAAGATATCACCTTTGTCGATAAGGGTTTGAGTGGAAATCCTATTAGTGAATATTCTATTGCATATTTGAGGATAATTGGGTATTGACTATCTTTGATTTGATACCATCGATATAATAGTATATTATTATATCGATGTTTGATACACATATTTATATGTAATTGCAAATAAAACAAAGAAGAAATCCTTCTGTAAAAACTGCATCGAAATTTGTTGAAAAATGAGGCAGTTATTCATATTTTAAATATTGGCATGGGGGAATATTGTAAATATCTTACTATCCCTTTCCAACGCACGTACCGTTATAGCGTGACGTGATTTCACTGATACTTCTCTTTCCCGCAGTTTGGCGGTTACTTGTCGGTTACCAAACTTCAAAGGCTTATAACTTTTTTATTTTTGAGAATATTTCAGTATTTCTTTCTGTTTTATATTTTACACGACGTAAATTTCATATAAAATTAATTTTAAAAAAATTAGTCAAGTACCCAATTGTAGAAAAATCAATGCTTTAAACATAGTTTCCACGTCACGGAGATGAAGATGCTGCGGTGGATGAGCAATGTTACGTGACTAAATCGAACGAATGGGCCGGATCGACCGGTATAATACCACTGTCTCACAGAAAACCGGCGTAAAGTGGCAACTTGCTGTCGCGTTTCCTTCGGTGAGTGAGATTTACGGTGGCTCATTTCACCCGCTCCCTTTCCTAATCCCCTTCCCCCCTTCCATTCCCTCCTTTTAGGTTGGCAACGCACCCATGATTCGTTTTGTGTTTTTTTCTCTTGGGTGTCTATGGGAGGTGGAGATCACTTAACATCAGATGACCTATCTATTCGTTTGCCAGTATCTACTATAAAAAAAAATCGTAACGAGTACGTCCACGGTAGTTTTGGTGTCCGCGACGTAGCGGATAAATTGCAAGAATTTCCCTTGACATGGTATGGCCATGTTTTGAGGAAACCACAGCAGTACGTCGGTTACAGGTGTCTGGCCTAGATCGTACTAGGGGTGCATTAAAAGACGGCCCAAAAAGCGCTGGCTGGACGTTTTGGTCGAAGATTATTAGATTGTTATTAGAGCCAATGGTCTCACTATGAAGGATGCTCAAGACCGGGCGAAGTGGAAGCGTTTAAGTAGGAAGGCGGCCCTGACGTAAGGCCGGGATAACGCCAGGCAGAAAGAAAGAATGCTTTACGCATAAGTAGATGTAACTTTATCTACAAGTTATACTACTTTTTGCTGTAGGTACGGTACCAAGTCAACCAACAATTTAATGATAATAATATTCTCATAATATTAATAATATGATAATAATATTCTCATTTGACGGTTTATCAATCGACTTCAAAAGGAAATGATTTTCAATATTTTTTATATTTCATGGAACTTACTCCAAAGGTGCTCTCATGTAAATTTAGTCGAGATCTGAAGGAGTACAGAGTAAGCGCCTTAACAAAAAACAGCAAAGACCCCGCGAATCGCGATTTTTTGTCGGATATTTAATTTTTACCCACATTGAAATACTCATAAATCTTGGAAATTGTAGTCCAAACTTTTCCTAACTGCTGGATTCCAGATTTCATTTTTTTAATAATTTAAAACCGCAAATTATTTTACTGTATTATTTAGAAACCAGTGATTTATTAGTAGCTGTTGCGAATCCTTTCGCGTGGAAATTCATTTTCCGCGATAATAGCATATGTGTTAATCCAAGGTATCAGCTACCTCCATACTAAATTTCACCATAATTGGTCCAGCCGTTTGAGCGTGAAGAGGTAACAAACATACACGCTCACAAACTTTAGAATTTATAATGTTAGTATTTTTTAGTATGATTCAAATCCACGTGGTACAATCTATAGAACAAAATAATATATTATACATTAAAATAAAACTATTTTTACGGATTATATCACGATTTGTTTTAATTTTTATGTCCAACGTTTTGTGGAGTCCAACCCGTGACCACGAAGACTGTAAAGCCTTCGAAGCGTCAGGCATGAAAATTTAAACAAATCGTGATAGAATCCGTAACAATAGTTTTATTTCAATGTATACCATTCGTGGAAACTTAAGAAATCAGTATAATATATACAATTAATAATATTATGTTTGGCAGGGAATACCGCCGAAAATAGAACACGCGTGTTTTCTTTCATTTCATTCATGATTTATTTTTAAAGATCGTGTAGGTTTGATATTTTCCAGTTTATTTCAACAAATCTTGATTGGTTTATTGAATGGTACGTTTTGTATCTAAATTTAAAGGGATTTGGTAAAAGATAAATTTAATAATACTTTTAAATGAAACAATTACATTCATATCTTAATAATAAATATAATTTAGGTTGTTGAATAAATTGATAACATGTTTAATATTCTTTTTTATTTTAAGTTACATTTGGAAACTCCCCAAAGACGTAGACATATAGAAGCGTAAACAAACAAAGCGTATCCCAAAACATGAAGACCCTTTCTGTGCCGTCAGGGGTAAAAAGTGCTCAAGGATTCAATGGTGCGAAATAGCGGAGCGGTTGGCACAGTAAGCGTTATTAAAATTTGCCTACAGCAGCTCAACGACTTCCAGCGAATAAGAAAGAAAGGCAAAATTAGCTTATTTTACGAGGTTGCCGTCTCGTCAACCGGTTCCCGCAATTGAATTTTTTGAAATTAGAACTTTCACGTTTTAAAATGACGGTTAATATGACGTTAAAAACACTACCAAAAATATTTTTTTACCTCTACCGAGAAGTATTATTTGGTGATGTGAACATTACTCCTGTTATGATGTTTAAGTAATATAACGTTCAGGGGGTAAGTATTATTTTAATTTTACTTGTACCGATTCCCATACAAAACAAACGAAGAACGATTATAATAATACTGCTATAATAGGTGGTGGTAACCCTGCTTATTGACAGACATTATAGCCAATTACTGGGCATTATGATACGCTAATGTAATATCTCAGCATTAGGAGTGCAGGCAGTTGAACTCAGTCATTTACTAAGTGCGGTTTGTGTTGCAAGTAGTAGCAACTAGCCTTATCGTTTATACTCTGGGGGTGACTTCTGACGCTCGATTCGTTTGTGACTTCGATTTCGTTTCATTTATTGACTTAAAATTCTACCGAATACTACTTTTAAAGTGCGTTAATATTGCATAATATTCGATATATTGTCATTTGGTAATTTCTAACGCGGCATTAAAGCACTTTTTAACTCGATTTCGGTGGAATTTTAAGTCAATAAATAAACAGATCGAACTGTTGGAAGTAGCCTGCATCCAGTGACTTCCAGCGACCTTTATCAGGTCGTCAGTCCACAAATTAAACAAATGTAAGGTCGATCTGGAAATAATCTTTGAGGGAGGCCTATGTTCAGCAGTGGACGTTCTATGGCCGATGATGATGATGACGATGAAATAAACAGAATCGAATTCAAGTTCGAATCGACCGTCAGGAGTCACCCAGGTCAAGAAATTGCTCATCTCGTGAATCGTGATTCATTTACAATAAAAAATACTACATGTTTAAAAATGCAATAATCACAAGTTTAAAAACTTAACTGACCGACTTCTAATTTTCCGATCGTGACCAACTTTATATGGGACCACCCTTGAAATAAACTCTATCGAACACAAAAAGAATTTTGAGAATTTGGCGAGAGTTGAGACACGTTTGGCGGAGATATCGAGTAACATACATAAAAAAAAAAAAACACAAATTGAGGACCTCCTTTTTGGGAAGTCGGCCGAAAATTAAGAAATATCATAATTGCCACAGCACGAAATTTCAACGTAAAATTAATTTATATTTAACATTCCATTTTTGGAATCACGGTCTTGTTTAATAAAAAAAATATACATGCAAGCGATAAAAGCAAACGTTACAATAAACATATTAAGAGCGGGAAATTATCTTTTATTAACACGATCTGTTGTTAGCCGCGGGGCATTGCGCGTTATGATATTTATCCCGGGGGATTTTTTTTCACTTAACGGGAATAAAAGTGATCCTAAATGTTAATCCGTTAACAACGTATAGACAATGCATACCAAATTGGTGGTGATGTTATATAAAAATATATAACCTAAATAACAAGTTGATATCATTTTCCATGTGCCATATCCCATATACTTTTTCAATTATTTATATTGCAAATAGGATTTGGCTTAGTTTTTAGGACCGGCCGCCCGTGTCATCTTATCCAGTCAAGGCAAACCATGGCAGAAAAATACGCGTTGCCGACCTAGGACTCAAACCCAGACTTCTCGGTCCACACCAAATATGTACGTTGCCATTAGACCAAGGCGATAACAAATTCTTCATCAATCATAATAGTATCCAAGCAGTCTCTCATAACAAATTCAAAATACAAAATATTGTGCTCGCGTTTCAGTATTCCCAGACTACGCAGAAATTGTACGCTGGCCACTCATAACCCGGTCTATCTAGTCATAGCACTCTGGCCTCTCGTATCCTCCTGGGACCAAGAAAGGGTTAATACGTTCTACCGAGCCGAACTGTTAAGGAGCCATATACGTAATATCGCTAAACTTGGCTTCTGTTCCCTGGCCTAATTACGTACAACACAAAACACATTTGCTACTGTTATGGACAAGTTAAATGCGCGCTAACTCCGACAACCGTTAGATTATACCTTACAGACGGATATATTTAAAAAAAACTAGTTTTTACGGATTCTATTGCGATTTGTTTTTTGAGCATTTTTGGTAGGGCAAAATCTTGTGATTTCGCGTCACCGACATGCGTAATAGCAGTATATTTGTAGCTGATCTTGCCCGTACAGCCCGTAGTATATTTGAATAATAAATAAACCATATAAACTTGTATATAATTGTTGCTCGGAATGTCAATACATGTGAAAACCAGATTGATGTTGATCAATTTAATTTATACATTATGAAATTTCAAATTTTAATACTAAAATTCTAAGCAAGTTAAGGTAATTTATTCTAAGTTTTAATTTCTATGGGCAGTCCCTATTTTTATTTTTAGTTCCGACGTTTCGCAAAACTTAACCTTCGTGGGCCCCGGGTCGGATTAACCACGAAGGCTGTAAAACTAGTTTTATTTCAATGAATAATATTCGCATAAACCTAAGAAAATTAGAACCTAAGAACATTAGACGGTTATGTTACAAAAATACGTTCACATCGAATGGTTATTCGTACGTCATTCGTATTTAATTTTATGTTTCATGGGTTGCGGGGTATACAAAATGTTTTGTCTCATACGAAAAGATTTTCTTTTCCCTTTTTATATACAACATAGTCCTTCTCGCTCTCACACCTGGTATAAGCAGTAATGCTATCTCTCTTTCATTCTACTACCACTAACCCATATGACCGCCATTTTGCTCAAGGCTGCGTCCGCAAGAAATAAAAAGGTTATCGAAATAATTTTTGATGTCCCCCAATTGTCATTTATAAGCCCAGAGAGATACAAACAATAACGTATAAATAACGAACTAGCGATTAACTTTTATACCGGATTATTTTTTCATAAAACATAACTTATTAAGGACCATTAAATGAATATAATATTAATTCGAATTATTATGAGTCTCCATTGCGCAGCGGCCGAGTAGGCGACTGTGAAGCGGGAGGCCGCAGGTTCGATTCCCGTGATGAGACAAATGTTTGTGTAACTAACAAATATTTCGGGTCTAGGTGTCCTGATACCCAAGACACAGTCTTCGTATGGGGTCAGTGCTTGTTGGGTGTTATTTATTTATTTAAAAAAAACTAGTACAATCGATTAACTGAAGAAATATTAACAGATTCGTGTACCCTTAACACAATACAAATTAAGTTACTTTTTTTTCTTTCTACCTGCCCTTATCCCACCTTAATATGGGGTAGGCGCAACACACTTTTTCAAGCATGTTGAAGGCTTAGTTTCTACGACCGGCCGCCAGCCTGACGTCAACCTCCTCTGAGGGATCCAGTCCCGGGCAAACTAAATTAGAAAATTCGATTTGCCCGACCTGGGAATCGAACCCACGACCTCCCGGTCCATAGACTATATGTGCTGCGACTAGACCAAGGTGGCGACTAATACAAATTACGTTACGCTTATTGCAAATAAGGCCCATTTTAAACTACTGCAGTTTCAGACCGCTCCGATTTAAAAGGTAGAGTGTACACTTCGCATATCACTTTGCAGATGCCTCACTAGGGGAAATATGAATACACTGCACTAGATATGAAAATGAATATTAGGTAATGTTTCTTCAGCGGGCATATTTAGCTGACTTGTACGTTAAATATGAGCTACATTTTATAGTAGCTGTAGTACCACTATAGAGAGATAGATGATGTAAAAAATCTAGATTACTATACAATAATTAGAAGTTAAAGTTCCTTTTTAAAGACTCGTATAGTGTGTTTATCGACTCATCAAGACAAGGATTTATTAGAGAACTACATTCATGCAGGAATGTGAAAATAAATTCGATTTGTTGCGAATTACGGGTTTTTGTGTTGTTCTCGATTTGACGAATCGCTGTTAATGCAGGCCGAACGCTTTTCCACATAACTTTAGACAGAATGTACCTATATAACTTCCTTTTTTTCGGTTCAAAATACAATGGAAATGAACGCCATTGGCAAGTCAGTGAATGAAAGTATTTGTTTTAAATTAAAATATAATTTAATAAATTCCGCCCCTCCTCACACCTCAGATAGTTGTATGAAGCGTTTGTATTTATAATATTTGCTTTATGACACATGCCTAACATGATTAATATTAATATGTATTGAATCGTAGATGACTATAACATAAAAAACTCTCAAGCTGTGATCTATAGAGCGAACTTCGACTAAGTCTGAGTGAAAGAAACGAAGTCAGTGACGATTTGGAATTTTCGACCGACTTCCAAAAAAGAGAAGGTCCTCAATTCGTCTGTATTTTTTTTTATGTATGTTACGCGATATCTCCGCTAAATGTGGACCGATTTTCAAAATTCTTTTTGTGTTCGATAGGACTACTTTCAAGGATGATCCCATATAAATTTAGTTACAATCGGATTTGAAGTCGGTCCGTTAAGTTTTTAAACTTGTGATTATTAAGTTCTCAGTTCGTTTCTTTGACTTCGAACATCGGTCTATACATCTCAACCTCAGATCCGTTCCAATGACGCCTTACTGTAATCAATTCGGCTAGGGTGTGTACATAATTTATACTCATATGATTATATCTATCCGTGTATGCTAATCAGCGCAGGCAGCCGTGGCCCGTGACTGTTGACCATTCCGCGTGATCTACGTAACGAAGGGCAAAAACGCATAAATTACCCTGTTATTATTTTCACCTAACTTTAACTATACATTTGCATTTTATGACCGCTGTTGTGGATTTCGCTTTTAGGGTGACTTGCAGCTTTGCGATAAACGACGTTTAATCGTAAAATAAACTCCATTTTGGCATCATTTCAGTTCAACGTCTTGCACGTCGTGGTTTTACCCTTCATCTCGATTTAAATAAACGTTTAACTTAAATGGGCATGGCCGCCGGTTTAAAGTCGCTAATCTTGATTATAATGACAAACAACATAACCTTTTCAAATTATTTATTGTTGTTTAATGAAAATCTATGATAAAAATGGCTTTGTTTTTTACACTGAACACTATTTAGTATCAAACAAGGATGATGAATTCGTAAAATATATAAAAACTCAAGTTTTTTTTACGAAGAGTACTTTATTATCAATAACCCATACATATACCTTACAAGCTAACATTGTATGTACATAATCTCTTGAAAAACCACATAATTACAACACTTCACTATTATGCACGATATTTGTGTGCGCACATGTGGCACTAGTCCTTGGAAGCGGTGGTATACCACCCACGCCCGACCCGGCACTGCAGTCAAAAGTTTTCCTCGATGTCTCGTCGCACCTCGGTGCAGGATAGGCTTCGGCACCCGCATCACAAACGCCTTGAAACTGGCGCAACTCCACGCTTAGTTCACCACCATCTGCGAGTACCTTGTTTTCTTGAGCAAGCTCGCACTCCGCAATGTTCTTCTATTACAAAGTACATTAGTTATTCTATTTTCTAGGAGAGCGTTGTTTTCGAGATGATAAATTTCACTTAAGTTAACGAATTGCAAAGTTATTTCTTGATAAAATTTTATTATACCTCTATTATAGAAATTACCATTGTGGACAATAGACTTGTATAGTTCGCGAACGAACTAGTGCGGAGGACAGCTCCCACAGAAGAAATGAACGAACTAGTTCCCAGAACTCTCGTTCTTTAGTTCGTTAGTTCGTTTGATAAGTTAGATAGATTCTAAGTCTTGAGTATCATCCAAAGTAAGACCATTGGTCCTCATATCATTCTCTAAAAGTCCAGCCAGCGCTTTTGGGGTCGTCTGGATTTTCTTAAAATAACGCTGACAGACCACGTATCGTACATGTACACAGAAGTACTGGCCAAATGATGGTCTTGTTTTAGTAACGTAGTCAATAACCACTAGGGAAATATGGTGCTTTTTCAAGCTATATTCAAATATGGTGCGCAGCACTTTTTAGTCTCACAGATGGCAACATATCATAATATTTTCTTTTACTTTCTTCGATAAAAAATATTTGAAAACATTTATAAAGTGTACGCAACTCATGTACTTGATCTTTAGCTCATTTCCTTTCAGTCGGCCATTTTCAAGCGGCCCCTAGACGCCGCTGTTTATCTTAGACATCAGCGTACATGAACACCCACGGTGGTTGCTGAACCTCCATAGTGAACGGAAAGGGTTTGGTGACGCCAAAAGCAGTCCGAATCAAAGACTTTGATCAGAAGACCATGTCTTCGATAACGTCAACATATGCTTCTGGCACCCCTTTGAACCTTAGGGCCCACTAGGCCACCCGTCGGGACACAAAGTTAAAAGCCTTCTGCAGATCCAGGAAAGCGATATTCAGAAGCTTCTTTTTCAACATGCATGCCTCGCAAAACGATCTAATAGCAAATATTTGGTCCATGGTCTGTCCCCCATACCCTGCAAGGCAAGAACCCAGGTTTCGCCAGTACCTAGTCCGTTACTCAGAAAAGTGTACCACATGCAGATAAGGTTGGTTTAAACCTAAAGGTGTTGGTAACCTACTGTGTAAGTAGGCCACCGTCATCGTTGGGTTCGTTTGGTCAGGGTTGTCCCTTAGACGATGTTACTACTCCCCAAGTATGTACAAGTAAAAAAAATTGCAGCATATTATGAAAGAATAAAAAAATAATCGAATCGGCCCAGGCGTCTTCGAGTAATCCGGGAACATACATAAAAAAATATTCCAATGAATTGTTAACCTCCTCTTTTTTAAGTCGGTTAATTCACCTCCTCCTTTTTTGAAGCCAGTTAAAATTCGTGCAAATAATATTTTTTTAGCCTTTCTTTGGTTCGAGACGAGAACTAAAAGAACGAACTAGTTCGTTCAGGAGCCGCGAACTAAAGTGACCATTCCTTATCGCAAAATATTATACGTATGTCTAGTTGACAAGTCGTAATCCAGACAATTGACACTGATTAATTTTTTTCAATTTTGCCTTTCATCAGTTAGGCAAAGGAAGCTAGCACATACAGCCTCGTCGTATGTGTGTTTATATTACATGTATTCAAACTGAATTAAAACTAAATATTTGACAACTATTGACACTAGAGAATCTATTAAAATATCATATAAAATAAAATACAATTCTTTCTACGCGAAATTGTGATGATAGATGTTGCGAGACGGCATTATAGATAATAATATGAAATTTACGGAACATAAATAATGAGTAATTGTTGGGATTTATTTTATTTTAAAATACAAAAAATATTTTTTTATGCGGAATTTTGATTGTGGTTATATATATTTTGTGAAACGGAACTTATGAACTTGGAGTAGTGGAGACTTGCAGGCATCTTGCCCGCGTTGCAAAAGTTCCCGATTTATCGGGATATCTACTGATTTTGGTCATTGTCTCACGATGTCCCGATGTAGCAGTCTTATCTGCCGAATTTTTGAATTTTTAACTAATGTAAAATAATAATCTTATAAAAAATGGAAAATAATATTATTAATACGGCAAAACTAAAAGAAACCTGTAATACAATACAATACAATACGGCCTATACGACAATACTACATACAATAAAATACGACCATTCAACTTCGCGGTACATTAAAGCAAATTGCACTGAAATACCTTATAATAGAGTTTATTATTGTCTGGTGAGTATACAAGGGAAAATAAATAAATAACACCCATCTGTCACATACATAGTCCTAACCCCACACTAAGATCGAGTCTTGTGTCGTGGGTATCAGGAACTACTAGATACTTTCGGTCTCACAACACCCAGACCCGGAAAAAATATCTGTGAGTCACACAAATATTTGTCTCGGTGCGGGGATCGAACCCGCGGCCTCTCGCTTCACAGTCGGCTACTCGCCCTCTGCGCTGCGGAAGCTGTCAAATGTCTCTAAAGATAAGTTCGTTCGGGTTGTTTCCCAAATTGGATAACTTATACTTACTTTAGTCGTTCATTATGGACTATAATTCATAGAATCGCATGCACATGTCATAGAAATATAACACATAGAACGACAGTACACGGCCGCGGCGTGAAGGCTTTCCAAGTGAGACATTATTGTCTCACTACGTTGCACCTCGTCAGTATCCAAGGTAAAACTTAGTTACGAAGAGCTCGCACAAAAATAACGGAATAAACTTTCCACTAGGTCAATGGTAGGTCTTCTACACACAAAAAGATGTATAGAAGACAACAATCAATGTTGTTACATTTTTAATAAAGATGAGAAAATGTTCACGAAAATAGGTGGTAAGAAGACGAAAATGATTAATCAATGTACAATATATCAAACTATAAATGATTATATGCAACTAACTGATTATAATTAAACAAATTAACGCATTATTAACATAAAATACTTGTGTTTTATTCCGAATAAAAATCTCCCGATTTTCAGATGCCAAATCTAACGATTTTTAATTTTACACTTTTGCAACACTGCATCTTACTCTATTCGCCGTTTTATTAATACACGAGTCAGTCCTAAATGTCATTTAAATCAAATATCCCATTAGTTGTCTTGCACATACACATTTCTGGTTCGATTTAAGAAATCCGAGTGTAGATTATTAATCCGCGATTTCATTACTACTACTCATTCTTTACGTTCCGTTAGATTCATATCTAAAGTTCCGTCTCAAAACATCTATCATAACAATTTCGCATAAAACGAATTCTAACATAACACATAACATAAGCTCACGCCTGTATCCCCGAAGGGGTAGGCAGAGGCGCACTAGCGAACTAGAACACCCACATTTCGCCGAGCTTAGTTCCGTGCCAGATGTGATAGGGGGCGAGCCTATCACCATAATCGGGCACAAATTCCAGACTTCGGGCTGATATGGAAAAATCCAATACCACTTTGCCCGGCCCGGGGATCGAACCCGAGACCTTAGAACCGTAGTCGTACCGAAATACCACCACGCCACCGAGGCTTAGGTAGACTTGCACCAATTTTGAGGCGTTTGTGTGCGTGTGCCGAATTCTGATCGCCGCGCACGACAAGTGGCTTATGTGGTAGTCGAATAGAATATTCGAATAGAATAAATGTATGGAAATGACATAAGGTTACGCCGCATATAGCGTACTCCTCCGTGCTGTGGCGACGCGACGACCACACAGCCGATAGCCTCCGTGGCGCAGCGGGCGAGTAGCCGGCTGTGAAGCGAGAGGCCGCGAGTTCGATCCCCGCACCGAGACAAATGTTTGTATGACCTACAGATATTTGTTTCGGGTCTGGGTGTTGTGAGGCCGAAAGTATCTCGTAGTTCCTGATACCCACGACACAAGACTCGATCTTAGTGTGGGGTCAGGACTATGTTTGTGACTGTTGGGTGTTATTATTATTATTATTTTCATAAAACAACAAGAAATAATATGAAAATGTTATGTTGTTTGATATTCAATAATCGCGATTAGCCATTTAAACCGGCGGCCCCGATGATTTAACTTTGTCGTTTATTTTAATCCAGATAATGGGTAAATCGACGACGTGCAAGACGTTAAACTGAAATGATTCCAAAATGGGGTTTATTATAAGATTCATCGGGGTTTACTGCGGAGCTGCGAGTGAATTCGGGACAACTAATATGACATTTAATTTTAATCAAGTTTAGGACTAAGTCGGGGACTAATAAAATGGCGATTATAGTGAAATCCCTGCAAGTCACCCTTAGTGTTGTTTGATTTTTAGTTTTCAAATACGAAATTAATTTCTAGGTGGGTCTAAAGCATAAAATTAAAGGATACGCATAAGTCAGACAAATTATAATACAAAGCATGTAATGTAATTGGAAGAGAAATATAATTTACACTCACGCCTCTTTCTAAAGGGAGGAGAGATAACGGATTTCCACTTGCTACGATCCTTACACACCTCTTTCGCCTCATTTAGTCTCATTACATTCTTCATGCATGCACGTCGGTTTAGGGTACTTTTAACTTGACCTTTTCGAGTATATCTCTGACTTGGTCAGAGAAAGTTTGATGAGGTCTTCCCCTTCTAACTCTGCCATTCACACACGTATTTCTACCTGTCCTTATCCCTTACTTTAATTTAGGTTCGGCGCAACACACTTTTCTAAGCATGTTGCTGAAAAGATTTGGCTTGGTTTTTACGACGGGCTGCTTGCCTGACGTCAACCCCCATCTAGGGGATCCAGAACCGGGATAATAGTGGTAGAAAAATACCACGCCCGACCTGGGAATCGAACCCAGGACCTCCCGGTTCACCGCCCATATACACTACCACTAGACCAAGGAGGCAACTCACCACATACACATTCTACAAAAATATAAATAATGAATAAATAAATACACCCAACAGTTACACGCCTAGTCTTGACCCCACACTAGCTGTATCGTGGGTGTCAGAGACATATGAGGCATTTTCGGTCTCACAACACCCAAACTTGAAACAAATATCTGTGGGCCACACAAACATTTGTCTCAATGCGGGAATCGAACCCGCGTCCTCTCGCTTCACAGCCGGCTACTCGCCCGCCGAGCCACGGAGGCTGTCCTATACCTTTATAACATAACATAACTTAAGCTCACACCTGTATCCCCAAAGGGGTAGGCAGAGGTACACTAGCGAACTAGAACACCCACATTTCGCCGAGCTTAGTTTCGTCCCAGATGTGATAAGGGGCAAGCCTACCGCCATATCGGGCACAAATTCCAGACTCCGGGCTGATATGGAAAAATCCAATATAATTTTGCCCGACCCGGAGATCGAACCCGAGACCTCAGGACCGTAGTCGCACCGAAATATCACCAAGCCACCGAGGCAATCGTAATAGAACTGTATGTTCTAGTTTTATTTATACCCTGTAATCTTACTACGCATGACTGAACATGTGGATGTCCTTCTCCAGAGGGATTAATGTGGTTTGTTCAATGGAACCACCATTAGTAGAAAGGTTTAATACTAGCGGGAAAATCATCATTCCTTGGAATTAACATACAGCTTTGTTATTATAGTAAACATATTCTTTGGACATTTGTTCTCTCCTTGATCTTGCAGCGTTCACTGTTTCCGTGGCGTAGTTGTATTTCGGTACGACTACCATCCTGAGGTCTTGGGTTCGATCCCCTGGTGGGGCAAAGTGATATTGGATTTTTCCATATCAGCCGGGAGTCTGGAATTTGTGCCCGATATGGCGATAGGCTCGCCCCCTATCACATCTGGGACGGAACTAAGCTCGGCGAAATGTGGGTATTCTAGTTCGCTAGTTTACCTCTGCCTACCCCTTCGGGGACACAGGCGTGAGCTTATGTTATGTTATGTGTCTTGCAGCGTAGATTTCCTGTGAACTGGGAGGTACTAAGTTTGACTCTTGGGTCGGGTGGAGTATTTTTCCTACACGATTTACTCGGGACTAGAATCCATAGAGCAAGAATAACGTCAGGTAGGCAGTCGTAAAAACTAAACCGAATCCAATCTACAACATGCATGAACCATCGCCATATTACAGTAGGATAAGTGTAGGTAGAAAGAAAGAATTCTTAGTGCATTTACGTGAACTGGAAAAAAGGAAACGGTCGTAATTTGTCAACACAAAAACTAAAATGATTAATAACGGTTTAAAATGCAAAAACTTGCATCATTTACACCTCGGTGGCGAATTATTCAAATTTATTCATGAGCCTTGGGAGTAGGTAATCGTCTCTAGAAACTGCATGAATAAATAGGAAACAGTGTACAAATCACCTAGACGGCCGGCTCGCGATAGAGTCGTACGTCGGGATTGTTGCGGCAGTACTACCGACCCAGGCCAGCTACCTACGCGCAATATTCGTCCCTCATATCGAGCCCTATTAGTGTAATAACGCCTATTCTGATGGAGCAACTATGGTCGTTTTTAGCTTGACGGCCACTTAGTTCGTTATCGCTTTTATATGTGTTATTGATGTTTTCGCGTGGTTATGGGGAGATATTTTAAGAGTTCAATGATAATTTGAAAGTGACTTCTAATTAGGTTTTCCATGACGTTTCTGTTAAATTCACGACTGTTATTGTAGATCTATGTATACGCCCACGGGTTCTAGAAACTGTGGTTATATTTATACACTCGCTACTGATAAGTGAGTATGGAAATATAATAGATGTATATGGATATCGATCAATAGTTATAAATAACACGATAACGTGTTTTTTGAAAGCAAAAGATTGTGGATAAATATAACAATGACTATATCCCTCATGAAAGCTATAGCCATATGTAAAGTTAAAAATATATAGTCGCCACCTAGGTCTATTGGCAGCATGTATGGGCTATGAACTGGGAGGTCCAGTGTTTGATTCCCAGGTCGGAGGGTGTGTTTTTGTTACACGATTTGTCCAGGACTGGTTTCCTCAGATGGAGGTTGACGTCAAGTAGGCAACTGGTCGTATGAAATTTGTCCAAAATCCAAATACTTTCTGTGACATGCTGGAATTTTTTTTTTTTTTTTTGTAGCAGAGACTGGCAAACGAGCAGATGGGTCACCTGATGGTAAGTGATCTCCACCGCCCATAGACACCCAAGACACAATAAGAATCATGGGTGCGTTGCCAACCTAAAAAGAGGAAATGGAAGAGGAGGGAAAAGGAATTGGGAAAGGGAAAGGAGAAATGGGCCACCGGAAATCTCACTCACCGAACGAAACGCGACAACAAGCTGCCACTTTACGTTGGTTTTCTGTGAGACAGTGGTATCAAACCGGTCGAGCCGACCCATTCGTGCTGTAGACGTAACTGTCTACAGCGTGGCTCTACCACCTCTAGACTATTATTGCGTTGCGTTGACTCCACATTGCGGTGGGATAAAATCAGGTAGAAAGAAAGAATGTCATATAAAAATGTCGATAAAACATTTTTGTTTAATTAGTGATCCATTAGTGATGTTCCATCTAAATTAACAAAGTTGAATATGACTTTTTTTGTTAAACATTGCTTTAATAACGGCAATTAAGATGAAAGCGGTAATGGAAAAATAAAATTATGTTGCGAGGTAACTAAACATTAAAATAAAATTGTAGCCATTTAGCCGATGTCTGAATAACAAAATATGTTACGAAACATTAAAATTGTAGCTATCCCTAAAATAGTGTTTAAAACCGTTATGTTTTTACGCTTTGCAAATTAATATCAATAAAACATAAAATTATTTTATATTAAAATAAACTTTTATGTTATTATGAATCAAAATAACAAAAATGGTACTAAATATCTAATATCAAAGAGTACTAAATAAAAGGCTGCAGTGGTTTGCATTAACTAGATATTTGTTACTTAAGCAACAACCGTGACTACGAAAGCGCAAATAATGTCTCTCTTTTACTAAAACACGGCGAGCCTTAAACAAGATCGTGATTAAGTGACTCAGCCACTTTGTTTTTGCTCAAGATATTTATATTTTACTTTGTGAATAGAGCATTTGTAAAATTTACTAAATTGATATTTATAAAATGGGTACTAGTTTTAAGATAATTTCTCTGAAGGATCACTTTCTTAATAAATTAGACGATAAGATTATTAAAATACTTACTAAAATTAAACAGCTAACAGTTTTAATGACGAAATATTTAATAAATCTTATCTTCACCAGATCAAATTATAACTAATAAGTCTGTGGAATAAAAACTGCTGTGAATCGGCGATGAGACTGAACGTTCAGAGACAAAGCAGTGTTGTACATAAATGCAGATTGAGTAGACGGTTTGCGCATTTCTGCAAAAATGAAAGAGAGTGTACTCTTTCATTTTATTTCTTACTTACATTTCCCGTACGATGACATTTCTGTATACAATTTGATTAAATATATATTGTATATCAAGATAAATAGCGACTAAGGAAGCTCCCAAATATACTTGATGAGTAAAATAACCCTAAGTTTCATAAATATTTTATTCTAATGTTAAAATTCTATGACGTCATTCATTCAATCGTTCTATAATGTCATTTTATAACATTACTTACAAAATCCTCAGAATCTAGAATGAGAGTCTACACAGATATGTATCCAACGTTATATAAAGGTACAACATTTATCGTGTAGTGCATATACACATGCCTTATAGTTTGTTTAGCTCTCATCCAAGTCAAAGGCCTAAGCTACGAGCGAGTGATGGGTGCAATGCGGGCTTAATAGGAATCCTATCGAATGCGCCTTTAAACTTCGCTCGATGCAACTTTTAAAGCGCTCAAATTTTAAAAGGGTTAGATTCCGTTCTAATATTTTATTATTTTATACAGAAAGTATAAGACTTTTTATTTCTTATTTAGAAATTACACACCTTACCGCGGACTTGTATACTTTTTTTTTACCTTTATTGTCCCACTGCTGGGCACTTGTACACTTGTATACTTGTTTTAAAAAAAAATCTACGTCCATTACTCAAATCCGTAGTAAGTAGTATATTTTAAGTTGATAATTTCAACATAACATAAGCTCACGCCTGTATCCTCGAACGGGTAGGCAGAGGCGCACTAGCGAACTTAGTTCCGTCCCAGATGTGATAAGAGGCGAACCTAATAACTTTACTATGTATTTATAAGTTGATTAAACCATAGACTAATCTTAGTCTACTTATGATTTATACTAAAATTTCTGTAACAGAAATTATCATTTAGTTAACATATTATCACGTTCTTAATCTAATGGTAGCGCATATGGGCAGGATCAGGACCAGGAGGTCTCGGGTTCCAATTCGTCGAGTAAAAGCAGTTTTTTTTAGCATAATTTGCCCATGTCTATATCCCCCAGAGTGAGTGCATGTCAGACAGACAGTCAGTCTTAAAAATTAAAACTCTTTTCTTTTGTTTAAAAAGTTTTTCAAATTTCGAAAATCGATAATAGTTGTACAAGTTGTCGATAAATAACTAAATCTTTACTACAAAAGCCTCGATTGTAGTTGAAAGGCGTGATACGATTTAAACCTGTTTCATATGCGTAAAGCGTGCCTGATATGTACATTCGATATTTTGCTGATAGCACGGAGGGTGACAATGCGATTAATTTATTGTGGTAAATAATACTACTACCATATCATAGATATAGATTTAATACATACCTAGTAATTGTGAATTCTTTGTGAATTATCGCTTGGTATTACGGTGAAGGAAAACATCGTGAGGAAACCTGCATACCCTAGAATTTTTCCACAAGAATTTTGAAGGTATGTGAAGTCTACCAACCCGCATTAGGCCAGCGTGGTGGACTAAAGCCTAACCCCTCTCATCAGTAGAGGAAGCCCGTGCCCAGCAGTGGGACAGTAAATATTACAGGGCTAATATTATTATAGGACTGCCTCGGTGGCGTGGTGGTATTTCGGTATGACTACGATTCTGAGGTCTCGGGTTCGATCCCCGGGTCGGGCAAAGTGATATTGGATTTTCCCATATCAGCTCGGAGTCTGGAATTTGTGCCCGATATGGCGATAGGCTCGCCCCCTATCACATCTGGGACGGAACTAAGCTCGGCGAAACGTGGGTGTACTAGTTCGCTAGTGCGCCTCTGCCTACCCCTTCGGGGATACAGGCGTGAGCTTATGTTAATATTATTATTTATTATTTTACATACCTAGTAAAAAAATCGGTACTTTTTTTATTAGTTACGAATCGGTAAGTCATGTTCGATCATCCAGTGAGTAAAGACTAAAATAAATACATTATCAGATATATGTAATAGATAAATCATAACTTGGACTTTAATAAATATTGTTGTAACATGAAGTATAATGTGTTATGATTTTTTTATATATTTAGCAGAAACTGATCATTCATTTGAAAATGCTATTTGCATATAAGTAGATCAGATACATACTTTCGAAATCTTTGAACTATTATTAAACTTTGTTCACACTCATGTTTGACATAAATATAAATTATTATAACACTGTACCAAAGCATACGGTCTGATTTCCTTTGTCGACATTACACCATGCTTATAATCAAATATTATTCGTAGGAGTTCATTGGTGCGTAAAGCGGACATGCATACACTGAAATGGACACGCGACACTCGACCGCCCGGACCGGACGGGATGTGTCACGCGCGCGATTTATGGACACCACTTAGTTGCACGTCATATATTACGGTGGCAATCGAAAAACCTCATTTCAAGCAGAACTCTTGATTACAATGTACATATGTACATACATAGACTTACGCCTATTGCCTATAGGAAAGGCGTGAGGCGTGTTTTTTTTCTCTTTCCCTTTTTGTCTGTTTTCTCTTTCATTTCCCTTTCTTTTTCTCTTTCTGATTACAATGTTTTAAAAATCCAATCTGACAAAAAGACTGGAATCAACCGCAGTTCCTTTCGTTTAATGAAAGAAGCTTTACGCGTTGCTTATTTGTAGCTCGTGTGTTTGTCCCGAAGGATCGTCTCATTGGACATAGAGTAAATTTACTCAGGCCAATCTAATACGGGTACGCACAAGATTGCAACACTGTTTTCTAATCTACGACTTTAATTTCGCCTCAGCAAACGTTGGTAACACAAAAAGAAACGTCGCTATTACGTCTCAGCAATTCCAGTTATACAAATAAATTCACGAAATTCATTAGCCTCAATTATACAATTGTATTAAATTAATTTGAATAGTTATTAAATTCGCGACCCTTATCAATAATGAATATTATGAACTATTGTCACAGAACGTTTATAGGGATCGAGTGAGACAAAGGTCGGCTCGTCGTACGTAGATATTAGACACATCTGCTCCTAAGCTTCTCAATAAAGATCAACTACGTTAAAGTGACATTGCGAATGTCGAGCTAGTGAAGGTTGAAAATGAAAATCAAAGCCATAGTTTCTTGTTTTATAATATTACTAGATATTATTCGGTCCCGTCGAAATCTATCGTCATATTTCTGATTAGAATTTAGCCCATGTCACGAGCTTATGAATTATCTCTATACAAAAAATATCTTGCAGGAATGACGCAATACAAACAACAAACACACTTTATAATAATAATATAATAATATTAGCCCTGTAATATTACTTGTCCCACTGCTGGGCACGGGTCTCCTCTACTAATGAGAGGGGTTAGGCCTTAGTCTACCACGCTGGCCTAATGCGGGTTGGCAGACTTCACATACCTTCGAAATTCCTGTGAAGAAATTCTCGGGTATGCAGGTTTCCTCACGATGTTTTCCTTCACCGTTATAGCAAGCGATATTTCACAATGAAAATACACTTAACATAGAAAAGTCAGAGGTGTATGCTCCATTTTGGGGTTGGTTTCGAACCTCCGATACTTGTTTCGGCAGTCCATACTATTCCCAACTGAGCTATCGCTGCTTATACACACACTTTGGCATTTATAATATTAATACACATTATCATTGTTATAACTATTTATTATTAATAACTGTACTACTAAGGTAAGTAAGGTGAGGACTGCCTCAGTGGCATAGCGGTGTTGCAGTCGTGGTACTGAGGTATCGGGTTCCATCCCCGGATCGGGCAAAGTGATATTGGATTTTTCAGTATCAGCCCGGAGTCTGGAACTTGTCCCCGATATGGCAATAGACTCGCCCCTATCACATCTGGGACGGAACTAAGCTCGGTTAAATGTGGTTGAAAAAATGCTGTTCTAGTTCGCTAGTTCGCCTCTGCCTACCCCTTCGGTAATACAGGTTTGAGCTTATATTATGTGTACATATACTATGTTAAAACTACAAAGGTATGAATGTAATATTAGGTATTAAATATCAATAGGTATCTTACGTTAATGTAGGTATCCTATAAGAAATTTGTATTCGCAAAATTGGAATTGAATATGTGAAACAATTCACTTCTTGGCGCACAATTTAATTTCGGTGATGACAGGAGATTGACGATCAAATTGTGTTCGACGATATTATCCTAATAACAACCTATCATCGTGTAATACGAATGCGAATTCGAATGGGTATTTATTTTCATGTTTGTATCCAAAATATGGTACATGAGCGTAAAAAGCCTGCCTTGCTTGGTAACGTAGTTGCATTTCGGTACGACTACCGTCCTAAGCTCTCGAGTTTGATCCGCGAGTTGGGCAAAGTGGTATTGATTTTTTTTCAAAATCAACCTGGAGTCTGGAATTTGTGTCGATATGGCGACAGGCTCGCCGCCTATCACATCTGGGGCGGAACTAAGCTCGGCGAAATGTGGGTGTTCTAGTTCACTAGTGCGCCCCTGCCTACATCTTTGGGGATACAGGCGTGCGCTTATGTTATGTTATGAAGTGTAAAAAGTTCTATGTACACAGTTACATATAATGTATGTATTAAATTTTTCCCATATCTTGGCGTTATTATTCATTCGTAATTAGTAATTACTAACTTTAATAAGCTTGATTTACAATTTTTTTTAAACTGTAAATAAGCTCGGCGAGATATGGGTGCTATAGTATGCTACTTTACATCCAGGGATACAGGCGTGAGCATACGTTATGTTAAAATTATCTTTAAATATTCAATCTTTTTTTTTATATCAGAGACTGGCAAACGAACAGGTGGGTCACCTGATGTTAAGTGATCTCCAACGCCCATAGACACCTAAGACACAATTGGAATCATGGGTGTGTTGCCAACCTAAAAAGAGGAAATGGAAGGGGAGGGAAAAGGGATTGGGAAAGGGAGTGGGGAAATGGGCCACCGGAAATCTCACTCACCGAACGAAACGCGACAGCAAGCTGCCACTTTACGTCGGTTTTCTGTGAGACAGTGGTATCCAACCGGTCGACCCGGCCCATTCGTGCTGTAGACGTTATTGTCGACAGCGTGGCTCTGCCACACAAAAAATCTCCTTTAAATCTCACATTAAACCCAGATCTAATATGACAAATTGCTATAAAGTGTACAACGGTACTTCAGAATGGCACCCATACATGCGTCTAGTTCAAAATTATTTTCTGTAACGTATCACAAAGAAAGTAATTTTCATCGGGAGTATGCACAAAACTATATATGTACCCCTGAGGCCAGCTGACCCGAGATATTGGACTGGTCGAGCTAAACGAATACGATGAGGCACCGGGCGGTATCGGGAAAATCTCCGTTCCGCGGAGTTGAACTTCAAGTACCTAATAAACTTCAACAAAGTACAAACTACCTTTTAATTGTATTGTATCAAGCGGTCCGCGAATTTTCTACGAAGCACACTTACTAATTGTTGCAGAGCATTCAATTACACGAACAATAGTCGTTTGGCAAATCGTGTTTTTACTGTATTTATTATTATTATTATAAACTTACGTTTGTTGCAACGCACTACTTACAATGTTTTTTTTTATTTTACCTTTCGGAAAGATAAAGGGATCTTGCCCATACAGGCTCATCTTATGTGCTTTTTTGTCTTCATTTGCATATATCTAATTTTTCGCAATTAAATCGGATATGGTTGATATTACAATGTTATACCTATGATTTTACCAATAATGACCTATAAAGAACAATGAACATTAGTTTATTAGTACTTTTTTTAGACAATATTATAAAATCATATCCTGATATGATTCACGCTAGAGCAAGTCCTAGCGTGAATTATTATGACACTCTGGGCTGTGATCTTTAGAGCGAACTTCGACTAAGTCTAAGTCAAAGTAACGAACTCAGTGAGAATTTGACTTAGTCCGAGTCATTTTTTACAAGATAATTTTTACTTAGTCTGTCCGTAAGTCTGTTTTTCCTCACTTAGTTCGTTACTTTGACTTAGACTTAGTCGAAGGTCGCTCTATAGATCTCAGCCTTATTCGAATCGAGCTTCATGCATGCTTATATTTGTATGTTTTAACTCAATGTTGAATACAGAATCGAGTAATACGTTTTTAGGACCCTGAAAATTGTAAAATATTTTTTAAGTAGTTAAAACTTTCTGACTTAACGCAGTAAATCAAAGTTACCTGCATAATTTTAACTTGGATGTAACTACATAGTTATATTGTTAAATAATAATTGTAGTAAGTATCATACCTTTAGCAGCATTGATCTATAAATCAAACGTCAACGTAAGTACACCTATAAAATTTCATCAACTAAAAATCAAATGCATGTAGTGAAACACTAGGCATGCAATGTATTATTGGAATCGAAACACGTCAAGTTGTGTAGAGCTGAGTTCGGCGGGAGTTCCATCACGTACAATAATTAATCACAATCAAACTGTCCACGCGCGATCGAGATAGGCGAGTTTATTTTCGATATCTGCTGCGACCGAAAATCGATTACGTTTAAGTTATTTAACCAACGAAAAAAAGTGGCTCTCGATACTCTTTCTTTCTAGTCCTTATCTGACTATGTCCTTATATATGGCTCTCGATACTACTTCTATGTACGTGTAATCTGCGCATTTCTCTTTAATTAACGCAGTATAATCGTAATAAATGTTTAAGTTTTCTACTTCACCTGTGCCTACCCCTTCGGGAATGCAGGTGTGAAATTGGGTACTTGACTATTTTTTTAAAAGTATACATGTTTGTTGTGTGAGCTCCATTTTCCGACGTGATGCCAGCTAAGAGATTAACCAGTCTAGCTCCGACCAAAAGCGTAGGATCTTCGGGCCCCCTCAGGCTCTCTCGGAGCGACCTCGGTGTGTTGAGGATTTTAGCCCGTTGTGCAGCAACGCCTTCGCATTCCAGAATGACGTGGGCAGCTGTTTTATCGGCCGACAGGCATCCCCTACACAGGGGGCTGTCGGGGCAGTGTCTAGTTATGGTACCTACGACTATACGTAGATATAGCCTATCTAAGGACAGTAAGCGTTTAGTTAAGCGAACATCCGGGTGTAGCACAGCATCCCGAGAGAGTTTGCAAGTGCTCATTATAGCCCATTGATCAGCATGTTGTTTTGATATTCTTAGGCGGAACCATGACCTTATCTGGTTGAAGGGCAGCCGTAATGTTGGACTAGGTCCGATAAGTAAAAGTATACATGGCTATTTATTAGTTTGTCCTAAACATGTAAAAAATTATTTTCATATATTTAGTTAAAAAAAGCAAAAAATAATAATTAATAATTTGCGGCCAAAACGCTATATGTTAACGCTGTGTGTAGGTACGGGTGACGTCATTGTTCCTTACCATAGACACAAAATCGCTTATAAAAACATTGAGGAAATAACATTTATGATTTCAAACTAAAAAAAAACGATTGATAGTTTACAGTAAAATAAGTTAAATTACATTAGTTATTCTTTCATTTCCACATTTTACAAGTTTAAGGAACTCTTGGCGAGCTATTCCAATTGTTCCTATACTTATTTGTTTTTATTTCGTTAATTATTTCAATATGTCGACATTACTGTTATTCTGTTGTTTAATTGAATATTTGGCACTGATGTGTAACATTAGACTCAACACATTGTCGCCACACGCTGCCAACCGCAGACATTACGTTTTATTGTTCTCAAGTAATATTATCTAAAAGAAAGGTATCAACACGGGATATTTTTAATTAATCTTTTCGCATAGAAATCGTTAATTTGAGCAGCCAACATTTTAGGGATCCATAATAAAAGTCAGTGTTTACCCTGAGGGTACCCTTTGTGCGTTCTTTTCAATGTTTACTTTTAATTACCTATAAAAACGATAATAAAGTAAACACTTACGGATAAGGCTTACTTGTTGAAAATATTTAAAACACCGTACGAAGTATAACGCGATAACTCAAACCAGTTTTTTACTTGGAAAATTCACGCTGAATTGTACATTATAATATGTGCCGTGTTGCAGTGCATATTCGTATAACTTTAAAACAATAAATTACTTTTCATCTAAGCATATAAGAAATATAATAGAATAAAGTTACTTATTATATTTTAATAATAATTATATTATGTATTTTGTTCAATATAATTAAATTACTAGACTTATTATTAGATCAGTTTAATTCTGTAAGGAATATATTTCTCCATATTATGCTGTTGTAATTAATAAATTACTTATCCTTACTAAATAATAAAAGCGAAAGTAACTCTGTCTGTCTGTCTGTCTGTCTGTCTGTCTGTCTGTCTGTGGCGTTTTCACGTCTAAACCGCTGAACCGATTTTGATGAAATTTGGTATGTATGTACCTTGAACCCCAAGGACGGACATAGGGTACTTTATTTTTTTTAATTCAACCCCTAAAGAGATGAAATAGGGGATGGAAGTTTGTATGGGAATTTTGGAACCGCTTAATGGATTTTGATGAAATTTGGTATGAGGATACTTTTGACCCTAAGGACACAAATGGGGTACTTCATTTTATTTTATCAACCCCTAAAGGGATGAAATAAGGTTTGAAAATTTTATATGGGGATTTTAGGTCTAATTAATGGATTTTTATGAAATTTGGCATGGGATAGTGGACATCTTTGAGTTCAAAGACACAAATGGGCTACTTTTTTAAAATCAACCCCTAATGGGATGAAATAGGGGATGAAAGTTTTTATGGGAATCCAGAAACCGCTGAACGGATTTTTAAGAAAGTTGGTATGAGGATAGTTAGATAGATAGTAGCGCTAAGGACAGAAATGGGGTGTGATATATTTTTATCCTACAAAGGGATGAAATAGGGGTTGAAAATTTGTTTCTTTGTTTTTGGGCCGATTGACTTCAAAATCGATATCTGAGTCGCCCCGTGGTTCCAAACGACAGAACCGCTGTCAGAACTGTCAAAAGTGGTCGCCATTTTGTTTTTCTTTGTTTCTGGGCCGATTGACTTCAAAATCGATATCTGAGTCACCCCGTGATTCCGAATGACAGAACTGCTGTCAGAACTGTCAAAAGTGGCCGCCATTTTGTTTTTCTTTGTTTTTGGGCCGATTGACTTCAAAATTGATATCTGAGTCGCCCCGTGGTTCCAAACGACAGAACCGCTGTCAGAACTGTCAAAAGTGGTCGCCATTTTGTTTTCCTTTGTTTCTGGGCCGATTGACTTCAAAATCGATATCTGAGTCACCCCGTGGTTCCGAACGACAGAACCGCTGTCAGAACTGTCAAAAGTGGCCACCATTTTGTTTTTCTTTGTTTTTGGGCCGATTGACTTCAAAATCGATATCTGAGTCACCCCGTGGTTCCGAACGACAGAACCGCTGTCAAACCTGTCAAAAGTGACTGCCATTTTGTTTTTCTTTGTTTCTGGGCCGATTGACTTCAAAATCGATATTTGAGTCGCCCCGTGGTTCCGAATGACAGAACCGCTGTCAAATCTCTCATAAGTGGCCGCCATTTGTTTTTCTTTGTTTTTAGTCCAATTGACTTCAAAATCGATGTCTGGGTCGCCCATATTTAGACTAAAACGACAGAGCGGATCGACAAATCAAAAGATTTTTCCATTGGGCCTACAAAATACGCGTGCGGAGCCGCGAGCAAAAGCTAGTATACAAATAAATCTAATTAGCACATAACAATTAAAATTGAGGATATAAAAAGTTTTCTAATTATGGCTATAAAATGGAGATATTTACCAAATAATTATTTAATATAGAGGTAGAGCAAATATAACAAAATGTTCAAAACCCTCATACAAATGCGTAGGTTACCCTTATGCTTTTAAAATGTAAATTTCCAGTAATATTTGCATTTACAATATTAAAGGACTGTAAAAGGTCGTTTTATTTATTCTATGCTTTCGCAAGAATATTTCTAAAAGCCTAGACCGCCTATTTCCATTAAGTATCTATGGAGGAAACGGGGTACTAAAGCTTTTATATCATACATTAAAAGGATATTACATAGTGAATTAATTATGATAATACAACGATCCGTACACGGACTTGACAGTGATTAAGTCCTTCATTGCAATTAACATAATATGCATACGCGTAATGTCAAAGTTATATTAATATCTGCCTTACTGCCTCGGTGGCGTAGTGGTAAGGCATGGTACGTCTACCGTCCTGAGGTCTCGGGTTCGATCCCCGGTTCGAGCAAATTTATATTGGGTTTTTCTATTCAGTATTAGCCCGAAGTCTGAGATCTGCAATGACGATGATCTGAAATGCCTATGCCCACCTCTTTGGAGATACAGGCGTGAGTATGAGGTATGTATATTAATATCACAATTTGTAGTACGTTTGCAGTATTGCCTAACTGCAGATGTAACTTTACACCACGGCGAGTCATCATGACCCACTTTGACAAGTCGTGTTCTTAATTCGACTATACACAAATGCCAGTCTACAGGCTATTATAATCAGCTTCAGATACTATTATTAGTCGCCTCGTTAGTCTAGTGGCAGCGTATATGTTAAACTAGGATTTAAATTCCAATTCTCGCATATAAATCTCCCTTATAATCAAATATTGTAAACAAACAAATAACCTTAAATTCTTTTTAATACTAATATTACTGGAAATTGTATACAGAGTCGCGAAGAAGAATATAAATATCTCATTAACATTTTACAAGAGTGTAGTTAATGATTCAGAAAAAAGAACATGCTTGTACACATGTATACATAAATGAGCTGGTATATTAAAATATATTTAAATATCCAAAGAGAAATTACATCACAGCATTTACAAGAAACATTCAAATTATATGTTATGTACAAACAGAGAGCAAAGGGAGGAAAGCACTACGAAACGTGTATGCAAATACAATATACTTAGAAGGCGGGCGTGCGGATGTTATTATATAAAGCGAGTGTATTAGGAATCCAGAATATGATGGAGTTATGATGCTTTGACCGAAATTGAGATGATTTGTAGATGTGCATCAAAATACTAATGTGCATTTCAACACTAGAATAAACATTATGCTCCATAATTATATAAATATTACATACATAACATAAGCTCACGCCTGTATCCCCGAAGGGGTAGGCAGAGGCGCACTAGCGAACTAGAACACCACGTTTCGCCGAGCTTAGTTCCGTCCCAGATGTGATAGGGGGCGAGCCTATCGCCATATCGGGCACAAATTCCAGACTTCGGGCTGATATGGAAAAATCCAATATCACTTTGCCCGACCCGGGGATCGAACCCGAGACCTCAGAACCGTAGTCGTACCGAAATACCACCACGCCCACGGGGCAGTCAGGATATAAATATTAACACGCTATTTATCCTTAAGAATAGTTTGTCCCTTTTATTTTCAAATAATGTAAGGTCAGAAAAAAAGTGACAAAGTATTCTTGAAGATGAGAAGCGCTTCAATATCTTTATAATTAAAAGGCTATAAGTATAGCCGCATTGAATATTATTTAAAATTAAATAAGAAATGGCGCCAATTAAAATAGCTTATTGATAATAATATTATGTGTTTTTATGAGATCTAATTCAGTTGGAAGTGGTACAGACTGCCAAAACAAAGTTCAAAAGTAACTTTTTGTATTGACAATGAATTATTACTTGTTACGATAAAGCAAAACATCGTGACAAAACCTATATACTAGAGCATTCTATTCAAACATTTCGAAGGTATATGAAGTATACCAACCCACAATAGACCAACATGATGGACTAAACTATAATTCTATGATCGATCGATATGATGATCTAAACGCGGATAGTAGCGGACAAGGCGGTTAGATGGGAATGGTAGGTACTGTACAACTCCAAAATGGAGCCTACACCTCTGACTTTTCTATAGAAAGAAAGAAGAAAGAAAGAAAAAATATTTATTCGGCACAGCATTATGCGACACAATGGTATAAACAAAAACACGATAAAACACATATTTAAAAGGAGACAATAAACTGATAACAATAACTACGAGTACATAACCCATAATAATAATCTATGTTCAGCATGTTTTCTTAGTGAATTATCGCTTGCTATGACGGTGAAGAAAAACATCGTGAGGAAATCTGCATACCCGAAAATTTCTCCATGAGAAGTTTGAGGGTATGTGAAGTCTACCAACCCGCATTAACCGAGCGTGGCTGACTAAGGCCTAACCCCTATCATTAGTAGAGGAGGCTCATGCCGAGCAATAGGACAGTAATATTACAGAGCTGATATTATTATATTAATATTTATGAGATTTCAATGTGTATTGTTTTCACGGTGGCTTTGTAACTTAAACACTTTACTCGAGGCAACGGCACATCACCCGCCCCAGCACAGCCCCGAGTGTTAATTAGTAACTATGTATTTTTATAGTGCGTAAAAATGTCCCGTTCTTTTGTCTGCGAATTTAATTAACCTCTCAAAAAACATTTTAAGTTACATTAACAATGTAAAAGTTAACCAGGTCTCGTTTTCGCCAGAGCATCGCGTCAGGAGTTCTTTGTAATAACTGCAGAAGAACTGCAGGTTTTTCATTTCTCTAAGTTTAAATAGAACTGCAACAACTCACGTTCATCCGACGGACCGCGATATTAAAACGGCTAAACGCTCATTTAGAAAACAGGTTTCCTACGGGAATATTCAGAATCTAACCGAGTTTAAAAGCTGGGCTATGAATTTTAAACTGGAAACTACATTGGATATGAGCAGAAAGGCGAGCGTTGTGTAAACAGCACGCTGTTTCCGCGAGTAATATTTGAAAAAAGTGCCTCTGAGAGGATTCTACACTGACAGTGAGAATAAAATATTCGTAAACAGCCGTTTTGAAGATGTTTCCTGAGTGAGATAATTTTGTGAGTCAGTAACAGCAGCTGACGCCCTCGCGTGGCGACCCCGCTGCTCTAATGTGAGTACAACTGAAGCGACGAACTGCTGATAAGAAAACCGCCGTAGGCTCGTGAGCCCAGACAAAGGTTCAGTTTGTTTACAACACAACACAAAAGAAGACCCTAAGTAAACACAAACAACAATGTTACGTACAAATTATTGAACAATTTGTCTTTGAAATGAGATGTATTACTTTAATTTCAAAATAACTTATATCAATCTTCTATACAGAGTTTTGATGAAAAATAATTGATTCAGCAATATTTAAGAACTCGAATTTCTATGAATATACAATCACTATTATTAGAGCTTCTTGTCACAGATTTAAACAACCAATAGTCTATGTATATCTAAAATAACAAATATTTGTAAAGCAAATAAAATATCTATTACCTCCTCAATATTATGCGTTTGTAAGATTGCCAAACCGCATATCTTTAACAGAAATAGTTCGTGTTAAAGTCAAGAATGACTATAAATAAAACATAGCTATCTACAATCAGTCGGTTTAAGTAAACGTTTACTTGGTAAAATTGGAAAACAGAATTCCAGATAGTTATGTTTATCGGAACAGTTTGGAATCGACGAGGCAAGTTTGCCACATCCTCGTCAGAAACTATAACTCTAAAACGGAGCAGCTGACGGGTTTTGCCTCTTTGCAAACTAACAAAGCCTGTCAGAGAGGTTTGCTTTGAATCCCTGTGACCAGTATTGTACGAAATATTCTCTAATACATTTTCACCGATACTTTGACCGTTCCCATTCCTAGAACATTCATTAACAATCACAAACTGAAAGGTTTTCAATAGAATTCAAAAGAAAGTTTTGAAATTACCCATATTTTTAATGTATATAACTCGAATATCTGGATCGATTTTTAAGAACCATCGGTTGACAAGTTTAAAAACTTAACTGACTGACTTCCAATTTACCGATCGTAACCAAATTTATATGGGACCACCCTTGAAATGAGCTCTATCGAACACAAAAAGAATTTTGAAAATAGGTCTACATTCGGCGGATATATCGAGTAACATACATAAAAAAATAATTTAAAAAACACGAATTGAGGACCTCCTCCTTTTTGGGAAGTCGGTCGATAAAATCACCACCATTTCACTACTTTATTGAGTCAAACTCAAATAGGTAAACATATTTACGCCCGTATACTGAGACGAAACTCAGCATTTAACGTCTTATGTCAATTGGCCTTATATGTCAAAATTATATAGCGCAAAACAACGTAAGTAGCTGTTTGTCGAGTAGCGCTTGAGTATTCGGGGATTAGCTATTCAAAAGCCATTGAAATAAAACTATTTTTTACGCATTTTATCAGGATTGGTTTTTATTTTCAGGCCCGACGGTTTTAATTTTGTGTAATTTAAAAATGAAGATAGATCAATATCTATGTATCTTCAGTTCAGTTCTTAGTGTTACAATTAACACTAACATTTTTGACAAATGGCACCTCAGTCCGACACGTGACCAGGAAGGCTGCACAGCCTCCGAAACGTCGGGATAAAAATATAAACAAATCGTGATAGAATCCGTATAAAATATTTTTTCAATGTATACCATTCACGTGAACATAAGAAATCATTAATTAAAAGCCAACTTTATTCAAGCAAAATACAGTTAAAATAATTGGTACTGAACAATTTTAATAGTTGTATGTCTGACCAGTGAAGTCAGTCAAAGTATTTACTAATTGCCCTTCATTCAATACACAAATAACTAAAATGGAACGCAAATGGACATCAAACATAGACAGAATATAAATATTGTAAAGGCACAGGCTTAAATTCCATAAAAATAAAAGGCTCTACTGTTGTACACTTTGAAGTTTTAAACAACTTTATGCCTCTAATTTATAAACGTGTTAAATATATTTTTAAAGTGATTTGTCTGTAAAATGATTGCCCTGGACAATTGGACATCAATGTTAGTCCAATGCAGCCTGAATATATTGACGTAATAAACGTCCATCGATAATAATCAATAAAAATTTGCCAGTCTGAACTTACTATGGAATGTATGAAGAAATTGATGAAAGTAGATGAAGCGAAAGTAATGTGTCAGAATCGGGCGAAGTGAAATCCATTGTCTCTGCCTACCCCTATGGGATACAAGAGTGATATTATGTATGTATGTATGAACTAATTGTGAAAACCGGTTTTTATTGGTTTTAAATAAAATAATAGTAGTTTTTTACACAACAATGATAGTGTCATCCCTATCGTTCTACTTAAATATTATAAATATGTATAAATTGCATTAATAAATGACGTATTTACGAATGTACAAGTGTACATGCCATACAATGTACTACTATACAAACCACAAATGTATAATCCGTAAGAGAAGTGGGGTGAATAGAAGAAATTAAGTTTGGTTCTAGTGGTGTGGAATGTTGAACGAGCGCATGTGCACCGGAGCGGCGAAGTTAGCGAGGAAATTCTCTCGTAGCCACAGTCGTAGCTCGGTACAGCGGCGGGCACACGCAGCTACGCCGCTACGCTAACTTCTACGCCGGCCCGTAGCGATGCCGCGAAAACAGTGAACTTTCTCCCGCGATCTTACCATGTAATCTGAATGATGTTGTTAGGAAAACTTTTGTTCTATATTCAATTCGGACTTGTCTTCCACGTTGTGATTTGTTTTAAGGATACCATCGGTAAGTTAAAAAATAAGTATTGTGTGTAAATTTACTATGTGTCGCGTCCGCTATTGTTTTAGTTATCTTTTCGCTACCTTGAAAAGAAATATTAGTGTATTCCAATAAAAATGAAATATTACATCGATACAAAAGAAATATTCACTTCGTGACAAAACAATAATTGTCATTGGTCAAATGGCCAACAATTTTAATGAACGACATTTCCCGTAACTGGCTTGTATCGTGAAAACAATTTGTGCTTTTAGTATAAAGTCCCTTTGACATGTAATAGTAATAGAGTGCCGGTGGTGTTGTAGGTAAGCTGTTAATTCTAATCGAAAATACTCGCGATAACTATTTTCGTGACTATTCATAAAGAAATAAATACCGTGCTTGATGACAATAAGTTTATAAGTCGACTTGTGCTATCTTACGTAGACTAGTTACTAGATTAATTAATTTATATTGTACATACATACATAAGCTCACGCCTGTATCTCCGAAGAAGTAGGCAAAGGCGCACTAGCGAACTAGTACACCCACATTTCGCCGAGCTTAGTTCCGTCCCAGATGTGAAAAGGGGCGAGCCTATCGCCATATTGGGCACAAATTTCAGACTCCGAGCTGATATGGAATAATTCAATATCACTTTGCCCGACCTGGGGATCGAACCCGATACCTCAGGACGGTAGTCGTACCGAAATACAACCACGCCACCGAGGCAGTCGGAGGCAGAGGTAGTAATTTATATTGTGACGAATAAAATAAAAATTACTAACTATATAGGTCTTTAGTTTTACAAACTAACCTATCCAAATGAATATTTATTTACCGCAATATATTATAAATTGGGTAACCGAGATGCCAATTTGCAAAATACTGCAAGTCGACTTGTCAATATATACACGACATGTATGGAAATAATAATCGGTAAAATATACATATAGTGGTTAATTTTAATCAATAATATAGCCATTCACATTGGTGTAATACTGATACTTGATAGCGTAGGTAATAATCACAAGTTTAAAAACTTAACTGACCCACTTCCAAATTGATCCGATCGTGACCAAATTTATATGGAACCACCCTTGATATGAGCTCAATCGAACACAAACAGTATTTTGAAAATCGGTTCACATTTGGCGGAGATATCGCATAACATACATAAAAAATACAGACGAATTGAGGACCTTCTCTTTGAAGGTCGGTCGAAAAAGAAGGAGCAAAAAATAACCGTGAGTTAATCGAAAAAATAAAATAATCGCTTATAAGATATCAATTTAAGTTTGTTTATGATATGGGCTTAATAACATAATGACCGCGATAGCCTTGCTAATGGTCTTAGTTCGCAAAGTTGACATGAAAGCCCGAAACTTTTCACTACAGTTCGGAAAATACATTTATTGTACATTGTTAAAAGAAATTTATAACCTACATACTTTTCCACTTCAAACTAAGTAATTGCGCTTTAATTTAAAACGTCTAACGAACGTAAAAAATGGATCTTGGACGTAAATTAAACGATAATGTATATTTTATCGCAATTAATTTATGGTATCTGAACTGTTGTCGCCTCTTTGGTATCGTAGTAGCGTATATAGGCTGTGGCTCGAAAGGTCCCGTGTTCTAATCCTAGATGGACAATGCGGTTTTTCTGACACGATTTTCTTGAGACTGAATAGATATTAAACAGGTGGCTGTAAAAACCAATCCAAATCCTTTCTGCAACGTGCTTAAAAGAGGATATTGCACCGTGGATATTGGGCCGAAAACACTAGAGTGGGATAAGGGCAGGTGGAAGGAAAAATCTAACGAATTAACATCTATAGAGTGGACACAGGTGTTACTAGAAATATATTCAGAGACTTTCTCCCAGAATAAGTTTATACAATTTTCTGACCCTGCCTTATACAACTCCTGAATAGTTGATACCAGACGTCCTATTTCATATAGTCCGAAGTTGCTTGATTTGGGAATGTGTTTATGCTTTGTGACTAGTGATGTATTAGGTTATTTTCATTATACTTAGCTCTCCCCTCGAAGGGGTAAGCAGACGCGAACTAGGTACACTCACATCTTGACGAGCTTATATCTGAATGAAATATACAAGCCTATCACCGTATCGGGCACGAATTCCGGGCTAACACTAAGCATAAAAATTATGATAAATAAATAATATAATCACAGCACTATGCATTTATGTTGGTTTCTGAAGTTTTATATTTATTATTTTCGGCCCTAACTTTCAGGCATGTTGTAGAAAGGCCGACCGCTGCACTAAAGTCCGTAAAAATCGTGGTAGAAAAAAAGACTGCACAATCTGGGATTTGAACAGAAATCCTCCAGATTTTCAGCCTATAATATACTTTTCTTTCTACCTGCACTTATCCCATCTTAATGTGGGGTTGGCGCAACACATTTTTTTAAGAATGTTGCAGAAAGGATTTGGCTAAGTTTTTACGACCGGCTACCTGCCGGACGTCAACTCCCTCTGGGAGATCCAGTCCCGAGTAAATTAAATTAGAAAATTCGCTTTGCCCGACCTGGGAATCGAACCCACGACCTCCCGGTTCACAGCCCATATATGCTGCCAATAGACCAAAGCGGCGACTACAACTATACCATGAAAATGTACTGGGTAATAAACAATGCTTAATTAAAGGGATTTATATACTTAATTGTATCTAATATTTATGAATGGCTGTGGTATAACCATGGACGTAAAAAAGATAGACGAAGCGCTAGGAACATTGAAAGTGAAGGAGGATTTTTAGCCCATTCGATCGACACGTAATGGCGGCGACTGATCGAATGAGCCGAAAACCCTGCTTCACTTTCAATGTTCCTACCGCTCCGTCCATTTTTTTCTTACGTCCGTGAGTATAACATACCTTTAGTAACTAGTCCACTTACACAATTGAAGAAATGAAGTTATGCCAACTAATAACATTAACATGCTAATTGTTGCGAGGGATTTCGGGTATGATGAATGGGTAATGTCGATGAACTTCTATAATTTTTTCGAGCTTACATTCGGTTATCATACCAAAAAACTACGTGAAATATACGAAATGAGACCAATTAGTCGATTTCAACTTTGAAGGGACTTAACATTAATTATGTCGTAAAGTAGGGTTGTACCAAAAATAAAACAGCAATACATCACACTGGCGAGGAAAAATGATTAAAATTATACACTAAATTACCACACAAAACCGCTGGACAGTACAAAGCAACCTTTCATTCTGATGTAAATGCAGCCTTGTAAAGACCTACCCTTAATTTCATATTTGCATAAACTCGTAGTATCAATACTAATAAATAAATGCGAAAATGTGTTTGTTCAATATAGTTTTGTGCATAATGATTAATAATAATACAGAGGTAGAATAAATGACTGATGACGTTGACGTCATATCATGTACCACTTCCACAACCACGACCACTCTGCCAAGAGTGCACGACTAAGAAGAAGAAGAAAAAAATAAATACACCCAACAGTCACACACCTAGTCCTGACCCCATACTAAATATAACCTGTATCGTGGGTGTCAGAGACTATGAGAGATTTTCGGTCTTACAACACCTAGACTTGAAACAAATATCTGTGGACCACACAAACATTTGTCTCAATGCGGATATCGAATCCGCGACCTCTCGCTTCACAGTCCGGCTACTCACCCACTCGCCACGGAGGTTGTGATTGTTTCAATTGGGTCAATAAATACCACCATATTAGTGAATTCGCGGATAAATTATATTGATATCTAAGACTGCCTCGGTGGCGTGGTTGTATTTTGGCACGACTACTGTCCTGAGGTCTTGGGTTCGATCCTCGGGTCGGGGAAAGTGATATTGGATTTTTCCATATGAGCCCGAAGTCTGGAATTTGTGCCCGATATGGCGATAGGCTCGCCCCCTATCACAGTTGGACGGAACTAAGCTCGGCGAAATGTGGGTGTACTATTTGGCTAGTGCGCCTCTGCCTACCCCTTCGGGGATACAGGCGTGAGCTTATGTTATGTTAATGTTATGATATCTAAACGCATTTGCAATTATGTATAGGTTCTGTTAAAAAAATCGGAATTGTATTTACACATTAATATTTCATCATCATCACACATCACACAGGACGTCTACTAGTGGAGATAGGCCTCCCCCAAAGATTAGTATTAATATATATTATATGAATATTTATTGATGAAGAAAATATTTACTGCAGTAATAAACCATTTTGTACCGGGGATTGAAGTCAATTTTCTCTGTCCGTATAATATGAGATATAAAAGGATAAATACTGAGCCCAATTGATATGGGATAGTAATATTTATTGACTAGGTAACCCTTGTCTCTAAGTCGGTCATGACATAATCATAAAAATATTATCCCTAAAATATGGCTTGTAATACTTCTCCGCAGTTTCAACCACAATTATTAAAAACTGCTTTTTTTCTTTTCTTTCTACCAGATCCTTTAAATATGCTGTACTATACCGACACTGGTAATCTACGAAAATTATTGCATAATAGGTATATATTTTTCAGACATAGGTCTATTTTCGACCGACTTCCACAAAAGGAGGAGGTCCTCAATTCGTCTGTATTTTTTTATGTATGTTACGCGTTATCTCCGCGAAATGTGGACTGATTTTCAAAATTCTTTTTGTGTTCGATAGAGATTATTTGAAGGGTGGTCCCATATAAATGTGGTCACGATCGGATTTGAAGTCGGTCCGCTAAGTTTTTAAACTTGTGATTATTTATAAGATATAGGTTGTGTTGAAAATATTATAACGAAAAATTCGAACTAAAATTGCCACTAAACCTTTACAGCAATATACGAAAAATTTAATTCTAGCCTATCGACCGAGTGCAAAAACTCAACCATAATGTACTTTCATTCATAAAGACTACTCTAATCTACTCAGAAAATTGAAAAATTCCCAACATCCACTCATTGAATATGTCTGTGTGAGGATTTCGACTGTATTGTGCGATGAATAAAGCAACGAAACGCATCACAAGCCAGACCTGAGTACTAATACCAGTATTACTTGTTTGTGTTATTAACAACATAACATAAGCTCACGCCTGTATCCCGAAGGGGTAGGCAGAGGCGCACTAGCAAACTAGAACACCCACATATCGCCGAGCTTAGTTCAGTCCCAGATGTGATAGGGGGCGCGAGCCTAACGCCATATCGGGCACAAATTCCAGACTCCGGGCTGATATGGAAAAATGCAATATCACTTTGCCCGACCCGGGGATCGAACCCGAGACCTCAGAACCGTAGTCGTACCGAAATACCACCACGCAACCGAGGCAGTCAGTTTGTGTTATTCCAGGGTACAAATATTATTCTTCAGTCCTTTAGGTTTGTACTGCGTAGCTGGTCGTAAAAAAAATTAAGTCTAATCCTTTTTACAATATACTTTAAGGTGTGTTGTGCTGAACCCACATTGAAGTGGGATAACGACAGGTAGAAAGAAAGTTGTGTAAGTTTGTATCGTGTACTTGTACACCTAGAATTATATGAAAGGAGAATGCCCATATCGAGTATACTTTGACAGATATATGTAATAGTTTGTGTCTCGATAATGATAACACTGGGAAAAAGAGAAAAAAAATCATAATGTTTGGTGCGAGTCTTAGCTAAATCTGTATTGGGAATCAATAATAATTAATAGATTTCTGCAATAATTAAATACACAATTTTTCATTGTTACTATGGTAACTTGTCAATAATCAACAGGTCCTTGAATATATCAAACGTTAAAAGCTAGTGCACACAGATGACTTGTTACTGTGACTCTTGAGCAGTCTCGAGAAATGCAAGGGAAAATGTTATAATGTCACCCAGTCGTCATCTCGTCGTCGCCTCGTAACTTCACGCATACATTGACTCATGCCTGTACCCCCGAAGGGGTAGGCAGAGGCGAACTTAAGAATTAGAACACCCACATTTCGCCGAGCTCACTTACGTCCCATATGTGATTTGGAGCGAATCTATCGCCATTTCGGGCACAAATTCCAGACTCCGGACTGATTGATACTGAAAAATTCAATATTACTGCCCGACCCGGGGATCCAACCCGAGAAGTCATGGCGATGTGCCTTTGTTATCATCGGGCGACTTTTGTCACAGTGATTGTTTCGTCTCTATAGGCTGAAAATGTATGGAGGTGCAAGTATGGAGTCACATTTCATACATTTGAAAAGAGTACAAAAGTGACGAAAAATCACTCGTGCCCAGATACCCTTATATTAAACAACCCCTTCTCGTAAGTTTGACAGATTACCTGAATAACAAACCAACGTCGCCGTAGCAACTGACCTTAGTGTATAGGTATCGATAAAGTATACATTAAAGAGTCTACATATCACGTATTATGAATTAGAGATGTGTAGATTCACTACTTAGGTAAACGTTACTTAAGTATCGACCAACTAGCATTTGCTCGTAGCTTCGCTTGTATGATGAAGATTATCCCGGTAGCATCTGCATACATTAAGATGGTCATCACGACTGGGGCGTAAAAATAAAACAGAGAAAAACACTGACATCGTAATCCTCACAGAAAATGTATTTAGCGTAGATTTAGCCTAGTTCGGAAGTACCTACCTATATATCCAAAGATTACTATGTCCATCCGTAGATTGAAAGTATTAAGATAGTAATTATGTATTAATTAATGTAATGTAAATTATGTGCTGCGTCAGAAGAGGAACGATGAGTTCTTGGTCAGAATTTTCTTCCGGTAAAAATTCATTCCGAAATAGTGCTAGATTTAAATAATAGGTAAATGAAGCACTTTTAAGCTGCAAATCGTCATAGACATCATAGCTTGTGTTTCTACTTTTTCAATCCGCAAAATCATAATATGAATTGTCTGGGAATTGTTGCCACAGGCTCTTCCCTCAGAGCACCAAGTCACTCAAAGCAACTAAAATACGCTCGGCACGATGTGGGTGTTTTAGTTCACCTGTGTTTATCCTTTCCGGCACAAGCGTGAGCTTATGTACGTATGTAAAATAAACGAATCGATGAATAATTGATATGTTGTTTGTATCAATACTTGTATACAACTTGCATTGTGATAAAATATCCACAATGAAGAAATTCACAAATCCGAAGAAAATGCAAGGACTTTGCATGGTGAACGCAATGGTTCATTTTTATTTTGCGCTATAAATAAGCCACCCATATAATAAACACACTTAAATCTCACGTACATTAGGGCAGGCCGCTGTAGTCTCATATACTTATGTAATAAATAGTATCTATATTGTATAAGGCCAACAAAAGTTATCGATTAATTATTGACGATATTATGTTATTACATCCCTACTTTAGCGATCACGTTAGGTTAAATACTTTTTAATGCGAAGCTGTATACTTCAAGTCTTTCCAAAAAGAACAATAATAATGTTATCAAAAAGCATGAATGTCGTTCAATGGAAATGAAGATGGTGTTAGAAATTCCCAATATTTTTCCTATTTAGATAGGTTTAAGCCATAGTTTCTTAATAATTTAAATGTGGATACCTTAGTGGATACTAAAATATCATTGGTGCATACGTTTTGCAATAGAAAATCTAGGGTATTGCTTTGTAATTCAATTTAAGGTGTACGATGAACGTCAAAATGTATTTTATTTTATTTTCCAAATATTTCTTAAATTCTAATATCATTTGAACCCAAATTGCTACAGTAGTATTTATGGACATCATAGAGTAGAATAGACATAATTTGATGTTGACACAACAATCCTGAGGTGAATATTTTTTCCCATATAGGATGGGCATTCTCCTTTGACTGCGATGAACTCCGAAACTACTCGATCTTAATGATCTTTACTCCCGGGCAAATAGTGTCATAAAAACACACGTTTCCCGAGCTGGTTCGCACCCTGGACCTGCCGGTCCACAGCCAAGGAAAATGCTTATGTTTAACAAACAATAACTGAATTTTGATGACCAACGGTTACGCAAATTGTAAATATTTTTTATTTAATTAACCCATGGGTTAGCCAGTGTTCAAATAATCTATAGTGAAATCTCATAAACTACCAAAATGACTCAAGCGCCCAACCCATATCAGTTAAATGGTCTCTGATTTTATAGTCTGCTGAAAAGTGAACTAAAATTTAAAAATATGTTACGCGCTAAAGTGGCGATGTTTAACTTTATACACGGTTCGCGTGTTAACTCCTATTATATTGAAAAGTTATCCTCCCACGACATAATAGAATCGGTTTTAATAACAAATATAGCGCAAACGTTTACTAATTCAGTTAATATTTTATGAAATTGGTCTTTCGTTTTATTTATCTTTATGCTACTGTGCCTGTTATGTTATTTTTATATGATTTTATAGAATGCCTGATTGATATATTTTAGCTCGCTTGTAGAGCCATAATAATTGGATAGCGTTAAAACTATATTATGGTGCATTGATATTTATGTCTCGTAGTATGAGAAATTGTAACGTCTATGACTGGGCCGGCTGAACCGGTTTAATACCACTGTCACAGAAAATGAACTAAAGTGAATGCTTGCTGTCGCGTTTCGATCGGTGAGTGTGATTTCACGTGGCCCATTTACCGTGCCCCTTTTCCCAATCCCTTTTTCCTTTCCTTCCATTCCTTCCTTTTAGGTTGGCAACGCCACCTAGACACCATAGACACCCAAGCCATAAAAATAATCATGAATTTATTTTTATGGCTTGGATGTCTATGGACGGTGGAGATCACTTACTATCAGGTGACCCATATTCTCGTTTGCCAGTCTCTGCTATATAAAAAATAACTTCTACTTTCGTGTCAATGGCTCCAATAACAACGAAACGGTGTCAATGGCTAAAATTCACACTCCCATCCCAATGCCTCCAATGAGACTACTTACATACCATCAGCAGATGATAGAACCTCTACGTTTGCCAGTCTTCGCTATAAAAACCTATTAATGATCAATATCACTAAAATATGTAGGTAGTCTAAAAATATGAACACATTTTACAACAATAAATTGTCCACAGATAAATAATCTTTTTGAAGTAGACTTTAAGAGCCTATATTTTTCACTCAATGACTCCTACACAAAATATAATACCAATAAATTTTCTTCGTAATATAAAATTACTAAAAGTCCGAAACAGAACACTAAATTCTTTGGAGGCCTTTAAAAATATTGTAAAATAGATTAATTGCTCGACGTTTAGAATAACGAATTTTTTAAAGGCTTCAGAAGGTTTGTAAAAATACAGTTAGCAAAAAATAAAAGGATTAAATAGGACACCGTGTCTAATTTATTGTTGTTGAACTAATTAAGGGTTTCGTACTGATTGTGGTACGTTTTGTACCTCTATAAATCTATGTCTTCTCTTGGCCCGAAAACATTTAAATCCATCTGTTTCCTCCTCTCGGCTATGCCAGCTCCATAACTTCAATGTCGTGCGTTTTATGGACTTTTATAAACCGTGCTAAATATTGTGGGAATTTACAAATTGGTCAAGTGCGAGTGATACGTGTCCTCGGAAGAGTTATGGTACTATAAAATGCTTACACTTAATTTTTTTTATAATAGTTTTCTTCTTCTTTAAAAAAAAATGGCTTCCACGCATTTGCGGTGATTTAGCCAATGTCAAGGTAAATAGAGCAATTATGTTTTCACAATGACCATGAGACCCAGATGTGGATGATCTCAAGGCCTTGCTGGGATTATGGCGGTAATTCCTTCCAGTCCAGTGCCCCTCAGATGACCTTCACTCGGCGAATCGACCGAACAAAGCCAACCAATACACCAAGCAAAACTCATCGAAGATCACCGGTTACAAATTTTCCACATTATACTGTCCATCTTCACTGAAGTTTGATGCATTAAACCACAACACTTAAAACCAACAAACATAGCTCTAGAGAATAATATGAAATAATTTTAACAAGCGACGCCCACCCTGTCAGACTTCCCGTCAAAATCCTATAATAGTTTTAGGTAAGAAAATGTCTTCTTTTATCTTGGAGTTGCATAAGGTTTTTTTAAAAAAAATATTCATTGTGTGCCAAATATCATTGTTCTAAGACTAAGAAAACAAATAATAGCTTATTGGTTTTTATGACAATAACCTCTCATAAAGTCCTTAGAAGATTGAATTTTTTTGCTCTTCCAAGATGGTCGTTAATATTAATAATCACAAGTTTAAAAGCTTAACAGACCGTCTTCCAATTTACCGATCGTGACCAAATTTATATGGGACCACCCTTGAAATAAGCTCTATCGAACACACAAAGAATTTTGAAGATCGGTCCACATTTGGCGGAGATATCGAGTAACATACATAAAAAAATACCAACGAATTGAGGACCTCCTCCTTTTTGGGAAGTCGGCCGAAAATACATTTTATTTAGATACTCCTTCCTTAGGCCTAACCCCTCTCATTAAAAGCGGAAACCTGTACCCCGGCAGTAGGATATTATAATTATGGAGCTAATATTATTATTATATCTTCCTGTTTCTGAGAAAAAGGGTCGTGACTCGTGACAAACTGACAACAAAGTGATCCTAATAATATAATTGTTTATTTTTATTAGGCCCCTCCAAAATTACATCGACATCGATCATCGATCAATCGTGTTTCGATGTAATTTTGGAGCTAATAGCACATGGAGGTAACATTTGATACTGTCAGTTCATGTATAGGTAATCTCCGGAATTATTGGTTTGATTTTGAAAATTCTTGTACTATTAAAATACCTGAATAGTTTTAGAAAATATACAAAATACGCTATGGGTCCCTATAAAATTTGAGGGTTGCCCTCGATTTTTTTGGGATCCCATCATCAGATCCTGATTTGGTGCCAATGGGACCACCTGGGAAGAATATACACCCTTTTAAACAAAAAAAATATATCTGGAATCAGCCCAGGCGTCTTCGAGTAATAGGGGAACATACATAAAAAAGGTATCGACGAATTGTTAATCTCCTCCTTTTTTGAAGTCGGCTAAAAAGAAATTTTCGCGCTATCCATGAGAAATTAATTAATAAGTAAAATATTAGTCAAAAAATTAAGCAAAAATAATTCCAAACTATTAGTAATCCTGAAATGGGCTTTTGTGTGTATTGTGGTAAAATTAGTAAGTTAAAGAATAAAACTATCGAAAAGAATGTAGTGTATAAATAGTATATATATTTTTTTAAATTCTAATTTATTATCACACCACCACACTTTGATCTTCAACAAATCTTGAAAGCCGTTTGTTTTCTTGCACATTTAGACACATCTAAACACTCGCTGCTATCCTGGTAAAGTTATTACAAGACGTATTGATAAGCCCCCCACGTGTATTTACCAATATCTAAATAATTAACCCGTAATTGGTGGGAATGGGCGGTCCCTCCCATCCGGTCACGCCGCCGGAAACTTCCGGCCAACCATTAAATTAAGAGCAACTAAACTTCATTTATCTCGGCGTGTACTTCCACGGGCGATAAGGTTCACAAACACGGCTCCAAACTTTATACAAACTTACAACTAACTTCGGCAAAAAGTTATCGAATCACGCCGATCGTTCGAAAATTTGTTACTCACTCAATATTTTAAATAATCTCCTTTGCAACACTTCTTATCTTCAGAAGTTTCCCGCCCCGTTACCTTGCTAATTATATTGTGATAATTCTGGATTCTGCGAAACGAATGATTTATTTTCATGAATGAATCTTGTGCAAATTAATGTCATGTCTGCGAAATTTACCTTATGGAGAAATTGAAATTGGAACAAAATTGCTCTGTCAAGTTTCGCCTAAAGCAAATGAATGGGTAATATCATCGATATATTATTTACCTAGATGCACAGTTGACGCTCTAAAAATGGGACAGCAAAGAAGTGCTTAAGCACTCGTTTTGCCTACAGTCGGACGACGATAGAATTCTAAATTTCAAAATTCAAATTAAAGAACGCTTGCTCATTCCGTTTTAAAACCTACTTAATAACACGTGCTTAGGGTTATATTTGTGTTGATTTAATTACAACTTGTGATCGTTTTCTTTGTTTTATTCCTGAGACCACTTTTTAGGAGGATATTTGCAAAGAACTGTGCATCTAGGGTATAATATAATATCAATAAAAATATCGATTTGCGTAGGATAATTTAAAGTGGAATAAAGTTTTTACATTGAGGTCTGAGGTCGCGTGACGCGGCGCGTTTGATGGCGGTGCGGGCGCGGGGTCGGCGTAGCTCCGACCGCCACGTCGCACGCCAGCCGGCAAGCGGCAGGCAGGCGATACGATACGCAAATATTTATATCGCCCCCTCTGGCACAAGTCATTGCCTGAAAGCGTTGTCTTGTAGCGAGACTCGTTGTAAAGAGAAAATATTGCCCGTCGATGTTATTTACAACAAAGTCACGCTACGAATACATTGCATCCCTCAAAGCTGAGCTTAAGTGAACTTTTGCGCCGTAGTATCATGATTTATTGGTAATGTCTCGATAATGACTCGCATCGACATAATTTAGTCCAAATATATTATTGTGTATTAAATAGTTATATGACATACATTATAAAACCTATAGTCAGGTCTAGCTGAAGCATATAAATAACCTATGTCGGGAAATGCTTTTTTTTAACGGTTTACCCGGAACCGAATAACCTAGAGGAGGTTAATGTCAGTCTGGCGACCATATGTAAAAACTAAGCCGAATCCTCCCTGTCGATACTTGAGAAGCATGTTACCGACCCCATATTAGAGTGGGATAAGGGCAGGTACAACAAGACATATTTGAATGAATGTCAGAGCGTTTAGCTGTGATATTCTTAACTTCTTGGTTTAAAAAATGATTTAATATAACATAAACTCAGCTCAAAGATTAGAAAATCCTAATAAAATATTTAATTTTGTATTAATATGCTATAAAATAATATAGACTTGTCAAAACCGAAATGAGCAAGCGAAATTTTAATTCATTATTTAAACACGCAATCGTTACATTCGTGTACAAATTAAAAAATGCTCGCAATGTTCAATTTTATAACATTTAAAATGGGCAAATTATTTTAATAATGCGATACAGTTAGTTCATCAAAGCAATTGATCAAGAAACCTCGACGGTGGAGTGTAATCAAGATGCATAATAACATAACTCAGCACTCATACTGCAATTCATATCTAGGTGCAATGTTGATTATAATTTCAAGAAATTGCACGTTGGTATTAATTTGAGCATAAATTACGTTCAAATGCATTAAAATTATGATAAAACACTTTTTATTGCACTGCATGCATACAAGTCCGTATTAAGGTCTAAACATATTGAAAGATATGAGCCGTCTCGACCGGTTTAATACCACTGTCTCACAGAAAAGCGAAATAAAGTGGTTGTTCGCTGTTCCGTTTCAGTGAGTAAGATTTCGGGTGGGCCAAGACCCAAATCCCCCCAAGACTTCCCAATGAATATTCTCTTTTTAAGGTTGGTGACACACCCATGATTCTTTTTATAATTCTTGGTATCATGGCTGACTATGGGCGGTGGCAATACCTTACCAGCAAGTGACCTTGCTCGTTTTTCAGACTTTGCTATAAACAATTAAAACAATTTAAAGTCACGTTTTTTTTACTCTCTGCTGAATAATTAGCTAAGAATAAACCGTGTAATTGATCAACACTTTTATTCAAGTATTCTCTTAAGGCAAGACAAAGTTGTGAAAGAAGATAAGTATTTGAAGATATACGACATAACGTCGAGTGTAATCAAATTCAATGAAACGGAAATATCGTAAGGTATAATTGCAATTTAAATCATTAATTATGTATTTGCTTTTGTCTTTTCTAAAGAGTGATCTGAAAAAAGCTTTTTCCTGTAGGAGTCATCGCTATATGAGGACTGCAACTTTGGCATAATACCTTAACACCATAATGACAAACAAAACTAAAAATCCGACTTCAAATATTATGAGATCTTGACCATAAATATGGGAACAACTTTCGAACGATAATAATAATCCAACCACATTTTCCGGAGATATTGAGTAACATTGATAAAAAAATCTTTATATTTTCCACCCACTTCCAAAAAGGAGAAGGTCCTCAATTCGTCTGTTTTTTTTATGTATATTCCCCGATATCTCCGCCAAATGTGGACCGATTTTCAAGATTATTTTTGTGTTCCATAGAGCTTATTCCAAGGGTGGTCCCGATCGGATACATTTTGAAGTCGGTCCGTTAAGTTTATAAACTTGTGATTATATATTTCAACTTTTTATATAATTTGATAATATAACATAATATAATATGTCCGCAACCTACACGTCAGTCCGACCCGTGACCATAAAGGCTGTAAAGCTTTCGAAACGGGAACAAAAATAAAAACAAATCGTGATAGAATCCGTAAAAAATAGTTTTATATCAATAAAAACTTATATAGATATTGGGAAACTCCTCTTTTTAAAGTCGGTAAAATTATATGCGGTACTATTAAAATTCAAACGATGTACCTCTATATTAATAGGCCATGAAATACGACATCTATAACCTAGATGATGTAGACACGAAGCTACCCAACGGGTAAAATTAATTTTAAGTTTTACATAATGAAAGCAGACAGGGCTAAGTGGTGAACGAACCGGATTCTATTTCGGTCAAACTATTCGCAGGTATCGAATATTATTGCGACCTATCTCCGACTAACATCAGTACATTTGCGTTTTGAATTCAAATTTTACGTGTCAAAATGTTTGAAATAAACTTTGTTGAGGATGAAAATGCAGTTTCAACATAATCAATAAAACTATGGTTTTAACTCATCAAAAGGTATTTCATAACTGAAATAGATTTTAGGGCATACAATATTTCGCAGCCATTTGCTGGTATAAAACTTTTTAGTAATAGTTGTTTTAGCAAATGTTTGCCGCTCTTGATTGCAAGATTTTCGTAAAGAGCTGTTTGCCTATTTGAGAGGATTACAACTGTCTCGTCAATTTCTCTATGGAGATATATAAGAAAACAGTCTGGATACATTAATTTAGAACGCGACAACTTATTTCTACTTTCTTATAAAGACTTAAATGATATAAACCAGAACGATGTTTTCCACCAGTAACAATCCTTTGTGAGTTTGTCTGTGTTATTATATTAACGTCTCGTAACAATACATAAGTAGCGATAGCTCAGTTGGAGTGGTATGGACTGTCGAGGCGAGTGTCGAAGGTACGAGACCAAACCCAAAGAAGACCATGCACCTCTGACTTTTTTATGTTAAGTGTGTATTCATTATGAATCATTACTTCCTATAACGGTGAGGGGAAAACTTCGTGAGGAATTCTGCTTGAGAATTTCTCCGCAAGAATTTGGTAGGTATGTGAAGTCTACCAACTCGCATTAGTCCAGTGTAGTAGACTACGGCCTAACCTCTTTCATTGGTAAAGAGTTGCACTTGCCCAGTAGTAGGACAGTAACATAACAGGACTAGTATAATTATAACAATACGTTGAGATAATCCACTAGAATCACCACAGACTAAACAATACGTAATAAAACGCGTTTTCTTACTTAAAACTTCCTTGTCCGCGTTTATGAAATTAAAACTAACTTTATTATAAATGTAGCAGTGGTAATGAAGTCTGGACTTTGGAGTCACTAACGTTGATACCAGTGCAATGTTGATTCAGCATTCGACGAAATGGAAAATTCTTTCGCCTCAAAAGGCGGTCTTACTCGCCAAGTTCCAAACTAATTTAGCTTGATATCTTCATTTAAGGTAAACTCTGCTGGCAACAATTACTTTTTATTTCTCGTTTCAAATGTCGAAGGTTGATTTCTATTTAAAGGGCATCCTTTCTTTCTTTCTTTCGTGATGTTTAATATTAATAATTACGGTATTTTGAGCTCATTATTTTGACTTCAAAGTATAATAACATAATTATTAATGGTTTTATTCATAAAATATAAATCTCGTCCATGCTGTACCGAAGATTTTAAGATGAAAAATATGTTCATAAAGATAATGCATCGTCGAAGTAGTGCTTTATACAGAATTCTTACATATTAATGCTAAAATTCAAAATATATGTGTTTTAAAAGCCGATCCGTGTCCCGACTCTAGCTTTAAAAGCGTAACGTTAATTTACTACAGACCTATTAACTACATTCGACAATTAGTATCCAGACAAAGCGAGCGAGCCTGGCTCGAGCCAATTGTCCGTCGAAAAAAACAAATACTGAATGGAAACTAAGCTACCATGGAATCATCCTTTTTGGTAACAAATGATAAAAAATCCTAACCTTTAAAAAAAAAACAATTATAAAGACTTGACTTTCTGTCATGCTGCACGCCGTACCTGATGCTACCATGGAATCATCGTTATTCGTAGCAAACGTCACAAAGTCCTGACTATAAGTAATGAAAATAATACGGTAGACTTTACTTCTGTCACGCCGTTTTCAATGTTACCATGGAACCGTCCTTCTTGGTAACAAACAATAAAAAATCCTGACTATAAGTAATTAAAACAATACGGTAGACTTTATTTCTGTCACGCCATGTTCAATACTACCATGGAACCGTCCTTCTTGGTAACACAAAAAAAAAATCCTGACTATAAGTAATTATAACAATACGGTAGACTTTCTTTCTGTCTCGCCGGGTTCAATCTTACCATGGAACCGCCCTTCTTGGTAACACTCAATAAAAAATCCTGACTATAAGTAATTAAAACAATACGGTAGACTTTATTTCTGTCACGCCATATTCAATGTTACCATGGAACCGTCCTTCTTGGTAACACTCAATAAAAATCCTGACTAAAAGTAATTAAAACAATACTATAGACTTTGTTTCTGTCACGCCGTACTGAATACTACCATGGAATCATCTTAATTGGTAACAAACTATAAAAGTCCTGAATATATGTACCATAATCGTTGGTAAACATTAATAAAATTGTGATATAAAATATAGTTCACCCAATTTTCAAATTTTTTTATATCATGAAATAAAACTATTTTTACGGATGCTATCACGATTAGGTTTTTAATTTTAAATGAAAAACCTAATCGTGATAGAATCCGTAAAAATATTTTTTTTTTCCTTATATCATTTAAACTTGCCAGCGATGGCTTTTCGAACAAATATTTTGCGAAGCTATACTTATAGCAATGCAGTATAACGTCCATAACGTCGTATATAAGTACGGACATAAAGTATTTAAAAGTTTCTTTTAGAGTCTCTGAGGAGGGGTAATATTCCGACATAAATTCTCCCGGGGGGTTCACCCCGCTCTTTGAGTCCATAAAACGATAAAGATCATCTGTTGTAGCTTCTGAAGGATCAGTTAGCTTCTTGTCTTAACTGTTTAGTGATTTTAGTTCAACATGTTTCTTTAGAAGTGTAGGTTCATAATTATATAAAGTTTTTTTTTTGCCGTTTACTAATTCTTGGAATAGTTTATTACTTTATTATAATACTCTAACATTATGACTAATAGAGTTTATGACATATTCATAGTGAAAATTAAATGTTAACTACCTATTTATTATAGTCACATTATACGACGGTATTAAAAATAATATCTTCACCTATACTAATATTATATGTAAATGCGAAAGTTTGTATGTTTGTATCGTAATCATAACGAAACGGTTGAACGGTTCTGAATGATTAGCACATAAATAAATTATAGTGTGGAATAGCACATAGGCAAATGTTTATCTCGGAAAACTACACGTGGGATACATTTGTCAATATCGCAATAAATAATAATCCATGCGAACAAAGCTACGGGCAAAAGCTAGTTTTACATGAGGATAATAAGATTGCAAACAGTTAGAATGTTATTGTAAATAAAGTATAATTTATACGTTTTATTCAAACGTATGAAGATTTTTATATATTTTTATTTACGGCGAACACTGTAGCAAACTGGCCACAAAATGTAACGGCCGTAAAAGTTTCCTAAACATTTTATACGGGATCGATATATCTATTGTTTATATCGCCTAATCTGTATTTCTTGCCGAAAGACTTTCAACCTTGCGATAATGGTAGTAAATTTGCTTTATCACTCCATCGTTTCGTTCATATAGCATTTGATTGTATGCGTCAATAAAATATCAGTGCCAAGCAAGGGAGGTTACTAACTGTTTATTGCACCTTAAGTATATTGAAACCAGAATAGATACAGAGAAAAAACGTTCATTATCGGCTCTAGCGTGCAAATAAAACAAGATCGTACCCCGGGGGCCGTTCGCTTGGATATTGCGACCCGCAAGCAAATTTGCTCTAGGCACAATAAATGCTTAGGACTACGTGAGCGAACATGCCGCACTAGCAACAATAACATTTATATACTGATACATTAGAGGGGAGATAAACAACGCTAATAAACTTACGACCAACAGATTTGTTGTGGACGTCACTGTTTTGTAACAAGATTTCTACAGTTGGAAAACTACTTCAGACAGGTTTTAACTCACTCAGAGAATCAAAGGTATCGGAATTTGTGTTATTGGAGACGGTGTCATCCATAATAATATTCTGAACATTTGTTTTTCGACCGACTTCCAAATAGGAGGAGGTCCTCAATTCGTCTGTATTTTTTTATGTATGTTACGCGATATCTCCGCTAAATGTGGAGCGATTTTCAAATTTTGTGTTCGATAAAGCTTATTTCAGGGATGGTCCCATATAAATTTGGTCACGATCGGATTTGAAGTCGGTCCGTTAATTTATTAGTCGCCTCCTTTGTCTAGTGGCATGTATGGGTTGTGGACTGGGTGGTTCTGGGTTCGATTTCCAGGTCGGGCAAAGCAAATTTTTTAATTTAATTTGCCCGGGACTGGATCCCTCATAGGGGGTTGACGTCGGGCTGCAACATGCTTAAAAAGTGTGTTGCGCCGACCACACCATAAGGTGGGATAAGGGCAAGTAGAAAGAAAGATAAACTTGTTAATTTTCGATGCGAACGAAGTCGCGAACAACAGGTAGTCAAAATATAAATCTTTTACTGTACTGCGTAAGCCGAATAAAATAAGAAAAATGTTGACTTTATCAAGTCTTAAGATAAGAAAATATCCGTATCGTATCTATGTTAAACAGATGTTAATTTGTAATATCACAAATGATCTGAAAATTACGATTTACAAAGCACACCCACTTAGATCTTCGTAAATAGGTTAAAGATATCCAAATAATTACTTAAGTGAGGTAAATATCAAATAACTTCAAATAGAGCATGACAGATAAATTGTATTTAAGATAACTAATTTATAAGTAAATCTGCTAAATGTTGACAGATTTAATGCTCAGAATTTATACATGAATCGTCTAATGATCTTGTTATTGATAAACGTACTTTCGTTCAATTATACTATTAAGCAAATCATATAATGTTAATAAATGTTAATAAAAAGGGCAGGTAGAAAGAAAGAAAGAATCTATCATTGAAGTAAAGGACCTATCCCGGTGTGGTGAAAATTGTGTGTGGCATTTTTTAATTTAGCTTTCCTAATCCCCAAATAATTTTCTTACCACGGTAGGCAGGCTTGGCTGTGCTTTTAGCATTGTCAATGTCTATATGGTCATAACTTACCATCAGGTCAGCAGTCTTGTGGGCTGCCTTTGTACACAAATTAAACGTTCAAACATGGTTTTGTGAGTGGTAGAGCCACGCTGTAGACAGTACCGTCTATAGCACGAATGGGCCGGCTCGACCGGTTAGATACCACTGTATCACAGAAAACCAACGTAAAATGGCAGCTTGCTGTCGCGTTTCATTCGGTGAGTGAGATTTCCGGTGGCCCATTTCCCCACTCCCTTTCCCAAACCCTTTTCCTTCCCCTTCCATTCCCTCCTTTTAGGTTGGCAACGCACCCATGATTCTTTTTGTGTCTTGGGTGTCTATGGGCGGTGGAGTTCACTTACCATCAGGTGCCCCATCTACTCGTCTGCCAATCTCTGCTATAAAAAAACATGGTTAATTAACTTACATCGTTAATACAAAAGCTTGCAACACGGATTGAATAGTTAAGTCACTGCGCAGAGTTGTCGTGGATTAGTTGCATTTATCGACGAGCCAGTGTAACTAAAAAGAAAAACTCCCTGAATAGCACTAAAAATAAACTGCTGGAAGTAGTTTAACAGTCTAACGAAGTCTATTCATTGCAAAGAGACAGTCCATGGCTGCAGTCTACGGCTTGTTTTGACAAGTTTGTATATTTTACGCGGAATAAAAGTAATAAGACTGCCTCGGTGGCGTGGTTGCGTTTCGGTACGACTACCATCCTGAGGTCTCGGGTGCGATCCTCGGGTCGGGCAAAGTGATATTGGATTTTTTCATATCAGCCCGGAGTCCGGAATTTGTGCCCGATATGGCGATAGGCTCGCCCCCTATCATATCTGGGACGGGACTAAGCTCGGCGAAATGTGGGTGTATTAGTTCGGTAGTGCGCCTCTGCCTACCCCTTTGGGGATACAGGCGTGAGCTTATGTTATGTTTATGTAAAAGTAATAATCATGAATAACTAATTCGGTATAAGTTTGGTATAAATATTACAGTACATTAGTATTGTGCTGTATATATTAGCACATAGAGTCGTAATCTTAGTCTTGTAGAAACGTACCTATATGGGTCACAGCCCATGAACTGGAGTGTTTTTATAAAATGCTTTGCCTGGGACTGGATTCCCCAGAGTGGAGTCAACGTCAAGCAGACAGTCGATCGTAAATACTAAGCCGAATCCTTTCTGCAAGATGCTTGAAAAGGCGTATTGCACCAACCCCACATTGATGTGGGATAAGGGCAGGTATAACGAAAAGATATTAGTGGCGGAAAGTCCATACAATACGATTCCTTCCGGCTTACTTTTCTGAAAATGTCTATTAATAAATAGATATTAATACAGAGAGAAACCAGCATCAGCTTCCCTTCTGGAAAATTTGACCCTTCGCCACTGAAAGATACGTAAAATGCAAATATTTTGAACCACCAATTATTGCTCATAATAAATCGATGGCATAACATCATACGCAATAAATATATAAATTGCAGATGAAAGCAAATCACTGCCCTGATAAAATATGTACGTTATTGATTGTAAATATTACCACAGTTGGTAATTAGTAAACAAACGGGCCGCTTGATTCTGTTATCGTATTCATTTTATTACAAACGACAGCAAACCTTTATGGCTGTTATTTTATTTATTCATGACTTACAAATAATTTATTATGTACTTATATCTCATAATGTGTACACTGTACAGCATACGTGAGCATTTTTATAGAAGTTTGAAATATAAATGTGAGGGTTTTGTGGGATATTTTTATGACGACCGCTGTAGATAGTTGCGGTATTTTACAGAGGTAGCCATTAAGGCCGAAATAATTACTTGTATTATCACAAACCGTCCGTGTCAGGGGTATATAAAAAGGACAAATAAAATATTCTACCGCTTTTCACTGACGTTTTATATCCAGCTCAGCGAAGACACAGCCGAATAGACGCCGCATTACAGATGATCGACATTTGATAACACATTAGACTATAAGAACTGATATAGCGAACCGCTCAATAGATTCAAATCAGATTCGACCATAAATACTACCGCGTTAGAGAATTTATAAAATCTGTGAACGACACGGCGGTGACGTTCAAACAATCAGATTTTAAGTTACCAAAAGCCAGAGTGCCACGTTTACTTCCTTATACCGCGGCTAGTTGGGAGACCTTGAGAAATATGTCGAACATTAGATGTCTATTAGGGTACGTTGTCGCTGATCCAATTACAGTTACTCAAATTTAATCAATAGTGACAACCCTGATTTTATTAAAGTGTGAAATAGACTTATTATTTATTAATCATCAAATGTAGGCTCTTTGGAATAATAAAAACCCTCAAACGTATTTGTAATGGTATCACAAATAAAAATTATTTATTTGAATAACAGCCATTATAAATATACTCACTGTTCGTCGCTTTTCGGCTTCCCTTAAAAACTTAAACGTTCGTCAACCGCGTAAAGTTGCTCTATGTATAAATTAGTCCGTTCTTTCGTCCGAATTAATTATTTTAATTCTGCGGTGTCTGTTTGTGCTCGATATGGCGATAGTCTCGTCGTAATCTCTCTATCACATTATGGGATGGAAATTATCTAGGCAAAAAGTCTGTGGGACTAATAGCGCCACTGCCTATCCCTTTGGGATAATACTATGTGAATCACTTTTATTGTGTTACGATTTAGTAAATAAATAGGATAAATATATATCGGCGCAAAATCGCACGCTTATTTAAAAAGCCGTTGTTATTTCACGTTATTAATTCATTTTACAATTGTTAAACTGCTGAATCGTTAAAAGATTCTAAAAAGTTAAAATAATCGTTATAATTATTTCTTTAACATTCGATATTCGGTATCGAGTAGGTAGTTGCAAATATTGCACCCTATAAAAGGAGTCTTCAGAGCAAATTCGACACAGTCGTGCTCCGGCACTCGGACTGTCAAGATCCTTGACTAGACGGTGCTCTTAAGCACCGTTAATAAAGGGAGTTAGTGAGTAATGAGAGATGAGTAATCATCTTATTGTCAAAAGTGACGTCAGCCATGCTGACGTCACCGTTTTTAAAAATAACGTCAGCGTTGGCCTCCGACATATACAATACAATACAATTCTTTACTAATAAACGTATGCGAAACAAACCAAGATCGGCTGCTACTTTTATCCTCTGGCGGATATACATACATAGCAATTTTTATAAACAAAATGCCACAGTCCAAAAACATTATCTTACTTCATACTAAAATAGTCTTGTGTCGTATCAAAAGTTTCAACACCGAGCAACTCATATTGATAATTATACTTATCATGATATAGAGGTATATAATTAGACGTAAAAGTAGAAACACAATTTTAAGCACACTTTTATTTATACACACATACATAAGCTCACGACTGTATCCCCTAAGAGGTAGGCAGAGGCGCACTAGCGAACTAGAACACCCACATTTCGTCGAACTTAGTTCTGTCTCATATCGCTATACATATTATCGCTATGATTAGCCTATCGCCATATCGGGCCCAAATTCCAGACTCCGGGCTGATACTTTCATTTATCTCTTTTAACAGATATAAACTCAAAAAAGTAAACCTTTATACATCGAAGTTTACACATAAAAATCCACTGAACATATTTCATGACGTAAGTTTTACGTAAACTTAAACGTGGCTTAACCCAACAAAGTTCAAGTTCCACGGCTTTAATATTTTGAAGAGGCTAATAATTTTATTTCGTTTTATAGAAGTACCACGCTTCGAAGATAGTTTAAACAACTTGACGGTGTCTCTCGGCAGAGAAGCGGTCTTCACTTGCGTCGTAAATGACTTGGGCTCTTACAGGGTAAGTATAAATGTTTATATTATCGTTGTAAAACTAATACATAAGCTCACACCAGTATCCCCGAAGGGTTCGGCAGAGGCCACTAGCGAACTAGAACACCCATATTTTGCCGAGCTTAGTTCTGTCCCAGATATGATGGGGGATGTGCTTTTGACTAGCATAAGACCAAATTAACCGAGTGATCGACACTGTGAGAATTCGCGGCCACGACTCTCCCCGGTGCTATTCCAAGTCTTTGTGTTGCTAGATGCAGGACGGTATTTATCTGAAATACCATTATTTGAAACATTCCTTGCCGGTAGTTGAGCTGCAAAGGCTTTATTAGACCGATAGGACACTGAATAGCAGATAAGACAAATTAATGTCGACTAATAATACAATCACACTAATATACGTTTTAAAGCATGTGGCAACATAATACAATATGTATAATATTATACACCTATGATTATGCATAATGTCACCTTCTTGATCTAGTGGGAGCATATATGAGCTGTGGACCGGGAAGTCCTGGTTTGAATTCCCAGGTCGGGCAAACCAGTTTTTGTGTCACGATTTGCCTAGGACTGGATGCGTTGCCAACCTGAAAGGAGGAGAATAGGAGTTGGGAAAGGTATAGGTTGCTTGGGCCACCGGAAATCTCTCTCACTGAACGAAACGCCAGCAAGCCACTTTACGTCTGTTTTTTTTTAGATAGTATCACCGGTCGAGCTAGCCCATTCGGAAGTCGTTACTGTCTACAGCGTGGCTCTACCACTCAACTGCAATATAATACAACTAGCGATTTTAAAGGTGGCGTGGCTACGCGTGGACACGCAGACGATCCTGACGATCGCAACACACGTCATCACCAAGAACCATCGCATCGCAGTGAACCACAGCGACCGGCGCGTCTGGTTCCTCCACATCCACGACGTTCGACAGTCAGACAGAGGATGGTACATGTGCCAACTCAACACTGACCCCATGAAGAGCCAAACCGCATACCTAGACGTAGTAGGTATGTTAATTTTGATTTGTTAGTTTAACCGTGGGCAAGTGGAGTTAAGTTATTCGGGTGTACGGTACACATGTTTGTGATCTTCATAATCAATTCATGTTTGCTGAGAATTTCAAATTGTGTTTATAGATGTTTAGTAGCTTACAGGTTATTAACTTTAGTTGTTTACGGGAGGTACGTCTTATCTTTATTAGAAATACTTGGATGTATTCGGGCTTTGCCCGCGTAAGAGCCTTTTAAAAGTAAATAAATACACCCAACAGTCACACACCTAGTTCTGATCCCACACTAGGTATAACCTGTATCGTTTCTTTCTTTCTTTCTTTCTTCTTTCTGTATCGTGGGTGTCAGAAACTAAGAGACATTTTCGGTCTCACAACACCCAGACTTGAAACAAATATCTGTAGGCCACACAACATTTGTCTCAATGCGGGAATCGAACCCGCGGCCTCTCGCTTCACAGCTGGCTACTCGCCTACTGCGCCACAGAGGCTTTCAAAAAGTAAAAGTCGCAAAATACGTGATGGTTTATTTGCTTATGGAAGTCCTCTCGAACATTTACCTTTAAATTTGAAATTTCTCAAAACCTGCCGGTCAAATTTTATACTTCTAGCTTTGGTAGTCTAGATTCCGAGTTGATGAGTCAGACACGCGTAAAATGCATTATATTGGAGTAGGTACAGATTTACTTTAAGGGGTTAAACATTGTTTAATTTTTTTATTTTACTTATTCGGTCCACCAGCGGTTTCACATTATTATTATATTCAGAAGTCAATCTCTAAGGGCGACTTGCAGCGCTATTACTAATCTAGAGTTACACCTCATCTCGATTTGTCCTACAGCTCACTCCTATCTTTAAATCAAGATTTGGGATAGAAATTTATGTGTGAGGTGCAAATGGCCCTAAGGGCGACTTGCAGCGCTGTTACTAATCTACAGTTAAACCTAAACTCGATTTGCCCTACAGCTCACTCCTAGTTTTACATCAAGATTTGGGATAAATAGAGATTTATCGCGGAGCAGCAAGTGGCCCTAAAACAACTAAATTATTATAAAAAATCTTGTACTTATGTTAATTGTTTCTGAATATGTCATACTACATTAAAATCGGGGAAAACATAGCTCCGACCAATAGCTAGTCTACAAAAGATATTCAGATTATAATATTCCCTATAATTGCTTTTAAAGGAGTCGTGCCAATTAATATTTTATAATACAAAATTGCTTTCATTAATTACTATTCATTCTACGCATTCGATTAAGCTATAAGTAAATTGTTGGCAGAACAATAGAAATGGATCGTTAAATGAAAATAAGTTTTTAATTGTGTAGCCATACTTAAACGTCGCGCTGGTTTTAATCAAATACGTTTTTCAAGCTTTGTGTTATGTATTTTAATTATTTAATAATATTTATGATATGTATATTTTTATTTATCAAATCGCTCTTACCGATGACCCTTGTCATCAATCCATATTTGGAAACTGTGCCACCTCATTATTATTTTATTTTATGTTATTTAGTACAGGAAACATACAGTGTTACAAATATGTTTAGATAATACATTTAAGAAGCACCTTAACCAAAATAGTTTCCAACATTTAAATGACATACCATAATAAGCTCGACGGCATAATAGTTTATACAAATTCATATTATGACTGTGAGTATACCTCTACATTGGGCCCCGATTTATGATGGGATAGGTAATTCTAATTATTGAATCATTTTTATATGGAGTCTGGTAAATTATATCACAAGCAATTTTCTTTTCAATTTATGTTATTTATATATAATTATAATACCAGCCGTGTAATATTACTGTCCCACTGCTGGGCACGGGACTCCCCTACTAATGAGAGGGGTTAGGCCTTAGTCTACCACGCTGGCAAATTGGGTTGGTAGACTTCACATACCTTCGAAATTCTTGTGGAGAAACTCTCGGATATACAGCTTTCCTCGCGATGTTTTCCTTCACCGTTATAGCAAGCGATAGAAGAATCAGAGGTGTATGCTCTTTTTTTGGGGTTGGTGTCGAACCTCCGACACTCGTCTCGGCAGTTCGTACCTTTCCCAACTGAGCTATCTGTGCTTATATGTAGAGGTACTTATTGAATATTTGTAATAACAATAATAACTTTTCTAGTAAGTCCGTTTTCACATGTACAGAAAAGTAAACCGTTCCATATCCTCCCACGGACGTTGTGAAAGTTGATGAAGTAAAATGTACAAGTGGGTGTTAGAAACCCACACAATTTTAACATATTATTGTAGTCTCAAAGTAAACATACCAATTAATAGCAGGTGTGTTAAACCGGTAGCGACTAGCGATGCGAAGGCGTGGTGAGGCCTAAAAATATATGGTGCAATTACCAATACGCCTCGCTTTCCTTTGAGTTGTACATCATTGTGAAGTTTTATTTAGATTTTTTGGCATTGTACTCCCTATGAAGATTGGAGTACCGTATTACGGTATTAAAAATAATGAGGGATTTTGTTTTAATTGCAATCGTATGCCGAGACCGATGCCTTATGGTAAAAGATACGACTACTTATGAGCAGTAGCACCACCAGAACTTTGAATATCGAAGCGCTGAGTGACATTTCACTGCGCTCGTCACGAAAATATTTGGACCGTGTTGTGCGAAACGAGCCAACCCACAAATACAAAATATTTATGCCAATATGATCTAAACTATCATATATTGATCTGAAAATTTGTTTTTTTTTTGGCTCATTTCTGCACATCACGGTCCATTTGATGTTAAGAATCATAGTACCCAGTAATCTGTGACTTCAATGACATGACAATAACATAGCGACCTTGACCTCATGGTGCAACGTCATCTGGAACTCACTGGATACGCAACTCCTCACTAATTTACAGCAGACTGATCATGCTTGGGCTTATTATATGTATACTAGATAAGCTATTTAGAAGTTAAATTGTGGCATATGTTGGAGAGTGTTTGGCGTTCGACAGCTAAGCGGGAGAGCAGAGCTCTATAGCAAAACTTGGTACGTAAATTCTATGCACTACTGAACAAGACTAGTAGTAGTATACATAAAAGTATTTGGTTATAGAGGTAGATAGAAGATCAGGTCAGATTAGAAGAGAGTATTGTAGAGCTAGGGAGTAAGGCCTTTATTCATAATGACTTAGTGGGACGCTATAATACCGCTGTAGGACGTTTCCGAAAAATTGTTATTCATAATAGCTCAATAGCGTTAAAACGTTCCCAAAATCTCCCATAAAATATCTGCAATTTATAGAAGCTGGCACCCTACTTTAACGCTTCAATAGCAAAAAATATGGCCGATTTCGATCAACTGATTCGTAATTGACGTTCCACCAGTTTTGGTTGAGATTAATTTGAGGGTGCCCGCGACTTCTATCATAAACATAAAAAAATAAGCTCACGCCTGTATCCCCGAAGGGGTAGGCAGAGGCGTACTGGCGAACTAGAACACCCACATTTCGCCGAGCTTAGTTCCGTCCCAGATGTGATGGGGGGGAGCCTATCGCCATATCGGGCACAAATTTCAGACTCCGGGCTGATATGGAAAAATCCAATATCATTTTGCCCGACCCGGGGATCGAACCCGAGACCTCAGAACCGTAGTCGTACCGAAATACCACCACGCCACCAAGGCAGGCTTCTAGACTTCAGAGAGACTTCTATCAAATGCAATTAATGTTATAAACACGATAGTTTGTGAGGTTGTATGGATGCTTAGACTATGGATGTGTTGTTACTCTTTCACACCAGAATGGTTGAACGGATCTGAATTTAATACGGTAAAGAAATGGATTATAGTCTAGAATAAAAATGTCTAGGACAACAAGACAAATAAATGTGATGCAAAAGTTATGACCTCATGGTCATAAGTCGATCAGTTTATTTGAAATATACGCGCGCCAGGTCGGACAGCGTAATAATATTGAGAGAATAAACTTGTCCTAAGTGATTCTTCACCATTCACAGAACATTCTAGGATGTATTTATTTATAAAGGAATAACACATAGGCTACTTTTTTCCAGAAAATGTAGCGTCTCCGTAGGATAGATTAATTTGAAGTCAGCTAGTATTTAATATTTTCCGTGTGGTATTTAATTACATACCTTGATTTCAACAAAACATCTTTTTCTTCAATATCATCATTATCTAAACACGTATAGCGTCACATGAATAAATCAAGAGAAATAAAACACTTCAAAAATACAATGATGAATTTTATTAAATCTTATTCAACAAAAAATACTTATGCACGCATGTTGCCTAATTATTCTTCAATACAATGGGTTTTAGACGGTTCTGTTGAAGCCGCTGTGAACTGGAAAGTCCGGTCCTGAATTCCATTCTCAGAGAAGACAGGGTATTTTTCTTACACGATTTGCAAAGACTGGAAGCCCCCTTTCATTCATACGCTCCAAGGAATATCCTCCAAATCTACATTTAATTTCCAAATATCCATAATCTACCCATTTTCGTTGATGTTTAGGTATTGCATGAAACAAAATCACTTCACATGCAACAAACATAGTTTTACTTTGATTAAATTAATTAAATAAATATATAAACAAACTAAACTGGTCGCCATGGTCGCCATTTGCCATTTCGAATTGCGCGCGCAAGACGCGCGTGAATGATTGTTTTTTTTATTAGGCCATCGTTCCATGACTTTCCAGAGACAAAACTTGTTAAAATTACGTTTTATCTATGTACTAGCAACATTGTGACACGGTAAATATATTTTAGGTAATGGAGCTATAGTAAACTATTATGAATAAAGAATTTTATCGAACCTTCGATAGGCTTAAAATGCATTTTTACCAATATGAGTTTATATCTTCATTAGGGGTTTTATTATGAATAAAGGCCTAAGAGTTTAGATTTTACGACCGACCACCAGTCCCACGTCAACCTTCTCAATTGGGTACTTGACAATGTTTGATTTTGTACACATTTTTATATATGTGTATATATATATATATATATATATATATATATATATATATATATATATATATATATATATATATATATATAGCAAATAAAACATAAAAGAAACCCTTTTACAAAAACTGCATCGAAATTGTTTGAAAAATGAGACAGTAATTTTTATTTTAAATTCTGGAGTGGGGGCATAGTATAGATATCTTCCTATCGCTTTCCAGTGCACGTACCGTTTTGGCGATGACGTGATTATACTGATACTTCTAGATCTTCTCTTTCCCGCAGTTTAAAGGTTACACCAAAGTTAACGGCTTGTAACTTTTTCATTTTTGATAATATTTCAATATTTTATTATGTTCTATATTTTAGATGACGTAAATTTCATATAAAATTATTTAAAATAAATTAGTCTACTTCCCAATTGTATCTGACATCAATCCCCTCTGACAGTAATTCATCCTATATTATATGATATTATTATGTTATTTGGACAGTTCCACCAGACATCTTGGACTACCCAACTAGCAGCGACCAAGTCGCTAGAGAAGGTGCAAACGTGACGCTAAGATGTGCAGCTCATGGCGTCCCCACGCCGACTGTCGTCTGGAGAAAGGAAGCCGGAGATTTACTACCTACAACCAACTTTAGTGACGTACACAGTAAGAACATCAACCATACTTTATACTAAAGCCGCGTCTCCTGCACCTGTTTTTTTGAAACAAAACACTGAAAACACCTACACAGAACAACGTTTTTCAATGTCTCCTGTTCATATAACAATGGACCATAGACAAAAAAATGCAGTAGTCGCACCGAAATACAACCACGCCACAGAGGCGCATAAATGCTAGGTAGTAAAACATAAAAATATGTATTCTTACAAAAGTACAGCTTGCCGAATGTGACTTAATATGCAAAGGTAACCTATTTTCATGTTAAAACAGAATAAAAAAGCAATACGCAATAGGTGGAGTGCAGTACTCGAGGATAATGTCAAAACTCTGTTGATATACAGCACATGTGTTCCCGACAAAAAACGGCAAAACTTAAATTCAAAAGTAGCACATACGACTTTGTGAACATCTAGAATTTACTAGTCTACTGCAGACCTTTTTGCTGATAAACTCCGTGAATCCAATCGAAAATATTTTGGAGTAAATATAAAATTATCTCTTTTTCTAATCTGTGACGTAGACGAAATAAAACCCGGGATTACAACATAAACTTAAAAATCATCAAACGGTAGAAAGAATGTATTTTAAAGGAAAGAAGTATAAAATAATGAAGAAACGAAAAGACTTTTATCGTTAAGTCCTAAGAAGCATCGTGTCACTGAATACTTTTGACCCGATAGGTACTAAGAAAACGTTTTGTGAACAGTAGTAACAAATATTGTGTCTCGCCCAAAATCATTTTCTGTATATAAAACTTCTCATAAAGTTTGAAGATTTTAATTTGTAACAATCTTAACTTGTAGTAGAATTTTAATATGGGTATAATATGTTTTTTTTTTTATTTATTGTTTACTAATTAAAATTATACATTCATCTTATCATATTGTGCATAAAAACCACTGAGGTTTATAACATGCTATATATGTTTATTATTTCACATCACACCAGCAACAAACTTTGGTTAGTTAGTTACATTATCTTAAATTATCTTATAGATAAAAAAAGAAAGAAACTAGGCAAGCAGGTTAAGAGTTTTTTATTAGGTAATAAATACACCCAACAGTCACACACCTAGTCCTGACCCCACACTAGGTATAACCTGTATCGTCTGACACCCGTCAGAGACTATGAGATACTTTCGGTCTCACAACACCCAGACTTGAAACAAATATCTGTGGGCCTCACAAACATTTGTCTCAATGCGGGAATCGAACCCACGGCCTCGCGCTTCACAGCCGGCTATTCGCCCGCTGTGCCACGGAGGCTGTCGATTTATGTCTATACAACTTATATTAAATCCAAATAATTACGATGTTTAACCAAAATTTGGCCATAAATAGATTTCATTACCACGTATTTCACTACCACATATGACTTCTAGTTTCTTCATCGATAGCAAGTCAGTTAGTTATAATGTAAAAGCATCGGCTTGAGGCGCTTCACAATTTTAGCTGTTACTGCATTTACCAAAATATCCGTAATGTGAAGTAAAATATAGTTTTACTTTAGCTTAGATAATACTTTAGCTGTACATGAAGAAACTGTCAGGACCGCGGGACGCCTTATACAATACCTGCAAGTGACGTGCGCTACTTGACAAGTCGTTACTTCTGCGCAGACACGTCGGTGAGCGGCGCAGTGCTGCAACTAGTCAAAGTGTCCAGGCTACACATGGGTGCTTATCTCTGCATCGCCAGCAACGGAGTACCGCCCTCCGTCAGCAAACGAGTCATGCTTGTTGTGCATTGTAAGTTGTTTATCTTCTAAATAGTTTAAGTATGAAGTTGGTTTACTTACACTTGTGCACATCAACTGGTTTTCTGGGTCTTGAGTACTCGTTTCATTTAATTATTGCTGTGCTTCAAAATCTTCGTATTAACTGGAGTGCTTTAACTGAAGTTTCGCCTAACATGGTTTTTGCATTACCTGCATCTATTCCTTTCATTGATTTTTATCCGACTGCCTCGGAAAGAGGTCAATGCTTTTATGTAATCTACTTTAATATATATTGTAAATAAAATATCAATTTCAATCAATAGGTACTTGTAAAATGAAATGATGACATTCCATAGCTATAAAGAGCATTTCAGAGAACGCCATCGGAATGACGACAGTCCCCGATAGTTAGAATATTTTGACTGCAGACAGATTTTAACATTGATAACAAGTCTTCGAGCGCCGACTTTTATGGACAATATAATTTCATCGAATTTTATAGCCTTAATGAACTTAACTTGTATTAACAAAGAATAAGTAAATTGAATTTGTATTTCCTTAAAGTTGCTTCAATGTTATTCGATACCGAAAATGTCATGAACCTTTACTCTTTCAGGTTTTAATCTTTAATTATATTGAACACCGAACACCCACATTTACTTTTGTAGAATTTTGTTCGGTATATAAATTAATAATCTCTTTGTTCCAGTCCCGCCAATAATGACTATACAGAATCAATTAGTTGGAGCTAAAGAAGGCGATACTGTACACTTAGACTGTCATTCAGAAGCATTCCCAAAGTCTATTAATTATTGGACGATAAACGACCAAATCATATCACAATGTGAGTGAGTTATTTGTTTTTGTAGTTTGTTTATCTACTGTAATTTAGTTATGTATTCTATTTGTATTTAGTATCTATTCATTGTCAAATAGCATCGAGCTAGAGCTAAATCCCAGTTGCCATAATCTGCATATATAGGTTTCGAAACATACTAGTACATTATTTGAATGGTTTTGGTAACCTGCATTATAAAAATCCAAGACCATGGGATCACCTTTAGAGTCAACTACAAAGAACACAAAACTAATTTTGGAAATCGGTTCACATTTACCGGAGATATCGGACAACATAAAAAAAAATACGAATTTACGCATTCTATGCATAAAAATACCGACAAATTCAAAACCTCTTCCTTTTGGAGTCAGTTGAAAATTTACACTCATTATTACTTCGGTTGACGTCAGGTAAGCATCCGATCGTAAAAACTAAGCCGAACTCTTTGTACAGAATGTTTAAAGTATGTTGCGTCGAACCAACATTGAGGCCAGATAAAGGCAGAAAAAAGGTTATTTCTTACTACGAAGTCTCAACAAAATTGATTAAAGAAAAGTATAACCAAATATTTTATGAACTTTAAGTTGAACAATTTATTTTTCAGCGGACAAAAGGTTCGAGGTATCAGCAGTGGAAAGAAGTTATGAGGTGGACATGAGGCTGACTATCAAGAAAGTTGGTAGAACAACTTTTGGCACTTACAGTTGCATATCAAAAAACTCTCTCGGAGATACGGACGGCACTATAAAATTGTATTGTGAGTAATGTTTTACGTTAAATTATCGCTGTTATTTAAATGTCTATAATATCTGAGCGATTATTGTTGGTGCTATCATTTACTGTCATTGTGAGTAGTGCAGAGAATATCGCTATAAACAATAATAAGAAAATATTGATGCATATAAAACAGTTTAAATGAGATACGAATACTATATATGTACATTATATCTGAATAATTAAAACTAATTATTCTGAGGGAATGTAATTGTTTTCATAACTGTACGGTAAAAAGTATATCTACTTTTGAGACTGCCTTGTAGCGTAGATATATTGCTACGTGGTACATATAATCGTTCTTCTAAACATCTCTATTCGACGGTGTCGTATACTTATTTTTTTGTATTTTATAATTGAAATAACAAATAGAATATAAAAAGAAATAAAACTAAGTATACGAAGTATACGACATGTTTTCCTTTTTTTTATATATTTACCTGAAATTACAAATAAAATATAAAAAGCTATAAAAGAAATAAAACTAAGTATACGACAGACGGCTTGATATTAGTTGACATTGCCGTTGTGTGTCGACCAAAGACGTTGGAATCGCTCGTTACAATAATATTTTTATGGTGTTGACAGAAATTATCAGATGAACCGTGTGCTAGTTACTAAGGCCATCAATATTTTTGAATCCATATTTTTGTTCTCATGTCTGGGTCATGATCTATACGAAAATAGATCCATTTATTTCTAATAATTTTTCAACGGTATCGTTCCCATAACCACCAAGAGTATTGTGTTTTAGTCGTTGTGAAATCAAATGCCGTGGTATTTTCCATGTTTACGGAAGTATTTCTCTTACATTCAGAATAATACATCAAACTTGAAATGTATTTTGTTACTGAGATAGATAACCCAACAAAATTAACGATAGGCGCTATAAATGTACAAATTCAGATAACGTTTACAAAATTTCCAAGAGAAAGGGTGGAATTATTTTAAGTAGGCGTGCGTATCTTAAAAACCTTTTAATGTTTGGAGTCTTGGAAATACTGTAAGAACAGTTTAGGAGTGAAACTGAAAAGCTGTTAATGGCGTCTTGTAACTTGATATTTTGTGAAATTATAGCTAGCCCGGGGGATTGCTCGCAACGTTCAGTATTCTCAGAGAGTATTCTGTTACAGCACTGTCCGGCAAATTCGAGGAAATGCAGTACAACGAGGTGGGAGACTTTGACGAGACGCCAGATGTTAGCGAACTAGAGGCGTTGAAGCGCAGCGCTGCTTCTCGCGGGTCCGTCGTCCTGTTCTGCGTAGTCATTTACACTTGTATAATACTACTTTGTATATAAAATATATTGTTATAATAATCTTTTAATTGTTGTTTTATTAATCTACTAATATTATAGCCATAGTCATCCCCTGTACTTTTCTGAAAGCCATTATTTATTACATTGGTCGTTTATTTTATAAAGCGAACCAAAATCAATTGGCAATATGATAATACATAAAAATGTATACATAGTTTAATAATTTAGACTTACGGATATTGCCGAATATTAATTCAGTTCCTTTAATATTTGGTTTACTGTTTATTCCGCAATCAACCAACCACAGCATTTTTGTTTATTTTTTTACAAAACTATTACAAGCGACATATAATGACAACCACCGTGATGTGCCAATAGCTGTTGCGCTTCATACGGTATTATTTCTGGAGGTAGAAAGAGAGAGGGCCCTCTGTTTCCATGTTTATTTTTTAGGCAGCATTTTGGCAATGCCCTCTGACATTGCCTATGTCTATTCGCAATGGTAACTGATTATGGGTTGCCGTTAGGTTACGAATGGACCGTCTACTATTTTTTCTCCTCATAAAGTAACACAAAACAATTATATTAACAGTGACTTTTCCATGAAATATACGACGGAGGAACATTTATAATAGTTTTGTTTTTGTGGAAAATAAAATGTGCCCTGGGGATAGATATCATAACGCGCGCGATGACAGAATATCAAAGTAATATTATGAATTGGAGGTTTCGCTGGATTTAATGAGCAATTGTCACGTTTTACTGACTTATAATATTGTGTAAAAATACATAGCAGTACCATCATTATCAGCCATAGGACGTCCACTGCTGAACATAGGCCTCCCCCAAAGATTCCAGAATGACCTATATATAATTATATAGTATATAATAGTATATATTTATGAACAATTAATTATTTTTGCACAGATATAGTTTCCTCCTCGGAAAGAGATATATACGACTTTTATCCAGAAAACGTGACAAAAAACTTTCACAAAGAGAGAGCTTCAAACACAAGCTGTAACTACATATTGTCTATCTTATTGTTTCTATTCTACTTCACTCAATCAAAGCCATGAAATCCAAATTAAAACCAAGATATAAATTTTAATAATATAAAATAGGTAGGTACTGGTACAAAATACTCTGATAAAAAGATCTTTATTCAAAATTTAAAAATGGAACAAAAAATATGTGTTGGACATTTTGACACATAGACGTCACTGGCACGATATATCATGCGCGACACGTCCAACGCTGGAAGTTCCATATTTTATGTTTGGTGTCCGCCGAGGCCGGGGCGCGCCTCACGTGGCCACCTGCGCCCCCAGCCAGCCACTTCACACACTGGCGTACAGGCAATATAGACAAAAAGCCACTATCTACCCTGACTATTTTATAGAATAAAGAAAATTTTCAGTTTTTTCAAACTTACCGCTCTCAAAGTATTTTTAAATCAACTCTATGATAAAAATGATGTCCATCATAGTGAAGCAAGAATTTTTTTTTCTCTTTATTTTTAGAGGGGTTTTAATCCACAAAGGAACGCCAACCCCATCGTTGAAGCAAGAAATGAAATTATGAATTTAGCAAGTTCTGTTTACAGATCTCTCCGAATCAAAACTTGAAGGTAGTTATGTCGAACTCATTGACCTAAACCGTTCTACCAACTTAACCCCGCGGTGTTCCTCTCTCTCGGTGTACGCAGTTGCATTCAGCCGCAGCAAGTTTTTGTCTACTCTAATCTGAAAGCTTTTGCACGTCACTGGCCTTACGCCACCGACCAATGCGCCACGTTCCACAACGAAATTTCACAACACGAGTGTAAAGTTGAGACGTTTTGTGTCACGTGCCTGCTGCCCTCAGATCAGTTTTCTCTACGCGTTCAAGCACATGAGATAATTTCGATTCATTTCACGCTGCTCTCATAGCGCTTTCGTTTACCGCACGAATTCAGAGTGTCTTTATCTACGAAATAATCATTTTGGCTATATCGAGGCATTAACAGATTAGTAGGTACATGTATGTATCGAACCTTTATCTTAATTTTGGGATCGAAACTTTCGGGTTTTGATAACTTTTAAAGGTATTTGGTAACATTTCAAGGTTAACTCATTTTAAGTTTAGATAAAACAGAACTTTTCTTAGCTCCTTTCTTTTTACGTGTCCTTATCCCACTTTGATGTGGGATCGGTGCAACACACTTTTGACCTATGTTGCAGAAATGATTTGGCTTAGTTTTTACGACCGACTGCTTGTATGACGTCAACACCGTCTGAGGGATCCAGTCCCGGGCAAATCAAATTAGTAAGCTTTGCCCGACCTGAGAATTGAACCCAGGACCGCCCGGTCCCCAGCCCATATGCTGCCACTAGACCAAGGAGGCGACAGAACTTTCCTTAGCTCCATGAAGCCATAAAAAGATTAAAGATCGTAGTGGTACTTTAGTTATTTCCGCACCATAAAACGCCACTAAATGTCGTGAAACATTATTAACTATTCACTAAGTTGGGTGCGCATCGCGATATAATTTATGAAGATTTTCATTACGGCGCATTGCCTAGGGCAAATTGGAATGGAGTTATTCTCAGGTAGACGAGATCCTGGGATTGTCACGATCCCGAAGGGTCCGGATGCATTCACTAGAGCACAAACGTATCCATTCACTTTGTATCAGACAGAATTACGTTGTTCGTGATCTGAAAATCGTAGCTTTGCTTTGTAATAAATGTCGATGTAGATGCTAAAAGCCAATTGCAAAAGAATTTATTAAATACGTATTAAGTACTGCCTCGGTGGTGTAGTTGTATTCCAGTCTGACTACCGTCCTGAGGTCTCGGGTTCGACCCCGCGTCGGGCAGTGATATTGAGTTCAGTATCAACCCGGAGTCTGGAATTTGTGCCCGATATGGCGACAGGCTCGTCCTCTATCAAATCTGTGGACGGAACTAAACTCGGCGAAATGTGGTTGTTCTAGTTCACTAGTGCGCTTGTGCCTACCCCTTCGGGGATACAGACGTGAGTTTATGTTGTGTATATTAAATATAACGAGGAGGTAATGTGATATATTTTTGTTTCTTTTACTTAATGGAACATTTTGCACGGATGAAATAAAATAAAAAGCGATGGCACCGCCAGTTGGAAGGTGGATTTCGCATTTTGTTGTTTCGTTCTTATTACGTGACGTACTTAAGTTGTGCTCTTAAAACATAAATTATGCCTTTTTGACGATATTTTTCGCAATACTACTTCTAAAGGGGAAATGTTATGAGAGGCAAGTATTTTTGTAATAAAGTACCTATTGTAATGATTTCTTAGGTTTCCGAGAATGTTATTCATTGAAATAAAACTAGTTTTTACGGATGTTATCGCGATTTGTTTTGTGTATGTTATATATGTACAGTAACCGTGACCACGAAGGCTGTAAAGCTTTCGAAACGTCGGGACTAAAAATAAAATAAATACAAAACAAAACGCAATAAAATCCGTAAAGTTTTATTCGAAAGTACCTATTGTATCAATGCTATGTGGGTGTATATGTATGTGAATAGGCATAATTACTATATATGTATAGACAGGTTTCGCCTTTCTAACCTCTGGCAAAAACTAGAAGTAGATACATACTCTCTTTCAGATTCGATTTATTAAAAAAGGCCGCATATTATTTCATGGAACTTATTTTAATAATCTTAACTGAATTCCGATAAGTTAGTTGAGTAATTATAAACATACATAGTCATACCAAATTCTGCAGAGGCCACAACGGTACCGCGGAATATGGATTAATGAAAATGAAAATCTACTTTGTGGTAATCGATATAATGCTCAATTTGGTCCATCGTGTGGAAATAAGTTTGCAATGCGTGATTGATCAGCGATTCGGAGCCGTGGTGTGCCAACTAGCTGACGAGCGCACTCGACTTTGAGAACTCACAGCGCGGTGCCTTGTTAGGGACACAAACTGAACTGAGATGCTCTATCCGCTGAACTTATCGCAACCTTTCTCCCAATTCTACTGGTACTAACTAAACTAAGATTAAAGAAACAATGAACTAAACTCAACTATGTATGTCCAGCAGTGGACGTCCTATGGCTGATGATGATGATGAGGAACTAAACTGTTTAAAACATTATTTTCTACAGTGTGGTAACCATTCATTGTTTAAAAAGTTTATAATTCTTTAATCTTACCAGCGTGTACTTATTTGTAATTCTTTATTTCCTATTTATTTATCATGATTAGGATAGCTTTAATAGAATCTTCTGTAACAATACAATAATAAAGAATAAAACCTTAGATTACTAGATGTTATTTTAAAATAACCTCCATCATTTCGTTCACTGACCAGATAATCTCCAGCATCAATTGAATACCAGAAGAATACTGAGTACAATACACACTTTATAGAAAATGAATGAGATTGGGTAATAGACTAGAAGGATCTTACACCCTAGAGAATGTAATAGAAAGCAGTGGCATGCAGTCCATATAGGTAAAAAGGCACTGTCTACCCTGCCAATTTACTAATTACATAATTATTAAGCAGCGATAGCTCAGTTGGGAATGGTACGGACTGTCGAGACAAGTGGAGGTTCGAGATCAACCCCAAATCGAAGCATACACCTCTGACTTTTCTATGTTCAGTGTATTTTCAGTGTGAAATATCGCTTGCTATAACGGTGTAGAAAAACATCGTGAGGAAACTTGCATACCCGAGAATTTCGAAGGTATGTGAAGTCTACCAACCCGCATTAGGCCAGCGTGGTAGGCTAAGGCCTACCCCTTCTCATTAGTAGAGGAGGCCCGTGCCCAGCAGTGGGACAGTAATATTACAGGGCTAATTATTATTATATAATTATTAAGAACATCCATTCATCCACTAAAGCAGATTTTAAAAATATCAGCGCTCAACTTATATTCCAAATCGACACGGGAATGATGATGATGGTTACGGTGGAGCAAGAATTTAAGATAATTATTATGCAAATGTTTTTGTCTACCCTAAAATATACCTAAGGTATACAGACCTGTGCACGTTACTAACAGAAAGACTCTAATTTGCATCTATTTTCTGTAAGACAGTAGTCGGTAATAGACCTGCCGATCTGGTCTATAAACTTCCACTGACTTTGCTACTTATAAAACTTACTCACTAGGTACCTAAGTAAATTTCCTAAACTTCCAAACACAACAGACACTTTATATCAGTATAGCTGGCTGGTGGTAGTGATTGTGTAAAGCTTAAGCAGCGTATCCTGCACCAAAACATTACACAAAACATCTACACAAAACATGTTTCATCTATGGTCCATTGTTCTACGAGCAAGAGACAGCTAAAATCGTGGTTGCGTATGTGTTTTTGTGTAATGTTTCGAGAAAACATAGTGCAGGAGACGCGCCATTACCGTACCATTGAACATAGCTCGTCCCACCATAATATATTCGATATGGTTTTTCGGAAACCATAAATTATAAAGTTTACGTCGCAGCCCGATTGACACGATAATTTTGTGGCTCGTTAACAGCACGATTTCAATTTTATATGGCCACGACTCGACTGAAAATTGTACGTACCCAACGGTTAATTTCACTAAATTGTTACAATTTGACGGGAACGTTTTAACCCTCAAACGCTTTAATAAAATTATTCCTATGCGACACGCACCTAACCTTCATAATAGACTCGGTAGCAGTAAATGGAGACTACGTATTTTTTCCATTGCAATTGAATGACGAGATGACCGAGACTTAATAGTAAGCGATAATAATAAAATAATAATACACTCAACTGTCACAAACATAGTTCTGACCCCACACTAGGTTGTATCGTGAGTATCAGAAACTTAATAATAATAAATAAATACACCCAACAGTCACACACATAGTCCTGACCCCAAACTAGGTGTAACCTGTATCGTGGGTATCAGAAACTACGAGAGACTTTTTGATCTCACAACACCCAGACCCGAAACAAATATCTATGGGCCACACAGACATTTGTCTCGGTGCGGGAATCGAACCCGCGACCTCACGTTTCACAGCCGGCTACTCGCCCACTGCGCCACGGAGGCTGTCAAGAGACTACGAGAGACTTTCGGTGTCACAACACCCAGACTCGTAACAAATATCTGTGAGTCACACAAACATTAATTATGTCTGTATGTTTTACAATATCAGCCCGGAGTCTGCAATTTGTGCCCGATATGGCGATAGGCTCGCTCCCTATCACATCTGGGACGGAACTAAGCTCGGCGAAATGTGGGTGTCCTAGTTCGCTAGGGCGCCTTTGCCTACCCCTCCGGAGATACAGACGTAAGCTTATGTTATGCATTGAAGATCCAACATGTGGTACAAATACAGATTCAATTTTTTTTCTTGCTCGTACAATTTGAAACACATTTACCTACATTATTATTAGAGATTCGTAATTATAATATGTCCGATTGATAGTAAACCGATAAATTTATACTTAATTCATAATAAATGAAACCCTAACATTGGATATTATGTTCAAACGAATTCTGTTTTGCGTCGCCTAATTCCAATACATGTCTATAATGGAATATTTAATGGTATTGTTAACGCGTTTTATTGTTGTTTACCATTAAATATGGTTGTTAAATCGTTTAACGCAATTTGTATGACAGTAAAATTATATACAAACAAGCACAATGCCCCTCACTTATAAATCATAATGACCTTCTTAACTTTAAAACTAGTTTGTCCCGTTCATTTTCAAACAATGTGACGCAAGAAAAAAGGGACAAAATAGTTTTGAAGATAAGAAACGTGTATATGTTTTATAAGTCAGGAGCATAAATCACAACCGTATATACGTTATAAAAGGATTCAGTAATCTAAGAGATTTAATATTAGTATCTATAGAAGGACATTGTATAGGCCTTCTATGAAAAAAAATATCCAAAAGAAGAGATCTCAAACGCCAGTAACACAATCTAGCACTTTTACAATGCGAGGGCACTTATTACAATTTACAGGATGTAGCCTCGAGTGTTCTGTGAATATTCAAGAACCACGTTAGACAAGTTTATTGTTGACCTTGCGCTCCTATGTTTCGAATATAATTGAGTGACTTTTGACCACGAGGTCACAACTTTTGGATCACAAGTTTGGCGCTGATGTCCCATCTATGGGCCTTACTTATAAAAACATTTAAGCTGAGCAAATGGTTAAGAATAGTCTGTCACTTTTTTCCTTGTGTCAGTGTTTAAAAATAAAGAGACAGACGATTTTTGGCCATTTACTCAGCTTAAATGTTTTTATAAGTTAGGCCCTATGTTCTATAGAATGTCTTTTCCGTAATAAACAGTAGTCTTATCTCATAACAGGTATTGTAGTGCAGTTGAACTCACGAGCTCGTAGCTAATAAACTCAATTTCCAATTAGAGAAAAGCGCTTTTTCACGACGTTCCGCTAATCAGCTATTATGAAAGGCCAGTTAAAACGTCCGTAGTTGTGGATCTGAGAGTACCAAGCGGCTGGAACAATCTTTATTGGAAATAAATTAAAGCTAGCGCAAAAGAAATGGATCTTTTGTTTGCCTTGAGCACCATTAATAAATCAAAGAAATTATGAAGTTGTCCACTTCCGTAGTTCTTGTTTGAGATCGCTCTATGATTTGTCGAGCGAAATAATTTTATTAGCTGGATTAATATGGTTTTTATTTCAGTACGACTGTTATGATGAATTACTACAATTGTTTATACTAAACTAGCTGATGTCCGCGACTTCACGTGGAAAATTAACAAATATGTCCCATTGTACATTTTTATGGGAATAAAAGTAACCTATGTGCTATTCTTTCTTTTTACCTGCCCTTATCCCATCTTAATGTGGGGTCGGCACAACACACTTTTTCAAGCATGTTGCAAAAAGGATTTGGCTTAGTTTTTACGACCGGCTGCCTGCCTGATATCGACCGCACAATTAAATTAAATTAAATTAGAAAATTCGCTTTGCCCGACCTGAGAATCGAACCCACGACCTCCCGATCCACAACCCCTATATGCTGCCAATGGAGCAAGGAGGCGACTATGTGCTATTCGAGACTATGTGCCAAATTTCATCCAAATCCTTTCAGCCATCTTACGCCCGAATGGTCAAACGCTACTCAACTTTAACGGCTTCTTACATTAATTTTCGACATACAATTCTGACAGATAAGGCGGCCTTAAACGACATACGGCGACCTTAAGTGTATGAACATTCGGCGGTTAGCGTGATTGAATAAGAAACATCCATTTATCCAAACTTTTGCACTTGTAATATTAGTATTGATAATTATTTATTAACAACGTAACATAATTGGTATTTTCAAAGTTTTTTTTCATTCGTTTCACTTGTATTAAACCCGCGTCTCCTGCACCTATTTTTTCGAAACAAAACACAGAAACACCAACACAAAACAAGGTTTTTCATTGTCTCCTACTCATATAACAATGGACGATAGACAAAAAAAATTTGAAATTCCATGTTTTGTCTAAGTGTTTTGTGTAATGTTTTAGTGTTTTAGTGGAGACGCGGCTTTATTATAAATGTAATGTTGCAAACACAAAGGCTGATAGAGATCAAAAACCTTCCGTTATCTTAGTTTTAAAACTTGACAGGTGGCAGTTCGTTTAAGTCTTCGTTGATGTTTATTTACACATCACATTTAAACCACAAACACAACTTTAGACTAAAATATGAAATCATTTAAACAAGCGACCACCCGCACCGTCAGAATTCCCGCCAAAACTCTCAGAAACGTAGTTATTGTGTGTTGTACAAATAGCCAAAGGTATAATTGGGTACTTGACTGTAGTAACCAATATCAATGAATTTCTGTAGGAACATAGATTTATTATCAAAATAACCTGTGCAATAGGCATTTATTCAAAATACTCCAACGATAATTTTATGTTAGTAATTTAAATACTTAATTTTTAATCTGTGAGTCACGTGACGGTAAAAACCAATCACGACGCATGATGTCACATAACTCATTTTAAATTTGTTCCACAATGGCCTAAGACCTAAGATGCAAGTCATACTGCCACATTATTTGGTATATTATTTTCGTATTTTTGTTTAAAGCTCAACCTAATTTCAACGCAGATGTGACCGACAATCAATATCTGGTCGACGAAATATCAGACCCGATTTTTAGTTTGAAATTATAAATTTTATTTCCGCAATATTTTTTAATGAGCTATTTTGTATCTATGAAAAGGAACAATGACGTCACCCGTATCTACAGTTACAGATAGCGTGATCCGGCAAACTAAATTATACATCTTAATTTTTGCTTTTTTTAACTAAATATATGAAAATAAATTACGAAATATTTTTTACACGTTTAGGATAAACTAATAAATCGCTCTGTATACTTTTAATAAAAATAGTCAAGTACCCAGTTGTGTTATATTCGAACCATTGGAACTTTAGTAAATAAAACCCGACTATATTGGCCAATTCATTGAGATAGATCGCATGCATTATTAAATATTGTACATAATAGACACCAGCGGCGCCAGTGAGGAAGAAACAACAATAAACAAGTAATTAAAACTTATACCTATACGGGCGGTTCGCGTGCAGTATTCGAACTAAATGGGCCTCAGCGTTTAGCAAACATAAATATGTGTCCGTACTACGTTGTGTTGCAAACGTAGGGCTCAATCTTCATAAATATCCACTAACACATTATTACCTGTACTATTAAATTGTTTTATTTATTTATTTAAGATACAAGAACCGCCTCGATGGCATGGTGGTATTGCGTGCGCGGTACTACGTCCTGAGGTCTCAGGTACCATCCCCGGGTCGGACAAAGTGATATTGTGTTTTTCTACTCAGTATAATCTTTGCCGATACGTGGTCTCCACTCGAGAACATTTCTGCCTCATCGGCTATCAGTTCTACGAGCTATGTGCCCTGCCCACTGCCACTTCAACTTGCTAGTCGCTGAATGCAGGCCGCTTCCAACAGGTCGATCTGGAAATCTTTGGGGTAGGCCTATGTTCAGCAGTGGACGTCCTATGACTGATGATGATGATGATAATTATCCTAGAGTGCGCTAACTTATGATAATGTGGGTGTTCTAATTGGCCTCTGCCTACCCCTTCGAGAATTAGGCATGAGTCTTTATGTATGTATCTATGCTATGATAAGGTGTTATTGAAATCCGTGCGACATAACTTAGCTATTCTGATCTACATTTGAATTGAGCTTATCTTATTGTTAGTATTAGATATAAGACCATAATATCATATTATCATAGTAATATATATGCTAAAGGCAGTTTCCTTAAAACTATATAAATACCACACAATCTGTTTACGCTAGGTCTTAGAATATAAACCGAGAATATAATAAATTGAATTCTTACCTTATTTTGTTCGCGGAAGAGCGCGCAGAAAGGGATATCTCCACAACCGTTGGGATCATCCTAGCTTCGCGAGTTACTTTATCGGCGATTATAAAACGCGATACGTGGAGTGTACGTATTATTCAAATAACAACCATTTACACACGCGTTAAAGATCATATTCCAACTGAGATCAGCGCAGATACTTGCCACTTTACATGTGACGAGTGGTTGAAATACTAAACATTTACTTTTGTTTGTTTTGTTATATTCACTTGAATTTAATCTATCTTCAAATAATATTAATTTTAATAAACTATAACTTTTATATGGCAGGATCTTGAACGGAAGGAAAGAAGCCCTTGAGACTAGGCTTCGTAGCAGTAGAAAATAATCATGTACTTATATTACGAAGAAAATTTAGAAATCTAATTTTTATTACATAAACAAACATAACATAAGCTCACCCCTGTATCCCCGAAGGGGTAGGCAGAGGTGCACTAGCGAACTACGACACCCACATTTCGCCGAGCTTAGTTCCGTCCCAGATGTGATGGGGGCGAGCCTATCGCCATATCGGGCACAAATTCCAGACTCCGGGCTGATATGGAAAAATCCAATATTATTTTGCCCGACCCGGGGATCGAACCCGAGACCTCAGAACCGTAGTCGCACCGAAATACCACCACGCCATCGAGGCAGTCTTTTTTTATAGGAGAGACTGGTAAACGAACAGATGGGTCACCCGAAGGTGATCTCCGACACCCATAGACACTCAAGACACACAAATATCATGGTTTACCAACCGTAAAGGAAGGGAATAGGGATTAAGAACGGGAGGAGAGAAATTAGGTCACCGGAAATCTTACTCACAGAACAAACAGCGAGCTGCCACTTTACGTCGGTTTTCTGTGAGCTGGTGGTATCAAACAGGATTAACTTTATAATAGTCAAGTACCTATATAAATATATTTGAATAGTGATGAAAATTTACTAATTACGATGTACACCACAGTTCTAATGTATATGTATAGTTATCTTAATCTTTATAATGTTGTTTCTATAGGTATACGTCTAAAATAGATAACTCACTTTCAACGTTTTATGGTAAAAGTATGAAGGATTTTTTAATACAGTACCGTTCGCCGATAAATTGCTTTTTAATATTTTGGAAAGGTTTATCAATAACGATAATGTATTCATTGGATTTTGCTTATAGGAGTTTTCCTATATTTTGAACAACAGATTTGATTAAAGTAATGTATATTTTGCTTACGTTACGTTTAGCATTTTTCTTTTATTTAAAGTCTGATCTTTCCTTTCCAAGGAATGGGATAGATGCATTATCATTATGGCTTTATGTTTATTTTTGTTAGAACATCAGTGTAAGATCGTACCACAGTTAGGCCTTAAGATTCGGCAAAAGACGCTTGTATAGCGTCATTCCACCTTATTAATGTACGTACAAAGCTATTTGTCGCCAGATATTCCGGTATAACATAAGATTATATGCCTATATCTTTATCTTTATATTCTTTTTTTATCGCAGAGGCTGGCAAACGAGCAGGTGGGTCACCTAATGGTAAGTATCCACCGCCCCTTGACATCCAAGACACAAAAGTATCATGGGTGCGTTACCGACCTAAAAGGAGCAAAATGGGGATTGGAAAAGGGAGGCAGGAATCGGGCTACTGGAAATGTCACTCACCGAACGAAACGCAGCAGCTAACTGCTACTTTACGTCGGTTTTCTATGCGACAGTGGTATCAAACCCGTCGAGCCGGCCGATTTGTACTGTAGACATAACTGTCTACAGTATGGTTCTACCACTTCAACTACCTTTCTTTCTTTCTACCTGCCCTTATCCCACCTTAATGTGGAGTCGGCGCAACACACTTTTTCAAGCATGTTGCAAAGAGGATTTGGCTTAGTTTTACGACCGGCCGCCTGCCTGACGTCAACCCCCTATGAGGGATCCAGTCGCGGGCAAATTAAATTCGAAAATTTACTTTGCCCGACCTGGAAATCGAACCCAGGACCTCCCGGTCTACAGCCCATACATGCTGCCACTAGTCCAAGGAGGCGACTTACCACTTCAACCAACATATTGTATTAATTAAACATAAAATATTTTTACTCATTCAACATCAAATTGTATGTATATAATAGCTCGGCACTTTTTTCCAAATCGCTAAGAATATAACCGCATCCGTGGCGTGGTGGTATTTCGGTACGACTACGGTTCTGGGGTCTCGGGTTCGATCCCCGGGTCGGGCAAAGTGATATTGGATTTTTCCATATCAGCCCGGAGTCTGGAATTTGTGCCCGATATGGCGATAGGCTCGCCCCCTATCACATCTGGGACGGAACTAAGCTCGGCGAAATGTGGGTGTTCTAGTGTGCTAGTGCGCCTCTGCCTACCCCTTCGGGGATACAGGCGTGAGCTTATGTATGTATGTAAGAATATAACAAAGCCCATTTTTAAGTATGAAAAACCATGCATTTTGAGCTTAATTAATTGAGTGAAAATTAATAGCGACTCGCATTGATTCATTGGTTAAATTAAGTTATTCATTGACGTCCGTAATAACCTCTCAGCAGGTGACAAATTTAAACCGTATTTGAGGTAGATAATTTTTATTCAATTTGCCCATGTCCATCGCTCATTAATTTACAATGAGCTGATATATATTCCAAAAAAGTTTTTTTTATCCTCACAAGAACGTACGTACCACGGATGTAAAAAAAAGATGGAGCGCTAGGAACATTGAAAGTGAAGCGGGGTTTTCGACTCATTCGATCTATCGACACGTAATGGCGGCGACTGAGCGTGTTATGAGTGTTAATGTGTGCGTAGGGGACTTTTGTACAGATGCGTTTGTGTGCGTGACTTCGTGCGTTCGTTTAACTATAGGTGAGATGGTGTCCTTCTTTGCTATACGTCCATGATACGGACGCCACGGTTCCTTAAACGCTTCCCCTTCGCCCGATCTTGAGCATCATGATGAGCCATCATCATCCATAGTGAGAATATTGGGTCTCATATTCTCCTCAAAAACGCCCACCCAGCGCTTTTTGGGCCGTCCACCAAAACACAACCCCTGGTACGATTGCACAACACCTGCAACCGATACACTCCTGTGGTTTCCTCAAGACAAGACCATAGCATTTCAGCATGATCTCAAGCGTCAGTACAACAAATAATTGAAAGGAACGTTTCAAATAAAAATTGAATCGTTTGTACACCAACCACCTTCACAATCTCTTGAGATTAGTGTTGCCAGATGTCCCGATTTGCGCGGGACGTCCCGATTTTCAGGGGTCTGGTGACCCGTCCCGATTTACCCTTGATCGGGACGCCGAATGTCCCGATTTCTGACTATCCTTCTTAGCATGTATTTTTAAAAAATATTTAACAGTCGCTCATACTCGTTTACCGACAAAAGTGTAAATATTACGGTTGTATGTTAAACTATATTTCAATTCAGCTGTCCGTTTGCATAAGGTAAGTGCCAATTATTTTTTGTTACAATAAATAAACAAAATAAAATCTTTATTGGTCACCACAATCAGGGTCTCGATCTCAATTTAAATAAAACAAGCAGGCAGGTAAATTGAATAGGGCTTAGATTAGCAAGAAAGGGAACGGTATATGGCAGCTTATTTTTTCCCGTTGATTGCAATGCTAGCAGACAAACGAGTTTTAGAGTCAAATGTCCCGCTCTTCTTTTGACAGCTTTCCTCTGGCGTGAGGAGGTGTCTCATTGCGGGTTAAGGCAGGCTTCGAGGAGATAAAGGCTCGACAATACTGCTGAGATAGGCCCTCTCTCTCAGAATTCGTCGAGTGCCATCATTGTATCAATTGGAGGATACATCCCAACACACTCTCAAAATGTGTCCAGTCTGGGATGAAGAACGCAGCGCTCTCAGAACTGTAGCTGGTAACGGCCTCTCTCTGCCGGCTGTAGTAGCTAGTAGCTACAATGGTCGGTAGTCGGAAGTCGTGGCGCGGTATGAACTCATCTGTCAACGTGTTATGTTGAAAAATGAGAGACGGGATCGGGAATGCTTAGATTCCAGTCGCCAAACAAAAAGCGAGGCGCCTGGTCGTTGACTGGCGCCTCCAGTCCTGCGGATTGGGGTGAAGGCCGTACAACGGGGATGTGTGGCATTTGTATATTACATTGATGCAACCTCTGAGATGTACAGCTCGGCTGCACAAAAACATCTTTTTGACGTGCTTACCAAAGGCGGCATAAATATGTGGGGCTCCCGCCCCTAAGAGAAGGGCCGAAAGGTAACGTGCAGAGTGTGTTCCAACAGCAATCCAGAGGTTACTCCGTATCCTCCAGAACCATCTCACTTGCGTTAAATAAGGCAACCACGGTTTTTTAGTCTGTAGTGTCGGTATAGGTATTTTGGTTAGGGACCCGTCCTAATCCACAGTCACTGTGGACTAGAGCGGAAGACGACGAGTCGGGCATAACCATCCCACTGACCCCAGGTTGGGAGATATCCGTAAAGAGTTGATTTTTCTTCGTGGATAAAAAAGTGTCCCGCTCTGCCGTCCAAATGGTTGTTTTGTCTAAACGTTTCCACTTCGCCTGGTCTTGATCATCCACCACAATAAAATCTTCTTCTTCTACCTGCCTTTATCCCATCTTAATGAGGGGTCAGCGCAACATACTTTTTCTAGTATGTTATAGAAAGGATTTGGCTTAGTTTTTACGACAGGCTTCCTGCCTAACGTGAACCCGCTCTGAGGAATCCAAAAATCCGTCAAAGTTTTTCTGTTTATTTACTTATATACTTTTAAGCTAACTAGCGGTAAAATCTTGGAAAACAAGTTTCCGCGGGGGAAAAAATGCTCCAGGGCCATAATGCCCGGGACCTAGAAAATATCCATGCGACACTGGGCCGAATCCCTAACACATACTGCACTAGTTATATCGACTAAAAGCCTGGCAACGAATAGGAACCACTGCGGATTTCCCTAGGCGAGAAGCGCACATGTTTTGGCTGGAATCGCTTCTACGTGGTGCCGCCTTTGGGCCGTCTCCAATCGCGGAAGAGGCACTTATAAACCCCAGCCGTCGATGGACCTCCTTGGCGTCAATGACAGAACAAGGCGGTCCACCTGCACAGCTATCCATCTTGGGGGCGCTATAACAGCCACCTGCCACGACCTCCGTTAGAGCCCCTATAAGTTAAAGCTAATGACGGGCAGGCGATACCGAGATTAAATTTTTCAGACGCCCCTAGCCACAAAGTGGAAAGCGAGGGACAGTCACGCCTCCTATGCCCCCTCTGGCGGCTGAAGGGATCAGATAAAAAATCTGAGAATCAAGGATTAGATTGTTCCCGATCTCTCTCGGCGCTCTCCTTCTGTGAGATGTATCTTCTCGTAAAAGTTGGCTTTTGCACGCTAGGCACCCAGGATCTCGACCATGGTTTACGTCACACCTGGCACCGAGAGGTTTTTTGCGACGACAACTGCTCTGAGAACGGTGCACTCTTTGTACTAGGCTGGGCATAGTGGGTAGAACTGAAGTATGAACTCAATCTCGGGATTGAATCCTCTAAATGTGGGGTATATAACTTTTTGTTATCGTGGGGAAAGTGTTTTGACACAACCGCCACGCCTGGGGGAAGGCGTGACGGTTATGTCGGTGTCGCCGGTCTTACGAACCAGCGCCATAATGCCCGGCAGAGAGTGAAAACATCCGGGCGACACTGGGTCGAGTCTCTAACTCTATGTGGTGTACATAGAGTACACACCCGCAATTCCGACTAAAAAACACCGCGGTGGCCCTTTTCGGCGCTTTAGGGACGGTTCGGGGGTTTCCCTAGGCGAGAAGCGCCCAGGGTTCAGCCGGAACCGTCCCTGCGCGGTGCCGTCTTGCGGCCCATCTCCAATTGTGGGGGGGCTCATAACCCCCGCCGATGGGGTATATAACTGCAATTAAAAAAGGCATTGAAACTTCGCCAATGTTGAGATTCGACCATAAATTTAGTTATATTTAAAAAAACTTATTATAGTTTGATTTCTTTGTTATACTTGCCGAGCGGTAACGCCCCGATTTGAAAACGTATGTCCCGATCATTTTTACCTTGTGTTCCGATATTTCACACAATAGATCTGGCAACACTACTTGAGATACTTGTATCTTTTGTAAAGAAAATACAGTATTTCTTGTACATATTTTTGTACCAACCAGATTACAACCGACCTAGCTCAAATCTTCAAATGCAGATTGCTTAAAAGAAAACTCAAACTGAAAGGCATCTTTCTTTGATCTGATTTGGCGAAGCATCACGTAAGCATCTACATACAGGAATGTGTTGGCTCTGTGTCGACTATGCGTGTTTTTATACAAATTTTGGTACTTAAATGCACCGCAAGCTCACAATCCCCTTCGAATTGAATACAGTTAAAAGTGTTTGATGTTATAATTGTATAGATATAAATTCTAACCCGAACTCAAAATATTAAACATCAAATAGTACGTTTCCCGATTTTGTTTCCTATTAAAATATGGCTTCAAAGAAGAAAGAGCTTACAGCTGTGGCCATTAAAAAGCAAATAATACAAAATAACAAACAGCCGTGATCTCCTAAGAATCTTTCTGCAAAAGTATTTTGTTCGAACAATATCTATAGTAAAATTATTAGTAATAAGTAAGTTCATTAGTAAAATTAAAGTGAATTTTCTAATTTAATTTGCCCGGGACTGGATCCCTCAGAGGTGTTTGATGTCAGGCAGGCAGCCAGTCGTAAAAACTTAGCCAAATCCTTTCTGCAACATGCTTGAAAAAAGTGTATTGCGCCGACCCCACATTAACCCGTTGGAGGCGGCACATATATATGTTACATAAGTGTCTCGGCCTCCGGAAGCCGTGCCGCCCGTCACTCATGGTAGGATAAAGGCAGGTAGAAAAAATATCTATAGTAAATTCGCTTTACGGAGAACTGTTACGGGACAGTTAATCATTCAATCGGCCAAGTGTCAAGTCAATTGTGACTGCCTCGGTGGCGTGATTGTATTTCGGTAGGACTACCGTCCTGAGGTCTCGGGTTCAATCCTCGGGTCGAGCAAAGTGATATTGGATTTCTCCATATCAGCCCGGAGTCTGGAATTTGTGCCCGATATGGCGATATGCTCGCACCCTATCACACCTGGGACGGAACTAAGCTCGGCGAAATGTGGGTGTACTAGTTGGCTAGTGCGCCTCTGCCTACCCCTTCGAGGATAAAGGCGTGAGCTTATGTCATGTTATGTCAATCGGTCAATCGAAACTTAACCTTTTGTATGTAAAACGAGTGGTTTGTACCGAAAAATGTCGCTAAATTATTACCCATTGTTCTGCAATTGCGTAAAAAAGGATTACGGTGCCAAAAGCACTATTAACGTGGAATTTTAACGTTGTTAAACCGTTATTTATATTTTAAATGGAACATAACTTTTGGCTTTGGCATTGGTTTTTTTGGTAAAACTGAACCTTAGCTCAATGCCACAAATATTTAATTTTAAGGTATGTTTTATGATCGGCGGAGTACCGCAGACCGCTACTATAATGTTCATGCGACACTACTGATTAAGTATGTAGTCAATGATACGACTTTTTTATAGTAAAGACTGACAAACGATTAGATGGGTCACCTGATGGTAAGTGATCCCCACCGCCCATAGACACCCAAGACATAAAAAGAATCATGGGTGTGTTGCCAACTTTAAAGGAGGGAATGGAAGAGGAGGGAAAAGGGATTGGGAAAGGGAAGACCCCTGGAGTAAATGGGCCACCGGAAATCTCACTCATCGAACGAAACGCGACAGACCAGACACACAGAACACAGAAGACAGACAAAAGACTAGACCAAGTAGGCGACGTTTTATTAAAAATAGTAAAAAAATTACAATTAGACAGAAACCTCTTCATTTTAAAAATGTTACCACTATATATATAAAATATCGCCGAAACTGCGACTTTAATATTTCAATTACCGAAACAAAACAATCCATTTTGTAAATTGTAACTAGTCATCTAATTAGACAAAGCGACCTCAACGTACAAACAGCCAGGTAAGCTGATTTTCCGCATCTTTAATTACATCATCCCGGTATCGTTACTAAAAAAAAGATTTTATCGAAAAAGGTCTCCTTAAAGAGGATTTACGCAATTAAAACGAAGAGGGAAAGTCCGATAAAGGAAAAATGTTTATTTTTGCCTTTTAAATAAACTTGAGGAATAATATCTTTCGCAATATGAAGCACAGTTAATATTAAGGACTAAAGAGATTCGCATACGTATTAAAGGATAAATTATTTTTTAGGGATTATAAATAATTTTGCGTTTACATTAAAATGAAATAGATTGTGGCCAATTTAATAACTGCATATTAAGAATTAGCATCTAATGTTAGGGTGATGACATATTATGATATCGAATTCGGTTATTAAAATTATTCCTGCTTGGGCCACATATCGTATTATTTACATATTTATATTCCATGAATCTCGTCATTTACAATACATTTACAATAACATTAAGTATTTTACACAAGCGGTAATAATAAATCGAAAAGTAAACTTTTTACGTTTTCACGGGTAGGTAAACCACTGAACCCATATTGATGAAATTTGGTATTAAGAACGCTGGAACTCTAGGGCACGCTATTTTTAATAAGCTATTTTTTGTCCAAAAAACCTGGCCCGGGTGAGAATTCAGGAATCAGGAGTATTGATCGAAATTTTATGATTCCAGAAAAATCTTTTACGGGAGCAGGGCCGCGAGTAAAAATTAGTATTTGATCCATTTCAATAACTTCTTGGAATTCTACCTACAACAATACTAGAATAGAATTACGATAAATGAAGATCGGGGGATTGTTGAGTCTAACAAATATTTTCAAACTCACGGCGACGCGACGCGACAGCTTAAACTTTAGTTTTCATGAATATAATAAAATAAACGTGTACGGTCACCTTGCTGAGTTGAGAAAGTTTTTATATAGATTTTATTCATAACTAGCTGACCTGACCGATGTAAATCTGTCAAAATTTCATTAAAAATATCCTATTTGTAGTTCGTGTCAATTTTCGTTATTTCCTTTTATAATTGTCACATTTCTTCAAGGCCATGGTGATAAAAAATAATTACGCAGATTATTTACGCATATCGCGATAGGCTCGCCCCCTATCACATCTGGGACTGAACTAAGCTCGGCGAAATATGGGTGTACTATTTCGCTAGTGCGCCTCTGCCTACCTCTTCGGGGATACAGACGTGAACTTATGTATGTTATGTTATGTTATTTTTTACCGGAATAGTGAATCGTCTTTAATTCATACAAAACTACCATATAAAAAAATCCTTTTCAATTTACTAATTCCGAATGGATTACTGTCCTCTGCTCTGTGGGGTTTGCAAGATTGGTCTTAGGTCGAAAAATGTTATCACTTAAGTAATTGTTTTAATTTGCACTAGAGATTTTTCACCTATGACTCAATTATTATTTGCGCTAAGTAAGCAACCAATTCTGGTTGCTTACTTAGCGCTTTATTTTGTTAGACCCATTTTATAGCGGCATACTCTAAAAATATTCAAACCCCTTTTAAATTAATTTGCAACGTTTACTTTAAACATATTGACGAGGTAAATAATTCAAAAAATATTTTATACATTTTGATCTCAGCGTAAACACTCAAAATTCGTCGGACCGTTTGGGACTTTGATGGGTATGCGCGGTGGAAACGAGTTGTGAAAAAATAAAAGCAGAATACAGGCAAGAGCAATGCGTGACGGTATAATAAATGCATGTTACAAAGTCGTGCCCCAAATTCTGCCTCTCTAAATAAGAATAACATGTAATCGGACAAATGGCACCACATAAAAACCGTACTATTTAATGTTATAAGTTTCTAAGTCGATGACATCCAATAAAAATGCAATTAAAGCGTAACTTTTCACATTATTCGAAGAGGAGCCGTTAAAAAACAGTCCGGACAGTTTTATCGACGTCACCCAATTAAAATAAGGAATGTGGAGTGCAATGCCATGATGCAGCTCGGCATTCACGAGGACCCAGGCTGGCAATAAAGTAGGCATCAAGCGAGCTACGTGCCTTACGATAAGACGAGTAGTACGTGCTAACTCCGTATTTGTGCATGAAGCTCAGCCACCGTGCAAAGTGGCACGTTTGGAAAAAACACAAAGAAAAATTTACATTATCGCATTCCTCCGGAGACTTATATACTCTTACACTTCATTGCCCTCTATTTCAAAGTTTTAAAACACAGCAGCGGAGTTTATCGAATATATTTTTGAATAATACTCTACAGAGTATAACATCAAACATATTTGCAATTCGTATGTTATGAAAACGGAAAGCCGTGTGTGCTTGTCGAACCATTCCTCATTCCGTAAGTAGATTTATCGAGCAAAAGCGAACGTTTAATAGACTTGATGCTCGTGAAAGGAGGTTCATGGATATTTTATAGAGAAAAGCATTCGCTGGGGTTTCTTAAGGTACTAACTAATGGATCGCACTGTGTTTACCTACACTGCGTCTGCATCGCTCATACTACTGTCTTACATCTCACTACTTTCTCACTCTATATTTAACTTGGCTTTAAAATCTTGAGTGTAGGGAAGTGAGTTCGATTATAGTAGTAGTCAGCGTGAGTTATCCAATCAGTTGGTGCCTGGGAAGCAATAAACTGGGCATCACGTCCGTACGTGTCCTCCGAGTGACAAACTACTAACGCCGCGCGCCAACTAGCGCAAATGCTTGCTGAACTCGGTGATGGACGAATTTAGATTTATTATACACTCGCCGAGTTTACATCGCAAGCTCGCAACTTCGACACCGGTTTATTAGAAATGAGTTTCGTTAGTACCTGTGTACTTTGAAATCCTTTATTGAAAACGTTTATTTATTTCTCTTGTAATTAGTATTAAATTGAAAAAGAGATACAGTTTTGTTGTATGTAGAGGGTAATATAGTGACTTTATATTACCCTCTACATACAATACTTGAATAGATATTTTATCACACTCTATAACATGATACCATTAAAGCTTTCTGTGAATACCAAACTTTTTTTTATAAATTTGATAGCAAGTAGCAATTGGTTTTTCATAATGTAAATGAGAAGACTAATCGGAATTCAATCCCGCTAAAATAAAAGTTTAGAGTGCATCATGGTGTGGGACGAAATAAGAGCTATAATCTAGAGGTATTTAACCACCTTATTCAATTCTTTAACAAAATATATAACATCGTCGTTATATTTGAATAGAATAAAATAAATTAAGAAATTGTTGAATAAAGAATTCTTTTGTGAGTAACGTTGGCTTCGTGGATGGTGAAGTTACTGAAATTCTACTGCAGGGACCAACACTCCATTCATTAATATAATTGGGCCTTGCATTGCGGGAACATGTAAATATTACATGTAAATAATGTTAGCGTTACATTTATCGTTTCTGTTTTCTTGTATTTATTTAATCTAGTAACCTGTACCACCTAGGTGAAGGTGTTGCTGCACAACGGGCTGAAATCCTCGACACACCGAGGTCGCTTCAAGAAGCCTGTGGAAACCCCTGGAAGATCCTGCGCTTTTGGTCGGAGCTAGGCTGGCTAGATTCCTAGCTGGCATTCGCGTCACGCACAATGGTCTTCTTTTTATGAGGCTTAGTGCGAAAAAAAGGAGCCCACGCAACAAACAAACGGTGCCACCTAATAATATGATATTCTAAAATTTAAATTCTTATGTACCTTTGCATACAGCAACTATTATATGTTGAAATAAAACGATTTTTACGGATTATATCACGATTAGGTTTTAATTTTTATTCCCAAAAAAATATTTAAGAAATCAGTAACTATTATATGTGTGAGCCTGTAATAGGCAAAATGATATATTTTATATGTAACTCTTATTTTCTGGTTAGTCCGTAAGCTTTCCTAATAGTAATAAATAAAAAAAAATATTGACTTCTATACACGGATTGATTTCGATAGATACGTATCTATTACATGATGTCAAATAATACATAAATCAGCGACAGCATTACAAAGTCAATATACAAGTAGATGTATCAAACGACAAGGTAAACCATTGAGAACTGATTTCAATAGTATCAAACCGCGCTGTAACACGTTCAGCGTCGCTAATTACCGATTATCCATCATATTTATTGAACCAATCAATCCCGATATTCAATAGCATTTGGTGTATAATCGCCTTCAATTTACGAGTAATGCCATATCTGCCAATTGGAATATTAAAGTATATTGATTATTAATATATTAAACCGCATCCCTAAACATCAAAGTATCAATTAAAAACAGTATTTTGAAATAAAACTAGTTTATACGGATTTTGTCAGGATTTTTATACCTCTAGATAGTTTACAGTTTCTCCATAAATTTTTTAGTTCCTTGTAGTTTCCTCAAAGTGGTGCTGTCAGACAAATGTATGGATAAAATGCAAACTGTCGTCGATTTCAAGAATCGAGAACTGTCAAAATAAATTCTTTCTAGGGGTAGTGAATTAAAACATTACGAAAAACGTGGTATTCCAAGGTAATTCTTATCTATGGTCCATTGTTAAATGAGGCAATGAAAATCATTGTTTTGTGCAGATGTTTTTTGTGCTTTATTTCGAAAAAACATGTGCAGGAGACGCACCTTCAATTCAACCTTGAAAACCTGTAAAATAGCGGTTCAAAGTTTGTATGGAGGAACACTGGAACTACGACGGTAAAAACTCCCACGTGAGTAGGCTCACGAGTAAAAGCAACATGCAACATAAGCATGTAGCATAAGCGCACGCCTGTATCCCAAGGGATAGGCAAAGGCGCACTAGCGAACTAGAACGCCCACATTCGCCGAGCCCAGTTCCCTCCCACATCTCCTCCCACAGTGATAGGGGGCGAGCCTTTCGCCTTATCGGGCACAAATTTTCTGAGTCCAGGCTGATATAGAAAAATTCAATTTTACTTTGCCCGGGGATCGAACCAGAGACTTCAAGACGGCAGTCGTACCGAAATACAACAAAGCCACCGAGGCAGTTAAATAAATAAATAAATAAATAACACCCAACAGTCACATACATAGTCCTGACCCCACACTAAGATCGAATCTTGTGTCGTGGGTATCAGGAACCACGAGAGACTTTCGGTCTCACAACACCCAGACCCGAAACAAATATCTGTAGGCCATACAAACATTTGTCTCGGTGCGGGGATCGAACCCGCGGCCTCTCGCTTCACAGCCGGCTACTCGCCCACTGCGCCATGGAGGCTGTTTGAGTTGAAAGAGTAAAAGCAAATAGATTATAATATTATTATTATGCGTAAAGATAATGTTATGAACACAATTCCACTTTAGTTTTACGATCGTCCAGTACCCTGACATTGCAGGTCTTGGGAATTTAGGCTGAATATGACAGTAATTTCACAACGCTTTGGTAACTTTATTACAAGAATAATATTTGGGGTAAATAATTGCGCATTCAAATAGAGAGATAAATAAATTGTTAGCTAAGAGCAAGATAAAAACTAGTTATGTTTGAAATGTAGGTGGGGCAACATTTTCTAATACGATTTGCCAGGGATTGGATGCCCAGCGAGAGTTGACGTCAGGCAGGCTGGTCGTAAAAACTAAGCCGAATATTTTCTGCAACATGCAAAAAAATGGGTGTCGGGCTTATTCGATTATATTGTTATTAGTAAAATGTTATATTTATCTAAGACCACTGTTACACAGAAAAGAAATGTTAGCAATTAGCAGTTTGCAGTTGCCGAACTGGACCGACTTCCAAACTTATCTGATCAAATTTATATGAGACCACCTTTGGAATAAATAATAATAATAAACTCTATGAAACTCTTTTTGTTGAAGTCGACACAATTCTTATTTTTGAAGTCGGTCGAAAAGAGCTATAGAAACCAAATAAATTTTTACTAAAATTAATAAATATGTTTGTATTATCTTACTCAAATGTGGGACCAGCATAACACACATTTTATATTGATGAAATGATTTGAGTTTAGTTGCTGTTTTGTTGTCTTTCTGACGTCAGTCACCTCTGAGGGGAGGAGAAGAGAGGGAGAGACTCAGACAAATCGCATTAGAAAAGCACGCTTCCACATTACGAAAGATGGAAAACATGAAAGGGATATTGAAAGAAGAGTGAAGGCTGGAAACCAGGTGAACGGGGCACTACACGCTTGCATGAGTAGTCGGCAAGTCTGTAAAAAGGCTCGACTGGCCGTGCATTGTGGTGTGTTGGTGCCAACTCTAATGCATGGTAGTGAAAGTTGGGTGTGACAGCAAAAGAATGAAAGTAGAATAAATGCAGTATAAATGAAGAGTTTAAGGAGTATGTGTGGTGTGACTTTGAGAGATAGGGTAACAAATGGTGTGGTGAGAGAGCGGTGTGGATTGAAAGAGGAAATAATAACGAGAATTGAGAAAGGAATGTTGCGGTGGTTTGGGCATATAGAAAGGATGGACGAAGGAGGTTGACAAAGGGAATATATATGGCAAGTGTGAATGGTAGAGTTGGAAGGGGAAGACCTCATCGAACATTCTCTGACCAAGTCAGAGATTTACTCGAGAAAGGTCAAGTTAAAAGTACCCTAAACCGACGTGCATGCATGAACAATGTAATGAGACTGAATGAGGCGAAAGAGGTGTGTAAGGATCATAGCATGTGGAAATCCGTTGTCTCTGTCTACCCCTATGCGAAAAAGGCATGAGTCTATGTATGTATGTATGTATGCTTCCACATGGGATTCGAACCCCGAACAACAAAATGTAACATGTATTTCATATTGTGCAGATAAAATAGTGAGATATCTTTGACCGTTAAACTATTGATGGATTCTCACTAAATTGTCCAACAAACAAAAAAGTGGCAGAGGAAACAAATTGCTGAACCCCGTACATTGTGTTCCACTTTGCTCCAAATAAATATCATGAATAGCACGCATAAAATTCACTGATACGAAGATATTTATAAAGGGCGTAACATTCAGACTGTAAATCCGTTTTGTTTGGATTTATCTACAAGTATAATAAGCATGCATATAAATAATTTAATTGTTTGTATTTGGACCTTATTTCATTACATAATTTCACGCCTATATCCCCGAAGAGGTAGGCAGAGTCGAACTAAGGAACTAGAGCACCCACATTTCGCGTAATTCCTTTCTGTCGCCGATGTGATAAGGAGCGGGCCTATACTCATATCGGGCACAACTTTTGGGTTCCAGGTTAATACTAAATAGAATAATCGCAAGTTTAAAAACTTAACGGACCGACTTCAAATTTGATCCGAGTGTGACCAAATTACGGGACCACCCTTGAAATAAGCTCTGTCGAACACAAAAATAATCTTGAAAATCGGTCCATATTTGGCGGAGATATCGCGTAACATACATAAAAAATACAGACGATTTGAGGATCTTCTCCTTTTTGGAAGTCGGTCGAAAAATAATTACAAGTTTAAAAACTTAACGGACCGACTTAAAATTTGATCGTGAACAAATTTATATGGGACCACCCTTGAAATAAGCTCTATCTAACACAAAAAGAATCTTGAAAAACAGTCCCCATTTGGCGAAGATATTGAGTAACATACATAAAAAAATGAACTGAGAACCTTTTCCTTTTTGGAAGTCGGTCGAAACAGACTTTAACATCATCAAAAATTCGCGATCCATCTCTCTATACTTGGTTGGACCAATAGTTGGTCTATTAGAAGAATCATGGGTGCGTTGCCAACCTAAAAGGAGGGAATGGAAAGGGAGGGAAAAGGGATTGGGAAAGCGAGGGGGGAAATTGGGCCACCGGAAATCTCACTCACTAAACGAAACGCAACAGCGAGCTGCCATTTTACGTCGGTTTTCTGTGAGACTGTGATATCAAACCGGTCGGTCGAGCCGGCTCATTCTGGCTGAAGACTTAACTGTCTACAGCGTGGCTCTACCACTTAATATACTGTCAAATAGAAGCAAGATACAAAAATTGTATATATCCATATATACAATTTTTATTTCTGTAGATAGGGGTAGTGTATTAGGTAGTGTCTGGTTTATAAATACGAAAATAATTTTATAAAATAACTATCTGTTGCTAGCGGAAGCCGCAATGATAAAAGTCTATTCTTAATAAAACAAATGCTTGCAAATCAGTATTATGCCCATCAAGAATAGCGTAGCTTTTTAAAAATGAAAGTTAGTTAATCCAGAGATTAGCGCGTTCAAACAAACAAGCAAAAGTCCGTTATGGTTTGCAACATTTCTTAACAATTATAATTACATGGCATGTGATATCCGACAAAGTTTCCTGGCCTTCATCAAAGCTTCTAAAGTATCATTATTACATTATTATCGCGACCCACCAGTGCTCTAACTTTAAACTCTCTACGGTCGCGGTGCCGATAGTGCTCATTCCCTTTGCAAATTATATTATTTGGTGGATACAGGTCATATCCACTGGGTTGAAAAGCGACTATGCTTTTAATATTTTTTTTATTGTTCTAGAGTTTAAGTATTAGATTTTTTTTTATTTGATGAATATAAAATAGGTGTTCTAGTTCGCCTTTCAGAACCCTTCGAATTTATGTTTTATGATATAAACCAAACAAATAAAAAAGTACCTACGACTTGCGACCCAAAAGAGTCTAGTACTACGTACTACACAGAAACTTTTTAGTGGAATATACATATATTATAAGCATATTTAATTATATTTATATATTGAACTTTGATATATGTGATCTTTAACATTTTTTAATTTACCTACTAATCCATTAATGACTCAAGAAAAAAAAGAAGAAAATTACAATTATATTATATGTTACATGAAATAATATACCTCTATACCTATAATAATAAAATATATATACCTAAACATTATTGAAGGGTTTGTTTAAACAGCGTACTGATGGTTTACAGTTAATCCGACTTTGGATCTTGAGTTACATATTAAACTCGCAAGCATAATTTCCAAACAAGCCTCAACAAAACACAGGTTGTTCCAAAGGTCAGACAAACAGATTTTCGGCCGTTACATAATGTGTTAGAACAAAGGGAGACAACACATGCATAAACCACAAGTTAAGTATTTAACAGCACATAAAAAGCAAGCGATGAATGAGGATGTGACGAAGTGTAACAAAGAATAACAAACCAATCCTCAAAATAGAAGGAAGCTGTCGCTTCGACCCACGGTTAGACTCGTTACAATTTCACGCTCTGATTAGCCTGATCACAATCAAATTTAAATATTAACCCACCAAAGTCCATTATAAGTCCGCCGCTTACCAACAATGGGTATTATTTGCTTCCAAGAATTCTATATTAAGAAATACTTCTTAATTAATAACAAAAGGAAAGAAAGGAAAATAAAGAGAAAATGTTGTTACAAGCTTTTATTTATTTTGTATTAGCCAATTATTGTTACTATTTTTCTTTATCTTTTTTGTTGTCTCAGTTTAGTGGGAAGTTTTAGTTTTCTTTCACCTAAGTTCACATACGGAATAAGTTTTGTACTCACATAAATTGTCATTGAAATAAAATAAAAATAAATACACCCAACAGTCACACACCTAGTCCTGACCCCACACTAGGTATAACCTGTTTCGTGGGTATAAGAGACTTTCGGTCTCACAACACCCCAAACTTGAAACAAATATCTATGAGTTACACAAACATTTGTCTCAATGCCGGAATCGAACCCACGGCCTCTCATTTCACAGTCGGCTACTTGCCCACTGCGCCACGGAGGCTGTCATTTATGTCGGTGATTTGTATAAAAGTATACAATTTTTAATAATGTATGTAGGTAAGTATTACCTAATATACAACGCGTAACAAAATTAACGCACACTCTCAGACACCCCACACAATGAAACATATTAATACAATAATAATTCATAGACTGAAATGATCCTGAGTTGAATTTAAGTTTTGTTTACCAAAGAAATTAATTTTTAATTTGTGCTCAAGTAGTATGGTGATATTAAAAACCGTACTCGCCCGGAGCACGACTGTAGTCCCGTTTATCCGTATCGCCTGGAAATACGATTCAATTTCGTTTGTTGGAACTTGGGACACTTTAACAAAGGGTGACTGTCATTTATTTAGTGTTAATTAATTTTAGGAAGAAAAATCCATTTTAAAAAATACTGAAATCGATTCAGAAGCCTATTCTGCACAAACTACTATCAGGTTGTTAATTATGTTACACGTTGTGTATGACGTTGTGGTACTTTAAATAAATGAATGAACTAAGCGTGTAAGGATACTCTCGCTCAAATATCACTAGATCGCACGCCTGCCACACCGTGCCGGCGATACTATCAACCATTTCCACAGAAATTGCAAGGAGGTAATTTCTCAATTTACTGCAATTTGCTTTTAGGATATTAGAATATCGGTATCGCATCACGTACCAACAAGAAATACTTACCTGTTATATACCTATTGAATGTATACAAGTTTATATACATATACAAGTCTATATGCTTATAAACTTGTACTTAATGTTATGTCTTAGTCCTTAAAATTGTAACGTTAATGTACCCGTAGAGACTCATGGTTATAAAGTGAGTTATATCACCAAATCATACACCCCGTACCGTATAAATAAACGTCTTAATAATCCCATAAAAGTGAAAAATTAAATAATCGTAAAAATATTGTAGAAGCACCTTACGCCGACACTCATAACTCATATTGATAAGACGATAAGCTAAACAACGTGCAGGCCTTTTTATAGCCTATAAATAAACGGCTCACAACATATATGCACGAATTGGAATTAAGTGAATTTATCTATAGTGTAAATAAGACTTGTAACGGTGAAGTAATAGCAACACTAGACCGGACGCGGAAAAACGAAACGGACTTGTATTTACGAGCAGAACATCCGCCCACCAGGCTTCATTAGAGCGCGTAGGGGTTAACTAAACTATTTTTTATTAAATCATGCCTTACTTTCGTAGTAGATTAGGGTTAAACTAATTAGAACATTGGAATATTAAAATAAATCATTTGCATATCTGGTTATGTCTGCCTGGGTGGCGTGGTGGTTTTTCGGTACGACTACGGTTCTGAGTTCTCGGGTTTGATCTTCGGTCGGGCAAAGTGATATTGTATTTTCTTCCATATCAGCCCGGATTTGATTTGATCAGATGGAATTTGTGCCCGATATGGGGATAGGCTCGCCCCCTATCACATCTGGGACGGAACTAAGCTCGGCAAAATGTGGGTGTTCTAGTTCGCTAGTGCACCTCTGCCTACCCCTTTGGGGAGACAGGCATGAGCTTATGTTATGTTCATATCTGGTTAGGGGTTACTTTTAATATACATATGATTATCTGTATCGATCACTATAAGGAATGATACACAATTCATGTTTTAGCCTGGACCGTGCTTAAACCGAGAAAAAATGACTTAATTCTACCTACGTAGGTATCGCCTTTCTTTCATCCACTATTATTTATGGGATCGGCGCAACTAATTTTTTCAAGCGTTGTGCAGAAATTCAGGTTATTTTACAACTATCCGTCTGCCTAAAGTCAAATTTCTTTGGGAGACTCAGTTCCGGAGAAATCGCGTTAAATAAACCTGGCCGTACTGCCCAAACGGAGTTTCAAACCCAGGACCTCCCGCTCCATAATACATACTACCACTAGACCGAGGAGGCTACGTAATACTGTAACTTTATATTACGAATTTTTACAAGTTGTACCTCATTTGGTTAACTCCCGAAATGTTTTATAAATAATTTTGTTCTCGTTATTTTTCCCCAATTTTTCGTGAAGGAGCTCATTGTACAGTCAGTTCGTGCTCACGCTGGCTAATTAGGTAGCCGCAAGATAAATGTCAGCAATCACGAACGGCCTCCACAGATACTAGTAGTATCCTTTTGCTGTCGCCTCAGTACCAGAGACAAAAATATTGCTTATAAACCAACGCGACGCCTTGTCCCGTATAACCATCACGGTTAGGCCTAATTCGCACAAAAGCTTTTTCAACGCGCGTTAAAAAAGCGTTTCGAAATGTCTGTTCATATGATCGCTTGAAAATTATTCTTGTCTTGTTTCTAATAAGGTATATTCCACATAGCACCCAAAAAAAGAATGCCGCGTTTTTAAAACGTCAGCGTACGAATAACAATACTAGAATTAATACTCGTGTGTTTCAATTCATCGCTTTTTAACGCCCGTTGAAAAAGCGTCTTAAAATGTCTGTTCATATGATTGCTTGAAAATTATTCTTGTCTTGTTTCTAATAAGGTATATTACACATACCGGCCAAAAATAAAACGCCGCGTTTTAAAAGTACCGCTGTTTGAATAACTATACTAGAAATCATTTGTTCCATTTCAACGCTTTTTAACGCGCGTCGAAAAAGCTCTCGTGTGAATGAGGTCTTACTCTGTACTTTTTGAAAATATTTGATGTTTTTTTACACATTCACTTTATAAATGTACTAGCTGTTCATCGCGACTTCGTTCCCGTGGACATGTGGACATTTATTAACAAATCTTTCTAACGGAACCGTACATTTTTCCGGGATAAAAAGTAGCCAACATATAATTAGAAATAATATTAGCCCTGTAATATTACTGTTCCACTGCTAGGCACGGGCCATACTAATGAGAGGGGTTAGGCCTTAGTCTACCACGCTGGCCTAATGCGGGTTGGTAGACTTCACATACCTTCGAAACTCCTGTGAAGAAATTATGCAGGTAGCCAACATAACTCGTTGATAATTAAGCTTTCTATAGGTGAAAGAATATGGGGCTGTAAATTTTGAGCCTATTCAATACAATCAAATTAATAAAAAATCCTCTTTATAAATATAGACAAACCAACGCCTCGTCCCGTTTAACCGTGATCACTTTTTGAAAATATATATTTTCCCATATTCACTATACAAATCTATTAGACTTAGGGCCTCGTTCACCAACTCCAAGTAAAGTGTTGATTAGTTACTTTCTGACTAGCGTTAATTGCCAAGTAAGAGTTCCGAGTAACTTATGTTAATTTCACAAGCAAAATTAGAGCTCTGAGTAGCAACTTACTGGTTAAGTGAATGATATCACAAATCCTGCGTCCCATTCGTTCAATATTACGTCAAAAGTATCTTATTACGGCAAAAAACAGTCGTGACTCGTCGCGGGTCCGCACCACATGACACAAAAACCTACCGGACCCTTTTTTTGTTATATAAATAGTTACACAGGTACTAAATCGTGTCTCCATAAGGTCGAGTTTTGCGTGACCCCTTCCGGACATCGGTGTTTGCTTCGCCCGAATTGCAGTTTGTTTTTGTTGAAACTACTTGATTTTTTAAATGAACGGCTATTTTACAGTTAACACGTTCATTTAAAATGTTAAACATCGTTATTAAGGTATGACTACTATAATTTGATTTTATAGTTTATTTAACTACGATAAAATGTACAATTAACTGCCTACTTTAAACTTTAACCGTCAAGTAAACGCGCTACTTGGCAGACGACGTGGCAAGTAGCTTACTGGCCAGTTTAATCAAAAGATGCATGCTACTCGAACGTCGTGAAATTCACACGTGCAGTTACGGGTGACTTTAACTGACGATTAGCCTACTTGACACTTTACTCGAGGGTGGTGAACGAGGCCCTTAAATTAATATTTTCATTTTAAGGTTTACCTTGAGTAAATTGATATATTTTGTGACTGTAATTCTCTTGACGACGCAGTCTAGACATGCAGTAATGACAGACAGGATAGAACAATAATATATGTAGTTTGTTCAGAATATCTCATAAATATTTATAACTCATCAACTGTAAACTGTTTATAATAAAAGGCTGATTCTACTGACTGACTTTATACACATAATATCATAAATATAATATAGCAATGTAAAATGGTAAAACATACATACATAGACTCACGCCTGTAGCCCCGAAGGGGTAGGCAGATTCGAATCCAGGGAACTAGAACACCCATATTTCGTCGAGCTCATTTCTATCCCATATGTGACAGGGGCGAGTCCATCGCCATAGGGACCACAAACTTCGGACTGGTACTGAGTAGAAAAATCCAATATCACTGCCCGACCCGAGGATCGAACCCGAGACCTCAGTACGGTAGTCGTACCGCGCACGCAATACAACTACGCCACCGAGATAATCATAACATGGCATGTAAAATAGTCATTGATTTTCGTCCGACTTCAAAAAAGAAGAAGGACCTCAATTCGTCTGTTTTTTTTGTTTGTCACGCGATATCTCCGCCAAATGTGGACCGATTTTAAAAATTCTTTTTGTGTTCGATAGAGCTTACTTCAAGGGTACATATAAATTTGGTCAAGATAAGATAAGTTTTGAAGTCAGTCCCTTAAATTTTAAACTTGTGATTACATTAAGTTAGTTAATCATAAAGCTACAAAATACAAGCGACACGCAGAGATAACAATTCTTAATAACAATATTTAATCCAATATTAAGTAGCCGAGAGTAGTCGAAAAGTAGAAAAATATCGCAAGAAAGCACGCGTACATTTATCAACCTAATACAGTTCATAATCAACATAATCTTCCTATAAATATGTGGCAGCCCGAGTGAAGGAAACGCTTTCCTCGTGAACTATTAATGAACAACAATCAATCATCCGCAATCTCGGCTTGATGGCTCAATAATAAGCTATGAATTGCCCTTATAATAGTATATTCGTCGCAAATGTCAATTGTTGAACTTTTAAAGGGCTCTGCAGTGATAGTAGGGGTGGTCATTGCTGAACCGTGTCGTTGTAAATCAATAGTTTATTTTGAAGGTGAATAACGTTGTTGAAAGTCCAAGCAGGTATTCAGCTGTCGTTTGAAATTTCGCCCCGTCTCAAAAGCCTTGTTGATTTAATTAATTAGATTGCAAAGATATTTAATATAACTAACTATATCAAGCAAGTCTCCATGTAAAACAAATTATATCAAACATCGATAACGCTATCTACCACTTATTGCAATGCGAGGGCGCTTATTCCAATTTCACCCTAGAATGTTCTGTGAATGTTGCCTCCTTGGTCTAGTGGCAGCATGTATGGGCTGTGGACCGGGAGGTCGTGGGTTCGATTCCCAGGTCGGGCCAAGCGAATTTTCTAATTTAATTTGCCCGGGACTGGACCCCTCAGAGTGGGTTGACGTCAGGCAGGCAGCCGGTCGTAAAAACTTAGCCAAATCATTTCTGCAACATGCTTGAAAAAGTGTGTTGCGCCGACCCCACATTAAAGTGGGATAAGGGCAGGTAGAAAGAAAGAAAGAATGTTCTGTGAATGTTTAAGAATTACGTAAGACAATTTTATTGCCTAAACATTGTTACTTTGGCACGACCTTACGAGCGTATGTATCAAATACGACTAAGTGACTTATGACCACGAGGTCACAATATTTGATCACAAGTATCTTGCTGTTGTCCCATCTATGTACTGTTAAATGTCTTTATTAGATTGGCATAGAATACTATTAAGTTCAGAATATTTTATATTAGTTATTATAGGAATACTAACGCGTTTTATTAATATACTGATTTCTTAAGTTCACGCGAATATTATACATTGAAATAAAACTATTTTTACGGATTCTATCACGATTAGGTTGACCCGACAAACAACAACGTGACAACGATGACTGCAAAGCCTTCGAAACGTCGGGAATAATAATTAAAACCTAATCGTGATAGAATCCGTAAAAATAGTTTTATTTCAATGCGTTTTATTAATGTTAAGACCGATCGTAAACAAAATGTTTTGTGTTGACATTTGATCTCGTGTTTTACAAAGATTTTATTATCAAGCGATCATTTTTCTTTGGTTTCTCGTTACATTACTAATAATATTTGTTTAGTCTACTTACATTAGTTTTTATGTAAGGACAATAAACTTACTTTTGTGCTTACTTGAATCGTAATTCTACTAATATTATAAACCAGAAAGTTTGTATGTGTGTATGTTTGTTAATCTTTCATGCAAAAACTGCTGGATGAATTTTAATGAAATTTTAGTTATGTAGAGTTATGTAAATTATACATTAGAATAACACATAGGCTTCTTTTTATCTCCGAAAACAGGTTTCCTCGTAAACGGAGTCGCAGGCAACAGCTCATAGTCTGGATATACTATTCAAAAAATTAAAAATATCTTGATCGCATCTAAAAAAAAACAAAAATTTGAATCACATAGACATAGACATAAGCTCACGCCTGTATCCAAGAAGGGGTAGGCAGAGGCGCACTAGCGAACTAGTACACCCACATTTCGCCGAGCTTAGTTCCATCCCAGATGGGACAGGGAGCGAGCCTATCGCCATATCGGGCACAATTTCCAGAATCCGGGCTGATATGGAAAAATCTAATATCACTGCCCGACCCGGAGATCAAACCCAAAACCTCAGGACGGTAGTCGTACCGAAATACAACCACGCCACCGAGGCAGTCAGTGGCAGTAAAAAATTGAATTCGTATTAAATATTCTTCATCTTTACATTTGAAGACTAATAACTCAAATCTTGGAAACAGCTACTTTTACATATTAACTACTGTCGTATAAATACTAAATATGCTTCAATATTTATACTTTTTTTTTGTTTAATTATGTAACATTATGGTCACTTGATGACTACATGTCCTTTCTCGTTGCACGTTTTCCTTTTATGAGCACTAACATGTTACAGCTGCATTTTTATCCTGCCATCGTTTAACGATCTTAGCAGTACTGTGAGACGTCGATTCTTGCGTCGAGGGAAACATTTGCGCAATTTATAGATATTTTTCACTCGGTTCGTTGTTCTGAGACAATTTCCTGTGTACGTGTTTAACATATAGCATGTTGCTTTAAAGAGTGTTTAAATGGTATAAAGATTTATCTGTTCTTTGTATTGTATCGGAATAGACGCGGTATGTTTTTTTTTTATAACAAAGACTGGTAAGCGAACAGATGGGTCACCTGATGGTAAGTGATCTCCACCGCCCATAGACACCCAAGACACAATAAGAATCATGGGTGCGTTGCCAAGATAAAAGGAGGGAGAAGGGGAGGGAAAAGGGATTGGGAAAGTTAGGGGGGAAAAGGGCCACTGGAAATCTCACTCTCCGAACGAAACGCGAAAGCAAGCTGCCACTTTACGTCGGTTTTCTGTACCGGTACCCTCACGCAACACAGCTACGCCACGGAGACAGTCTTAAAAAATATTTAATAAGTCTATAACAAGCTAGCAAATGAAATTTGTTACAGTACTAATGAGACGGTACAAGACGAATTAATTACGCAAGTTTGCGTCGGAGTACTCGGAGCTGATGCTTTCTGCATTCAATGTTGCGTATTAACACGGAATACGTAATCAGACAATGTAGATTTTACAATGCAGCATTACGTAGCGATCGTGTTTTATTATTTCTTCATCCGTACGTTGCGGAAGATATAGAAGCCTATAGAACATAAGATATAGAAGCAATAAAAGTGCCAAAACTTTTAAGGGTAATGAAAATTGATTTATGTTGGAAAGTTATATATGCGGAAACCGATTTTCCACAGCGTGGTTATTATGTTCTGTGCGTTATTACTTTTTACACTCTATTCCATAATTTAGATTATTTTTATTAGTCATAAAATAACGAATTTGTTTTACGTATAGTTTAACGTGGATATTATTATTTAATGATTTGTAACAAAGATCTTGTTAGTATATTTTTCGTTAAACCGTTTGTGACCTCGATCTAATTGCAGAGTACGAGTAGAAATTAATATAATACTTGTAAACCCCGTCGACAATATTTTAAAATAAATAAATTCTTTCTTTCTTTCTACCTGTCCTTATCCCACCTTAATGTGGGGTTGGCGCAACACACTCTTGCCAGCATGATCCATAAAACATTTAATTTAGTATTTACGACCGGCTGCCTGCCTGAAGTCAACCCCCATCTAGATCCGGTCCCGGGAAAATAGTGTTGGAAAACACCACACCCGACCTGGGAATCGAACCTAGAACGTCTCAGCTTACAGCCCATATACACTGCCACTAGACCAAGGAGGCGACAAGTAAATTTAAAAGAGATAATTAAAAATAAATAAATATATAAGGCGTACACCTGGAAGTCCTAGATTTGAATCACAGGTCGGGCAAATCCGTTCTTTTAACTCGTTTTCACGGGACTAGAGTTAGGCTGCCAGACATAAACTAAGCCAAAGCCAAAAGGGCAGGGGAAACAAGAATTAAATTCCAAACAATGTACAGCAGTTTAAAGTTGTCGCCAAACGCGGCAGGAAACAGTTTGCCTACATTTCCTCGTACAGGTGGCAAAGATTCAGTTCCCACGTGCAACTTTTCGAAACTGCATACATCATCCACGTAGAGTTGAAACAGTTATATGGAATTCAATATTTCCTTATATCTATATTTTGTTTTTGTTACGTTAAATACCCCGAAATATACAATGGTTAAAGTATTAACGACTGCCTCGGTGGCGTGGTGGTATTTCGGTACGACTACGGTTCTGAGGTCTCGGGTTCGATCCCCGGGTCGGGCAAAGTGATATTGGATTTTTCCATATCAGCCCGGAGTCTGGAATTTGTGCCCGATATGGCGATAGGCTCGCCCCCTATCACATCTGGGACTGAACTAAGCTCGGCGAAATGTGGGTGTTCTAGTTCGCTAGTGCGCCTCTGCCTACCCCTTCGGGGATACAGGCGTGAGCTTATGTTTTATGTTAAAGTATTAAGTACTACTATAGAGGTATATTATGTTATATATATTATGTTATACTTTTTGTACTGTATAATTACGCTGATTGCTTCGGTGGCGTAGTCATATTTCGTACGCTTTGTGGCTATCGTCCTGAGGTGGTGTCTGGTTCAAACCCTGGGTCGAGTAATCTTTCTGCTCTGTATTAACACGGAGTTTGAAATTTGTGTGTGATATGGCGACAGGCTCGCTCCTCTGTAATATCTGGGACGAAAACAAGATCGGCGAAATGTGGGTGTTCTAGTTATGTAGATCGCCTATGCCTACCCCTTCTGAGATACAGGCATGACCTTATGTAGTAAAAATGCTAGTCTCAAGAATCTTATCATCACCATCCATAGGGTGATACACTGCCGAACATTAGCTTCCCTCAAAAGTTTCCAGATTGACCTTATTTTTTTTTTAGTCTTTATTTCAGGTACGAAGTACCCATAACAAATGTTAATTTTGGAAGCGGCCTGCATTTATCTATTCCTTTATCAGTAGCCCGAGCACGAAAAACTAATGTAAATGTAAATGTATTCGAGTTCGCTGCGCACTGATGACGTTTGGTTAATATTTCATACAAATTTCATAGACGCGCATCGAGTTCGAATACATTTACGGTTGTCAGAAATTTTTCTGCTCAGGCCGCTGGTCTTTATCTCTGAATTAATATCAATGAAGAGCAAAAAACAATGTCGATCAAATATTGGAAAAAAAACTGTCTTAGATAATCGATTCTAGATATAAAACCACAATATTAGAAAAAAATCTGCTGCACGTAAATCATATTGGCCCGACTCTACTATAGAGTCTAACTATGTCTAAGTTTTATTATTCCATACAATACCTCTATATTGTTTTTATTACATTTTTTTAACTTAATTATTTAAAGTTTTTTAAATAACTTTTATACGATCTTCCTTTAATAAATATCGCGTCAATGGACATTTTGAAACTTATTGACAGCCATTAATATTTTAAAAACAAATATTCATCTTTCTACATTTGTAAAGAATACTTACATTTCAATTTCTTTTAAAGTGCTAAAGGAATATTTATATTGCTGTGCAGCGTCGGAGTTGTAAAACTAGAATAGTAAAAACTTTGCACTGGATATGTCTGCAGTCTTACGGCTCAAAACTTCTAGCGTTCATTAATAATAGTTTTATTATTGGTTTCGGTTTCAACTGAGATCATAAAAAATCTTAATATATCTATAATTCATAACATTATGAGCCACTTGGTAGGTCAGCCCATTAAACTACCACATGCTTCGGTGGTTTGGGCACGTTGAAAGGATGGATGAAAGTAGAGTGACGAAAGAAATGTATGTAGCGGAAGTGAATGGTAGTGTCGGCCGAGGACGTCCTAGACGTACCTTTAAGGACCAAATTGGCGATCCTGAAAAAGGGCCAAATAAGAATTGACGAGCGTGCAACGCAAATGAACCCAAAAGTAAATATCTTCAAACATGGAGAACAAAAATCGTTCATTTATAGATTCATTTACAATTCACTACTCCTGATAGAAATTCCGGAGTTAAAAATGTAATACCGTGAAAATAAAGTAATTAATTGACACGTCATGTCAGAAATATTTTTTTACTTTTAATTTATTTTAATGTAATAAATTCATTCGTCTCTAAAACTTTCTGATTTTCATTTAACGTCGTCACGTAATTAATTTAAACTCGCATTTTGTACTTATAAAATGCTGTGATAAGTATAAGAGATCAACTTAAATTGCTCTAAATATTGCTGTAAATTATATTAATCGATGCTATAAAAATGTTTAATGCGTGAATGTATGGGCGAGTTGCGAGTTCGATCTAAGCCCCTAAGGCACGCACCTCCGACTATTTGAAGCTTTATCAAATTGTTAATCAAGGCTAGTTTTAAAGGAAACCATCGTGATGACTTCTGTTGAGTAATATTACACAATTATGTATATTAAAATCAATGTGCTGTAACGTCACAAAATAAGCTCTAATATGAAAACCAGTGTCAAGGGCTATGACCTCGGCTTTATACTGACCTTTTTTATGACTTGACAAAACACCGTTTTTCAGAACTGTAAAAATATGTTCGTACCTTTTTTTTGTCTCAAGTCAGAAATAAATGTTTTTTCTTTCTTTCTTTCTGATGAAAATGATTAAACTTGCACATTGATTAGAGGAGGGCCTAGCCTATCGCCATATTGTGCACAAATTCCAGACTTCGGGCTGATATTGAAAAAATCCAATATCACTTTTCCCGACCGGGGATCGAACCAGAGACCTCTGGACGATAGTAATACCAAAATACAACTACGACTTCAGACTTGATTTATAATTAACACATCAAGGAAATGGCTCAAAATACCTCACAATGCATCGATTTCTACGTGAGTAACCCTCTCTAAGGCACGTCAGACCGCCCTGCAAGTGAAGTATGCTTTACTGAGTACATTGGGAAGTGTGTTTGCTGTGGGGAAGGCATCCTCTATCTCCTAACGCTACTTGTATTCTGACCATCGGTATATTCAACACAATCTAGTCCGTATTGTACACATAATACCGCTAAGACATAACATAAGCTCACGCCTGTATCTCTAAAGGGATAGGCAGATGCGCATTAGCGAACTATAACACCCACATTTCGCCGAGATTAGTTCCGTCCCATATATGAATTAGGAGGCGAGTCTATCGCTGTATCGGGCGCAAATTCCAAACTTCAGGCTGATATTGAAAAAAAAAACAATATCACTTAGCCCGATCCGGGGATCGAACCCGAAACCAATCGTACCGACATAAACCACCACCTACACCACCATGGCAGTCTAATCAATACCGCTAAGATCTCGTTTAATTTCAATAAATGTTTAGACTCACAAAACGGAATGCAACATTTCCATAAAATACATTTAAGGGGGACATTCAAAGAATCCTGGGCATAATTTAAGCGTAATAATAAATTTATAAAACGTTCGCGATGGCAAATGTCGACGTCGAATTCGTAGCTTAGCCCGGTGCATAATGGCAAAGATAATGATGTCAGGAGGCGGAAGAAGCAATTACGACCTCGAGCCGTTTGCAATCACGACGAGAAAACAACACAGCTCTCACAATTCCGTGATTTCATTCGGTATACTATTGCGGTAACACGGACGTAAAAAAAGATGGACGGAGCGCTAGGAATATTGGAAGTGTAGCAGTTTTCGGCCATTCGATCAGGTCCGGCCGCCGCTAATACGTGTCGATAGATCGAATGAACCGAAAACCATGCTTCACTTTCGATGTTCCTAGCGCTCTGTCCATCTTTTTTTTACGTCCGTGTACGGTAACTTATCTTTCGCCTTGAAAGAATTTCTTATAGTAGTTTCTTGGAAGTAGGCAGTGAAACAACTGTGAACTATCAGAAACTCATCTGCACGCTGAGAAATCACTTTGAAAGAATACGCAAATAAAGAAACAAAGATTTATAGCGACAATTTGTTTCAATGTACATTTCTACATAACATAAGCCCACGCCTGTATCCCCGAAGGGGTAGGCAGAGGCGCACTAGCGAACTAGAACACCCACATTTCGCCGAGCTTAATTCCGTACCAGATGTGATAGGGGGCGAGCCCATCGCCATATCGGGCACAAATTCCAGACTCCGGGCTGACATGGAAAAATCTAATATCACTTTGCCCGACCCGGAGATAGAACCCGAGACCTCAGAACCGTAGTCGTCCCGAAATACCACCACGCCACCAAGGCAGCCATTGTATGAACATTTCTATATGTATTTATACGTTTTTTTATTAATGCGTATGTGTTACATTGTCAAGTAATCAGCTTAAGTAATGTGTTCCCGTAAAATAAAGTCGGTTAAGTCTCAAAGTAATTTATATTATTTCGCTTCATGTTTTGCTTAATTATTCGCTACACCTAGACAGGCAGGTGCGACGAATCTGTATTTATTTGCATTAAAAATAAATTTGTCGAGAGACTCGCCTAATTCTGGATTATGGACCGTCAGCTGTGTCAGACAAATTCGAATTTACGGATTAAATCTTAATATTGCCATCAAGTTGATTAACGAGCGTTGAGCGCTTTGAAAGGGAGTGTCATCGGTGAGGTGCATAGAGGTACCACCTGTCCACTCGTATGAGTAGTCCAGTACAATACGCGCGAAATAAATGGGCTGGATTGAAATATGTATGTAGGGTTGATTTTTCAATAGCCGTTTATTGCTCGCCTCCTTGATTTAGTGGCAGCGTATGTGGGCTATGAACCGGGAGGGCCTATGTTCGATTCCCAGGTCGGGCAGAGGGGGTAATTCGGAGGGTAAATGTTGCTTGAACAGATGTGTAGTAACTGTTAAAATGTAAAACATATTTCTCAAATAAAAGTTATGTGGCTATTGAAAAATGGGCTCTTTACCTTTTAATATTCACCATTTCTACTAAAAATATCCCTCATCAACTTTACTAGCATTTACACGCGGTTAATTAACCAAAAATCTTTTTATGAACAAGCCATGAATTCATATTGAATTAGCGGTTCGGAGAAGAATATAAATTCCGGTAATTTTTTGTTAATTAACTAACAATGAGTACTTAGTGATTAATTATTATGAATCAAGCTGTTGCTTGCGACTTCGTTTCCGTGATTAAAGTATTTTTCGGGTTAAAAGTAATCTGTTTCATAACATAACATAACATAACATAACATAACATAACATTTGTTTCTGTATCTTTATTTAATAATGTGTAATATAAGGTGTAATATAGTATTTTTTTTATTTGTAATGTATAAATTCTATTCAGTATCAGCTCCGATATGGCAATTAGGCTTGCCCCCCTATCACATCTGGAAATCACATGGGAAATCCAGCTTAACGAGTAAAAATAGGTATAAAGACATACTAAAAATATTGACTGCCTCGGTGGCGTGGTGGTATTTCGGTACGACTACGGTTCTGAGGTCTCGGGTTCGATCCCCGGGTCGAGCAAAGTGATATTGGATTTTTCCATATCAGCCCGGAGTCTGGAATTTGTGCCCGATATGGCGATAGGCTCGCCCCCTATCACATCTGGGACGGAACTAAGCTCAGCGAAATGTGGGTGTTCTAGTTCGCTAGTGCGCCTCTGCCTACCCCTTCGGGGATACAGGCGTGAGCTTATGTTATGTTATGTTAAAAATATTGAATCTAAACAATTACGGGTTACAAACTAAAACTAAAATAAAACTACAATCACCGACATTTTAATATTCGTAGCATCGCTTGCATTGAAACCGGAGGCTGTCCACATGAAGCAGATTCCATTCTGGGATAAAAAGTACTGCAGTCCAAGACAATATTTATCTCTGTTTCATGAAACACGATCTATTCGACCGGTCTCTTGTCAAACTGCAACAAATATTAGTATGGAGTTGTAGGTAAACTGTAGAGTATATACATTTATATTGTCGTTGATGTAAGAAAGAAAGAAATAAAGAAAGAAATAAACTTTATTCAGCCAATGTCTCAGGTAACAATAAGTGGGAGAACACAAAAAAAAAGCCAAAACATGTAACACTAAGAGGTAACAAATTTGTTAGTTATAAAGTAAAAAAAAAAGAGCACACAAAAAAAAACACATCATGAACGTGCACATATCCTAAACCATCCGTGCCCGAGACATGACTAAAAAGGCCACAGGCTCAGTATTCGCCAAGTAGAAGTAGGTATCTACCTGACACTGGTATTCTGCCAGGGTCAGGTAGTATGTATCTAGATATGACTAGATGCTGGAATCTGCTGACTTCATATTTATAAACAAAATTCGCAGATGTTTTGAGTTTACATTGGCAATTACTATAAATCTAATTCAATTTCGAGCATTAGAAAATTCGAACGTTACTTGATCGTTGGTCAGAACTGGTATAGAAGTACATTACTGTGTGACTGAATCAGTCATTCATCTGTTCTGTCGCAAATCCCTCGATTTGAAGTATGTTTCCAGGATATGAGGATTATTAGTGGCCGCTTGTTTTATTTTGGCTCCACTGGACTTGACTGGACCATCAGGTGTACTGTGTCCACTTTGCCTTGGTCGGAGAAACTTTTTTTTTTATGAAGTGAACGCAAGCCTTGATCTAAACGATAACATAACATAACATAAGCTCATGCCTGTATCCCCGAAAGGGTAGGCGGAGGCGCACTAGCGAACTAGAACACCCACATTTCGCCGAGCTTAGTTCCGTCCCAGATGTGATAGGGGGCGAACCTATGGAAAAAGTAAACGATATTAGTAATAGTATTACAGTATTAACAGTGTATAATTAATACCAAATGAAATTAAAGAAATATGACACCTTATATAAATCTACACTGTCAATCAAAGGATGGGAGCATCATAGGACAAAACTAATAATAAGCATTTAGTTTTTAATCTTAGCGCAACCAGATACAACAATATTTAATTTAGCAGTAAATTACTTTGTTAATTAAGCGGCCGGAGAAGGAAGTGTCAACACGGCATGTTGTATTATTCCCCGTAGAAACTTGATACGCTGAGTATAATTGTATGTCTGTATGAAATCCGACCAATTTTAATAAAGCTTATGTATTGTATATGGAATTAAACGAGACACCTACCTGTTATCGTCGGCTACTGCACACTCAGAACAATAGCTGCCAACACCAAACAAAAACTTGATTTAGGAGTGTGTAAAATGAAGGTGCACGTACGAATTTGTAAATTATTGTGTGTCCTGGACTGATAATTTACTTAGCGTTCATTGTTACTGTGGTTTATGTACTGATTGAAGAGAGGTTGATATTAGAGAAATTAGAGCCACAAATAAGCCCTGCGCATGGATGACACGCAAAATCGTGAAGCGTTCCACATTTTTCGCGGTTTGGATTCCCGCATTGAGACAAACGTTTGTGTGGCCCACAAATATTTGTTTCATGTCTGGGTGTTGTGAGACCGAAAGTGTCTCATAGTCTCTGACACTCACGATACAGGTCTTACTAGTGTGGGGTCAGGACTAGGTGAGTGACTGTTTCATAGGGGGGTGTGTTTGACATATCTCCAGTAACAATATTCTGTGAGTACGTGGTCGATGTTCTACTGGGACTAGATCCCCCTAATCGATGATGTCTCCAACATCTCTCTCTCAGTGGCCGTCCTGAGCCGAGGTTCGTAACACGTTAGTGGGTTGCCCTCAGCATGGTCACCTAACTTTATGGGTTCGCAACGCACCTGCGTTCACCCACTAGACCGGTGTAGCTGTATAAGCCGACTCGGTCGGGCTGCCAGCTGTAGGACCAAAAAAAACTGGGACTAGAATTGCTAATTAAGTTCATATAATAATTGGTAGCATATAAATATGGTGGAAATATTCTATGCTTATAATATTTTACAGCATGTCGTGAATATATTATGTTGCTATTTAACACATAAACAATGAATATTATACTAGCTGACACGTAATTTTGTACAATAGACTAGTAGAAATATTTCTGCCTGGCGTTATCCTGAACTAATGCCAGAGTCCGCCTACTAAAAGGATTCTAGTTGAGACCATCACCAGAGACCAGACCTTCGGTTCTTATAATATCTGCCGACAAAACGTCCAACCATCGTTTTTGGGCACCCCTCATGCGATCTGGTCCAGACACCTGCTACCGACGTACTCCTGCGGTGTCCTCCTCCTAAACTGGAAGTAATAGCTTCTTCAAAAGACTGCAGATGCTATACATGATATAAGAGTACATTCTAATTATTTCTATACCTACTCTTTGGACAATGTTATAATAATCCTAATAGTTCTTCCAACTGGGTTTTTATAAAGTACACAATTTAACTATTTCAGCGCGCAACAGAACCGAAAACATTCCGATACATGGCGTGGATTAGGTGTGATTTTTTGGCTCACTAGTTGCGAAATCGTAACGTGTTTCCACTATGCAAGCAAAGCATTGACTTCTGTGAAAGTATTGGCAGATAAACCGCACCGCCCCGTAGATATACGTTAGTTTCCACATCATTTACCTGCAAGCTTACTGCCTGTGAACGATAAACAAATGACTTGATAATTTTACTTTAGGTTTTAGGGCGTAATTCCACTATCGGTCGGTTAAATTTAGTGTTAATAGAACAAGAAATGGTGTACGTTATTAAAAGGTCTTTTATTTAGAACTCTAAAATCTTGATGTTATTTTGTAAACCATTTTTTGTTATAATACTATGACTATTTTTTTTTTAAATATTCAGGTCTAATTATTATTTTATACTAAACATGTAAAAATGATTTTATAATTTATTATCACATTTTGACGTAAAAAAATAACAAAATATATTATGTTATTGCCTCATTGGTCTAGTTAGGATGAAATCCGTTAATCAATCCTAATTTTTGGGTGACGTTAGGTTTGAAAATTCACACCTTAATTTTCCGGAATTGTGCGTGCTATGAAAATAGATCCGGCACCGATCATGTCATGAGATGGAAATCGCTCTATCAAAGGGCAATCAGAACTTGTGCAAGTTTTCGTTCTTTACAGACAACTTTATCGTTGTTTCCAGAATATTCCACCATAATTTTTCATATACAAAACCTAATTCTTGTCCTACGTTTCGAGACAAAACAAAAATTATTCACGTAAACGTCTTAAATAAGTAAAAACGTGACTGGTCCAAATGTTAGGAATTGGATGAAGCATTACCAAATAGCATTAGATATTGTGTCGAATTTCACGGCACTATTTCATTAACAGTTGTGCCCCATACAGGGCTGTGTACAGATCCAATCAGTAACAACTTCATTGTTACAACCTGAATGTGGCGTTCTTGTTACGATGTTACTTTTTCTGCGGGTCTAAAAGGGTTTTAGGGCAAAGGATTTTACGCCCCTCCGAATACGTTAAGTAGGTGCCGCGTGAGAAAAAAACAAGGTGCTGACCGCTATAGCCTATTGGATAATATACGTAATGACCCATCACGTTTTATTTTCGTTTCTTTAATATCCGGATTTAACTACGGTTATCAACATTTATGTCATCAACAGACACGAAGACCGGTAAATACCGACGTACCCTGAATTTAATATGTCGTTCAAAGGGCGGTATCTATATATTTTACGTTCACGCTATTAAGTTACAGTTTATTGCGTCAGTTAAAGCACGAATTATTATAAATAAATATAAAATAAAAACGTTATGGTAATCGTTTGCCCGGGAAATAGAGATGTACTCGCATCAAAGACATTCAACAGTATATACATAGATGGGACAACAGTACAAAATTTGTGATCCAAAAGGTATGACCTAGTGGTCACAAGTCGCTCAGTTTATTTGAAATATACGAGAGCCATCATAATAATATTGAGAGAATAAACTTATCTTACGTGATTTTCAACCATACACAAAACATTCTAGGGTGTAAATTGTAATAATCGCCCTCGCATTGTAATTGGTCGATGGCGGTACTGAAGTTTGAGATCAAATTTTTTGTATAGAAACTTGCTTGATGGCCCCTCTATAGCTAGTAATATTAAATCTCTTTGACTCGCATCAATATTTAAACCATTATAACGCGGTAAAACAGATGTTGTTTGACCAAGTAGCGGAGAGAAGCGGCTTATTTATGGTTTGAGAATAAGGTATCACACAGACAATTTGGCGACAGCAATTGTGGCCTTTATCTAAAGAGGTCCTTGGAAATTGGTTCAGGTTCTTTCGCTTTTATTTTTCGCTTACCTTTGTATACGTTTTCGCCGACCCATTGCTTTGAATTAATTTCACGCCAGGGCGGTCGTTTGTATTTCTTTTGTTTCGAAGGTGGGGGCGCTTTTGGTTCCAGTTAGATATATTTGGGCCGTTAGCACATTGCGACGACTTTGAAGTCAGCTATTTATATTATGTCTCAATAGACGCCGCCAGGGCTCGTATTTCAGATTTAATCAAGACTGACAGCATGATTAACGTCACCTTTCGTACTCGTCGAGCTATCAATGAAAACGCGGCACTCCCATTTGTTACTTATCAAGTTAAAAGTAAACTCATTGTGTAGTTATTTCGTTTGAGTGATGGGTCACACGTGACGTGAAGACTAAGCAAAAATGCTGCATGTTACAATGTGTCGCCTTCTTAGTCTATTGGCAGCGAATATGAACCGGCAGGTCGTGGGTTCAATTTCCAGGTTGAGCGAGTGTTTTTTCTAATAAATTTTTTTAGGATTGGCGCCAGACAGATAGGTAGCCGATTGTAAAAACTAAGCTTAATTATTTCAGTAACATGCTTGAAAACTATGTTGCGCCAATCCTACATTGAGGTGGGATTAAGGCAGGTGGATATAAAAACAGCTGCATTTTTTTTATAGCAGAAACTGGCAAACGAGCATATGGGTCACCTGATGGTAAGTGATCTCCACCGCCCGTAGACACCCTAGATACAAAAAAAAAATGAGTGCAACCTAAAAGGAGGGAATGTAAGGGGAGGGAAATGGGATTGGGAAAAGGAGGGGAGGGAATGGGCCATCGGAAATCTCATCCACCGAACGAAATGCGGCAGCAAACTACCACTTTTCATCGGTTTTCTGTGACAGTGGTATCAAACCGGTCGTGCCGGCCCATTCGTGCTGTAGACGTAACTGTCTACAGCGTGGCTCTACCACTCAAATGCATGTTAAAATATAGCTTAGCATGTGAGTTTAACGCGCACGGCTGGTATAATTACGGCGTTCACTCATCTCGATCACGGCTGACTTATGGAGCAAAGTTGTACAGGCATGCGGCTTTGCCTCTGACACCTGGCAGTAATTAGGTTACAATTTATTGCTTTTACTTCCACCGCCCGTCACTCCGCGTAAATCATTGTTATATACTACGTTAGTTTTCTGGAAAACAAGCAAGTGTTATTACTAAAGACATTTAACAGTACATAGACGGGAGACCAGCACGAAACTTGTGATTCAAAAGTTGTTACCTCGTGGTCAAAAGTCACTCAGTCGTACTTGAAACGTACGCGGCAAGGTCCTGCCAGCGTTATAATATTTAGACAATAAAATAGCCTTACGTGATTCTAGAATACTCACCGAACATTCTAGGGTGTAAATTATGGTATGCGTCATCATAATGTAATAAGTGCTAGATTACGTTACTGACGTCAAAGATCTTTTTTTGTATGGAAATTAGCTACATAGCCCCTCTATAATAAGTAATATTAAATCTCTTTGGTTATTATGGACGAATATTTAATTCGACAATTTGACGAGTTTTGGAACACTCCCTTTGTGCGTCGCGTAAAAGTTAATTGATTTTAAAATTATTTACATCGCCACTTTATTTCTTGCCATTTATTCAAAAACAACGCGGTTGCCTAAAATTTTGTGACCAAACTATAACAGAAAAGTAACTCAATTACCGTAATGGAAAACAGTGGGCTCTCACGTTGCTAGTTTTTTTTGCTTTAGACCGATGCCGCAGTGCAGTTACAGGAATACATGTATCAAAGCTCTCTTTCATTTGGATACGCGGCTCTCGCCAGCAGCCAGCTGCATCCCAGGAAATATCGGCTTTTATTAACATTACGCCGAACCACAAATTATGAATTGAAAATATCTACTGCTCTTACCATAATCACGGTTTTATTGAAATTGATTCATGCTTTTGTAAATGGTATTGCTAATCGCTTATTGCCTTCAGGAAACGCGAAAACTTACACTACAATCGAAATGGAATGGAGTAGGTATTCCAATAGTAAATAAATGCGTATATATTGTATAATATATAAGGTTTCTGAATCAGTTTCGTTTATTAAAAAGATTCGACTCCTTTTGAGACGGTAGGTAAAAACTAAATGAATTATTAAGTATAGAAGTCATTTTCTAATTAATTATTTTATTATTCTTTTATAAGAACAGGGGGGGAAGGAATATTCTTTAAATGCCTATTTTGTCAACAAGATTACAAAAATGGAATTAAAACTCACATTCTAACTGATATTGTTTATTGAAACCGGGCGTTAGAACACAGTTCGAACATGACTCCGTCAAATGAATCGATTTGGTTGGTTCATAATCGCGATCAATCTGCACTCCCAAACAGATCGTTTATTGAGACCGGCCGTAAATCATTTTAGCTGTAGGGACAGGTAGAAGAAACTAACTTTTAGTCTACCATAATTATCTACGAGTTGTTCAAATTTTGGGCTGTATTTACTAAGCATTATGTCATCATTGGGTGAAAATAGAGATTCACCGTAGTGTTGACGTACAAACACGCGATACCCAGTAATTAGTAAACACAAACGTAACTCGAATCCGTAATACATAGTAGATATCAGGTAACCACCCAAAACCATCATAATCTCGGCAAATGGAGCGCCGAGGAATAATTGTCACAGGTTAATTCGATTGACTTCTCTCTGATTGAACTCCGACTTCAAATGTAGCATAACTTTACTTTGATTAATCTTCAATTGAATACTTTAGTCTTTAATACATTGGAGGCCTCCGTTATCCACACTCAGCCTATTAAAATTTGGGTCAATACAGAATATGTAACAAGGAAATGAAATACAATAAATACTTTGTAAAATCTTATTTATTTAAAAGTTTTATTGGGCCTTACTTATAAAAATCTTATCGCTAAGAATAGCCTGTCACTTTTTCCTTGCGTTACATTGTTTAAAACTGAAAAGGACAACCTATGGTTAAAGATAAGCAGCGCTTAAATATTTTTATAAGTAAGGGGCCTTATGTTTAATGATGTGTAGGTATACAGCTTGACAGTTTACAACCACCACACCATTGTAGACCAATTTACTAAACAATTTTATATTAGGGGTATTTTTCTAAATTTATAATAGTAATCTAAACAACAATTACGCCTATAAACTATAGTTATAAATAAAATAAACATATTGCCCCTTACTTATAACAATATTTGAGCACTGCTTATCTTTAAACATACATTGTCCCTTTCATTTTTAAACAAAGTAACGCGAGAAAAAAAGTGAAAGGCTATTCTTAGCGAAAAGATAAGCGAAAATGTTTTTATAAGTAAGGACCATTATAATCATCATCATCAGCCATAGGACGTCCACTGCTGAACATAGGCTTCCCCCAAAGATTTACAGATCGACCTGTTGGAAGCGACCTTATAATAAACAATGTATATTATATACTGCCTCGGTGGCGCGGTGGTATTTCGGTATGACTACTGTCCTGAGGTCTCGGGTTTAATCCCCGAGTCGGGCAAAGTGATATTGGATTTTTCCATATCAGCCCGGAGTCTGGAATTTGTGCCCGATATGGCGATAGGCTCGCCCATATCACATCTGGGACGAAACTAAGCTCGCGAAATGTGGGTGTTCTAGTTCGCTAGAGCGCCTCTGCCTACCCCTTCGGGGATACAGGCGTGAGCTTATGTTATGTTATGTATATTATGTACTTTAAGCTTAGGCCATCTATTGTCTAAGTGTGAGGGTCTAAAATGTTCGTATTAAAACGATTGATTGACCACGAGTAATACGTTTATTGTCTTATGTCATAACTATGATTTTTCAGTAGTAATAGAGATCTAAATATCTTTAACTACGATGATTCCAGGTTTAATTAGGATTGAATTTGGATTACTAAGGGTACCACTAAGTACTAAGGTTATTAGGGTAGTTGGTACCTAATATAACATAACATAACATAAGCTCACGCCTGTATCCCCGAAGGGGTAGGCAGATGTGCACTAGAGAACTAGAACACCCACATTTCGCCGATCTCAGTTCCGTCCCAGATGTGATAGGGCGAGCCTATCGCCATATCGGGCACAATTTTCTGGCTCCGGGCTGATATGGAAAAATCCAATGTCACTTTGCCGTACCCAGGGATCGAAACCAAGACCGCAGGACGGTAGTCGTACCGAAATGCAACCACGCCACCGAGGCAGTCCTTCCTAATATATACGGCAATTTTAGGTCATGCAAGTAGCCCCTGAGCGTACAGGGCTCATTAAAGTAAAAAAAAAAAAATATATATATACACTTTTGTTTAAAGAACAGTAGCCCGAGCACGAAAAATTAATGTAAATGTAAACTCGCTGCGCACTGATGACATTTGGTTAATATTTCATACAAATTGCGTCTATGAAATTCATGCAGCGAGCACGAATACATTTACGGTGGTCAGAAATTTTCCTGCTCGGGCTGCTGCTTATAGGCACTAATTAGCAATATTTCAGGGCCGGATAAAAAAGTGACTATGACTACATTATAAAAATATACAATAAATTATATCACAAAAGACGTCCGTCCACCTCGAGAATTTTAACAAAGAACTTCCTTCAAAACAATCAGCTTATTAGCCCATCGAACTGTAAGTGATTAAAATAACATCCCGTGTTAAATTTTGAAAGAATGTTTTAGCCTCCTTGGTCTAGTGGCAGCATTATAGGCCGTGGACCGGTGGGTCCTAGGTTCGATTCCCAGGTCGGGCAAAGCGAATTGTCTAATTAAATTTTCTCGGGACTGGATCCCTCAGATAGGTTTGACATCAGACAGGCAACCGCTCGTAAAAACTAAGCCAAATCCTTTCTGCGACATGCTTGAAAAAGTATGTTGCGTCGATCCCAAGGTGGGATAAGGGCAGATAGAAAGAAAGAAGGTTTAATTTTGGTAGAATATAAATCGTACAACCGACTTACAATGAAAACAATAAAATCACATTTGTTTTTCACACGCATGTGAAATAAACGCGGTGTGGGAGTCTTTTGCATTTTCAATCATGGGTGTATTCGTAAAATCGGATTCTAATAGGCCTATTGTCTCCACACTGTGGTTTACCCGAGATTTACGAGTACATTTTACGCGGCAATTTGCATAGTAGTAAATAACAGTTATCGGTGTTGTGCCGTTTATTTAGACGTTATAAACTGATTACGCACTCGATAACGGCTCACCACACGTAAATGTCTGAATAATGTGTTCCTATGTTACTACTTACGAACCTATAAGGCTGAAATCTATAGAACGAAGTTCGACTAAGTTAAACCATTTAAATTTAGTTTTAAAAAGAAACTGTTTTATATGCATATAATACATGTAAAACGTTTTGAATAATTTTTTTATACAAAATTATTGTGTGAAATAGTCGGCTTAACACTTTAATTACACAAACAAGGATCGCTAAATGAAGCAGAATTTAGAGACTATAATGTCTATAATAACTGTCTATATAAATGAAAACGGCACCCAGTTAATGATTACTGTATTAGACATATTAAATATACCGTGCTGAAATAGAAGTACTTGACGGTTGTTAACGAAACGTATAAACCTAACATTTAGGCTTTATTCAGGGTACTTATGCATACATATCTTAATCATGTCTACACCAAGCCTTATTACAATACTTTTACGATAAATTAAACATGAACCAAGTTTTCCGAACGTAATTAATTTTTGTTTTCGTTCCGTTAACATTTTTATTTGTTTACTGGGCAGTTGTTTACATTTACTCTCGACCTATAAACTGTGTAAAATTCCGGTGAATGTGCAATTTTCCATGGCTGAGATTTTAAAATTTCGATTCCACACGCTGATTAATTAGCTTCGCGTTGCCTTTCATTTCATTTATTTTCAGTTAATTTCAATATTAATTTCTTCAAGTATTGAACAAAATGGGACGCCTGCGGCCTGAGCCGGAAAATTTTTGACAACCGTAAATGTATTTCGGCTCGATGCGCGTCTATGAAATTTGTATGAAATATTAACCAAACGTCATCAGTGCGCAGCGAATACATTTACATTTACATTAGTTTTTCGTGCTCGGGCTATTGAAATCTATAGTTATCTAAGAATTAAAAAAATATAACATTCACAGATAATTACAAAATCTATCTTTCTACCTGCCTTTATTCCACCTTAATATGAGATCGGCGCAACATGCTGTTTCCAGCATGTTGCAGAAAGGATTTGGAAAAAATTTACGACCGGCTGCCTGCCTGAACAGTCTCTGAGGGATCCAGTCCCGAGCAAATTAAATTAGAAATTTCTCTTTGCCCAACCTGGAAATCGAACCTTCGACGTCCCGGTCCATATCCCATATACGTTGCCACTAAACCAAGGAGGCGACAATAAAAAAATACAAAACTATAATTAATATAATTTATTATTAGTTATATACGCGCCACACACACACACACACAAGGGCGAAGGGAGTAGATAGCGGCGGTAGAGAAGGGAGCATGATGGTATTAGAGAGTGTCAATGCCGTTTGCCGACACGGCGTTATTGGTTTTATTCCTAAGTCGTCACTACCATTATAATGAATAAAGTTGACTATTTAGTAGTCGATCACTCAGCGATCAGGGCTGTGGACATGTCCTGAGTAACTCCTGAGTGAGGCTTCAGCGGAATCCGCGGAGCACGAAACAAACACTCGACAATCATTTTTAATGTGTCCAGGCGCGCACATCACTGCTAGATCCGCAGTCGGCATACGCGATGCGCTATAACCTACATTTCAGGGTTAGGACGTAATATGTAATTCTCTCAATCTATCAATACATGTACCATGTTCCGGATAAATAGATAATCCTTTAGTCGCGGTAATTCAGTCTTGTAGGATACGTTTTACACGCAAGATACCACAACATGAGCAATAGACAGTAATATTGTAAACGCTCCATAAGGTTTTAAAGTAATATGTGACACTATTCACGTTATCTTCTTAGCGCGACAGTAAGACCCACGAAGTACAATAGACATCGCGCTTTGGTTATACGATTCTGCCGTCAATAAATCACAAAAGAGCCCCTAGAACCGAGGCTGCATTTTATCTGTCACTTGTCTCCGAGTCTTGACAAATTGATGATAAAGGATTTGTCGGTTGAACATCGGCACTTAGCGAAAACACTCTTTGGTACCAAACTTTACATAAGAAACCCTTTTTCCTGAACTCTTACTTTTCGCAAAACATCTAGTTTCTATGTAATATTATACTTTTGTTGTTTTTATTATTTACTAGCTATCAAACTATTCACGACATCTCTCGGTTCTACAGGGTCTTTAAAAATACTCTCAATTTCAAGTAATGTCTTATCTTTCGTCTCAGGTAAATACTTATAAATTAAGAAACAAAATATAGACGCTGATATCCCATAAAAAAGAAAAGCACCGGCCAACGAAAATGATTTAAACATATATGGAGCTATTTTTAAAATAGTCGCCATTAGAAATTCTGAATACAGCGTAAGAATAATTAAAGATGAAGTATGGTATTTTGAACACAGAAGTTCGCCGAAGAGTGTTGAAGGCATTATCATCGGCCCCATACTGATTGACACTGCAAAGATCGTCAGAAGTAGTATAGAAATGTATTTGTTCTCAGATACAATGGAATACTTGATCAGATATAAGTAAATAGATATAATAAACAAAAATGTAATACCCATTGTCGCAGCTGACAAAAATAACGTACGTCTTTTGAGAATCTTAGATAGAAAGCAACCAACTAACATACCGACGAGAGTCACCGAGTCCATTATAATCATGCCAATATTAGCCGCATCCTCATTACCAGTCATTTGGTTCATCAAATCTATCGCATACATACTACAAACTAACTTACCTGAGAAATGGTACATAGACATTATGAATATGGAAATAAGTATTGGCATGTAAAACGCTTTTGTCGAAACCAAGTCTACAATGTACTTTAATTGATTCCCAGACACATTTCTTTTACGTGCCTCACTCGTTTCGAGATAAGCTTTGTGTGAATTGATAAGTGTTTTCAATTCATTTTCGGAATTCTTATCACATCCTTTTAACCAGTGGTGTGAAACGGCACACTCCTCGAAACGTCCCTTCATTGCCAACCAAGACGGCGATTCGGGCCAAAAACATGCTGTTACAGGATACAAAGAACAGACTATTGCGAGAATACCTATATATTTCCAATGCAAAAAGACTCCAATTGCGTTAGCAACCCACACGCCCCAATAAAATAGAGTTGACTTAAATATCATAAATACGCCACGATACTGTGGCAATGAGTACTCCGTAACGATCAAAATGAACAACGTCATATTACTGGCAAGCAACATGCCGAGCATTATCGCACTGATCAATAGTTGAGTCGTATTTGTACTACAATAGAAAACTATAAAAGATGCTAAAGTATTTATACAAATTGATAGAAAAGGCAGTTTTCTTCCGAAGTATCTCGTGAATATGGGAATGATAAATATCCATGGCAGAGCGCTGTACCCGTGGACTGATGCTGAAAAATAAAAAGATTATTTAATCACTTGCTCAAATTATTAAACTTCATAAACACATCTAATATTACGAAGAGATTTTTTTACGACCGACCTCAAAAACGGTCCTCAATTAGTCTGATTTTTTTTTAAATGTATGTTCCCCGATATCTCCGCCACATGTGAAACGATTTTCAGTATTCTTTGTGTTCAATAGAGCTTATTCTAAGGGTGGTCCCATATACATTTATTTGCTCACGATCGGATAGATTTTGAAGTCGGTGCGATAAGTTTTTAAACTTGTAATTATTTGTTTGCCATTCGAAATAATGTTTGAATAGGCTCAAAAGCTACATAACAAATTTATTGAATTCTTTCACCTATGGCAAGATATATCATCAATATTTTCTTACATAACCAAGACGCCATATCGTCGTTAATAGCATACGTTGAATTCAGTTCTTTTCTTATGTGAGGTATCATGACTGTAGGAGCCCCAAATCCTAGTCCCAGGACGAAATAAATAGAACCCACGCCACTTGTCACAAACATCTAAAAAGACAATAAATATATACTTTCCTTTATAAGCAGCGACAACTCAGTGTAAGAGGAAGTGTCAGAGGTTCGAGACCAACCCCAAAATGGAGCATACACCTCTGACTTTTCTATGTGAAGTGTATTTTCATTATGAAATATCGCTAGTTTTATCTATTTTCAGCGTATTTAAATATTTGATGTACCTACATTTTTTATTGATGTAATATTTTTTCGACCGACTTCCAAAAAGAAGGAGGTCCTCAATTCGTCTGTATTTTTTTATGTATGTTACGCGATATCTTCGCCAAATTTGGACCGATTTTCAAAATTATTTTGGTGTTCGATAGAGCTTATTTCAAGGGTGATCCCATATAAATTTGGTCACGATCGGATTTGAAGTCGGTGCGTTAAGTTTTAAAACTTGTGATTATTAATAATACAGTTGTAATGGTCGCCTCGTTGGTCTAGTGGCAATATGGGCTGTGAACCGGGAGGTACTGGGTTTAATTGTCAAGTCTAGTAAAGCTGTTTCTCAACACTATTTTCCTGGAATAAGATCCCCAGAACGGGTTGACGTCAAGAATGCCGCCGGTCGCAAAAGCTAAGCCAAATCATTTCTGCACCGTACTTGAAAATGTATGTTGTACCCCTCATTAATCCGGGATAAGGGCAAGTGGAAAAAAACTATACATCATCTGTAAGAATACTACATTTCAAATTCATAATATAACTTTTTTCAAGTTGATGAAAATTATTAATTAGATGAAAATTGTCCAAGCACATACCTAACTTAAATCTCAGTATTGTAAGACCAAAAGGTCCCAAAAATATGATAATTATCTTCGGTATCATTATGTAGAAAACTAAGATAAATAATATGAAACTTACTTGACGTAAAAAGGGTCTCCATCCACATTTTACATTTTCATTACCACATTCACCATTGTAGTCTTCTTTAACAGCGCTATAATTGCATGCCTCCATTTTATACACAAAAATCTTTTTTGCGTATAAAATATTACGTAATATTTAAACAATGAACATGTAAACTGCTTCAGTCAATCGTCTAATATAAACGAAACCTTACGAAATAACTAATACAATGATAACACTTAGCGAGTATGCTAATTATATTACATAAGAATTCAAAAAAAATAAAAGTCTAATGTACAGATAATTTTGCTGTATCAACGCACACTACCACATGTAGTTCTGTTGAATCAATGATATTTAAAACCATTGCATATTGAAATAATGTATTTAAAATTACAAGTTCACATTTTTCTTGACACAACCGTTGTTACGTGTAATTATATTTTTATTTGTTATATTATCAGCTGGTAGCAGTGACATACACAGACCTTCAGATCAGGGTAGACAAAAAAAAATATTTTCTTCAGTTCTTGCTTCACTACATTATCATCCCCGTGTTCATTTAAAATATAAGGCAAGTGCTTCTATTGTGAAAATCTGTTTTTGGTAAAGATTCTTTTTAATTATGTAATTGGCAACGCCACTGGTGGTAGAGGAGATCATGGTACATCGACGTTCACTCATCTGTTAACCAGATGAGACATATTTTTTTTATCAAATATCATTTATTAACAAACAAGCCTATAATAGCTTGCCTGTCAAAATGTGTCCATAAGTATTATTTAATTAAATTAATTTTAATTAAATTGTTTTCATAACCTTCACTATTTTTATAACTGAAAAAAATATTTTTAAATAATAGTTTTTAAGATGGATAATATATATGCCTTAGTAGGCTTGCCTACTTATTTTTCATGGCTACCTGGCAAGCGGGTAGGAACACATTTCAATATAAGTAATACACCGATCTGATAAAAAAAAATTGATTTCTTAAGAAAAATAATTGAATAATAAAATCAATCGTATAGGCTTGCTTGCAAAAAACCGCTAAGAAAAAGTAATTTAATTAAAAATAGCCATGAATACTTTTCGATAGGCAAGTTATTATAGGAGTGTTGAAGATGAGTGAAGGTCGATGTACCACGGTCTCCTAGACCAAGCTGTCTGTCCGAATTAGCTCTGATTGCTGAGTACGTATATTTGATAATATCTATAATATTTATAATACTATTCAAAAACAAATTTAAATATGTAAAGACATCATCCTACTACCAACATTCATTTTATCGGAAAAATCACGTTTTAAAAATTATTAAACGACAAAATATTCTCTTCTCAGTTGTTATGTACAAAATATTCAATATGTATCGTGTGTTAAATAAATAACTTACATGTAATGCATATTTTATTATATTTCATACATATTCATGTTCAGAGGATAGTCGTGCCCTCATGCCACCTACATACGACCATACATACATACTGATCAAAAACATAACCCTCCTTTTTACTTCGCCGTAGTCGGGTAAAACCTATTGTCCTGCTGTGCCCATAAGGCCTTGACTTCCATCCCCCTTTATTGGTTCTATAAAATAATTTTCTATTTCTTGCAATGTTTTATCCTTACTCTCCGGCAGAAATTTATACAAAATAAAAGCAAAAACGGACGCTGAGATTCCATAAAAAAGAAATGCTCCATGTAAATCAAGTTTTTTAAATATATAGGGTGATATTTTCAACACTGATGCCATAATAAATTCAGAATATAACGCCAGTATGGGTAAGGTAGAGCTTCTGTATCTCAAAGGAGTTAACTCACCATACACGGTACATGCCAAAATCATTGGTCCGCAACTTATTGTCATTGAAAATGTTGTGAGCAATAAAATAGATACGATTTTATTTTCCTCAATAACTGATAACTTGACTAAATATAAATAATAGGATATAACAAATAAAAATAAGATTCCTGTTGAAGAAGAGCCTAACAACAGAGTTCTTCGTTTAAGGAATTTTGATAATACACAACCTATGTGCATGCTAAAAATGGTTACCGCTTCTAGGATTAGCATACCCATGTATGCCGTTGATTCACTCTTGGTTATTTTTTTAATTAACTCTATAGAATACATGGTACAAACAAACTTTCCTGAGAAATTGTATAGTGACATAACACACATAGAAAGTAAAAGTGGCATATAAAATCCTTTGGTCAAAATGTTTTCACGTATACTTATTACACGATCTCGTATTCCTTTTTTAGTTTCTCTTTGTATTTTTAAGTACTCTTTTTGGGAATGTATGAGGCTCTGAAGTTCCTTCTCGGAGTCAGGATTAAATCCCTTCAGCCAGTGATGTGCCGCAGCAGATTCCTCGAACCGTCCTTTCATCGCAAGCCACGACGGAGACTCCGGCCAAAAAATTACCGTTACGGGGTAAAATGCAAAAATAAATGCATAAATTGCAATTTTCTTCCAATGCCAAAACGTTCCGGTTATGTTTGCGATCAAAACGCCCCAGAAGAATATAGTTGACTTGATCGTCATGAATATGCCTCTGTATTTCGGCGCGGTGTATTCCGTGACGACCACAATTAGAACGGTCATGTTGCTCGCTACCAGACAGCCCTGCATCACTTCACTGATCAATACAACTGTCGCGTTTGTGCTACACGAGAACACAATGAATGCAGCTATTGTGCTAGTACATACTATTGCGAAAGGTATTCTTCTCCCGAAATGCCTTGTTAACATTGGTAAAATAAGCAGCCATGGTAATGCACTGTATCCGTGGACGGAAGCTGAAAGAAATTAATGATATGTTAGAATACGTGATTATTTTGGTCGATTCCTCCTTGAGCGGAAGAGTTTTACTCCTTAGACCATACTTAAAAAGTGACTACGCTAGAGACTACATATTTTTTTTTATAATAAATATCTGAATGCCTCTAGCGGTTACGTGGGGAATTGTCGTTATTTGCGATTTGAGTATTTATATCGCTCTTCAACAAACTCTTTACACTGAAAAGGTATTTTAATTTATTAAATGCGGTGTCTTATAAAAGCGTGGTTTCGTTTTTTTAAACTATTATTTCGTCCGCAAATGGATGCGATTGAATTAAGTTAGCAAATATTTTCTTGAAATTACAGTCTCAAAGCATCATAATCGAAACATGCCGTTAACTAATTTCCAAAAACACTTAACTGCCTGTCGTAAAAAATAATCACTCTTCTTTTTATTCCTAAATCAACAAAATTTTTACTTTAAAACAACACGAAATTATTGTTTACGCAACAGTGATTCCAAGATCAATCAGATGAAGGCTTATAAGACTATTTAGTTAGTTAGTAGTAATATCCATTATGCTGATGCACGTTTTTCGAATTATTTCATATCAATTGCTAAATACAGTAAAAAATTAATCATCTAAAACGCTATAACATATATCAAATAATAAATAATTATAATATTAGCCCTGTAATATTACTGTCCCACTGCTGGGCACGGGCCTTCTCTACTAAATGAGAGGGGTTAGGCCTTAGTCTACCACGCTGGCCTAATGCGGGTTGGTAGATATCACATACCTTCGAAATTCTTGTGGAGAAATTCTGGGGTATGGAAGTTTCCTCACAATGTGTTCCTTCACCGTTATAGCAACCGATATTTCACAATGAAAACACACTTAGCATAGAAAAGTCAGAGGTGTGTGCTCTATTTGGGGTTGGCCTGGAACCTCCGATATTCGTCTCGGCAGTCCGTGCCATTCCCAACTGAGCTATCGCTGCTTGTATCAAAAATATCACAAAATTGTTTGTTCGTGATTTGTATGGATTTTAAGGCACTGTTATTGTTGCAAACGAAGTCATGGCGATAGGTATTATAGTTGTCAAGTAATAAACAATAAAAATAAAATAAAATAAAAATAAAAATCTTTATTGATCACGTAGGCATGTAAAAAAGCACTTATGACAAGTCAACACAAGTAAATTTTTAAATTAGGATTAATATAATTTACATTATATATTTGAATTTGACAACAGGCAGGCAAGTATGGACATAATAACGATGGGATGGCTGAGATAGGGTGATAAGGGGAAATAGGAATAGAGTGTAAGGGAATGGATTGTATGGGAATGGCATATGGCAGGAATGGTGGCAGGGGATTGACTGGAAATACTGGAAGCAGTTGGGATTGGTGCGTGAGGCCCTATCCTAGCTAACCTACCAGCCTTTCTCTAGCTACCTACGGATGACGACCAGAAGAAGAAAGGCAGAAAGTATATACATAAACACGCCCTTATCCCCGAAAGGATAGAGGTGAACTAGAGACCCGAATCACCCAGGTTTTCGATCTTCTTTCCGTCCATTTTAAATGATTTTTTATCACATTATTTGTATGAATATAATCGCACCCAAATCTATGAAGTATGCAAACAAATACCCGTACGAGTTTTTTTTATAGAAATAGTACGTATGACATTTTCTCCGTACATTTTTTAGTACGCTGTAGTTTCCGCAAGGGGCGCTGGGAGTCAAATGTACAAAGAAAACACAACATAACATAAGCTCACGCCTGTATCCCCGAAGGGGTAGGCAGAGGCGGACTAGCGAACTAGAACGCCCACATTTCGCCGAGCTTAGTTCCGTCCCAGATGTGATAGGGGGCGAGCCAATCGCCATATCGGGCACTAATTCCAGACTCCGGGCTAATATGGAAAAATCCTATATCACTTTGCCCGACCCGGGGATTGAACCCGAGACCTCAGAACCGTAGTCGTACCGAAATACCACCAAGCCACCGAGGCAGTCAAACAAAGAAAACATCACTTACTTATCCATGAAGCCATGTCGTCACTGACCGCATCAGTTGAATTTGCATCCCGTCTTATCTGTGGAATTATCACGTTGGGGGCGCCGTAACACAATCCCAGTACGAAGTATATAGACCACACTCCCGTCGTCACGAATAACTGAAAAAAAATAAAACAATTTTATTACATAGGTATTAACAAACTGCCTCGGTGGCGTGGTTGTGTTTCGGTACGACTACCGTTCAGAGGTCTCGGGATCAATCCCCGGGTCGGGCAAAGTGATACTGGATTATTTAATATTAGCCCAAAGTCTGGAATTTGTGCCCGATATGGCGATAGGTTCGCCCCCTACCACATCCGGGACGGAACTAAGCTCGGCGAAATGTGGGTGTTCTAGTTCGCTAGTGCGCCTCTGCCTACTCCTTCGGGGAAACAGGCGTGAGCATAAGTTATGTTATGTTTTTCGACCGACTTCAAAAAACGAGAAGGTTCTCAATTCGTCTGTATTTTTTTATGTACGTTACCCGATATCACTGCCAAATGTGGATCGATTTTCAAAATTCTTTTTTGTGTTCGATAGAGCTTATTCCGAGGGTGATCCCATATCAATTTGGTCACGATCGAATAAGTGTTAAAGTCTGTCTGTTAAGTTTTTCATAGAATAGGATTAGTTTTTTGAAGATTATATTTTGTTCGATATGACAGTTTATGAGCGATAAATATTCTTTAATAAGGAGGTTCGAGACCAACCCCAAAATGGAGCATACACCTCTGACTTTTCTATGTTAAGTGTATTTTCATTGTGAAATATCGCTTGCTATAACGGTAAAGGAAAACATCGTGAGGAAACCTGCATACCCGAGAATTTCTTCACAGGAATTTCGAAGGTATGTGAAGTCTGCCAACCCGCATTAGGCCAGCGTGGTAGACTAAGGCCTAACCCCTCTCATTAGTAGAGGAGGCCCGTGCCCAGCAGTGGGACAGTAATATTACAGGGCTAATATTATTATTATTTATTATTATAAATATTTTTTATATATTTTCAAAACTGTGTGTCTGAGCTATGTCTTATTAACGTGAAACCTTAAATTAATAATCACAAGTTTAAAAACTTAACTGACCGACTTCCAATTTACCGATCGTGACCAAATTTATATGGGACCACCCTTAATATAAGCTCTATCGAACACAAAAATAATTTTGAAAATCGGTCTACATTTGGCGGAGATATCGAGTAACATACATAAAAAAAAAAGAAATACCGACGAATTGAGGACCTCCTCCTTTTTGGGAAGTCGGCCGAAAATAAGGTAAGAAACTATACTAGTACGATATCGTGTCCCTATTTGTATAATCTTTTAAACAGAGTCTTACTCAATCGTATGAGAACGTAGGTAAAGGTGTAAATATTTAATCTAATTAAGACACTATGAATTATTCATTACGAACCTACCTAAACGTTAACGCTAATTATATTAATTAATCAAAATGTATAAAAAAGAATATTAGGTGTTTGTTTATGTATTCGTTCATATGGTTTTTTTAATGAACCTGCGGGCTTATCCAAGTGGCGTAAGCGCTAGTCGAATAGAATAGTCGAAGAGAATAAATATATGGGAATGTATGGAATAAATGTATTGAAATGTACATTAATTTATTATTCTATTCGACTAGGGCATAAGCCACTTGGCTTAGTCCACTGAGCTGTTAGACTAGTTGGCTTTTATAGCTTCAAATAGCAATATAGCCCCTTACTAAAAAAAAATATTTAAACGCTGCTTATGTTTAAGAATAGCTTGTTCCTGTCATTTCCAAACAATGAGACGTAAGGAAAATATTGACAAGCTAATCTTAAAGATAGGATAATCGAAAATGTTTTTAAGTAAGTTCCACAGTACTTATTGTTTTAAAACCCAAAATAAATTAATTTTATTTATTAATTTCAATTCCACCTTTTAGAAGACTAGGATCAACGCTGAAGATTGTAGTAAAGGCCGGCTGTCGAGCTCCAGAATGCTCCAGAATATCGGTAAAGGAACATGGAAGTTCTTCGGGATATCTAAATATTATTACGTTTAGAACTGGCTACGAGCAGATCCAGTAGAGAGAGTTGACGTTATGCATACACCGAATCGTAATAACTACGCTGATTCCACCAATCAATGGGTTCATGGTGGTACCAAAATCATACCGACCTATTTATGCTTCTTGACAGTCTGATGAGGATAGAAGCCAATAAAGGGTTTTTTTAATAGCACAGACTGGCAAACGAGCAGATGGGTCACATCATGGTAGTGATCTCCAGCGCCCATAGACACCCAAGACTCAAAGAATCATGGGTGCGTTGCCAACCTAAAAGGAGGGAAATGGGGATTGGGAAAGAAAGGGGGAAATTGAAACAGCCATCTGTCACTTTACGTCGGTCTGTGAGATAGTGGTATCAAAACGGTCGATCCGGCCCAATCGGATTCTATAGGCGGATGACTGATGCAGACATAGGAATTTACCCTCATCCCCGCCGCAACCAACCATCTTGACTTCAAGTTAAGTCGCAAGCTTCTCGAGAGAACCGTATATACGTGTGCGTGCGTGCGTGCGTGCGTGCGTGCGTGCGTGCGTGCGTGTGTGCGTGTGTGTGTGTATCAAAACCAAACACCCATAGCTAATTGTTGACGCAGTAACTTATTTGTATAGACTGTATTAAGAATTACGGAATTTGCATAAAAAAACATCTCAAATACATCTATTGTGTTATTTAAGTAATCCTAAACCATAGCCTACATAACAAAAGCTCATGCCTGTATCCCCGAAGGGGTAGGCAGAGGCGTACTAGCGAACTAGAACACCCACATTTCGCCGAGCTTAGTTCCGTCCCAAATATGATAGAGGGCGAGCCTATCGCCATATCGGGCATAAATTCCAGACTCCGGGCTGATATGGAAAAATCCAATATCACTTTGCCTGACCCGGGGATCGAACTGGAGATCTCAGAACCGTAGTCGTACCGAAATACCACCACGCCACGGAGGCACTTAAAAAAATAATACAAAAATATTTTAAATATGGAGCACTGTTGTTACTTACCACAGCTAGTCATTTCCTCTATGTGGTATAACTAAAATAACAGCGGTTGCCGTATGCCGTTGCCGGTTTACGATAAGCATTGAGTCTTGTAACATCTAATAATCATAATTTTAAAATCAATAACTCACTTGTTTCCAGAAAGGATTCCGAATGTTTATCACATTATTTTTTACACCTTCGTCTTGTTCATTTCCTTTAACTTTGTCATATGCACAAGACTCCATGTTATTTTCTCACTCATAAAGGCATATTATATGAACACCACCACTTCATTCGACCTTCTAGAACAAACAACGATAAAATTAAATATTGCCCACTGAATATATAAATAACATACTATGGTAATAATTGAAACGTTAATCTTGTTACCAGTCGAGCATACTAGTCATAAAAAATATTCTTGTTTTTATAAACTTTGTTCACATTTCGCTGACTCAAACTAAGAGCTATCAAAACCAAACACCCATAGCTAATTGTTGACGCAGTAACGTATTTGTATGGACTGATAAGTAATGTTTGTAGATGTATTAAGAATTACGGAATTTGCATAAAAAAATCTCAAATACATCTATTGTGTTATTTAAGTAATCCTAAACCATAGCCTACATAACAAAAGCTCATGCCTGTATCCCCGAAAGGGTAGGCAGAGGCGCACTAGCCAACTAGTACACCCACACGTCGCCGAGCTTAGTTCCGTCCCAGACGTGATAGGGGGCGAGCCTATCGCCATATCGGGCAGAAATACAACCACGCCACTGAGGCAGTCTAAACCATAGATCATGGACAAATATAACACATACCCATCAGAAAAATCCCTGGATGAGACATTAGTTTCTCGGAATTTCTTTGAAAAGCTAACCTAAGAATAAAAATAAATAAAATAAAATTTCTGGATCGCATTCGCCCGGGCGGGTGGGAGTATTTCTACAACCACTTGCCCGGGACTAGATATCATATCCAAGCAGGGTTGACGTCAGTTAAGCCGAAACTAAGACAAATACTATGATAATGACGAAAACTAAGACAAATATTTTCTGCAACATGCTTATGAGGCTGCGGACACGAACTCAGCGATAGGAATAGGATAGAATTCAGTGATAGGAATAATTCGGTTTCTTACCCTTTCGGCCCATTGTTATAAAAGAAAAAGCCAGGTAAAAGAGTTGCGCCTGCATTTACAACCTCTATCTCTAGACCTGCGCTTGACACTATTTTTGGGACAACCAGTAGGTCGATTCTCTAAGAAACGCAACAACGTTGCGATCGACGACGAGCTCTCGCAGCGCACATCGTTGAGATCGACGAAGCGTTCAACGTTGTTGGGTCTTAGAGAATACCATTTTCCATACATTTATGTCAAACGCCTCGTTTGAGAGAGCTAGTTCGCCTAAGCTCCGTCATCACGCATAGTGCTAGTGCGTGCGCTTTGTACCTTGCTGAATACAAAAATGAAAACATCGTTGCCGCAACGATGCCGCAACGTTGTTTTCACAAATGAAACCTTAGAGAATCGACCTGCTGTATATATTCTGCCCTAGCTTTCGTCCCAGTAGTCGATAAGGTATTTTTCTATAATCAAACAGAATAAAAAGCTTCCTGTGATATTTCTCGTCCACGTGCCAGTTGCCTCGTGCCTTTCTTGTAAGAAATGTTAGTGACATATTTTATTTGACAGCTTCTTCCTTGATTATGGGAATGATGATGTATTTTATTTCAAAATATTATCTATACTTATCTTATAAAGAGAAAAAGAAATGTTTTTCTTTTGTAATGAATAGGCTCAGTGGCGTTGTTGAATTTTAGTACGACTACCGTCCTGAGGTCTCGGATTCGATCCCTGGGCTGGGTAAAGTTATATTGACATGTTTTCAATTCAGTATCAACACTATGCATAGCATTATGTCATAGAGGTATAGAATATTTCTATATTGTGTAGACAAAAACAATTAATAGAAAAACAAAAAGCTGCATTTGTTTAAAAAACAAAGAAATAATAAAATACTGATTTCTTAACTTTACGCGAATGCTATTCATTGAAATAAAACTATTTTTACGGATTCTATTTCAAATAATAAAATGTTCATTATACTAGTTTTACATTTAAAAGTATCTAACATTGTATTAGGTACATACCAAGTGCCGCTTTTTTTGTTATATATTGTTAAAATAATCAATATTATCGAATTCCAGACTCAGGGCTGATATGGAAAATCCAATAACACTGCCAGACCCGAGGAACGAATCGACACATCAGCGGGTTTAGCCAAGTGGCTTATGCGCTAGTCGAATAGAATAGTCGAATACAATAAATGTATGGGAATGACATAAGAGTACGCTATATGCGGCGTACTTTTATGTCATTCCCCTACATTTATTATTCTATTCGATTAGCGCATAAGCCACTTGTCTAAGCTCCCAGGACGGTAGTCGTACCGAAATACAACCACGCCATTGAGGCAGTTGGAATTTGTGCCCGATATGGCGATGGGCTCGCATCACATCTGGGACGGAACTAAGCTCGGCGAAATGTGGGTGATCTAGTTGACTAGTGCGCCTCTGCCTACTCCTTCGGGGATACGACGTGAGCTTAGGGGGCGAGCCTATCGCCGTATCGGGCACAAATCCAGACACTGTGCTGATATGGAAAAATCCAATACCACTTTGCCCGACCCGGGGATCGAACCCGAGACCTCAGGACGGAAGTTATACCGAAATACAACTACGCCACCGAGGCAGTCAAAAAGGAAAGTTATTAAAAATTCTCACAGAATTGCCAAGTAAAAAATTTAATCACCTTTCAATAAACATCACGTACTTATCATTTATCAATAAACATTACATTCACAAAATAAATTATTAATCACGTGAAACTGTATGAAGAAAGCTCTCCTGTTCTTAACTAGTCTTTCTTTCCACCTGCTCTTATCCCACCTTAGTGTAGGATCGGTGGAACATACTTTTTCAAGCATGTTGCAGAAAGGATTTGGCTTAGGTTTTACAACCGGCAGCCGGCCTGACGTCCCCTCTGAGGGATCCAGTCCCGGGCAAATTATATTCAAAAATTCGCTTTACCCGACCTGGGAATCGAACCCAAGACCTCCCGGTCCACAGCCCGTATATGCTGCCACTAGACCAAGGAGGCTACTATTCTTAACTAGTCCTTCCGTAAAACAAACTTACAAACAACTTGCGGCATTTTTAGTTTCTAATTATCAAAGTATTCGGTAATATATCAATCTCACCCCTAAGACTAGAACGCGCCTCAAACACTTAAGATCTTCTTATCTTATTTAAGGCCGCATTATCTGTCAAAATTGTATGGCGCAAAACAATGTAAGTAGCTCGTAAAGTTGAGTAGCGTTTTAGCATTCGGGGGTCAGTGTATCAAACTAAAATGTCAATGAACCGGTATGATTGCATCTTTTGTTGAAATAATAATAAAAAAATACGATCCTTTCCATTCTATTATACTCTATATTGCTTACCACCCCTACGACATAAAAGCCGTACCTATGGAAACATTTTATTGGAATGAAAAATAATAGGTTATATTGTATTGTCTACTTTTGAGCCTTTTATCCATATCCGTCCAGACGCAGCTTGGACGTGATTGATAAACGAACATCTAAATTCACAAACTCACAAAAAGTGCTTGAACAATAATAATAGCCAGTGGCGTGCCTGAAGACGCAAAGATACTGTCTACCCTGATTATGGTGAGAATGATTAGGATGGTTATACAAAAAAATATTCTACAAGTGTCTATCCTATTCAGAATTCATGTGCACACCCCTGACTATAATTAAATAAGTATACTTCATTATCTTATGTCTATGAATAAAATTAAACTATACAAAATTGTAGTGGTATAATAATGTGGAACTCTGATAGGTCTATATATTTGTTGATAAGTATTTATTCCTCCAGAGCATTGTTTACATTTTTTTAAGATAACAAATAGTTATTATAACTACTTATTAACGCAATTGGTTACAAGGAAAATATTGAGAAAATATTTAAAGACACATTTCTGATAATAACTAATAATAATACATACACCCGACAGTCACACACCTAGTCCTGACCCCACACTAGGTATAACCCGTATCGTGGGTGTCAGAGACTATGAAAGACTTTCGGTCTCACAACACCCAGACTTGAAACAAATATCTGTGGGCCACACAAACATTTGTCTCAATGCGGGAATCGAACCCGCGGCCTCTCGCTTCGCAGCCGGCTACTCGCCCGCTGCGCCACGGAGGTTGTCAATACAATGATACATTGTCATATCAAGATTAATTTAGTTACCTACATAACAATTATAAGTAGCCCGAGCACGAAAAACTAATATAAATGTAAACTCGCTGCGCACTGATGACATTTGATTAATATTTCATACAAATTTCATAGACGCGCATCGAGCACGAATACATTTACGGTTGTCAGAACTTTTCCTGCTCGGGCTGCTGCAATAAACTATACCACAATCAACAATCTGGCTTTTCATTATTACAAATTCCATTATTTACTGTGAATATATGGTTACTAGGACTCAATTTACAATTGTGCTATTTGTCCTTAATCAAACCTTTTACAGCAACACTCAATTTTGAGGGTTCTTTAAAGAAATTCTCAATTTCAAACAATGTCTTATCTTTGGTCTCGGGTAGATATTTATACACGATTAAACAAAATATAGACGCCGATATGCCGTAAAATAGAAAGGCACCAGACAATGTTAACGTTCTAAATATGTATGGAGATATTTTCAAAATAGTAGCCATTAAAAATTCAGAAAATAGAGTCAATATAAGTAGACATGCAGTTTGATATCGTAAACATATCAACTCCCCGAAAATTGTTGAGGGCATTATCATTGGACCAGTACTTATTGACACCGAAAATAATGTTAACAACAATATCGAAAGGTACCTATTCTCTGGTATAAGAGATAACTTAACGAGGTACAAGTATATAGATATTGTGAATAAAAATATAATACCCATCGTGGCAGATGACAATAAAAGTGTTCGCCTTTTGAGAAACTTTGATAGAATGCATCCAACTTGCATTCCAACAATTGTCACCGAGTCCATTATAAGCATCCCAACATTAGCAGCGTCTTCACTACCTGTTATTTGTTGCATTAGATCAATAGCATACATACTACAGACTAATTTTCCTGAGAAATGGTACATAGACATTACAGATATGGAAATAAACATTGGCATATAGAATGCCTTTGTCGTAACCGCCTCCATAACTTGTTTTATTCGAGATCTAGAATCAGTATTGTCACGCTCTGCGCATTGTCTAAGATATGTTTGTTGTGAATCGATGAGCGTTTCAAGTTCAAATTCGGAATCTTTGTCGTATCCTTTCAACCAGTGATGTGAAACAGCGCATTCCTCGAAACGTCCCTTCATTGCTAACCAATACGGTGATTCCGGCCATAATAGTGCTGTTAAAGGGTACAAGGAACAAATAAATGCGAGTATTCCTATGTATCTCCAATGCGAAAAGGCGCCTGTCGCATTAGCTACCCAAACTCCCCAAAAGAATAAAGTTGATTCAAATATCATAAATATGCCTCGGTAGCGTGGTGACGAATATTCAGTTACGATCACTACCAACAAAGTCATATTACTAGCTAACAGCATACCTAACATTATTGCGCTAATTAAAAGGTGGGTTGTATTTGTGCTAAAGTAGAACAGTATGAAAGCAGCTAAAGTATTCAAACAAACTAAAATAAAGGGCAGTTTTCTTCCGACGTATCTGGTGAGTATAGGTAGTATGAATACCCACGGTAGCGCGCTGTAGCCGTGGACTGATGCTGAAACAGAAAATTCGAGAACTGAATACTTGAATATCTTCGTAATTCATTATAGTTTTTTGTCACTAGAAACAAAACTGTCAATAGCAGCGGTGAGTAATACAGAGAATTCTAGATACCTCTGACCTTTCAATGTTATATGATTATTAATTGTTGAATTATCGTTCGCTTTATTAGCGAAAACAACATTGTGAGAAAGTCCTGTCTGTATACCTAGGAATTCTTCATAAGTTCGAAGATATGTAAAGTGTATCAAGCCCTTTTATACCAGTGTGGTGGACTATTTAAATATTTTGGTATAAATAACATGCACTTACATAACCAAGACGCCATATTTACGCTGACAGCTTCTGTTGAGTTCGCTTCTCTTCTTATTTGCGGAATCATGACTGTGGGGGCACCAAATCCTAAGCCAAGGACGAAATATATGGACCACACACCGCTAGAGACGAATAGCTGAAAAAGATGGTTTATTGAACATTGGATAAGTCTTATTACGTAATGCGTCATTTGTAATTAGCATTCCAATGTCTACGGGAGATCCTGGATTCGGTTCCTTGGTTGGGCAGGTGTTTTTCTAACACGATTTGCCCCCAAAAGAGGGTTGTCGTCAGGCATGCAGGCCCTCGAAAAATTATGTCGAATCTTTTCTGTGACATTCTTAAAAGAGTATGTATGTCGTTGGCTGAATAAAGTTTATTTCTTTCTTTCTTTCTTTTCGTGCCGTTAAGAGCAGGTAAACAGAAATATTGTATTATATTTTGTAAATGAGATACATGACATATATGATTTCACAAATGATGACAATCAATGGCACAAACAGAGACGCAAGATGCACCTACTAAGATGCGCAAGAGCCTTCGTCTTTGCATGTACTAGTCTATCGTGGTTATTAAAATAACATCTCAAGATCCTCATATTCCAGTACATTATAATGATTCATACACAGATTTGAGTAATATTAATAATAAAATATATCAAGCAAAAATCACGTTTTTGTGAAATCAAAGTTAATTACCACAAAATATAATAATATTTCTAATTACGTCAGTATTCTTCATCTAATTATTAATATACTTATTTTTATTGTTGATGGAGACCATAGTATTTTTTACGGCAACCTGACTCCATACGCTTGATGTTAAGTACTGTCCAGTAAAAAAAACAGCGATCACCGACAAACAATGTATTTAACGGTGGTCTCTAGAATTTATCTTCTTTCTTTTTACTTGCACTTATCCCACCTCAGTGTGTGATCAACCCTCAGTTCTTGTATAGAACACATCCCAAAATCTGAAGGCTCTGCGTCATTTTCATTTTAATATTACTGGTATTGGCTGGCTGTTATTAAGACTCTTACTATAGATACAAAACTATGTGTGTATCAAATATAACCTACTTGTCTCCAAAATGGTGTCCACGAACTTTTGATTGTCTTGTCGACATATGCATCTTTGTCATTGCTGGTGACTCCATTATACACCTCGGATTCCATCCTGTCAATCACTTAAACACTGAAAATTTACAGCATTTATTTAAACACTACTTACGAGCACCTAGAGCTAGCAAGTACATAATAAATCAAGTCTCATGCGTTGAATCACAGCACACAAATAAATTGCTATTTATGTTAATTCATTTTATTATTTATGATCATAAAATTTTTAAATATGTTACAACGTGCCAACACCACACGTGTGTACAACAAACAATGTATAATACAACTTCGTTCGCATTTTTGTAGATCTTAACCGTACTTAGTATTTTTATTTTATTACACTAATTAGACTTTCCAAACAACTAAACAGTTGTAACGTTAGCACAAAAGTATGCATTTGGTGTCAGTACACAGCTGACTCGAGAATTCCTACTCCTTGTTATGAAAATGTTTCGGCCCAGCTCATCGACATGTTCAACAAACAAACAACGGAATCTTCCATCAAACAATTGTCCATGCGTACGACTGTTATACACGTTTTTTAAAAATCCAAATATTATTACGTTTATAAACTTAATTTACTATTTATCACTGTTTTATTCACTCGTAAATAAACACGCGTGGTGCTTCAATCTTCAGCCTATTACTTGATTTCCTCACTTTATGCGTCTGTGTTCAACGTTGAATTGACATCTTAGGAAACTGTACACTCAGTGTCGCTTGTATATTATTCGTCCATATCATTTTATTTACTCCGCTATTATTAATGTAATATGTTTATTTATAAATGTATATTTTATGATATGGACATATACCTCTATAATATATGTCCATATCATAAAATATACATTTTCCTCGAATGATTTAGTTGTTTAAAGATAAACGTTGCGGCCTAATGAGCGCGATGAAGACTACATTGTAATGAATTTTGCTCTTAATAATACGTATCGATAAATGCAATGTATTATATTAAATATTATTTATATAATTTGTTGAATATTTAAACATTATAGAATCCTGTTTGTCGGAGTATTATCGCGTTATCTTTATTCGTGACTTTACTTTCTCTATATCATTAAATTAATAGCTTTAGATAACATAAACATACGGTTATACTGTTAAATAGTGTCAAATTTCAATCAGCCTAGCGATCATACAAAGTCGCATACTTCTTACTACTCGTCAAAATAGTTATCGACACTGTGATGGCAATTTAATTGTTTCGCAATTAATATTTTTAAATTATCTTCTTCCACTTGCCTTTCTCCCACTCCAAATGGGGATGGCGATTGTATTGACGCAACACGCTGTTTCACGTATATTGCAGAAAGGAGTCGGCTTTAATTTTCACTACCAGCTACTTGTCTTATAGATTTCTGAAGATCACTCACCGGATAGCCCAAGGCCGGTCAAAAAAAGAAAAATGATTTTACCCAACTTAGAATTCGAATCCCGAATTCTCGGTTGACGTACCACAAGACAAAAAGGCTTAAATTTTAAATAATATGGGGAATTAATGAACCTACTTCAAAATTTATTCAATCGTTACCAAATGGGGCCACCCTTGGAACAAGCTCTATTGAACACAAAAATAATCTTGATAATCGGTCAAAATAATACAAACTAATTGAGGACCTCCTTTTTTTGCAGTCGATCGACAATAGGGATGACTTCTAACTTTTTAGTATGACATTGTTGTATTCTGATGCGATAGTTCAGTTATATTTTCCGACAACTGAAATCATTTTTTAACTCTACAAATATATAGGTACATACTGATTTCTTAAGTTTACGCAAATGCTATTCATCGAAATAAAACTATTTTTTCGGATTTTATTACGATTTGGTTTCAATTTTTATTCCCGACGTTTCGAAGGCTTTGCAGTCTTCGTGGTCACGGGTTGGACTGCGATGTTATTTGTCCAATAATGTGAGTGTTACAAAATCTATCCTCATTTTAGAATTATACAAATTTAAAAAAGTTAACCGTTTATTTTCCGATCTACGCAGTTCTTTTAGGGACCCACGTAAAAGAACATATAGCTGACGTGAAACACCGACGCTCTACGAAGTCTGCAGTTGCCGAACATTCAGAGGAAGGCTCCAAACATTACCTAAGATTTGACAAGCCACAAATCCTTGCCAAAGAACGACGATTCCTACCTAGGATGATACGCGAGGCTATTGAAATTAAAAAACATCCTAATTTCAATAGAGAACATGGTTGGAAGCTTGCACAAGCCTGGGATCCAATTATACATTTAATCAAATCGGAACCCAAAAGACCAGCTGCCAGACCTCAAGAAACTGTGAGCTCGTACTGCGTAGATCGGAACATAAACGGTTAACTTTTTTAAATTTGTATAGTTCTAAAATGAAGGTAGATTTTGTAATACTAACATTCTTGGACAAATGACATCTCAGTCCAACCCGTGACCACGAAGACTGCAAAGCCTTCGAAACGTCGGGAATAAAAATTAAAACCAAATCGTGATAAAATCCGTAAAAATAGTTCTATTTCAATATATAGGTACATTCAAATTGGTAACAAAATTAGTTCCCTTCGTACAATTCCATATGAAAATAAGTGGAGTATTAACTTTACGCTATGAATGTGTGAATCATTGAAACTAACTCTCAACTAACGATTTTGCATTTAGAAATAGTTTTGCTATATAATTATATGCGACCTACTAATTCTAATTATACCTACGACGTCACGATTTCTTTATCAACAAACTATTGGAATATAAACTTTTATGGCAATTAGGATTTTAGGTATTTAATAGTTTAAATAAAACTAAAACCTGTTTAAGTGCCTTTGTAAAATTAGGTAAAGCAAATAATAATATAATAAACTTAAGATATTTGACGTATATGATCTTATTTTATCCCAACATGAAGTAGCATATCTTTAACTCTATATTATTTTATATGTAAAGCAGAACTATGATAGATCTCTAAGTACCGAAATCATAAGAACATGGAATTTCATATTATAACTTCTCTTATGAGGGTACTGGTTGTCACGGTGAGTACACATCGACCGAATAAAGGCGAAAGAATCTATATCTGTTGCGTTCACACAAACAAATTTTCGCTGTTGTGGGAATGAAACAGGCATGATTCGTTCGCCTTTGTTCGGCCCGGTGTACGCGTCATCATACGAACAGACAACCTACCTAAGTTACAACTACTTATGGATATCAACAATGCCAGAAGTCAGGAGCAGCCAAGCTGGAGCCTATCATGTAAATAAGAAGTCCTCGGAGGCGGCAACATGGAAATTGGCAGCGGAGAGGGAATTTGAGCTTACAGAAATCTCACTCAATTGCTAGTCACAAGATAATCACAAGCTTAAAAACTTAATAGACCGAATTCAAATCCGAGCGTGACCAAATTTATATGGGACCACCCCTGTAATAAGCTCTATCGAAAACAAAAAGAATTTTGAAAATTGGTCCACATTTGGCGAAGATATCGCGTAACATACATAAAAAAACAGACGAATTGAGAACCTCCTCCTTTTTAGAAGTCGGTCTAAAATGCCACATAACGTCGGTTTTTGTGAGATTGTGGTAAGACGAACCGACTAATTATATTGTTGGCAAGGGTATCCACATCGTTGTTATATAGCCTCTTAAATAAATATTTAAACTTTTCACTAAGTATAATATGATTCTATTGTAATGTTTTCAAGGTATTTCAACTTCACAGGTTCTAGGCCTATGAAACACTTGCGAACAAAATAAACAATTGAAGCCAGTGAATAGCTATTTGTGTCAGTAATTGTTTTTATGTAAAGTATGTAAACTCAGCTGTGGTTACTTAAGTTATATTTAAAATCATTGATTGCGTATAAGAAAACATTTATTTTGCTTTCGTCATCGTCAATGTATAGACTGCTTCTAAAATAATCACAAGTTTAAAAACTTAACTGACCGACTTCCAATTTACCGATCGTGTCCAAATTTATACGGAACCATCCTTGAAATAAGCTCTATCGAACACAAAAAGAATTTTGAAAATCTGTCCACATTTGGCGGAGATATCGAGTAACATACATAAAAAACGACGAATTGAGGACCTCCTCCTTTTTGGGAAGCCGGCCGAAAACTGAAAACAGACATCGAATATGCGATCTATACCTTTAAATGGGAATACATTTGAAAATTTGAAATAAGCTCTATCGGACCCAAAAATAATGTTGATAATCACAATTTTACAAACATAACAGACCGACTTCAAATCCGATGGTGACCAAATTTATATGGGACCACTCTTGAAATAAGCAATGAACACGAAAATAATTTTGAAAACCACTCCACATTTGGCGGAGATATCGCGTAACATACGTAAAAAACATACAGACGAATTGAGGACCTTCTCCTTTTTTGAAGTCGGTCGAAATTCGATCTTGAACGATGAATCTTGAATATAAGTAACAAACATAAAAATCGGATGGGATGGAAATAAGCTTAGCAAAACGTGAGTGTTTTAGTAACTAGTTCGTTGGTACGCCTCTGCCTACTCCATCGAGGATACAGGCGTGAGCTCTTCTATGTATGTAACAACATTATAAATACGAAATGTGAGAAGAGAGATACGAACTAAATCCAAGAATGATCCTAGAAGAGTTCCTAATGATTATAAAATATATGATTGCTAGCTTTCTACGATTTCAATTCCGATAAACACTCTTAAGCTATAGAGCCAAATAAATTTATATAAGCCAAAGACATTCAACAGTATATAGACGAGACAACAGCGCGATATTTATTATCTCAAAGATGTGACCTCGTGGTCATAAGTCACTCAGTATTTGAAACATATGCATGCAAAGTCGTTAAAATTAACTTACGTGATTCTTGATCATTTACAGAACATTCTAGGGTGTAATAAGTATTATAATAAGTGGTAGATGACATTATGAAATGTATGTAACATTTGAAAACGTGCTTGGCAGCCCCTCTATAATTAGTAAAATTAAATATCTTTGACTGGCACACATATGAGCAACTCCTGCCAGTCGGCAACAGACCGCAGTCACAGTGCAATACTCTCTAGATATTAATCATACTAATTGCCCTTTTCATAAGTTAACTGCACCCTGATAAGATAGTTCCCTCGACACTCGACGACTCGAGACGAGTCACGACTCACGAGACACAAGTCAACATTTACCCTACTACCGATAACTTTGCAAATTGACTCTTTAATATATTTTTATTAACCTTGTTTCAATAGGTTTGGTTCACTGGTATAATTTATGTCGTCATCAAGAGCACTAGCCATAGGACGTCCATGATGAACATTGGCCTCCACCATTTTTTTTATGGTCAAATTTAAAAAATAACACAGAAGGTATCGTAATATGGTAATGAAAGAAAAATAAGTAAACAAAACCGCAAACCTTTTTGAGCTTAATGAAAAGCTTTGTGTTGAAATTTGACCAGTGTTCATTTAATAATTTCGGCCTAATCAATTTACAAGTTATGTGTCACAGCCAGCCACATCAGTAGCCCGAGCACGAAAAACTAATGTAAATGTAAATGTATTCGAGTTCGCCGCGCACAGATGACGTTTGGTTAATATTTCATACAAATTTCATAGACGCGCATCGAGTTCGAATACATTTACGGTTGTCAGAAATTTTCCTGCTCAGGCCACTGTAATTAGCCTAATATGTTTCACATTTCACGTTATCCCTACCTCCACAATTTAATTTTGATTGGCCTATCTTGACTATACTTATTCTACATTTTAATTATATTTTACACTCATACATTAGTAATGATTTTTTCCGAAAAGGGCAAGTGAGGAGTACCCTCAACCGGAGAAAATGTGAAAAAGATGTATGAGTGTGGAAGAGGCAAAAGAGGTGTGTCAGGATCTTAGCTTGTGGCGCTCAATAGCCTCTGTCTACCCCCATGGGATACAGGCGTGAGTGTGTATGTATGTATGTAATGACATTCTGTGCCGCAGTGCACTGCCTTTGTGGCATAGTTGTATTGTGTGGGCAGTACGACTACCGTTTTGAGATCTCGGGTTCGATCCCGGCAAAGTAATATTGAGTTTGGAATTTGTGATCGAAATACTATAGACTGGCACGTATCCTATCATCATCATCAGCCATAGGACGTCCACTGCTGAACATAGGCCTCCCCCAAAGATTTTCAGATCGACCTGTTGGAAGATAGATAGTCTCAAAATCCTGTAACGAAAATAAGTTCGGCGAAATGTGGATGTTTTAGTTCGCCTCTTACCTCTTCGGGGAAACAGGCGTGAGCTGATGCCCCTTACTTATAAAAATATTTAAGCGCTGCTTATCTTTATACCATAGGTTGTCCCTTTCATTTGTAAACAATGTAACGCAAGGAAAAAGTGACTGGTTATTCGTAACCATTTGCTCAACTAAAAATGCTGTTTTAAGTAAGGCCCTATGTATGTAAGTATGTGGTATGTGTAATGACACTTATCTGAATAAATATAAACCATTTAACAAATCATTTAAATCTTACAGAATCACAACCACTGTGTAAACATTAGAAACAAATTACTAACACACGAGTATTGTAACCACTGCTACATTCAATACAGTTGAATAAATTTAAAAGTTGTTTGCTTGTGAAGTTGTGAATGTTATTTTAGCCGATGCATTTTATTGCAAGCACGGTTCAGAAAAACAAATGCAGTTATTTAAATCCAGTTCAGTTAAATTTAGACCGCAGGTAAGAGAGGACGAACTGATTGAGCAGTTTGTAAGAGATGATTTTGTATTATGTCGAAAATCACTCGCAATTCCTTATACGAAACAAGTCATCTTAGTGAGGGCTTAGCTTAGCTTACGTTTAGGGTCCCGTCGGAGGCGGCACATATATATGTTACATGAGCGTATGGACCACCGGAGGCCGAGCCCCCCGTGACTATCTACATCTTTGATGTTCCCTAATAAAGGCTCGACGGATAGAGATTGCTCTAATTTACACGTCTACCTAACCCTTAGAGAGACAGGACTCCGTCTAAGTGTGTGTACAATATATGTATCTGTCAAACTACGCATTTAATATAAGTGTCTCTTGTCTACGTATTTCGTTCTTCACAAACTTACGTGAAAATCACTTAAAAGTTTCACAAAATGGAAGAATCGAGTCTAAATTAACAAATTATTAAGTAATAAACTCTGTCTGCACAAACATCTTTCACTCGCGTGTTTGGAGATAAAGTTTCTGAATTAATTTGCCAAATAACGTTGAAACACGAGATTTAAACTTGCCATCAAACTTTGCTTGTTAAATGTTAATTGTTATTAAACGGAATACATTAATACTTTCATAAAAGACGTGGGAGATCAGCGATTAGAACTGACTGGCGTATTATTATTTGTTCAAATACCTAATCCCTTGTCAAACCGACAACGAAGCTAAGACAAGGCAAAGCGAACCCATAGAATATTATGTGGTAGCTAGCTATACATTACCATAAACGCAGAGTACTCGATCTAAAGTCCCGGGCTTACGGCTAACTAAAATACATTATTTTTAGGTTAGAAGAGCTAGAAACTCTATCCATCCAAGGCCTATATGGCCTAAAACTACTCAAAATAGTGTCTCGTTAGTTCATACATTATAACTTCTTCACGGAAATAGCATACTTTACCCAATAGCATACTTTGAGTGGTAGAGCAACGCTGTAGACATTAACGTCTACAACACGAATGGGCCGGCTCGACCGGTTTGATACCACTGTCTTACAAAAAAACCAGCTTGCTGTTGCGTTTCGTTCGGTGAGTGAGATTTTCGGAGGCCCATTCTCCCCCCCCTTCCCAATCCCTTTCCCTTCCCCTTCCAAACCCTCCTTTTAGGTTGGCAAGGCGCCCATGATTATTTTTGTGTCTCGGGTGTCTTTGGGCGGTTCACTAACCATCAGCAGGGTTACCACCACCTCTTATAGCAGTATTATTATAATCGTTCTTAGTTTGTTTTGTATGGGAATCAGTACAAGTAAGATAATAATAATACTGCTATAAGAGGTGGTAGTAACCCCCCAGGTGACCCATCTGCTCGTATGCCAGTAATACATGCTCGTATGCCTCTAATATAAAAAAAACTAGATAACAAAGGCATTCAACAGTATCTATTAAATCTCTTTGACAATACATATAACTATTATGGTTATAGATATCTAGGTATGTCTAGTTGATATAATATTACTACATAATAGACCTGCAATATAACAATATGTTTAAACTAACCAGTGTTAAGTTGAATGGAGACTATCTAATTAATATAATAGCCAACCAGTATATATCGCAAACAATAATTTACGTATTACTTTAACAATGAGAAACCGAAGTCGGAATAAGAAAAGATGAAAAGAGATCTTTCATAGTGCAGTAATATTTAATAGGATTCCTTTATTCCGGAGAACAAGTAGGTGCCGATAATAAATTCAATTTTTAGAACGGATTCATGAGGTCACATTACTTACTGCAGGAAATGGAATGTCGCCGGTATATTTTAACCGCTTGTGCTTGTTCCAAACCATTAACTTTTTCAATCTATGAGAAAAGTGTAAATTGGTAATAATAGCACCGCTGTCTTATTACTTTTCCTTGCATAATACTGGATTAGAGCAATGCTGTTATCTCAAATGTAGTGATGAAATGTGAAGAGATTTAATAGGTTTTGACGGAAAGATTTGTACCGTTCACTTTGCTGTATCTATTAATGATTCCATTTTCCTTTGTTGTCTCTAATCTCAGTATTAAATTCATGAATCTCTTACTAAGGAGGGTCATGTTTTATCGACCGACTTCCAAAAAGCAGAAGGTCCTCAATTCGTCTGTATATTTTTATGAATGTTACGCGATATCTCCACCAAATGAGGACATGTGTTCGATAGAGCTTATTTCAAGGGTGGTCCCATATAAATTTGGTCACGATCGGGTCAAGTTGAAAGTCGGTCAGTTAAGTTTTTAAACTTGTGATTGTAGTAAATTCATCTACTTTTAAATACTTAACAATTTATTTTCCATGGGTTAATGAACCTGATACGTACATATATAATACAAAAAAAGGAAAATTGTAATGACATCACGTTTAGCTCTAGCGCAAATGCTACAAAAGTGTGATAAATCCGTTCATTTTCCGTTGTTATTGACAAATATGTTGAACGCATTGCAGAGGCACGATGCTATTCCTTTTGTACAAATGATTTCAGCAAATTCAATATCGGTAGGACAATGAATGGATGTGTCGTTGAGTTCCTGATGACGTGTTATTTTATTTAAATTGTAAATATATTTTTAGCTTTCGTGATGAAAGATCGCGGGTTCAGCCGGTCGCCGACCAGGTTGTTGTAAGACCAGATCTGTGAATACGTAGGTCATCACGAAGTTGGTATCTTAAAGGTGTGATTGTTGGGTGTTATTTATTATTAAAAAAATAGAAGAAAATACTAAACAGAAATATTTCTTCAAGAATTATGTAACAAACTTTGGAGGTCCTTCCACGATATCCAAACTTTTAGCATATCTGCGAATCCTACAAACATTATTCCCTCTGTAGCATTTCAGTCAAAATAGTCGTCACCTCTCGTTTCTCAACTAAGAACCCCTGCATGTCAGATGTTCCCAAAAACTTTAAGCGTTTCGTTATGTTTGAAATCTTCCACTAAAGAATTTTATATTTGACCAACATCAAAAATTAATCAATTTTTATATTTTGATGTTCCTATAAGTTCTGATATCAATGTTACCAATTTTGATGACCATTGTATTCGTTGCAAAAAAGCAGTTTGGAATGGTACGGACTACCGAGAAGAGTGTCGGAGGTTCGAGACCAACCACAAAACGGAGCATACAACTCTGACTTTTGGGCCAGTGCCCAGCAGTGGGACAGTAATATTACAGGGCTATTATTATTATATTATTATTATTATTGTATTCGATGGGGCTTACTCCAAAGATGTTCATACATAAATGTATGTACTGATGTCAGAGTGCGAGGGACGATACAAAAAAGCCTGTACCAAGTTTTACAAGTCGGTTGTTTGAACTTTATCTTACAACATAATCTTTTCTATACATTTCATCGCCTATTGTTAAACAAAAACATCCCCTAATGCACGCCACTCCTACCACAAATGTGCTAGAACAGCTGTTAGGATCCTTTATAAAAGCACGGCTTTTGGCAACTTGTAATAAATATACCTGCCAAGGTATTGAAAGGCCGCGATTCAGAGTTAAGTAATAGTTTCAATGTATTGAGATGGGATGTGAAAATAGTTTAAGTAGAAGGGATAAGTGTGTTTTCGTAGTAGTGTAGAGAAATTCGACACCCACTCGGCTATTTACGAGCGATGGTGCGATAAGCATTTTCTCTTTCAATACCATCAAAGAGACTATCGTCTATTCAGAACTTTACCTGGTAAAATGTAACCGTTAGAGGTTATATCAAAATTGTGACTTCACGTCGCTTTCAACTCGCGTCACAAAAACAATATAAATCTGAGTTTTGATTTCGTATCGTTTATCATGTTTATTCTGGCGTTTTATTCGCCTTTTTTATTTGTAGTCCGCGAAGGAAACATTATCCGAGCCTCCCGGGCTCTGATGAAGCCTATCAAATCATTTGTCGGCATGGCGACGCGAAACTTCAGCTATTATTCCGGTCGGTTTACTAAAACAAAAGTGCTCTTAATTCTTGATCTGGGATTTCATGTCATCATTACTTTCCACGGTTCGCTTGGTATACCGACCTCGTAGCGGGGCGATACTCGCTCTCTGTTAGAAATTAAATTTAACCAACAACTGTCCGTGGGTATTAGGAACAATAATTCCTTCCAAAGCGAGGGGACGCACAATTGTCTTTAAAATAAAATTTTACAATATTATTTCGCGCACGTAGTCTTGTTTAGTGAACAGAATTATATTCCTTGTATATGAGGTAAAGGAAAAATGATTTAGATTGTTATGCGACAAATTGCAATTTTTGCCAACAAATATCACATAAAAAAATGTTTAATTAGTCATTTGCTACCCTTCTATTATTAATATTATGTTATTTTAGCCAGTACACAAATTCATTTGCTGAATGTTACCGCAGCCGTAAATACAACGTTCTCACGTATCTGCCCTGCCGTCTAATAAAAACGTTTTCGTAATTTAATATATGGTAGTTATGTTCAAATTGTTATGTACAAAAATCGGTGTAGTTTAGCGTGAACGTCGGAAAGCAACGGAAGCTTTTTCGCTCGTAAATCCAGACGAACGCGGCTCTTCCGCCCCACGCCCGCTCCCTGATTAAATTCTCCAACATTAGTGCATTCACGGCAACAGATAATATATTAAATCAGCCTTATAATTCACTAAACTCTTCATCGTATTTTTAACATAAATATAACAATAAATAAATACATGCGAATTTATTTTGTTGATTTATGCTACAGAGAGTAGAGGCAAGTATAGTATAAATAAATCTACGATATTAACAATCGAGCATAGCATCGGGGCATAAATATTACGAATTCTAGAAGGGTCCCCTCTTCTTTTTTTCGAGAGATAATAAAATATACATAGCTTATTTTTCATAACACGAGGCACAATATTTTTGACAGTTTTATTTGAAGATATGGATCCACCAAAAGTCTGGTGGACTATAGAATATTGGCGTCACATGTTATACGTACGTAACTGTTAAAAGTGTAGTCTATTTTTATTAAAAAAACAAATCTATTATTGCTACTAGCGACGCGTTCCAAGCACATAACTCCAATATAGAAGTTTCTGTATCAAATCATGGTTCTACATGTGTTTTAGTTTGTAAACCTTTCAAAAATGTATCTGCTGTATAAATATACGTTAATCAACTAATAACAGGTAACGCTCATGTTTGCTAGTCCCCAGTCCAGCCGCAAATGAGCGGTAAATCAGATTTGGGCGTCCATTCGTAATGCGTTTGTGATTGCAATCGAAAATGCCACTAGCAGCCTTACAACAAACTGGAACACCGCTTTATTATAGCTAATGAATTATCACTAACATTGCTTCGGGGACGTACTTTTATTGCATGTGCGGTACGACTACCATCCTGAGGTCTCAGGTTTGATCCCTAGTAAAGTGATATTGCCAACCCTATATATTATTAACAGCCTCCGTGGCACAGCGGGTAAATTGCCGGCTGTCAAACGTGAGGTCGCCGGTTCGATTCCCACACCGAAACAAATGTCTGTGTGGCCCACAGATATTTGTTTCGGGTCTGGGTGTTGTGAGACCGAAAGTCTCTCGTAATCAATCAAGACTCTTAGTGTGGGGTCAGGACTATGTTTGTGACTGTTGGGTGTATTTATTATTTGTTATTATTCTTGCATCCAACAGAAAACCTTAATGCGTTAATTTATTATTGCTTTATGACATCACACATAACATCTTGATGATATTTTTACAATTAAAATATGGTTTACTAGAAATAAGATAAAGTATGGTAAAGTAATCTCAAGAAAATAGCCATTAAACTACCAAAATTAAATGATTTGCACGCATTTTACAAAGTACTGTAGCTTAACATCTGTTACCGGATAACTTTTCGATTCCTAAACTTAGAAAATAAGATTGGGCCCGGCGTCTACTGGTAATGGCTTTGTTGTGTACCAGCGCTAGTTTGACGGGTAACTCGAATTTCCTACTAGGCTATTCCCCTGGCACTTCCTAAAGCACTACACATGTCCCACTTCCTGTATTTTAAAGGGATTCAACCCATAAACGTATTTACCACTGCTTAATAAGCAAACTAAGAAATAAATCAACATAATAATATGAAGCTCACGCCTGTATCCTCGAAGGGGTAGGCAGAGGCGCATTAGCGAACTACCACACCCACATTTCGCCGATCTTAATTTAGTCCCAACTCCCTGATGTGATAGGGGGCGAGCCTATCGCCAGCGGCGTAGCGTGGGTTTTCGCCGCCGGGGCCGCCCGGAAATTTGCCGCCCTTTTCAACCGACTTAAAAAAAAGAGATTCTCAAGTCATCGGACTAATTTTGTACGAGTATATTATCCGACATTTCCGGCAAATGTGGACCGATTTCTAAAATTATTTTTGTCTTCAATAGAGCAGTTGGGAATGGTACGGACTGCCGAGACGATTATCGGAAGTTCGAGACCAACCTCAAAAAGAGCACACACCTCTAACTTTTCTATGTTAAGTGTGTTTTCATTGTGAAATATCGCTTGCTATAATGATGAAGGAAAACACCGTGAGGAAACCTGCATACCCGAGAATTTTCCACAAGAATTTAGAAGGTATGTGAAGTCTACCAACCCGAATTAGGCCAGTGTGGTAGACTAAGGCCTAATAACCCCTCTCATTAGTAGAGGAGGCCCGTGCCCAGCAGTCGGACAGTAATATTACAGGGCTAATATTATTATTAATAGAGCGTAGGTAAACCGTGGTTAATCCTATATATTTGGTTATATATCCTATTTTGAACATTGTGCAGCTTGCATACTTTGTTAGCCCAAATCACCATCAATTAAAAAAAAAGGTTTTATGTGATGATAACAAATACAATTAAAATTATTAAAATTACACTGAAATAAAGTAAAGTTCACAGACAGTAAATCCGCAGAAGAAAAAGGCGTTGCGGCTTGTTAAATTATAATTTGTCTCAGATAATGAGTGAATACAATGGTAGTCATTGAGCACCCAACTTGCAAGAATTTTACTTTGGTTTGGTTTGGCACGCCGCCCACGCGCCTCAGTGACCACGCCGCCCCAGTGACCGCGCCGCCCAATCTCCCACGCTGATCCAGTTCCCGCGCCCGCGCCGCCCCAGCGACTGCGCCGCCCCATCTCCCACGCTGATCCAGTTCCCACGCGTGCCGCCTCAGCGCCCGCGCCACCCAGCACCCGCGCCGCCCTAGCGCTCGCGCCGCCCCAGCGCTCCCGACACCCAGCGCCGCCCAGAGCCCACGCCGCCCCAGCGTCCGCACCGCCCCAGCGCCCGCACCGCCCAGAGCCCACGCCGCCCCAGCGACCGCGCCGCCCCATCTCCCACACCGCTCCAGTTCCCGCGCCCGCGCCACCCCAGGCCCGCGCCACCCAGCACGCGCGCCGCCCTAGTGCTCGCGCCGCCCAGCGCCGCCCCAGCTCTCCCGACACCCAGCGCCCACGCCGCCCACGCGCCTCAGTGACCACGCCGCCCCAGCGACCGCGCCGCCCCATCTCCCACGCTAATCCAATTCCCGCGCCCGCGCCGCCCCAGCGCCCACGCCACCCAGCACCCGCACCGCCCTAGCGCTCGCGCCGCCCCACCGCTCCCGATACCCAGCGCCGCCCCAGCTCTCCCGACACCCAGCGCCCACGCGCCCCAGTGACCACGCCTCCCCAGCGACCGCGCGGTCCCAGAGGCCATACACTCCAACGACCGCACCGCCCCAGCACCCGCGCCGCCCCAGCGCTCGCGCCGCCCCAGCGCTCCCGACACCCAGCGCCCACGCCGCCCCAGCGACCGCGGGGTCCGAGAGGCCACGCACCCCAACGACCGCACCGCCCCAGTGCTCGCGCTGTCCAGAGCCCATGCCGCCCCAGCGACCGCGCCGCCCCAGCGACCGCGCCGCCCCAGCGCCTGTGCCGCCCCAGCGCCCGGGGATCGAACCCGAGACCTCAGGACGGTAGTCGTACTGAAATACAACCATGCCACCGAGGCAGTCAAATATAACGAAATACAATAGTCATCGTACTTTACTTTAATACCTACACGGCTTCCTCTGTCATTAGTCTACGCTTTGCCGTGCCCGACAGGGTCCATAATGTACTGCATTCCATGTTATTAATACCTTTGTATCATTGTGGTGAGCAATAAACGCATTATGATTATGATATTTTTTATTACAATCTAATAACGAGAAGAACAATCAGCTGGTCTGATGGTAAGCGATGATACTTCTCATCATACATTGAGTAACAAAGCACTGAGTGGCACTGCACTGCGCTCGATACTCTCGAGACATTCGATGTTTAATCTCATAGACCCTTACTTATAAAAACAGTTTAGCCGAGCAAATGTTTAAGAATAGTCTGTCCCTTTTTTTTTAAACAATGTGACACAAGGAAAGAAGTGACAGGCTATTCTTAACCATTTGCTCAGCTAAATTGTTTTTTTTAAGTAAGGCCCTATAATGCCCAGTAATTACACTGGCTACAAATGTCCTTCAAACCGAAACAACATTGCTTGCACAATTTTGTTTGGCGGTAGAAATAAATATATTTGTAGAAAAATAAAATCTACCGATAACTTTTCCCATCATTATTATGACTTGAACAAAGAAACTTTTGCTCAATAACCAATAATCGTTTCTTAATATCTTTCACGTACTTAAATGATTTTTCCAGAAGTTCGGTCATTACTTTCATTGCTCACTTTTCTGTTCGCCAATAAGCTCGGTTGTAATTTATTGCTAATATGAATTTTGTGAATTCAGTTTTATAACCATTTTTCCCAACAAACAATTAGCAACGCCTGGGCGTAGCAGCCAAACGTGAAACTGAAACGAGAGACCGCGGGTTCGATCCCCGCACCGAGATAAATATTTGTAGTCCACAAATATTTGTTTCGGGTGTGGATGTTGTGAGATCGAAAGTCTCTTGTTGTACCTAATACCCACATCATAAGGCATCATCATTATGTATATTATGTATATATGGTTAAGATCTATAGAGCAAACTTTGACCAAGTCAGAGTCAAAAAAACTAATTCAGTGAGGATTTTTAAATCGAACTTCCGACTTAGTCCGAGTAATTTTTTACAAGTAAAACAGGTTGACAGATAAATTAAGCAAAGTTTTTCGTGTAAAAAGTGATTCGAACTAAGTTGAAGTTCGTTTTAAAAATTCTAAATCCTCACTAAGTTCGTTTCTATGACTGACTAACGGCCGGTTTCAATAAACGATCTCAGTTTAGAGTGCAGATAGATCGCGATTATGAACCAATCAAATCAATTCATTTGACGGAGTCATGTTCAAACTATGTTCTTATTGGCTAATTTTTGTAATCTGCACATTCGAACTGAGATTGTTTATTGAAACTGGCCGTTAGTCGAAGTCCGCTCTCTAGATCTCAGCCTTAGTGTGGGGTTAGAACTACATATATGTATGTGTCTGTTGGGTGTTATCATTTTATACGTTTATTAAAAAAGTAACTAGTTCACGTGTGAAAGGGACCATTTTTATTGTAAATAGTTAAACATGATTTACAATATAAGTTTTCCGATACCTGTGTTAGTGTGCCAAAAACTTACCTAACTGTTTTAACTTGATAAATATGGACGTAGGTAGCGGTTGTGAGTGAAGCAGGTTTGACAGTTCGGCGAGATTTCTTCCCAACTTCGCCGCGCTCATTTCTGTCTCACAATCCAAGCGCGGGAAATGGGACCTTGCTCGTAAACGGTCGTTTCTCATTTTACTTGTTTATGGCTTTGAGGTGCGAGTCGCATATTTGTATCGGAAATTATATCATTTTACACTTACAGTATCATATTATGTATTTTAACATTTCTAACAGTCTGTTTAATTTCATCATTATGACAATGTGCCTAGATTCAAAAGCTATTAATAGACAAGTAGAATTTTAGTAGATTCCGCGTTTTATTTACAGGATCTAATAAAACACAAATTAAAAAGTTACGTTAAATTTATTACGATAAAATGGCAGTTTGAAATTAAATTCTCCACAAATCTCTTAAAATGTACCAAGATTCCTGTTTTATTTGAATAATTGTCTGTTGGCTGCGACTTTCTTCACGTGGAAATTTCTTAACAAGTAGATCCCACGGAAACCATACATTTTTCCGGGATAAAAAATAGCCTATGTGCTATTCCAGACTATAATCTATCTCTTTCCAAAATCCGGATCCGTTCAGCCATTCTGGCGTGATTGAACAACAATCATCATGTAATCTTCTACATTTATAATATTGGTAAAGAAATATAGATTTACGACGAGGTGGGATGCGACAGGGCGATGGTAAAGGTACGTAAATCGGGTACGTATGTTATTGCAGTACGTAGTGACATGCACGCGGCCGCACCTGACCAGTGACCACAAATCAGCGGTAAATCAGATTTCGAACGTCCACGTCCGTGATTGCAGAAACGAATTTGTGTTGTGTTGTGCCGTAGCGACGGCCACTAACTATGTAACCGCTTGCGTCAACCCGAACTCACTTATTAAGCGTTCGTTAAATACAATAAACAGCGGCCTGAGCAGGAAAATTTCTGACAACCGTAAATGTATTTCAGCTCGATGCGCTTCTATGAAATTTGTATGAAATATTAACCAAACGTCATCAGTGCGCAGCGAACTCGAATACATTTACATTTACATTTACATTAGTTTTTCGTGCTCGGGCTACAGTATAGTACTATTGTACCAACCCTTAGTCTAGTCGCAGCATATATAGGCTGTGGATCGGGAGGTCATGGGTTCGATTCCCAAGTCAGGCAAAGATATATATATTTTTTTATTTGCCCGGGGCTGGATCCCCCAGAAAGAGGAGACATCAGGCAGCCAGCCGATCGTAAAAACTTAGCTAAATCTTTCCTGCAACATGCTTGAAAACGTATGTTGCCCCAACCCCACATTAAGGCGGGGTAAGGGCAGGTAGAAAGAAAGAAGTACCATTGTACCAATCTCTTTGGTTAAATATACGTAAGTGATATTTTTTAACCTAGTAACAATAGGTAAAGCGGTTTTTTACACAATTTCCCCGGGACATGGTACTTCCATGACCGGGGCTAGATACCCTAGACCTAGTAAACGACAGGCAGCCTGGCGTAAAAATTACTCTGAATCCTTCCAGAAACATGTTTGAAAAAGTGTGTTGCGCCGACAATACATTAACGTTAAGAGATGAGGGCAGGGGGAAGACATGTTCATCGTGTACACTAACCACTAGCCTAGGATACAGAGATCAAGATCTCTTCCATACTGATTTCTTAAGTTTACGCGAATATTATACATTGAAATAAAACTATTCTTACGGATTCTATCACGATTAGGTTTTAATTATTATTCCCGACGTTTCGAAGGCTTTGCAGTCTTCGTTCAGTCAGACCCGTGACAACGAAGACTGCAAAGCCTTCGAAACGTCGGGAATAATAATTAAAACCTAATCGTGATAGAATCCGTAAGAATAGTTTTATTTCAATCTCTTCCATAGTTTTTCTTCATTTTAAAATATCCCATCCATATTGTCATCATAATTAAGTGGTTTACCAGTACTTATCTTGTTGAAAGCCAAGCCCTTTCTCACAATTAGGGGATTTAAGCTATAATTCACCACGTTAACCCAATGCTGTTTAACGCTAGAGAGAGCTAAAATAAAAAAAAATGTTAATTGCTTCTCGCGATACTTAATTTGACCCAAAATGACAGTTGGATTAAATCTAGGTAGGTGACCTAGCTTTACGTACTATTAATTATTATTAGGTGTGGAATAATCCTTTAACCTCGCGAAGGATACATTATATAATGTTTAAGTACACATACAGGCAATCACCCGATCGTAAAAATAAAACCGAATCCTTTCTGGAATACGCTTGAAAATTAGTGTTGCGTCGATCCCACATTGAATAGGGATGAGGGCAAGTGAAAAAAAATCAAGGCATAATTTTACGTTACTATTAAATAACTAAACATATTTACATAAACAAGCATTTGTGTAATTTTATTTAAATTAATTTAATGTATTTCTAATGCATTTTATATAAAAAATATGCACTATGCACTTCTTCTTCATACAAAATGCAGCTGTGACAGATTTCATCAGTTCGCGCAATTCTCTGAAAAAAGAGTACAAAGTTTTCGCCTTACGTATTTAATATATAGATAGCCTAAACCAAACAGCGTCTAGGAAGAATACGACAAGACCACTTATAGTGGGTCTATCGTGGAGTTTACTCAGGGAAATGTTAGCATTTCATTAACGCCGGTCAACAAGAGACCTAATTTATCTGCTTGCACTTTCCCAACTTTCATCCACTTCTCTTTTTTTGTTATTGACGACGGTTAGCTACTATCTATAAAACAAAAGTAAACGAAATCTGATAAAGATTTCAGCAATGTGTAACTTGTGAGTATAGATGTGTATTTTAACAATAATATTGCATTTTACCAAATAATCTGTAAAATTTACAGAAATATTTGTCGCATCTAAACTTTATGAATTTAATTATGCTATTTACTAGATTTAAATATTAAACTTATATAGACGCATACGGCATAACACACTTATTCTAAAAATTCAAACACAACTGCCGCACTCAGAGACGTTCCTTACATTAGGCCTAATTGGTATTTAACTAATTGACATTAAATATTTCAATATCGAATACATGGGCTGCCGCACTCAGAGTCATGTAATGGTCAATTAAATAGTTCCTTAGTGTAGATTTAAAAAAGTTACCTCTCAGAGTCAGATAATGGTTCATTAATAGCCCTTAATGACAATTAAAGTTAAATACGGCACGACCTTTACTTATCTATTTAATGATTGATTTGGACATTTACGTTTTGTGTTTGAGGTTACATTTTTACAAAATATGAAATAAGCTCACGCCTGTATTCCCGAAGTGTTAGGCAAAGGCGTATTAGCGAACTGGGTGTTCTACCTGTGTAAAATACCTGTGAGTTAAATTCGCATTGCGTATTACAATATAGCCTATGTCCAGCAGTGCACGTCATGTGGCTGATGATGATGATGATTACAATATTTTAAAGCGCATGCCGGAAACAACGTGTGCCTGACCTTTCAAGACATCGCAATTCTGGCGGCAGCGGCTACCGGCCATGTTATTAGCATACAGCGCATACAGCGATGCGACGATGGTTCAATTTTGAACAGGGATTTTTTAGCCCATTTTAAGAGTATAGGGACGAAATTGTCTCGGGCAACAGGTGCTTTTCAACGACGGCTGTCCAATATGGAAGGTCCTAGCACCAATGGTATCCCGTGTCAGCCGTAAGAGGCGCCTCATAGCGCTCCTTTTAGTACTTTTGTACATGTGACTTCCAGATGGATGGTAGCACAGGTGGTTGGCTTTGCGCTATCATCTAGTGGTAGTGTATATGGACTGTGAACTGGGAGGTCCTGGGTTTGATACCCAGGTCGGGTGTGGTGTTTTTCTAAAAGGAGAAAGGATAGGAGTTGGCGTCAGAAAGGCAGCCGGTCGTAAAAAACTTAGCCAAATTGTTCCTGCAACATGCTTGTGACAATAAAAAATGTATTGCGCCGACCACACATTAAGATGAGATAAGGGCAGATAGAAAGAAAATGTAAATAAGATTACAATAGTAAGAACTGCTGCACACAGCAAGGATAATTAAATGAGACCTAATTCGTCATTAACTAATTTACATTAAAGTCGTTAATCAACGTTGTATCCCAGAGTCCAAATTTAATGGTTCGTTAGTTAATGTCAACTTTATGTATCAGTGGGATGGATCTTTGACATTTGATCTGACAGCCTTCGTGGCGCAGTGTGCTAGTAGTAGCCGGCTGTGAAGAGAGGAGTGCGGCGCGGCGGGTTCGATTCCGCACTGGGAAAAGTGTTTGTGTGATTATTTTATAAAAAGGGGATAACGAGACGCATAATTTCATTTCAATACATTTAAAAAAAATAACTGTGCCCATTTTTTTCGATGGCATATGGGAAGGTAAACCGCTAGTATACATACAGTTTTGGGTTTTGTTTTGTATTGTGTTTTGTTTTTGTTTTTGTATTTAGTGTTTCGTTTATTGTGTATTGTGTATTGTGTTTTGTGTTACCGTGCCCACAATACAACTGCGTCACCGAGACAGTCATAATATTAATGCGTAGTTTAAATAACATAACATATGCTCACGCCTGTATCGCCGAAGGGGTAGGTAGAGGCGCAATAGCGAACTAGAACACCCACATTTCGCCGACCTTAATTACGTCCCAGATGTGATAAGGGGCGCAAGCCTATCGCCATATCGGGTACAAATTCCAGTCACTGTTGTGAAAAATCCAAAATCACTTTGTTCTCGCCGGGATCGAACCCGAGACCTCACGACGATAGTCGTACCGCACACGCAATACCACCGCGCCACCGAGGCAGTTAAATAAGGTGTTAATATAGTAAATACACAATTGGTAAAATATTCATTTATTACTATTAATCCATTATAGGTATCATACACTATATAGGTATATAAGTGAGCTATATGTGGCGATATCGATGTACGATGTTGTTGACTACGAAGATGGGTACAAAGTGTGGTTGTGCTTGTGATTCTGAAACAAAAAATATATAATTATGTTAAAACTTTCACAAAGTTCAATAGTCAGGATAAAAACAGTTGTAGCTGGTCTTTTTTATGCCACTTGAGTATTATGCACACCTACTTATTGCAAGTCCCATACCACTTGAAAGCCACATTCCTTGTATAATTACTATTTGTTGATTGTGCATGTGCAAGATAATGTAAATAAGAATTGTAATTCAACAGCTAAACTGTCTTTATGTCTAAAATTACCCCAACATATAAAAAGTAATAAATACCACATTATATTAGTATATGTATAAACAATCAAAATTTTTGGAAAACTTTGGGGAGACTTATTTATAGCAGTAGACATCCTGTGGCCGATGATAATGGTGATAATGATATAGAATCTTTATCTATCTATATTCTATATTATAGACAATTTTCTCTTTATAACAGGCTGGCAAACAAGCAGGTGGGTCACTTGATGGGAAGTATTCACCACCACCCATAGATAATCATGTGTGCATGGCCAACCTTTAAGGAAGGGATAAGGAATGTAAAACGGAGGAGAGAATTGGGCCCAAAGAAATCTCACTCACCAACGCAACACAATGAGATGAGGTCCACCACCAGTCCGTCATGCCTATGCATTATGTTGAGCAAACAGCTTCTTCAGTACATATTTCTTCTCTGCCCAAACTAAAAATCAAACATAAACAACAAATCAGAAATAAAATAATAGATATAAATTTATTTCACATACCACCATTTCTACAAAAATACAAGAATATCTTTCATACATTATAAAAGACTGATTACAAAGTATTCTAAATATTAATGTCAGAAATCTTAGAATTTAATCCATGATGGTAATATAAATAAATAGGAGTGTTGCATTATTTACAATGTAACTAAACGTTTATATGACATAATATAAGGGCAAAATACAACAAAAAACAAAACTAACCTCTAATACAAATATGTGAGTGGTGGAGAAAACAAGAAGTAGTAAGATATATAATCATGTTGGAAATGAATGCACTTACTTTTGACTGTTCTTAGTTGCTCCAAGTGAGTGTATCGTTGTAACTAAATATTTCCATTTTCCCGTAGTTTTCAACGTAAGTTTGATTGGTTTGAAGCGAACCTTTTGCAATTCCGAGGTTGTGCTGTAAGAATACTACCAACAACGTTTCGATTTTTGCCAGAGTTGGGCGACTGGCCATTTTATTGTTAATAGGGCGCACAACTATTTCAAACTGTGTCAAGGTCACCAAATCCAGAAAGTTTTTAGTTACACTACACTTATTGCACTCACATTAGTCATATTCAATAATTTAATTCAAGATTTATAAAAAAAAACTTCTTCGAAACATTCTAACCTACTTCGGTTATCGAATAGTTTTTTCTTTGTCTTAAGCCGGCAAAGGCCATTCCGCATACAGCCAAAAATATATAATAATGTTGGTAAACAAAACAATTTTTTACTAAAAATGTATGAAATATTAAGTTGTATGCTGAAATACATTAATATCTATTTTTACTTATAAATAAAGAGGCTAATTTTTAGAGTTATTAGGCATTTAGTTAGTATTTTACCGGTTTTTATCAGCAGAGAACATCCTTAGTGTCGAGCATTGTGCAACTAACTTCATATGTAACGGCGAAAATATTGGCCAATTCGCGCCTAATAACAATCTCTAACCAATGTGGTGGCGAGAGTACGGTATTTGTCAACATTAAGATTATAATCGGACAATATTTGCGCATTGGATCGGAATTGTATCGGTTTCAAGAGTAAGGCCACAGGTTAGGGTAAAAAGATGGACTAAACTATAGTTTTTTCTTAACTTAACTTAGGTATAGATAGGTATAGGTTAGGTTAAGTAAGAAAGAAAAACATGTAACTAATGACTTGGCAGCATGGTCTCTGATCTTAGCTGGTTCCCTGTGGAACAAATGTAAAAAAATATAATGTCAAATGTTTGACGTAAAATGCTAATCAATCGTTAAGGAGTTAAGTAAAGGTGTTTCTGTACGTTGTCGTTAAGGGTCGCTAATGAATCATTAGCTGTCTCTGAGTGGTAACGTTTTGAAATCTATACTAAGGAACGATTTAATGGACGATTAAACGACTCTGAGTGCGGCAGTTATTCAGTAAATCGCTTCTATTGGCGATATTTTTTATTGGTGACTTACATAACCTAAACAAAATGTTTAGTACAAAAATACACAGACTCGAAGCAGTCTCAACATTCCTGCAGAATATAGCTATAGTCCGATTGCTAATTAAACGAAGTAAACTGACAGATCGAAATGTCACTTTCCAAAATAATGTTGCTTACTTTCAAAACATAGTGATTGATCTAGTTCAATTTTTGTCATTCAAAGATGCAATAACTCGGCACTACTTTGCAAAATTAGAATTTTATTGCGTATTTTTAGAAATTTCAGCTTAACCCATCGACTAAAAGACCGTGTCAATAAGTTTACGTAAATAATCACAACAGATACGCGAAATGATAACAATGAAAATTATAAATATTACTTTTAATTTTTGAGAAAAATTACGCTCAGGACATTCATAGCTTTTGTAAGTTTTATTAATAATGAAACACGACTATAATTCCAGTAGACATGCCATAACTTAGCATGAAGTAATTTACTATGACTATAATTCAATAGACATGCAGTACTAATAACACATTAGGCAGGAATTACGACTTTAACTTGGACTTTAGAAAATGAAAGAATGAAATGGATCACTGAATTGAAATGTTTAAATAATCTTGATCTTTTTACCGCAGCACTATTTAAATTTCATAAAAAAGTGGCAACATCTGAAATGTCAGATTACTCCGTTTAATTAGCAATCCTACTATATATCCTGTGTTATATGTTTTTAATATAGCTATAAATATTTCGTTAAAAACGGTAAATGCAAATTTAAAAAGTAAATTCATTATCTGTTGTTAATTTTGTAGGGCGATAATGCACAACGTCAATTCAGAATAAATTTACATTAACAATAGATTAACTTTAATGAGCTATTTGATTGCTAGTTACGGCAAATAATTTGCCAGAACTTAAGCTATTAGGGGAAAGTAATATTTTGTGAATGAGCAATGATATGTCTCAGGTTCCGTTTATGGCACGTATTATTTATGTACGCTATCGGAATTAGTGAAAGATGGGGACTAATTTAATTAAACAACACTTCTAAATCATCGTACACGTTCATTTACTTTAGTAAATAAAGATACGTACTCTAGTTAAATAAATTCTAATCCTTAGTCTAGTGGTAACTTTTCAAAGCGAATTTTCTCATTTAATTTTCCCGAGACTGGATCCCACAGAGGGGGTTGACGTCAAGCAGGCAGTCGGTCGTAAAAACGAACCCAAATATTTTCTGCAACATGCTTGAAAAGTGTGTTGCGCCGACCCCACATTAAGGCGGGATAAGGGCAGTTAGAGAGAGTCTAGTAGCAGCTTATATAAACTGTGGACTGGGATGTTCTGAGTTCGGTTCCCATATCGGGCAAAGGCATTTTTCTAATTTGGTTTGCCTGGGTCTGGCACCTCCGGAGAGTTTAGACGTTAGGCAGGTAGCCAGTCGTAAAACTAAGGTAAATCCTTTCTGCAACATGCTTGAAATAGTGTGTTGCGCCGACCTCACATTATAAGGTAAAGCCCAATTAACTCTTTAAAAAGATTTATTTATTCATATGGTGCAAGGGCATTTCACATTCCAACACCCGTGTATTTTGATTAAAGTTTTTAGATTTGCTATTCGATATTCGATACGGGGAGCCGCACACTTTCTTTACCCTTACCTACAAGTATCTATGTACCCATTCAATCAAGCCGTCTCGCGCAAGGCACTGTTTGCAGGAAATACGTGTCCAGAGTACAAAATTGCATAAATTGTGCAATTGGAGCACACAGCACTATGAGTGTTTGAAAAAGATGCTGCTAAAACTTACAATATTTGTGGACACAATCCAGGGGGGTGACTTTTGACACTCGATTCGGTTTAATTTATGTACTTAAAATTCCACAGAAATCGAGTTAAAAAGTGCGCTCATGTTGCATTAGATTCGAGAACTTGTCATTAGATAATTTTACCATGACATTAGTGCACTTATTAAATTCGGTGAAATTTTAAGTCACTAAATCAAATCGAATCGAATTCAAATTCGAATCGAGTATCAAGAGCTGAGTGAAGAGTGGGGGCTACCCCACGTTTAAATAAATTTAAAGGAATTATTTATCACTACTATTGTACTCGTAAAATAAAAGTCGTAGAAAACCTTTGTATTGTTGTAATAAAAAAAGCTTTGTGCTTGTTTGTTGATATGTACCTAACACGAAGGAGACAAAGATGAAAGATGGTAAACAGGGATATCTATCACCTGTCTTTGATATGAGAATAGAAGTATTATTTTCTTTGATTCCTAGATTTATTGTGTGTTTTTTTAATACACACAACAATATAAGATACAAAGCTTTTGATATTCCTATTCTTTGTTCATCTGGCATCTCGTTCTAACCTAACCTAAGCCTACGGTTCGTATGTGTGCACTAGAGATGTGTTAGCATCGTAATTTGTGCCTTTTTCGACCGACTTCCAAAAAGGAGAAGGTCCTCAATTCGTCTGTATTTCTTTTTTTTATGTATGTTACGCGATATCTCTGTCAAATGTGGATTTCAAAATTATTTTTGTGTTCGATAAAACTTATTACAAGGGTGGTCCCATATAAATTTGATCACGATCGAATTAGATTCGAAATTCAGTCCGTTAAGTTTTTAAACTTGTAATTATTTTTCATACCCTTGTGTGGTAACTGGTACAGACGCCAATGAATGTAGATGCGATATTTTTAATTGCTTCCTTGGACTAGCACCAGCGTATATGGACTATAAACCGGGAGGTCCTGGGTGCGTTTCCCAAGTCAGTCAGGTGTTTTTCTAGCACGGCTTGCCCAGGACTAGATCCCCTAGAGGGAATTGGTGTGAAGCAGCTGGTCGTAATAACTAAGCCAAATCCTTTCTGTAACATACTTGACAAAAGTGTTGCGCCAACTCTACATTAAGGCGGGATAAGGGCAAGTAAAAAGAAAGAAAGAACTTTAATCACCTTCCAAAAAGTTCGGTCTTTTCGGAAGGTGATTATAGTTCTTTCCATAATAATAACCATCTATTTACTTATGAAGCCTGCCTACTGCCTCGGTGGCGTAGTGGTATTACCATATATACTACCATCCTGATGTCTCGGGTTCGGTCCCCGGTTCGAGCAAAGTGATATTGAATTTTTCAGTATCAGCCCGGAGTCTGGAATTTGTTCCCGACATGGCGATAGGCTCGCCCCCTATCACATCTGGGACTTAAATTAGCGCGGCGAAATGTGGGTGATCTAGTTCTCTAGTTCGCGTCTGCCTACCCCTTCAGGGATACAGGCGTGAGCCTATGTATGTATGTATGTATTTACCGAGGTAACAAGATAGAACTTAGTTTAATCTAACCCAACTTAGCAATTACGTCATAAAAGTTACGAAGTCATTTAGGTGTTAATATGTAAGCCGATTCTCTAGAGTTTCCGAATAACTGGAAGTACGTGATCTTGTAGGAATAAATAATAACCATTACCGCAAGTTTAGTGGTATCGCTGTGTATGGCACTTCTCATGCTTGTTTATGAGAATACATGGAAAGTGTCTATCAATGTGTTTGAAGAGTTAAGTCGAAAGTTTTGACCGCGGGGAGAACCCTTGCTATAATGCCCCGACGTACTCTGTGGAATACACATCCGACCAACTTTATTACGAGCCCGTAGTTATGGACGTATAAAAAAGAGGACACCGTCTCGCCTACAGTTAAACGGACGCTACAAATAAGCCACGCATCTGTACGCGTCTGTACGCGCCTCTACAAAAGTGCCCTACGCACACACTTAAACTGAGGTATAGCGAAGTGCGACTAAGTCTAAGTCAAAGAAAGGATTTAGATTTTTTTATTCGAATTTTGCCTTAGTCCGAGCCACTTTTTACAAGAAAACCTTTGCTTAGTCTGTCTGTCAGTTTTTCTTGTAAAAAATGTGTCGGGCTAAGGCAAAATTCGAATAAAAAATTCCAAATCATTATGTTCCTTTTTTGACTTAGACTTAGCCGAAGTTCGCTCTATAAACCTCAGCCTAACACTCAGTCGCCATCATTATGTGTCGATAGACCGAATCGGCCAAAAACCCTGCCTCGCTTTCAAAGTTCTTAGTGCTACGTCTTCTTTTTTCTACGTCCGTGACGTACACTTGATATTTTCATATGAAAAGGTATGTAGCCACCGATAGCTCCGACGGAACCCAAGCGGCCTATTTAAATGTAAAAACCAAGGGACTATTTTAGTAGAGAAATATTTTTATTGCGTTAGTACGCGTCTGAATACGTATGTATGACCATTAAACGTTAATGTACCTTTTTTATGGTAGACACTGGGAAATGATGAGATGGGTCACTTGATGGTAAGTGATCTCCATCGCCCATAGACACCCAAGACACAAAAAGAACCATTGGTACGTTAACCTAAATGGAGGGAAATAGGGATTGAGAAATCTCATTCCCTGAACGATACGCGACCACGAACTAAACAAGAAGTGCCACTTTAGATCGGTTTTCTGTAAGACGGAGGTATCAAAACGGTCGAGCCAGCCCATTCGTAGTGTAAACGTAACTGTCTACAGCTTGACTCTACCACTCAACAACCTGTATTCGTATCGCACTGAAGTTGTAATCGTTCATGCTAATATCCTAATGAAAAGCCTATACTCCTATCTCTACAGTATTATCATGCCGCTATAATATTATCATATGTGGGCGTAAATGTCTTATTTACATAAAATTACGAAGTCACTGGTAGTACTCTTGAGACGGTACATCGCAAATTAGGCGAGTTCATTTAAGGCCCCTTAAATTCTCCACAGCTAGGCAATTTAATGTCCTGATCCCCTAAATAATTCAATTGTATGCACTCTGCCGGGAACAAAAGCTGTCGGATTTAGCAGAGTACAACATAATTTAAAGCTATAATTCCCTGATAGTACATTTTACAAATTGTTTGCTCTCTGGAGCTTGAACTATTTAGATCACGGTGTAAACTCGGTTATTTATAAAATATTTGCCATAAAAAGTTTTAACTACCTCAGTTGCTTAGCTGTATTTCATATGCAGTGCAGACTACCGCCCGAGTTCTTAGGTTCGTTCGCCGGGTCGGGCAAAGTGTTATGGAGTTTTTCTATTCAGTATGAGAGCGAAGTCTGAAAACTGTGACCAATATGGCGATAGGCCCGCCCCCTATTTGGGACCAAATAAGATCAGTTAATGGTGGGTGTTCTAGTACCCCTCTGCCTACCCTTATAAAATATAGACATAAACATAAGTCTGTAAATAGATTTGTACATTTTTTTATAACAGAGACTGATAAACAAGATGAGTCACCAGATGGTAAGTGATCTCCATCGCCCGTAGACACCCACGACACAAAAAGAGTCATGGGTGCGTTGCCAACCTAAATGGAGAGAATGGAAAGGGAAGGAAAATGGATTGGGAAAGTTAGGGGGTAAATGGGCCACCGGAAATCTCACTCACCGAACAAAACGCGATAGCAAGCTGCTACGTTACGTCTTTTTTCTGTGACACAGTGGTATCAAACCGGCCGATCCGGCCTATTCGTGCTGTAGACGTTACTGTCTACAGCGTGGCTTTACCGCTCAAAAACATCGTTTTGTAAATCACTTACAAATAGCATTTGTAAACGTCTCATCGAAGCAGTGAGTAGGTATGATTAGCATGTCGCGGCGAGGACACATCTTGCGTCGATTTTAAGACATTATGGAAAAGTAGGCTTGTTGAAAAAGGCGCCAGAGATGACAGCTGTTGCCGCCGAAAAGTATTTTCTTTTGTTCTCAAGGTGACTATTCAAGCAGCGAAAGATAAAAATTACGAACTCTGAGGTGGTTCGAGGCGTTTTTATCAAAGAAGAAAACAAAGGGTTGTTTAATGACGGTATTAGTGGAAAGTTCACGATAAATTCGGGCTCGTTAGGGGTTCTTTGTCACTGTTGTATTGTGTCGTGCGTCAAGTGCTTACGAACTGAACTCCACCATTGAAAAACCTAATTCAATGTGAAATTTAACAGGTACCCGTGTAAACAAGAGTTTCGATTGAATATGCCGCTCTTTACATAACCTCAATTCCAACGGTAATGTAATGTCTCAAAGACTTCTTGCTTCTTTTTTTTGGCCTTCTTGGGTAATGACGGCATATATAGGCTCTAGATTGAGGTCCTGGGTTCGAATCCCAGGCCTTGCAAAGCTATATTTTTAACATGATTTGCCTGACATTGGATACCCAGAAAAGGCTGACATTAGGCAAGCAGCATATCGTAAAAACTAAGCTGACTCCATTCTACAGCATGCTTGAAATAAATATGTTGCGCCGACCTCATTTTGAAGTGGGTTAAGGATAGAAGAAAGAAGAATGCCAAGAGTGATGTGAAGAATATAATATGATAACTACCATCTTTATCAAATACCACGTAGGTTGGTGGCCCATAGTCTACAAGGGAGTTGATGACGATCAAGATAACTCGCCCTATTTTGGCATAAGCATGAAGCAATTTCTACATATAAACCTTCCTCTTGAATAACATAATATATAACACCCAACAGTCACATACATAATCCGTCGTGGGTATCAGGAACTACGAGAGACTTTCGGTCTTACAACACCTAACCCCGAAACAAATATCTGTAAGTCATACAAACATCTATAAAGAAACCGTATCAAAATCTGTTGCGTAGTTTTAAAGATCTAAGCATACAGTCACACAGACGGTGGCAAGGGACTTTGTTTTATATTAAGTAGGGAAGCCGCGTCTGCTGCATATGTTTTTGGAAACATAACACTAAAACACCTACACAAAACAAGATGTTTCATTGTCTCCTGATATAACAATGGGCCATTGATAAAATAATCATAAGTTTAAAAACTTAACTGACCGATCGTAACCAAATGTATATGGGACTACCCTTGAAATAAGCTCTATCGAACACAAAAATAATTTTGAAAATCGGTCCACATTTGGCGGAGATATCGAGTAACATACAAAAAAAAACCGACAAATTGAGGACCTCCTCCTTTTGTGGAAGTCGGTCGAAAATGTAGAAATACCGTGTTTTATGTAAGTGTTTTGTGTAATGTTTTAGTGCAAGAGACGCGACTTTACATAATCAGAAACAGAAACTTTGTGTTTGAAACTTCCTCGAATATTACATAACATAACATAACATAACATAAGCTCACGCCTGTATCCCCGAAGGGGTAACCAGAGGCGCACTAGCGAAGTAGAATACCCACATTTCGCCGAGCTTAGTTCCGTCCCAGATGTGATAGGGGGCGAGCCTATCGCCATATCGGGCACAAATTCCAGACTCCGGGCTGATATGGAAAAATCCAATATCACTTTGCCCGACCCGGGGATCGAACCCGAGACCTCAGAACCGTAGTCGTACCGAAATACCACCACGCCACCGAGGCAGTCCTCGAATATTACCTAATTATATATACCTCAAGTTGGCTTATTAGCTCTGTAGCTGAGGAGCCACTTTATATTTCGCACATAGAAGGTAAGTTTTTGCTGATGATACACCCAAATACTTTTATTGTTATGATAACAATTGCATTATTATATTTTAGTTTATTTAATTCAGAAGAAGCAATTATTCCACTTTTTCATTAGCAATAATGATATATCTATGTATACATCACAGTTTTTTAGAACTTCCCATGAATAGCAATGTCAATTTTTAATTTCGTTAACTCTGCAAAATATGTTGATGCTAACGCAATAAAATTAATTAATCTTATTATAAAAGATGGGTTAAGTAATTCGACTACAAAAGTTATATACTCGTACTAGAACCCTCATCTCAGCGAGGGGCGACGAATCATATCAATCACCTTATCCCTCAACCATTCAAAGTACCTACTTTACCTATAAAGCCACGACACCAAAAGAATAGTAATGTATAATGTACAAGCTTAAGGACTAGGCGCCTACACAGAACCTAGAACGAATAACTTTCGAGTATATTTTCGATTCGAGCTGCAACGACAGGCTTAACGCATTTATATTCACCCTTATGGGGTGAATTACTGTCTCACTGCTGGGCACGGGCCTCCTCTACTAATGAGAGAGGTTAGGCCTTAATCTACCACGCTGGCATACTGAAGGTTGATGGACTTCACACAACTTCGATATTCTTGTGGAATTTTTTTTTGGAATGTAGGTTTCCTCGCGATGTTTTTCATCACCGTTATATCAAGCGCTAATTTACAATGAAAACTAACATAGAAAAGTCAGAGATGTACGCTCCTTTTGGTCGGGTACCTCCGACACTCGTCTCACCAATCCGTATCATTCCCAACTGAGCTATCGCTGCTTCTTGTTGCTTTGTATTAAACTTTGAATAAATTATAAGAGCACACGGCGTACTCGATTCGAATTCGAAGTCGATAGTGACTCTTGCTAAACCCTCAGAGCACAATCCATTAGCACCGACTGTTATTACTTTGCTTGTGGCGTTTGCACTCACCACCACACAATTCCGCTAAAGACCCTTCATATAAGAGCATTCTTTTAGAATTTCAAAAAGAGCCACAAAAGAAGGTCATGTAAAAATAATTACTCATATTGAAATAACCGCGGTGACTAGCTGTCGTCATCACGTTTGTATTTATGAGCATGTCTATCATTAGTCATTTATCTCTTCGAGCATTACGTATCATCAAATCAAAATCTAGGCAAGCTTAATTAAATAAAAATATTAGCCCTGTAATATTACTGTCCCACTGCTGGGCACGGGCCTCCTCTACTAATGAGAGGCGGTTAGGCCTTAGTCTACCACGCTGGCCTAATGCGGGTTGGTAGACTTCACATACCTTCGAATTTCTTTTTGGAGAAATTCTCGGGTATGCAGGTTTCCTCACGATATTTTCATTCACCGTTATAGCAAGCGATATTTCACAATGAAAACACACTTAACATAGAAAAGTAAGGCAAGCTTAATTCATTACACAAAATTCTTAAAAAACTTTAAAACACCCTTGATACGACGGACTAGAAGTGCCTTATAATGTGTGAAGTAATAATATAAACTTACAATCGTTGCTTAAAGCAAAAAATATTTGGTGTTTTCGTAGTAATTAAGGCCAATTTTACCTACTACATTAACCAAGTTAATTTACATTAACTAAGTTCCAACATTACTATACTATATATTATTAAATACATATACACGATAAAAAACTGATATAATATTCTGGTGACTGCCTCGGTGGCGTGGTTGTATTTCGGTACTGTCGACCACTATCCTGATATCTCGGGCTCGATCCGGGGATCGGGCAGTGATATTGGATTGTTCCATATCAGCCCGCAGTCTGCAATTTGTACCCGATATGGCGATAGGCTCACCCTCTATCACATCTGGGACGGAACTAAGCTCGGCCAAATGTGGGTGTACTAGTTGGCTAGTGCGCCTCTGCGTACCCCTTCGGGGATACAGGCGTGAGCTTATGTTTATGTTATGTTATAATCTGTTTAAAATATTCTGTAAACTAACACGACGTTCAAATATAATCAAAGTTTTAAAAACAAGAACAGTGAACGAAGTCCAAATAAGAATAAATTTTATAACTAGTTGCAACTATGTCACTATAAATCATTATTCGTCGCCGCTTCATTAAACCCCCCATCAAAAAACGTAAACAATAGTAAAACTAGTAAACTCACGTGGATGTAAACACAATCACAATCCTCTAAGCACACACAAAATAATTGATCAGATGATCACATACGGAGTCAGTGGTATAACTAAAGTTGCCACGTTATTTCAGTGACCACCAAAATAGATTTTGCACGCTGAGTTTGTACGAGCAAACATTCGTGATATCCAATTAACGATGAAACCGCATCGCCCGCTTTATCAGTGAGTAGGTATATATAGAACGTTATAAATTTGGTTACATGCAACAGCATTACATGTTATGGTTATAGTAAATACAATCAAAGGTAAGACCTTTTGACATTCCCCGAAATATAATCCTAAGCCTAAGTTATGATAGTGTAGCTTTCTAATCGAAACATTTATAAATTAATTGGTCAGAGATCATCTTATAAAAAAAGCAGCAGGTTCGAGACCTACCCCAAAGTGGAGGATACACCTCTGACTTTTCTATGTTAAGTGTGTTTTCTTTGTGAAATATCGCTTGCTATAACGGTGAAGGAAAACATGCTGAGGAAACCTGCATACCCAAGAATTTCGAAGGTAAAGTGGGACAGTAATATTACAAGGCTAGTATTATTGTATTATATTATATCATCTTATACATAATACAAATTAAAAATACATACATAAGCTCACGCCTGCATCCCTCAAGGAGTAGGTAGAGCCAAACTATCGAACTAGATCATCCACATTAAATTTTAGCCTAGCTTATTTCCTAAATGCTATAGGCGGGCGAGATATCTGGTGATAGAATACTCATATCCGCCCAGATATCCAGGTCTCTCGAAGAGCTTACAACATAACTGGACGGATAGTTTGAGCAGAAATAAGGGTACATCCCATGAATCACGAATCGGTTATCCACCTATCTTGTCACAAGCCCCTCGTTGAGTTTTCCCTCTCCGGAATATGAAGAAGTATTCATAGTTCATACAAACCGGCACGATAAAGTTTATCTTTGTCAGGGTCGCTATTTTTTTTATTGTTCTTCGCCTGCCATCAGGTATAGTTTTGCCACTTTGACGTGCTCGAATAAAAAATAGTTATATTATGACTTTAAAAAATCCAGGTATGGCAGCGTCGCGCGTGGTTGACTGATGGATCTTTAAAGGAAAATAATTTATGGCCGCCGGTGCGCGATGTTAAAATCGGGCAGTATATTTCGGCAAACTGACTGGCTCGCTAGGTATACCGAATAAAATCAATCAATATGTAAATATTGAACGTTCCATAAACCGATAAAGAATTTGTGACACAAAGGCGCAAAGAGATTAATACAAAATTACACAAAGCAAAAGATAATGTGGAAAACATTATTGCACAATACTTTTTTTGGAAAAGACACGGTTACTGATGTGCGTAAACAAATATTGCTTACCGAAATGTTTATGATTAAACTAGTAAAAATAAATAAAATACAAATATTACTCCTGTATTACTGTCCCACTTCTGGGTATTAAACTAGTAACGAATAGAAAATATAATGCCGATTTAAAAAACAATCATTTTACTTCACTGCAATCCTTAAATAATAATATTGTATTTGACTAACTTCAAGAAATTAGTTATAATCTCATTATCAAAGATGAGACCGTTGCTCGCATTCATTAATCTAAGCCTAACTATTATTCTAAATACACATTGTATTTTTGTACGCTTTTTTTACTCAACTTATACGAGAACTTCCTAGTAGGAGGGTTCTACAATATAATCCCTCTAACTAGCATTACACTGAGAAAGGCGAAATTGATATGAAAATATATATTATTAAATCATTGAATATCTGAATCGGACTAATTCCTGGTTATCTTGTTAAACGTAGACACGCTATTAGAAAAAAACAACTATCTGTGGTAATAACACTTCAAATGGCCAAAGCATTGAAACTCAACAACAAATTCTAAGTTAGGTTAATAAGTACATACATACATACATAGACTCACGCCTTTTTCCCATAGGGCAGAGACAACGTAATAAATAATAAGTAAGTACTAAGTAACAAATAAAATTTCTGAACTGTCCTATAAGAAGTACGTAAAATAAAAATTAAAAGATCCCATTGTTTTAATATGCCTGAATAATTAACACCGCTGTCACGTTAATGATTAATTATTAATAACATTGAACAACTATTCGTGCAAATGCAAACGTACTTACAAAAATTTGAAAGTAGACCCCAGCGGAACTTTTAATCGAAATCCTGCTACACAAACGTGCCCTCCAAAGCAACGCAGACGTTACTGAAGCTAAATAGTCCAACGATATAGATGGACTGAAGACAAAATAACCAGTGAATTAATAGATTTTATGCTGTCATTTCAGAGCAACGCCCTATTTCTAGTTTATAAAAATAACTCAATGTTATTTTTGTTAATATACTCGTATATTATTGTTATCAAAACAAATACCCTAGTTCATTTACCTTTCTTTTATTTATTTGTGCAAATCGCGTACAATAATCACACTTTTTAAAACCAACTTCAAATATCACATCAGCCTCTGTGCCGCAGTGTGCGAGTAGCTGGCTGTGAAGCGAGACGCCTTGGGTTCGATTCCCGCACCGAGACAAATATTTGTTTGACCTACACTTTGTTTCGGGTCTGGGTGTTGTGAGACAGAAAGGCTCTCGTAGTTTTTGATACCCACGATGCATGTTATACATAGTGCGAGTTTAGAATTACGTGTGTGACTGTTAGGTGTATTTATTTATTATTATCTTGACCTAAATAGGAGACCACTCTTTGAGTAAGTTGTAAAGAACCTAAAAATACTATTAATAAAATTGGTCCACATTTACCGGACATATTGGGTAACATACGTAAAAGATACTTACGAATTGAGATTCTCCTCCGTTTGAAATCGATTGACATAAACACAACATAAGCTCATGCCTGTATCCCCGAAGGGGAAGGCAGAGACGCACTAGCGAACTAGAACACCCACTAGCGAACTAGAACACCCACATTTCGCCGAGCTTAGTTCCGTCCCAGATGTGATAGGGGGCGCACCTAGATAGTTTATTATATAAATGTCCATATTATTACCTAAGGGAATTAATTATTATTTACGAAAGTACTAATTCATAACACAACACCAAGGTCACAATTTTTCTGCTTAATATTATGTCTTTATCAATTAGAATACAGACCAATGACAAGAAAATTGTTTGTCATCAAAATATTCTAGATAAAGCTTTATTCTTGTTCAGCATACTAATAACGAACTCTTATTTGATTTGATAGCCTGTAAGAAGTAACGTGACAGTCTGGAATGAAGATGTTATAAAATAAATTATGACTCAGTCCATTTGTTGCCTGGAAATAAAAGATTTTTATACACAATTCGTTATCGCCGAAGCTAAAATATACCATCATTATTTATAGAGGACTAGAGGATTAGACCATAGCCATAAACACAAATCGCTTTCCTACTTAATATTATCCCGAAGAACATAAACTAAATATTAATAAAAATTGGAAAGTAACTTAGGTAAGTACATATGTACTGGCGGTAACAAATTGACCTCATGTAGATATTTAAAATAATACCTTAATAAACAATTGTGTTTTTTTTTAATTAATTTAAAGGACTTTGTCGCTGAGCGACCACATCGTCCTATAAAGATTACAATATTTAAATAGCCTTAATCATAAAGTCTTCTTTTATCCGAACAAGGCAAAGCGACAACTGTACACCTGATGGGAAACGCAGTTTTTGCTATAAATTTTAAGTTTATTATTTCAAGTTTTAAAAATGATAAATATGTTTAAATTGTAAATTGGCAAATACGCAAGAAAATTACGACAGTACCTATCACTGAAATACAGAAACTTATATAGATATTTTAGGTAATTTGATTGATCACTAATGTACACACTCTGGATGCCTGATAAGAAACGAATATAATGAGACCTTGGACGGACGTCTCATTCTACTTTTAGCTCATAATTATGGAAAAATATTGGTATTGTATATATCGGCGCAAAATAGCAAGCTTATTTAAAAAGCCGTTGTTATTTCACGTTATTAATTTGTTTTACAATTGTTAAACTGCTGAAACCTTAAAAGATTCTAAAAAGTTAAAATAATCGTTATAATTATTTCTTTGCCATTCGATATTCGGTATCGAGTAGGTAGTTGCAAATATTACACCCTATAAAAGGAGTGTTCAGAGCAGATTCGACACAGTCGTGCTCCGGCACTCGGACTGTCCACATCCCTGACTAGACGGTGCTCTTGAGCACCGTTAATAAAGGGAATTAGTGAATTTCAGTGTTCACAGTTGATAAATAAGATGAGTAATCATCTTATTGTCAAAAGTGACGTCAGCCATGCTGACGTCACCGTTTTTAAAAAACAACGCCAGCGTTCGCCATCCGACATCAGAAGTGGGATCACTATCCCACTCATTTAACTTGAACCTTTCTGCCCTGATCATCGATACTTTCAATCCGATGGATACTTTCAATCCAACGGATACTTTCAGTCCGACTGATGTTTCGGTCCGACTGATATTTCAATCCGATAGATATTTCAATTTTCAATCTGACTGATATTTCAATTTTCGGTCCGACTGATGTTTCAGTCCGACTGATATTTCAGTCTGACTGATATTTCAGTCCGACTGATACTTTCAGTCCGAGATACTTTCAGTACGATCGATACTTTCGAACTAATTTTTCAGAGCCTCTGTGGACCACGGTCAATAATAAAGGCCCAGGCCACAGCGTCGTCCTTCCCAGTTCCTTTAGAGCCCCTGTGGACCACGGCGTAAAGGACCGCTCAGAACCACAGCATCATCCTTAAAAATAAAAAAAAAAAAAAACTGCATAAATGCGTGGAGCATTTGCAAAAAAAAAAACAAAAAAACTGTGGACCACGGCGTACAGGACCGCTCAGAACCACAGCTAAAATAAAAAAAAAAAAACTGTGGACCACGGCGTACAGGACCGCTCAGAACCACAGCTAAAAAAAAAAAAAAAAAAAAAATGCATAAATGCGTGGAGCATTTGCAAAAAGAAAAAACAAAAAAAAACTGTGGACCACGGCGTACAGGACCGCTCAGAACCACAGCTAAAAAAAAAAAAAAAAAAAAACTGTGGACCACGGCGTACAGGACCGCTCAGAACCACAGCATTATCCTTAACAATAAAAAAAAGTGCATAAATGCGTGGAGCATTTGCACTAGTGCATTAATGTGTGGAACATTTGCACAAAATGAAAAACGAAAAAAAAAAAAAAAACTTTTCAGAGCCTCTGTGGACCACGGCGTACAGGACCGCTCAGCGCCACAGCATCGACCCTTCCCGTTCCTTTAGAACCCCTGTGGACCACGGCATCATCCCCGTAAGAAAAGTGCATAGATGCGTGGAGCATTCGCACTCTGACTACTGATTCATAAAAAGTGCATTGTGTGGAACATTTGTACAAATGTTTATAATATGGTCTGGCAAGGCTGGTCGGATACCTCCTCTAAAAACCATATAAACTAGGGCACGCGGTGCGTCTAAATATCCATATTTTAATTTGTGTGCAATTTCATCTCAGAATTCAATGCAAAAACAAAACTACCTGATTTATGGTCAGGATTGATTGAGACGGTGTATGTGACACTGTTGCAGTCATTTTTGAAGTCAACGTTAGTGATCATCTTTAAAAATCATAAGTGGTCAATTTGAAAAATCCTGAGTGGTCAATTCGGGAAATTGTTTTGTGAGCTAGGTAATTTTGCCCGCTGAGTTTGTTTCGCCGGGTCTTCTCAGGCAGGGCCGCGTTTGGATCCGGTGGTAGATTAAAAAAAAAATCGGAATCTTAAATTCGCAATAATAAACGAGGCCTTTCAAAATGACCGTATCGGCGTACAACCATGAACTTTCAATAAGAGCACGTGCTATTTCAAATGAAAAGAAAGAAAGAAAAAGAAAAGAAAAAGAAAAAAAAAAAAATTTGTTCTACGAGTATTCACAACAAATTACAAGGCTGGTGCAGAGCACGCACCGCCTATCAGAATGGCCGTATCGGCGCAAAATAGCAAGCTTATTTAAAAAGCCGTTGTTATTTCACGTTATTAATTTGTTTTACAATTGTTAAACTGCTGAAACCTTAAAAGATTCTAAAAAGTTAAAATAATCGTTATAATTATTTCTTTGCCATTCGATATTCGGTATCGAGTAGGTAGTTGCAAATATTACACCCTATAAAAGGAGTGTTCAGAGCAGATTCGACACAGTCGTGCTCCGGCACTCGGACTGTCCACATCCCTGACTAGACGGTGCTCTTGAGCACCGTTAATAAAGGGAATTAGTGAATTTCAGTGTTCACAGTTGATAAATAAGATGAGTAATCATCTTATTGTCAAAAGTGACGTCAGCCATGCTGACGTCACCGTTTTTAAAAAACAACGCCAGCGTTCGCCATCCGACATATATAAAGTTGACGTTATATCGTAAAAGAAGCATAGAAAATGTTATCAGTTTTTTTTATTATTTATTATTTCCTGAGATTGTTCTGAGACTTTAGAATGTAACAAATGTGATATTAAAACGGATTTCATTTTTTTTTTATACGTCGATGTCTAAGCAATTCTGACAAACATCATGCCCAATAATTATGCGATTTTTTTTATTGAAAGCGACGACGTGTAGTGGCAGCTCGTTGTCATATTTCATCGATTTCCGTTGGCCCAAATCCCTCTCTATTTATATTCCCGTTTGGAAACGCACCTATAATTCTTTTTCCGTCGTTGATGTCTATGGGCGGTGGAGATCACTTACAGGTGACTCACCTGCTTGTTTACCAGTCTCAACTATAAAAATACTATTGAAAGAGTTTTCAAAATATATTTCTAATTTTAAATTATTTTCGACTGACTTCAAAAAAGGTCCTTTATTTGTCTGTATTTTTTATATATGTTACGCGATATCTCCGCCAAATGTGTACCGATTTTCAAAATTATGATTGTGTTCGGTAGAACTTAGTTCAAGGGTGGTCCCATATAATTTGGTCACGAGAGCGTGTTGGAAATCGGTCAGTAAGTTTTTGATTATCTACTGTTATTTGTAAATAATATAAGCAGGGTACTATAATAATCAAAAGTTACGCTTTACCCTACTTAGTGAAGTAACTAATCATCTGAGCTCTATTTATATCACCCCTCTAAGTAATAATACCGATGTAGGGTGGACATGCGTCTCGATCGGTACAAACTACATTTAACTTTAGATAGCTGTGTACTTAGGCCTCGAACGTGATAGGGAATCGGTTAATCAAACGAATAGCCTAGAATTTCCAGGGTACGCAAATACTCCTTAAACTATACCAACGAAATTAGTAGAGCTGGATTATAATGGAAAATATAGATTATAATAGGGAAATATAAGTGGTCCTTAAGTGTAAAGCGCCATTTAGATGTACGGTTTCTAAACGATCGTACAAAATTAAAACACTTGCAGCACCGCGATAAATCTGTATTTATCCCAAATCTTGATTTAAAGATAGGAACGAGGTGTAGCATGAATTCAGATAAGGTATAACTCTAGATTAGTAATAGTGCTGCAAGTCGCCCTTTGGGCCACGTGCAGCTCCACGATAAATCTCTATTTATCCTAAATCTTTATTGAAAGATAGGAGCGAGATGTAGCATGAATTTAGATAAGGTATAACTCTAGATTAGTAATAGCGCTGCAAGTCGCCGTTAGGGCCACGTGCAGCTCCACGATAAATCTCTATTTATCCCAAATCTTAATTTAAAGACAGGAGCGAGATGTAGCATGAATTCAGATAAGGTATAACTCTAGATTAGTGACAGCGCTGCAAGTCGCCCTAATATTTTGAAACCGTCGGGTCATGTGTATTAACGTAGCCTCGTAAACAATAACTTTCTGATATAGCGTTACGAGTACAGTGCATTGTCATTCAGACCTCAGTACTTTGTTATTCAAATGCTACTGTTCATACGTACCTAATCATATCACTATCAGGCGAGCGGCATGTCTGTCTCAGCATCCGATTACCTATAATAAAAATATACTTACCTTATTTGAAAATTTGTTACTGATTATTTATTATTCAACTATTCAACAATAATACGAAACTTGCGTATGTATTGCCTATATCGTATGTCGTTTATAAGAGATTGATATTTCAAAGGCTCCACTCCGCGACGACCTATCGGGGTTTCGCCATTTTATCTATGACCTACATTGGCAAAAATAATAAATAAGCACTTCCCGCCAAACGATTACACTCTGTGTTGATTTAAAACGAACTTTCGTTTACTCATACAACACTAGTAAATAATTTTAACTGGCCTCGAATCAAAAATAACACGATGTATTATTAAACTATAAAATACAGTACGTTTTTAATAAACTGAGCTGTTATCATTTCTTTGATGTTAAAGAAAAGTTTTATAACCACAAAATACAAATAAAACGGACAAAGGTAATTATTGCAAAATTCATTTAAAATGCATAAACACGCAATACAGACGTGAAATTAAAGAGTATGCAGTTCATAAATAGCATTCGTGTTAATCAAAACTAATTTTATGAAATTACATGCAAAGAAGTCTGTAAACGAGGGGCGAAACAGGGTGTCGTGTTTCAATGTTCCCAACAACAATAAAAAACTTGCCAAGATCGGATAGACTTTGCCCAACGTTGGTTCCGTATCAAAAAAGATTTTTTCTTCTACTATAATAGTATTTTACAATTTTATTACTAAATGTTCGCCACGCTGTTAATAATTAAGTCCACGAATAGTTTATTATTATCCAGGTTTATTTAGTTGTGGTTGGATACCTCTGTATCATAGAATATGGTACCAAGATGTATAGTGGCAGATTTCTATTGCGTTTTATTCGGTGAGTGAGGTTTTCGATGCACCAAAACCCTTTCAATTTCACATAACATAACATGAGCTCATGCCTGTATCCCCGGGGGGAGGCAGAGGCACCCTAGCGAACTAGAACACCCATATTACTCCGAGCTTAGTTCCGTCCCAGATGGGGTAGGGGGCGAGCCTATCGCCATATCGGGTACAAAATCCAGACTCCGGGCTGATATGGAAAAATCCGATATCACTTTGCCCGACCCGGGGATCGAACCCGAGACCTCAGGACGGTAGTCGTACCGAAATACAACCACGCCACCGAGCTAGTCCCTTTCAATTTCCTATTCCTTTATTTTAAGGTTGCCCTCTCACCGAAGGTTATATTGATATTGTAGATACAGGTGGATATCACTTACCATCAATCGACTCAAATGTTCGTTTGGTTGTTTATGCTATAAAAATATAAGGGGAAGTAACATAGACATTAAAGAACCACTGCTGTCTGATATCTTTATCATCTTTTATATCATGTCTTAGAAAACTTGCCTGTTTCGTTTTCAATTTAAAAGCACTTGATTTAACATGACCAAGGCTCTACTAAACAAAGCTCCATTTCAAGTTATTGGCCATAATCGTTTTCGAGAACAATCGCTATGTTACGACATATAAACAGACAGATGATAAAGACAAAGGGTGTGTGCACGGACATAAAGAAAAAGAATGACACCATCTCGCCTATAGTTTAACGGAAGCCACAGAGAAGTCACGCGCACAAACGCGCCTGTACAAAAGTGCCTAACGCACACACACGCCATTACGTGTCGATAGATCGAATGGGCCGAAAACTCTGCTTCACTTTCAATGTTCCTAGCGCTTCGTCCTATCTTATTTTTTCGTCCGTAGGTGTATGATGGTTTTATCTATTACACACGGACTGCTAAAACCGTTAGCAAGTAAACCGGGCAGATAGAGCACTATAATGAAAAGGCATTCACTTATTCATAACTCACAAAGTAGTAACTTGTTTAAACGAGAAACAAAAAGCCGTTTTGCTGTAGGTAAATGAAAACAATGGTTGCTAGTGGGTGCCGTTGCAAATCAAATTACAACTTTTACATTACGAGAGTTCCTAGATTCATTGAACACATAAACTTGTGAGGCCTTTTGCACTTAAAACTTTCTCCAGGGGAAAACTGTGCGGTCACATTATATCGCTGAACGAATTGTTATTGTTTCTGAAGGGAACTTTAACCGCTGCGGATTAAATTCAGCCCAAGTGGCTCGACGGCTCGTCCTCGTAAACTATATGATTCAATGCGGCTAGATTTGTACAGACAAAAGTACTGACTACTGTGAGTACTGCCGTATTTATATGACGTACGAATGTCTAGGACGTAGCGTGTTCGATATGCCGAGTAACTTATGGCTCACGTGCACTAATGCGCATTTAGCTTCTACTAAAAGTATGATATATTTTCTATCGACTTCAAAAAAGGAGGAGGTCCTCAAGTCGTCTGTGCTTTTTTTATGTATGTTACGCGATATCTCCGCCAAATATGGATTGATCTTCAAAATTATTTCTGTGTTCGACAGAGCTTATTTTAAGGTGGTCTCATATAAATTTGGTCACGATCGGATTTGAAGTAGGTCCGTTAAGTATTTTAACATAAAACATATTACAAACATATTACGTGGCACAGCTCTCAAATTAATAACATCATATTTAACTGATCGGACACAAAAAGTATTCATAGACAATGTTTCTTCGAAGGGTTCCTCTGTTAGAATAGGAGTGCCACAAGGATCTATCTTAGGCCCTTTCTTATTTTTAGTATATATAAATGACTTCCCGTACATGATCAATAACATGGCAGAGGTAGTCTTGTTTGCTGACGACACGTCACTTATATTTAAGGTAGACAGAAAGGATAGAACCCTTGTAGAGTCGAATAAAGTCCTTTACTTAACTTCACAATGGTTTTCTGTGAATAATCTGTTATTAAATGCAACAAAAACAAAATGTATCAAATTTTCATTGCTAAATGGGAATCAAGAAAAATCAAATATTGTATTGGACAATAAAACATTAGACTTAATCCCGTCTACGGTTTTTCTTGGAGTTACAGTAGATGTTAAATTACAATGGGGTGCTCACATACAAAGAATATCTGGAAAATTGAGCTCAGCCGTATTTGCAATTAGAAAAATTAGGGAATTGACTGATGTGGCTACGGCTAGGTTGGTATATTTTGCATACTTCCACAGCATTATGTCTTATTGCATTTTGCTGTGGGGTTCTGCGGCCGATCTGCAGACTATATTTATATTACAGAAGAGAGCGGTTCGCGCCATATACAACCTCCGATCCCGTGACTCTCTTCGAGAACTGTTCAAGGAGATTAATATACTTACTCTGCCGGCCGAATACATCTTTCAAAACATAATGTATGTTCGTAAACATTTAATTAGCTTTTCTAAAAACAGTGAATTGCATGGTATGAATACAAGGAATAAAGACAAACTCGCAGTTCCTAAATTAAGACTCTGCAAGACAAATAAGTCATTTGTAGGAAATTGTGTTAGATTTTATAATAAGCTTCCTTCCGAAGTAACAAATCTACCGGAAAGCAATTTCAAAACTTACATCAAACGAACTTTAATGGCAAGGGCTTATTATAGCGTTACAGACTATGTAACTGATACGGAAGTCTGGAATCAGTCTGCTGCTAAACTGCTGAACCCTAACTGAACTGAATCGCCTTCTGCAATTTTGAATTATAACATTAACTATCTATAAATGAAATTCTGTTTTGTTATATGTTTTTTTTGCTATATATGTATATATATATATATTTATTTGACAATGTACATTGACTGGCTTGTCACCATAGTGATGATAATATTGTTATTAGATATTATACTTGTTATCATTTATATATTTTTATTGTAAACAGTACGACCGATCGACCAATTTGTAAAGTGTGTGCCATAAATTATATCAAAATTATTATTAAGGATATTTTGTTAGTATGGGTTTATGCATGCTACAATACTACTACACCGGTTCTATTCTTCTGGATATAATATGATAGTGGTGTTGGGTATGCATAAATCCCTATAATTATTAGTTGTACCCAAATTTGTGAATATAATTTGATAAAAGAAAAAAGAAATGGTGACAATTGATGATGAAAAAAATAAGCCCGGAGTTTCTTTCTGCCTTTCTTCTTCGGGTCGTCATCCGTAGGTAGCTAGAGAAAGGTTGGTAGGTTAGCTAGGATAGGGCTCTGTAGTATTTTTATCCAATCCCACCAACTCCTATTAATTCCCGTCGCTTCCCTGTCGGCGTACCTGCCACATCCCGTTCCCTTTCCACGGTCCACAAACCTCTCCATTCCCCTTTCCCCATAGGATCCTATTCTTCTAACTGTATAACCTGCCTACCTGATTCCAAATTCATAGCATTCTATAATATAATAATATTATATGAAATACTTAAATCTAAATTATGCTTTTTTGACATGTCATAAGTGCTTTTATATGCCTACGTGATTAATAAAGATTTTTAATTTATTTTATTTTATTTTACAATCTGCCTATTATTTATTGATTGCTTATATTATTGGACTGCCTTGGTAGTTGTATATCGGGACGACTATCGTCCTGAGGTCTCGGGTTCGATCCCCGGGTTGGGCAAAGTAATATTGGTTTTTAAATTCATTATGAGCCCGGAGACTTGCATTTGTGTCCGATATGGCGATAGGCTCGCCCCTATCACATCTGCGACAGAACTAAGCTCGGCGAAATGCGAGTGTTCTAGTTCGCTAGTGCGCCCCTGCTTACCCCTTTAGAGATACAGACGTGAGCTTATGTATGTATGTACTATGTATGTAATATTTGTTTCTATATATGTTCTGTTGTTTATTAAATGGTGTATTATTTTAAAATCAGTCCGATCTTGGCGAATAATATTGTGGATCTGGTTGAACAAACAATTCGCATAATATGGGTGAAACCCAATTGGCCTGTTGCCCACACCTGATTTAGTATCTGAGACCAAAACCAATGCTTTTCTGTTTGAGTACTCTTTATTTTAACTGCCAGATTGATGCTATCGGATCTCTCTAATTTATTGTAGTAGTTAATAAATTTGAATTTCGCCTCCTTGGTCTAGTGGCAGCATATATGGGCTGTGGACCCGGAGGTCCTGGGTTCGATTCCCAGGTCGGGCAAAGCAAATTTTCTAATTTATTTTGCCCGGGACTGGATCCCTCAGAGAGGTTTGACGTCAGGCAGGCAGCCGGTCGTAAAAACTAAGCCAAATCCTTTCTGCAACATGCTTGTAAAAGTGTGTTGCATCGACCCGACATTAATTACCGGCAGTATTTCCTGACCGATACGACCTTCAAGCAAATAGCATGTAGATTCCTCAAAGGCCTGCAACGCATCGACGATTTCTCTGGTATCGTGGATATTCACGAGCTATGATGATCGCTTATCATCAGTTGGCCCATCTGCTCGTTTCCTACACCATTCGATAAAAAAATGAGGTGGGATATAGGCAGGTAGAAAGAAAGAAAGTTAATGGACTTGAATTTACCTTCTTATTACATACTTAAATGATAAATCATTTGTTTTTTGACTGCCTCAGTGGCGTGGTTGTATTTCGGTACGACTACCGTCCTGAGGTCTCGGGTTTGATCCCCGGGTCGGGGAAAGTGATATTGGATTTTTCTATATCAGCCCGGAGTCTGGAAGTTGTGCCCGATATGGCAATAGGCTCGCCCCCTATCACATCTGGGACGGTACTAAGCTCGGGGAAATGTGGGTGTACTAGTTCGATACTGCGCCTCTGCCTACCCCTTCAGGGATACAGGCGTGAGCTTATGTTTATGTTATGTTATGTTGTTTTCAATGAGACAATCAAACCAGTGTAGGTACCGAATACACCGAAACTTCACACACACAAACTACGTACATATTATGTACTCGTACGAATATATACAGGTCCACGATTGTTATATAACCTAATATTAGGCCACGTCTTTAAATAACACAACAAACCGACGAGATAATGACCCAATTTGACAATAAACACTTTAAATTTAAGGTAATTATTCTCCAAGTGGATAGGTACTTCAAGTCCGCCCAAAACAGTTATTTTATATAACAAGTGTCCATAGTGAAATGGCCGGGACCGTTACTCGTGTCCAAAAACAAACAACCGCAATTTGTTTCAGCGAGTTGTTATATTTTACGGAGTCGTCTATAGTTCTCGCGCTTTAAGTTTTATGTACGGACTTTACACACAACGTATGCAAATGTGGCGAAATAAACAAAAGTATTCAGAAATATACTAATGCTGAGTACGTAAGCCTTGGTAGTTTTTAGATTTCTTTGTATTCCCATCTACATGTATATGTATATACATACATAAGCTCACGCCTGTATCCCCGAAGGGGTAGGCAGAGGCGCACTAGCGAACTAGAACACCCACATTTCGCCGAGCTTAGTTCAGTCCCAGATGTGATAGGGGGCGAGCCTATCGCCATATCGGGCACAAATTCCAGACTCCGGGCTGATATGGAAAAATCCAATATCACTTTCCCGACCCGGCGATCGAACCCTCAGAACGATAGTCCTACTGTGCATGCAATACCACCACGCCACCGAGGTAGTCTATGTAGTCAAATCGTGACTGGCACGTAATAACCGATTATTTAGCAATTATTAATTATTTATCATGAAATTTAGCTCTAAATAATTGACTTAAGCCCTATTTATCTTCCAATTTACGGAAAAATAATTGAAAAAAATATGATCTGTCGCCTGAGCAGGAAACTTTCTGACAACCGTAAATGTATTCGAACTCGATGCGCGTCTATGAAATTTGTATGAAATATTAACCAAACGTCATCAGTGCGCAGCGAACTCGAATACATTTACATTTACATTAGTTTTTCTACTCCTATAGGTATACTAACTAACGAATTCCAAGAATTTAGTCCCGGTTTGTATAGACTAAAACTACTAATTTTCTATTATACATTTATGAGTTATTAATCGACTGAATTTTAAAACGTATTTCCGATTAAATAACCCCCATATTTTCTACAATTTTAATATTCAATCTCATTCATCCCTTTTGTAGTACTTGAGTAGTTTCCGACAAAAGTTCTTTGTCCAACGGAAATCTGTTTTCCCGCTGTTGCTGCATTCTGGACTTTTTATTTATATTAAGTTACATTGAGTGAAATTAACTGATGTTGCAGTTGACGGATGATAATAGGTAGTCGTTTTGTTTGAAGTAATGATTATTTACTTTAAATGCAATTCTTTTTGTGTTCGATAGAGCTTGTTTCAAGGGTGGTCCCATATGAATTTGGTCACGATCGGATTTGAAGTCGGTCCGTTAAGTTTTTAAACTTGTGATTATTTTAAATTATAATGTAGTATCCGATACTATAGGGGGGGTTGCCTTTACTACCTACGCTTGGCAGGCGGGTTGGCAAGCGTAAAGGTAAAGGTCGCAGGAAGTCGCTGGATGCAGGCCGCCTCCAACTGGTCGATCTGGAAATCTTTAGGGGAGGCCTATGTTCAGCAGTGGACGTCCTATGGCTCATGATGTTGATGATAATGATCCGATACTAATAAATCAAACCTTAAGATAATATTCTTTGTAGCAGATCACATGAAATCATCACGATTCAATATTTCCTAAGGGCGACTTGCAGCGCTATTATTAATCTACAATGACACCTTGTCTCAATTTATCAGCTCACTCCTACAATTAAATCAAGATTTGGGATAAATAGAGATTTATCGCGGAGGTGCAAGTTTCTGTCTTTTTATATAATGACAATAATAAGTACAGTAATTGCCAGCAACGTTCAAAGCCAATTCCAAAGATAAATCCATGGAAAACATATAGCAAGTGCTGTGTTTCTTTTTCCGCGAGGAAATTCAAAACAACCATTAATGTTACTCAGGGTAATCATGAATATTCCATTTAAAAACCCTTTTAAGAGGTAACATTCTGCGGATTGCTTTTAAAAAATATTCCAAAATAATTAATGCACGAGAGAAATTTTATATTAATAACGATTGATTACGATCATTTACCCGTAAAAGTTCCAAGAGTCCGTTTTTAAAATATATTTTATTGAAGTTGTTCTGCCCAGAGGCACAGACTTTTACACCATGATCTTATAAAACAAAAGAAAACCAAAAGTGGGAAATAAAACGTAAGCCTTTATGGAAGTTGTGGAAACGGAAAGTTTTCCAATTGATAATAATTTCTATTGTGATGCAACACAAAGGGGAACAGAAAAGTATGAAGTTCTGAAATAAATTCTTAATTTAAGAGCTGAGTGAACGCTATCTGAAAGGAAAGTCGGATTAGGAGAACAAAGACTGGCCGAGCACACAGCAAAACTTAATTTTTTGTTGACTCCTGTTTGGCTCTGCCGTTTGCATAAATTGGATCCAGAAAATTTCTTGATCAAGTTTGCAATCATTCAAATCATAACTGCATCGAGAACTACAAGAACAATCGTCACTGCAAGAAGTATTGTTCACACTACTATTGATGTTCTTCTGGTGCGATAGGATAGTAAAAACAATTATGAATGTTTTCGAAGTGCATGGGAAATGGTTGGCAACGCTCGTAAATCCTTGTTGTGCCGCGGCGCGCACCCGGTACCCGATTACATTCCGATTCCAAACGTACGATACACACCGACTTACAGGATTGGAAGTGATAAATACACGCAATTACTGCATGCGATAACATTTATTGGTTTTAATTTTAAATCAAATATTGCAATCGTTCCTGCAATGATTTCGTCTGTTATTTATGTCGTAGAAGTTGGAAAAGTTTGTGCTAAGCTATTTAAGGGAGGCGGATTTTTCACTGTAAAACTAGCGACTTTTGAATTGCAATATATGGTTACTCCTACTCCGTCGGTATCAGTCTCTTTTGTCATTGAAGAAAATGGACCAACTGTAATTGAAATTAAACAATTCAATTGATACCCCTTTCTGCTATGTTATTCAAAACTTATGAATTCATCTGTCTGTAAAGATTAATGTGTGTGTAAACTCGTTCACTTTATTAATCTATTTAATTAAAATCACATACTTCCCGACGTGAAATCAATTTTCATGCACAAACATAATATTAATTGAAATTCCGACCTTATAAATCATCAATCACTTATGTAACTACGTGTATGTATGAAGTGTTTACTAGCGACAGTTTTTTAAATAACCTTATTCCTTGAAACTTTTATAATTTCATATTTCTTTTTATTTATTCCTGCCTGCGACTGCCTCTGCGTAGCGGTATTACGTGCGCGGTACGACTATGGTCCTGAAGTCTCGGGTTGAGATCGGGCAAAGTGATATTGGATTTTTGAGTATCAGCCCGAAGTCTGGAATTTGTGCCCGATATGGCGATAGGCTCGCCTCCTAACACATCTGGGACGGAACTAAACTCGGCGGAATGTGGGTGTTCTAGTTCGCCTCTGCCTACCCTTTCGGGGATACAGGCGTGAGCTTATATTTATATATGTGTTTTTTTATTTATACTCATTATGATTTGCTCAGTAATTTTTAGAAATTGGAAGGCATACCAATACGGTTTTCAAATTGTGAAATTGTAAGAGAATGAAATCCATAATTATTATATTACCCTGACTAGGCCAATATTTAATAACAACAGAATTTAATATACCACTAAACAATATAGCTGTACTCGAAAAGTTTCTCCCGCACGGGAGGTTGACGCCAGGCAATCAGCTGGTCGTAAAAACTAAGCCGAATCCTTTCTGTAACATACTTGAAAAAGTGTATTGCGTCGATCCCACATTGTAATAAGCAAAAGAAACTACTTAAATAGGTAGTTTACGGAACAGTCAAAAATCTCTGTGTCTGATAAATTTCCTGCAACCTGCGGTGTTACACCACCTGCACCTAACGACGGCATAAATACACTATTCGAACTTGTCGACTATTTGCCAAATGTTATTTAAATGCTGTTTCAATAATGCAGCAGTTTCTAATTCGAGGCCGGTGCGACCAGATTAGACAAGCTTAAACACTAAAGGATCTTCTTACCCTACTAAAAAACATTTCCCCTTACTTTTAAAAATATTTACACGTTTCTTATCTTTAAGAATAGCTTGTCCCTTTCATTTTCAAACAATGTGATTAAAAGAAAAATGTGACAAACTATTCTTAAAGATAAGAGAAGCGGAAATGTTTTTATAAGTACGACTTAATAATAACGTACCGATTCCCGTACAAAAAAAAACAAAGTAAGATTAATAATACTGCTATAAGACGTGGAGGTAACCTCCCAGATATGACTGTCCCACTACTGAGAATGGGCAATAGGATTTAATATAAGACTGAAGAAAGAATAATCTTTCAACTGCCGTTATTCCATTCCTATGCGGAGTTGGTACAACATCCTTTTGTAAGCGTGTTGCAGAACGGATTAAACTTACTTTTTAGAACCAGCCGAACTTTGAAGAAACAATGAACAGCATAATTCATTTTATATAACCCACAATTCCACAAAGTAAGGTTCTCACCTAATTTGTAACCAAACGGAAGGTTGGCGTCTACCGTTCTAACATCTTAATAATTTACTGCTATGCAAATCACATCCGTTTTGGTGAACTACTGCAACCCAAACTATATGTCAAGTTAGTATATGCATTGTAATAGCCATTGTTATGTATCTCAATTTGCCATACGAAGAAAGATGGGTTATTCACATCAATATATTATACCCTAGATGCACAGTTCTTTGCAAATATCCTCCTAAAAAGTGGTCTCAGAAATAAAACAAAGAAAACGATCACAAGTTATAATTAAATCAACACAAATATAACCCTAAGCACGTGTTATAAAGTAGGTTTTTAAACGAAATGAGCAAGCGTTCTTTAATTTTAATTTTGAAATTTAGAATTCTATCGACGGCCGACTGTAGGCAAGACGAGTGCTTAAGCACTTCTTTGCTGTCCCATTTTCCGAGCGTCAACTGTACATCTAGGTAAATAATATATCGATGGTTATTCACACCAATATTTCACTCTAAAATCTATTTTAACGGTGGCTTATTCAGCTTATCGGATGGGATGTCATCAATTATACGCATGACTTGTGAATTATAGACTACCTCTATACATACAATTTTGATCATCTGTCTGTCCATTTCAATTTTATTATACCGATTCCCGTACAAGAAAACAAAGTAAGATTATAATAATACTGCTATAAGACATGGTGGCAACCCCCCTGGTCAGGCAGAAATAAAATTGAAATGGACAGATAGATGCCCAAAATTGTAATTATAGTCTATAATTCACTCACTCAATGTCTTAAATTTTGCCGATCTTTGGCATCGTTTAGACTTTTTTAAACGATATAGCGTTATTTTTTTAACCATCTGCTAGTTAAGTTTGGTCTATCAACACATTTTCCAAATATTATATTTTTGGCAAAATTATCTAAATGACGTATAATCAACTTTTTTATTATGACACTAAATTATAACACATAGATGAAGACATAGATAATAAAAATAAATGAATGCTCTGACGAAACTATATCGGGTGAAAATTAATACACCTATCATATCATGGGGTGGCAATAAGCCCTCCACGTGACTACCTTGGCTTTGTTAGAACGGACAAGAGTCTTATTGTCAAAATAAATGATCTAGATGTGCTAATTCCATAATAAGCTAGTAACTTCTATAACGTAAATGTAAGTTATTTTAAACAGAATACCTATATAAACTTAATTAGGGTATGTTTTCTTAAACAACAATCGTAATGAAGGGCTTTGTAAAATATTTTATCCTAGTTTATTCATTAAGGCGATACCCTGAACAAATCACGTTTGTGTTTAAATCGTAAATAAAACATAAAATTTGGAAATGGATGACGGTTGGAAGGGTCGTATTCTGGTTACACTAATTAACATGCCGGCGCCGGTACCTTTTTCGATTTACAATGGGTGAAATGAAAACTAAGATATTGTAAAATGGTTCATAAAGACTAAGCTTTTATTATAGAATACAAGGACGTGCATTAGCATGCTTACAACAATTTTAATGTAGTTTAACTCATTATTGAGATAAATGTAGATACATATAGGTCTGCTGGTGGTAGGATATTCGTATCCGACCGGATGGCGACCACCGTACACATAGTGCTAAAACCTGCCATAGTGACCCACACTCTGCGTGTGGTTCGCGTTCCAGGATCAGCCAGTGCACTTCCGGACTATTTGTGTTCACTTTGTCTTAGTGGTAGCAGAAAGTGGTTATATAATGATCTCATAGCTTTAGGTATTTAATTCTATTCAGACATATCCTTAATTATGGAAGACCTAGTAGTTAGTATTACTATTATTAAGTAAATAGGTTTACTAAATCATCCATTGGGACTATTTCAGAAGATTTTTTTATTGACGGAACTAGGGCAAACAACTATTCGTAACTCAAAATCAAAACGATCTTTATCACCATGACCTACAAAAGCAAGCATGTATCTAAATAAAGATACAAGGTCTAATAGAAAGATAGCGGCGATGGAAGACATCCAGTTATAATGAATTGAATATTATCTGAAGGTAGAGACGATGCGACGGTGCCCTGACAATGGTATCAGTTGTTATTCATTACATCTAGCTAGGCACGCAACCTGCCTAAGGCATGTGCTACAGTTGGTATTGTAGTTGTATCTATTGTTACAATTCGCTTTATTGGTCTTGTAGTAAGTTGTCGTCCCCTTCTCGGTCTAGTGGACCGGGAGGTCTTGAACTCCTGAGTTCGATTCCCAGGTTGGGCAGAAGCGAATTTTCTAATTTTATTTGCCCGGGACTGGATCCCCAAAAGAGGGGTTGACGGCAGCGAGGCAGCCGGACGTAAAATCTAAGTCAAATAATTTCTGCAACATGCTTGAAAGAGTATGTTGCGCCGACCCCACATTAAGGTGTGATAAGGGCAAGTAGAAGAAGAAATTCTTGTAGTAAGTGGTAGATGCCTTATGAGACAGTAATATGTTGAGTCTAAACAATTTATACCATTACTCTATTTACAGCAATATTAATCATATCCATCCAAATTATGCTACCTATAAAATTAACAAAACTAATGTAAAAGCACATTTAACCTACAACTTCATGACTGTCATTCGTTAAAATTACCACAAAACAAAACATGCAATTTTTTAAAGAGCATAAAATCGTTTTTATCTTGTAAATATTATTATATTAATAAAATCTAAGTGGCAACATGAGCAAAAACTAGTTTGAGATAAGTTACCTACGAACTTAATCCCCTGTTAATAGTCGTCAAGCACATAATCCTAAGTAAAAGCTTATAACGTTATTAAGCAATAAGAAATTAATTTCCCAGTGCCAGGAGATTTGGACCGTATCTGTTCTATCTCAGAGACATAAATAACATTAATAACCTAAGTGGATGGGGCACGAATTCACACCTAAGTGGGCCCGTTACAAGTTACGTAAGAAGACTAACATGCCAGAGGCTCAGTAAAAATCAACGAGTGTGAAATCGCCTTTTGAGCATGATCGCATTTCCATACAATCACTATTGGACTATCACAACCCTCGATTCTCTCAGACAGCTGTTACATTTTCTCATTTCCTATCCCCCATCTACATACGACCAGATTATGTTACGTTGTTTTATGAGAGAGATGTTACCTATGGAATCTAATTTGCACCATTTTAATATACAGTTTCTTAATTATTGAGATTATTAACACATTCTGTCATTAGAAGTTCAAAAATATTGTACCGAGGACTCGTAAAGAATATTTACCTACTTTTGATTACACAATTAACAAGGAGGTAGTTTACAAAGTAAAACCTAATTAACAAACCAAACTCGTATTTCTAAATTATCTATACAATTTATTAAAATATCAAAGCTACTATCATAATATCTCGGATAATAGGTACTTTGGTAGAAATTTTAGTAACATTATCTACTTTGGTAACGCTATCCTAATTACGAAACCCTGAAGCGATTTTGATACTTTGAACAAATCAATCAAGTAACATAACTACTTCCAATTTGGGACAAACAACAAACAAGGATCGATAATCAAAATAAACAAACATTTCAAACATCGCGCAATATTTGCATTAATGTTACGTCGTTACCCTTCAAAACAAAGTTTCTTTGGCAACTTCCACTTTATGGTTATTTTACCATAATGTTTTTTCAGAGTAAGGTAAACAGTATTTCAAACACGAATTTGTTATTCGTTTACATTTTGATGCTTTATTTTTAGCTGTATACTCAAGTATTAGATAATGTTCAGATAGGCAAATAACTTAATTAGACACTAGGTATTATTGTATTTTGTTGTTACAATGTTTAAGAGCATATAGTTATATATTACTAAACTATACTAAAATATCCACAAGTTCAAAACAACGTAACATCAAATCAATTTAACAAACCAGTTGCAATAGTTTATTTATATCGATCTAAAAGTTTTGATGGCTGATAGCAGATGTGCCAGGAAGCGGCCGGTTGCCAGAGAGATACACGATGGACAAGGTAAACTCTCCTGTCTGTTTGCTTTTAATTAACCAACGGTCAACAAACGGCTTTTGCTCCATACACTTTTCATGAAACAATTCTACTGCACTTAATATAGCCGTGTTTGCTCAATGTACCACGTATAAATTACTAACTGTACAGGCGATTCTCTCTTCATCTGATACCCCAACTACGTATTCCCAACTGATCCTTTCAAAGTTTAAAACATTATAATGTTTTTATATTAAATATAATGATTATAATACGGATCTACCTACTGCATCAGATGTAGCGACAATATTAGAAGTATTATTCTAACTCCACTTCGTTTGTTTTCTTTAGATAGTAGTGAAAAACCTCCATCAAAACTCTCACTGTATTCATCATTTTATTTTGCTATTGCCGGAATAATCAAATATAAAGAATCTTATGAAGATCTGTTTGTTCATTTATCCATCTTTTACGCAGCTATGAAGCGGTTGATCGAAGTGATTTTTTTACATAGACACTTAGAGTAACATAGTTTACGTGAAGTTAGATACAAGTTTTATGGCCACAACTTGATAGGAAAACGTTGGATATTACTGGAGACTTGAGCAAAAGCTAGTGTGTAATATTTTCAAATAGGTATAACAATGGAACACGTTGTTCCGTTATTGAATAATATATTCATGGTCAACAAGTTTCGACTTCTTAGAATATACGTTATAGAAAGCTCCCAAGATACAAGATGCGAGTTTTGATTACCTACATTTATCTAAAACACCTTTATCTAAATAACCTATGAAAAAAGATTTGCTCGTAATAGCAAAACCTTTGCAATAGGTACCGTAGGTACCGTAGAAGTATAGTAAAAAGATCTAGTTGCGTATATTTCTTCGTAAAACCATTAGTAGTGGTAATCACCTACTAAAACTGAATCTGAAATCGATCAACTCTCATTTCGATTATAACTAGCTGGGTGATGATGCGGCACAACCTACGTTTGGTTGGACATTAATAATTGCGTCTTCAATCAGTTGGCGTTGATACTGAATGATGAATCGGTTTTATTATGCTGCGGAAATATCTATTCGTAGTCGTTTTAACGTAATTAACTATGAGCTGGAACCAGATAATAAAAACGTTACCAACATGCAACACATATATCATTCGGTGCCTTATTTTTTTTACAACTAGCTGTTGCCGCGACTCCATTCGCGTGGAAATTTATTTTCCAGGATAAAATTAGCCTATGTGTTAATCCAAGGTTTTAACTACCTCCATATCAAACTTCATCAAAATTGGTGCAGCCTTTTGAGCGTGAAGAATTTACATACAAACACACTCACAAACTTTCGCCTTTATAATATTAGTATGATTTCGGAGTGTTTATTCTTCAGTTATCTTTTTGGTAGCTTCGTCATAATTTAATAGTTATTAATTAAAAAGGGATTCTCTTTTATCTACAATATAACTAATATGGTTCTAAAAATCACATTAACTTTATTTCTTATTGCACCTATTTAAATTTAATATTGAACGCAATACCCAAGGGAGACGGGACCGCCAATTGGTCGCGCTTCTCTCGCTCCGCCGCATTATGAAGTTTCCACTTTTCACTGGTGAAGTTAAATGGCGCGGAATGAAGCATCGGTAATAGAAAATGGACGACAATCCTCATTTCCTTGTCCGATATTCAAGTAAGATAGGACTTAGGTTATGATAATCGAAAGCAAGTCGTTTTTAGAAATGAATGCATTTAAATTCAGTTCATAAAATTTGTCTACATATTACGTTAAGCCAAATATTTACTAAGCTGAATGTACACAGAAAATTATTAACAAAATATATAATGCAGCAACTAATTAGCGAGCTTAATGCACGAATACGAACCATTGTTGTTATAATCAAAACATGCAGAAGCAGCTTCACGATATAGGAAAACATTATGGTCGCAGTTGCAATAGAAGCTTAAGGCTCATGGCTTCTGTTAAAAGCTACAAGCTACTACTGAATGCCCTCCGGAAATAAAAATTTTTTAAAGCGCTCGCAAATGAAGGCGCGTACACATCGAAACGACTTTTCAAAGCCTTTGTTAGATGCACACACCTCATCAATTTTTCTTTGTAAAACGGATAAAAAAGATGATACACATTAACGGGACGTCTCACTTTCGAGCTATTTGTTCAACTCTCGATCTGAGTTCAATAAACGAATCTCTTAGATACGAAGGAATTTGATAGATATTCATAATGCAAAGGAAAGGAGCACAATCAGATTTTCATTGGAGATTCCCGCCGCCGGTGCTCGGCGCGAGGGCCGGGGGACGGAGAAATGAATACTTATTGCGAAAATGAAGCGAGCCATTAATGAACGCCGCCTCCCGTGAACCGATCGGCCGCGATTTAATTCCCTTCGAAAAATATTCAATAAACGCCACAAAGACCCCGTGCGGATCAACGGCAAACAAACGGAATCCGCTGAAGGAGAAAAATTGCAGCGTCTGCGAAAAATATGAATTTATCACAGTCAATTTTCTGTAAAGCTCTCTTATTGCCTGTTCATTAAAGGTATTATGACTTGCTAATAATAATCACGACGATAAAGAGAACAAGAGTTTTGATGACTTTGTTGTTCACGCTGAAAATAACTGAAACCAGTTCGATAAACATTAGCGTTGAAACACACTTTGAATTGAAGATGAACAATAATTATTTTCTTGTCAATCATGCTTGACTTTGGCTAGACCCTAGAGCCACAATAATTATTAGTAGGTACTTGGGTACCGAATAAAATACGGTCTAATGGATAGTTACCTTCGTAAACGGTATATATACTAGTAGATTTTACTTAGGTAGTAACGTCAATATTTGTATAAGATATGATTCCTTTCCCAATCTCTTTTCCCTCCCCTTTCATTCCCTCCTTTTAGGTTGGCATGGATCCATGATTATTGTTGTGTCTTGGGTGTCTGTGGGCGGTGGAGATCACTTACCATCAGGTGACCCATCTGCTCATTTGACAGTCTCGGCTATAATTTTTTTTTAAATATTGATATTATCAAGTTTTCTACCTGCCCTTATTCCACCTTAATGTGGGGTCGGCGCAACATAGTTTTCAAGCATGGGGCAGAAAGGATTTGGCTTAGTTTTTAACGGTCGGCTGCCTGCTTGACATCAACCCCCATCTGGGTGATCCAGTCCCGCATATAGTGTTAGAAGAACATCCCATCCGACCTGGGAATTGAACCCAGACCTTCCGGTCAGCTCATATACAAATACAATGCCACCAGACCAAGAAGGCGACAAATTATTATCATTAAACATGAAAATATCAGTTGCAAGTAAAAATATAATTACGGCGAGACACACCGCACGAGTCACCCTTGAGACTTTTCAGAAGACTCAAATGATAGCGTAAATTAAAACCGACACTGAAATTAATAGTATCAAACTAACAAAAGTAAAATTACTGTGAATTTCATTAGACCTAATAGCTGAATTCCAGCTAGCACTGAAACGGAATGCTCTTTATTCTGGAATAGATTAATTGCTAGAGGTAAAATTCGATTGAGCGCAGGTGATATTCTAAACAAAGGCTAACCGATATTTGGAAGCGTTTGGAAGCAGCATTGAAAGCTCCAGCTATTTATATTTGTCAACGAATCGAATAGAGGTGCAATACAGCAGGGTTACCACGACCTCTTATAGCAGTGTTATTATAATCGTTCTTCGTTTGTTTTGTATGGGAATATTGACAAGTAAAATTATAATAATACTGCTATAAGAGGTGATGGTAATCCTCCTGTAGGCCAACCATGAGTTTTTTGGACATTAGGTACTCGCTAGCGACTCCGTATAATATTTATATGACAAACACCCGAACGCTTCTAGCGGTTACGCGGGGAACTGACGTTTTCCATACTAATATTTTACGTCTTCGCTCGCGTAAATACGTGCAACACACTCATGGTTGAGTTACAGATACACATAAACATAAACATAGCTCACGCCTGTATCCCCGAAGGGGTAGGCAGAGGCGCACTAGCGAACTAGAACACCCACATTTCGCCTAGCTTAGTTCCGTCCCAGATGTGATAGGGGGCGAGCCTATCGCCATATCGGGCACAAATTCCAGACTCCGGGCTGATATGGAAAAATCCAATATCACTTTGCCCGACCCGGGGATCGAACCCGAGACCTCAGGACGGTAGTCGTACCGAAATACAACCACGCCACCGAGGCAGCCCAACCATGAGATTTTTTTTTTCATTACTAACGACTCCGCAAAATATTTGTATGACAAACACCCGAATGCCTCTAGCGGTTACGTGGGGAACTGACGTTTTCCATACTAATATTTTACGTCTTCGCTCGCGTAAATACGTGCAACACACTCATGGTTGAGTTACAGATATGTTTTTGTAAAGTACTATTCCGGGGAAGAGATTACACGCATCGACTTACATAAAAAACCACTTATTCACCGTTCACAATGAGGTGGAATCATCTATTATGTTCTATTGTTGCGAGTGCTCCAGCCTCAAGGATTCGATTTTTCTTTTTTGTAACATACTATGCGGCCACACATCCTTTTTACATTTACTTGGGTATTTATTTTTTATAAGTAACTAATTGATTCTCGCGGCTTCACTCGTGTTAATGTATTTTCCGTGATAGGTAAATAGCAGTTTTTTGATATATTTTTCTGTCATCATTATTATGTTAATTAAAGGGGATATTCCTTTCCATAAGTTACAAATTATGCGATCACCTTCACCTCCTTAGGATGGAAAATGAAAAGTTGATTTTTAGTTATCTTTTGTTATACTTAGCAGAGGTCGACAAACGAGCAAGTGGGTCACCTGATAATAAACCCCCATGAACACCCGCAATCTTGCCTCTCAGATATTGCAACGCACTTTTTCAAACGTTTTGCAGAAAGAAATCGACTTACTTTTTATGAGCGGTCCGTTGCCCGACGTCATTCCCTCTGTCACCCACAATACAATACATTTATGTAGGCCGGCATGATTCTGGCGACCACCGTTAAACAAATCGTTTGTCAGTGGTCACTAGTTTTGTGCACTGCTGCACTGCGTTTACCATCAGGCGTTTTATTTTTTATATCAGACTGGCAAACGAGCAGGGTGGTAAGTGATCGCCACCGTCCATAGACACCTAAGACACATAAAGAATCAAGGGTGTGATGCCAACCTAAAAGGAGGGGAATAGGGATTGGGACAGGGAAGGGAAGAATTGGGCCACCGGAAATTTCACTCACCTCACGAAACGTGACGGCGAGCTGCCAATTTAGGTCGGTTTTCTGTGAGACAGTGGTATCAAACTGGTCGAGCCGGCCCATTCGTGCTGTAGACTGTTGTCTACAGCGTGGCTCTACCACTCAAATAATCACAAGTTTATGAACTTAATGGACCGACTTCAAATCCGATCGTGACCAAATTTATATGAGACCACCCTTGAAATAAGCTATTATTTATTTATTTTAATAGACACACCAGTAGCACATGCATTAGAAACACAAAAAGAATTTTGTAAATCGGTCCACATTTGGCGGAGATATCGCGTAACATACATAAAAAAATACAGACGAATTGAGGACCTCCTCCTTTTTGGAAGTCGAAAATGGCCTCTTTATTGAAATAAAACTTTTTTTACGGATTCTATCACGCTTAATTTTCATTTTATTCCCGACGTTTCCACGAATACTGCAAAGTAGGATAATCTAAGCTGCAAAGCCTTCGAAACATCGGGAATAAAAAAAAAAAACAAATCGTGATAGAATCCGTAAAAATAGTTTTATTTCAATAAATAGCATTCGCGTAAACTTAAGAAATCAATGGCCTCTTTGTCGTGCTTGAATAAAAACAAAACATGATAATAGGTATGTGTATTCAACACATCTTAGCTATAAATTTTATTGCATATCCTTTAACGCTTTCACTATACAAATGTTGTACAGCAACTGATCTTGCAATTTAGTCCACGCCTGCGCCGCAATCTCTTCAACGGAACTTAACGTATCTCTTAGCTCTTCATTTTGCGATATTACTTTTGTGTGCGTTTTCAAAAACAAACTTAAGTACGATTGGGCTAATTCAAAATCTCTGTTACTCTTCAACATTACATGTAACATGACCAAAAATTGCTTCATGAGTTCTACTGAGCCCCCAACATCAGGTCCCATACTATTCACTTCTGCTTCAATGGCGGCGGGCGACATCGTTTTTAATTTTACAACACATTTTTCATAATCTTCATCATTCGCACAAGCGACTAGTTTCTTTCCGAATACGCTTAGCGTCGATAAAGATTCTGGTATCAACAGCTTTGTATCACCGCCAACTTTTTCCTTTTCCAAATCGAACTCCATCTCTAAACTAGGTATTGTAGGTAGAAAGAATGGTGCTGATTTTGGCACAGTAAGCGGCATCTTCGGTTTATTTCTTTTCTTGACGATATCCAAATTGAGTAGATTGAGCCATCTGGACGTAGGTTGGTCAGATAAAGTAATGAGTTCTTCGCTAATCTGTAGAGGGGATTTGTATTCTGGCTCTTCTCCAAGATCTATGGTACCTATATCATCAATGTCCGGTTTTTCTGCAGCTGAGCTTGGTAACTCTGCAAACAAAACGTATTCTTTTTTATACGTACTCAGATTAGATCAGTTAAATAATCAAGAGTGTATTTTTGATTTATAACGATGTGGTATTGCAACTATGTGAATGTTACTGCTCCAGCAAATATTTCATTTTAAGTTGAAGCATGTTGGATATATTATTATTACTATTTATATGGCCAAGTGCTTTATCATGAATTAAAGACATACAAATGTTTACATTGAGTCGGGGGTTTCGTTTTTCGATTAATTCATCTACCTAGATTTCACATCTAATGTTCATAAAAATCCGAATACTAATCATGTAATACTAATCTTTTAGTGTCGCCTCCTTGGTCTAGTGGCAGCATGTATGGACTGTGGACCGGGAGGTCCTGGGTTCGATTCCCAGGTGGGGCAAAGTAAATTTTCAATTTAATTTGCCCGGGACTGGTTCCCTCATAGGGGGTTGACGTCAGGCAGGCAGGCGGTCGTAAAACCTAAGCCAAATCCTCTTTGCAACGTTCTTGAAAAAGTGTGTTGCGCCGACCCCACATTAAGGTGGGATAAGGGCAGGTAGAAAGAAAGAAAAAGAATACTAATCTTTTAGTACTATGTTTGTTGGTTGAATTCGTTTGAATTAAAAACTATATTATTTTGAAACAGGACATAATACGTGAATTACAAATAATACTCACTCAATTTAGGAATATCTACAGCATTTCTGTCAATGGGCCTTAAAAATATTCTTTCATACGACAGTTTATTCGCCCAGAGGAACACGCCCAGTTCGTTGATATGTGTCGTAGCCAAGTAGTCGCCGGTCGGGGACATGCTCAAAGATGTGCATGGCTGTTCCACCTACGAGGAAATTCATAGTATTTTATAATATCAAATTAATTTATGTATTATTATTGCCTCGGTGGCGTGGTGGTATTTCGGTACGACTACGGTTCTGAGGTCTCGGGTTCGATCCCCGGGTCGGGCAAAGTGATATTGGATTTTTCCATATCAGCCGGGAGTCTGGAATTTGTGCCCGATATGGCGATAGGCTCGCCCCTATCACACCTGGGACGGAACTAAGCTCGGCGAAGTGTAGGTGTTCTAGTTCGCTAGTGCGCCTCTGCCTACCCCTTCGGGGATACAGGCGTGAGCTTATGTTATGTTATGTCATTGAATCAAGTAATGGAAAAATCAAGGTTTTAACTTGTCATCAATGCTCTTAATTTTTTTCTCTTTAAGAAAAGAGAGTAAAGGAGCAAACTATTTAATAAGCAAGCAGATATCAATTATTTCATTTCTTCATGTATAATCAAAGAGATTAAATATTACTAACTATAGAGCCCCTCTATATCATCAAGCAAGTTTCCATACAAAAAAAATGCTCTCTAACTTCAGTACCACTTATTACAATGCGAGGGCGATTATTACAATTTACACCCTAGAATGTTTTGTGAATGGTTAAGAATCATGTAAGATAAGTTAATTCTCTCAATATTATTACGCTGGCCGACCTAGCGCGCATATAACTATTTCAAATATATTAAGCGACTTATGACCACTAGGTCATAACTTTTGGACCACAAGTTTTGTGCTGATGTCCCGTCTATATACATTATACTGTTATTAAACACCTGGAGATGTTACTGCATAATAATAAAGCCATGTATAACATATATTATCACAAAACAACAATAAACTTACCGAGAATATATCTACTAGTTGGGCGCTAGGTATGTCCCATGTACAGACGGTGCAATCCATAGATGTACTGACAAGCCACCTGTGAACAATTTATGAATACTCATAACAAAACTTGACTAAAACTATGTTTTAATTGGATAATGTAGTTCTAAAATTAACAAACAAGAAAATACATTGACATTACAGTTATCAGAAAATTAATATATAAATAACACTCAACAGTCACATACATAAGTCCTGACCCCACATTAAGATCGAGTCTTGTGTCGTGGGTATCAAGAACGACGAGAGACTTTCGGTCTCACACACCCAGAACCGAAACAAATATCTGTAGGCCATACAAACATTTGCCTCGGTGTGGGATCAAACCCGCGGCCTCTCGCTTCACAGCTAGCTATTCGCCCGCTGCGTCACAGAGGCTGTCTAAATTTAAAAAAAAAATTTGTTCACAGTTGCCAATTGCAACAAAATTATGTGTTATAAATACGTAGTTGAGGTAGCCGTTTTTCATGTTATTAAATAAATTCACATACAAAATATAATTATAATGAATATAGGTAGGTCTAGATACCTGCTCTGAGAATCAAAGGCGATGTCATTTATTTTGCCAGTATGACCTTCGAATTTCCTCACAATATTCATGGTGTCCATATCAATAAGGGTGATGGTGAAGTCTTCATTCGCCAGCGCCAATAACGCACTGTCTCTGTGGCACTTTGTCATTGTTACTGGTTCTTCCAACCTCATCACATGGTATGGTGCAGTGCCTGCAATGAATACACAGTTTTTTATATAAATAATTAAAAATAAATAAATAAATACTACGAGACTTTCGGTCTCACAACACTCAGACCCGAAACAAATATATGTGGGCACACAGACATATGTTTCGGTGCGGGAATCGAACCCGCGTATCCTCACGTTTCACAGCCGGCTACTCGCCCGCTGCGCCATAGAGGCTGTCATATATATACATATCTTTTTTATATAAATCGTTAAATTGATTTTTTTTATGTACACACAGAGACTCATGCCTGTTTTCCATAGAGATGGCAGAGACAGTGAATTTGAACTTGATATATTTCTTGCTCATCGTCTCTCATACATGCAAATCAGTTAGAGGTACTTTGACTTAATAATTCTATATAGGACATATTATGAAGGTATAGAATACCATTTTTGAAATGCCAAAACTTCAATTTCTCATCAGCACCAGCTGTGATCACCCTCTGGTTGCAAATATCGGTCTCCACTCCTCTGACGGCGCCTTTGTGTGCTTTCTTCTTATCTTTCCCGTAATTGCCGCGATGTATCCCAGACTGCATATTGAATTTATGCACCTGACCATCACTGTATCCTAAAACAATAAAAAAGTGAAATTACAGAAATAATTAAAGTTACTAAATACAATATTTTGTACCAATTCAAACCCACCAAGTACGTTTTTTTTGTTTTTAGTTCCAACGTCTCGAAAGCTTTACTGCCTTCGAGGTCACGGCTCAGACTGAGGTGTAATTTATCCAAAAGCTGTTTTTTTTGCAAATCACAATAGAATCCGTAAAATAACATAAGAAATCATTAGATTGTATATGCTTTGTAATACTTTAATTTTATATTACTACATTAATTTAAATTACATAGGCATTAATACAAGAGAGGTTCAGATGACAGAGTAGTAAACATAATAGATTCCTCAATAAACAACATCAAATACAAATATTAATAGTATTTTGAATTTTAAAACTATAATATACAGCAATGTCTTACCAATAATAACAAAGTTTCCACAGTGTGTAACTGTCAGGCATGTCGCAGATACCCCTTTGTCCATCTCTGGTGGCTTTAATTTATGGTCTCCCATCCTTATTTTGTGGTAAGACCAAGTGGTTGCCACATACAAGCCCTTGTGTAAAGAAGCTATACTGTCCCACTGTTTGTCTCTCTGCATACAAGAGCTAAGCTTTGTGATTGGTGGCAGAATGAGACGGTCATATTCAAATCTTTCTGTAATAGAAGAAAAAGCATTAATATTGAGTTTTTTTTATATCCACATATTAGGACACACAGAGGAACAAAATACATAATATAAATGGAATTCTGTAAGGATAAATTAATGTGTGTTCAGTACTAAAATATGACCATACTATGCTTACATTTCACATACATAAATAATAATATCTGCTCATAAACACCTTTATGAGCAGCCGAAAGGTCTCTAAAAAGGCACGATTGGCTGTTCATAAGGGAGTGTTAATGCCGACACTAATGTATGGCAGTGAAAGTTGGGTATGGCAGAAGAGGCACGAAAGTAAGGTCAGAGCGGTTGAAATGAGGGCGTTAAGGAGCATGTGTGGCGTGACATTGCGTGACAGAGTGAGGAATAATGTGGTGATGGAACTTTGTGGAGTGAAAGAAGATGTAGTGACAAGAATAGAGAAAGGGATGTTGAGATGGTTTGGACATATTGAGAGGATGGATGATAGGAGATTGACGAAAGAGATACACAAGACAAGTGTGGAAGGAAAAGTCGGTGAAGGTCGACCGCATCGCACATATTTTAGCCAAGTTGATAATATACTAACTAAGGGAAAGATAAAAAGTACCCTTAACCAATGCGAATGTATGAAGAGATTGATGAAAGTAGATGAAGCGAAAGTAGTGTGTCAGAATCGGGCGAAGTGGAAATCCATAGTCTCTGCCAACCCCTATGGGATACAGGCGTGATATTATGTATGTATGTATGTAATAATAAATTTTCATAGCATTATGATTCTAACAATGTGTAGTTTGATTGTTTAGAGTACATATTTTATGCTTTGATCATCTTCTTACAATGTAAAATATGTTTGCTACTTAAAGAAAGAAAGAAAGAAAACATTTATTATTGGTACAATACTAAGCATAAAACAACTTCACTAATATAAAAACAATTAAATTTAAAATATAATGCATATCATACTTCATATTGCACCAACAAAGGTACCTCTCTCTTACTTTTTTTCTTAGATGCTTTCCTGTTGTGAGATGCTTTGCCAAGGCTTTTGTTGAATGTTTCAGAGATTGTGTTCATAATATGGAGACTGCTGTCATTTCCAGCAACCAGGAGATTACACCCTGTAGGCTCACAATGGCTTACCATATTAGGTGGTAATGCATGGCCTTCTCTGAAAAATAAATAATTAATATTTGATTAAATTCTTAGTTTTATGCAAATGTTACACATAGAAGTAAGTTTTTACAGATTCTGTTGTAATTTTTAATTAAGAGTTCTGACATTTCGAAAGCTTTGTAGCCTTATGGTCGCAGGTTGGTCAGTCTGACCAATTTATTTTTTCGACAGCATTTATAAAAACTATTTTCATTTCAATAGACAAGATTAAAAAAAGATTGACATGTTATAAATGGAGCATGAAATATAAATATATTCAGCTTTTAATCACTTACCTTTTTCTCAGCAACCTGGCTCCACCATCAGGCATGTCAAAGATCCATAACTTCAATGAGTTATCTTCCGAGTTGGTCACCATCAATGGCTCAGACATGAGACACTGCAAGCCGGCCACGCTGCCAAAATGAGCTGATTGGACCTGTGACATTACCCTTTTCTCTTCCAAGTCCCACATGACAATATGTCCTGCACTACTTCCAGTGATCATTACAGGAGCGCCATCTAGCCTGAATGACAAGCTACTAACACTTCCCCAGTCATGCACAAAGTCCATGATGGTTTCGTCATATTTCAAGTTGTGCAAGATGATTTTTCGGTTGGCTAGTGCTATTGCGACGACGTCGACGGCCGGCGCTGCTTCCGTCACGATGACTGCAGAACCCCAACCATTGAATGTATGTATCAACTTGGAAGTACGTAAATTCCATAACTGTAACTGACCCTGGGTACTCCCTAGCAAGACTTTATTCAAATATGTAGGCGGGTGACATAGCGTCGACACTTTAAAATGTTCCGAATCAAAACTAAGTTCTAAATACTGTGTTTCCTCTTTGATATCAAATATTTTTAATACATTGTCATCGTCTATGGAAATCAAATGTGGGCCAAATGGGAACATGAAGTTGATAGGTGCATTATGGCCTTTGTATACGTGTTTTAGCTCACAGCCTCTTCTCCAAGCGTAAATATCATTCTCACTTGCAGAATAAATGTGGAAGTTGTCCCCGGACATACATGTTATTGGCCCTGGGTGCTCTCCACTTACACTTAGTAAACGAAATTTATCACATCCATATGTATGAAACCACTTTCCAACACTAGTGCACAGTAAGGTTTCCCCTCTTCTTTTTATAAATCTAGCAACAAACGGCACATGTGTACTGACATAACCTAAAACTCTTGAACCTTTAAATATTCGGCTACAGGTCTTTTCCGGCATATTAATAATTATGTAGAACTTAAAACTCAACCACTACACTATAAATTTATATAAAAAGCTAGTAAATAGTGAATAAAATACATTTACAATAACAACAGCGACATGCCAATTTGTTATTGTATTTGACATTTGAGATAGGTTTGTGAAAAATATTAATACATCAATATCGATATTTTAGAATGATATGTAATATTTCGTTAAATCGATGTATAGATGTAAAATTCCACCTACATATCGAAAAGGTTTTACACCTCAACACAATTTTTTTTTTTTTTAATTTTCCCTTTCGAGAAGGCAAAGGGATCTAGCCCATACAGCCTCGTCTTAAGTGCTTTTTATTTCTTTATTTGCTTATATCTAATTTTTCACAAGTGCAATGAAATCGGATGTGTTCGATTTCAAGGCCCTGCTGGAGTTTTGGCGTTAATTCCTTCCAGTTTGATGCTTTTCAGACGATTTTCTCGCAGCAGAGGAGTCGAACAAGGTCGACCCATCCACCCGACAAAACGCGTCCAAAATCACTTATTTCAACGCTTCCACATACTGTCCATCTTCGTTGATGTTTATTGCTTAGATTCACATCACATTTAAACCACAAGCACAACTTTAGACTAGAATATGAAATCATTAAAACAAGCGACCACCCGCACCGTCAGAATTCCCCCACCTCAACACAATTTGGTACTAGACCATTTTTTTTTTTTTTTAAGTATACAGGGTTATTTATTAGTATATCTTAAACACATAAAAAAATATTTCGTAATTTATTATCATATTTTATGAAAATGCATAATTTAGTTTGTCACCAAAACGCTATCTGTTAACTGTAGATGAGGGTGACGTCATTATTCCTTACCATAGATACAAAATCGCTCATAAAAAAACATCGAGGAAATAACATTCATGATTTCAAGTTGAAATTTTCAACCTCAAAAAGTAATAAATACCCATTTATTTCTTCGATCAGATATCGATAGTCGATCACATCCGCGTTCAAATTACTTTGAGCTATAAACAAAAATTTGAAAAAAAATAACCCTATTGCACACGTTACTTCGATGATAAATCTATGTTCCTACAGAAATTCATTGATATTGGTTACTATAGTCAAGTACCCAATTACAAATTGTTTTTTTTTTTTTTTTTTCAAGCCGACGCGACTAACAAATTAGATATTTTTTTTTTTAAATATACTTCCAATCGATACTTATTTTCATTTTTGACATCCCTATTTTTTTTATACCTTTTTTTTTTTGTTAACCATAGACTTCCATAGACTATAGTCTTGGATTCAAATCCTTCAGCCACGAATTCCCCAATACTCTTTGCTCGTCGCTTTCTTGGTCTAATGGTAGCTTTATACGGCCTGTGGGCCGTAGATTAGCTGTGGGGTTCTAAGTTCGAAATCCAAATAGGGCAGCGCGTATTTCTTATGATTTCCCTAGATCTGAATTACCCACAGGCCACAGGAGGTTGACGTCCGCAATCAGCCAGTTGTGAAAACTAAGCCGAAACCTTACTACTTTATGCTTGTAAAAGTGGGTTGCGCTGACCCCATTTCGGAGTGAAATACTGCCAAATATTATGGGAGAACATAAAAGCACATATTGTTAAATGTTTCAGTAAAGATACAAAAAACCATACTCATTTCAAATATTTATTGAAATACATACATTATTTTAATTTGTTGTTATTTTACAAAAGACCTTGTCGCTTCAAGTCTTCAAATGTCTTTCTATTCACCACATTTCCTTGAGAATCTTCATATTCCTCATCATTTTCTGCTACAAACCGCTCATTTTCCTTTTGCTGTTTTATTTTCTCCCACACTGCAAACATTAAATTAATAAGGGAGTTTTGGCGGGAATTCTAACGGTGCTCGCTTGTTTTAATGATTTCATATTATAGTCTAAAGTTGTGCTCGTGATTAAAATGTGATGTGAATTTATGCGATAAACAACAACGAAGATGGACAGTATGTGGAAGCTTTGAAATAAGTGATTTTAGACGCTTTTTGTCGGGTGGATGAGTCGACCATGTTCGATTCCTCCGCTGCGATAAAATCGTCTAAAAAGCATCAAACTGGAAGGAATTGACGCCAAAACTCCAGCAGGGCCTTGAAATCGTACACATCCGACTTCATTGCACTTGCGAAAACTTAGATGTAGGAAATAAAGTAACAAAAATAATAAAAAGTATACGGCTGAAGGACATTGTATCCATGGCTATGAACAACTTAAAAAAAAAAAAAAAAAATTAATAAGCTTAAATTATCAAATGAAATTGATGTGCAGTGTACACTCATGATTTGAATTGAATAGTCAAAGAATATATTAATTTCTCAGTATCTGACTCATTGTAACTCCATTCTATCTTTCTTTTTTCTTATACATCTCTTTTTGGTTGGTAGAGCCACGCTGTAGACCATTACGTTTACAGCACCAATGGACTGGCTCGACCGGTTTAATACCACTGTCTCAGAGACAATCGACATAATGTGGCAGCTCACTGTCGCGTTTCATTCGGTGAGTGAGATTTCCGGTGGCTCAATTCAACCCTCCCCCCTTCTTTCCCAATACCTATTTCCCTCCTTTTATGTTGACACGTACCCATACATAATCCTTTTTGTGTCTTGGGTGTCTATGGTGCGGGCGGTGAAAATCACCTACCATCAGGTTACCCACATGCTTGTTTGCCAGTCTATGCTATAAAAAAGTACATATTTTAATATTATCCTTTTTACCGACATTCACCACCGAATGCTCATAACTTAAAGTCGCCTTATGTCGTTAAAGACCGCCTAATCTGTTAAAATTGTATGGCGAAAATCAGTGTAAGGAGCCTTTAAAGTTGAGTAGCATTTTACCATTTGGGTGACAATTATTTAAAGTAACTTACATGCCAGAGCGTCTTCAATCTGTGTGACATTAGCGAAGTGAGCTGTGTTCGGTATCCCAAGACAACGCATGCCGTGAGCGTGTCTCCACTCCGCGAAATGACGCTGGAATGCTTTGGGCCCCTTGTAGGTATAATTACCGCAAATTTCGCAATTGTAGCTTATGTTTAGGCCATGTAGCTTGTAAAGCCAATATGGGATGGGCTGTAAAAAGGTTACACATTATAAGGAGTGAAAAGGTGCACAGACTAGTAACACTTCATGGCATCCCTTGTTGGTATTGAAGTTCTATTGATAGTTTGTCTTCAATATTAGATAGTGTTGTTTCCAACCATGAGCAATCTCGAATTCAATCGCGATATTAGCACACTTTATTAATCGATTTCGTTGAAATTTATGTATACAAATGAAATCAAGTTCAAGTCGAATAATGTCAAGAGTGACCATACTGGGCATCGAACCCAGGACCTCCATCTCCTCCTCCTCCTTACAGCCTATAGATGCTGTCACTAGACCAACGAGGCAACTGTGTTGAACTGTATTGTGTAAAGTCAAATCATTTCTGCAACAGGCTTGAATAAGTGCGTCGTGCCGACCCCACATTAAGGTGGGATAAGGGCCTGTTGGATGCAGGCCGTTTCCAACAGGTCGATCTGGAAATCTGGGGGAGAACTATGTTCAGCAGTGGACGTCCTATGGCTGGATGATGATGATGATGATGAAGAGCAGGTAGAAAAAAGTAAGTATTGTGTATATAACCAACCTTCCCATCCCACCCGAGCGGCAAGTTCTTGGGGTTGTAGGGCACCTCGTCGTCGTCGGAGTCGCCGTCGGGCGCGGCGGAGGCGTCGCTGTCGTCGCCGCTGTCGTCGCGCCGCTCGCCCGCCGCGCGCGCCGCACGACGCGTCACGTTCTCGATCGTCGACGACCGCGTGCCGCCCACTATACCCGCGAATCTGTACACAGAACACACAACGTTTCTATGGTCTCATGATGTTAATTCGACCAGAGATAATCAATGACGTGTACGAGCATTCTCAATAGGGTAGACCAAAACTTACTTTTAGTCATTACATAACATAAGCTTACGCCTGTATCCCCGAAGGGGTTGGCAGACGCGCACCAGCGAAATAATACACCCACATTTCGCCCAGCTAAGTTCCGTCCCAAATGTGATAGGGGGCTAGCCTATCGCCATTTCGGGCACAAATTCCAGACTCCGGGCTGATATGGAAAAATCCAATAACACTTTGCCCCACCCGGGGATGGAACCCGAGACCTCAGAACGGTAGTCGTACCGAAACACAACCACGCCACCGAGGCAATCTTCATTCATCTTATATTAATTCAACCAGGGATAATCAATGACGTGCACAAGCATTCTCAATAGGGTAGACAAAAACTTACTTTTAGTCATTATCATAATTTATCCGTAAAAACAAAATATATAAATCGAATATATCACATTTCATTTGAACTTATTAATAGAAAACAGTGTATCAGAAGAAATTTCCAACACAACACTTCATAGGCCACAGATCACAGATTTAAAAGATAAGCAAAGTATGGCTGAAGTTGAATATCTGTTTTTGGTGGTGATATTTTTTTACTTAATTGAATCAGCTAATTTCGCCCAAGAAGTAAAAATTATGAAGTGTCTCTACTACATAGAGGCAGTTGGAAAGTTAAATCAGATAATTATCAAAGTAGACAAAGACATTTGTTTGTATGAACTGCACAGCACTGAAAATAATGTCAATGATTTGTCAATCTGCCACAATAATGAGAATAATGAGATTAATTTTGACTTCAATGCTTTTACACTTACTGCAACAAATGCAAAACAACTTGCAAAAATATATACACAATCTTCACAAATATTATTGAAACAACTATTACCTGTAAACCTGAGCCTCAATGGCAGCAATATCCTTGTGCCTCTGTTGTGTGGATGCTTTGGCTTTATTCCCTCCTTTCTTTGCTACAAGCGATTTATCAAGTGCTGTCTGCCCTTTTGTACTAAATAACCTAAAAAAAATCACCAATTAATAAAGATTCTATTACCCAAATTCTGTGAAACAAGAAATGTGAACATACCTTTGTGCCCTTTCTTCTAAAGTGCCACCACATTTCAACCCAAGTGCCATGAGAGCAGATTTCAATCTGTCCAATCCTAGAGAAGCCAACTCTTCCCATGACGAAAATGCAGAGAGATCTAAATGAGCACCTACATTAGTTAGGGCACCACCAGTCTCTTTCTACAAAATAAAAAAATACATTAAAATTAAAAAACAATGACAATAAAAAAATAAAACCAACAAATACAAAGACTTTAATGTATTTTACTAGACAAGCTGTTTAGAAGTAAAATTGTGGCACATAACGGCGAGTGTTTGACAATTCATAGCTAAATAAAGGAGCAGTTACGGTCAATTGACTGAAACTTAGTGTGCACATTCTGTGTACCGAACAGCCGGTATATTAGTATATGTACATCGAATTCTCATATCAAATATGATTGAAAGGGAATTCATTAATTTAAAACTTTTTAAAACGAAGTATTAGAGTTGACATAGCAAACAAGTACTTGTGAGGTAATATCTGCTCATTGGTACCCAAATAAGTAATTGGTGTTGTGATACACTAATTTTTTCATAGTTCCCAATACCCACAACAAAGGACTCTATCTTAAAGCTCTACTCAGGGATATATTGAGTACGATAATTAAAATTAATCCATGTCATACCGGCCATCCTGGAAAAGAGCCTGCTTCCCATTGCTTGAGAAACTCTTGATGAGCTAATGCCATCTCTTGTGCTTGATCTTGAAGGGGCTTCACTCGGCTCACGAAATCTTTCAAATACGTGAGTAGGGCTCTTATGTAATTTCTATATTCACTGTTCTTTCGCTCACGGGGAATGTCAAACAGATGGTCGAAAATACTCAGGTATGTGATATAATCTACTTTCTAAAATATAAAGTGGAACATAAATTAATTATGTAAAAGAAGATTCCCACAAAAATCAAATTATAGTATTTATATCCTCACCTCAATGCCCTTAAGATTTATGTATTTCTCATAACATTCATGTAGATCCAAATATTTACCATATCCTTCTTCATCGGTAAACTCAACAGGAACTAAAATTTTATAACATTGTTAGCGTTTTTGAAACAGAAAGTAAAAAACAAACCATTTTTTACATAACATAATATAAGCTCACGCCTGTATCCTCGAAAGGGTAGGCAGAGGTGCACTAGGGAACTAGAACACCCACATTTCGCCGCGCTTAGTTTTGTCCCAGATGTGATAATGAGCCTATAGCCTATAGCCTATCGCCATATCGGGCACAAATTCCAGACTCCGGGCTGATATGGAAAAAGCCAATATCACTTTGCCCGACCTGGGGATCGCACCCGAGACCTCAGGACAGTAGTCATACCGAAATACAACTACACCACCGAGGCAGTCAACAATTTTTTAAATGAAATTATGTCTATTAAGAAATGTCACCTGTGAAATCTTCAGCTGGATTTTCTCTGATATTTGCCAACTCTTCAAACTCTACTGACATAGGTACACAAATCTAAAAGCAAATATTTATATTAGTTGAAATATTTTATTATATTTAAAATCTTTTAAATTTCACATGGACTAGTCACAAGAGACAAAAGACAAATACAATAATTATTACGTAATAGAGCTCTTTGACTTAAATATGACATAGTATGGTTGAATTATTAAACTAATTTTGATAGAAGGCAATTGAAATTCAAATCTTTATACTGAACTAGCTGACCCGCGCAACTTCGTCTGCGTAGGAGAGAGAGGGTTGAAAGAATGAGTTGTAGGCACCTATAATCCAATAATTCTAAAGGAGATAATGAGATGATCTACTTTGGTCCGTTTTCGTCAGTCACCCCGTCAGTCACCCAGTCAGTACCCTCGTCAGTTACCCCGTCGGTCACCCCGACAGTCACCCTGTCGGTCAACCCGTCGGTCACCCAGTCTGTCACCCGTCTGTGAAATCTCTAATATCTGGAAAATCTTTTTTCACGCACCGGCGCCATCTACTTAAAATATGGGTTTGTAGTACATGCTATGTATCAAAGATGGCGCTGTATGTGAAAAAAGATTTTCCCGTTTTTCTGTTGAAATTTTTCCTAAATTTTCTTTGCTATAAACGTCACGGAGCCCGAGACCTTTCCAACGAATGCAAAACCGTGGAAATCGGTTCGTGCGTTCTGGAGTTATAGCGACAGGAAGGAAAACCCGACTTATTTCTATATAGTAGATAATCTTTTAAACATCGATTAATCTACCAGTTCTTCAGGAAAGCCCACTGGTATTAGAAGCACCAAGGAAATCTGCTGTAGATTTTTGCATCTTCTTTCACATAATTCAATAAAATTACATTTAAATAAATTCACCTCATTAGGATGTTTCCTATGAAATTCCTTAATTTGTTTAAGTCTAGCATAGAACTCCTGGAACTCATTGGGACCTGATAGGGCAGCAATCTCCTCTTTACGGAGACTATCTTTATCTTCATACAACTCCTTCAGTCTTATTGTAGACTCAATATATCTCTGAAAGTAAAATAAACATAACTTTAACAAGAATACTAAGGCTTGCATTACAAAATTCAAGCATTAATTTAATTTTAAATAGTCACAGGCAGCTTGTCCTCCGGTGGCCCATACTCTTATGTAACATATATGTATATGTGCCGCCTCCGACGGGTTAAATAAAGACTTTTGTAAGTTTTTTACATTCAAACTAAATTTAAATTGAACTTATGCCTGAATGTAATTTTGTACTTTGGGCATAAAAGTAGTATATGTATTTTTATTGTTTATTTAATGAGATATATAGATATTATAATAGATGTATATAGCGTATGCACTATAAGAACTTACATCATGCAAGTTTTTCAATCGATGCTCTCCATTAATAGTTTCACGATGCTGTAAAAAAGTAATACTATTATAAATTACTTGCATATTTTGTATGCTAATTGCATTTTGACAGCCTCTGTGGCGCAGTGGCTGAGTAGCCCGCTGTGAAGCGAGAGATCGTGGTTTCGATTCCAACATGAGACAAATGTTTGTGTGGCCCACAGGTATTTGTTTCTGGTTGGTGTGAGAGCGAAAGTCTCTCATAGTATCTGATACCCACCATACTGGTTCTAAGGTATACCTAGGATATAGGAATAGTCCTGAACCCACATTAGGCACAGAGGGCCTTACTTATAAAAACATTTTCACTTAACTTTTTGCTAAGAATAGCCTGTCCCTTTTTTCCTTGTGTTACATTGTTTAAAAATGAAAAGGACAACGAATGGTTAAAGATAAACAGCGCTTAAATATTTTTATAAGTAAGGGGCATTGTGTGTAACTGTTGGGTGTATTTAATATTTACAAATATAACCTCAAACATGAATCTTTTTATTAATTTTTATATCTACCTATAATTATTAAATGTACATACCCCTGTTTTCTTATGCAGTATCTCTTTGACCATAGCGTCCATGGTTCTCTCCCTTTCCTCATGGTAGCTCCTCTGTTGCTCTAATATTGTTTCCATGATTATTTAACGACAGTGTAATCCGAATTGTGACAAACGACGAACTTGGACGCACGACGTTTCTCGGACGCTTATTTTTTTAGTTTATTATTCAACTTTATCACTTTATTAATACAAATTTATTGGTTTCCTCAAATATTTTCGACAACATTCGTGCAATCTGTGTTGTCTTGTGTAGTTCGCGAACGAACTAGTTAAGAAGAGCGTGCCCACAAACGAAATGAACGACTTGTTCGCAGATTTCTCACTTTTTAGTTCGTTTGATAAATTATACCCTAACGGTGGGTTTCATCATCTTAGAGCAACGATCTCAGTTTAGTGTGCAGATAGATCGCGATTATGAACCAATCAAATCAAGTCATTTGACGGAGTAATGTTCAAACTGTGTTCTTATAGGCTAATTTTTGTAATCTATCTGCACATTCGAACTGAGATTGTTTATTGAAACCGGCCGTTAGTGGTATGATTGTAATTTGTATGTAATAGTAAAAGTGGACGAGAGCGCGGCGCTATCCGATTTCTTTCGCCAGGGTCGACTTTCTTCTTCTTCTTCTTCTTTCTTTAAAAAGTGGCTTCCATCGTGGAAGGGTCGACTTTTCTACTTAAAGAATAAAAATATATACGTGCAAATGATCTTTTTTTTTAGCATGTCTCTGTTTCGAGACGGGAATTAAAGAACTAAAAGAACGAACTAGTTCGCTGAGGAGCCGCGAACTAATATGATCGCTTCTTACCGCCATGCATCGATTTGATTCGACATCAGTGGCCGTAAATGTATTCGAATTCGATCCGCGTCTATGAAATTTGTATGAAATATGTAACCAAACGTCATCAGTGCGTAGCGAACTCGAATACATTTACATTTAGAGGTGGGCATAATTGCTTAAAAATAATAACAAATTGAAACGTTAATTTATTTTAAAAAGCTGCTTTTATAAGTTGCTTTTATGCTTTTATGCTTATACACGGTCTTATGTATGTATTGCCAAAAAAAAAAAAAAGGCGCCGCTTTGGACACATTTGACATCGAATTTGTTGTTCGTAGCTAAAGCGCAACCCAGATATCGATTATGAAGTCAATAGGCCAATAAACAAAGAAAAACAAAATGGCGGACGCTTTTGACAGATTTGACGCCAAATTTGTTGTTTGTAACTAAAGCGCAACCCAGATATCGATTTTGAAGTCAATCGGCCCATAAACAAAGAAGAACAAAATGGCGGACGCTTTTGACAGATTTGACGCCAAATTTGTTGTTTGTAACTAAAGCGCAACCCAGATATCGATTTTGAAGTCAATCCGCCAATAAACAAAGAAAAACAAAATGGCGGACGCTTTTGACAGATTTGACGCCAAATTTGTTGTTTGTAACTAAAGCGCAACCCAGATATAGATTTTGAAGTCAATCGGCCCATAAACAAAGAAATACAAAATGGCGTTAAAATATATCGCACCCGATTTCATTTCAGCGGTTTATACTAAAGGTATCAACCTCTAATAATTAAGGAGTTATATTTCCATCATCAGCTCAGAAATATGAGATGACAAGTACCAGCCGCAAATATATGAATAGTTTTAGAAAATATATAAAACACATTATGCGTCCCTATAGGATTTCAGGGTTGTCCTTGATTTTTCTGCTATCCCATCATCAGATCCTAACTTGGTGCCAATGAGACCACCTGGAAAGTATACCCTTTTAAACAAAAAAAGAATTTCTCGAATGAGCCCAGGCGTCTTCGAGTGATCGGGGAATATACATAAAAAAAGTTTTCGACGAATTGTTAACCTCCTCCTTTTATTGAAGTCGGTTAAACAAACTTTAATTTCCAAAACGTTGTATCGTTGAAGTCGTAAACATAACAAATCCCCAGTGAAGAAAAATATGCACTGACATAATTAATTTGCAACGCAAAATTCGCCAACTATTGTAATATTAAAAACATCCACTTAAACTTTTAACTTATAATATTTGATAAAACACGTTCGTAAACGTTACGTTCGTCAACAACATTCTCCGTCAAGAATAAAAGTATCACTGACCAAAATAGCAACAAACGAAAACCTGATAAATTGAAAAAAATGTATAACGTACCTCCGATTGGATTAAATCATGCTTTGCGTTTAGGTTGGATTAAAATTATTACGCAACGAAACGATTACTACGTAATGCGAATATACTACCGCCATCTATCTTTTTTTCTTGTAACTTTTTACAAATTTAGCAAGCACGCTTTATTGACTTGGTGTGAGTGGCTAATGCGAAAATTGACCACTAGATGGCTTGGTGCAAAAATGTTATCCATTTTTAATTACGAGAACTATAATTTCGAATAAGCATTTTAACGTAAATTGCTTAAGATATGTAATGTTATTTTTTGCTTACTTTGATAAACGTTTATTTTTTCTGCTTTCGTTTAAACGCCCACCTCTATTTACATTTACATTCGTTTTTCGTGCTTAGGCTACAGCTAAGAAAGTCCTTGGACATCAGCTTGGCTTGCGAAAAAAATATCGATTTCGATATTATCGTGATTCGTATCTCACTGTAACTCATAATATCGATACTTTCTATATCACATATCTCAGAATTATTTGTATCAGTAAACATTCGACGCGACGAGACGAAAACACTATCCCCGCCAACTTACAAGGGCTCTAAGCCGTAATGAATAATCATGGCCCCGATATATATCAATATCGATATTTATAAGTTTAATATAATTTTATTTAATTTTCAATATAATTATATATTTTAACCAACTCTGGTTCCGATTTATATTAGTAGTTAATTGACACATTAAATTGACACAAACATACATAAGTTCACGTCTGTTTCAGGAAGGGATAGGGCAGAGGCGAACTAGAGACCTAAAACACCCACATTACACTTAGCTCATTACCATCGAAGATATGATGAGGGCGAGGTTATCGCCATATTGGACACAAATTCTAGACTCTGCGTTGCGATATTGATTAGAAAAACCTAATACATATTACGTTCCGAACCCAGAGATCGAACGAAACCAAGACCTTAGAACGGTAGTGGTACCTCGGTCGCAATAAAATTACCCACCGAAGATCAAATTGAGGGCGCTACTAATGTAGGTGTGAATATTTACGCGTTTTATTAAATTGCTCATGCCTGTATCCCCGAAAGAGTAGGCAGAGGTGCACTAGCGAATTAGACCACCCACATTTCGCTGAGCTTAGTTCCGTCCCAGATGTGAAAGGGGGCAAAAAAATACTACTTAACCAAAACCATTAATCCATGATTTCCATTGCGGCCTGCGGGTCCACAGTTTTATGTTAATATATTAAAATACGAAATAAAATTCACTCAATACAGACTGCCTCTTAATGATTTTTAATCAATTTTACATCATCAGACCATTGACAGCCTTCATGGCGTACAGCCTAGAGGCTGTGAAATAAGAGACCGTGGCTTCGAATCCCACTGTGAAATATTATGTATTTAGGCGTAATTTATTGCATAATAATGTAAACTGAATGGTAGAGTCAAAGGAGCGGGCTCGACCGGTTTGATACCGCTGTCTCACAGAAAACCAACGTAAAGAGGCAGCTCGCTGTTGCGTTTCATTCGGTGAGTAAGATTTTTAGTGGATCTATTCCCCCCCCCCGCATTCTTTTCTCAATTCCTGTTCCTCTCAGTTGGTAATGCACCCATGTTTTTTTTGGCTTGGGTGTCTATACGTTTTGGGCAGAAGAGATAACCCACCTGCTCGTTTACATATCTACTATAAAAAAATACGTCAATAATTACCAAATCGAGTTGTCCCATGTATCGATTCATCAAGATCAAGTGGAAAACATCACTGGGGTAATTAATGTAACGTCAGCGCTTGTGAGCTGTCGCCTGCAGTGTTGCAAACTTAGCAACTTTTTAGCTAGATTTAGTAACTTTTCGATGTTTGTGTTATTGTTAGCAAGTTACATAGTATTAAATAATTATCAAGGTTATCAAGTCCATTATGTATTATAAAACGAGCGACGACTATTATAAGTAGACTAGTCAGAAAGATCAGAGCAATGAGTCTGTGTTAAAATGAATGAATGAATGAATGAATGAATGAATGTCGTAAATAATACGCGATAGCTATCAGCTATATCGGTTTGTTATCAGAAAGATATCTAGTAATAGCTTTTGGTTTACATATAAAGTAAATAAGGAATCAACTAGTGTATTCCTGATAAATGGTTGTTGATACATACATATATGGTGTATTTATGATAAGTTATCCTAAAAATTTTTAGTTACATTTTCTAGCAATTTTTACCAGTCAGATATTTGATGATTTTCTTTGTAAATTTCAGTAAATGTACGGCTAATTTTGTTAAGACCAAAACCATGAATTTAGAAAAATGAGTGGATTCATACATTTTTATTAATGCCGGTCAACATTGGTAACTATGTTTATTACAAGAATGACAGAATTTCCGCTGTGTCCAGAAGCTAATCGAATTTATTTTGTCTATTTTGTCGATGTCAATATCATTTGGTAATTCTTGCCTACATATAAAAATTAAGTAACTTCAGGCTACATACGTCGAACTTAGCCATAATGACCTAATAATTCCAAGTAAGACAAACAAACGCCCACTTACGATAAGTGGTTACCATGGTATTAACGTCAGCAATACCAGAGTACAAAGGGCTTGACTTAACAGCTGCCTGCCGTGGAAAGGAAATAAATGGGGATTGTCAGTCTGTGTGGGTTGATTTAGGCGCACAGACAACGAAAGTTGATTTAGGCTTCCAAAAACTCAAGCCGCCTTTCTACAAGACAGTGGTTATAAGACTCTATGATAAATTGCCTAAAGTATGAATGGATTGGTTTTACAGTATAGATTATCTATCACATATAAAATCTACTTTTAATAATAATATTTTTTCGATTGATATCATTATGATAGGACGCAAGCCTACCTACCTACCTACTACTAGCCTACCTACTTGTTACCTAGCAAGGGTATTATTACTATTATTATTACTTCAGTATATTTCTTATTTATTAAACGTTTAGCTACTTCTAGTTCCTGTTTAACTGCCTCTGATTTGAAAAATCGGGAACCTTGTAACTTTTCGCACTTCATCTAGCTACAAAATAAAAGCACCATTTGGCAACACTGGTCTCCTGTCATTTATCTACAAGTACACGTTCCTATCGTTCATTGCTATTTTGCGAGTGACCGGTGTTTTTATTAAAATATATTTATTACAAAATGATCTATTCTACATGGATCAACCAGTTTTATTCAATATGTGTGATATTTTGTTCCTTCGTAATTTACGCGCAATCCGACGTGCCGAGACCTCGAGGTGTATCTTTATCTAAAGCGTCTCTCTATTCGCCGACAAAAGATTTCACCTGTTTTGATGGAACAATTACTATACCCTTCAGTTACGTAAATGATGATTATTGCGACTGCTTCGACGGCAGCGACGAGCCAGGCACATCGGCTTGTCTAAACGGCGTGTTTCATTGTACTAACGCCGGTCATCGGCCGCAGAATATTCCCAGTTCGAGGGTCAACGACGGTGTTTGCGATTGTTGTGATGGCACCGACGAGTACGCCAACCCTGAAACGTGTTCCAATACTTGCGAAGAACTAGGCAAAGAAGCGAGGGCCGAAGCTGTAAGGCTAGCAGAGTTGTACAAAGAAGGGGGTCATCTGAGACTAGAATTCATAGAAAAAGGTAACAAAAAACGGAATGAAATGGCAGAACAGTTGTCTCAATTGGAAAAAGACAGAGTTGAAGCTGAAAAAATTAAGAATGAAAAAGAGACACTCAAAATCGAATTAGAAGCCAAAGAAAATGATGCTCTCAAAGTATACCGAGACGCAGAAGAAGAGGAACGCCAGAAAAAAATAGAACAAGAGAAAGAGAAAACCACCAAGGAAGCTATGGAACAATTTGAAAGGTTTGATTCTGATAATGATGGTGAATTAACTATTGATGAGATAAAAGTAAGCAATGTATTTGATAAAAACAAAGATGGAGAGGTTGATGAAGATGAAGTGCAGTTCTTCTTTGGAAACAATGAGAAAGTAGATAAGGAAGACTTTATAACAACAACCTGGCCTTTACTTAAGCCCCTTCTAATGATGGAACAAGGTATGTTCAAACCAGCTGATGATGCAGAAAAGGACCCTAATCTTGATACAGAGGCTGAGGAACATCAAGGAGACTTAGACAGTGAATATGAAGGCAATGAAGAAGAAGCCAGTGATTTAGATTTACAGGATGATAATGAGGAACAGGAAACAGAGTCTGAACACACATCCACATATGATGCCGAAACTCAAAAACTTGTTGGTGAGGCCACTGAAGCACGCCGTCAATATTCAGATGCAGAACGCACTGTCAGAGAAATAGAGTCAAATATAAGAAACATTAAACAGAATCTAGAGAAGGACTATGGTCTACAACAAGAATATGCTACACTAGATGGTCAGTGCTTTGAATTTGAAGACAAAGAATATGTGTACAAACTGTGCATGTTCCAAAAAGTTACACAAAAGTCAAAGAATGGTGGTGCAGAAGTTGGCCTTGGTAACTGGGGTGAATGGGCAGGCGGAGACCTCAATAAATACTCAATTATGAGATATACTAATGGAGTTGCCTGTTGGAATGGACCAAGTAGGATGACCACAGTAAATGTCAACTGTGGCTTAGAGACAACCATCCTGTCAGTAACTGAGCCATACCGCTGTGAATATAAGATAGAACTGAGTACCCCTGCTGCATGTGATGAATCTGCTCCAACACAACACCACTCATCACATGATGAACTTTAAAATATTTTAGTGTGTCTTCACACCTTTTGTAATGTGTTAAACACTTAAGTTAAACTAATTGTAAACCAGTCATGAATCACTATTATTTCACACAGGCAGAAATGTGTCTAACTCATTCTCAAAATAGGTGTATGTGATGTTGATTTCCTATTAAATGTTTCTAGATTTTCACTTATAAGTAGTATAAGTAAGAAAGTTGACACCACTGATTTATTTTTTATTTATTTAAAGTCATGGATGTTGCACTAATTTCCCATTAAAACTGGATTTCTAGCACAATATCTGGCATTGTTTTCAAAGTCAAGACTGAAGTGTTTGATAATCATGTTTCACACATTCCTCAAATACAAGGCTGTTTTAGTTCAAGTAAAGGAAATTTTGAATGTTAAGAACAAAACATTGTGAGTGATCAACATTTCAATAAAATGATTGTTTTGACTTGCAAATATTTTATTTTCCAATCGCTTTCCTCGGGGTGTGGTAAATACCCGTTTCCTTCTTTTGATGATAAAACTAGTAGGGTCATGTGATCAAAAGGTCGCGTCGTAGAGAACTCTGTTGTTAAATAAGAAAATAACTAAAGATAATATTGACTGCTTTGGTAGTAATAGTAAATAATCCGAATAATGTAGTGTGTCTAACATGTATAGAAACATCATATTGAACATACATTAATCAGTTATCGTATCCCATGTAAATAATCTCATAGTTGGTCAATAGTGGACGCTAGCGGCGCGGTCAGAGAAACAACACGACGATTATGAAGGGAACTGAATAGAGTTACCATACTAAAATAAATACCACAAAAATAAGGAAATTAAGTAGGTGCAAAAATGATGTCATTATCATGTTTATGTCCGTCTCAAAGGGGTAATTAGAGGCATACATAATAAGCCCATTGTTCGCTGAACTCACTCACTCGTTCACTCTTTCCATGATCTGGTGTTCATCTTTACGTACGTACCTATTAGTGGCAATTGGCAAAGGTCACAGCGACACAGTGTACTTTGTATATGCTAAGGTCGGGTAAAGAAATATTTGAATTTTTCTGCTCGGTATCAACCCGAAGTGTGAAATTTGTGTTTAATAGCGTGATAGATTAATGCCTAATCGCTCTTATTAGTAAAAGATACATCAGTTCAGTAGTCTCAGAAGTGAAACAATCAGAGTAATAGGCTCGCCTGGGGAGGGATATAAGCTCTGCGAGAAGTAGTTTCACCTTTACCTACCAAAATGGAATATAGGCGTGAGGTTATGTAGGTCTGTTACACTTCCTTTTACAGAAGTTAAATGACAAAATTATCCAGTTTTTTTATTGTTGCTTAGCATTAACTGGGCTTAGTGGTAGAATTAAAGCAGTAGGTACAAACAAGTTTGGTAAGTAAGTACAATAGCTATACACACAACTGACACATAGAGTAAGTGCTTTTTAAGTATGCATTGTAGAGTGAATTAAAAATGTGATTGTTTTATTGGAAAAAAACTACATATGGAAGATCCTAATGTTTTTATATTTTAATCTATTATTTGAATAAAAGAATGATTATAATTTATAATAATGATATTGTTTTAATTAAATATTATTGTGAAAAAATCTTGGGAAAAATTTATATTTAGCCAAGCAACTCGAAATTATAATAACATTTTAACTGTCAAAAACGTACATAACCTAATTTTGAGTGCAAAATGTAAACAATTTGCAGATGATTCTACTAATGTGTATGAAAATTTTTAATTTTATAGAAGTGAACTCGTGTAATAAGTCAGTCGAGATGAGCGTGGATGATATAGTAGCTAAATCTACGTTTTCTATGCTCAAAGGAAAGATAGACAGTCGAATAATCAAAGTTTTGAACTCGATGGGTTTTGAGAGACCTACTCGAATTCAAGCAGAGACTTTACCACATTTGTTGCAGCAGAAGGACCTAATTGGCGCTGCGAAGACAGGAAGTGGAAAAACATTAGCGTTTCTTATTCCTATAATAGATAATTTGATTAAACTTCAAATCAGCAAAAAGCATGGTAAGTAGAATGTTTAAAAATATTAGGTCATCATAATTAGCATAAAGGGCATGATAATTGCATTACGAAGTTTATTAAAATAACATATCTATCTTACCTACCTCTCACAATAGATACAACTCACATGTGTTTAATTACATTACAAAAACAATATCAATTTACATAATGTAATACAATAGGAATGTCATTCAAAGTATGTTGATTGATATCAGGTACCTGTTGTATTATCCTGTCACCTACAAGAGAGTTGGCATTGCAAACCTTTGATGTACTGAAGAAACTGTTGGTTGAGATTGATATATCGCATTGTTTAATTGTTGGAGGTGAGAAAAAGGCTAAAGATATAATTAAGTTACGAAAAGGTGAGTTTGTTTTAATAATATTAAATTAAATTATTGTTGCCTCCTTGGTATGGTAGCAGCATATATGGGCTGTGGACCAGAAAATCCTCAATTCAAATCCCAGGTTAGGCAAAGCAAATTTTCTCATTTAATTTGACCAGGACTGTTCGTAAAAACTAAGCCAAATCTATTTTGCAACATGTTTGAAAAAGTATGTTGCGCGGACCCAAAATTAAGGTGGGATAAGGGCACATAGAAAGAAAGAAACTAAATAATAATATTATGATTATACCTACTTATATCTATACGACATTTTCATGCAGTGGGGTTTATTATTATTTAAGGTAGGGATCTCTGCAGCTGCATAGATGGGTGATCAGCTCACTTGTTAGAACTATTTCACCCTTAATCCCAGTCTGGTTGGCACTCAACTTTTGTTTTGGAATCATTCATTCAAGATTTCACCCCTAAGAGGTACTTCACCATTGGGTTTTGGTTGTCGCAAAGACTAACTTTTGGGCGCCATGTGGTCTTCCAGGTTTACACCACCACCCATGCCAAATCAGAAGTTTAGAAACTCTGCATCAGGGCTGCATGGTTGGAACAATGATTGAAAAATTGCAAGCTTTGTGTCATTTTAATGATTTATGTTATTTGTTTTATTTCTGGTAAGGCCAATGATGCAACACAACTTATTCAATTGGACTCAGGAAATGAACAATTTTACTATGAAATCATATGAATGGTATGTTTGTATCTACATAATATATGTATCTTGTCAAGCTGTTTTCCTTAACATGTCAAATGGGAAATCCCTTGTTAATGATAAAGATTCCGTCCATTTTCATTCTATCTATTTTACATTTTCTGTATTGTAATTGTGTTTTTTTTTATCAGCCGTTACTGTCCCACTGCTGGGCAAAGGCCTCCCCCCATTTCTTTTGTTCCGTCCAGACTGGACCAATTTGGCACTGGATAGGAAGAAGTGGAATTGTGTTTAGATCATAATATTATGTATTATGTACATTCTTTCTTCCTGCCCTCATCCCAACCCAATGTGGGGTTGACACAACACACTTTTAGCATGTTGCAGAAAGGATTTGGCTTAGTTTTTACGACCGGCTACCTGCCTGAGGCCAAACCCCCTTAGGGATCCAGTTCAGGGAAAATTAAATTAGAAAATTCACTTTGCCCGACCTGGGAATCGAACCCAAGACGTCCCGGTCGACAGCCCATATATCGACCTATCCAAAGAATAAAGTTACATATGATAATGAATCGAAATTGCTTTCTTATTTTACTGAGCTTATATTGACCTGTATTTTTAATTAGTAAAGGTTTTTTTTTTTAAGTTATGGCGTAATAACAAGTTAAATTATGACATAGCTTAAAAATATTTACTAATTAAATATACAGGTCAATATAAGCTCAGAAAAATAAGAAAGCAATTTCGATTCATTATCATATGTAACTTTATTCTTTGGATAGGCCGATATGCTACCACTAGACCAAGGACTATTTAGTTGGGCTGCCAATTTCATGTATTATAATTATGTAATAAATACATTAAGGTTGAAACACAAAGCCCTGTGGAAATTGTTCGAATTTGAACCAAGAATAAAAACTGGGACTTCCTAGAACTGGGACCAATAGCTAATAGGATTTGGTATTTTTTAAATTAGCGATGTTATGTTTTAAATATTTTAGGTGCCAACATTGTAGTCAGCACACCTGGACGTTTATTGGACCATTTGCAAAACACAGAAAAGTTCAACTACAACAATTTGAAATGTTTGGTTGTGGATGAGGCAGACAAGCTGCTTGAAGCAGGTTTTGAAAAACATGTCAGTGGTATAGTGCAACTGCTACCTGGTAAGTAGACACTTTGTTTCTACCTGCCCTTATCCCAAATGTGGGAAAAGCCCAACACACTTTTTCAAGCATGTTGCAGAAAGGATTTGGCGTAGTTTTTACGACCGGCTACTGGCGGTCCAGTCCCGGAACTAGGACAACATTCGCATTGCCCGACCTGGGAATCGAACCCAGGAACTTCCGGTCCACAGCCAGTGGGCTGTCTGGTCTAGTGAGACCAAGGAGAGGATTTGTAAGCTGATACATAGGTACTTATTTAAGACAATAACTATATCTTAACACCTAGTGGGCCTAGTGGCAATGTACCTCTATATGGCCTATGTACTGAGATATCCTAGATTTGATTCCTGATTCGGACAATGGTGGTTTATTAGAGTGGTAATACTGATCATTGCATGTTTCAAGGTTGTCTGTATCCCATTGATTTTTTGTATTGCCTCCTTCGTAAGCCTCCATGTGTCGGCACTGTGAAGTAGACATTACATACACCGTCGAGCTTTCCAACATTGTGGAATACGATTAGATGTTAATATATTGTCGGACCGGTGGTAGACAATATATTAACATCTAATGGCTGTGGAATAGTCTGCCGGCTCACGTGTTCCCTGCCTCCTATGACATTGGGTCCTTTAAGCGAAGCGTGAAGAATCATTTATGCAGGCCGGCATAACTCTGGAGACCATTCATAAACTATGTTTATCGATGGTCGTTCGTTTTTTTGGACTGCACTACGCTTACCATCAGGTGTAGTGTAGTCACTTTGCCGTGCTCGGATAAAAAAAAGCCTCCATGGCACATTGGACGTATGGCTATGATGAAGCGAGAGCCCGCGGGTTCTATTCCCGCACCGAGATTGTGGCCCACGGATATTTGTTTCGGGTTTAGTAAGGCCGCAAGTCTCTCTTAGTTCTATATAACCACTCGTATATTAATGTGGGTTCAGGAGTATATGTGTAACTTGCGTGTTATTTATTTATTATTATCGTCAAGTTTACCATAAGCTGCACACGTCTAGATGTTTCTTTATTTGATATTCTTAGCTAAAAGCATAGCATATTCTATATATGTACTACTACTGTTCTACCTCGATAAGTTCCTCGTTACCTCGATAGATCTAATCCGAATTCGGGAGATTCCAATCCATGTCCATCCTTCGCCCAAATTGGTATTGACATTGTTAATATTGCCTAGACCTCCGATTTTCTCTAATCAGCCCACTAGTAATTATCTCCTAGATACGCCATTCATATCGCCTTTCAAACACGCTTACGTAAAATAACATTGATATCAGTAGTCAGTACCTAACTAGTCAATGAAACTATGATTTGATCCGTAAATACTATACTATTAGTTTTGTGTTCCAAGAGATTATTAACTCGTTAATGTATAAATAGATGATTAATTACCTATGAATGTCTATACATCGATTGCATTTCCTGCCCTATGTTGGTATAATTAATTTGTACTAGCTTACGTCTTGCGGTTCCGCCTGATTTAACTGATGTCAGAGACTATTGTTATAGGTAATTTATAATAAATAAATACACCCAACAGTCACACACCTAGTCACACCCCACACTAGGTATAACCTGTATCGTGGGTGTCACAGACTATGGGAAACTTTCGGTCTCACAACATCCAGACTTGAAACAAATATCTGTGGGTCACACAAACATTTGTCTCAATGCGGGAATCGAACCCGCGGCCTCTAGTTTCACAGCCGGCTACTCGCCCGCTGCGCCACGGAGGCAGTCGTACGGCGAGGCAATACTTTGTGTCTATGATTCTATTATATCTTTATTGTTTCTATGTCTAAAATTGTTTCAGCAAACAGACAGACGATACTTTTTAGCGCTACTATCGACAATAAAGTGAAAAATCTAGCTCGATTAGCATTAAGAAATAACCCAGTACACATATCAGTCAATGATGACAAAAAATCAACAGTCACAGGATTGCAACAAGGGTATAGCTTTACATACTACATATTTAAAAATATCAGTCATATTTATTCAGAGCTGGATTCAAGATATTTCTACTATTAGCTAGGCCTCTGTTCCCCACAAGCCTAATGCAGCTCAACTTCATGGTTCTCGTATTATATCGAAAATTGATATGAAGAATACGTTTTCGTCACGATGATTTTTTCAGAGCTAGCTGATAATACCTACTAACTATAGAATATTGAGGAGCGAATCGAATTAGAGATTATTTCGAATCCGCGGCTTTCGATTCGATAATCCGTTGCACTCCCCGCTAAGCTATCGCTGATCGTTGTTCGTGATCTAATATTTGTTTTTTTTTTCAGGTATTGTCTATGTCCTGTTGAACATAGACTTGCATGGTTATACAAAATGCTTAAAAAAAGCAAAAAGTTCAAGGTCATGGTGTTCTTTTCATCATGTAAATCTGTCGACTTCCATTATGAATTCTTCAATGGATATTGTAAAGCATTGGTATTGAGTATACATGTAAGAATTTAAGCAGTTGATAATCGTTAATATTCACTTAATTTTTATTTTTAAATACTAACTTATTTTTATTTTTAAGGGTAAACAAAGTCAAGCAAGAAGGAAAGAAGCATATCGTAGTTTCGTAAACGCGAAAAGTGGTGTATTATTTTGCACAGATGTGGCTGCTAGAGGCTTAGATATTCCATGTGTGGATTGGATCGTACAGTATGACCCACCCACTGATCCCAAGGTAAACTGTGTATCATATAATATAACTTAATACCAAAGAGAATATAACCACTACGTTGTTATTACAAATCTTCTGGAACATACATAAGCTCACGCCCGGTCCTCCGAAGGGTTGGCGCACCAGTGAACTAAAACATCCACATTTCGCCGAACTTAGTTCCGTCCCAGAATTGATAGGGGGCGAGCCTGTCGCCATATCGGGCACAAATTCCAGACTCCGGGCTGATATTAAAAAATCCAATATAACTACTCCACCTGGGGGTCGAACCCGAGACATTAGGACGATACCGCGCATACAATACCACTACGCCACCGAGGCAGTCGTACACATGGTGGAAAATTGTTATCATATATTCCAACTCTAACCATTGTTGTTTTCGGTAATAAAATTATTATTAAAAATAATTTAAATACATAGATAAACATAAGCTGACGCCTGTATCCCTAAAGCTATAGCCAACGGCGAAATAGAGAACTAACAACATATCGCCGATCTTATTTCCGTCCAAGAATTGATAAGAGCGCGAGCCAATCGCCATATCGGGCACTTTACCCGACCCGGGGATCGAACCCGAGATCCGGTAGTCGTACTGGATACGCAATACAACTCCGCCGAAGCAGTCATTCATTAGCAAAATAACTTTGTTTTACTAAGCATTCCACGATCGAGTGGCGATAGTAAAGCCGACTATTGACTAATTAACGCGCGTTGAACCGACTTAAATGTAAACAATAACATACGTGCAATTAATGTTATTTATCAACATTTTGCTTTTGGCGTGTTATTTTTTATTGATCACCGTATTTAAAACTCTTTTTTCCTCATACTCTATTTGATTATAAACAAGCAGTAAACTACTATTTTGGCCACATTTTCTTGCTAATATGTATGTACATAACTACATTGTTAGCGTAAAATATTTTGCATAACACCAAAATAATTCGAAATAAAGAATTTAATACACACTCTTCCAATTTTGAAAATTCAAGAATGGCAGGGTGACAAAAATGCTTCTCAATAATTCTGCTAATTAATTTTATGGTTTATATTTTGATGACTTTTAGGAGTATATTCATCGGGTGGGCCGAACTGCCCGCGGATTAAACAATAAAGGGAATGCAGTTATCTTACTCAGGCCAGAGGAAGAAGAATTTGTTAAATTTCTAGAAAAAGAAAAAGTTTATCTAGACAAATACTCTTTTGGTGACCCTCCAGAGGAAGTGCAAGAAATGGTAAGAGGGCGGGCAATTTTGGATATTCCGTATAGTAGGAGTCAAACCCCCTATGACCATTGTCTTGAATCCGTACCTGTTATTTAATGCAACTACATTTTTAACGTGAGAATGGTAGAGATGGAAGAGGAAGACTCATCGAACATTAGAGAATGGTCAGAGGATCAAGGGGTTAACTCCTAACGCTCGATTCTAACTTGAATTCGATTAGTTTTTATTCATTGACTTAAAATTCCACCGAAATCGAGTTAAAAAGTACATTAATGCCACGTTAAAAATTACCAAATGACAAGTTCTCGAATATTATGCAACATTAGCGCACTTTAAAAGTTGAATTATTAATATTTAAGTCAATAAATTAAACTAAATCGAAAGCACAATCGAATGGAGTGTCAAGAGTAAGGGGAAGTCAGAGATATACTCGAAAAAGGTCAAGTACCTTAAACCAACGTCATGCTCGTTGAATGAAGAATGTAATGAGACTGAATGAACCAAAATAGGTGTGCAAGAATCGTAGCAAGTGGAAATCCGTAGTCTCTGCCTACCCCTATGGGAAAGAGGCGTGAGTCTATGTATATAAATAATTAATTTTAACGTTTAATTTTTAGATTGAAGATATTGTAGTTAAAAATGGAGTATTTAAGGTTTTAGCAAGAAAAGCATTTCTTTCATTTCTGAGATGTTACAAAAAGCATCCTTTAAATAAAATTTTCAACATAAAAAACCTGGATTTGAAATCAGCGGCAAAAGCGTTCGGTTTTCGGGAACAACCTGACGTGGACTTTTGTATCCTTTTTATTGACATTTTTTATTTTTGATATAATGTTAAACGGTACTTAGTTAAACTCCCAGAGATAATAGACGACGAGCAAGCAGCCAGTCGTAAAAACTAAGCCAATTCCTTTTTGCATGCTTGAAAAAGTGTTTTGTGCCGACTCCACATTAATGTGGGATAAGGGCAGGTAGAAAAAAAGGTACTTAGTTCATATTTTATCGACCGAGTTCAAGAAGAAAAAGGTTAATCAATTCGTCTGTATTTTATGTGTGATCCCCGATATCTCCGCCAAACGTGGACCAATTTTCAAGATTTTTTTTGTGTTCGATAGAGCTTAATTTGGTCACGATCGGATAAGTTTTGAAGTCGGTTCGTTAAGTTTTTGAACTTGTGATTATACCTACTACAATATACTTTTATGACCGAACGTCGGAGTCATTCACTAGGTATTGAAACAACTGCAAATAAAGTATTCACTACCCCATTGCAAAAGTAATTACAACTGTACAAAAATTTCTTTAAATTCTATATTTCAGTAAATAAAAAGAGCTAATATTCAGAAGCAATATTTGGATACTTATTTGACCTTCCAACATGAGCAATATCGACTATTCGGAGATTTATCTTGCGTTCTTAAACAAGGTCGTAAAACAAATTATCTTGTATTGCAGAAAAATATACGAAATAGATAACAACATTGTTTCTTATGTTTACATTAAGTTCTATCTAGGTTGAGGTAGGGTAGTAAGTGAAGTAGGTATTCAAAGTGATAGACGGTGTGAGAGCACCTCTAATATTAAAACAAAACATTGTTATTGGCTATTTCATTTACTAAGATTATTGTTATAATTGCGTACTTGAATTTTTTTTAATTATTTTATATGCAGGGGTCGAAACTGGTCAGATAAATCAAAGTCAGATTTTGTCAAGCTGTGTGGTCAAGCTTATTATTGTCACCTAGCAGTCCTGATGGATGACCTTTATTTTTTTAGCCAACTCAGTCCATACACTATGTATGCAAAGCCAATGCTCTAATCTATTAGCGTGCTTGGCGCCCTTTTCTTTTTATCGAACTTTGTTCATACATTCAAATTTTTGTTTCTCATTTTTGTCATTTTTTTTTCAAATTCATGTGAACAACCTTTACCATACTGCTCGGGTTTCGTTCCGTAATGGTCAGATAAAGTCAGATTTTTTGCTAATCTGACTCAAAAAAATCAGACTTTTTGGATTAAAAAATTGTTTCGACCCCTGTATATATTTAGGTCATCTAAACTATAGCACAGAAATAAATATTCAAATATTCACAAAAAATAAAAGTAAGACTTTGAAGTTTGGTGTACCTTGTTGAAAAAGAGAATCATCAATATTCGCGTCACGGGCATAACTGTAGGTGCGTTGGAAAGGGAAAGAAAGATATCCCCACTACGCCCCTACTCTTATTCATTTCAGAATTTAAAATATTAATTACAGCCTCATTTTTCAACCAATTTCGATGCAGTTTTACAAAAGGGTTTCTTTTTGTTTTATTTGGTATTACATAATACTATGTGTATAAAATCAAACACAGTCAAGTACCCAATTAGCTGATGGAAAAAAGTAAAAATAATATGTATATAACATTACGTGTTGATGTAGGTAACAGCAGGGTTACCACGACCTCTTATAGCAGTATTATTATAATCGTTCTTCGTTTGTTTTGTATGGGAATATTGACAAGTAAAATTATAATAATACTGCTATAAGAATTAAAAAAAAAAGAAATTCTTGCAAAATAAACTCAAGTTATAACTGTGATAATCATTTATTCACGATTTGTTACATATTACAAAAATGCTTATGAATAAAAATCATCTTACAAACTTTTTGTTGTTTCCTTTTTGTCTGTATATTTTAGTTTTTTCTGTCTTCTTTTGGCTGTTTGCGGGGGCATTAAGAGATTTGAAATAGCCATACCCACCGCCTCCTTTCCTCTTTTGTGGGGGTCCTTTATTAGCTACTTTAAGTTCAACAGCTGGTGGCACCGTGAAACCAAACGATTTTGAAACCTTTGCTAGATCGATTGTGTCGATATCAAAAATGGTTTTCAAATGGTGCGAGTCGTAAGCTCTCAAGTAGCTCTTGAATGCTTCCTTAGCAGACTGATTTAAGAAGTAATTTCTTGATATTAGTTTTTCAAGCTGTAACAATCACCAGTAAAAATCTTAGAAATTTTAGTTATGACGGAAATCTTGGGTTTAAATCCTAGATCAAGCAACACAATGCAATTTTTCCCGGCACTGGATTCTTCAAAAGCTGTCGGCGTAAAGCAGACAAATTCATCATAAAAATTAAGCCTAATGCTTCCTACAACATCAAAAAGATTTGCCTGAACCCCATTTATGTCAGTGTGGGGGAATATGAAAAAATGATACATCTTAGAAATAAAAATTCTAATAAATGGCAAAATAATTACCTGCAACTGTATATCGGCAACTTTATTCCATGAAAATTCAAATTCGTTTAATGTTACTTTAGACTGCTTCAAATATCTTAAAAATCCGAGTTCTTCCGGTCTCAAGAACAGTAAAGCGTGCCCACTCGTACCCAATCCTCTTGCAGTTCTACCAACTCGGTGGATGTATTCCTAAAAAATACAATTAGAGAATGAAATTAGAGATAAGACATTGAAATTAAACTAGTTTTTACGGATTCTATGTCGAATAGTTTTTTATTCGTAGTCCCGACGCGAAGTTTCGAAAGCTTTACAGCTTTCGTGGTCACAGGTCGGACAAAACGAATCTCGATAGAATCCGTAAAAAAAATAGTTATACTTCAATGTTTAACATTCGCGTAAACTTAAGAAATCATTAGAGGCAAGACAATTTTTTTTTATAGCAGAAACTGGTAAATGAGCAGATGGGTCACCTGATGGTGAATGATCTTCAGTGAAGATCAGGGTGAAGATTCTTCACCGCCCATCGAAATAGGATATGTGGTTTCTCCAGCAAATGCGAACCGATTTTCAAGTTTTTGTGTTCCATAGAGTTTACCCAAGGGTGGTCCCATTAAGTCACGATGTGATGCGGTCTTTAAACTTTCTATTCATAATATAAGCTTGACCGCAGTGGCGTAACTCTATAGTAGGGGAGCCCAAGCGGGGATTTCGGGATTTACTAAAGCGCGACAGATTAATATACAGGGGGATACCTTGTACCCGGTTAAGTACCTCCACAAAACATAAGGCCCATATTATATATGATATGGCCGCCCGTGAAGGATACAGGATCAGATTAGTAAAAAAAAATTGACCATCAGAAATTCTCGAGCGCGTCAGATTAAGGTAGGGTGAGTTAATTACATCCTAAAAAGTGTATATTCCACTAATCTGACAATTTGAGAGTGACGTAAAAAAAGGGGAGGGCAACAAAGTTGTAAAAAAAAAACGTCATCTCGACATTCTCGTGCGTAGCTAAATTTTTTTTTATTTTGAAGGAAATAATTCAAGAATAATGAAAAATATATAATCTGACGATTTCCGCAAGCCGAAATAACAAAAATTCGTCGATAAAGTTAAATGCGTGCAGTTGCGTGATGCCTACATTTCTTTCTCCGCGCTTCTATTCCTCTCTCACTTTTTCTCTATATATTACTCTCTCACTCCGTCCCCACTCTGGTTTCTGCTTCCTGAGCTTTTCAATTAATTAAGTTCAATGATTTAAAAAAAAAAATTTTTTTTTTTAAAGTGTTTTTTTTGGAATAACTTTTAACCGGCTTTATCGATCAACTTCAAAAACTAATCCGCCTTTGAGCTTGAAAAACCACGTCGATCGCCACCAAGCTGGTCAAAAGCGGTTGATTCGTTTGAGAGATATCGTGAACGAAAGAAACCCGAAAAAGTGTTTTTTCGGGATTACTCCGAAATTTGTGGTTCGATCAATTAAAATTGCAAAATTACTTATGAGGATGATATAACTGCGTCGAATGCCGCCAACCGCGTGAAAATCGGTTGATCCATTCAAAAGTTATTGCGGTTTGAAAATTCCAAAAATAGTGTTCTATGAAACTTCTATCAGACTTTCGAGCTGGGAGAGCTCAAATGCATAGAAACATTATTTCTTTGAACTCAGCGAGCTCAAAATATCACATAAATTATATTTTGAGCTCAAAAATGACATAAGTACAATTTTAAGAGCCCAAGAATGGAATTAGCGGGAATTACATACGTACATTATTAAAAATACGTAGGGCATTGATGCTATCAATATCTGACGCGCTCGAGGATGTCCATGCAACAGTTTTTTTTTACATATTTAAAAATCTATAGCCGCTTACCCCACCGATGTAAAGGTATATATCATATAACATTTTTTTCTTCATATCATCTAAGCTTTCCATCCCAATAGGTCTCTACGACGCTCGAGTAAATCCCCATTTAGCCTCGTGGGCTCCCCTACTACTATAGTTACAACACTATTGTTGGGGGCCCATGGCAAATTCATTGGATGGAAGTCTTTCCAGCTCGCGACTCCCTATATGGCTTTTTCGGTTCGCGACCTCCTTCCAATCACCGATGGGGCCCGTGGAATTTTTGTCATGCCACCCTGTAGTTACCTCACTGCTTGATCGTTACCTTAGGATCATCCGGCGGGTCGTACTGCACGATCCAGTCGACGGCGGGTATGTCGAGCCCTCTCGCCGCGACGTCCGTACACAACAGTATCCCAGACTCAGCGTTGCAAAACTGGAAGAATGTTGTGGTACGCTTCGTTTGCTGTTGTTTACCCTGTTGACGGCGTATAAAAAGATAAGCTAACGCCTGTATATCTAAAGGGGAAGAGAGAAATTAACTAAAGCATAGTCCACATCTCGCAAAATTATTTCCATTTTTTTATCGAGAGTCGAGACTATCGCTATACCCAGCAAAATTCCAAACCCGAGTTGTTTATTCGATTTGTTGATTGAAAATTCAATACACTGGGATTTGAACCCAGAGGACCTCACCTTTGTCGCTTTATGATGTTGCCAATAGTATGTACAATAATTGTTCAATGCAAAATTAAATGAATTATTTCCTCATTATTCGGTCAATTTCGATGTAGCTTTTACAATATGGTTCAATTTTTGTATTAATTGCTACGTATAAAATAAGGAAGAAAATCAAAGATCAGCAACAACTCGATTTAGATATCATATAAAGTTGTATCACAATATTCGGATTTGCAATCGGATATCGTATAATTGGATTTCAATTTTTAAAAAATCATTCACCATTTTAATGCAATACGAAATATACCTGCAATTACGAATCTTTATACAATCTCAATAAGGATGAAATCGCTCGTTTATCGCATTACAAAACGGAACTAATGCCATACGTGTATAAATATAACTTGCATATACACGCGTTAGCTTATCAAGATGTGACGTAATCAAAATAATATTAATGAACATCATTAGTTTACGACTATCACCTTGAGGGCATGATTAATTAATTAGTTAACAAAACATACTCACATGTATGGACATGACGGGCAAATCGATATAGTTGAATAGTTCATGGTGATATTTAACCGACATGCAAGTTGAGAAGAACACCATTACTTTTTTCTTTCGGTTCTTCTTCAAGAATGTGAATAGAACCATCATACGTCTCTCCGAGGGACATAGTATGTATCTGCAAATAATAGGCAGTAATAAATTAGGTATTAATCCAAATACAATGTAGATTGGCATTGTGTACCACTACCATCGATTTAATATATCCTAGATGCACAGTTCTTTGCAAATATCGTCATAAAAAGTGGTCTCAGTAATAAAACAAAGGAAAAAACCATAAGTTCTAATTAAATCAACACAATTATAACCTTATGCCAGTGTTATAAAGTAGCTTTTTAAACGAAATGAGCAAGCGTTTTTAAATTTGAATTTTGAAATTTAGAATTCTATCGGCGTTCGACTGTATGCAAAAGTAGTGCTTAAGCACTTCTTTGCTGTCCCATTTTCCGAGCGTCAACTGTGCATCTAGGTATATAATATATCGATGACCATTACGTTGAAGCCGGTTCCGCCATTTTAATTTCGCAATATATTTACATGTAAGTTGTCGCCGTCTCATAAGACCTAAATACTTATTGATTTTATTATAAATACGGTATTTAAGTTTCAATAATACCAATTTCGGAATACGAAGAATATGCCAAACTGCTATAATAATGGGATCTTTCTCTCGCAAAGTCGCCATTTTGGTTTCGTTCCATACATTAGGAATGCTTCATTTTTCGAAATTATGCCTGTATTTTGCTGTTCTTTAGTCATTGGGCATTACATATTATAACAATCGCTTGAACTAAGCGCAGGGTTCACTTGAAATCCTTTCCACAAAGGGTAGGTCAGGCATAAAGCGCAGAACATGTGGTAGGCTAAGCTAAATTTTCCAAACTAGTTTTTAGGTCTAGGAGATTGACGTCATGCAGTCAGCCAGCCGTCATACCAAACCCAAGTCACTCCTACAAGGTAGATAGAAAAAAAAATACAATACCCTTGCTCCAAAGAGTCAACAGTAGCTTGTTCCCTGTGATCGTCGACGCCTACATACACCGGTTCATGTTTCAGTGCCAGCGCTGTGAGCGCTTCTGTCTTCTTCGTTTGAGTCGCACTGAACAGCATTGTCTGACGACGTTCTAGAATCGATCACAATGAGATTAAATTTAAATTAATTGTTCAGAAAAGACATTTTCTTTAGAAAAAGGCATTGTGCAATATTGTTTTCAGTATCTATGTAAAAAAATTGTGAACCATTGTCTTACAAATACTTTACAGTTACAGACAGTTATTTAAACACATCTGAAGTTATTATCATTCACAGATAATAATATGTTCCTATAAATGATAATAATTTACATACACAGAACAAGTACATGCATTGTTTTAAAAAAATATTAAAATTAATTTACGAATATATTATTTTTTTCTGACATGTCATTTCAAACAACTTCAGTACAAGGAAGAAGCAAAATTATAGAGTAAAAACTTACTTGGCAATAATTTAATGATTTGCTTGACTTCCTCTTCAAAACCAATCTCTAAAATTCTATCAGCTTCGTCAATAACTAGGCACTGTAGATTTTTGTATAAGAAATCCGGCGTGTTTTGCAAATGATCTAACAATCTTCCAGGTGTTGCAACTAATATATTTATACCTAAAAATAAAAATGTTATTTTGGCATTAACATAAAAAAATCAAAACTAAAAAGCCTTACAAAATTTTATCAAATTCATCCATTCTGTAAATCTGCTATTACTGTTTAGTCATCCCAAACACATAGCCACATCATCACTAATCAGTATAACCAAATAATGTACTTTGTGTGAATTGGGTGCTTGACTACTGCTTTAAAATTAATTTTAGATTAAATTTACGTCGTTTAAAATATAGAACAAAGAAATATTGAAATATTCTCAATAATAAAAAAAAGTTATAAGCCTTTGAAGTTTGGTGTAATCTTCAAACTGTGGGAAAGAGAAGTATCAGTACGTCACCGCCATAACGGTACGTCGTTGGAATGGGAATGCAAGATATCTCCAATATGCAACACTCCAGAATTTAAAATATGAATTACTGCTTCATTTTTCAACCATTTTCGATGCAGTTTTTGCAGAAGGGTTTCTTTTTTGTTTTATTTGCTATCTACTATATAAAAATAAGTCGGGTTTTCCTTCCTGACGCTATAACTCCAGAACGCACGAACCGATTTCCACGGTTTTGCATTCAATGGTAAGGTCTCGGGCTCCGTGAGGTTTATAGCAAAGAAAATTCAGGAAAAATTTCAACAGAAAAGCGGGAAAATCTTTTTTCACATACAGCGCCATCTGTGATACATAGCATGTACTACAAGCCAATATTTTAAGTAGATGGCGCCGGTGCGTGAAAAAAGATTTTCCAGATATTAGAGATTTCACAGACGGGGTGACAATCGAGCAGACAGATGGGGTGACCGACTGGGTGACAGACGGGTGACAGACAGGTGACAGACTGGGTGACAGATGGGTGACAGACGGGTGACAGACGGGTGACACACGGGTGACAGACGGGTTGACAGACTGGGTGACAGATGGGGTGACAATCGAGCAGATAGATGGGGTGACCGACGGGTTGACCGACAGGGTGACTGTCGGGGTGACCGACGGGGTGATGGACGGGGTGACTGACGGGGTGATGGACGGGGTAACTGACGAGGGTACTGACTGGGTTACTGACGGAGTGACTGACGAAAACGGACCAAAGTAGATCATCTCATTACCTCCTTTAGAATTATTGGATTATAGGTGCCTACAACTCATTCTTTCAACCCTCTCTCTCCTACGCAGACGAAGTTGCGCGGGTCAGCTAGTTACATATAAATGTGTGTAGAGGTATAAAATCAAATATAGTCAAGTACCAAATTATAAGCAATTGTATTCAGCCATTTATGAAATAAATGAAAAGATATAACTAATATTAATAAATAATATATTTATTTAATTTACCTTTTGAAAGCTTTTGTGCTTCTGTACTTCTATTAGCACCACCCATAACCAGGCCGTATGTATGATGATGGTACTTCATCAATTCCATAAGTACTCCAAATGTTTGCATGGACAACTCTCTGGTTGGAGACAAAATTATCACACCAGTACCTGAAAGAAACTTAATTTCAGCATAATTCATCTCTTCACAGTCATTTACGATTTTTTTAAGCTGAGTTCAGATATCCATTCTGTGTTCATTTTTTAGACTCGTACCATTAAACTTCATTATAATCTCATGTAAATGTGCCTCAACAGTTTTCACCGGAGACTCAATTTACACTTGACTATACGAGTAAATGATGAGTCTTCATATTCGCCTTTTTGTCATCATTAATACGTAAACTAGTTTGCATAACCTATAAACCGTATACTTAAGGTAGCTATACCCAGATATGTATATATATTTTGTCATTCTTTCTTTCTACCTGCCCTATTCCACCTTAATGTAGGGTCGGCGTAACACACTTTTTCAAGCATGTTGCAGAGGGGATTTGGCTTAGTTTTTACGACCGACCGCCAGCCTGAGGTCAACCCCCAATGAGGGAACCAGTCCCAGGAAAGTTAATTTAGAAAATTTGCTTTACCTGACCTGGGAATTGAATCCAGGACCTCCCAGTCCACAACCCATACAAGTTGCCACTAGACCAAGGAGGCGATTTTAATTGTTATTGTTATTATAATTTTTTCAGTATATTTATTAGAATCATTTTTCAAGACTAAAGACTAGATTTCGAGACAAACTGATACGAAACGATAGGATATTATATTAACATGCAACATTAATATGTTGCATTATTATCATATCCTATAATTTCGAGACAAACTACTACATTAGTAGTAGTAGAAATCTAGTCTTTAGTCTTGAGGTCTATGATCTGTAGTGGATGTCCTGTGGCTAATGATGAATATGTTACAATCATAATCTCATAAAACAAAGAATCATTAGCGGGAAATTAAATTTATTTATTAGGTATATTGTATGAACCTAAGACTCCTTACTACTTCGGGGGAGGCCTATGTCCAGCAGTGGACATCCTGTGGCTGATGATGATGATGAAGACTACAAAATGATTAGTTATTACTTACCGTTTCTGGGCTTGAATTTCAACTTGTAGATGAGGTCAATAGCTGGTATGAGGAAGGCCAATGTTTTTCCTGATCCTGTTTTCGCTGCTCCCACTAAATCTCTTCCCTCTAGCAGTGGTGGTATGGCCTTAGCTTGTATTTCCGTCATTGTCGTGAAACCCATATCTTTAACACCCATGAGTGTTGCTTCACAAACTTTCCCTTCCAATGCTGAGAATTTCTGGTCTGACAGTATGCCTAGGCATAAACTTGATCCTGGTACTGTAATTGTATCATTATTATAGAATGTTCATGTAATAGAAATTAGAATACAATTACATGATATCTTAATTAAAGCTCTACAAAAGCCAACAGGAGGGAAAGAGCAAGAGATGGTAATGTGCAACATCGCCGCGTGGCGGCGCGGCCGCGCCTCTGGCGCCAGCGCCAAGCACGCGGTTTTTAAAATTGTGCAAATAATATTTTTGTTACATAAAGTCTGTACTAGTATATTTGGAATTATGTTTAACTTTATTGTGGCATATTCCGTATTAGCAACACCAGCCAAGCCGGCTATTCAGCATGAATTGGATTACTGCCTCTGCAAGGGAGTGTGTACCTTTTAGTGCTACATATTCTGTCTTATTCTTTTTGTTCTCTCCCACTCATTGTTGCCTGAGACATTGGCTGAATAAAGTTTATTTCTTTCTTTCCTTATAAAAGAATATGAGATGTGTGATAAACAAAAATAATATTACCTTATCCAAATGCATATGTTAGCTTATAGTATAGTATAGTAGCATATAATAAGGTGTATATATGATGCTGAAAGGTGAGTCAGACACAATGGGTTTTGTATGGCATTTGTTCATCTAACACTTACATTGATTGTCATTTGTTTTGTTCTCCACTGCATTTTGTTGTTCATCACTTTCATCATTAGACACATCAGTTTCAACTTCTCCATTTTCTTCCTTTATTTCAACTGGTTCTTCCTTCACTTGAGGCTTTGCTTGTTTCTTCTTTTCTGAGAAATAAAAACTAATTGTTCTGAAAGATGAGTACCTAACAAACTATATTAATAAAATTTTGGATTATTGAATTTCTTAATAGTAAAATGTTTTATCAATAGACACTGAGTACAATTGAATTGAATTGGGTACTTGACTATGTTTGATTTTATACACATATTTATATGTAATAGCAAATAAAACAAAAAAGAAACCCCTTTGTAAAAACTGCATCGAAATTGGGTGTACAATGAGGTAGTAATTCATATTTTAAATTCTGTGGTGGGGGCATAGTGGAGATATCTTTCTATCCCTTTCCAACGCATGTATCACAGTGGTGTGACGTGATTATACTGATACTTCTATTTCCCGCAATTTTAAGGTTATACCAAATTTTAAAGGCTTATAAATTTTTATTTCAAGAGAATATTTAATTTTTTTTCTATTCTATATTTTAGATGACATAAATTTCATATAGAATTTATCCCGGAGGAGGCGGCACATATATATGTTACATAAGCGTATGGGCCACCGGAGGCCGAGCCGCCCGTGACTATTTAAAAAAATAGTCAAGTACCCAATTAGTAACAGAAGCCCATATTGAGTACTGGTACGGTATCATAACTGGCTGTGAAAAAAACAAAAGATCCTTACTTTTAGGCATTTCTCCATTTTCTTCGTGTTCCAGAGGCCTTTTCTTTGTTTCTGTTTCAGGTACATTTCCAGATCCTAAAAAATAATATATACTGATGGGTTTTACAGTTTACTAAAGGATTTGTACCTACTTAATTATTAATGGTGACATGCATCGCTATTACTAATTTAGAGTTACACCTTATGTCGATTTATCCTACAGCTCACTCCTATCCTTAAATCAAGATTTGGGATAGATTTATCACGGAGCTGCAAGTGGTCCATAATGTCATTAAAATAAATATGTGTTAATATTTAGTGCAAGATTTATGATGAAAGTTGACGAAGTGAAAAGTTAAGACTCTAAACAATCACTTCGTCCTAATCTTAAAAGAACAAGGTGTTATTTTATTTATATTAATTTGGTAGAGGTTAGCTCACCTGATGTGTTTTCAGAACTATCTCCTGATTTCTGTGATATTAACTTTAATTTACGCTTCTCACGTGTCTTTATTTTCCTCATAAGTATTTTGTCGGGGGTTGGCATTGCTTATCGAGTAAAATTTTATTCACATGTGAAAATAAATACACATTTCAGTTTTTGACTGACCAACGTGATACGTCATACGACCATGCTTGATTGGCCGGGCACAGTCAATGCATATACTCACAGGAGGCCCCCACTGTCTATTACTACCTATCGAGTATAACATTTGATAGAATCAGCAAAAAAGAATGCTATCTCATTTGTACTAATGGATGTCAATTCAGGTAAAGAAGGATCAATATACATGTGTGAGTTTCTATAGATCCGCATCCGTCAGTAAGCCACGCCCCAGTCCAAGGTACTAATAATACGGCAACAAGAATGGCGGTCTAATGAAGCGGCGTGATTCATTGCGTATATTATCGACATCGATAAAATGTTTTATTCCGTTATTTCACGGTGTATTTTTTTTACATTACGTTCATATTATCACACCTGTATACCATAAGAGTAGGCAGAACCTATAATTTTCTAATTCGTATGATTAGAAAAGCTCTAGTGCTCTTAGATAACAATTTTTATAGCAGAGATTAGCAAACGATTTTTGAGTTGTTCTCATGATTGATATTGTCATTGAGTTAATGTTTAGGAATGGATATTCTGTGGCTGATCATTATATATTGAAACTACTCGTGCCAATAATACTCTAATATTTTAATTATTGAATTAATTAATGAACGTAAGGTTGATAATCTTAAATAAAAGCAAGTAATAAATAATAAACGTACAAAAATATTCACTTTAGGACATTTATGTACTGCTTTGTAAAAACAATACAATAATGTTTAACGACAAAATCATCGACTATATTACTTGACGCACTAAACTTTCCGCCATTTTTAACTGCCGCCTGCCAGACTGCTGCCAAGGTCCATGGAGATGGAACCAATCTCCTTTCTCTCTTTAATCGAAGGCTATGGAATATTATTTATTTATGAATTATGTCTGTCAGTGAAGTAAACTGAAGTATCAAGATTTGTGTCTTGTTGAGGCATGTGTTGAGGATTTGGTTGAGGACCAATGAATTGAGGACTTTTATGTATGCTGGCAATCGAGGCTGATGAATTGAGTACCTCGTTTTTGTGATGTCGGTCATTGTACAAAGACCTACACAATTCCTTGTCTTCAACAAAGTTCCCTTCCTCATGCACATAAAATATTACAGATTACTTTTTGTTTAGCGGTATGGATGTACAAACGCCTCAAAAATTTAAGAAATTGAAAGCATACATTTCTTCCGGCACATGGCGAGCGGTCAAATCAATGGGCTTCAAACATATGACTAATATTCAAGCTCAAGTTATCCCAAAAGCATTAGAAGGACTGGATATAGTGGCTACAGCAAAGACTGGTTCAGGCAAAACTTTGGCCTTTCTAATACCTATAGTAGAAATTGTGGCTAAATACCTAGACAAGGGACTGCAAAGTGAGTTACATCGTTTTTTTATAGTATTAAAAGCAGCAATAGCTCATTTGGGAATGGTAGGGACTGCCGAGACGAGTGTCGGAGGTTCGAGACCAATTCCAAAAAGAGCATACACCATTGACCTTTCTATGTTAAGTGTATTTTTTCATTGTGAATTATCACTTGCTTTAATCATGAAGGGAAAACATTGTGAGGAAACTTGTATAGGTGAGAAATTCTTCACAAGAATTTTGAAGATATGTGAAGTCTGCATTAGGCCAGGGTGGTAGACTAACGCCTAACCCCTATCAGTAGTAGAGGAGGCCCAGGTCCAGCAGTGGCACAGTAATATTACAGGGATAAAATTATAAATTATTATTACATTATTAAATAGTTTGGATTTCATGGGTTTATTGTAATTCCGAACACCCAGACTTTTTCTTTCTATCTGCCCTTATCCCACCTTAATGTGGGGTTGGCGCCACACGCTGTGTCAAGCATATGGCAGAAAGGATTTGGCTTAGTTTTTACGATTGGCTGCTTATCTGACGTCAACACCCCTTTTTGGGGGATTCAGTCCTGAGCAAATCAAATTAGTATAATCTCCAAACTGGGAGTCAAACCCAGGATCTCTCAGACCACAGCCTATATAAGCTGCCACTGGACCAAGTAGGCAACCTAACACTAAGAACACAAGACTTATATTCTTCAGGTGCAGTTAAGGCTATAGATGTGACTGTTTTATTTATAAAAAAAATACGAAAAATAATTGGATACATATTTGTACTACTAACTTAACTATAATTATTTTGGTTTTCAGAGACATGTTGCATAGTGGTCTCCCCAACAAGAGAGTTAGCTATCCAAACGTATTCAGTTTTGAATGATCTGATAGCCCATCATGAAGGAATGACTGCTGCGTTGGTTATTGGAGGAGAGCATAGGAAGAAACAAAGTGTGGAACTAGCACAAGGTTTGAAGTGTTCTGGAATTATTTATTCCATTAATTTAATTACTATCTACTCTTTGAATGGGAGAGCCATGCTGCAGACAGTAATGTCTTGTGATAATAATAATACACCTCAATATTTTCATTATTACAAAATATATTGACATTTAATTTCATTTAAAACAAAACTTTACATATAAAATCTACTTGACTTTTGGAATTATGATTAATGTGTATTAATGATATAAATTATTTGCAATATTCACACACCATTATTATGGTAGAATGTACTTGGTCTATTTCTAAGGCCTACTACAATGTTACTACATTCTTGTGAATAAATGATGTGATGCAGCATGGATGGGCCAGTTTAACCTGTTTGTTACCACTGTCTCAACGAAAATCGACCTGGAAATTGAACCCAGTACCTCCCAGTCCACAGCCCATATATGCTGCCACTAGATCAGAGGTGACTTCTTTGCAATGCAATAAAAAGAAAAATCTATATAAAATTGAATGTAATTTTTTATACAATTCAGGTGTCCACATAGTGATAGCTACTCCAGGTAGATTATTTGATCACATGAGAACAAAGGAGTTTGATTACAAACATGTGACATGCTTGGTGTTAGATGAAGCAGACAAAATATTCCAATATGGATTTGAGGAAGATTTGAAACAAATTGTTAATCGTCTTCCTAGTGAGTTATTTATTAACATTTATAAATAAATACATCCAACAGTCGCATACATAGTCGGGATTCTCCACTATGTTTAACCTGTATTTTGGGTATTAGAAACTACGGGAGACTTTCATTCTTACAACACCTAGACACTATACAAATATTTATGGGTCACTTGAACATTTGTCTTGGTGTGAGAAACAAACCCGCGGCCTCTCGCTTCATAGCAGTCAACTTGCTTGCTTTGCCACTGAGGCTGTCAATAGGTAGTAGTTTTAATTGGGAGTGTTCATGTTATACAATAATTATAAATATTGGTGTTATACATTTTACACAATGATGGGGTTGAACCAATTTGTATGTGGTTTCCTAGGATGAAGATTTATTTAATTGGCAGAAATAAAATATTATGTGTGTCAATCATAATTTTTTTGTTACATTTGCAAGCTATACAAGTTGTCACAATTTGCCTACTAACTGCATTAACATTCTACTATTATTCCATATTATTTTTAGTCGGTTTTTCGGTTTCAATTAATCATTATTTATATTTTAAAAAGTATGCACTAATGCTATACTGAAAAGATTTTTAATTGCTCTTACAATAATAAAGAATCATATGAATGTTTCAGAGGAAAGGCAAACAATGTTGTTCAGTGCCACATTATCAGACAGGACAGATGCATTAATATCATCTGCTATGAGAGAAAATCTGCAGAATATTAACACTGACCAAGATGACTTAAAAGCTACTGTTGAAGGATTAAAACAAGGGTAATAAATTAATGTTTCAGGGTTTCAAATGATCAAATCTATATTTTAGGTATGCAGTTATCGAGATTTGTTATGTTTAAATACTTTGAGACAAAAAAAAATCTAGTATTAACTTTGGTGTGATGGCCTATAGTAATTTCAGACATAAATTCCAGACTCTGGATACTAAATTACTGAGCAATAGAACTCTGCCACTGAGTTATTGTATTTTTTCCTCAAAAGTAAAACAACAATCAGAATAGAGAACAGTATTTAACTATAATACAAATCACAATATTTTCCAAGGAGGCACTGGTTCTATGAGGCGAAATTTAATTTTCAGATATGCGGTGTGTGAAACAGAATACAGGCTTTGGTGGTTGCATAAATTATTAAAGAAGATTCAAAAGTACAAAGTTATGGTGTTCTTTTCCAGTTGTAAATCAGTTGTATTCCATCAAAAATTCTTTAACGACTATTGCAAATTATCTGTACTGTGTATTCATGTAAGTTTTTCTATCACCATTTTGTCATATATTTTATTCTATCTCGTAAGAAGTATCCAATAACATCATAAATAGTGCATGTAGCATGGTGTTTCTGTTAAGGCGCGTCTCCTGCACATGTTTTTTAAAAAAAAAACACCTACACAAAACAAAGGTTTTTCATTGTCTTATGCAACAATAGACCATAGACAAAAAAAAAATTAGAAATACCTACCATGTTTTGCGTAATGTTTTAAAGCAAGAGATGCAAGTTTACATGTTCAGTATTCAACTGGACATAGAGACAAAACATCCTATAGGTAGCTGTAATCCTATTGCAATAACAAGGTAATACAGCATGTATAGTACAACCTTATACCCTCTTAAGAAGAGGGTATAAAGCAGTACTAAATACTACTCTAAAGTAGTGGTCGGCAACCTTTTGGCAGGCAGGGGCCGCAAGATGACAAAATACAGTAAAGGCGGGCCTCACCTCATATTTTCTATCTATAGAGGTATCTATAACATTTTAGATATATATGATTAATTTACAAAACAATCACGGGCTGCAAATAGGACTTCACGGGCTGCAAATAGGATTTCACGGGTCGCATGCGGCCCGTGGGCCACGTGTTGCCGACCGCTACTCTAAAGCAGTACTCTATTTCAGGGAAAAATGAATCAATCAGACAGAACAGCCACTATAGCAAAGTTCTATGAAGCAGATAAAGTAGCATTGTTTTGTACCGATTTGGCAGCAAGAGGTTTGGATATTCCAGCAGTTGACTGGATTGTGCAATTTGATCCACCTGCAGATGCTAATGTAAGGATATTCCATCTGCAATGGTAACAATACTTAATTTTTTTTTATTGTATGACATTGGATTTATGTTTAAAATTTAACCATTTTAAGATGACCTATAATAAGTTTAGATTGACTTAGCCACTTCTGCCACCTTCTATGCTTTCCATCATCTTTATCTTTGAAAGTTATAGGCGTGAAGTCACTCATTACTAACTTCACGTTATACCACAATATAATGGCAGCATATGTAAAAGAATATTTATCTCACTTTGTTTGGTTTTTCTTTAGGAATATATTCATAGGGTGGGCAGAACAGCAAGAGGCATAGGTTCAGCAGGCAATGCAGTATTACTTTTAAGGCCAGAGGAAACTGAATTTGTATCCTATTTGGAAGAATCAAAAATATATTTAGATAAATATGATACTTGGGACACTTTTTTCAATTTGGGACCTAAGGTACATACTATTAAACATACATGATTTTATTTGTTATTTATTTAGTTAGTTATTATTGTTTTATTAATCAATACTTTTTAACAGTTACAAGCTGCAATGACAGAGACTGAAGTTCATCAAATGGCTGTCGAAGCTTTTGAAGGTTATATTAGAGCTCTTGAAGTTAGAAAATTTAAGCAAATTTTCAATTTAGTAAACATGGATCTTGACAAAGTAGCAAAATCTTTCGGATTGAAAGAGAAACCCGACGTAGATATTCGTAAGTAAATTAGAGTATGTTTTATTTAGTGGATTCACAATAATCACAGAATATTATAAAGACGAACGTTTGTGACTGCTACTTTTTGACGTTCGAAGGGCTGGACCAATTTTGATGAAATTTTGTATAGAGGTAGCCGACACCCAGACTTAACACATAAGCTACTTTTTATCCCGGAAAATAAATTTCCACGCCAACTGAGTCGCGGACAACAGGTACGATATAAATCGTCCATGACAATCATATTTAATTCACATAGTAGTCAGCCTCCGGGCGAGAAGCGGGCTGTGAAGCGAGGGGCCGTGGGTTCGTTTCCTGCACCGAGACAAATGTTTGTGTGGCCCATAGATATTTGTTGACTCTTTATCTCACTGTTGGGGGTCAGGGTTACTATTATGTTGGTTGGTTACTACGTATGTGATTGTTGAGTGTTAAGTTTTTTTTCTGATCTTGGATTTTATTCCTAGGTCAGGAGAAGCAGTTTTTTTTTAACATGATTAATTGTCCGGGATCGGATTTTAGGTTAACGACATGCCGACAGCCGGTCGTAAAAACGAAAGCAAAATTATTATAAAAGTGATCCCCAACCCAACATTAAAGTGAGATAGGGGCAGGTGGAGGAATTAATATTTTTTTTCCTTTACAGACATAGGTTTTAGTAAAAAGCATCGACCACGAAAGAGAATGGCGGCAATGCTTGCAGCTAAAACAGATGACACAAAACGAATAAGGTCGTGATTGAGGTTTATACCTCTAGAGCAGATTACAATAATAATTGAATCAAATTAGTCTAGTACATATTATTATATCTGTTCTTTTGTTATTGTAAATAAAATTGTAATTGAAATGTTTTATACGAAAGTTAAATAAAACGCATTGAATAAATTCAGTTGTTTTTTTTATAGCATTTAACTTATAATGTTAGCAGTAAAATATGAAAAAAATATCTATTCTCTGACTAGACGGAACTGAAGGTATAATACATATGCATACAAAAGTTCTGAATATCATATTGTCTACTCATAATAAACGAGAGGTATAATTGCCAAATTAAAATCTTAGGAACTTTACAGTTAAAATCTTAGTACTATGTACAGAGATTTGAATATCCTCATTTCGCAGAAACATTCATTTCATAAACGTTGTTCCTGGATAGTTTTTCGAGACAATCTTCATGGTTGTGTTGGTGGTTAACTGCATATATCATAGAGTCTATAGTTTCCACTGTCGCTGGACACCTATTCAATGAAAAATACTGTACACATCTCCACGACGTTTTCCCATGTGTAGTTGAATGTTTCGTATATACAAAGTTCATATGCACTAGTTGTTTGTGTCCTTTTCTGCTATATATGTATTTATATCGAACAGGCAATTGTGGATTTTCATTTGATCCATTCACAACAAGTGAGAGGGCACCTGCAATTCAAAATGTGATATTTATTTTCCATATTAAGTTCCTTTATATGATTAGTCAGAGGGTGTAATCAAAGACATTAAAAATACATTTTGTATATATTTTATTCAAATATGATTATAAAAAATACATTCGTTTATACTCAAACAAATCACACTTTTAAGTAACATCACACATTATAAAATACGATCCAAAATCCATTTGAACAAGGCCTAAAACTTTAAAATCACTCATCAATTTAGGAATGTAAATCTCAATTTGGTATACCAAAAATCTATCAATTAAAAATAGCTCTTAAAGAGATCATATCGGAAATTAAAGAATAATTTTGCATGCATTGAGATACAAAAGACACTAGATTAATTACAAAGTAAACTATTATAATAAATAGACTAGAATATGAGCAATAAAGTCTTCAGAAAAATTTATGGCAGACACCGCATGGCACTTATTGAATGAGATATAAAACAATACAGATTTACAAAAATAGAGTTTCTCACAAAAGTGTAATTGGCACTTGAGAGCAGCACTTATCACAGATGATTAACTAATTTATTGTGCTTTATGATTTCTTTATTACTCTAATGTAACTGGTATCTTAAAACAAAACTTAATGCTATACTATTGTATAATTTTCACAAAATATCCGAATGTATAATTTTTTTGGTTGGTCCCAAAATCAATTTTGAATCTTTGATTCATTTGTTCTTTTATGACAGCTGTAAATGTTGCCAAAAATATATTTCAAAAGCAGCTGTTCATAAACCCCTTTAGAGGATTACAGTATGCTTAATCTAAATTAAGACGCGTAATAGTCGCCTTGTAATTGAGATACTTTGAGTACATCATTAAAGTGAATTTCAAAACATGGAGATTTGCAGAACGGCAATTCACACGCACTGCACATGAATCTGGTGTCTCGTCTCTTCCCTATTTTCCAGCACAGCCTACAGGATCTCTGCGGATATTTCTTTTTGCCGTCTTCCTTTTGCGGTATTGTCACAAGACGGTGATCCAACGTGTGTCTTGGATAGTCCTCACCCATGCTACTTCGTAGTGTGTTTGACACTTTACCGTTTACTAAGTTTTTTAAGTCCATGAACAAAGAGCTCAGACTGGTATCTGAAATCACGATGGGCATTTTCAGTGAACTGCTATCATAGAAACATTTATATGACAATAATAAAGAAAGATTTAATAATGTTGAAAATGCCATCGTGTTTTCATAATAAAATACAACAGAAAATGGGGTGTTTAATGAAAACGATTAAAATGATTGCATTTTCAACACAATCTATGTGATTTTATTGAATTGAAATAAAAATAAAATGCATTATTTATGATAAAAATTTAGAAATACAGAAGCCATTACATTAAATATAAAGTACAGATTGTGTTCAAATGTAATTTGATGTTTTGTATTATGACTTCTAAAACTAATGGTTTGGTTAGTTATCTAAATACTGTATGAGGTACTTACTATCTTGTGGAGACTGGTAGTCCAAAGGTACTGACATATCTTTTTTTGAGTCTCTCGTACCTTCGTAGCTCTTTGGAGTCGTACAAACAGCTGGGTCAGTTACTATAATATCACTGTCATCGCATTCAGTCTTCATTTCAACACCGTTATCGGACGAGGACTGATCTGTACACTTATCATTTAGCTCTTTCATATTATTCTGTTTTAAGTGACTATTGAATGAAGCAGTTATATCCACTGGGTTTTCATCATAAATATTTTTTAGATTTTCAAAAGTACTGCTTGTTAATAAAGGGTGGCTTTGTTTATTGTATGGTGATTTTTCTTTTATTTTTGGTCTCTTTTCTGCATTTAGAATGTCACTATAATAATTGTTTTGTAAGAATTCTTCAGATTTTCTCTTTAGATTACTTAATCTTTGTAGTTTTTCAATGAATTGTCTCTGTTTGAGCAATACCAGTTCATTATTTACTTCATCATTTTGTGACTGTTCATATGTATCTGAGACACAAGATTCTGCATCTTGGGTATTGTTCTGAGTGTCCAGGGTATGTTTTGTTAAGTCTTGTTCCTTTTCATTTTCATCATCATCAGTCTGGAAATGGTGAAAATATTGAATTTTACTTATAAATACTTTCCAAAAAGTTCATTTGTTAACTGCAATTACAAAATGTAAGTGCAAAATGAAATCTTACGCACTGATTACTTATATGTCTTAGGCTCAATTGCACCACTATTATTAACCTAGAGTTAGTCCTAACCGCAAGCTAAATTGACAGAAAATGTATGAATGACATGTAACTTAACTTGCGGATAGGACTAACTCTAGGTTAATAATAGTGGTGCAATTGAGCCTTACAGTTTAATTAATTATAACATAAAATGATGTTCAAGCAGCAACTACACCAGTTACATTAATAATCCATTTTTAATACTCCACCAAAGACTTCTATGTATACTACTAGATAGGCTGTTTGGTACATAGAATTTGCGCACAAAGTTTCCGTCAATTGACAGCAACTCACTATAGATATCTCTTTTCCTTAGCCATCAAACGTCAAACCCTCTCCATGATGTGTTATGTTACACAATTTTACTTCTAAACAGCTTGTCTAGTAGTATACATAGAAGTCTTTGTACTTGACATTATTTGTGTAAAATTTACAATGTCATTTATGGGTAATCTATATCTTATAGAAAGCTATAGATATTATGTAGAATGGCAAGAATAAGTAAAACAATAATTGATTTTTGACAGCCTCAGTTACACGCAGCTACATTAACAGGACAGGAATTATGAGACTGTCTCACAATACCCAGACTTTATACAAACATCTGTGGGCCACACAAACATTAGTTTTGGTGGGGAAATCGAATTTGTAGTCACTCATTTCACAGCCAGCTAAGTAGCTAACTAGTACTCGCAAGCCGAGAAGCGGAAGAAAAGAGACAGAGCGAGCAACGAGTGAGCATGCGCATCGCTCCATTCCATAATCTGCGAAACGAGTTAGCAAACATCCTCGGGTATCGCGTGCTGGGAATCGTGGAATGCAGTTTGCTATAAATGAATAATATTGACAATGAACTTTGTGACAAATAGTTACCTCTTTATTTGTTAATCCTTTGATCTGCAGTACTTCAGCAGTCCCTATAAAACTAGTGAGATCTTCCTGTTTAACGCTAACTTCACCGTGGTACATGAACTGTAGTAGATCTCTCATCGCCTTGTGTGTGACATCCCTCAGAACAACTGCAAAGAGTACACCTTTGGTAAAGATTTAACAACTTCCTTGCTGGTAGTTTTAAAACTAAAATATGAAGATTTACTTATGAGGTTTGTAGGGAATTTGTATTTATTTTCTTCTTCTTCTACCTGCCCTTATCACATCTTAATGTGGGGTTGGCGCAACACACTTTTTCAAGCATGTCGCAGATAGGATTTGGCTTAGTTTTTACGACCGTCCGCCTGCCTGACATCAACCCCCTATGAGCCTATGAGGGATCCAGTCCTGGGCAAATTAAATTAGAAAATTTGCTTTGCCCGGCCTGGGAATCGAACCCAGGATCTCCTGGTCCACAGCCCATACATGCTGCCACTAGACCAAGGAGGTGACAAACAGGGAGGGAATTTGTATTTATTTTAATTAAGTATTTGCACAATTTACATCGCATAATAATAACGTTATGCTTGTAGTTAACACAAGTATTGAGACCATCTTTAATAAGGATAGTCTGATTCATTGGATAAGACGATTATTATCAACATAAATAGGGTCATTTCGCAAGTGACTCGCCGCTTATTACAAAACTGCATGCAATTTTAAACATAAAAACTACTTACCGATTGGATGTTGACATGGATTCATTTGAAACATTTTCTTGAAATAAGGTGAACATATCGATAATATTACTTTGTGTGCTTGTAATAAATGGCCTTCGACCGCAATTGTTACATCGACAAATTCGCCATTGCCCAACAGACCGGCGAATCCTTTCGTCAGATTCCCGTGAAAATTGTTCCAGGACAATGAGAATTGTTGATCCATTTCTAACCACTATCACATAGCGTTTACCCAGGGTATATGTTGAATAGCCATACATACGACCTATTTACAATGTTTAATAATTTGTGGGTTTATATTCTCACAGTTTTTCGACGTATTTTACAAATTAATAAGATAAATATTTTGTGCTAAAAACGTGACAGCTGTGAACGGCGCGTCGCTTACGTCGTAGTGTTGCACAATGGCTTACTCATGAATTCAATCATTGCAAATCGATTTCGCATGATCGATAATTAGAATCGACTAAGTTTTAACATAGGTATTCATATTCATACATCATAGGAGGTAGAATAAAAAGCATTATTTATGGTATAAGCATATTATTAATGATATTGGATTCCAACTATTTAGTCTAAGATTCCAACAATCGCTCCGCTTAGATATATTTCTATGCTTATTATAGTTATAGTTATGCTCCAAGATGTTAGTACCTACCTATATTAATAATATTATGTTTGTAGATGATTGATCTAAGATTTTGAGAAAGTAGCTACTAATTATAAGAGATTTGTTATGTTATATAAAGTAGGTCAGACACCACAGGATTACTGCTGCTTAAAGTATTTTTGAATATTTTCCGTAACTGAGTTGTGCAACTAAAAATCCTTCACATTGTCTAACCACGATACTTGATGATATAGGGATAAAATAAGACAGGACTGTGTGTACCATATTGTATAACGTAGTGCCTCGGTGACCTAGATGTATTTCGGTATGATTACCGTTTTGAGGTCTCGCGTTCGATCCCCGAGTCGGGCAAAGTGATATTGGGTGTTTTAAATCAGTATTGGAGTCTAGAATTTGTGCCGGATATGGCGATTGGCTCGCCCCCTATCACATCTGGGACGTAACTACGCTCGGTGAAATGTGGGTGTTCTAGTTCGCTAGTGCGCCTTTGCCTACCTACCCCTTCGGGGATACAAGCTTATGTTATGTTAAGGTAAGCAAAAGATTTCTCACATGTGAGTTAAGTTATAATGAGGTAAGGTCATGGTAATAATCCGGTCGCGGAAATTATGTGTGTTATGATTTATGAATAAAATACTTATAAGTATTTAAAATTATTAAGTATTTCAAATAATAAAATACTTATAAGTATTTTATGATTTGTTGTAATTTAGAAATTGAAGCGTTTTAGTTCCATTTCAATTAGTATCTACCTAGATACGTAGAGAGCTTTTGGAAACTTTTCGCCAGCGGTCGAGGACAAGTCGAGCTAAATTAAGTTTGAACCAAACTTTTAGGAGTTTGTCGACGTAGCGGAATCTCAACTAAGATATTTGTTACAGCTTTGTTTGTTGTTTACATGCGCATCTTATATATTATTCAGTTTGTCTAACTCAGCCATACTAAAAGTGTGCTTCGCCGAGCCTTGGGCTCCACGAAGCATCTGCAGGGCTCCACGAGAATACCTACTAATAATAATGAGAAAAATCAAAATATCGAAATACACTGGATGCCGAACCTGATGAGACATTAACTTTCTTCTATCAAACCTGATACCACCCAGATTCATACCTCCTATTAGATATTTATTTAATTATTTTTTATTGTTTAATATATTATGCGACTGTTAAGTTATAACATGATTATTAATAAATAATGCACATTAAATTTGTTTTGTCTAAATTCGGGCTCCGTCAAATATTTCGCTTTGTAAAAAGGTTCCGTTATTTTTCGGCTGCCTCGGTGGCGTGGTGGTATTTCGGTTCGACTACAGTTCTGAGGTCTCGGGTCGGGCAAAGTGATATTGGATTTTTCCATATCAGCCCGGAGTCTGGATTTTATGCCCGATATGGCGATAAGCTCGCCCCCTTCGGGGATACAGGTGTGAGCTTATGTTATGTTATGTTTAATTGAATTTTGACTTAGTCCGAGTCTGACTAAGCAAAGTCGAAGTTCGCTCTATACATATGTAGATCTCAGCTCAAGGTTTCAGCGGTAATAACAAGATGGATTTCATGTACTTTGTGCATACATACTTCGTGCCTAAACGACGACGCTATTAAATAAGTCTAATATTCAGTTGTGTTTTGCGTCTGTTCGGTATGAGACAAAAAGTCTTTCGTTGTTTCTGGTGACCACGACACAAGATTCTTCTTTAATCTTAGTATGGGGTCAGGCAATGGCAGTGATAAACCAAAATTGGATGTCGTTCGGCGACATGGATTTACGAGGCCCTTTGAATTATAATACCTATTTATATTAATTTCTAAAAACTGGGGGTGGGTGTGAGGACCAATTAGGAGTGAGGCCCTCGGCGGTCGTGGACATCGCTGGTAATATATTTTTTTACTACTAGACAGTAGGTACTTATGTGTATTAAACTACTAATGTGCGATACACTATGTAGTTTTTTACCAGTGAATGAAATTCATAAGTACCAAAAACAATTATTATAATAATTTAAAGGATATTCAGTTTGAGCCGCATATCTTGCACTAACACATTGCATAAAACATTTCAATTTTTTTTTATCTATGGTCCATTGTTATATGAGCAAGAGACAATGAAAAATCTTTTTTTTGTTTCGAGAAAAACGAGTGCAGGAGACGCGCCTTTAATTTACTAAAAAACAAGGGTAAAATTCTGATCTCACAGATTCTCACACCACCGAAATATTGCCAGCCACGTGCCGGTTTTTAATATATCAGCTACATTATTGAAGCCAACCGTAAACCCGTGCGTCTGGTAACGTATCGATTATACGTCACTCACAGTCATGAGAGGGCGCAGCACCCACTGTCGCATCTCAGCAGTCAGGACGCCGAACTCCCTAAATGTTTGCTGTGATTATTTTGACATTTATGTTCGAAGTAATTTAAAACTGTCTTGGTAGCGTAGTTGTATTGTGTGCGCGGTACGACTCCTGTTCTGAGGTCTCGGGTTCGATCCCCGGCTCGGGTAACGTGAACTTTGACGGAATCTAAATAATGTAGGTAGTAAAATTTCATGGATTCAATAAATATTTTGATTTGATTTGATTTGAGTTTTGCCCGATGTGGCGATAGGCTCGCCCCCTATCACATGAAGGACGGAAATAAGATCGGCGAAATATAGATGTTCTAGTTTACTTTTGCTTACCTTTGGGGATACAGGCGTCATGAGCTTATGTTATGTAGTAATTTAATGTTCGAGAACAAGTTGTAGGAATGTTGAAACGAACTCAATTCAAGCTGTTTGGGATGTAATCTCCACTATTTTTTATTTAATTGAAAATATGCGTATTAAGAACTTATGACTACGAGGTCACAACTTTTGGATCACAAGTTTCGTGCTGTTGTACCGTCTATGTACTCTTGAATGTCTTTGACCCTATAATATAGTTGAAAACTAGAAGTTTTTGCATATTAGATACCTACTTTCAGTTGTATATACTCGCACGTCTTTAATCTACCAACCTACAGCTTAATACCCATAATATAATATCATAAGTATTACATCACAAAGTAGGTATACATATACTTATAGGCAGTGCCCTTGTCTATTTATCAACGTATAAGGGCGAATATCTAACAGTTTAAGCGCCAATTAATTAAGTTTAGCAAGAGCACAGTCACCCTATTTTCTAAGATGGCCAGGCATGACGGCGCACTTTAATTTTCTGGTGTCACGAGTTGTAGCGATAAAGCCATCCCCTTCTCACCCACTTCTTCACTAAAGAAAAGTATGCAATGAATAGGCTTCTTATTAAAAGTAGAAAGTTTCGTTAAGACAAAGTTCTTTCCATTGTCCCGTTAACACGATAACAATGAAATTGCTGTGAATTTTCATCAATGTCTTTTTTATTATTAATTGTAGTTTTAAATAGTTTTTCCGACAACTATTTAAAATATATAACGGTTAACATTCTTCTTTCTTTCTTCCTGCCCTTATCCCACCAATGTGGGGTCGGTGCAACAAACTTTTTCAAGAATGTTGCAGAAAGGATTTGGCTATGTTTTACGACCGGTTGCCTGCCAGACGTCAACCCCCTCTGGTGGATCCAGACTCGGGCAAATTAAATTAGAAAATTCGCTTTGCCCGACCTGGGAATCGAACCCACGACCTCTCCGTCCACAGCCCATATGTGCTGCCACTAGACCAAGCAGGCGACACCGATATATCTACCCCAACACACAGATAACATATTAGCTGTTCCCGTTAATGTTATCTGTGTAATTTCTGCGTCGTATATAGTTCGTTTCTATAAATTTTTTCACTATGTACAAATTGAGGACATGGGTACCGACGTAGCTAAGTATATAATCAGGGCCGTCTCTGTGGGTCCAGCGGCGCGGTCACTCGGCTCTGGGCTGCGAATGACAGGTAATCGATGCGGTTTGCTAGTTTATTTGGCTATCGGTTCCGTTCCCAGCATGTGTATCTACTCGTTATAATCGATACAGAACCCCAGCGCGGCGTAATACGGTTTTATGATTTCGATCGTGTTTCGGTTATGGCGATGTGACCTCGTGTCCTGTTTTATTAGATTATTTGAAAAAATATTGATATTTTTGAGTGGTACAGCCACGCTGTAGACAATTACGTCTATAGCACGAATGGGCCGGCTCGACCGGTTTGATATCACTGTCTCACAGAAAACCGACGTAAAGTGACAGCTTGCTGTCGCGTTTCGATCGGTGAGTGAGATTTCCGGTGGCCCAATTCCCCCTTCCCTTTCCTAATCCCTATTTCCTTCCCTTTAGGTTGGCAACGCACCCATGATTATTTTTGTGTCTTGGGTGTCTATGGGCGGTGAAGATCACTTACCATCAGGTGACCCATATGCCCGTTTGCCAGTCTTAATTATAAGAAAAATTTCTATCGAACTTTTTTATAGGATAAACGACATGGTAGGTCATCTCATGGTAAGTGATATTTGAATCGATATTTATATAATTAAGTATTAAACTGTCTCGGTGGCGTGGTGGTATTATGTGCGCGTAACGAGGTCTCGGGTTCGATCTCCGGGTCGAGCAATGATATTGGGTTTTTCTACTCGGTAATAGCACTAACGGCCCGGAGTTTGGAATTTGAGGCCGATATGGCGATAGGCTCGCTCCTTATCACATCTAGAACGGAAATGCTCGGCGAAACGTGGGTGTTCAAGTTCGGTATTTCCTCTCTGCCTACCTCTTCGGTGATAGAGACATGACTTTATATATAGATTGAGTAATATAATTTAAAACGATTTAAAAATGTTTCATGTTAATCACGTATAGAAGATTTACTTATTTGATACTGAATAAGTAGTGAATATCCAGTAGGATATAAATTTTTTTAATAAATTTTTCCATATCAGCCCGGAGTCTGGAATTTGTGCCCGATATGGCGATAGGCTTGCCCCCTATCACATCTGGGACGGTACTAAGCTCGGCGAAATGTGGGTCTTCTAGTTCGCTAGTGCACCTCTGCCTACCCCTTCAGGGATACAGGCGTGAGTTTGAGTTTGTGTGTTATCCAGTAGGAAATATCAATGCTCCGGCTGTATCGGACGTTTGTAAGTTCTGTTCGGCATGCGCGGCGGCTGGAGCAACTTCTGACCGACCTATTTACTGCTCAAGCCTCAACGTTGGATCCTGTTGTGCGACGTGATGCTACCTGCAGCCAACTTTGCATAGATTTAGCCAGTTTTAGTCTGTTTTATAGAAGAGATTCACTCGAAATATGGATGTCCAAAGTAGTTTATTTTCAAGCTTGCCCGATTTATTTGTGTGGGTTTTTTTGTGTAATAATAATAATTTTGGGGAGCCCATCTGAGTTGGCGAGTCATCACCTGCCTATTTTACCCGTGTTTTTAATAAAGGTCAGCAGGTGCCATTGTCCTTATTACCCAATACACTAGAAGCTCACAACAATAATCCAATTTTAATTTTTGTCCATCCTTGCAATAATCCTGCACTAACCGGGGGTTGTCCTTGGTGCATTTCTATAGTGTTCATAGGGATAATCGCCGGTTGGTGTCAGATTACATATTAGATTAAACATGTCTTACGGTCCTCTACATACGTGATGGCTGTGGCTCCGTGCATGCCTACCAAAGGTCCGGGACTTTAATAGTCCCAAGATGTGGAAAGACAAACATAATAATAATAATAAATAAATACACCCAACAGTCACACACATAGTCCTGAACCGACACTAAGTTTAACCTGTATGTGTGCATCAGAAACTACAAGAGGCTTTTTGTGAGAACACAACACCCAGACGCGAAAAAAATATATGTGGGTCACACAAACATTTGTTTCGGTGCGGAAATCGAACCCGTGGCCTCTTTACAGCCGGCTACTTGTTGGATGCGCAACGGAGGCTTTCGAAATATAATAAATAATAATTTAGGAAGAGTTATCATAACACAGTCAGTTATATGTGTTAGTTACTTAAAAATTGAAATTCTTAACTAGAAAGGGAACCCCAAATATAAATCAAATCATAACTAATTTGAAAGTAAGTTAGAAAGTAAGAAAATAAGTCTATGCCACGTCTAATCAAATATGAAAAGCATTTGTATTCGCGGATTACCTACATTTTTTCGCGTTGGACCGGAATCAGCGAAGTGTCTACAACTCGGAAGTCAGAGGACGTGCCTTTCAGAGGTCTTAGAAGTTGGTGGCGCGTGATTGGCTCCATTGTGAACCTTCAATAGTCCATCTTGAGTGCCAACTGAGTCAGGTTACGTTATTTGGATGTCGTTGGATTTTTTTATGTACGTTCCTTTGTAGTTTGAACTTAATCATCGTTACCATCATCATTATCAGCTCCAGGACGTCAACTGGCCAATTGAACTTAATGTATCTACCTGATCAAAGCGCATGCCATCAAAAAATATCTTGTTTTTATACTAGACTTTTTTTCATACAATCAAGTTTATTTTTAATCATTTCGCTGTAGATATACAAAATGTATGTAGAATAATTGCACATTTTATACTTTTCTCTAAGATTTCATCACATACATAAATTATACTTTACTTTATTAAAGATGGCTTCAAATATTGAGTTTCTATTAAATTAACAACAGATAAACCTCTCAAAAGGCGTAATTACGTGTCACAATAACAGAAAGAAGTTCGATCAGGCGCCCGTTGGCGGCTGACCGTTTACCAATATCTCAGCTGAATGGACCTCAATTAAGCCACGCTGACTAACCTAGAATAAATCTCCTCGCCAAAATTTTTATCCCTTACAATAACGTTGATAACCATTTGTGATGTAGATTACGACTCCGTCGACAGATAATTTATTAAAAATATTTTTTCGCTGATGTTCGGTTTTCCGTTAAATTATATTATTGGTTGTTTAGGTCTTCCTTATCTTGTTTTACAAATTAGAACAATGATGTAGTGGTTATCTTTGCCCTTATCCCACCTAAATGTGGGGTCGGCGCAACACAATTTTTCAAGCATTTCGCAGAAAGGATTTGGTTTAGTTTTTACGACCGGCTGCCTGCCTGACGTCAACCCCCACCTTGGGGATCTAGTCCCGGGAAAATAGTGTTAGAAAAACACCTCGCCCGACATAGGAATCGAACTCAAGACCTTCCGGTCCACAGTGCATATACACTGCCACTAGACCAAAGAGGTCGCCTCAATGTAGTGATGTAATGAATGTAGTGATGTAGTGGTTATCTAATTTACTTAGGCTCAATTGCACCACTATTATTAACCTAGAGTTAGTCCTAACCGCAAGCTAAATTGACAGAAAATGTATGAATGACATCTAACTTAACTTGCGGTTAGGACTAACTCTAGGTTAATAATAGTGGTGCAATTGAGCCTTAATATTTTAATCTATAATAGCAGTTTTTGTAAAATCCATTTTTGAAAGTCTGCGTATTCTTTACCGGTGCCATTTGTTTTCAATACGCCTGGCATCAATGTCTAGTGGCTTTTTGTCTTCATATCGGTCGTTTACAGCGATATTTGGGAAATATCCAAAGAGACAATGGCCAGCTTTTACGGAAATGACTGTGAAACCATACGTTTTCACTAGCAGGAATTGTTATTGACCATCCAGGGATTTGAAACAATAACAGCACTGTTTATTGTGAAAACATGTCTTTCATCTTTCAAAAGATGCTCAGCTCCGGTTTTCTTGTTTTATGCAACGTCAGTGAATTTTTTGTTCTGAATATGCCGCATAAATGCTAGTTTATCTTTACTTTTTTTATAGCAGAGGCTGGCAAACGAGCAGGTGGGTCACCTGATGGTAAGTGATCTCCACCGCCCATACACACTCAAGACACAAAAAGGAACATGGGTGCGTTGCCGACCTAAAAGGAGGGGAATAGTGATTGGGAAAGGGAGGGAGGAATCGGGCCACCGGGAATCTCACTCACCGAATGAAACGCACCAGCAAACTCCCACTTTACGTCGGTTTTCTATGAGACAGTGGTATCAAACCGGTCGAGCAGGCCCATTGTGTAAACGTTACTGTTTACAGCGTGGCTCTATTAATCAGAACTACTTACTGCTATTTCTAAGCCGTTAAAATAGTCGTGTTATTAGATATATATCCATTTTTTATGTTATACATGCAAAGACTTCTCAAAATTAATACCTATTGATTTTTAACGGCAAATTAAATTTTTCTGGTGCCTGGTATGTAAAATAATAAAATCATAATTCCTTTATAACCATATGGTTAGTTTCAGTAATTGGAATGAGACGTTAGTCGACTGATAAATATATTGATTGGAATAACGGTATTTCCAACATACTCCGTACATAACATAATATAAGCTCACGCCTGTATCCCCGAAGAGTTAGGCAGAGGCGCACCAGCGAACTAATACACCCACATTTCGCCGAGCTTAGTTCCGTCCCACTCCGTCCAATAATATGAATATCAAGAACTCTAACCAGATTGTTTTTTACAGAACACTTGTACCTTGAATGATATTACAATTTTGTAAATTAATTTTCTTACCGATCTTTGTTGGCCGTGTATAAAGTTCGTAGTGCATAATCGTTGAAACGGGAACACTTACAAGACAATGCAGGTGCTTATCCGTAGTGAGGCGGTGGACTCCCTGGTAGGATAATACCTCTTCACAGAGAGGATTATACCGTGAAACGATTCTGCTTATCGTCGCCAGCCGTCTCTGCCATGCCACTGCCGAGTAAACCGCGCCTGTGTGCAACTTCGTCACTACTTGTTACTTCAAGTCTTCAAGATATTTCACCATTTGTTCAAGGAAATTAAATATGTCTTATCAGCTGTCATTTTCTTTATTCACTTCATTTGCAAGTCCTGAATTTCATCTTATTGAGCATAACCGTTCTAAAGGGAAAACTTAGTGAGTTATTTTCATGTTTCTGTGGAAAATGTACGTTCCTATCTTGTTTCTAATTTCGTGTGCCTTTGATGTAACTATCTTTGTCTCGCTTTGGTGTTTATTTTGTTCTACGTTTCGCTTTACGCTTTGCATACATGTAAACTCATTTAACATGTCTAGGATGTTTAACTTTTCTTTGACGTGTTGATTGTGTTATATTTACGTACATGCATACATTATGCATGCATGTACATTCCGGTTTTGACCAATAATACAAATTATTTTGTCAAAGTAATTATATAAGTTTTTATATTATAATAGACATTATAAATAAATTCATATTTATTTTATCAGTTTTTTTTAAGAATTGGAATAATACCTAAGTAGAGGTATAATCATTTTACTTATATTAAAAACTAAATTATGTAAATTATTATTAGAATTTCGCAATGAAAATATTAAGATAGATGCAGCTACATTTTTGGAAGATACAAACATGTTTCATGTTTGTTTTGAAAATTGTAACTACGAATATAATTGCATTTCTACGGAATGAAACCCTCGTAGCATCATGCAGGTTTTACGAAAACGAAATAAATTAAATACTGGATTTACGTAAAGTAGATATTTAAAGAGATAAAGTGCTAGAATAAGAGCATGAGTATGCACCGGAGTACGGAGAGGCGAGAGGCGAGACGTGCGGCGCCGCTAATGCCTCTCCCGTAGCGGATTACTTCATGGAATGGTCGCGCTTAGCGGCACTCCACCGTGAAAGCCGGCCGGCGATCTGTTTGTTGTCAGACACTCGACAGCACAATCGAGTGTCACCAAGAAGAACTTGAATGTGTTCTGGAATTCAAATGGTGTCGAATTATTGCTCACTTCCCTGCAAGAGCATAAATATGTAATTGATTTTAATTTTTTTATCCCAAATAAAAATTAAATGCTTATGTTCTATATGTCTCTACAATTTCCACAAGCCTTTTTTTATAGCAGAGATTGGCAAACGAGCAGATGGGTCTCCTGATGGTAAGTGATCTTCACCGCCCATAGACACAAGGTTGACAACGCACCCATGATCTCTTTTTGCCGAGATACAAAAAGAATCATGTGTAAAAGGAAGGAATGGAAGGGGAGGGAAAAGGGATTGGGAAAGGGCGGGGGAATTGCGCTACCGGAAATCTCACTCACCGAACGAATCGCGACAGCGAGCTGCCACTTTACGTCGGTTTTCTGTGAGACAGTGGTATTAAACCAGTCGAGCCGGCCCATTCGTGCTGTAGACGTAATTGTCTACAGCGTGGCTCTACCACTCAAATAATTATTAGTTATATCAGTTTATTGCCTAACCTTAATTTAATGGGTACATTGTGAATTGTGATAAGTGATGATACATTATTATTGCGGAAACATGTATATATTTGAAGTGTTTTTATTATGCATGATTCCTCTAAGTCTAATAAAATCTAAAGGTGCCATTTTAAATGCCAAGATTTATCAGGTTGGGAAGTCTGTTAAAATTTGTTATCATATTAGCTAACCTTATATTCAACGGACGACAAAATTGCATGTCAAAGTTTTTAAATCTGAGGAGGAATTTTATTTTCTTAGGTTCGTACCCTCGCCGACTGTTGAACTTCAGTTGACACTTCGAACAAAGTTGAAAATGAACTTTTTATTTTCCAATCCTCTATAGGGTGCCTTCAGTGGAACTTCGTCTGTGCCAATGAGACTGAACATTGATTTAAAACAGATGAAACTTCTTAGCTTATTGTTGTTTAACTAGTTTTGTAGTACGTGGCATCAAATGCAGATTCTTTATTTGTTTAGAGGCTTTTAGTCTCCATGGACTATGTCAGCCTAACAGATTGATTTAATTTGATTGCCTCTGTGGCGTAGTGTTATTGCTTGCGCGTTACGACTATCATCCGGAGGTCTCGGATTCGATCCCCGGATAGAGCAAAGTGATATTGAGTTTATTCTACTCACCGTCAGCCTGGACTCTGGAATTTAAATAATAGGCTCGCCCCTTATGACATCTAGGACGGAAATTAGCTCGGCCAAATGTGTACGTCTAGTCGTCTAGTTTGACTCTGTATACCACTTCGGGGATAAAGGTGTGAGTCTATGTATGCATGTATCCTTTAATTTTAATAAAAACACCGCTTGACTGATGAAGGAAGACATATTATGTGTATCTTGTAATAAAAAAGATTTTATTGTCTCCGTTTTAATTTTTTATAAAAAAGGAGCAAACAAGCAAGTGGGTCACCTGATATTAAGTGGTCACCGCCGCACATACACATCCACAACAGCAGAGGAATCATCGATGCCAGCCTTTGAGGCTCTTTTCTTGAAGTTCCCTATCTGGTGTCGGTTTGGAAACATAACCGCTGAAAGTTGGTTTCACAATTTGCACATAAAAGATAACTCCTTCTAAATCTTACTGTTGAGGTACGCTATCCATCCGTATACTGGGGATGTTTCTTATTTTTGGTCAGCATTATCTAGGATTGATATTTTCAAATGACGATGAGGACATACAAGTGCCATATAGTAGTATAGAAAAAGACTCAAAACGCCGTCCTTATCACATTCCATATTTTTCACCAGACAAAGTCGTTCTGAGTGCTAATTACTTTATATTTACGAACTTTTAAATTGTAAGCGATGTAATACGACTAGACGTTACCTAATGGACAGCGTTATAGATATTTACTTATTGAACGATGTTTATTATTCATAAAGCACTCGAAGCTCGTTCACGGAACCTCTCGAGTAGAAAAGTTGTTCCAGTTTAGTTTGCTCTTTACGTCGATCAAATGGAAAATTGTATTGTTTATGGTAAGCAGTATTAAGTCATTTGTTGTGTTCGTATGCACAATGGCGTGCAGTCCATATAGACAAAGAGACACTATCTACCCTAACAATTTGCTATTTCCATATAGATAATAAATTTGTGACTAAACACAGATTTTCAAAATGCAATGCTCGGATTGTGTTATAAATCGACACAGAGAATATAACCACTATGATAGTGGCAAAAAAGTTGAAGAAAATAATTGTGGAAGATTTTTGGCTACCCTGATCGGAATGTCTATGCACGTCACTGCGTATGCATTATGGTAATAAATTAGATTTATAGTCCTAGTATTTATACTATCTTCTTTTATTGGGACATAATCCACCGCGCTAGTTCAATACTTAACTCACATTCGAAACCCTTGTAAAGCACCCATGTTTTTCTATGGTACCAAAGAGATTTAATATTACTAACTATTAAATGTATTTGGATGGTATGCAGATATCCTTACGACCATACATTAATGAATGAGACCGATGTTTACCTTTACTGAATATGGAAATGACAAAAGATCCAAAGATAAATTCATTCATCATCATCATCATCAGCCATAGGACGTTTGTAGTTCTAAAAGATTTGGGGGAGGCCTATGTTCAGCAGTGGACATCCTATGACTGATGATAAATTGATTAGTGAACAAAAAATACATATGTTTTATAAATTGGCTGGTTGGTTTTGAACCTACAACTTCCATCTTGACGGTCCATTCCACTACTCGGTTATCCTTGCCATTAATATATTTTTATTTAGTATTCCAGAGAACTATTTAGTATTTTAGCTTGTAAGATTTCATTTATTTCTCAACAATATTTCGTATGATTAATATTAAAACGTAGCTGCAAATACAAAAAGTTTCGCTCTGCTGACTGATGCTAGATTACACTAAGTAAAGTTAAATTGATCGTTAAATTACCGTTAAAGCTAATTGAACGCTTCAAATGATTATATTAAGTTTGAATATAAATTGAGTTTAATAATTTCAACAAATAAACAATCAACTTTTGCTTTAAGGTATAAAACTTCAAATTTAATACATTATCTATTTAATAATATATATAACTGACAAGTGACCCATTAGCATTTTTGTCGGTTTCTGCTATTAGCAATAGTTTAGTTAGTTTCAAGATATTATGTTGTATGTTGCCCTTATCGCCCGACTTCCACAAAAGGAGGAGTTACTCGATATCTCCACCAAATGTGAACCGATTTTCAAAATTCTATTTGTGTTCGATAGAGCTTATTTCAAGGGTGGTCTTATATAAATTTAGTCATGATCGGTAAGTTGGAAGTCGGTCAATTAAGTTTTTAAACTTGTGATTATTTTAATTCAGTATGGGGTTTGCGTAATACACGTTTTCAAATCGAAAATATTCGACATATATCAGTTTTTATGACCGCCTATCGACCTGTGGCCCTAGTAGGAATATTTTTGACAATCGAATTTGTATCGAGCTCGATGCGTGTTTATGACATTTGCATGAAATATTAACCAAACAGCATAAATGCGCAGCGAGCTTGATGTGAATTCGATTCTCAAAAATATTCCTGCTCAGGTCGTTGATGTCAAACCTCTCCTGGGGAATTTAGGGAAAATCGTGACGAAAAAACCGCGTTGCTAAACCTGGGAATCGAACCCAGAACTTTTCCGTTCACAACACATATACGGTACCATTAGACCAAAAAGGCGACATTAGTACTATGACCACCAGAGACAAGAATATTTTGCTTTCAAGGAATCGTAAACGTGGTCTAGAAATTTCATCTGAAAATGCGAGTTACGACATCGTAACTCTGAAATGTTTGCGTTGTCAGCATCTAATACCACGATGTGAATTCAAGTTATAAAAGATCTTGTAAGTAAACTAGATTTTAGATAATATTGTTATGACAAGAAAAATTTAAGCACTGTGATTTCACAACAACAGCAGGTCAATTCTCTAAGGTTTCGTTTGTGAAAACAACGTTGCGGCAACGTTCAAAGCGCACGCACTAGTGCTATACGTGATGACGGCGCTTATGCGAACTAGCTCTCTCGAGCGAGGCGTTTGACATAAATGTATGGAAAATGGTATTCTCTAAGACCCAACAACGTTGAATGCTCCGTCGATCTCAACGATGTGCGCTGCGGGAACTCGTCGTCGATCGCTACGTTGCAGCGTTTCTTAGATAATCGACCTGCTGTAGCTCGAAGATGATTTTTTTACATTTATCGCGCGTGACCATTATAACGATAAGCACCCGAATGCCTTTAGCATTTACGCGAGGAATTTATGTTTTTCATACTAATTATTACGTAGTTGCTAGTAGGAAATGTCGACAAAAACTCATAGCCGAGCTACTAATGGTAAGCGTGGTGCACACTCAAAAACCAGTGACCACGGACATAATAAAAGATGGACGAAGCGCCAGTAAAATTGAAAGTGAAGCACGGTTTTCGGCTCATTTGATCAGTCACCGCCATTACGTGTCGATAGATCGAGCCGAAAATCCGGCTTCACTTTCAATGTTCTTAGCGCTCCGTCCATTATTTTTTTACGTCTGTGCCAGTGACAAACAATTAATTTATAGATTGTCAGCACAATCATCCTGGCCTGCATAAATGGTACTGTTTACCCTTTTATTTACCCAATAAAGTCATATTTCGGGCCCCTAAGAGAACGTGAATTAGTGGCTGATTTTTCTTTGAATGTGATCCATACTATGAGTATGGGTCACTACTCACTTTCGCAGATTTTAAGACCATGTGTACGGTGAACGCTATCTGCGCGAAAGTGAAGTACTAAACCAAAATAATAAGTAACATGAAAACATCGGACACGAGATAGTGAGTTATCTTCACCGACAGTGAACGTCGATAATATTTTTTTTTATTGTAGGTATTATTGTTTTATTGTAGGTACTTACGTTGTATGCTGGCCCTTACGCAATGAAAAAGGATAGGGAAATTTATGGAGTCCACGTGAGCCTTAAATATTTTGACTTTGAGTCTTCAGATATTCTATCAACTCACAAGCTTGCTTTGTGTGTTTATGTTTTGAAATACAGTTGCAATGAGACAGGACTAGATAGTTCAAATTCAAAATAATTCAAATAAATAAATACATCCAACAGTCACCACACATAGTCCTGACCCGACATTAAGATAGATACTTGTATCGTGGGTATCAGGAACTACGAGATACTTTCGGTCTCACAAACACCCAGACCCGAAACAAATATCTGTGGGCCACAAAGACATTTGTCTCGGCGCGGGACACGAACCTGCGACTTCACAGCCAGCTACTCGCCCGCTGCGCCACGGAGGCTGTCTAAACAGTACTTATGTTGTAGATCTATGAAACAGAAAACAGTACTGACTACACACTACACACATATCTGGCATAATCACAATATTTTATGTGTATATGAATGTGAGTTTCTTTGTTTATTACTTGATACTAGCAAACCTGCGGAACTGATTTTTAAAAAACATTACCCTCCTTCCGAGATAATCGGGTAAAAAGTAGATTGATTTAACATTAAACTTCTCGTTTGATATTTGAACAATGATATGTTGAGGTGGATTTAACATTCATCCCTGAAAAGGCTGGGAAACAGAAATGAATAGTTTAAAGCGTTTAATTTTTGCTTGTGGTATAAATGTAAAGTTGGCATTGTCGCAAATGGAAAACGTTATCATGGCGGTGGTAACGTCGTGTGATCTCTCGTAAGCCGAGATTAGGTCGGATTGCGTCGAACCGTGCCACCGAACCGGTTATATTGGAGACGTATGGAGAATGTCGGAACATTGCCTTTAATCTTCCTATTAACTTGTAGGCTTCATTAATTTCGGCCCTCCTTTTTATTGCAAGCTTTAAACTGGGATTTTGCCGTTGAATTCTATGAAACAAGAAAAGGCTTTCGTTTTGAAAAAGTTTAGAAAAGCTTTTTGTAAAACAAAGTTACATTTCAATCGTTGTTTATTGAAGTTTATTCACAATGTTAATGTGTAGGTACCTACATATCTAATGAAGTTATCAAATAAATGAGATACGTAGTGAGATGCTTAGATACATTGACAACCTCTGTGGTGCAGCGGGCGAGTAGCCGGCTGTAAAGCGAGAGGCCGCGGGTTCGATTCTCGTACAGAGACAAATGTTTATGTGGCCCACAGTAATCATTAGTCACCGGACGTCCACTGCTGGACATAGGCTTCCCCCAAAGATTTTCAGATAGATCTGTAGGAATCTGATTGATTGATTGATTGTTGCTGTTTGTTATTTATTTATATACCTGGGTTGAAATGTAGCACAATATCACTAACGATTTACTAACGCTTAAATCTTTATATAGAATGTGCAACAATATGCATTTCATATGTTCTTAATTTCAGCATTGTGTAATTTAGAATGCAAATCCACGTGGAATTCCAACAGCCAAATGATCTTTGCGTTTAGAATTAGAGGTTGCCTTTAAACCTTGGCAAATATAGCAGAACATAGTTTGAAAAGGCTTGCACGGCGCGCCCGCGGCACTCCGCTTGGCGGAATATAATAATAGTCGTCGGGCCACCGCGGAATATCATCTCGGTACATTGTGAGGAGCAGGATGCTCATTAGATGAACGCCCCGGGCCACCGTCGCCTCCCGCCTACCTTCAGCCACACTCGTTTGCGATTGCACTCGTATCTCTACACTCAAATTAGTTTTATCATACACATACATTTAAAATTCGAATTAGTGACCTCCTTGGTCTAGCGGCGGTTTATATGGACTGTGACAAAGAGGTCCTGAGTTCGATTCCGAGGTAGGGCGAGGTGTTTTTCTAACACTATTTGCTCGGGACTGGATCCCTCAGATAGGAATGACGTCAGACTTGCAGCCGCTCGTAAAAAAACATGCCAAATTCTTTCTGCAATATTCTTGAAAAAGTGTGTTGCGCCGATCCAACATTAAGCATGTAGAAAAAAAGAAATTAAGAGCAGGTACATAGAAAGATACATTTAAAATTCGAAATTAGTCGTCGATAAAAGTTCGATCACGTCGTCGATAAATCATGTACAAATAAAATGAACGCTTAAATATTCTTCAGCGGTCTTTCGGTATGAGTTAAACGAGCGGCTAAAACGAGAAGTATGTTCGGTCTTCGACTTTGTTCTTAGCAATGAATTTAATATGAGTGCGTACGTGAATTATATCGGTACGACACGTATTCCGAGATATATGACGGGATTTAGTGCGGCTGGTGTTAATACTAATTATAAGGACTACTTCGGGTTTTGAAACGTTTTGAGTGAGTTTGCGAAGCCGATGTAATATTTTAATCTTATCATTTGAGTCAAGTTTCATGTCCCACGAGGAAAGTTTGATCCGCGGTTCAAGTTTCAAGACGATCTACGATGTTACAACTGTGACTGCGAAGGCTATACAGATATATCTCGTTCACGAATTAAGTCACAGTGCAGGCACTATTTAGCATCTTACAGTTTTTAAATTGAATAACAAGACAAATCATTAGTATTATTGAAATGTTTTATCACATATTTAATGTAATGTAATAATAATGTACGCGGGCAATAAATACAATAGGGGCGTTAAAATTCTTTGACAATAGGTTTAAAAAAAATTTGGTTTGTGTCTAGTATATTATTAGTTAGGTATATTAGTTATAATAAATTTATAGTATAATAATAAATAACCGAAGTGGTCTTTATTATAGACTATATAATAAATGTTTTTCTAGAGAGTGTTCGATTTCCTCTTCCAAAGGCAATTCATGTGAGTGGAATAAAATCTTAAATAAAATATCATTAGCGAATAGCAACACTATAATGTCTCAACTTCAAAGCTCTTTATCACATAATATTATACTTCCAACATTAAATAATATAATGTGATATGATATTATGTTTGCACGAGATTGTTTTCACAGGCATCTCTTTGTCTTTGCTACCAAGAGTCGACTAAGCGTTCCAAAGTTAAGAAGTCTTGTTTGCACGTCTTCAATATTTGTAGAGCCCGCGTTGGTTTTACAAGATGTCAGATTGAGATAATGAATGCCTAAACTCGTTCTAAGTCTTATTATGTGCTTACAACTCTTTAAATTACTCATTTTAGGCTAGATTTTTCTACATATAACTTTTATCTGAGGTATATATTTGAGGATTTGATAGATGTTTATCTATCTAAACGTAGGAATTATTCCCGAGATAAAATTATACAGCTATTGAAAATCTAGTCGATCTATTAAGTTAATAGCATACGAGTATATTTCAATTGTATTCCATTTCTTCTCAGGGACTGATTTATTTTTTTATCCGAGATCGGCAATGTGACTACACTACACCTGAAATAAGCGGAGGAAGTAAAAAAAACGTTTGCTGGTGGACGTTTTTTTGGACTGCTTAGTAGTATCATCAGGTAGTCAAATTGCTGTGTTCAAATAAAAGACCTAAAAGATAAAAAATCTCCATAGAGCCGTTAAATATGATTAGGAAAGGGAGAAAGAATATTCGATAAATCATTTCTTTCTTTCTACCTGCCCTTATCCCCCCTTAATACGGGGTCGGCACAACACATTTATTCATGCATATTACAGAAAGGATTTGGCTTAGTTTTTGCGACCGCCTGCCTCAAGTCAACCCCCTTTGAGGAATCCAGTCCCGAGCAAATTAAATTAGAAAGTTTGCATTGCCCGATCTGGAAATCGAACCCAGGATCTCTCAGTCCACAGCCCATACATGCTGCCACTAGACCAAGGAGGCTCGATAAATTATTTATAATACATATAATGAAATAGACCGACACTTTTTATACTTGCTTATGTTAATGGAATATTATGGTTATTATATTTGCATAAAGGGACCAAAAACTCGTGAAAAATAATAAATATTTTATTGCTCATTATGCGCCGTTCTTTATGGACAGCCCATAGAATAAATAAACAGGAAAAGACTGTTGCTTGCCTGTAAAGTTCTCATTTTCTATTTTCATTGAGATTTGGTAATAAAAGGTTTTGTCGTGGGCTGTATTATTTTGGCATTTCATCCACGATTTAATTATTAATTCGATGACAAAAAGTGTTTTCAAAATTGTTTCAAAATAACGGTAGCTTCATTAAAAACATAGGAAATTGTTATTTTTAAGCAAAATGTCCACCCATAGGTCACTTCATTAATCTACCTTAGTAACTTACATCATCTTTTTTATCAATTTCAAACAAACCTTTCTGTTGGAGACATTGTTTTTATTAATAGTTCCCCAAATAGTTTCCGTGGTTCATGATGACATAATAAATGGGGAACGACCGTGCAGTTAATTGTTTCTAAGTACATTATTTGAGCAAGCGCTCAATTGCAACATTGCAGCTGTATCACACAAACATGTATAATGTACAAGTTTTTATGAGTTTTTAAGCATTTCTACAGATATACTAATAAATATCATTGTTCTATTATTTCAAAAATAAAGGCTTCCACGTATTTGCGATGATTTAGCCAATATCAAGGTAATTAGAACAATCATCAAGTTTTCGCAATGACCATGAGATCCAGATGTGGACGATCTCAAGGTCCTGCTGGCATTATGGCGGCAATTCCTTTCAGCGCAGTTCACCTCAGATGACCTTCACTCAGCGAATTGACCGAATAAAGTCACCTAACATACCTAGCAAAAATCATCAAAGATCACTGGTTAAAAATTTTCCACATTATAATACTGTCCTCGCTGAACTTTGGTGCATAAATACACATCGTTTTAAAACAACAAACACAACATCAGACAATAATTTGAAATAATTATTGTAACAAGCGTAGCACACCCTGTCAGACTTCCCGTCAAAATAATTTTATTGTTGTTTTAAGATGATGTATTTATTCTATTTTACCGATGATGCCGTATGTTCATAAATCATAATTAATTGTATTGACTTTGTACAACAAATACATTCGAATGATACGCGGTCTTGAAAGTTTTTATATAATATTCCTAAATTATTAACGTCCGTATTTCTAACCTTATATGTCATAACTTTCTGAAATATTTGTGAAAGTTTGCAAATCTCCACTGGTGCAATGCGAGTTTGTAGATTTAATTTAACCTAACTAGGCAACGGCATTGATACATTTGGTTTATTAAGATGAATAGTATTATTAATAAAATTGTAATTTTAATTATGGCAACAAAGGCGAACGTCATTGTCGATTGCAGTAAAATATTATGAAATACTACATTATTGAAAATCAATCAAATCAAAATTAAAATAACACGTTTCAGTATTTAACATTCACAATACTAAATGCTAATAATGATGCACAATAACTAAGTTGAACTGTTGTAATGCGCGTTGAAACGTTCAATAGATACTGTAGATAGAGCTTCGTCTCGACGCTGCCGGCTCCGTAATCTTTAAGCGCCACTTTAGTCTGAGTCGTTCGAGGTAACGGCACTGTAACTCCGTCTTGTCTTGATTCGGAATAATCCAGCCACTAACGAAACTCAGATCAAGATAGAGATAGAAATACGATTAGTGGGGTTTGTTTAATTTGATTGGAGCCAACTAATCCCGCATTACTCGCAGATAGCACGAATTCTTCGCGTCTGTGGTTGATAACTCGTTGTCTATGTTACTCAGGGATCAGTGATAGTTAATCTGTAAGCCGCGGGTTCACACGATAAGGATCTAAGTCAGATGTTGTCTATCTTGCTTAGGACTGGTGGGGGTTGGTTAATGACTCGGAAATCATTCGGGTTAACTCACTTCGGGTACGGATTGAAAGATAAGGGCTAACAGATTTGTTGGTGTCATGTCTCGGTCTACCCAGGATCGGTAGGCTGTACGTGATCTTGGACTTTGCGTTGTTACGAGTATATCTATTTACTACCATTAGCTTCTATACTTATGTAATGAGATTTTGTGATCATACAACGTGTAACACAATTAACGTATACCCTGATAGTAGTTTGTGCAGAATAGGCTTCTAAATCGGTTTCAGTAGTTTTTTTCGTAAAATTAATGAAAACTAAGTAAAATAACACTCACTTTTTGATAACGCTTCCCAACAAGCGAAATTAAAACGTAGTGCCAGGCGATAAGGCTTTTTTAAATACAAATAAAATAGTAAACAAAATTCTATAACAAATAAAAATAATGAACTTTACGCAACTTTAACAGTAATAAAAGATAATTTCAGTCAATGAATTATTATTATATTTATATTTTTCGATTGTGGTGTCTGAGGGTGTGCGTTAATTATGTTACACGTTGTATAGTTGATGTATAAAAATAGTTTATTAAAGCTTTAAATATTGAAACTGTACACATTAAAATAGCATATAAACGGGGTCATAAAGTTAAGAAGATAAATCTTTACAAATAAAAACTTCAATTATGTTTTAGTATTCAATTAAACGAATGTTAGTGTTATTGTGACATAAACATAGGTGGTATTAAAATTAATTGCCTATGTTAGACGTAGTAATACCCAAGCCCTCAGGATCCACTTTATATCTACATCAATTTTGATTACAAACTAATCTTTATAAGTGATGAAAATAAGTTGAATTTATAAACAGAAAGAAAGGTTAGATCATAAATTATTCTGAATTATTAAAAACCTTTCTTAATATAAAGCTTTTTTGCTACCACCTGCCTTTATCCCACTCCACTGTGGGGATGGCATCAAATCTTTTTCATGCATGTTGCAGAAAACATTCGGCTTAAAAATTTTCGACCGGCTGCCTGCACGATCTCTTTTGTAGACGCTGTAGATAGCTTATATATAATTTTAATAGAAAAACTATTAGTCAATTCCACTTTCTTAATTCAGTCCAAAAGACAAAGTTTCTCTCTCATTGATTAATGTCGGACATAAATGGATACTTATGATGATAATGTAGGATTATTGACGTCTGATTGGACATATTGTAATCGATGAACGATGGAATATTGATGCGAAGGATGGACCACAATCCCGATTTGCTTGTGGATTAGAGCTTATATAATTCATTCCTTTGATTCAATATTAATGGCAAAGGCTCCGTATGAAACGATTCCTTCCTGCTTCCTTTTAATGACATTTCAAATAGGGTATAGAAAAGTGTATTAAAGTGTTATTCAAATTTTATAATATAAACTTAATTGCTCGAGGTAAATCGTATGTTTATGTTTATTAATTACAGTTGTAAATATTTTACTGAATCGCCAATTAGTCGTAAAGTGCGTACCGCCTTTTAAAAAAATATCAAATTGTAGCATAATACTTACAATCCCTAATATTTCTAGTTGCTTCAGATTTGTAACTATTCGGCAGATATTGTCGAATAATGTAATATAGTAGTTGAAGCGCTGATTTTTCAATAGCTGGATTTAAAGAGTACGACTGCTAGATTCTATTCGCCTCCTTGGTCTGGTGACAGCGTAAATGAGCTGTGAACCGGGCAGCTGGGCTCGATTCCGAGTTCGGTCCCAAGCGGGAGTGTTTTCTAAATACTGTTTTCCCGGGACTGGAACCCAAGATGGGGTTGACGTCAGGCATGCATGCCTGTTATACCGCACGGATAACGGTAGACGGAGGATGGTAGTTATACCACACTTGCAATACAACTACACCACCGAGGCAGTCAAAATATTAATTAACCAACTGCAGTTGGTCGTAAATATAAGCCAAATCCTTTTTATAACATGTTTGAAAGTTGTTGCGACCTACATAAAGGTGGGATAAGGGCAGGTAGAGAGAAAGAAGAATTCCTCTAGATTTCAGTACCGTCATCTACTCCTGCCCGGCTAGCATGCGCGCTACAAGATATCCCGATGATTGACTGTCGAGATCTTATCTACATATTGTCGACAATATTGTATGAAAATAAACGAGAACGCATGTAGTGTCCGTAGACAAATAGAGAAAACCGGTTATAACAGGACAAAAACCGTAGACAAAATGTTCTCGTGGTGCGCATGCTAGGCGGGCTGGTACATTATGTAATAGTAGTCTAGTCACGGAAGTACAAAGCATGAATAGTATAGAACGGTTGACGCTGAGGTCCCAGATTTCCGATCCATTTATCTAGTGTCTCATCATAGTTCCGGTGCACCCGGATGCAGCCGGTCAACGGTTAATTGATTATCCGGCAGTTACCCGGGTAAAGCTGCCACGGTTATGTCGTCGGGTCGTCTTAAACTTACACATACACATATTATACCTATATGGTGGGTAAATTCATTAGGTTCAGTATAGTAACAGTAAAAGTTTCATACAATAACGTTATTTAATTTTGAGTTTCAGAAATTGAAGTACTCAGATTTAAATGAGTCTGAGATAGTTTTTATATGACATAGTTAAAAAAAGCAGTATAAAAGTACATACGTAAATGATTCAGTCACCAGTGAGATTTATTGTCGTACAATAAAACTCTTTAAACCATTTGATTTTATAATAAAAATAGGTAAAAATTTACCATTTATTCTAAATAATCCATATTGAAATTCTAATTGCGTATCAAGATGATTATAATTAGATTTTCCATCCTTAATTTAAAACTTTCTTCCGTTTTATGTGATTAAATGACTTTAAGTATTGTCAATGGCACCGTAAAATTCCAGTCGTTATAAATGTGGTAAAGTTCCATAATACTGAAAAATAAACAAAATATATAACCTAGACAAAATTTATGGTACTGTTTATGTTACTATGAGAATAAGTTAAGTTAAAGAACAATAAAATTCCTAATCCTGTGTCTACGTAGTTAGAAATGCGTAGCTCGTAGCGCCTACGAAGCGTAGCAGATAACGTCTATGATGCTACGACGCGACGGCGCTTTGGTGGTGCTACGGTTATATACGGTTGATTTTCAAAACCAAGATAATTTTTGTTAAATACATGAAACATTTGTCTGTCAAAACAACAACATTTTAAATTATCCATCCTTCCAGGCCCTTATTGAGGTAAATTAAATTAAGAGAGTTGAGTTGTCCGGTTTATCCACTTAATAATTATTAGGCGGCGGTAAAAATAAAATAATGCATTTTGTTCCTTGTATTTACTATATTGCTCGAGTGGTAGTTAATAGAACATAAAACATGACATCAATGAGTAATGAACGAAAACTCTACCAAATAAACTCGAAGAGGATGCTCGAAGTTCACAATATTACATGAAGTATCTCATAATAAGGTGTTATCGTCTTGACAGTAGGCCCTCGACCGACTCCCCTTGATAATTGACGCCCGGGAAATTACATGTCGGGCCGCAGACAGTTGTTGATGACGTCACGGCACTTGATTATAAACGATTTATTTCACAAATGATGCGGTGTGCGTTATCATTGAGATGCCGTGAGTGGGTTAACAATACGAATGTTTGCGGATAGACTACCATTGTGAGGGTTAATAGGTTCTTGCGATTTAAGGGGTGTTAAGAGCGTGATCTAGCTAAATAGTTGGTTCATACAGGGTGTTTCATATAGTTGGTATCAATAATAACAATTAAAGAGAGTGTGGCTAGCAAAAAATATTTAAAAAATATTGTTGAAATGGTGTCTTAATGTTCCCTGCAATTTAAATAGTGAAGTACTTATTTAAGTCAACTATACGTATCCCACTAATACTTTAAATGTGAACATTTGGTTTCATATTTTGGTTAAATAATTTCATGTTAAAGTCTGAGTCGATATGGACGAAATTTTTCCTCTGATCGTACATACGGGCGGGTTACGAATTTAACGCAGGCGGTGCCACGCGTATAAGCTAGTATATCATAAAGCTGCCGAGCCCGCCGTCCGGTTAAGTGGTCGGGTAATTAATGTGCCGCCAAACGGCTACACTCGAATATCCCGATGCGCCGCGCCGCGCCACGCCGCCGGGCGGAACATGGCGCGTTATTGTAAAATCCATGACGATCACACTCTTGCAATGCCTTGTATCAATACATACGGAGTAACGCTTGTGTCCCCGAAGATGTAGGCAGAGTCGATCTAGAGAACTAGAACACCCACATTTTGCCAAGCTCATTTCCATCCGAAATGTGGTAAGAGGCGAGCCTATCGTCATCATCATCATTAGCGATGGGGCGTCCACTGCTGAACATAGGCCTCCTCCCTTTTTTTCGTCATATTTGGCACAAATTCCAAACCTGAGACTGACACCTGAGGACAGTAGTCATACCGCGCACGAAATATAACTACGCTACAGAGGCAGTAAAAATATTAATTGCATTCAGAAGATATGATTCTTCAAAGGGCATTATCATCAAGCAGGGAGTGTGTGTGTGTGTGATTCCCGCACCGAGACAATTAATGTGTGTGGCCCACAGATATTTGTTTTGGGTCGGGGTGTTGTGAGACGAAGTGTCTCTCGTAGTTCCTGATCCCGACACAATACTCGATCTCAGTGTGGGGTCAGGAGTTCAGGACTATGTGTGTGACTGTACGTAAAAAGTAAGCTGAATCCAATGCTACATGCTTGAGAAAATGTGTTGCGCCGATCTCACATTAAAGGAGTTAAAGGCAGTAGGGAAGAGAAATTCCTGAAATAAATTATTCATCACCCAAATTTTCCCAAAACCTTAAAAAGAGTCTTACAATTACTAAATAGGTAAAAATAAATCATGGACTAACTTATCAAATCTACGTAACCAGAAACATAGGCACAATTTTCATGCAAGGAATATAATAGGCTAAAGCATTTTAGGGATTATTTGAGCATAATGTTTTAATGATTGAAAATATCGAGTGCAATAGACACGGAAACGGAACTGGGAATTCAATAGCGCGTGGGTAATAAAACGTGGCCTGTTGACAGCGGTCCGGTGCACCATAGTTGAGACTTCATTTCAGTTGGTAAATTTGTCGACCGTCCGTCCGAAATTGCGAGCTTATTGCGTCCACGGCTTGTTTGTCCGGTTGCTCAAAGCTTTGTAAGCTGCAAGGTGCGCCCACAATCAAATAAATGTCACTAAATAATGATGTTTCGCATTCGCTTTGACGCGGCGCAGTCCGCTTCGTTCGCTCGCATGCATGCTTGTTCATTTCCGAATAACATTCAATGTTTGCACTGCACTTGTATATGTAATGCCGTATTTATTTTGGAATGCTAAATTAACGACTAATGAGCATTGGATATGATTAACTTACTTGTGCTGTTTATTTTTGTTTTATTGAACACATCACTTAAATGCAGAATACGAAATAAAAAATGTGTATAATTTTTTTTTCGAAAGAATGGATATAATGCAATAATAGTGTTAATTATGATCATTCATATAACATAATTTTTTCTAATTAGATACTATACATTGTACCATATTTCTTTATTTAACCGTAGCATTGGCATTTGCATTCTATTTATGAACAGGCACGCCCTTCCAGAGCTCTCGCATTGTGACGGATAAACTAGGAAGACGGTATAGATACCGAGGGTTGAGGGGGGACGCGTTATTAGGCTATTGTCTGTTTCTGCCATTTTAAACCAAACCGACAAGGATTTTCTGTTATATATTTTATGTTAAATGTAAATAAGACTGCCTCCGTGGCGTGGTGGTATTTCGACTACGGTTCTGAGGTCTCGGGTTCGATCCCCGGGTCGGGCAAAGTAATATTGGATTTTTCCATATCAGCCCGGAGTCTGGAATTTGTGCCCGATATGGCGATAGGCTCGCCCCCTATCACATCTGGGACGGAACTAAGCTCGGCGAAATGTGGGTGTTCTAGTTCGCTAGTACGCCTCTGCCTACCCCTTCGGGGATACGGGTGTGAGCTTTTGTATGTATGTATGTAAATAAGGTAAATATTTTTCCATCCCATCTCTCGAAAATCTGGATTCTATTTATAGTAATTGAGCTCTTCCATGGTTCAACATCATTTAAGGACTTACTTATATGTATCTATTCACTGGGTATACATTGGTTACTAATTTTTAGTTGTCATGTATGGTAGTCGTCATGCTAACTGCTGCATTACATGAAAATAATATCTTTTGTTTCCTATTCACTTCATAATGTGCCCGTATTGGCAATCTTAAATACGTATTTCTTGAGAAAATAAAGTAGGTTATGTAACGTTCTTAGCAATGTCATTAGATAAGTGAACCATAACTAATATTTTTCCACGTTTGAGGCGGGCGGTCGTAAGTCGCAATCGAGTCGGCTTTCGGTTCTCGGCTCTCGGCGGCGGGCGACGGCACTTGGCACAAGTTAAATGTAGTGTAAACAGAGGTAGTTATCGCAACACAACGCAGCACTAAATCTTCAGTACCGCCGGGGCACGCCCGCGCGACCGTTTGTCATGTCACCTACCGGCACCCGTGCCCTTTGCTGTGTCGCGTCGCGCAGCAGCGCTCGATGATCATCACGATTTATCAATTCGACTTAACTTCAATTATTGTTTTTCGAAAAAACATTTTCATATCGGTCTAATTTATTTATTTCCCATTTCATATACATGTACTATAAAGGTGCTGTAATTATAGTGTCTCTTATGTTATGTTATGTTTTCTTTCTTTCTACCTGCCCTTATCCCACTTTAATGTGGAGCCGGCGCGACACACTCTTTCAGGCAAGTTGCAGAAAGGATTTGGCTTAGTTTTTACGACGCCTGTCTGTCTGACGTCAAACCTCACTGGAGGATCCAGTCCCGGGCAAAACAAAATCATTAAAGGTATTTTAAGCTATTACCAATCACCAAGTTCTTATCGATCAAATACTTATTTAGAACCTCAAATCTCAGAATCGATGTATATTGTAATACAATTTATATACCGAGATAATCTTTCGTTTATCATCTTTCCACGAATTTTATTTTTGGAATACATCGATAATATAACATATCTTTAAATGTATACGCACTATTCAACATAGAAACCGATTTAAATTGAATTTTGAAGTTGAAAATAGTTTTGGTTATTGCATTTTGCTTTGTATTTTCACTTTGATGCTTTACCCAGAACAGCTTTATTAGCATTGAAATGAATGTGCATCCAAAAATTTTGTTCCATTTAATGTTCCAATTTATCTTTAAAGCGACAAACATGTTTTCATTGCGCTGTAAATATAGCGGTGTTAACTTTTGTTCGTTTTGCATCGCACGACGAAAGCCTGCTTTTAACTAAACGAAGTTCATCCTAAAGCAGGCGCCCAGTTGATCTCAGCTTGCCGGCTTTCAAAAATTGCCTCCGAATGGAAGTTTTGTACAGCATTTACTTAGCGGATGATAAACGACAATAATTACCTACACACTCTTATAATATTTACGTTTATCACTCAAATATCATATTATAATCATATTTTAATAAGCATATATGACTGTGTATTTATTTAATGTTTGATAATAATTGTCTTTGTTGGGATCCGTGAGGCATTCTTTTGGCCCTGGCAGAATACCAGTGTCAGGTAGATACCTACTTCTACTTGGAGAATACTGAGCCTGTGGCCTTTTTAGTCCTGTCTCGGGCACGGATGGTTTAGGATATGAGCACGTTCATGATGTTTTTTTTGTGTGCTCTTTTTTTTTTTTTTTACTTTACGAATAATATTTACCACGTATAACTAACAAATTTGTTACCTCTTAGTGTTACATATTCTGTCTTTTTTTGTGTTCTCCCACTTCTTGTTGCCTGAGACATTGGCTGAATAAAGTTTATTTATTTATTTCTTTCTTTCTTTCATTTTAATATGTATAAAAGTTAAATTAGGCTTATTACCTAATTCTGGTAATGAGTTCTTAATCTCTACAACGTAAAACTTTTACATTGGAAAAGCAACTATTTCATATAAAACGTTGCAATGCAGTAAGCGAACTGTGTTCATAGTTTTTCCATTCATTTTCAGAAATACACAAAAACTCACTCAGAGCTACGTTTTTCAATTATTCAATTTACGTGATGAATTTTGGGGGCAATGTAATAACAACTATTTTTACCACTATTCGATAACTCCATGCGTTTGGTGGAATTAGTGGACTGGAGTGGTAGAGCCACGCTGTAGACAGTTACTTCTACAGCGCGAATGGGTCGGCTCGACCGGTTTGATGCCACTGTCTCACAGAAAACCGACGTAAAGTGGGAGCTTGCTGTCGCATTTCGTTCGGTGAGTGAGATTTCCGGTGACGCATTTTCTGCCCTCCCTTTCCCAATGCCTTTTGCCTCCCCTTCCATTTCCTCCTTTTAGGTTGGCAACGCACCCATGATTCTTATTGTGTCTTGGGTGTCTATGGGCGGTGGAGATCACTTACCATCAGGTGACCCATCTGTTCGTTTGCCAGTCACTGCTATAAAAAAAATAGTATGAAGCAAATTTTCAGAGTTGCAACTGTTATTCTAATCGGTTTTATATCACAATAGACGCTCAAACCACAATAGGGTAATATTTTCAATGGCAAGAAGTGCGCGGAACGGTGCACGTCTGTCGGAAAAGGCTGGAGATTGGTACATAATATTGCAATCTCCTTCAGCAAACACACTGTACTGGTATATGCGTTAGGAAGCAATACTTATTCGCGAGCGCCCGCGGTTAAACTTCCCTACGTACAGCAATCCGCTCTTTCGTATTTAACCACTGGTGGTTAGATCTTGTTGTTTAGTACGTACAATAAAGTGATGTAACGTGTACGTAATTTAACTTTAATCTTTCTTAATTGTTACTCGCTGTATTTGTGTTGTTTAAGCTTATTCTCGTTTTAGTTGATAGAATTGCGACATAAGGAGTATTTGTTGATTTGAACATAATGTGTAAACTTATTAAACCTGCAAGAAAAATAGGAGTTTTTTTTAATGTTTCGTAGAAATTAAATAAAAAATATTTATCTATAATATATACAAATAATTAAAATTGGAGTGTCTATTTGTAATTTTCAATTTGTAATTTTTTTCTTTTCTCTATATGCATGATGTATGGTACTTATATCAGTTTTTTTTAAATCGGCTAATCTCTGAAACGGCTGGACCGATTTTCACTGGCAGACAGCTGGGGGTTTACCACCACCTCTTATAGCAGGATTATTATAATCTTACTTGTACCGATTCCCATACAAAACAAACGTAGAACGATGATAATAATACTGCTATAAGAGGTGGTGGTAACCCTGCTGATGTTAAGTATATGGAGTAACTCAGGCTATTTTTATTTTTAAAAAAATATCCCTGATAATAAATTTCCACGCGAACGGAGTCTCGGGCAACAGTTTGTATAAAAAATACACATGTAATTTTATACTATAACGGTGGTTATACACAGGGCTAAGGAAGTTGGTTATAATAAAATTTTCCAATGAAGCTAAATAGTTCAGGACGCTGACAGGTTATGAGATCCATGTTTTCTCTTTAACCATCTCCACGATTACGAAATAGAAAATACAGAAATTAAGGCAAAGTTTCGGCGGGTGGCTCTTTTATGACGTGTTCTTATCTGTGGAGAACGACGCGTGTGGCGCGAGTGTCGAGCTTCCGAACAACTTTGCTGTTACCAACTTTAACTTTCAACTTGGCAACACATTATTACGTCAGCATAAAGTGCAAAACGCTTTGAGGCCTCGCACACAAATGTAGATATAAAATAGTATTCGTACACAAGTGGTACCTATTGTGGATGTGGCGCTTTGTTTGCGAGTGTCGCCGATATATCTCGAAAGTTGCGCGGTGCAGCGACGCACCTCGTGTCCCGCCCGTATCAACTTCATATCGCTTTTTAAAACGACACTTTTGTTCGACTCTTAAATGAATTTTATTATGTGTGAGTTGTGACATTGCAAGAATTTTGTATGACACAAATGTTTAGAGTGTTTTATACAAAAAGTTTGTCTTTGACATTTGCATAATGTAGCTTTATTTCGATAGTTAGTGATTTACTACAACGACAAATTTAATAACATTTAAATAAAATGTTTTTTTTTTTGTGTTTTGAGTGAAAAATAAATTACCCATTGCGTATCACATGAGTTATTTGATGAAAAATATTTCTTTTAACATTTTATTTATACACTTATTTTGTTCCGGATAACTTGCACGCGTTTTATCAGCGTAATTTAGATTGGACATTTATACATGGTCTTTGCATTAATCTAACATATATAACATAACATAAGCTCACGCCTGTATCCCCGAAGGGGTAGGCAGAGGCGCACTAGTGAACTAGTACACCCACATTTCGCCGAGCTTAGTTCCGTCCCAGATGTGATAGGGGGCGAGCCTATCGCCATATCGGGCACAAATTCCATTTTTCATTCTAACATATATACACACATATATACGTACCTCTACATATATTTATAAATGTTAGCTTTTTGAATATAATAATATTAGTCCTGTAATCTTTTTAAATACTATTGGGTAATAGCTCTGATAATATTGTAAAGTCTTAGAGTTCTATTTATCATATTTTTGTCTTCTACATTTTTGTACCCGACATCAAGATACGAGATCTTTAAAATGCATTATGTAATGATAAAAACACATTTTAAACAAACAACATACACAATTCCCTGAGCTTATTACCGACCCGCGATGTTCCGAATCCCGAATTCCCAAGCGAATTTATAGAATTTATAATAGGTATTATGTGAACTTGACAATTTATAAAAAATATTTATATATATAAAATGTATCAGTTTCTTCATGTACAGCTAAAATAATACCTAAACAGAATAAACTAAAGTAAAATGTTATATTTTTTTTTCACCACTATTGATACTCTGACAATTCGCAGATCAAAGGTTACAACCTAAAGTAACTTTAAAAGTAACAGCTAAAATTTTGAAGTTTCTTTAAGCTTTAAACTTCACCACCTTATATTTTGATGAAGAAACTGAAAAGGTTGATAATGAAAGTATTCAGTTCTATGACAATAATCAATTGAGACGTAATGGTTTATATAAAACTAGTGTAGTATTATAATGTACATGAGGAGTGTTCGATCCCGGGGATTGTGATGTTTGTTTCAATTTCCTGCGCGCTGAGAACACCCGTGCCTTCTATTTCGTCGAATCAACGTTTGGCTGAAGAGCTTTCTTCGTACATAGATGAGTATGGCATCGAAATATATCCGAAAATTTAGTAAATATGTAATATTCTGATGCCTAGTTTCTCGAAAACAACGGCGCGAGTAAGAAAATTTCTGACAAATGTAAATGTATTCAAGCTCGATGCGCGTCTATGTTTGTATGAAATACTAACCAAATGTCATCAGTGTGCAGCGAGCTGGAATACATTTACGATTGTCAGAAATGCCAAAATGAATGGTTATTCAATATCAATTAGATGACATTTCATACATCAGGGCTTAGTGAATTTAATAAACTAGATAATAAAATAATATTCAAGAAAAGGTCATTATGAATAAATTAAGCACAAATTCAAGAGGGTTTATAAATGAAAATGAAACATTCTTACTATGTAAAAATAATTTCTTAGCCTACGAATATTGTAACTTAAATTATTTGACGAGAGTGGAAAAATGTTTAGGAATTTTATTTATCACATTTTCTTTAAAGCTGTTTTAATTCTTTATAGTAGTTTTAATTAGTTCTAAATTATTTATGAAATAATTTATAACCATTTTTTGAAGTATTGTTTTTTTGTGCACGATAATTTCATTCCAACACAGGCTACAGACTTTATACGCATAGAATTATCAACAGCTAATAACTGAGACCCCATTAAGGTGTTGTCTATAAACATAGTGAATTGTGGGCCATCCTTGCCTACCCTTTTGGAGCACGGGCTTGAGCTTATATCGTATCGTATCGTATTAGCCTGCGGTGTCCCAGTGTTGGGCAAAGGCCCCCCCAAGATCCTTCCATGAATCGCGATCATGTGCTATAAAGTTGAGCTTATAAACTTGCAAAATAAATAAAACCAGTTAAAATAAAAATATAGTGAGTAGATAGTAGTGGAAGTGAGTCAAATCTATTATGAATAAAAATGCAAAACAGCTCGCGGCTAGATAGCGTATCGTTAATAAAGTTGGCTACAAATGAATTGAAAGGATCAGGTATAAATAAAGTTGAACGCATTACATTTATTATTAAGGTTTCGACGCAGTGTTCCATTTATTTAACCGTTGAACCGCGAATGTATGTTTTAGTTTCATTCGTGGTTTTTCTATTCAGATATATTTGAAAGTCGCCACATACTACTAGTAAATTAATGTTAAACAAAAACTTAAAATACGACTTTGAAGTGTAGTTTTAAAGTCCGTAATACAGTGTACTTCCCGTTCTCTCAAGGGGTTTGTGGCATGACTTGATGGTTGGTTGAGACAGGTATGGGGGTATTCCTGTATCTGCATCCGTTATCTGCCTGTCTTGTCGCAAGCCCCTCGATTTGCTTCTTCCTCTTCGGATTCGGAGTGTGAAGAAGCATAAATAGGCGGGCATGATTCTGGCGACCACTGAGAAACCCATTGCTTGTCAGTGGTCGCTAGCTTATTTTAGACTGCACTACGCTTACTATCAAATGCAGTGCAGTCACTTTGCCGCAAAAAAAAAACATTTTCTTACATAAACAGTTACACAAAGTAAAAAGCTCTTTGGTGTTGATGTCAGTGCCAATGTTGAACAAACAAAAATACTTTATTCAATATAGTTTTCAATCTAAGAGAACGTGTTTAGAATCAGTTTGAAAGCACTTTGATCGTTTTTGCGTATCCATTGTGAAACCACTATCGGTCTAAACGGTCATTGCGTCTCGAGACGGCCGTTTGACCGCATTTCCTTGTTCTAAGGTCTGAGTGTAGAGCATACCCTGGCGTACTAAGGACGTGCCCTTTTGTCGTCTGTCCTTTATCTTGTTACTTTGAATTGCCACATGTAGTAAGGATGACTTGATACTTAATTTCTTTGTTGTTAGGGTCTTTATTTATCGAGTTACATCAAAATGTATGTAATCTTAAGTTGAGTACAATTTAGGCAAATACATAATGTGTTTCTGTTGCGAGAAATATTCGATAGTTGTAAGGGATTTATGTTTATTTATGTTTAATGTATTTAATCCTGGGTAAATCGTGTTACAAGAACCCTCGCCCGATCTGGTAATCGAACCCAAGACCTCCTATTTCAAAGTTCATATTCGGTACCGTAGAGCATGGTATAATTACGTTACCAATTCTTATTACCACTGGCTTGAATCGTAAAAAAAACTCCTTCTTTTGAAGTCGGTTGAAAATATCGACATACTTTATTAATGTTATGTTTACATTAATGATCGACCGACTTCAAAAAAGGAGGAGGTCCTCAAGTCGTCTGTTTTTGTTTTACGTATGTTATGCGATATTTCCGCCAAATGTGGACCGATTTTCAAAATTCCTTTTGTTTTCGATAGAGCTTATTTGTGTTACACAAGTGTGGTTCCATATTATACATTTAGTTACGGATTTGAAGTCGGTCCGTTAAGTTTTTAAACTTGTGATTATGTTAGAGCATGGTGCCTCATGGAGTTCCATCGAGACTTAAACAATAAAACCTAAGTTTTATAGGTAATTATAATTTTAAATGACAGAATTATTGTGAAGTTTGCCAGACAATCGGCCGTTAACGGGCTAAAGTGTTCATCTTGAATGAAAGTGTTTCATTGAGCTGTCCATTTGTGTAAGGCGTACGGCACAGGTTGGTGTCACAGTGCAGTGTATTCAGCTGTATAACTTTACAGGCTGTGGCCTGAGCAGGACAATTTTTGACAATCGAATTTGTATTCATGTGGTTAATATTTCATATAAATGTCATAGACGCACATCAAGCTCGATACGAATTCGATTGTCCAAAAATATACCCGCTCGGCCCATAGAAGTATCAAACGTTTCTACACAAATATCGTTTACGAATCGAACAATCATTTACTGGACAAAATTGGAGAGGGAAGCGATAATCCGTTTCACAGGAGTCATTTTCTAAGGGTTCTCCCAACAGGTCGATCTGGAAATCTTTGTAGTTTTATGTTAATATATTATGTCTTATATACGGTTGATGATGATGATAATAAAGCATTATTAGCCGGACAATAATTCAAATGTCCATATTACATACTCGTATTTGTTTATGCAAGTATGAAATATTGTTGACTGATAATAATATTTACTGCCTCGGTGGCGTGGTTGTATTTCGGTACGACTACTGTCCTGAGGTCTCGGGTTCGATCCCCGGGTCGGGCAAAGCGATATTGATTGATATTGGTTTTTCCATATCAGCCTGGAGTCTGGAATTTGTGCCCGATATGGCGATAGGCTCGCCCCCTATCACATCTGGGACGGAACTAAACTCGGCAAAATATGGGTGTACTAGTTGGCTAGTGCGCCTCTGCCTACCCCTTCGGGGATACAGGCGTACGGGGATACGTCATGTTATATCAATCGGTCAATCGAAACTTAACCTTTTGTATGTAAAACGAGAGGTTTGTACCGAAAAATGTCGCTAAATTATTACCCATTGTTCTGCAATTGCGTAAAAAAGGATTACGGTGCCAAAAGCACTATTAACGTGGAATTTTAACGTGAGCTTATATTATGTTATGTGTTATGTGTAATATTGTTTGTGGTAGTCATTAATATGATTGTGTATGGCTTCAGAACTTACCAATTTAAAGACAAGAAAAGAGCTTTTAGTCTGCCTCATTTTTTCTGTTGTGTTGTTACTACCACACGGAGTAGGTATTTCTGTTGAATTAGTCGACAGAGGTGGAGTACTTCTGTCAACCAATTCCATTAACCATGGCTGTAACTAATCTTTACCACACGTTTCCAAAATCAAAGTATATAATATAAGATTGTACATAGTTCCCCTTGTATGTAGGTACCTGTTTTTCTCACAGCTAATGATGAAGTTCATATCCCTGGATGCAATTAAATATAAAGTGAGGTCGTTAATTAATCAGGCGAGAGTGGGCGGAAGTTCTATTAAGCTTCTAGTTTGCGTGTACTGTGACGTCACGTCGCGTCCTATAACGCAGTCAGTGCGGAAGGCGCGTTAATGGGTCCTTCGGCCGGTGGCTGTCAGATGACTGTCTCAGTGCCACCGTCTGCTATGGATTTGCGCCCGCAACGACACAGAAATGCGTAAAATCGCCGTAATGTCCTCACAAAGCCAGGACATTATAAAACCAAAGTGCTTCATTATTGTTTCTGATATTAGATATTATTTTATATACATTTAATTATTATTTTACTACTGCTGGGCATTGACTATATTATTATGCTTTTACGAAATCTATGTAATTATGTATACTTATATAATTTCGATTTCGGGTTCGATTCCCGCATTGAGACAAATATTTGTGTGGCCCACAGATATTTGTTTCAAGTCTGGGTGTTGTGAGACCGAAAATCTCTCATAGTCTCTGACACTCGCTGACTGACGTGGGGTCAGAACTAGGTGTGTGACTGTTGGGTGTATTTATAATAAAACCTAAGAAACTGTTTTATTAGCGCTATAAAGCGATGAGTGACAGTAATTTATTCTTCTCCACGATTTTCCACTCAAAATCAACTTTTTAAAGTGGTAGAGCCACGCTGTAGACAGTAACGTCTATAGCACGAATGGGCCGGCTCGACCGGTTAGATACCACTGTCTCACAGAAAACCGACGTAAAGTGACAGCTTGCTGTCGCGTTTCGTTCGGTGAGTGAGATTTCCGGTGGCCTATTTCTTTCCCACTTCCTTCCCAATCCCCTTCCCTCCCCTTCCATTCCCTCCTTTTAGGTTGGCAACGCACCCATGATTCTTTTTGTGTCTTGGGTGTCTATGGGTGGTGGAGATCACTTACCATCAGGTGACCCATCTGCTCGTTTGCCAATCTCTGCTATAAAAAAAAAAAAAAAAAAAAAAAAAAAAAAAACTTTTGTAATTTATTTTAGTACATTATTATGTAAATCCCTGTTTTCGTTTGTTAAACTATTAATTTTTATTGATTCATTATTTCAAAATACAAAATGGGGTCTAATTTTCTGTAAGTTTTTAGGTAGCTTAAAATCATCTGAAGAATACACGAATGAAAATAACGTTAAAGGGTTAAAAATAGTATCTAAAACTCAATAACGACCTAATTTATGCGTTGTATCATTTTATCATAGCACATTTCGGAGTAATGAATATTATTAGACTTCGATGAATTTTTACAAACATTTAATAAACATGGTAAAAGGGTTATCGTTGTGTGATTTAGTAATTGTTTTTTTCTTATTTCGATTCGTGTATATTGTTTGCAAAGGTCTAGACGTGAGATGAAAGGGGCCACTGGGATTTTGAATACATTATTCAACAAGTACTTAATAATGTCGTGTCATCTATATTATATTTAAAGAGGATTTAGAAATTTTTGTTAAACTGTGTATGATAAAACATAACATTCAGTTAACACCATTATATAATAATAAATCAAATAAATGTATTTTTTACATTATTTATATTTAAGAATGTAAAAAAATATAAGTTGAAAGAAAATAATCAAATATATTATGTGTAATATTACTGTTCCACTGCTTAGGATGGGTTACCGCTATTAAAAAGACGGGTAAGACCTTACTCTCTACCACGCGGTATGCGGATTGGTAGACTTCACTTAAGTGTTTTTGAGTGGTAGTGGTATGCTGTAAGTGGTAGAGCTACGCTGTAGATAGCAACGTCTACAGCGCGAATGAGTCAGCTCGACAAGCTCCCAGACTTTTGAGTCGAATTCATTTGTTGACTTAAAAGTTGACCTAAAATGAATTAGAAAGAGTGATAATATAGCGTTGGATTCGGTAACTTGTTATTTGATATTTTTTTACACGATATTGGCGCATTTTCTTGATTTCGGTGGAATTTTAAGCCACTAAATGAAAGCGAATCGAGTGCCAAAAGTTACCACTGTGTTACAGGAAACTGATCTATTACCTACTATATTACCTACTCTCTTTTAATATTGTTTAACGCACCCATGATTCTTTTGGAATAATGGATGTCTATGACGGGTGAAAATCAATTACCATCAGATAACTCACCTGTTCGATGCCAGTTTCTGCCGAAAAAATCTTCGCAAGTTTTGTGGTTTCCTTTACGTTTAAAGCGAGTATCCATAGTGGTAAACAATATACTTAGAAAAGTCAGGTGTGCATTTTCTTATGGCTGGTTTTAACTCGCGGGATTGGTATTGACAATCCGTATCCCTCCCTCCTAAATAAGCTAAAGCTTTTTTTACCGCAAAAGTAGCGATTAGATTCTAAAATTAATCAAAAATATACGTCAAACGGAGTTCCGAGCTAACACGTTAGAATGCATTCTCTATCGAACTTTTTCGTTAGCTTTTCAACGACTGTGCTTGCTCACAGTTCAATGGAATTCAGAGTCCCATTCCATGTCAGTGTTAATAAATTCGAATAACGAAAACTAGTAACAACTTTTTCAAACTGTTCAAATTAAACGTCGCGGTTGAAGTGGTTAGTGGAGTTCCGCGTCACACATAGGTTACAAATATAGCGATGCTATATTATATCTTGCGATCTGGTTCAATGTTTATCACCTTATTGTCACGGACGTATAAAAAAGGAGGAAACCGTCTCGCTTATAGTTAAACGGACGCCAAAGATAAGCCACGCACACAAACACGCCTCTACAAAAGTACCTTACGCACACAGTAACACTCCATCGCCGTCATTACGTGTCTATAGATCGGATTGGCAGAAAACCCTGCTTCACCTTCAATGTTTCTAGCGCTACGTCCTCTTTTTTTCTACGTCCGTGCTTACTGTCACACCACTATTACATGGTCAATAAATATGATTGTTCATCGCCAATACACAACAATTCATTCTTCTTCCCCCTGCCTTTATCCCACTTTGATGAAAGGTCGGCGCAACATACTTTTCAAGCATGTTGCAGAAAGAATTCGACTTTAGTTTATATAGCCTGACGTCAACTCCCTCTAGAAAATCCAGTTCTTGGTAAGTTGTGTTAGAAAAGCGATCTGCTTTGATCTGTCACTTGACCAAGGAGGCGAAACGATCCATTATCAATAAATATTGACGAGTATTGAGGGATCACAATAAACGCAGATTGTTGACAATATGCCTCTAATTCCAAATTCGTTTAGACATCAATTTACTGACGTGATCAAAATATTGTGGTATTTATCGACTGTTTGCCTATTTGACCTTGACTATTTGCCTTAACCTTTGCCATAAGCTAATATGACTGCCTCGGTAGTATGGTGGTATTGCGAGCGCGGTACAACTATTGTTCTGAGGTTTCGGGATCGATCCCCGGGTCGGGCAAAGTGATATTGGGTTTTCTACCAGTATCTGTCAATTTCTATCAGTATTCTGGAGTCTTGAAATTTGTGCCCGCTATGGCGATAGGACGATGGGATGGATTATGGCGATGGGATGTTCTAGTTCGCATCTGCCTTCCCCTTTGGGGATACAGGCTTAAGTCTATGTATACATGTATGTACAAGCTGTTTATTTTAGTTGAATCTGTTCCCATTCTCGATGCGGCAACTTCTAAGTTGTGAACTTGTTACGGCGATAGTATTTCGTATTCATCAAACATCCATTCTAGTCTCAATATACGTGCCGAAACTTGGTATCGCCCTGGGGTTCATCTCAGTTGCCGCAATGGGGTGAAACTTGTGAACTCCGCTCGGGTCAACTTACAGACCGCTTGTTTACAGTTCTGAGCAAGGTCGAGTATAGAGGTAGATAGACGTTTTTAACCGACTTAAAAAAATGAGGTTATTAGTTATGTATGTAATATTGTTAGAATTACACGATATTCGCATATGTTAGTCTATATGGGCTTCTGAACAGATGTGCCAAATTTCGTAAGCGTATGTAAACCGACGTAAAGTGGCAGCTCGCTGTTGCGTTCGGTGAGAGATTTCCGGTGGCCCAATTCATCCCATCCCTTTCCTAATCCCTTTCCCCACCCCTTCCATTCGTTCCTTTTAGGTTGGCAACGCACCCATGATTCTTTTTGTGTTTTAGGTATCTATGGACGGCGACCCATCTGCTCGTTTGCCAAACTTCTTCTACCTGCCCTTATCCCACCTTATGTGGGGTCGGCGCAACATACTTTTTCAAGCATGTTGCAGATAGGATTTGGCTTAGTTTTTATGACTGGCCGCCTGCCTGACGTTAACCTCCTGTGAGTAATCCAGTCCCGGGTAAATTGAAAAAAATTGCTTTGCCCGACCTGGGAATCGAACCCAGGACCTCCCGGTCCACAACCCATTCATGCTGCCACTAGATCAAGAAGGCGACTCGTTTGCCAAACTCTGCAATAAAAAAAATATATGTTTATCCAGGTATATCTCAGAGACTATAAGTCGGATTGCGATGGGTTTTTATTGGAGTAATTATCTTCCAACTTAGGTAATGATGCAAATTTTATCAAAACCGGTTCCGTAGTTTTGCAGATATGGACTTAAATGTGTGAAATTTTGAAGACGGTCCGTTAAGTTTGTAACTTCCGACCCAAAAAGGGGGGTGTTATTAAACTTGTGATTTTGATAACCAATGTTATCAACGAAATCGGCATCGTAAATTATTGCAGTTGTCAACAACAACTACCTACTAGTGGAATAGGCATCAATGCCAAAATAACTACACCCATAACGTATGCCGCATCTATGGTATCGTTTTGCATTGATATCAAGAATAAATAAATAACGCCCAACAGTCACATACATAGTCCTGACCCCACACTAAGATCGAATCTTGTGTCGTGGGAAACAGAAACTACGAGAGACTTTCGGTCTCATAACACAAAGACCCGAAACAAATATCTATAGACCATACAAACATTTGTCTCGGTGCAGGGATCGAATCCGCGGCGTCTCGCTTCACAGACGGCTACTCGCCCGCTACGCCACGGAGGCTGTCAATATACAAAAACGCCCAGATCTACTTGAATATTGCCAAAAATGTTCAATCTCACACCCTGTAACGTACGTAATAACAGCCGAAGGGATTTGAATCCGAAGGGTTTTACACGACGTTGGGTAACATTTGCAAATAATAATCAAATAAATCGGCATCACCTAATACTTTTTGATTAAATATAAAGTGCGCGATGGACTGTCGAGCTCTTTTTGGCAATATCTGAAAGTTTTTGTGAGACCACAGGTGTATTTAACGGCCTGTCTGGTCTTTTAAACAGTCAGATTTTTCATGTACAGCGAAAGTAATAAAGCTAAAGCATTATTAATATTATTTAATTGACTTTACGGACCTCTTAGTAATCGACAGTTTTAAGTTTACATGCAAAATTAATCGTAAAAGCAATAGCTAAAATTGTGAAGTATCTTTAACCCACGGACGTAAAAAAAAGATGGACGGAGCGCTAGAAACATTGAAAGTGAAGCAGGGTTTTCAGCCCATTCGATCTATCGACACGTAATGGAGGCAACTGATCGAATGGGCCGAAAATCCTGTTTCACTTTCAATGTTCCTTGCGCTCCATCCAGTGCTTTAACCGTTGGTGTCACTTTAAACTTTTACTTCTGCTTTTAGTAAACTAGGGATTAATATGCGTAATATATACTGTTATTCGTTATATCTGTGTGTTTGTATCTAATGCCCAACAAAGAAAATATTTCATAAATTATGTTTCTAAAGAATCTCTGTAAAGTTTAAATTGTTAAACTTTAATGATTTCTCTCGGATTGTTGTAAATAAAAGTCATAATATAAAAGCGCTTGGAATCGTTTAATTGAAGTGTACATATTAATTAAGAAGTTTCTTATTAGGGGCTACTTTTATAGTTTTAAGACAATAATAACTTTTTGAATACGTTTATTGTCTCATAGTTTGGTTATAATCAAATAATAAGGCTTTAAATTTTTAAATAATTACTATTTTAAATAGTCATGGGCGCCTCTAATGGGTTAAGGTGGTATCAATTTTAATTTGACATTTCAAAATTTAAAACAATTACTGCCTTGGTGGGGCCGGGCGGTGGTATTGCGTGCGCGGTATGACTATTGTCCTGATGTCTCCAATTTGGTCCCCGGTTCGGGCAAAGTGATGTTGGATTTTTAACAATTACTGCCTTGGTGGGGCCGGGCGGTGGAATTGCGTGCACGGTATGACTATTGTCCTGACGTGTCGAATTTGGTCCCCGGTTCGGGCAAAGTGATGTTGGATTTTTAACAATTACTGCCTTGGTGGGGCCGGGCGGTGGTATTGCGTGCGCGGTATGACTATTGTCCTGACGTCTCTAATTTGGTCCCCGGTTCGGACAAAGTGATGTTGGATTTTTCAGTATCAGCTCGGAGTCTAGAATTTGTTCCCGATATGACGATAGGTTTGCCCCCTATCACATCTGGGACGGAACAAAGTTCGACGTAATGTGGGTGGTCAAGTCTACTAGTACGTCTCTGCTACCCCTTAGGGGATACAGGGGTCAGCTTATGAAGTATGAAATTGTATGACATAACTGTAGACCTTTAATGGCCATTTATATTATGATAAGATGCATTTATTGATTGATGATTTTAATCACTAGAGTTAATGACACCCACTGTATTTGATTCCAAAACTTGGAAGCTTATCATCATTCATCAATTATATTTGTTATCACACGAAAATAAAACAAAAACATTCATAAAATGTAGTTAACAAATATGTGATTAAACTTTACGCCAATGAAGTTTTCTTTCCGATGACCGTTATCCTAAAGCGCTTCACCATTTTTGCAACCAAGTAATTCGGTGCGGAGCCATCGGCATTCTCACTGGCTGGAATAAAACATTTTCACTTCCGATTTAAAGTCTATGGAAGAATAAAGTAAATTTAAAAGCCATTTGTCGTTTCATTTGATTTATAAGGTGCTGATAAAAGTAGGATCTCATTGAACAGATTAATATTAGTGTTGTAAAAGTTAAAGCTATGTGTTAATTTAACGTTGTTTTAGCGGAGTAGTGAAAGGTAATTTCAGACGGCTGCGTAACAATCTCATATAAAATAAAACAGGAAATAGTTCCAATAGTTATTGGACGTATCTTACACTTAAAAAATGTAGGGAGTTCAATTGCCTACAGATATTTGTATTTTAAGCTGGAAACCCGAAAGTTACTCAATATTTTAAATATCACAAATATAAATTGGCTCGTAATGTTATAGCGTTTCCTCAACGATTTGCCAATAGATTTTTCTTAATACAGTAATCGTGCCACATCCAGCGAACAATAAATGATGGTGATTTTGAGCGAGGCTCGCTCGGTCACGTTCCGAAGTGCGGAGCGCTGTACCGCGCAACCACCACTTCGCTGGAAAAAGAATCACCCATTCTCCATTTGAATAATATATAGATGGCGTCTCTATAACTCCTTTCAGTTTATCATCGAATGCCATTAATATGAAGTGTTGATAGGTCTTTATTTATAGTAGATGAACTTAGTTTTAATTATGCCTTTTTAATTATTGGGTAGTTAAGATTGCAGATAACTTTCTGTAAATAGAAAATTACGGATAGAATTCCTGTGAATACGCGTTGAATAAATAAAAATTCATTTATAAAATATCTGATTATTTCATAAGGGTGTTCATTGTTTTACTATGATCAAACCTACCCGACTGAATATACAATCTGTTGATAGCACGCGAAATTCAATAACACGACATCTACTACGTCAGACAATAAAACGAAGCCAAAGATGTGAAAGGGCGTCATAAATAAGGGCTTTAGTATAAAAGTGTTCTTTATGAAGTGTCGCCGGCCGCCGCAGTCGAGTCGGCTGGCCGTGCCGCTGCCGCCCTGACTCCCCCCGCGCCGCCCGCCCTGCTCCACGCCGCCCGCACCCCGCGCCTCACTGATACCTATTTGAAAATCCTGTAATATTGAACCGCGCTATACGACTGTCACATACACCACGATTATCGATATTTTATTGCATATCCCTGTTGCCTGGCAGGTTAATTAATTAAATACGCAAGTCGGAGCGTAGAGCGTAATAAATATTAAAACTATTTTACCTTTATTTTTACTGATGGTGAAATATGGTGATTGACTTTTTGGTTTATTACAGGAATAACATACCAGGATCAGTGGTATTTTGTCTTCGACATTATGTATGGTTGGCGATATTACTATGACTGTCGCATAATAACTAATTTTGGAAGTAGATCGATACAAAATTTAACACAAATTAAAATTTTACTCGTGCATTTCATACTAAGTTGTCTAAAGCTAATTTTCCAAGGGGTGCGTTAATTTATTGAAATATCAAACAAAACATTAAGGGCCTTACTTATAAAAACAGTTTAGCTGAGCAAATAGGCTGTCACTTTTTTCCTTGTGTCACATCGTTTGAAAATAAAAGGCACAGACTATTCTTTACCATTTGCTCAGTTAAACTGTTTTTAAGCCCCTAAAACAACAAACGAAGCCATATGACTTCGAAATCTGCTACGTATAAGAAAACAAAAATGTTGCTAATAAGATATCGACAAATCTTATTTAGCGGCACGAAGACATCCCTAGAGTATTCGGCCCGACCGACAGAAGGACAGAGTTGGCGCGGGAGACTCTAATAAAATATGTAGATTTGATGACTTGACACATTTTTTGCCACAAATCTGAGATTCAAAGTTTTTTAGTCACTTTGCCATTCCTTTCTGTTCTTTTCATTAAGATTGTAATAATGTCGGATTACTACTTGCGTTCCATTCACCCGATGCAGCACACATTCATAGGAAATAATGGATTTTTGAACGTTCTTCTCTTACCTTCTGTGCAGCAAAACTATTTTAAGAAAACTATGCAAAAAACTGCACGCGTTTAATTTCATACGATTTTTTTTAACGGAGATAGGCAAACAAGCAGATGGGTCACCTGATGTTAAGTGATCTTCCCGCCCATAGACACCCAAGACACAAAAATAATCACGGGTGCGTTGCCAACCTTAAAGGAGGGACATAGGGATTGGGACAGGGAAGGGAAGAATTGGGCCACCGGAAATCTCACTCACCGAACGAAACGCAACAGCAAGCTGCCACTTTACGTCGGTTTTCTGTGAGACAGTGGTATCAAACCGAGTCGAGTCGGCCCATTTGTGGTGTAGACGTAAGTGTCTACGGCGTGGCTCTGCCACTCAAGAATTACCTCCGGGTGGAGCCCTAGCATATAAAAAATAAGCTTTTAGTTAAAACTGTTATAAGTTTAAAAAGAAATCTTGAAGTGATTTACGTAAATTGAAGTTGTGAACAAATTTGGGCAGCATCGCACATCAAATTAGATTTAAAACCATTAAAGAGAATTTATGTTAATATAAATTACCTAAAGACTGCTTTTAGCACCTGACTCTCATCGTTATAATATATTAACTCATAAAAACTAATTTAAAAATAAATAGACTACCGTGGTGCAAAACGGACATAGAAAATAACAAGTATAAATAATTATTATTATTTGGATAAGGCTGTTCGGTAACACGGATCTAACCAGGGATTCGAAAGGTCGACACTAAAATGATAACAAAATGAACTCTATAAAGTTGGTACATTTATACAAACCAACTGCAGACAGTAGCGTGCATACCATACAGACAGAAAGACATTTTTTTGAATTCAATTCCTTTACACCTGCCATTTTTAATGTTTCCATATTTTCACGCTTCACTTATCGTTTACTTCTATCGTTTAAGAATATCATCCATTGCACTCGGCACCCCAAACCGCTACGCCGAATACTACGCTGCGAGTATTGGAAGCATTTTGTCTACTCAAATCTAAATCCCTGTGAACGTCAGCAACTGCAGACCGTTGTATATTAATAGTATAGTGCATTGGTAATGTAAATGTGGGCCACTTAGGCTGGTGCACGTTCAAAGGGCAACTACAGTTGTCATAAATCGCTTGGAGCCGACGTTCTGGTCTCTCATCCGCGATTAGTACAAGCTCCAGTTGGCCAGCCCTTGCAATATATCACCTTATTACTGTGCTGGAAGTGGATAAAATTTAGAAACGTAATCCGAGGATGAGTTTGTGCTTTGCTGGCTTGGCTTTTTATAATGGAGTAGGTGTTGTCCGCGACTTTGTGCGCGTGGAAATTTATTTTCAGAATTTATTTATTTTCCAAGATAAAAGTAGCCTATGTATTCTGATGTATAATCTATATACCTGTAAGTTTCATCAAAATCAATCCAGTAATTTTTGCGTGAAAGAGTAACAAACATACACACATACGCATACTCACAATCTTTTATGTTTAGTAGGAATATTTTAACTTGATGTTTTTTTTCCTTATTATAACATCGAACACTTTTATATCTTCTAGATTAGTGGTTTTAGTTTTGTAAAATAACTATGTTCGTAATATTCGTAATGTTCATCTGCTACAGCCCACAGGACGACTACTGCTGGACAAAGGCCTCCCCCAAAGATTTCCAGATCGACCTGCGCAGTGTTCGTAGTATATCTAATACTAATTCAGACAATATGGGGCTTACTTATAAAAACAGTTTAACTGAGCAAATGGTAAAGAATAGCCTGTCGTTTTTATTTTTAAACGATGTAACGCAAAGTAAAAAGTGACAGTCTATTCTTAGCCATTTGCTCAGCTAAACTGTTTTTGCAAGTAAGGCCCTGTATAATTTACTACTGTCTCAAACAATTGAATTCATTGTACAATCTGCTTCGTTTCTTAAAAAGTTTCAATGACACGTTATTGTAATGTTTATAATCTAATTTTTTAGTTACTGAAATTTATATCCCGGCGATCTAATAGTTCCTTATTTTGATACATACCTATATGTTTTATACGTGGGTTTGGGCGGTTGCGAATCAATAGTCCAATCGTTGGCAAGCGCGTGCCTCTCTATCAGCGATTAGTTTTGGTCTACTGGTTACTCGCTCGTTCCTTGCAGTTAGTAGAAAGGCTGTCCGATGGAAATTACTATTTAGGCTACACACATTCGTATATGAAACAATGTGTTGAATGTTTGAATCACATATTAAATTTATAATATACTAGCTGACCCGCGCAACTTCGTCTGCGTAGGAGAGAGAGGGTTGAAAGAATGAGTTGTAGGCACTTATAATCCAATAATTCTAAAGGAGGTAATGAGATGATCTACTTTGGTCCGTTTTCGTCAGTCACCCCGTCAGTCACCCAGTCAGTACCCTCGTCAGTTACCCCGTCTATCACCCCATCAGTTACCCCGTCAGTCACCCCGTCCATCACCCCGTCGGTCACCCCGACAATCACCCTGTCGGTCAACCCGTCGGTCACCCCATCTATCTGCTCGATTGTCACCCCGTCTGTCACCCATCTGTCACCCAGTCTGTCACCTGTAGACATCTGGCGGGGATAACTAATTAAATGACGATTGATCAGTTTTCGACCGGAGAGGAAAAATGATTAGATTACTAAAATGGCTATTAAAAAATAAGGGTTGATCGTAGAAGGGTGAAAATTGAGGATTGTATGTATTTTTGTATGTTGTATCATAAAAAAATAGAAATTAAAAATTTTGTTTAAAAAAAAAAAATTTGTGGTGGACTACCCCTAACATTTAGGGGGATGAAAAATAGATGTTGGCCGATTCTCATAGATACCGGATAAGCACAAAAAATTTCATCAAAATCGGTAAAGCCGTTTCGGAGGAGTATGGCAACGAAAACTGTGACACGAGAATTTTATATATTAAGATTACATTTTTGGGAGTGGTAGAGCCACACTATAAAGTTACGTTTACAGCACGAATGGGCTGGCTCGACCGGTTTGATACCACTGTCTCACTGAAAACCGACGTAAAGTTGCAGCTTGCTGTCGGGTTTCATTCGGTGAGTGAGATTTCTGGTGGCCCATTTCTCCCCCCCCCCCTTCCTTTCCCAATCCCTTTTTCCCTCCCTTTCCATTTCCACCTTTTAGGTTGGCAACACACCCACGATTCTTTTTGTGTCTTGGGTGTCTATGGGCGGTGGAGATCACTTACCATCAGGTGACCCATCTGTTCGTTTGCCAGTCTCTGGTAATAAAAAAAAAAGTACCTTTATTTCGACATTTGCATAATTATTGTGATAGAGTTACGCTGTAGACAGTAATGTATGCAGCTGGAAACGTCTATCACTGTATTACAGAAAACTGACATCAACTGGAAGTTCGCTGTGTTTAGTCACATGTGATGTCCGGTAGCCCAATTCCCCCCTAATCTTCCCAATCCCTATTTTCCTCCTATAAGGTAGACAGCACATACAACATTCTTATGGTACCATAGGTGTCTATGGTTGTTGGAGATCACTTACCATCAGGAGATCCAACTTCTCGTTTACCAGTCTGCTAAAAAGATTTCATAAATAGGTTTAAAGATAAGTAAACCACTATGAATTAATCAAGTACACAAATAAGGGAAGCGGTGGAAAGCAAAAGATCCACCGCAGTAAAATGTCAGCTAGAATCCATCCTCGGCTCACCAATAAAGAATCGGCCGAGGTCCATTATGATAATGAAAGTGACTCCCGTTTGTCTTAAAGTCGTAGCTCAATTTGCAAGGCGAGAGATAAACGCTGTTAAACTGTCGAAGTTCGTGACAAAGCCTGAATAATGCAGATTACACTGAGAAAAATACGGCCACAGTCAAATCTGCATATTTTATTGGTCTTTTCAATGTCGGTGTTCGAATTCCAAGACCAAATTATACCTCTAAGCACACTTGTATTGCTGATCTTGTATTAATGACTCCAGTTTACATAACTATAGTTCTGAGGAACTGCTTAATCTCGTCGAATTCCCACAATCAGGTTGGTGAATTAATTCCTCAACGGGGCTTAGTGCTTAACTATTTGCTGTGAGATTCAATTCTAGAAGTCAAAGTACAAATTACCGCGCGAGGTGAAATGTTTCAGTGACTATGTACTGTATCTATGTGGCTTTGTCTAAGCGGAGTTGGTGAAGCTCAACACCATTCTAAATATGTAACGGCCTACAGTGCTTTAGATTTAAAGCGTTTCCCGCTTAGGAACGAATTTACGTTTACGAGTTGAGTTCGGTCTTCGTATTTTCTAAATTGCACTACGTTAGTATAGATACGTATCTTTCTTCGGGATTCACTCTTTGTAATGTATTCAGTTTATTTCCGCAGGTAAGTAAATGCTCTGAGGTCTGAGTGATTGGACTTTTGAGTAAAAATGATAAGGTACCGTACAGCACATAGAACAGAATCGAGATTTTAATGACATTATATAACAACAGAAGTAAATTGATGACTTGATTGTTGAGTGGTAGGGCCACACTGTAGACAGTAACGTCTACGACTCGACTGGTTTGATACCACTGTCTCACACAAAACCGACGTAAAGTGGCAACTTGCTGTCGTCTCGTTCGGTGAGTGAGATTTCCTGTGGATAATTTCCTCCCTCCATTTTCCAATCCCTTTTCCCTCTCCTTCCATTTTCTCTTTTTAGGTTAGCAACGCACCATGATTCTTTTTGTGTCCTGGGCGTCTATGGGCGGTGGAGACTACGTACTATCAGGTGACCCATCTGCTCGTTTGCCAGTTTCTGCTATAAAAAAATATATAAACACTAAAGTATGTTCAAGAAGTTTTGATAGTAGGTTTGTTGTTTATAACATTGAAGCAAGTGTACACGGTGTAAACGATGCTGGTCTCTTTCTATCTATTCTATTCTATATTGTATGGTTTCAGAACGATTAAGATAAGTATATTCTGTCCTATAACATTTATGTAAAGCACATGGTGTTCGCTAAGTGTTTTTGAACCCAATAGTTATTCGCGTAGGTGTCTACATTTGATTTTACACACCTGTGCTTATGGCTGACCCTTTTAATGTATTTAGTTCGGTTCATTTACTTTAATACTGATGGTATAGATATTCACATATGCCACCAACTATTTTATTTTAATGACCAGCGAAGAACATGGAATAAAATCGATCTTAGCGTACAAATAAAATCTTTCATAAACGTAATGAAAAAAAATTGCTTTCGTATAACCGATATATGATTGCGAGAATATCACATATCGAAAATGAAAAGCTCGTGAATTTCTTATAAAGCCTGTAGATTTTGGTAAGGGAATTATTTCACGAGATGTCCTACGTAGCGGAATACAATTCCAGTCAATTTGTGATTATTCGACTTATTGCGTTTTCATTTCACATTAATTTCCTTGTTTTGAGTACTGAATTATTTTATTCCTGTTAATTATTTACAATATGATTGACGATAATTGCAATGACATTGTTATTTTACATAAAAATAAGTATAAATTTGATTCAGTTTAATTTATATCAGCTTTGTTTGATAATGTTTGCTAACGACATACAACTAACTATTCACACTCTAGAATGCTTCTACAATCTTCTTATTTCTAGGCTTCGTGCATTATTACCATATCATCATCATCATCATCAGCCAAAGGACGTCCACTGCTGAAGATAGGCCTCCCCCAAAGATTTCCAGATCGACCTATACAATGTTATAAATAATTTATGTAGCATAATTTATCATGTCTCCTATAGATATAGAAGGAAAAATAGTTAAAGAAAGATAGCTATCTACCTGCCGTTATTCCGGCCTAATGGACCATATCCTCGGTCCGCTTTCCTACTTCAACGCTTCCACTTCATCCGGTTTTGAGCATCCAGAATAAAACCATCATCCTCCGAAACGTGTCCAGCCAGAGCTTATCGCGCCTTCCACATCCGTATTACTATATCTCCCATATCAGATGTTATTTAATTGATATCATCATTAAATTCATTTATAACTCGTATAGATTCCATTGAACCAAATAGTTCCACAACCGAAACTGTTTCAGTTTCAAGTGAGAAACCTTATCTATTGATTTGGCCTATAATTCAGAACTGTGCCAAGTTTCGTCGGAATTAGTTCAAATGTTTCGGTTTGACTGAATAACAACCACATATCGTAACCGAACATCTTAATGGAACCATTTTAATGAGAAAAATGTATCTACAATGATAAGATAAATAACATTTGTAATGATATTATTATCAGACGCATACAGGGTGTTTCAATAAGTATGTATCAATAATAACTACACTTCAGAGGATGGCTAGCAATCTAGCGGAAATGTTTAAAATTTCGTAAGTCTCATAGTTTTTGAATAATGACAACTTGAATTTGTGATGAATAAAAATATTTATGGCTCATTGGGTCAGCTGCAATACATTTGAAAACCATCTAAGGAGTAATTAATTATTTTTGCCATACACAAAGCCATTCACATTTCGCATTCCGATTTTAAAATCTCCATACTTAATAATTGATTAAAAAATCTATTCAATATCAGACCGGACTATAGAATTTGTGCCCGATGTGGCGATAGGCTCACCCCCATCACATCTGGGACGAAAATGAGTTCGGCGTAATGTGAGTATTCTAGTAGTTCTGTACTTCGCCTCTGCCTACCCCTTCGGGGATAATAGCGTGAGACTATGTACTCAGTATTATTGACCGACTTCCAAAAAGGAGAAGGTCCTCAATTCGTGTGTATTTTTTTATGTATGTTATGCGATATCTCCGCCAAATGCGGACCAATTTGCAAAATTATTTTTGTGTTCGATAAAGCTTCTTTTGGTTGGTCGCATATACATTTATTCACGATCGCAATTTGAAATCGGTCCGTAAGGTTTTTAAACTTGTGATTAACTTGTACCCACTTTGGAATCCGAATGAATTTAAGATATTAACTAAATAGCATCATTTTTGCATATAAAATTGTGCAAGCATTTCGAGTGTCTTGATTTATATGAAAAATTAATTTGTAAAGAATTCTTTTGAATCGCTTATTTTGCGGCATCATACTTTTTGCGCACACATTTTTCTTTATCTCTGAAATCTTTTCTCAAAGGACCACTGAGGAATGCTCAAGGGTATTCATTCATCTGATTATATTTCTTAAAGAAAAGACAGTGAGGGGCTTATAATTAAGATCTAAGAAAATATTTTAATTTTGTTTTTAACTATACTACCTATATTTATATTGAAATGCTTATCCAAACATACTTTACTTACCTTGAATATGCATGCTTTTATTTTTGTACGTATACGAAACAAAATGTTTAAAAAAGTTTGTTTGGCCAACGGCTTAACTGATGCTATTAGCCCTACCATAAATATCTGGGCGGCGTATTTAAGGGATTTAGATTTAGCTTGTACGGCTCTGATGGAGGTTCAGTCGTAAGAGTTAGATATAAAACGTTTTACTGTTTTTCGAGTGGACGGACTTTAAATCGTTTTACATTTAGATTTCAACCGACGCAGTGCGTTGTTGCGTAACCTAATTTTACCTACACGTTACACGCATCAACTGTGCCTAATATAACATGAAAATACAATTTAAAATAAAATATTGTAGGTGTTCAGGTTCAGACAATCTGTGTTTGAAACTTCTCCAACAAAATGAAGTGTAATTACGAGGGAGACGCCTGTCGCAGCGAGCTAAAGTAGCGTCTCGACAACACAATGTGTAGTCGGTCGTGTCCCGCAAAAGTTGCCCTAATCTAAACGTAAATCATCGCGATTGTCGGAAGATCCAGCGACAATTAAACGTATTCATAACGTTTACGTTTTGACGTTGCGCGGCCGTCAGAAGCAACAGGGCCGCTATTGGAGGGCCGGGCGGGGGCATGCGCAGCGCGCCCCCCTTCAGGGGCTTGGGGGGCGTGAGGGGCGCGGGTGAGAGCCCGTCGCAGCTTCCACGCTTGTACTTAATGAATCGCCGGTTCCCGCGGCTCGCGCTGTGCGCTGTTCCGAGCGCGCTCCCTTAAAAAGTTGTTAAGGAGCTTTTCTCGCCGTCTCCCTCGCGCCCTCTCGTGTTGCAACAAATAATAACTGCGAGTGGTGACCATCGACTTCGGCTGTTCATGAGGTGAGTGAATTAATTAACAAATAGAATACTTTGTCAGCGGGATCATAACGACTGGACATTGTTTTAAATGTTTGTGTGAAGTTTTCATGATAAGAAATTGCAGAAATATTAAAATTTTCCTGTTTGTGGCGAACGGTGCATGCTTTTGTTTTTCTCGTGATCGTTGTTGTGTATTGTTGTTGACAATATTATTTAATTACGTGCTGTAGCTGAGATCGTCCGCCGTATTTAATTATAAAACAGTCTGATTAATTTTTAAAAACTGGAGCTCAACAATTTGCGGTTGAAAAATTATGGTTGTGTTGGTTTAACAAATTGTTTCAGTTTATGTCGTTTAAGTATTTTTGAAATAATATTTCCAGATGTTAACAAAAAAATTATAAACCATAGTAAGGAAACAAAGAAATATCATAGACCCTACGTATTATTCAGGAATAATAATTGAAGGTACTAAATGAAGTGTAATATTAAACGCCTCACTTTCATAACGCTTAAATTAAAAGGGACAATAATCAAGTTTCTATGGCACCGTCCCTATTGTTTGTAAATACAAAAGACCTGTCAATGTTTAATAACAAAAATGTCTTCAACACATTTCATTTCATAATGGAATGATGACTATCGGTGTCTGAATTAATATTTGTTAACAATTAGGTATTTTTAATTCACCTACTTTAAAAAAATTGAAATACGTAGGCGTATATCCATTTAGGAGGAAATTGGGTGCCTTAGGGCCACTTGAAGCACGATAAATCTCTATTTATCCCAAATCTTGATTTAAAAATAGGGGTGAGCTGTAAGATAAATCGAGATAAGGTGTAACTCGCGATTAGTAATAGCGCTGCAAGTCGCCCTTAGGGTGTAAATAAATAATATAATAATAATAATATTAGCCCTGTAATATTACTGTCCCACCTCTGGGCACGGGCCTCCTCTACTAATGAGAGGGGTTAGGCCTTAGCCTACCACGCTGGCCTAGTGCGGGTTGGTAGACTACACATACCTTCGAAATTCTGGTGGAGAAATTTTTGGGTATGCAGATTTCCTTACGATGATTTCCGTCATAGCAAGAGATAATTCACAAAGAAAATACACTTAACATAGAAAAGTCAGAGGTTTATGCTCCAATTTGGGGGATGGTCTCGAACCTCCGACACTCGTCTCAGCAGTCCGTAACATTCCCAACTGAGCTATCGCTGCTAATAAATGTTAATATATAATTTATGATTCTATTACATTGTATTTCTTTCTACCTGCCCTTATCGCACCTTAATGTGGAGTCGGCGCAAAACACTTCTTCAAGCATGTTGCAGAGAGGATTTACATTTTATTTACAAACGTTATTGATCTAACAATAGCTTGCTCAGGTTAAAAAGTCGTAATTAAATTTCCAGGACGGACACTTACAATATGTGTTTGAGATTTCGGTTGGAAAAACCACACGTGAGTCGGCTGGGATTGGAATTTGTCAGGTATGGCTATAAGGTCGTCCCATACCATTTGATCGAATGGAAAATAAATAAATGGCAACACAGGCATGGGTTTTCGTTACTACGTGTCTGGAAACAATGGATTTGGACATAGTGTAGATCCCTGGTACTATATTGGGTTAAGTAGGTATACTTTTTATTTCCTCCTGCTCTTATCCCACCATAATGTAGGGTCAGCGCAAAACATTTTCTCAAACGTATTGCAGAATTAATTGGCTTTAGTTTTTACGACCGGCTGCCTCATTAATGGCAAACCCTCCCTTCCTGGGGTATTCGTCTCGAGCAAATATAATTTGAAAAATCGGTTTACCAGACCTGGTAATCGAACCCAGGACCTCAGATCCACAGCCCATATATGCTGTCACTAGACCAAGGAGGCAACTATTAGGTAAAGTATACAAATCAATTATAATGACAATTAAACGGTTATTACTTGAATTATAGTCGACGGTTGTTTAAGAAAATGTCCGCGGCCATATTAAAGTAGTTCGTAACATTAAGTTTCATTTACTACTGGTATTCACTACTACTGTAACTCACGCTATACTCGAATAGAGATGTTATCCCGTACAACCAAGGGATCAACTTGCCGGCGGAGTGGGGATTTGGGGCCAACGCTTCGTACTCTAACTAAACATTGGATTTTATTCAATAACTATTGGAAACTGTAGTAGTAGGATTTGTTGTTTTTGAAGCAGATTGATTTTGATTTAGGAGTTTTTGTTTCATGTTAGTGTATATTTCACACATTTCATAAAACGCAATGAATACTAATTCCGATTGCTAATTAAACGGAGTAAACTGACAGATCGAAATGTCACTTTTCAAAATAATGTTGCTTTCTTCCAAAAAATAGTGATTGATCTAGTCAAATTTTTATCATTCAAACAAACAATAATTCAGCACTAGCTTGCGAAGTTAGAATTTATTGCGTATTTTAGAAATATCAGCTCAACCCTTCGATTAAATGTCTGTGTAAATAATTTTGCGTAAATAATCACAACAGATACATGAAATAATAATAATAATGAAAATTCTAAATATTAGTTTTATTATTTGAGATAAATTACGTGCCGCATATTCATAGCTTCTGTAAGTTTTGTTTATAATGAACCATGACTATAATTCCAGTAGACGTGCAATAACTTAGCATGCATTAATTTACTATGACCATAATTCAGTAGACATGCAGGACTAATCATACATTCGAAATGTCAGTTTACTCCGTTTAATTAGCAATCAGACTATAGGGATACTAGCTACTAGTTATGCGCTTTGGCAATTTGTTGAGTTCGATTATTCAGATATTTTTTTACTAATTGGTAGTAATTTTCTGGAGCCGGGCTTGATCTGTCATAATGAAACATAGTGGCTCTGATTTTCTCACAATTAACGCAAGCGACTACGTAAAATATGAGTATGAAAAACGCAAGTTCCTGACGTAACCGCTAGAGGCGTTCGGGTGTTTTATGTAAATGTTTTACGCAGTCGCTAGCAAGAAATGTAAAAAAAAAACTCATGGTTGGTCAAGATAAAATAAGCCTTTTCAAATACGTTTTTGATTGATTTGAACCCTCGGTGGATTAGGCATAATGCAATTTGAATGGCTAATTCGATTCAACATGCGCCACTCCTGCGCATCGTCTCCTATAATATACTTGTAGTAATCTTACTTGAAAAAATATCAATGTGAATTATAATAGATAAAAATTCATGCCTGATATATCATACTGAATTGGCTACTGATAGGATCAGCTAGTATATCCTAGTATTCTCTCGAGGAGCTTGTGACATAACTTGATGGTTGGTTTGGGTATTGAGGTACATTTTTGTGTCTGCATAGGTTATGTAGCTGACTAGTCGCTGGCCCCCGATTGTTCATGATTAGACTTTTTGACCGACTTCCAAAAAGGAGAAGGTCTAATTCGTCTGTATTTTTTAATTATGTATGTTACGCGATATCTCCGCCAAACGTGGACCGATTATCAAAATTCTTTTTGTGTTCGATAGACTTCCTGCGACCTTTATCAGGCCGTTGGTCCACCTTGTAGGTGGATGTCCTACGCTGCGCAAAGAATGTTGCTGCTGGATGCAGGCCGCTTCCAACAGGTCGATGTGGAAATCTTTGGGGGAGGCCTATGTTCAGCAGTGGACGTCCTATGGCTGATGATGATGATGTTGGTGTTCGATCGAGCTTATTTCAAGGGTGGTCCCATATAAATTTGGTTACGATCGGATTTGAAGTCGGTCCGTTAAGTTTTTAAACTTGTGTTGTATATAATTTGATCGAGATGAAATTAGATTCTGAAGTCGGTTTTTAAGTTTTAATAAAGTTTAGAATACAGTATAGATATTCCCAAATGCCCTTGATAGCCTACAAATGACCAGATTCAATGGCCATTACAAATTGGCGATACGAATCGTAAATTTTTAGTGTATCATTTGCAAACGAGTATTCCCTAAATGTAGATTTTTAAGTTGTTACAATCTACGAAACGGTGATAATATTAGCAGTTTCATTTAAATAAATGCTTGAAAACAACTTCTGTGAGCGTTTGCGTTGAGCGAAAAAATGGTAATTAGCGATAATTTGCCAGCTAAAATCTTTATAGAACTACGTTGGAATTTTTGCAAATTAACTTGATAATGAAAAGTTAATTTGAAGCATTAGTTACCACATTTTTGTTACACAGTCAACAAATATTGCCATGTATTGAAATTGTTATTTGTATAGCTTTTAAAAATGGCTATTCATAGACATAAAACATAACATAAGCTCACGCCTGTATCCTTGAAGGGGTAGGCAGAGGCGCACTAGCCAACTAGTACACCCACATTTCGCCGAGCTTAGTTCCCTTCCAGATGCGATAGGGGGTGAGCCTATCGCCTTATCGGGCACAAATTCCAGACTCCGGGCTGATATGGTAAAATCTAATATCACTTTGCCCGACCCGGGGATCGAACCCGAGACCTCAGGACGGTAGTCATACTGAAACACAACCACGCCACCGAGGCAGGCTATTAATAGTTATTAAGTATTCTGTGTTATGGGCGTTGTTCACGATCCCATGATGTACATATGTACAGACATGATTTTCCCTTAAAGATAAGGACGTTATTATATTATACAAAGGTAGGTATAACAAGGAAAGCGTATAACTGAGTGGCAATATAATGTAAATATATTTGAAAATCGCGAGCCGACCATTGTTTGTAGGCATTGCAACCTAGATTTAATGCTTGTTGAATGAGCTACACTGACCGATGGTCAATAAATATAGGTTTAATGAAATCGGATTAATATTTAGTTGCTTAATGTGTGTATAATTGCAAACCAATAAAAGGGTCAGGGGATTCTTACGCTGCTGCTTCATAATATAAGGAACATTAGCAATAAATTCAACTACTTTTATTAATTAATATCTGCTGTAGTCACACATGAAATTCGGAGTAATATACGGCGGTATTAAGCATATTTTTCCATTCATTACGAAAATCCAATAATTGCCTCCACGGGTTTTTAATTTGCGGCCTCGCGCCTACACGCCGATGTTCAATTTAAAAAGGTCAATAATTTTGGATATCTAAAAGGAAAACAGGAATTATAATGCTTAAATGCAGAAGTGGTAGTGGTAGCCTAATTAGATTGAAAATAAGGTCCTGATTTTTAATTCTAAAAACCGTGCGTTAGTAACCTGCGATAGGAATTTGTGCCTGACATGATAGGCGATAAGCAATTAGGCCTCTTATTACAAGAGGAAAGGGAAAAAGCTCTAGTAAATGTGGGTGTACTGTTTGCATTCTTGCCTATCATTAGAGCTTAAAAAATATTTTTCTTCCACCTGTCCTTATTTCACGCCAATTCGAGGTCGACGTAATAGAAATACGCAAAAATGTTGCACAAATGATTCAGCATTCGTTTGGATCGGTCAAACAGTATTTTTAAAACCGCAGGTTACACCACCTGAACGCAGGACATTCAGCGGTCCCAGCAGGAAAATTTCTGACAATCGTAAATGTAGATCTCGATGTAGATGTCGAGCTCGATGCGCGTCTATGAAATTTATATAAAATATGAACCAAATGGCATCAGTGCACAGCGAGCTCGGATACATTTACGATTATCAGAAATTGTCTTGATCGGGCTGCTGTTCGACAGCCCATACTACCCCTACCACTAGACCAAAAAGTCAATAGAGCTTAAAAAATACCACCACAAAATTACTTTACCTACATATTTTTTTTTATGTTTTCAATAAAATATAACTATTGACTGTTGACTCTACATTTATATAAACTATGGTATCCTGCCACATTTGCTCATAGCTTTAAACAATGATTTTGTATTTAAACACTTAGTTACCCTTGTTTAATTGGGTCATTTAAATTTCGTTTTGGATCCTTCAAAAGGTTGTGGTCACGGCCGGGATAATCCGGGTCGTAAAACCAACAAAAGTTTTATTGATTAAACGATTTTTATGTAAGCTTTATATGTTCACATTGGGGAACGTCAGAATTCATTATCATACAGACCTACCTAACTCTGTATATTATGTAGTCAGTATATCTTTCTTTCTTTCTACCTGCCGTTATCCCAGTTTAATGTGGGGTTGGTGCAACATACTTTTTTTAGCATGGTAAAATGATTCGGCTTAGTTAGGCTGCCCGCCTGACGTCAACCCTCTCTGGAGGATTCAGTTCCAGTTAAATCAAATAAGAAAAATCGCTTTCCGGAGATGGGAATCGAACCCAGGGGCCAGGACCTCCGTGTTTCCGGTTAAGGAGGCCACTATTATGCCTGTAGTCAGTATAAACAAGACCGCTTCTATACATGTGTAGCGATGTTCATTGTTTATCGACCAACTTCCAAAAACGAGAAGATCCTCAATTCGTCTGTATTTTTTGTTGCTATGTATATTACGCGATATGTCCGCCTAATGTGGGCCGATTTCAACATTATTTTTGTGTTCAATAGGCCTTATTTCAAGGGTGGTCCCATATATACGGTTCTAAGGTCTCGGCTTCGATCCTCGGGTCGGGCAAAGTGATATTGGATTTTTCCATATCAGCCCGGAGTCTGGAATTTGTGCCCGATATGGCGATAGGCACGCCCCCTATCATATTGGGGACGGAACTAAAGCTAAGCTCGGCGAAATGTGGGTGTTCTAGTTCGCTAGTGCGCCTTTGCATACCCCTCCGGGGATGCAGGCGTGAGCTTATTTTATGTTTTGTTATGTTATGCTGGTGTTGTGACAGGATAGGTAGAGGGGCAATTAGTTCACGGGTCGCTGTGCCTATTACCATCTGATATTATCAGTGGCGAGGCTATCGCCAAACGGAGCGCAAATTCCATTACCGGGGATATTCAAACCAGCGTGACCTATAGTTTGAATCCATGACCTTCGAGTATCTTGGCTAAGTACCAGTGGCGAAGGGTGAGACGTTTTCAAAAGACAGTTGGTGCTAATATTTGTGTACTAAACTACTACTGTTCCCCTAGTGGCTAGTACAAGGTATTTGACAGTTCTCTATTCTCAAAATTGACGATTGTTGAAATCGAGAATTTCGATCAGAGCAGGAAAAATGTTGGCAATCGAATTCGAATCGATTTCCTTTGTCAAGAATTTTCCTGCATAAGCCGCTGTAGCTTGACCATGAGTTTTTTTGCCATTTCACGCTAACGACTACGTAAAATATTTGTATGACAAACACCGGACCGCCTCTAGCGGTTACGTGGGGAACTAATGATTTTCATACAAATTATTTTACGTAGACGCTAGCGTGAATTGTTAAAAACTCATCGAGCTACTGTAAAAAAGTCATATAGGGGTAGTCGTTAAAAAATCATAATACTTATTTTTCTTATTTAGTATAGGTAAGCCAAAAGGAATCGAGTTATATCGACCCTTTGCTCCTACTAAGTACGCTGCCATTAAACCAATGATGCGCCATAGGTATTATCTATTTTAAGACTGAAGACACTAACTCTAAGCTGGCGATAAGGCTGGTCGTAAAACACTCGTATCATAAAAGCACAAAAACGACAAACCCTAACAAAAGGTATACATTAACAAGTACCCGTACAATTATCAGTCGAACTAGCTAATTCCACGTGTAGTGGACATGTAATGGAGCGTGGTACCGCAAACGCACAGATGCAAACGGTATCGGGGTGGGTCGCGGAAGCATTTTGATAAAACGTAGCACAATTTCCGTAGCTGCGGCGCAGAGTCCCGTCCACTGATTATGGCGATAATACGGAACCGCGGGCGGACTGTTTTTGTATCGTGTTTTTAACATCTGTTTTTATCATTGTGTGAAACATTTGTATGAGATAATTTAATATACAATCGTAATATCGCCTGTATAAAAGTGCCCTAAGCACACACACGCGGCCTTTACGTGTCGATAGATCGAATGGGCCGAAAATCCTGCTTCACTTTCATTGTTTCTAGCGCTCCGTCCATCGTTGTTTTTATGTCCGTGATCATACATTTGTTTTTTTTTTATCCGAGCACGGCGAAGTGACTACAGTTTGTGCAAAACAGATTGCTACGAAACTTATCGATAGAGATTTTTACAAAATTAACTGTAAATAATGAATACAATAAGTAATACAGGCTGGGCTTAAATACTAAATACGTACGAAATCAATAAACCCAACCCACACTTATGTGTGAACTTGTCTATGATATTAGATTCGACTCAATACTCAATTTAATTTTAGGGTCGAGCGTTCGCTGAAAACATATTTTAATGAGATTTCCCAATGCGAACATTCCTGTTGAAAGGGCGAAATATACCTACTTAGGTGAAGTAGGTACTAATAAGTCAAATTCCTCCGCCAACGACATCGAGTATGAATGGTATTTTCTAATAAAAACTTCAATAAAATGTACAACACGACGGGTATTAGCGCCGCGAAATTTCTCGCCGCGTAAATAATAACATAAAGATTTTCCAATACGTGTCCCAATAAGACGGTCCCGTCGCTGCCGGGAGACTCGCCTGCCGACTACCGACGCTGCTCTGTATATCGAAATACTAGTTTACGCTGGCTTCACCATTCCCCTCGACAGTTGATAAAATTATAATAATCACAAGTTTAAAAACTTAACGGACTGACTTCAATCCGATCGTAACCAAATTTATATGGGACTACCCTCGAAATAAGATCTATCGAACACAAAAATAATTTTGAAAACCGGTCCGCATTTGACAGAAATATCGCGTAACATACATTAAAAAAAATACAGACGAATTGAGGACCGTCTCCTTTTTGGAAGTCGGTAGAAAAGTATTAATGTCAACTCTTGTTGCGAAAAAAAGTGTATTCAGTAACTGCCAAAATTTATGCAGGATGCGTCCCGCTCGTGGGTCGCGAGAAAAATAATTGCCGTCTGGTACAAATATTTGCTCGAATGCGGGAATTCAAATCGCGAACTCTTACATCACTGTCGCCGAAAGTTTGCGACAAGGATGTCGACGTGATATTCCCATTAAGATAAAAATATTGCCATCGAAGTTGCCGGATATATCAACGTGTTTTTTAAATAATTTCGCTTCAAACTTCTCTGTCATTGAATATGGGCCTTACTTAAAACAGCATGTTTAGCTGAGCAAATGGTTACGAATAACCTTTTTTTTTCCTTGCGTTACATTGTTTAAAAATGAAAGGGACAACCTATGGTATAAAGATAAGCAGCGCTCAAATATTTTTATAAGTAAGGGGCTATAAGTCCATGTCTGTGAATATAACATTGATTTACGGCGATAGCTCAGTTGGGAATGGTATGGACTGCCGAGACGAGTGTCGGAGGTTCGAGACCAACCCCAAAATGGAGCATACACCTCTGACTTTTCTAAGTTAAGTGTAATTTCATTGTGAAATATCGCTTGCTATAACGGTGAAGAAAAACATCGTGTGGAAACCTGCATACCAGAGAATTTCTTTACAGGAATTTCGAAGGTATGTGAAGTCTACCAACCCGCATTAGGCCAGCGTGGTAGACTAAGGCCTAACCCCTCTCATTAGTGGACGAGGCCCATGCCCAGCAGTGGGACAGTAATATTACAAGGTTAATATTATTATTATATTATTTTAGAGCGATAAACTTTGTTCAATCAGCGGGTTCATTTCGATTCTTTGATAAAGATGCAATTCCTTTTTCAAACAGAAATGTGCTAACGAAATGAAGAAAATAAAATGAAATATAGTTTGAGGAGTTATTTAAAATAAATTCCATTTCGCAGAAAAAATATGAATAAAAACAAGGAATCCCGAGGAACTAGGGAGTAATAATTTAGTCCGCTGTGTGCGACAAATAGTGTCAACAGATAATAAAGGCAGAGTTAGCCGATACCCCGTCGCGAAGCCAATAACGCAGAGCTGCTAAATGTATACATATAGTAGGAAGCTATATGCTGTATAAGGAAAGGATGTCGCATCCACAGATATTGCAAGAAAGCAGCGATCCGCCAGATTTGTGTAAGCTGAATGAGTTCTATGAAATAACAGAAGCGGGCTAGGAAGTAAATTGTATTGATTTATATTTTCTTTTGCAATATTATGAAAATGTCACGTTCCTTAAAGACAATTTTAATGCATTTAGCGAGTGGAACATTTTGATTCTACTTACTTTTTGACCGACTTCCAAAAAGGAGAAGGTCCTCAATTTGTCTGTTTTTTTATGTATGTTACGTGATATCTCCGCCAAATGTGGACCGTTTTTTAAAAATCTTGTTGTGTTCGATAGAGCTTATTTCAAAGATGATCCCATATATTTGGTTACGATCGGATTTGAAGTCGGTCCGTTAAGTCTTTAAACTTGTGATTATATTCTACATTATTCCACTTTCGGATATAATAACAATAAGTAGCAACTAATATAGAGGTACACTTACATAAAAAAGGTATATTTATATGGATATACAATGTCAATCGAAGAATTCATTGTGGATGATGTCGTATGGTGGCACCATTATTTCATTAAATTGATGACTGAAGGTATCAATATAGTATACCCTAGATGCACAGTTCTTTGCAAATATCCTCCTAAAAAGTGGTCTCAGGAATAAAACAAAGAAAAAGATCACAAGTTATAATCAAATCAACACAAATATAACCCTATGCACGTGTGATAAAGTAGCATTTTAAACGAAATGACTTGTGTTCTTAAATTCGAATTTTGAAATTTAGAATTCTATCGGCGACGACTGTAGGCAAAAGGAGTGCTTAAGCACTACTTTGCTGTCCCATTTTCCGAGCGTCAACTGTGCATCTAGGTAAATAATATATCGATGACTGAAGGCTTATAATATATAATGAATTTCTATGTGTATGATGATGCGTACTATGGTGAACTAGTGTTGCATTTCCGACCTCCGTTTCTACCTAACTGAGCTTAACTAAATTACTGCAGTAATAGAGTTAGATAAACTGTCCTTTTAAACTGCAAGTATCCTGAGGAAATTCATTTAGTTTGAATTGTATAAATAATAGTAAACTTGAGCATACATGAAATGTAAATGACTGCCTCGGTGGCGTGGTGGTATCTCGGTGCGACTACGGTCACTACATCTGGGACGGAACTAAGCTCGGCAAAACTTGGGTGTTCTAGTTGGCTAGTGCGCCTCTGCCTACCCCTTCGGAGATACAGGCGTGAGCTTATGTTTATGTTTAGGTTTATGAAATGTAAAATAAAGATTATAATAAATAGTAGAATTACTTTTGAATCTAAATAAATGTGTTTCAGTTAATTTGTAAAGCTCCCTCGATTTCAAATGCCTTAAATTTTATACAGAAACTGGTTTGCTCGCGGCTCCACCTACGTGAATGTTTTTTGGGAATCACTGTCTTGGCATCTACAAAGCTAGTTTACATGATATTTTGTTAGGCGCTTTTACCGCCCATGTCATCCCTGTTAGGTTTTTTGAGACAAAACGTAGCCTATTTCTTTTCATAGGATTCAAGCTTTCTTCAAATCAAATATCAAATATGTTCAGTGGCTAAGCCGTGAAAATGTAGTAGATATATTTTAGCATATAATATTATATATTATTTTAGCATTTAATATTAGTACGTAGTACGTAGGATCTGGCTATTACATAGTGGACTGGATCGAAAGGCCGGCATTGTTGCGCTGCCTGCTGTAATCACATGCGTTTGAACTAGTTAACAACGGTGCGCTGTCAACGCTTCTGTAGCTAATGAACGTGCTTTTGACACTTTGTTGAGAGCTTGACTCGATTACTAACATGTTGAGTTCCAAATTGTAGAGTAGAGAATAAGTGTAATCTATTTATTTACATTCCAGCAGCTAAAACAGACTAGCTTTTAATCGTGTTTTTCCATCCGCGTGAAAGATTTTTATTGGACTACTCATTACATTAAAACATCATTTGTTAGGTCACTCTTTACTTTGTTATTTCAAATGTGGGAGGTATTGCTACTATTCAAGTGTAGTCATATCATCAAGCTAGTAATATTCGATTGCAATTAAAAATCTCCGAAGGGGTAGGCAGAGGTGCACTAGCGAACTAGAACACCCACATTTCGCCGAGCTTAGTTCCGTCCCAGATGTGATAATGGGGCGAGCCTATCGCCATATCGAGCACAAATTCCAGACTCCGGGCTGATATGAAAAAATCCAATATCACTTTGCCCGACCCGGGGATCGTACCCGAGACCTCAGGACGGTAGTCGTAATAATGACTACTTCTGGAATATCCACGCAGCCCGTTCACTGCAAACGTAACAAAAAGCCAACGTAATCGTAATCATTAGTGCAATTGGTGTACTAGCAATAGTTCGGAGCATTCACGAGGTTCACTTCAGACATCCGAAGCTACAAAAACCGACAATCGTTGGTTAACTCCACGGTTCGTCCGCGTGGTATGCCGCGTGGTATGATTGTATGTCAACGGTATCAGTTATTGGGTTGGCATTTGTAGTATGGAATAGAGAATTGTTGATTATGACAGTGGCATGCCATTTGATTTTCATAATTATTTTTGTGTTCGATAGAGCTTATTTCACGGGTAGTCCTATATAAATATGGTTACGATCGGATTTGAAGTGGGTCCGTAAAGTTTTTAAACTTGTGATTATTGTTTCATCATTTTGTTAGTACTGTATTTTACAACCGTTCGATTAACTTAATGCTGCGGGTATCATGAACTTCAAACAAACTCAGCATATCTTATTGAAATGTAGTTATACGCGTAGAGCTCATTGTTAAGTTTTTGTTAATCTTTATTTATTGTACACTACGCCCCTTACTTATAGAAATATTTACGCGCTTCAGATCTTTAACCATAGGTTGTCCCTTTCATTTTTAAACAATGTAACCTAAGACGTTGGAATCGCTCCGCTTATATTTCTATGAATTGTAACGCAAGGAAAAAAGGAAAAGCTAAGCGAAAATGTTTTTATACGTAAGGCTCTACCTCTATATTATTAATTCATTAGAAGTAGAAACTGCAATAGTAGTACAAATATACAAACTAAACAAACTTTTTAACCTTCTAAATTCATGCCTGAGCACGAGCCTTGTAAAAACAACATGATAGGCTCGCATAGCGTTTCACATCGTTTTGTCTTTGTATTACATTTGCAAGAACCTAATCTTGACAAATTATGATAAATGTATTTTGAAGATTTATGAACGGAGCGGGTGGTTATTTTTGTACATTTGTATGTTTTATTCGCTACTTCATTAGGTAAATGTGATATTTATTGTTACACTGGAGTGATGCTTATGCGTAACAAACGGTAATTCATTTTGATGTCAGAAAAATATATTTATTTTCCCCCATTTTGTAACGTTTTATTTTTACAATAGCTTTTAGTGAATGTTGTCTGGATGTAGATGTGAATAATATTGAAACACCTATTGTAAGTTATCCTAACTTAAGTAACATAACATTAGTTCGCGCCTGTATCCCCGAAGGGGTAGGCAGAGGCGCACTAGTGAACTAGAACACCCACATTTCGCTGAGCTTAGTTCCGTCCCAGATATGATAGGGTGCGAGCCAATCGGGCACAGATTCCAGACTCCGGGCTGATATGGAAAAATCCATTATCACTTTGCCCGACCCGGGGATCGAACCCAGGAACTGAGAACGGCAGTCGTATCGAAATACAACCACGCCACCGAGATAGGATGTGAGTATACCCGAAGTAATACGTAGAGATGCAACTAATAGCACTAGAAACATAATGGAGCTTATGGAGAATTTTAAATTAAAGATACATCAAAGTTTGTTGATGCGTTTCAAAAGAAAATTGACTTATGAGTAATTGGTTCTCGCAAACAAAGTTTACAGATAAATTAAACTTGTTTTATTCCGACAATGAAACCAAAAACATTTGTATGAATAATTAGTTAATTTATAAAACCGATTTTATAACTGATATTACATAACATAACATAAGCTCACGCCTATATCCCCGAAGGGGTAGACACAGGCGCACTAGCGAACTAGGGCACCCACATTTCGCCGAGCTTAGTTCCGTCCCAGATGTGATAGGGGGCGAGCCTATCGCCATATCGGACACGAATTCCAGACTCCGGGCTGATATGGAAAAATCCAATATCACTTTGCCCGACCCGGGGATCGAACCCGAGACCTCAGAACCGTAGTCGTACCGAAATACCACCACGCCATCGAGGCTGACTGATATTAATGACGATGAATAGAGTCATGGCGTAGATAGTTTCGTCTACAACTCGAATGAGCTGGCTAGACAGATTTGGTACAACAGTCTCATACATAATCACAGGTTTAATAACTTAACGGACCGACTTCAAATCTGATCGTTACCAAATTAATATGGGATCACTCTTGAAATAAACTCTATCGAACACAAAAATAATTTTGAAAATCGGTTCATATATGGCGGAGATATCGGGTATCATGCATAAAAAAAATACAGACGAATTGAGGACCTTCTCTTTTTGTGAAAGTCGGTCGATAAAGTTGGTTGTTTAATTTCATTGTGGCTAAATAAATACTATTACTACTTTCTCATGTGATATGGCTTTCACTAGAGATGAGCCCCGAGTAAAAGCTAGTAAAGTAAACCCAGCAGTACTGCAACGTTGTGCAACTGAAACACATTTATTCAAAATATCGATCACGCAGATCAAGTGATGGTTAAATATTTGGTCGCCACTCGACCGGCCCGACCACCGGATTTTCGGACAAATGAAATGTTTATTCAAAACGTTAATAATTTACATTATCCTTCTTTGTGGGGAACCATTGATTAATAAATGCTAATTTGGGGGCAAACTTTCAGAATTTGTTTTGTGTTGGTAAGTAATGAAGGCAGAATATACTAAGTTGTATATTAAGGGCGACCTGCAGCATCATTACTATAATCTTGATTTTATTAAATCTAGATTCAATGCTAAACTCAATTTAATTTACATCTCATTCGTATATCGAAATCTAGATTGATGAATGGATGACGTGAATGACATTAAACAGTTTTAAATGCTGTAATCGATTTATTTCAAAATAAATCGAGACTTATCTAAGCGATGCAATTCACCCTAAATTAGTTACTTAGGGTAGGTATATTTTGGTAGTGTAACTTTTAATTGGTCCCATTCGATTAACGCTAAGATTTAGAAATATTACCTCTATAAGAAAGTTACATAGACAACATTAAAATATGCATGTAAAATCGAAGTATTTTCGCCAACTAGAAAGTTAATTATGTAAATTAAGTAATGTTAGCGGGGAAACTGCTAATCGGATATTAAGTTGGGGTGCCAAATGGCTTCCCGTATATAGGCCTTTAGAGCTTATTGCATATAAAACAAATAGGATACTAAATTAATGCAATAAAACGTTAACAGTGCTTATATTGAATTTGGATAAAAGGCCATAGCTTAAATGATTTTCGTATACGTATTCGAATCGTGCCATCTCTAAGTATAGTTATTTTGGTACAATATCTCGAGCAGGAGAAAATGTCACTGATTAAATACACACACCAACAGTCACATACATACCTCTTGAGCCTAGTCCTTGTTTTATAACTGCCGCCTGTCCGACATTAACTTCCTCTGGGGATCCAGTCTGGGCAAATTCAGTAGAAAAGCTTTGTTACCCATACAACATGGTATTAGAACTAAGAAACTCTACCGCTTGATCTACTACCCTATAGGCAATCTACTATCAGATTTATAAGTCCTCTAAGAAACTGATTATAGCCTTAGATTACTAAATGAAATCTACCGTCACTATTTCTATGACTATTTTTACTTATTAGCAACATACATAAGGTCACGCCTATATCCCCCATGGCGTAGGCATCGCACTAGCAAACTAGAACACCCACATTACGCCGAGCTTAGTTCTGTTCCAGATGTGATAGGGGACGAGCCCAGCGCCATATTGGGCACAAATTCAAGACTCCGGACTGATACTGCAAAATCCAATGTCACTTTGCCCGACCCGGGGATCCAACCAAAGACCTCAGGACGATAGTCGTATCGCGCACTCAACACCTACGCCACCGAGGCAGTCACACCTACAAAACATTCCACTTTTGAAAATTTTCCAGTATTTACGGAATGTAAACACAAAGTATCAAGATTTAAGATTTTTATTTTTGAATTAAAACAGATTTCTTTACCGTCTGGTGTCTCACAAAGGAATTAAAATAGACGGTGTTTGGTTTATTTTAGCTGAATAGCCTTTTATGTTAATTCTGTGGAGATAATTTTTCCAAGCGACGTTTTCTTTGGCCTTTTAAATTCACCTTTCATTCTATCGTGTCACTGACAGATCAATAGGCTCGCCTTACAAAAGTTAAAGGGATTTACTATTTAATTAAACGTGATTTGAAGAGAATTGTCAGTAACGAGCAAAGTTTTTCACCACAGTGAATGTAATTAATCGTCAACTTTTTTAAACTTTGTCACCGTTCAGTAGTTTTAAGATCACTAAGCATTTTAAACTTTTGTTACTTTACTTCGTTATTAAGAAAGTCTCGCTCCTGAATGCATAAATAAATTTTAAAAGCCATTGATTGGATCAAGAATTAGAAGAACTTTGAATATTCATTGGACAAATTGAATACCTATTTGGAATCACTATGAAATCTTTTGAATATTAATCTTGTATAAAATGTTCGAAGTTATGAATAACGATTTGGTAATTATCTGAATTTGAAGTATTTATATCACATTAATATAATGTATGTTATGTTAATATTATAAAGGCCAAAGTTTGTGAGTGTTATTTTTTTTTATGTTTGTTAATTCTTCACGTTCAAACGGCTGAACCAATTTTAATATAATTTGGTAGGTATTAAGGTAGCTGATACCCCGGATTAACACATAGGCTTTTTATCCCGGAAAATACATTTCCACGCGAACAGAGTCCTGGGCAACAGTTAGTATTCTAATATGAATAAAAGTGCGATGTTCTGAGACTGATAAAATAGGCTTATAAAAATTGCGATTCCTGGCTGGCGTATATAGGATGCTATGTCACAATGTAATCAGTCAAATATACCGCAGTGGAAACAATTTTCAATTTGAGCAGAATCTTCCCTAAGCTAAACGTCACGAGCGTCTCAAATGTGGGTTAATAAAGCGAAGATCGAACGTCAACGTCGGCGGTTATACTGGCAGCCGCGACTCTTTCTGTGATTTATTTAATCCAAGTTCTCTGTTATTAAGCAGACTTGAGATTAATATTGGGAGCTTAGCGTAAGACGTGAACTCGTACCCTAGCCTGTCGCACCCCTCTCCGTCAAGCCAGGGTGCTTCCCGACCAATGACTAAGGAAAATTAAGAGGACGAGACATAAATGCGAGAAAATGAAGCATTCCTTATATATGGAACGAAACGCAAATGACGACTTTAAGAAAGAAAGATCTCATTAATATATCATTGGATGATTCATTCATTCATGATTGGATGGCATTTAGACATCTTCATATTCCGAAATTAGTACCTATTATTGTAAATGAAACACCGTATTTATAATAAAATCAATAAGTATTTATACGTTATTTAATTCTTATGACACGGTAACAACTTACATGTACGTAAATAGATCACGGAACTAAAATTGCGGAACCGGATTCAAAGTAAACACGTATTTTTCGGAATTATGCCAGGTCTTATTTTTTCTTTAGTCATTGGTCCCGACACTCCCAACTCGCGTGACGCCGACAGATAAGCTAATTACTTATTGTGATTTAACAACCGGTTCCTCAGTAAATTTTTCATCAAATTTTCGAGGAGCAATTCTGAATAATAAGTAGACGTCGTCCACCACAATAGCAGCAATTACCCGGACAATTTAACTTTTTAATTGCGAATTAAGAAACTGGGGAGTGCAAAGGTTGAACGGTGAACACGCTCTGTGAAATTAATTGTTAAGAATGGGTTTTGTTACTGTCTAACAGCAGACGTTTTAAAAGCGACTATGTTGCAATAAGTATTTAAATCAGAGGTTCCCAAACTTATTTTGTCTACTGCCCACTTTGAAACTATATTATTTTTAGCGCCCACCATATTTTAATCTCATTAAAAACCACTATAACTTCAAATAAAATAAATTATTGTGAGCTATATCAGCGGCGATCCCCCTTTTTCTGGGTCTCTTACCTTTAGGCATGCAGCGCCCACAAGGGGGCGTTATCGCCCACTTTGGGAAAGATTCATTTAAATAATAAATACACACAACAATCACACATATAGTTCTGACCGCACACTAGGTATAATTTGTGTCGTGGGTATCAGGAACTACGAGAGCCTTTTGGTCTCACAGCAACCAGACCCTAAACAAATATATGTGGGTCACACAAACATTTGTCCCAGTGCGAGAATCGAACCCGCGGCTTCTCATTGCACAGCCGGTTACTCACCTGCTGCGCCACGAAAGCTGTCAAAATTTAAATAAACAAAACACTGACCTCACATTTGTGGTAAATTTTTATTATTGTTAAAGTTTTTGTAAACTATGAGCTCTTTCAAACAGCTCTATTGTATATAGAAAACTTTTTAGACACGAAGTTCTATCACTTTAAACTCATCTAGTATATTAAAGTTTGAAGAAAAAATTGTCAAACTTAATTCATAAAGAAACTTGAACCTCACCAACTTAAATAACAGTGGCGAGTCTTTGCGAAACGTAGTATTCTGCACTCGGGAGGAAAGGGCGACCATTGTGCGGGATTGGAACTTGTAACTAGACAAAGAGGTCGACAAACATGGTGAAGTAAAATTTTGAGTGGTAGAGCCACGGTAGAGTTACGTCTACAGCACGAATGGGCCGGCTCAACCGGTTTGATACGACTGTCTCACAGAAAACCGAGTAAAGCAGCCCACTGTCGCGATTCGTTCGGTGAATCAGATTCCCGGTGACCCAATTCGTCCCTTTCTTTCCCAATCCCTATTTTCCTCGTTTTAAGTTAGCAACGCAGCCATGATTTTCTTGTCTTGAGTCTCTATGGGCAATGGAGATCACTTACCATCAGGTGACCCATCTGCTCGTTTGCCAGTCGCTGCTATAAAAAATAATAATTCGACACGAAAAACATAATTCTACCAACGATCTTTCCTTCCACTTGCCCTTATGACTTGAATGTGGAGTCAGCGTAAAACACATTTTGTTGCCCGACTTAGGGGCGATTCTCGCACATTTCGAACTTTTTTTCAAGGGAATTGGGATCAATCAGATATTCGAATTCATGTTCAAACCTCCCCGGTTTTCTCGTATAAGCTGCAACAAGTCCAAGGAGACAACACTTAAATAATAAATTCATCATCATCATTCTATGGCTGATGATGATAATGATGATGATGCATGAAATTGTTTTTAAAAGGATCAAAGTAAAGGTGGTTGTAAAACTAGATTTTGTAACATAAGTTCACGCTTGTATCCCCGAAGGGGTAAGCAGAGGCGTACTAGCGAACTATAATACTCACATTTTGCTGAGCTTAGTTCTGTCCCAGATGTGATAGGGGGCGAGGCCTATCGCCATATCGGGTACAAATTCCAGACTCCGGGCTAATACTGAAAAATCCAATAACACTTTGCCCGACCCGGGGATCGAACTCGAGACCTCAAGACGATAGTCGTACCACGCACGCAATACTACTACGCTCGCGAAGTAGATTTTGTATCTAAATCGTATTATACATCGAGGTTATAAATAAAGTCTCCTTACCAACTGTAATAAAATATAACTCTAACAAGTGAACAATTTCAGAAATGCTAGAATACAAACACACGACAACAGTGTTAGCTTTGCGTTAATCGGAAATCAGGAATGAGCATAGACAATGTAAACACGACAATAGAGAAGAGAGAGAGAGTGGGGAGGGAGTGAACGCTAGCTGAAACTCGTATCAGTGGCGTGCCACTCGTGAGATAACAGAACGCCGCGTCTTTGTCGACGGATGTAAAATTATTAAGCAACGGAATGCCGTAAATGGGGTTTTGGCTCAGCGATATCAAGGGTTAAGGGCGACTCTCTCCTAACATGGGCTTTGATACGATTAGGTTTATCGAATTCCGGACGTTTTATAAGGCACCTAATTATGTTTCACGATATTACATGCGGGCTTTTATTATGGTCTCGGGTACGGCGTATTGGCTTTCCAAAAATATTATTATACAGTGAAAAAAGGTTATGAGAAAGTTTCACTTGTACAGTTTCGACGGGAACCAATTTTTTGTGCATATTTCAAGCGGGATTAAATTGTTCCAAACTTTGCGCGCCAGTCTGTTGAACGAGAAAGCTCGAATCGATTGACAGTTGGATGATTCTGACGTTATGAAACCCTCTGATATTGAATGTGGGATGTCGAAAAACATACAACGAATATCGAGTATAAAGCAACCGCAAAGTAAACACCATTCAATTTTATTACATAGAACAGAGTGGGTTTGAAATCCCCCGGCGGCAATCCCGTAAATCTCTATTTGTCGCAACTAAAACAGGTCACGGCGGAAGGCTATAACGTTCCCTAAATGCTGCCGAACTCTCTGTAGAGCGCTCTAATCCACTTCGAACGGGCTGGTGTCAAACGCAGGCCAGGGTTGTTTGTATTGTTTATTGTCGCGACGCCCGCTCGCACGTAAAGATGCTGCCGACTACCGACTAGAAGCGCCGCGACGCCTTCCCCAGTCCCCACCGGAGAGCCTGTTTCAATTGATGGACTATAATATCCCCCCAATAAACTATTATTTCCTGCCTGCAATCGTACTCATCCGTACTTGAATTCCACGAAAACTGTTTGATGTTACAAATACCTCTACATTTCGCGAAATATAATGTTTACGAAGTAGAAACGGTATGGATTAATCATACGGGTGAAGTTCAAAGGCTATGAACTATTCCCATGTGATATTTATGTTTCAACCTACACTGGATAAAGATTATCATATTTCTGCTAGTTTTTCTCCTTTTGTAGCTGCCCCTATCCCATTGTAATGTGGGGTCGGCGCAATGCACTTTTTCAAACATGTTGCAGAAATTATTTGGCTTAGTTTTTACGACCGACTGCCTGGTTGACGTCAACTCCCATCTGGAGGATCCAGCTCCGGGAAAATAGTGTTAGATAAACACCACACCCGACCTAGAAATCGAACCCAAAACCTCTCGGTTCACAATCCATATACACTGCCACTAAACCAAAGAGGCGACAATCATATTTCTGCTAGTATTAATAAAAAATCTCAAAGTTGAGATCCAGCAACGTACGACATCGGAATATATTCAAACAAAAACTGTCCTCTCGAGCAATTTTCTCGTGTTCGACATTATTTCAGTCGTATTTTCACAACTCGTTACGGCAACGAAATGCTGAGTCAGTCGGATGGATTTTATACGACAGTTCGGGTGTGGATGAATAAAAAGCACCGAGGAGCCAGCAGAATGGAACAAAACACTTGAAACAATATCGCGACAGAGCGGCAATCATTCCTGTTTTATCTCAGTTTGCACACGCTGCGCCGCGGAAACTGCTCTAATAAAAAACTACCATGTGTTCTTGTACATATTGTGCGCCTATGTAGCGCTGTAGTTATGGCATTGCACTATGCTGCACCTGCGATATTATCCTTGTGGAAAAATTACGAAATATTCTACTCGCTCGCTGTGTTGCACTTATGGTTAAAGATGAGTTGTGTGACCCAATCCTCACTAATATTATGTGAGTTTGTCTTTTTTACGACTTAATTACTTGTTATAATGAGGTATTTTAGGTAGGGAATGATTGTAGACATAAGATGGCGCAAAAGTATACTTTTCCTCTACAATCAAAGATATTTTTTGGAATGTGTTGTATTGGATAATTTACTGATAAAGAAAGAATCTTTCTTTCTACCTGGCCTTATCCCACCTTAATATGAGGTCAACGCTACACGCTTTTTCAAGCAGAAAGGATTTGGCTTAGTTTTTATGACTGACATCCATCTGGGGATCGAGTAAATAGTGTTAGTAAAACACTGCACCCGACCTGGGAATCGAACCAGGACCTCCTGGTTCACAGCCCATATACATTGCCCCTTGACCACGGAAGAAAATTTACTGATATTGGTATTGTAAAACAATGTTTATAATTGTTTCAGATTACCATGTCGGAGAAGGACGGTACCGTAAATAAGAAAAAAGGTTAAGGAATATTAAGCATAACAATGAAGCTAAACTAAAACATCATTTTGGTATTTAAACATCACAAAAGCATAGCAATGTGAAACAAGAGAATTGTGCTTCAAATATCCAGTGACGTCATGTCGGAATCAGCTCGACGCTCTCGATCGGTAGCCATGGAAACCGGCGGTCTACCACTCGTGTCTACGTTTGCACTTCTCACTATTGTGGCAGGTGAGTGACACCCACTTTATTAATTTTTGCCAGACTTCGTTCAAATTGTTCAGAAAGGTGGGCTGTTTTTACATGGTTTTTATTTTAGCTGCGTTTATTTATAGATGATGTGCGGGTGTGAGTATTGACTTATTTGTTTTAGTAAAGCCGTCTCCTGCACATGTTTTTTTGAAACAAAATCATTAAAACACCTACACAAAACAAGGTTTTTCATTGTCTCCTGGGGGGTTACCACCACCTCTTATAGCAGTATTATTAAAATCAATTAAAAATAATAAATATTGCTATAACAGGTGGCGGTAACCCCCCTGCTCGACCGGGGGGTCTCAGTATCCCATTCGCAGAGACCCCCCGGATAATATAAGCAGGTAAAAAAAAAAACCCTGCTTATATAACAATGGACCATAGACTAAAAATGGTGCAAATGCTATGTTTTGTGTAGGTGTTTTTTGTAATGTTTTAGTGCAGGAGACGCGGTTTTAATGGCAACTATGAAACTGCTACAGTAGTTTTTGTAAAATTGCCAGTCTCAGTGGCGTAGTTGTACGCAGTATGACTACCGTCTGAGGTCTCGGGTTCGATCCCGGGTCGAGTGATATTACGGTTTTTCTGCTCAGTATTAGCTAGGAGGATCGAATTTGTTTCCGGTATGTTTGCTCCTTATGACATCTGTGATGGAAATAAACTCGGCGAGATTGAGTGTTTTAGTTCTGTAGTAGGTAATTAGTCTCTGTCTACCACTTCTGGGATGCACACATGAACATAAGCATGTACAATTGACTGATAAATGTTACAAAAATAAATTATACACTTTTATAGATTATTCAATTTCTTTTTCTATTGAATTAACACTGAGGAGCAAGAAGCTTCACACACAATCTTATGAAATATGGGGATTCCAAAGTTGAGCTAATGCGGTAATTTAGAGTGAAAAGTTCCTCAACTAATATAGATAAAAGCTTTCTATAATATATTGTTCGCATTGTGTACCCGAGTGAGCAAATAACACATTTTCCGAACATTGACGGGGTAACATTAATTACGAACAACAAGTTAATTAAATCCCACCATTTATATTATTTATAAATAAGTGAACACCATGTATTTTCGCAGTTTAGTTATTCTGCTATAATAATTTAACTGTCTCGTGGTGATATTTTATAGTTTACAGTTTTGGCTTACTATATTGAGAGGCATAGGAAACAAGATAAAACATTGTTTTATTATGAAATATGTATGTATGTAACAGAAATTGTAAGAATCTTGTTAACGAGAAACAAAAATTAAAAATATATATTATCTGATTATTCACAACTTTTAAGTCTTGACCTCATACTGAACTAATAGGCTATCAGAACCGAAATGTGAATGTGGACATAAAGGACACACATTTTTTTACTAATCCATTATAACATCAAAATAAATACCTACTCAATATTAGAAAATCTTAGCATCTGTGAAAGCAAGAGGTTTTCCTGTCGTCGTTTTGTAGTACCCAATACGCAACTTTGCCGCAAATATTATTTTTAGTGTGAAATCATATCCATGTTTATTATTAATGTGTTTTGGTCCTCCCATAAATTTATATTTCGCGGGGCACAAACTATTCTATATTCATAACATAACTCATTCGTACTTAACATCAGTTGCATAAGATTAGAGGCAAGCGATGGTTTATTTATGTTGTTTACCATGAAAGGAGGGTCCAGTTTATATACATATAACGATATGTTAATCGCGTTGCTTGGAATGTTAACTATTATTCTGAATACAGAGTGTAAACTGTAAATATGCATTCAAAATAAACACGGCTTGATTTGAATGTTCGCTTCGGACATTTATAATATCGTAGTATTAAATTTTTATAACATTTATTATGATCATAGCTGTCGCGAAAGATCGCGAAATACTTGATAACCTGGCAACACCGGATCTGGACGTGAGTGAATATAATTTTACAATAGTACCAACATTAGCCGGCCATTATTAAAATGGCCATAACACAGAGCGCGCCATTTCGAGCAACGTGAAAAGTTTGACTTCGAGCATGTGAGTGGATATTTAGTAATTAACTTTTCTAATTTGAATATCTGTGAGTGCAACTATTTGCATCTCGATGTTTTATATCGTAAACTGTGTAACTTGTGTGTTTAGAGTTGACTTATTACGAATCACATAAACTTATACGACTTATTTGGTTGTGTGGTAAATGATCATTTATCTACATTCATCGGCCTAACAATAGCGTTAAAAAATATGATAGCCATGGGCTAGTGGTAAAATATTATTTTGTGAACCGAGAGGTTTGTTGGGTTTGTATCCTAAGTGGGGTATGGCATCGTTATGTTAAGTCAAAAGATAGATAGATATACAGTATTAATTTTCATATTTGAAGTATCTGGAGGTTTACTGCCACGTCTTATAGTAGTACTAGCGACCCGCTCCGGCTTCGCACGGGTGCGGAATTATTAGTGTTACTCAGGTGTTACTCTACTTTATTATGCATGTATTATAGATATAAACCTCCCTCTTGAATCACTCTATCTATTTAAAAAAACGCATCAAAATCCATTGCGTAGTTTTAAATATCTAAGCATACAAAGCGACAGACAGCGGGAAGCGACTTTGTTTTATACTATGTAGTGATTATTATAATTTTACTTTGTTTTTACGGCAATCGGTACAAGTAAGATTATAACAATACTGCTATAAGACGTGGTGGTAACCCCCCTCTTTGTGTTAATATTATTGATTTTTCTTTATTATTTCATGCACCTACCTTATCTGCACGACTTTAAGTATTCTTAATTAGTGGTTGATTTGCATGCTTATAGAGGTAGTATTAAGGTCCCCTATATACCATATATATGAAGTGTAAATAAATATATAAAATTCTCACAAATAAACTAACCTATTACATCAAGGAACGAAAATTCGCATGGCAAAAAGCTTCAGAGGAAAATTAATTAATATAATTAGAAACTAACAGCAATCACTACCTAATCTAACTAAATATTCGTGCATATAACTAATAAAATGACACTCGATGAACATTTCTGTCGCTTGTACAGAGTTAGCAAATTAACCGAGGTGGTTCAAAGTGAGCTGGACAGCAACTATGAAAATGTACACGTTTCTGCCGCTGCTAATGGCTGCCCTGATGAAAAGCTTAATATCCTGTCCGGCATCTCGGGCCTCTTTGAAAGCATTAATTTTCTCTTCCTCTATGTAAACTAATGCACATTTGGTAAAACTGTATCATGTAGCTCTAATACGAATTTTCATTTCGCTGTATCTGTAATGCAATGCTTAGTTTTCTTTTAAACTTTGTGGTAATCGTTTTTTTTTATGTGAATGATTATATCTGTATTATTATAAATTCCGGTTCTCTCGAGAGGCTTGCGGCATGACTATATGGTTCACTGAGACGGGTGTACCCATACGGGTATCCTTGTGTCTGCATCGGTCGTCGCAAGTCCCTCGATTTGCTTCTTCCCTCTTGGGATTCGGAGTGTGAAGCATAAATAGGCCGGCATGACTCTGGAGACCATTGATAAACCCATTGTTTGTCAGTGATGGTTATTTTTTTTAGACTGCACTAGGCTTACCATCAGGTGCAATGTAGTCACTTTGCCGTGTCCGGATAAAAAAAAGATACATAATATCGGTATCGTTGACAGAATCGATCCATTCGAGTGCTCTTAGAATCTAGTAGGAATAAATTATCTTTATGAGTTATCCTAGTTATAATTATAGATAAGAATATATTGGCTTGATTTCGCGGAAATGTATCCATTGAAGATCACCCTTACCCTTAGTCCTTTGAATATCGGAATAATATTGTGTATATGTGCCTATCGGAATCTCTTGATGCTATAAAAAGTCCGATAGCGAAATTTTGACTGCGATTCTTGACTTTCTATCAGATGATGGAATCTAGTCATAGTAACTTTATATAACTTCCCTTCTAAGATGGAAGAAAGATGGATAGCAAAATAATATTTACCAAGAAAAGGTATTACATAAGAAGAATTGCTTTTAAAAAACGTTATACGAATATAATTTAACAAAACTTCGTAATCTACATTTTTCAAAATAATACGGAATTTCAGAACAAGAAATACACGAACAATTTTAAACCTTATGAACAAAGTAAAATATACGCGTATTACTGAAAACTCGCTTTGCCCAGAGCCATCGGCCACGGTGTTTCTTTTTTAATTTCGTACGCGAACTGTAGCATAAGCGGGAATCAGAATTTACACGGCTTGTTACATTGACACTTTTATATGGGGATATTGTTTACCTTTATTTATCTATAAAATTGTTTCCACAGTGTAATCATTTTAATATTAACATATACGTTACTACACTTAATATTTTCCCTACTAATATTATAAATGAGATAGTTTTTGAGTGTGTATGTATGTTTGTTACTCTTTCACGCAAAAATTACTAGATGGAATGTATTGAAACTTTACAGTTATATAGATTATACATTAGAATAACACATAGGCTACTTTTTACCCCGGAAAATAAACTTTATCTCGGAAGTATCTCTCCACACGGAATCGCGGGCAACAGCTAATCACATATAAATGCAAACTTCACATTCTGCCCCACTCATTTTTAAATTGATGATTTATCACACACAAAGAACAAATAACTCAAAAAGATTATTGATGAAAATCGGTCCATATTTGGCGGAGATATCAACGATTGGATGAATTGAGGACCTTCTCCTTTTTTCAAGTCCGACGAAAAATCAAATGCAAACACAGTGGTACCGAACTACACATCAGCTGCTTATCGATCTCATCAAATAGAACCACAATAGGCCTCATCTGAGTGACGTCACCTATAACGCCGTCGTCATGTCAGTCGATCGGCGTGAACAGTTTCGATTCTCTTTCCATCTCCGCGTCCACTACGTTATAGCTCGAGAGTTTTTGCAACCAATAGACTAGACGAGCTAGCCGCTTGCCTGGTGGTAAACGATACGAAATCTATAATCAGTAATAACACTAGCCTCACTTTGAATAAAACAACACTGAGTAGCACTGCTGCATGCTTGTTACCCTGAGACATTAGATGTTATATTTCATATTTCTCAGTAATCACAGTGGTAACAGTGTCGTTCTAAATACAACATTGCATGCATATTCGGGATTCAAAACCCCCCAAATATCCAAAATATTACACTAATAATATCGTGATATAAGGAAAGGCGACTAAGAAGATACCACTAAGAAGACGGATGAGAAAAAATTTCATGCAGCAGAAATGAGAATGTTGAGATAGATGTGTGGAATGACGGGAATGGACAGAGTGAGGAATGAACACGTTAGAGGGAGCTTGAAAGTGGCACCTGTGGTAGATAGATAGAAAGGAAACCGTTTGTCTTGGTATTGAAATGTTATGAGAAGGAAAGAGCCATACGTGGGTAAGAAAGTGGTGTATATGAATGTTGATGGATGAAGAGGTAGAGGAAGGCCAAAGAAAAGGTGGATGAAGTGTGTAAAGAAGGATATGAATAGGAGGAATAAAGAATAGGAGGTGAATTACGAGATGACAGCTGATAGGCATTTATGGAAGTCGAAGACATGTTGCGCCGACCCCAAATAAAATTGGTTCCAGGGCAGTAGGATGATGATGATGATGATGATGATGATGATGATGATGATGATGATGATGATGATGATGATTATGATGATGATGATGATGATTTAGGGAGAGGCGAGGAGTATTAAGATATTTTCTTGAAACCCCTCCCGATACTAAAACCTGGCTACGTCCGTGTTTGAGGCCACCTTATCTGTAAAAATTTAATGGCGTATATTGCATTACAATGAATGTACATATGTAGCTTTTAAAGTTGATTAGCGTTTCAGTATTCGGGGGTCAAATAAGTAGTTCATGTCTTCGCGTCCACTGTACGTGAGTTAAAACTGGACCGAGAGCCACGTGACCCGGCAAATTGTTGCACTTTAACGACTATGAACGTGGTGCAGTAAAAGCAATACTGTTCCAGATTCCCTCACGTAGCAGACGTAAGGAGCCGCACAGAAGGCAGCCTCGCCGGATTCCGACTTTAATTGGAAACGCTTAATGTAACCTTTTCTTTTAATTGTTTAAAGTTTTCGCTTCATCCCGGTTGCGTGCCGCGTAAATTGTTTAATTACGGATTCTTAGTTACCAAAAACAGTTCATTGTATTAAATTAAATATTTGGCGAGGTAATACTTAAATGGTTGTGCTATACTAGTGGCGAGTAAAACGAATTATTGCGTCGGATGTCGAGGGCTTGACACCAAAATGTATGATTTTACGAAGTGATACGGGTATTGATACGTTTATTGGTAAAGAATAAGATAATGAATAAACTTGCATACCTGAGTAATGTACTGATTTTCATGAATTGTTAGTATTAGAAACAAATAAAACATCTAAATAACGCGAACTATTATGTATTTTGTTAGAAGTAGAGGTAGATATGACTATACATCCTCCTAAGAGGGATAACGCCAGATAGACAGCCGGTCGTAAAAACTTAGCCAAATCCTTTTAGCGACATGCTTGAAAAAGTGTGTTGCGCCGATCCCACATTAAGGTGGGACAAGGGCAGGTAGAAAGAAAGTTAGATATGACTATAGCGGGCATATGAAACTATGGACTTCGAGTAATGTACACACACACAAATCACACACTATCATCTTGACCGAAATCGGTCGGATCATACCATCATTCATCGTCTTCTATTTGAGGCCACCGTATCTGGCAAAATTATATAAAGTATAACAACGTTAATGGCCGTTAAATTTGAGGAGAATTTCAGTATTCGGAGGTAAAGCTTGCAAACACGGACGTAGAAAAAAGAGCACGTAGCGCTAGGAACATTGAGAGTGAAGCAGGGTTTTCTGCCGATTTGATCTATCGACACGTAATGGCGGCGATCGCGACTGAGTGTTAGTGTGTGCGTAGGGCACTTTTGTACTATAGTAGGATTGTTAATTAAACGGAGTAAACTGACATATCGATTGTTGGCAATTTTTCATGAAATTTAAATAATGCTGCGGTAAAAAGATCAAGATTATTTAAACATTTCATTCAGTGAACCATTTCATTCTTTCATATTCTAAAATCCAACTCAAAGTCATAATTCCTGCCTAGTGTGTGATTAGTATTGTTCGTCTTCTGGAATTATAGTCATGGTTCATTATAAAAAAAACTTACAAAAGCTATGAATGTGCCGAACGTAATTTTTTTCATATAATAATAGATAATTATTAAAAATATTTCTTTATTTGTAATTTTCATTGTTATCATTTCCCGTATCTGTTGTGATTATTTACGAAGGTCGAAGGGTTAAGACGAAATTTCTAAAAATACGCAATAAAATTCAACAAGCAAGCTAGTGCTGAGTTATTGTTTCTTTGAATGATAAAAAATGAACTAGATCAATCACTATGTTTTAAAAGTAAGCAACATTATTTTAGAATGTGACATTTCGATCTGTCAGTTTATTTCGTTTAATTAGCAATCGGACTATAGCGAGTTTGTGTACGTTGTTTATCTATGGCGTTCGTCGAGACGATGTCCTCTTTTTTTATACGTCCATTCTTGCAAAACTCAAAGAATTGTATAACCACTAAACAGAAATTCATTACGACCGCAGTATACATTCTATTGGATAAACAATCGGAATAACATCAATTATGTACAATGCAATCGATATGCATAAAACCCACATAGGATCACAGCTAATCATTGGATTAATTGTATGGAAATTAGTGATGGCACGTGCGGTGAATTTAACGCAATTCTATCAGAATGTAATTATAGATGTCGATGAGCGTGAAATACTGAATAATTGGAACACGTAATCGGATACGCAGGGTACGAATCGGGAAGGCTCAATTGTTGCGATTAAAATAAATATGTGTCGACGGCTGGGGTGCCACGTGGCCCACGTGAGTTTTGCTTTGATTGGCTTTTCTGGTTTGGGCCGTAGTGTTCGTTTGTATAGTGAAAAAACGAGATTGTGTTGGTGGTGTTGTGGTATTGCCTATTGCCATATCGGGCACAAATTCCAGACTTCGGGCTGATACTGAAAAATCCAATATCAATTTGCCCGACCCGGGGATCCAACCCGAGACCTCAGAACGATAGTCGTACCGTGCACGCAATAGCACCACGCCACCGAGCCAGTTAGTTGACATTATTAAATTAATCGCATAACGCTTCAAATTGTGGTTATTGACATTGGAAAAATATAATGATTTCTTAGGTTTACGTGAATGTTATTCATTGAAATTAAACAATTTTTACGGATTCTATCACGATTTGGTTTTAATTTTTATGCTCGACGTTTCGAAAGCTTTGCAGCCTTCGTGCAGTCTGATCCGTGACCACGAAGGCTGCAAAGCTTTCGGAACGTCGGGCATAAAAATTAAAACCAAATCGTGATAGAACCCGTAAAAATAGTTTAATTTCAATTGGAAAAATATACCTACTATACTATACTATTAGCACATAAAATAGATTAAGAAAGCAATAATGTTATCTAGCTTAGCTTGTAGTTATCAAGACAAACGGTCGTGTCGGTCAGTGGAGTTAAAAGCGACGCCGCCCTCAAGTTATTAATTTTCATTTGTTCTAGATAAAGGCAACTTATAACTATGAAAGTATCCAAGTAAATTCACTTTAACACTAAGTAAATTAAATGTATTACTGCTATTATTTAACTTATTTGAAATAATGAATTTTAAAGTGAAAATCGGTAATTTAATTCAAAATTTACTCTATGTAGCAATGAATAGAATAGAGGATTGAATTTATTAGGATTGAAGTTATTTTATTGCTTTATCATTCTCTTGAAGACGAGGAAGATTAAATGGAGAGGTATACCAGGAGACATGACAAAGCAAAATACATCTTTTTTGCCATTTGTCTTCGGAGCGAACTAGAACACCCACGTTTCGCCGAGTTTAGTTCCGTCCCATATGTGATAGGGGGCGAGCCTATCGCCATATCGGGCACAAATTCCAGACTCAAATAAATAACATTTTTTTTAAACAGTTTATTTTATCTTAACTACCATTTACAAAAAAAAATCATAACGGAATACCCGTCTCGTTCCAAACATAGACGTATATTTATATTCTTCAATCCTTTCACATTTAGTTTTATATTTACAATCGTATTTATATGGCTTCAACCAAAAGCAAAGAACTCTTTGTTGAGCAAATATAGCAATACCTTACAAAGCGTATATATTTTTGTGATGTGAAATATTATTTTCAGTGAGCGACAACCCTGATGAACGCTCCCGTATCGGGCGTTATTAATTTTCATTTGACACAGGCGGGCTGAGACGCGTGGTACAAAGCGACCTAGTACTATAAACACTCACTGTTTTGTTCTATTATCGTGCTACTGTTGCCGACAGTGATTTGGAAAATTGTACAACGGCCTGAAAACTAGGTTGGGAATCGCTTTGCGTTATAGCCCGCTGGATATTATTGAGGTTCTGCGAAGTTTAGGGTTGGTTTTTGTACCGTTTTGTACGTAGTTTAGTCGTTACTGTGCTTCGATCTAAATATTTAGACTATACTGAAACTAGAAAGAAAATGTTTTTGTATTGCCACTATAGATGCTAAATTATTATTATCAATTATACTATTTATAAAAATAATATATTTTATGAATGAAAATAAAATTTAAAATAGTATCTACCTAGTCGCTTGCAATCTCCAGAGAATAAATTACAAAAGCGACATTGATAAAATAATGAACCAATTGTAATAAAACATAATGAATGGGATGCTTAATCATTCAATATTATTAATCACTTCATCACAGTTTATATTTGCTTTTTAGACCGAGTTTGTTGGCGGACCGCAAAACCGACTATACCGTAATGAGCTTAATTATATAATTGTAAGCCACAGTTATGCTGGAAAGTTTTTCGTTTTATAGAGATTTCCTTACAATTATTTATTTTCGTGTTTCAAAGAGTACAGTATAATTGGTAGCTATTTTTTTCCATTTTCCCTTATCTCATTGTGGGTTCGGCGCAAGACATATTTAAGCATGTTGTAGAAAGGATTCGATTTACATTTTATTAATTTTTTTCCCAACTGTCCTGACCCCATCCTGTATCGTGGATGTCAGAGACTATGAGAGACACGCGGTCTCACAAGATCCAGACTTGAAACAAATATATGTGGGCCACAGAAACATTGTCTCAATGCTGCGGGAATCGAACCCGCGACCTCTCGCTTCGCAGTCGGTCACTCGCCCACTGCGCCACGGAAGCTGTCAAATGTTGATAGAAAATTCGCTACCTCACTGTCCATATAAGCTTCCACGAACCAGAAAGCGCTCAATTCATTACAATTACCTATTATAATACGGACCTTTAATAAAAACAAAGAGGATAATACCTTTCGTACGCGTGTGTGCCTCCATAACGTGAACTTCCTAGAATATTTCACGTGGCCTCAAGTAATGAAATATTAATTAAATTAACTGAGCTTGTAAAATTATTTCATTTGGAGTATATTACCTACAAAACAATTTTGTTCCTCAACAAATTAGAGTATAGTTCCTTAACTATAAAACATTGTTATGAGAACAATATGTGATGTGATTATTGGAATTAATATTCATTTTAGAAATGGCTTTATTTTGGATATTATGGCCCTATATGTATATTAAGGCATTTATGGCCAAAATCATGCCTCTTTTAAAAAAGGTGATGTTTTACTAGCCTACCGTTTTTCTTTTGAGATTCGATTTGATAAAGCAGTTCATTTTGCTATGTCGGGTTATAATAGTAATTGTATTATATTATATTATTTGTATTTATAATAGTTTTAAAATGTAAAACCAAATTATTGAGATTGCAAATCGATGGAAAGAAAAACGTATTATATTACAGAAGTACAGAACAAAATTCGGTAACTAGAAATTTAGAACAATAATATTTAATATTACTGGTTTCGATATTTATGTACCCATTTTAGGTTTTAAATTCTGAGCTATTAGCCCAGAAATTGTACTGTTACTATGTTTCAAATACATACTTTCATAGAGTTTTACTATAATAAAAACGTTATAGTTTTGGGCTATTTTAGAATGTAATGTAACTGATTGTCACACAAGGAATAATTTATAGGTATTACAATTGTAATATAATTGTGTACCATAGCTTATTTGAATAGATAAGTCACGCCGTTTGATCGCGGGAGTCGGACAAGTGAAAAGTGAAAAATTTATTTAATCTGTCGGCCACATTAACTGAATTGAACGAACATATTCGGCGTTCCAAAATCCCACGCGAAGTCATTAATCGTGTTGATGTCACAGTATGGGACATTTAGTGTGACCCTTTTTATGCGCCAAGCCTTCCGATTTACGTCCCTAATCGTCGAAGGCCGAAAGTCGTATGCCGAAAATGGCGAATGTTCATCGCGCATTTAAATGGGCCGTCTCTGCCCCGCTCATTGTAAGGGTTTTATAAAGGATCCTGAACATAATCTAGTGTTAAATCTACAATTAGTCTGCCTTGACTTATCCTGTAAGTTCCTGATTTTATGGGTATGTACTTATTGTATTGATTAAAGGCACAGTATGTAATAAATCTTTGGGGAGGCCTATGTTTAGCAGTGGACGCCCTATGGCTGATGATGATGATGATGAGGATGATGATGGTGATGTAAAATTATTAGATTTGTCAACGATAATTTGCGAACTTCTCGAAGACGATGTTGGCGTTAGGCTTGCAACTAGTTGTAGAAATGAAAGTGGAATCTTTTCTGCAATATAGTTGTTATAATGTGTTGTCGCCTCCTTGGTCTAGTGGCAGCATGTATGGGCTGTGGACCGGGAGGTCCTGAGTTTGATTCCCAGGTCGGGCAAAGCAAATTTTCTAATTTAATTTGCCCGGGACTGGATCCCTCATAGGGGGTGACGTCAGGCAGGCGGTCGGTCTTAAAAACCAAGCCAAATCCTATCTGCAATATGTAAAGTGTTTTTTTTAACCCCACATTAAGGATAGGATAAGGGCAGGTAGAAAGAAAGTTGTGATAGTGTGTTGCGCTGATTTGCTAATCCTTTCTGCTTATAAAATGTAAAAGTATCTTTAACTTAAACTTGGTAAAGACTAAATTGCCGTACTTAGGAAAAATATCCGTCGTTCATTCAACAGAATTGAGGAGTCGCGGTGTCAAAAGTTATACTTTCAGTTCGGAATTCGATTACCGCTGCGGATATTTATTTAATGAAAGTAGATCAATTGCCGTAGTATTCAGTAGCGTCGGCAATTTTCCCACTTTTGTTTGTGCAAGCGTGACCCAATTTAAACCAATTTGAAAGGCCAATTCAACCTGTATTTCTTCTGATTGTATTTGTCTACCGTTGAAAATAAAGCTGATTTTACTGTACTGTATTGTTTATTAAGAGGGCCCTTGTCCGTATTAATTGATGCATTCCACGTACACAGTCACAACTATAAAATAGGAGATTCGCATAAAATGGATTTAATTTGAACGAATTTAATGTTGATTTCGATTTTTGTCTTTATACAGTTAATAAATTTATAATAAAAGCAACTGCATATTTCTGATACATACATAGTTTTATGCCTGTATCCCCGAAGATGTAGGCAGAGGCGAACTAGAGAAATAGAATACTTACATTTCGCCGAGCTTGTCTCCGTCCTAGATGTGATTATATATTGGCATTGATATATTATTTACCTAGATGCACAGTTGACGGTCGGAAAATGGGACAGCAAAGAAGTGCTTAAGCACTCTTTTTGCATACAGTCCGACGCCGATGGAATTCTAAATTTCAAAATTCAAATTTAAGAACGCTTGCTCATTTCGTTTAAAAATCTACTTTAGTACACGTGCATAGGGTTATATTTGTGTTGATTTAATTAGAACTTGTGATCTTTTTCTTTGTTTTATTCCTGAGACAACTTTTTAGGAGGATATTTGCAAAGAACTGTGCATCTAGGGTATATTATATTGATGTATATTGGACACAAATTTTAGGCTCCGGGCTGATAATGAATAACCAAAAAATAAAAACCCAATATCTTTTTGCCCAACCCGGTGATGGAACTCGAGAACTCAGGACGGTAGTCGTACCGAAATACAACTATACCAGTGGGAATTTCTAATAAATATTTACAAATAAGGTATTCAGTCGTATTTTTTTACATTTACGCGAGTTTTCTGATAACGAATTGGTATATAAATCTCATTACCAATATGTAAGTGTAACGCAAAGTTTCAAATAAGATTTTGAGTGATATAAAAATAAATTTTAATACAATAGCATAAAACCCTGGTATACACGACCGATGAAGCTTTAACTACATCTGCTCGGTTCGTAATTTTATAGTCACATAAGTTTTGGTCGAATAAAAATTCTTTCTTATTCGGGCTTTGGGTTTATTTTTCAAGTCTTACCTCTCATTCGCACGAGAGCTTTTTCTATGTCCGTTAAAAAAGCGTCTCAACATGTCTATTGATATGAGTGCTTGAAAATCATTCCTTGTTTCTAATAAGTAGGCCAACCATGAATTTTTTTGACATTACTCGCTAGCGACTTTGTAAAATATTTGTATGACAAACACCCGAACGCCTCTAGCGGTTACGCGGGGAACTGACGTTTTCCATACAATTATTTTACGTCCTCGCTCGCGTAAATACGTGTTACAAACTCATGGTGGAGCTAAAGGTATATTCTACATACCGCCCAAAAACGCCGCGTTTTAAAAGTGCCGTCGTTTAAATAACTATATTAGAACTCATTTGTTCCACGAATAAGGGCTAACAACCGAGTAAATTATTGACTTAATTTATTTATTTTATGGATGCCTTAATTGTAAGGGTCAGCTCAGACTGATACTGGATGCGAAGAAGCCTGCGTTTTTTTAAATAGCGATATAGTTTAGAACTTTGGTTAATAATTTTGTAATTAAATTATGGTTAAATATTGGATTAGGCGGTTATGGGTATGGTTGAATTTGTCTCTTATCCAATGTTTGATGTGACCTGATGTTCCATAATATCATAATAGTGTAATTCCGTTGTACGCAGTATTCAATAAGTTGTTATTTGTTTAATAGGTCAATTGCAAGGATCCGGTTATAGCGAGCAAGAGCCGGAGTTTTTGTCGCCGTTGGAAAATTTGACAGTGGCGCAGGGCAGAGATGTACACTTCACATGCACTGTTAACCATCTCGGTACCTACAAGGTATTGTTTCTTAGTTAGTTATGTTGGACCTTTATTAAATCTAATTCAGTAAAGAATTTTTGGTCATAGGTTAAAAAGGTTTCTTGTCACTTTTTTTTCTTCATTAGGTTTTCCTTTTTTTATAAGACGTTGGATGCAGACTGATTAACAGGTCGGTCTGCAATCTTTGGGGGAAGTTTATGCTAAGCAGTGGAGTCCGTGGCTGATGATGATGAAGTTTTGTATCTCAAAATTATGTGGGATGGTTGGTAGACACCGGCTATGAAACAAGAGGCTGTACATACATTCTTTTATATGTCTCCTATACATGTTTGGAGACTAAAAGTACGAGAGTTATTGATATCAACAACATAATTATACCTGACTATTAGGGCTCATTCGCACGAGAGTTTTCCAACCCGCGTCAAAAAAAACGAAATATGTGTTTTAATATAGTTATTCAAACGCAGGCGGTTTTAAAACGCGGAGTTTTTTAAACGCGGTACGTTGGGCGCTATGTAGAATATACCTTATTAGAAACAAGACAAGAATGATATTCAAGCACTCAACTCACTTTAACGAACGTTGAAAAAGCTCTCGTGCGAATGATGCCTTAAGGCTGTCACTAAATTTTTTATATGTTTTATACATGATATAAGCTCACGCCTGTATCCCTGAAGGGGTAGGCAGAGGCGCACTAGCGAACTAGAACACCCACATTTCGCCGAGCTTAGTTCCGTCCTAGATAGGATAGGGGGCGAGGCTATCGCCAAATCGGGCACAAATTCCAGACTCCGGGCTGATATGGAAAAATCCAATATCACTTTGCTCGACCCGGGGATCGAACCCGACACCTCACGACGGTAGTCGTACCGAAATACAACCACGCCACCAAGGCAGTTTTATTTCATGGGTAAAGAAAAACATCTAATAATTTCCCTTGCAGGTGGCTTGGATAAAATCAGATACAAAAACAATTCTCGCGATCCACACGCACATGGTGACTCTCAACCCGCGACTCTTGGTGAGCCACAATGGACACAACACCTGGATGCTGCACATCAAAAACGTGGAGCCGAAAGACTCCGGCACCTACATGTGCCAGATCAACACCGATCCTATGATGAGCCAGGTTAGTGACTATTGGTGAATGTAGACATAACATAACATTAACATAAGCTCACGCCTGTATCCCCGAAGGGGTAGGTAGAGGCGTACTAGCGAACTAGAACACCCATATTTCGCCGAGCTTAGTTCCGTCCCAGATGTGATAGGGGGCGAGCCTATCGCAATATCGGGCACAAATTCCAGACTCCGGGCTGATATGGAAAAACCCAATATCACTTTGCCCGACCCGGGGATCGAACCCGAAACCTCAGAACCGTAGTCGTACCGAAATACCACCACGCCACGGAGGCAGTGAATGTAGAGCGCACTGAATTTTTCACTTCCAGTGGCGACGGGTCCATACAACTGGATTCTTACCGGCTCCCCGTTTCCAGATTGGAGGCTAATAAATGAGTTTTATCTAGGTAGTATCTAGAAGAGAAAGTAGCCCTGTCTTCCCTTTTGAAATTTATTACCTTTCGCTACTGCTCACTTCTGTCAAACTTACCGTACGAATATACATACATAGCCTCATGCCTATATCCCAAAGCGGTAGGCAGAGATGAACTAAAGGACTAGAACATCCACATTTTGCTGAGCTCATTTCCGCTCCAAATGTATAGCGAGTCTATCGACATATTGCACGAAAATTCCAGACCTCGGGCTGTTACTGGGTGATATTGGGTAAAAAAATTGAATATCTTTTCAATATTTATAGAACCGACGAATTACCATACATTTACTATTACAAGTGTAGTTTAATATAATACAATACAAATAGGTGGTATTCCATATATTTCAGTCTGTAACTAATAATAATTGTAGCTCAAAGTACAGTGGAAAATGTCCGTTCCTACTACAATGATGTTGAGAGTACGAGATCTTAAGTGGAAAGTTAATAGTGATAACGTAAACTCACGCCTGTATCCCCGACGGCTTAGGCAGAGGTGCACCAGCGAACTAGAATACCCACATTTCGCCGAGCTTATTTCCGTCCCAGTTGTGATAGGGGGCGAGTCTATGGCTATATCCTCCGAATGCTTATACACTTAAGGTCGTTTAAGGCACCTTATGTCGTTTAAGGCCACCTTATCTATCAAAATTGTATGGCGAAAATCAATGTAGGAAACTGTTACAGTTAAGTAGCGTTTGACCATTTGGGTGTATAAGGCACAAATTCCAGACTCCTGGCTGATACTGAATTGAAAAAACCCAATATCACTTTGCTCGGCCCGAGGATCGAACCCGAGACCTCCGGGTGGTACCGAAATACAACCACGTCACTGGGACAGTCTGTCTGCCAGCCAGTTACTATTCATATGTAGTAATTTCTATATATTGAGTAGGTACGTGATTCTATTTAATTGATAGTCCCGTTCAAGTGATATATTAAAGTCTACACTCGCCTTGATATCATAGATATTAAATTCTAAGAAATGGTGAAAATTGATGATGAAAAAAATAAGCCCGGAGTTTCTTTCTGCCTTTCTTCTTCGGGTCGTCATCCGTAGGTAGCTAGAGAAAGGCTGGTAGGTTAGCTAGGATAGGGCCTCACGCACCAATCCCAACTGCTCCCAGTATTTCCAGTCAATCCCCTGCCACCATTCCTGCCATATGCCATTCCCATACAATCCATTCCCTTACACTCTATTCCTATTTCCCCTTATCACCCTATCTCAGCCATCCCATCGTTATTATGTCCATACTTGCCTGCCTGTTGTCTAATACAAATATATAATGTAAATTATATTAATCCTAATTTAAAAATTTACTTGTGTTGACTTGTCATAAGTGCTTTTTTACATGCCTACGTGATCAATAAAGATTTTATTTATTATTATTTATTTGAACAATCGGCATAATTCGAAATTTTCTTTCATCATTGAAATAAAGTTGAACAATTGTGTTATTAAAAATATATTTTCATATTCCATTCAGTTTTATGTTGTAGTTTGAATATTCAATTGCTTTTTAATACCTTTGAAATTTTTATAAAATCAAATTACTTTCGCTTTGCAAAATATTCCTAGAATTTACCAATGAAGTTAACGCCGCATTGGACCGAAAGTGCAACATTGAAATTGCCAAATCAAAAATAAATCAATTGCTCGTCACAGTAAATATGGCATCAGTTAATGATTTCCACTTTGCCATTTAATTAGAGCATCAACTGATTATCAATAATGGAGAGTAATTACAATCAGTTTCCACCCAGTTGGCTCTGTGCAGCCGTGGAGCTGGCTAATATTAAAATTTATGCAATCGATCCGGATCGCCAGCTTGCAATGAGACTTGTGCACCCGATGTCACGTGCCAAACGTTTCAACAGATAAATTATGCCCGTATTCAGTGTGTTATGATTCTCACTGTGTCTTACGTGAGCGCGAAAAGCATATTTTGTCTTTGTTTCTTGCATATTCTATGATTCGAAAAGCTTGCTTCCGAATGCCGCATTTTTCATGACTTCATGTTCCATAGATTTGATTTCCGTACCGGTACTAGGACTTTGATCTTTAGCTTATATTACAGAGCGATACTTAACCATTGATCTAGTTTTGAAATAAGATTTTTGTAAAAAGGTGCTTTGAATCTAGGTTTTAAATGTCTTAATGAGTCTAAGAATTTAGAGGAATCCATTATTATGGTGTCTATTCATTACTAATTTAACCTTCGATACCTCTGAAGAACAACTACTAATATAATTTGAAATGTAACATATAGATATGGAATAAACAGGCTTATTATTATTATCTCTGAAGATTAGCTGTATTAGTATAATTCGGTCTTGAATTCCTGTAGCCCGCTTTGTCCTGAATAGTATCCATCCATTATTGTTTCGACGATTCTCCATTAGTTTAGTCGGTATGTCTATTAGTTAAGCCATCTATAACTAAGCCATTACATCAATGTGGGTAGTGATTACCTATAGCAAATGGAATGAAAGTTCCGTTGCCGACCAATATCGATACACGAAAGCATCGTTATTTTTTATAGTATTAGCCTTCATTCGTACGAGAGCTTTTTCAACGTCTGTTAAAAAAGCGTCTCAACATATGAGTGCTTGAAAATCATTCTTGTTTTGATTGAAATAAGGTGTATTCTACAAACCGCCAGCGTTTAACAATCGCCGCGTTTTAAAAGCGCCAGCATATGAATAACTATACTAGAATTAATTTGTTCCATTTCAACGCTTTTTTGACGCGCGTACAAAAAGCTTTCATGCGAATGAGCCCTAACAAGCAATAATACTATAATAGAGTAATCCGTAAAGTAACGTTTCAGATAAGTTTTATGAAGTATGTAGGAAGGAATAATAAACCACCTAAACACATCTACGCTGTTTTTTGTCGCATAAAGTCTTAAAGCATAGACATTAAAGATCGATATTGGGTGACGAACACCCATTCCCTTAGTAACGACCCCAATAAGATCGTCAGTACTAAATTTTACAGCACGTCAACAATGTTTTGCAAAACGGGAAATTGTTGCTCGAACTAAATTCAAACAGCGGCGTAACCTCATCAACAACATGTCAACGCTCAGAGAAATTTGTACCGAGGCGGGGCATCATTCCTGACGTGCCATTCACAGTCACCTGCGATGTGACTTTGATACAATATTATTACGAGAGGTCTACCTGAGCCGCCGCGCTGCCTTTGGGGGATTCTGTGTGCTCTGTCTGCATTGTTCACTGTGTTAGAATCTCGTAAATGTTATGTAAGTAGGTACCAATGCTTCAACTTTAAAAGTAGAGCTCCTTTAAAAATGGTGAAGATTTTATGTTGTCTCTTAACTCTTTTCGCCTACTTGGTCTAGTGACAGCGTATATGGGCTGTGGACCGCGAGGTCTTGGGTTCGATTCCCAGGTCAGGTAAAAAGATTTTTCTAATTTACTTTGCTGGAGCCCTCAGAGCGGGATTGACGTCAGGCAACAGCCGGTCGTAAAAACTAAGCCAAATCCTTTCTGCATAATACCTGAAAATTTGTGTTGCGCCGGTCCCAAATTAGGTGGGATAAGGTAGGTAGAAAGAAAATCTCGTAACTCTTTTCCCAAATCACAGGTCGGGAAAAGTGATTTTTCTAACACGATTTTCCCAGGACTGGATTCCCTAAAAGAGGTTAACGTCAGGCAAGTAGCCGGTCATAAAAAACTAAAGCCGAATCCTTTCTAAAACATGCTTCATAAAGTGTGTTGCGTCAATCCCACATTGAAGTAGGGAGAAGGTTGCATTACAGTTTCTTAACTCTTTGTTGTCCAAGTTTCAGTTACTTTCTTTAAACTTGAAGCTGGTGAAATCAAATCTCTTTTCACGCCTGCATTAACCCCATCAGAAAGTTATAAGACTTGTTACTTATTAAATATGTGTAGAATATGCCAAAGTCAAATAGCTAAAGTTGAATAAAGACAATGATGCAGAATTATTTTTTTAAACTATTTTTACTACTTTAATAAACCACGTGAAAGGATTTCACTGTTTAACTACGTTCCATTTCAAACGATGTAGGAAAATAAAAAAAAGTAATTAGCGTTTTGCCTTCGCATGGTAACTGACCGAAAACTGTTTTTAAGTTGAGTCGAAAAAGTAAACAAGCAACACCCGTCACAAGCATGTAGGGACTATGTGCGCAACGATGAGAAATTAACGTAACAGGTTTTGGCACCGATTCAAAAGGGATATTGGTATTTTGTGGTGCTGACCACTTATCATTTCCTATCATGCCATTTGGGCTATGACAGTTTAAAACAATATATAATAATATTAGCTCTGTAATATTACTGTCCCACTGCTGGGCACGGGCATCCTCTACTATAGAGAGGGGTTACGCCTTAGTCGCTGGCCTAATGCGGGTTGGTAGACTTCACATACCTTCGAATTTTTTGGGGAGAAATTCTCGGGTATGCAGGTTTCCTCATGATGTTTTCCTTCACCGCTATAGCAAGCGATATTTCACAATGAAAACACACTTAACATAGAAAATTCAGAGGTGTATGCTTCTTTTTGGGGTTGGTCTCGAACTTCCGACACTAAAACAATATGTGCACTCCAATTATAAACAAGTTGGCAGTATATAACATTACAAACGAAATGTATAGGTATAAAGATACCCGAATCATGTGGATCCGAATTTATTTCTTAGCTTAGATTTCGGCTCGCTTGTGAAGATATAACGTTGTACAGTAAATAACTTCTCGTTTGGGTTTCTTCAGATAAGTATCTACAAATCGGATTTCTGTTAAAATATTGAACAGTATTCTTAGTAATGTAAGGAGTATTTCTTTTCTAACGTTGAATACTAAATGGGTATATTTTTACCATACCAGGAAAATTTGTTTATTTACCTTTATTTTTATTTTTGGACATCACGTTGGATACTTTCAAACTAGATGGCTAATGAAGATAAAAAAAGGAGTCAATCCAGTAAGAAGTTCGATGTTATTACTTATCAGGAGATTGGGGATTTCGGTAACTATATTCGGTTGATCTTTATCAGGGTTCGGATGCATGTCTTGTCTAATGTTGACATATAGAACTATTAGATTTTAGAGGACGAAGTTAAACTGCCGTCTTCTTAAATAGCTACCTCAAAAATGTTGCAAACAGCAGTCATATCACCGCAAAAAGTGTATAATTGTGGAAACTTAACACAAACACGGTACAGTCATTAAGTTATTCACCTTTGCGGTGTAAGGTCGTGACATTACGACACTCAGGAGACAACGGAATTTTGTTGCTCGTGCGGAATGCCCGCGCTTGCCAAAGGGAGCCGGTGGAATGTCACCGCGACATCTTCATGCGACAGAGGCAACTTTACCAATGTTCCCTGCGCTGTTTACGCTCCGCGGTTTACCTTGGTAATAAACATTTTTTGCGTAAAGTTTAAATTATTTATAGAACGGTCAATACAAATTACGACAGGCAAAGAACAATAATATGTTTAGGGGAATAGTATGCTCAATGACTAAAGTTCATAACGTGTGTATTGCATCTCATTGCATTCATTAATATACTAAATGTACTTTGAGTGGTAGAGCCATGCTATAGAAACTAACGTTTACGGCACGAATGGGCCGGCTCGACCGGTTTGATACCACTATCTCACAGAAAACTGACGTAAAGTGGCAGCTCGCTCTAGCGTTTCGTTCGGTGAGTGAGATATCCGGTTACCTAATTCACCCCCACCTCTCTCAATCCCTATTCCCCTCCTTTTAGGTGGGAACGCATCCTTGAATATTTATGTATCTTGGTTGTCCATAGGACATCACTTGCCAGCAGGTGACTTACCAGCCCGTTTGCCAGTCTCTGCTTTAATAAAGATAATGGCATAGAGAACATTTTCCACACGAATTGCATTCAGTTGACGTGACACGTCACACGATTTTTCTCGGCTGTTCCCGTTATCCCACAAGAATATCCACTACTGATGGACAATCGAATTATGTATTGATTGATTTACAATGTGTGGAATGATTTTGATGGAAGAAATGTTTTTAATTACTAGAATATATGGAGGAACCGAAAACTAGTCACCATCGTTTTAGAGAAGCTCAAAAGTTATAAATAATTAAAATTTGAAAAAGAAACTGAAAATTTGCCAAAAATAATGACCAAAAACAAAAATGATTTTCAAAATTGGAGCTCTTGTTTTTAAAAATGGGATGTTGATGATGGTCATAGTGAAGCAAGATTAAATAAAATAATTATGAAAATAATATATATATATATATATTTTTTGTTTTACGAGCAGGAATATTTTTGACAATCGAATTCATATCGAGATCGCTGCGCGGTGATGACATTTTGGATGAGATCTATAGACCGATATGAATTCGATTGTCAAAAATATTCCTGTTCGGGCGGGTATACGGCGGGCGGGATCACGTATCATACTCTCACAGACAGTACACGAACAAACTCTATACAATTATTCTTTCTACATTCTAAGCTCTCTCTTGCATTGTTCTGCTTACATAATGTGAGACTTGGTTTATTGCAGCGCAATGTAGCATTGTAAAAATTGTTGTGAATTTTTTAGCGGATAGTTTCATTATGCGAGCGCTGAATGCGTTCTCTCTTCTAGCTCTACATACATTAACACTCAAATATCTCGACTGTTTTATGAAGTATTCTCATATTTTATTAAAGTGTGGTAATTTCTGCAACATGCTTAATGTTATGCGCCGACTTTACTTTGAAGTAAATTAAGACAATTTGCAATAATGTCTACTGGTGTTTGTAAAGGCAGCCGGTCATAAAAACTTAGTTAAATATTTTCTGCAACATGCTTGAAAAGGTGTGTTGCGCCGACCCCACATTAAGGTGGGATTAGGGCAAGTAGAAATTCTAATAAAATGAGTTATTGACGAAATTTGTGGAATAGAGAATATTTCGGCTGATGCTTATGATGGTTCTAAAAAATAATGTAGGCGTCTGTAGCTGTTATAAGCAACGTTTTTAAAGTTCAATATATTAATTAATTAAGATTACGAGCAATTAAGAAGATTATTTGTGTAATAAAATTCTATTTAAAAATTCTTAACTATAAATAAAAATATATCTATTTTAAAATAATTACCTATAGAGGAAAAACTATAGAGGAACAGTGACGAAAAATAATTGAGGAAACCTGCATACCCGAGTATTTCACCACAAGAATTTCGAAGATATGTAAAGTCTACCAACCGACATTAAGTCAGCGTGGTAGACTAAGGCCAAACTCCTCTCATTAGTAGAGGAGGCCCATGCACAGCAGTAGAATTAGGACAGTATAATTGCAGGGCTGTTAAAAAATAGAAAAATAGTAAAATCATTTGATACACGCATATCTTCTGCCAATTGATTGTACCAGTCATCCTGTACAAAGGCGACCCGTGTAATTCATGTTGACATGGCATCCACCACGTTTTATGTAAAAAAGTGTCTATTCTCTCCACTTTATGCCATTCGTATTTGCTTAGGTCTGGTTCTACGGCACGAGCAAAAAGCCCGCCGCGTATTTATGTTGGCTCGCTTGTAACACCCCTAAGTGTTAAAGTAAATTGAGATAAAATACTTTCGTAATATGTAAAGAGAATTTTGTTAAATTATACTTATAAAAGCTGCCAGTCAAATTCAGAGGTGGAAATTTTTTTTTTTTGGACGGGCATTAATTTTCCATATTTTTGTGGTGATATTCACCATTAATAACAGCCCAAGTGTAATGGTATAGGAAAATATTAATAATATCAGCATGTTTGTATTTTACGAAAAGTACATATAACGAAAACGTCGAATGATGCTTTGAAATCGAAAGATCTAGGTGAAATAGAAGTCTGGACTTATTATTACAGTACGATTAAATAGTTATTTGTAACTCAATAAATACATAATATACACAATTGGCATTTACATATAGATGCCAATTGTATGTGTATATCTGAATGGGTAGAGAAAGGTACAAGAGAGCGAGCCTATCGCCACGAATTCCAACACCAAGCATTCTTGAGTGTAATTCTTCGATTTTGAAAACTCTAAGACAAATATTTCCTGATATGACATTTGAGCCTAACACCTCACGTCTTTCATGAAATACTTATATGAAAGTATCAAAATTACATTTATATTGGAAAAGTAGATTAAATAGCAGCTGCGGCGGTCATCACTCATTGTGAGTCCGTTTTTGGGCAATCAAATAAATATTGACCTACTAATTGTTTTTGCGGCATTGACGGCGAACCTCGTTGACAGAAGCAGTGATAAATGACCGGGGTTTTGTAATCCTAGCCTTTTTCTTCACTTTGCAAAGATCACATTTCAACAATCGCTTCTTGCATATTTATTAAAACAATACAAACTTTCTCGGCCAACTTGGAATCTTAATTCAAACGACTCCAATCCGTTTTAATAGCCGAATACTTTGCATAACTTAAACAGAAGCAGCATTATTATTAATCAATACGCAAGTCATTCGTGAGTCTTGGGAAATATAAGATACGAAACGTGTTTAATACTTCTGCATGTCGTTTTCTAGAGGTATGTAAAAACACTTAGTAAACAGCAAGCGTAAACAAATAAGTCTTTAGTCCGCTGTTAGCGCCGAAGGGTATTTTCAATATGGGTAATTTAGCTCGGAATACAAATACTTTAGCAGCTTTATTGCATACTTCAGGATTAACTCGGTATATGAGCGTTGAAAAACGAGCAACCGTCTGCAACGGTTCGAGTTACATGCAAAAACTCGCTGCTATTTTATCTTAATTACTTCGAAATCTTTGTGAGAGTAAATCCCGACCCTTATGTTGTCCATCGTCGCGTAACTTTATGAGCGGATTACTTTTATGACCAGGATTAAAGTACCGTTTGCGAAATGTTTACAGCGTTCAACGCTTAGTCCAGTTGATAGATGAGATGCCTATTGTGTTTTACCACTAACAATAAAAGTTAAGGTGTTTTTATTTTAGATAATAGCAGTATATTTCGTTAGACTCAAAGCTCCTGGATAAAGGACTAATAATAATTCGGGAATCTCATTGTAAGGTGTAGGTTGTTTTCAAATAATTGAAGGGGAAATCTGGCAAACGAGTGGGTGAGCTACCTAAAGGTGATACCGCTCACAGAAACCAAAAGGTGCGTTACCAAACTTAAATGAAGGGAATAAGGATTGGAAAGGGAAATATTAACGCATGAAACAATCTTACTTTGTAGCTAACAAAGGCATTCAATTATATTTAAAAAGAAAGTTATTAAAGTGTAGAGCTAAATACCAATTTGCTCTTTTATACATACGCTGAAACCGTATTATGATGCTATATTATTCTTGCTTGTAATAATGAAAGGATATTAATAATCTGATTGACTTGATCTGACTGACCTTGACTTAATGAATTGTTGATGTAATCGACTAACGGCCGGTTTCATTAAACGATCTCAGTTTAAAGTGCAGATAGATCGCGATTATGAACCAATCAAATCAAGTCATTTGATGGACCCATGTTCAAACTGTGTTCTTATTTGCTAATTTTTGTAATCTATCTGCACATTCGAACTGAGATTGATTATTGAAATCGGGCGTATGAAGTCGATTACATTAACAGTTCATTAAGTCAATATTGTCATATAATTACAATATCTTGTAACCCACAAATATTTATGCTATACTGAATGATGTAATATACTAAACCTTTAGAATATATACGTTATACGTTTCATAATAATTATCCCGTCGCAATGAAACAGTAATCGCGAAAGTTTTACTCGATTTATTGACGAATGCATAATCTAACGATGAAAGCATTGTAGAACCGTAAAGTTAATGATAAATGTTTTCGTGAACTCCTCAAATAATATTTAAAGAATTTTCATAACGAACGCTTTTCGAGTTAGCAGGTATACAAAGGCATTTTTAAATACGTTTAAAATTGCTTCGGATTGTTGAGTTATTATTCTGTTACTCTCATGTTCAGCAGGTCGATTCTCTAAAAAACGCCACAACGTTGCGATCGACGAGTTTCCGCAGCGCACATCATTGAGATCGACCGAGCGTTCAACGTTGTTGGGTCTTAGAGAATACCATATTCCATTATATATACATTTATGTCAAACATGTCGCTCGAGAGAGCTACTTCGCATAAGCGCCGTCATCACGCAAAGCGCTAGTGTATGCGCTTTGTACCTTGCTGAATACAAAAATGAAAACATCGTTGTCGCATCGATGCCGCAACGTTGTTTTCACGAATGAAACCTTGGAGAATCGACCTGCTGTTCTTTAAACAGATGACTGCAGAAATACGTATTGTGAAAAATTCGTAAAAAGTTAAAAGTTTAAACGCAAGAGGACGCGGTTACAATTAGCAAACATTGTATGTATTTCTGCTTCGTATTATTTAAAACACTGTAGTTAAAGACTGAACGTTATTAGTTAGTTCGCTTCACTACGTTCACGAAGTATGTCCAAAATAGTTACGCTGTGAACACTTCGCCTCACACAAAATAAAGTCGTTACCTCGGTACTCGGTAGGTAAATACCAACAAATCGTTGAAGCGGGCCGAACCGTAGCTCCGGAGCTGCTAAGGAGCTTCATTCTTGGCACCATAAACACATTCTTCGACACATAGTTGCCTCGATGTCGCTACTAAGACCCGCTGTTACATATACTTAGTAAGTGCCACGCCCCTGGAATTTGTCAGACTGCTCTAAGGAATCCACCTTCGGGTTGTAAAATGTGAGCCCGTTGTGCCTGTTATATAATTATTCCACCTTTATATTATAAAGCGAAAGCTTGTAACCGCGTTAACCCAGGCTCTAAATATTCTGCTACCGTTTATCTTCCTATACCGAATTTACAATGCTTAAAGGATTAGCTGCGCGCTAGTAGGATTACGTGGTATTAATGTTGGTGCATATTACCTGTTAGGTTTTATCGATACGGGGAATGCTAGAGAGTAAGTGTAGTAAGTGGAAAGCTAGAGAGCAGAATCAACAAGTGAATTATTTCTTAGCCGAAAAATCGGCAGGCGTTACTCAGCATTCTTTTGTTGTGCCGGGCTACAGGTGCGCGCCAAGCCAAAGTATTTGCTTTTTCATAAGGGTTTGCCATTCCGCTCTTCAATACGGTGAAAGCCGTCTCGAGATACATCAATATTTATAGTATCTAACGGAAATATCCTTATTATTCAAAGTTTCTGAATATATTTTCCGTGTTCGTGAATTTCATTCGACATAACGTACTGTTTTACGAACAATTTGTTTGAGGGTAATAAGTATGCCACATTTAACTCGTAAATTTGGCCGAAATCCAGCAAGGGTCAATGGGGAGAAGGGTGGAAAAAATCGCCAATAACCAGACGAGTGTCATTCATCATGACGTCCCCGGCCTCCTCTAGAGCCCGAATAATTGCCTAACCGGATTGCGTTTCATGAACTAATCGACTGTCTGCTAATGAGTTTTTCGATTTCATGCAATTATTTAGCGTTTTAAAGAAAATAAAGCTGTACGAATTTATTTGAACATAAATAATAAATAAATAAATAAATACACCCAACAGTCACACACATAATCCTGACTCCACGCTAGGTATAACCCATATCGTGGGTGTCAGAGACTATGAGAGATTTTCGGTCTCACAACACCTAGACTTGAAACAAATATCTGTGGACCACACACACATTTGTTTCAATGCCGGAATCAAACTCGCGGCCTCCCGCTTCACAGCCGGCTACTCGCCCACTGCGCCACGGAGGCTACATGCCTATATATTTTCAAGTTTTATGTCTATTTTATTCTATGGCATATAAGTTTATGATGCTAAGAAGACGTCATAATATAAAGTTCTTGCGAAGTAAGTTTTATTTAAGCAGATTTGTACGGAGTAACTATAACTTTTCTCTGAACTTACGAAAGCCGCTCCTTCGTTTATGCTTATTTTATAGTCTTACCCTTGTCGAATTTATTTTAATGTATTTAAAACAAACTACGTAAAATTTCTCTTACATGTTTAAAGGAAAAAGACTTGTTGATTATAATAATTGGATATTATCATAAATTATGTGTTTTATAATTATTTATGATTTTATAATTCTCATTTGTTTTGTTTAGTGGAATTTTAAACGAGCTGTGGCCCAGAGGGTCCTAGACTCGAATCTAAGTCAATAGGCTCGCCTCGTATCACATCATGGGATGGAAATAAGCTTAGAGAAAAGAGTGTGCTATGGTGGGGGCACTAGTTCGGCCTCTGTCTTTTGTATTAGATTTGAGGATAACAAGCATGTAAAATAACAAATCAAACTGTTGCAAAAACATCAATTTCAAACTCTTTTCCGGCGCGGCGTCATAAAGTATTTCTGTGCTCGTACGTATGCGTTCCATTTTCCACTTATCGTATGAAACTAGGATGAACTATGAAAGCCGTATATCACGACGTATCTTCATATCGCTTATGGGCTGTGTATAAGGACGTATCACCGATGTTTCCAACTTATGAACTTCGAATATGGAAGTTACTTCATAGTTTGGATTACTATGTTCGCTGCCAATGCCTGAAATACATGAGGCTTCGTATTTTCGTGAATAGTTTATGACGTTAATGAAAAATTCATCTGTGGTGGTAGGCATCAAGTTGATCCACCTAGGTACATCTCTGCTACTACGTATGCGTAAGATATGCCCCAAAATAACAGCACCAATGAGCCGGCTCGACCGGTTCGATACCGCTGTCTCACAGAAACCGACGTAAAGTGGCAGCTCGCTGTCGCGTTGCGATCGGTGAGTGAGATTTCCAGTGGCCGAAATACACTCCTTCCTTTCCCAATCCCTATTTCCCCCTCCTTTTAGGTTGGCAACGCACCCATGATTCTTTTGGTGTCTTGGGCATCAAGGGCGGTGGAGACTACGTACCATCAGGTGACTCATATCCTCGCTTGCCAGTCTCTGTTATAAAAAAAAGAATTTTATAAAAATACATTAACAAGATCCATTATTACCACAGCTGTTGTATTTAACAATTCGCGAATACTTTCATGAATAGGCACGATAACGGAACCCTCCCTCAGCTCCGCATAGCGAAACGTACAAGAAGAATGCAAAACATTTTTATATTCGAAACTGAGAAAGCTTGAATAATGCTTTTAAAAGAAAAGTACCCGACGTAAAAACGTTAGGTAAAGTTTGTTCGTTTCTTGTCCGAGTTGATCTGGATTAACAGCTCACGTCTTCCCGGCTAACGACAAATGTTTCAAGAGACAAATGACTCGCTTACCTGTTGATGCTTACTCGACGGTGAAACTAACCTTTGAATTTATAACTTGATGTGAACACTGAAACGTGACTCGGGTGCGTTTACATTTTATATACTCGAAAGTTTTCTTTTATATCGTAGGGATATCGAGTTGGGTTTAGTCAATGATAAAAGAATAATAAGGACTTGGTTGGTTCGTAGTTACCGAAAAAACGTACTAACTTTCAAGCCGATTCCGCCATTTTAGTTTCTCGAACTATTTACATGTAAGTTGTCACTGTGATATAAGAATTAAATAACGTATTTATTAGGTATTTAAATGCTCGGTGTTTCTCTACGTGATCAAATCAGGAATGAGGAGATCCGTAAAAGAACGAAAGTCACCGACATAGCCCAGAGGATTAGCAAGTTGAAATGGCAGTGGGCAGGGCACATAGCTCGTAGAACTGATAGCCGATGGGGCAGAAAAGTTCTCGAGTGGAGACCACGTACCGGCAAGCGCAGCGTAGGACGTCCACCTACAAGGTGGACCGACGACCTGATAAAGGTCGCAGGAAGTCGCTGGATGCAGGCCGCTTCCAACAGGTCGATCTGGAAATTTTTGGGGGAGGCCTATGTTCAGCAGTGGACGTCCTATGGCTGATGATGATGATGATGAAATATACAGATTTTATTATAAATACGGTGTTTTATTTATAATAATACGAATTTACTGTGGATAAATGATTTCGGAATGTGAAGAAGGTGCCTGCTACTATATTAATGAGGATATATCTTTCGTCAAATCGCCATTTTGTTTTATTTCCATACATTAGTGCATACTTACACTTTTTTTCGAAGTCATGCCATGTCCTTATTTTTCTTTCATCATTAGGTCTAGCCTTTATATTGATTGTATGGATGGCACTGATTGATAGCGTATTTCTCACACACCCGTCGCGTTAGACCGATTTGCATCGTGCACGAAGGACCAAACCGCGCGATTTGAATGTTACTCGTTCTTTACCAACTAAACGTTATGGACCATATGAGACATTACTTTAGTAACTACAAAAGTTAATTACAATACATAGATATATTATCAAAGCTGATATTAGTGCTACGGCGATCCGCCGAGCTCATTTCCGGCCCGTTTTATTAGCTTGTGGCCTTATATTGTATTGTATGATGGATGTATCCAATGAAGAATTACTTATTATTTACCTAAATATATAGGATTTTCCTTTCAAAATATTGAAAAATAAAAGATTTTTTACAACAAATGTGATATAATGTTAATAATCCGAGTATAAAGTCTTGTACAGAGTAGAGGGTATAGCAGATGCTGCAGTTGGTTATACGTAAAATAATAATTTAAGGAATATTTTAGGTAGCACTAATGAGATCGGTACTCCCCTGATCAGTGGAGCAAAAATAATGTAACTATGGTTTTTATATTATTTTAAAATTAATAATAATATTTCGGAAAATAATCATGTATTAGAATTTGAAGGTAGAGAAAATTTAACAGTACAAAATCACAAGTACAAAATCAGTTTTGCGGTATATTTCTATAACGTTGAATATAATTTAACAACACTTTTGGTACTTATATTATTAGTTAAGGTGCGTGTCCTGGATTAAAAATTACATAAAACACCTACGCAAAACATGGTTTCGCTACACGTTTTTATCTATGGTCCATTATTCTATGAGCAGGAGACAGCGAAAATAATTGTTTTGAGTATGTATTTTCGTAAGACGCGGCTTTACGATTTAAGACAGCGTGCTTGTCATAAACACAATTTTCAGTATAATATTGGACAAAGCATATTTTAGTGACAGTGCCCCACGAACTTATAAACAAACCTACATATATTTTCAATATAAGGCGGTGCTTCCCAAGTGTAAATCTCCGAGCACTCGGTCCGCAGCGTGCACCACGAATTTGCATAATTCATGTGACACCAAACTGTCTCTAAGAATTTACATTGCGGCGACGTGAGGATAGAAAATGTTTCACTTTATCATATCATTTTGACGAAGGAATAATTTAGAGTTAGGATATGTTGTCATTCCCATATAAATACAATTTAAAATAGCAGAATTTAAGTTGTAACTGTGGATGTTTGGGAACGGAATGCGGCTCATTCAGTCGCTCGCTCGTGCATAGCTCACTAGGAATTTTGTCAAAGTCCGTGCTGTCGTGTGCATATGGTGATTTCTTTAGAACTCACTGGACTGGCAATATGTGTATCGCAATGTCGCGCTCGTATACGTGACGTACGTAAATTGTTTCAAACTTTATTGAAAATTATTTACCCTGCTCTCTTTCTGCAAGTATTATTTTCAAGTTGTTTAGGATTCTGTTTTATCGAGAATGTGGATTACACCGCTTTTTGATATCACAAGCTAGCATCATTATGAGTGGGTAAAAGGTTTAATAACGATTTCAAGATTGAGGTGTTTTCTGTGTTGCTTTTAGATAAATATAAATAACACCCAACATTGTCACACATGAATGAATGTTATGAGATTGAATGAGGCGAAAGAGGTATGTAAGGATCGTAGCAAGTGGAAATCCGTTGTCTCTGCCTACCTCTATGGGAAAAAGGCGTGAGTCTATGTACGTATGTATGTATGTATTCTCACACATAGTCCAGACCCCACATTAAAATACGAGTCTTGGGTCGTGAGAATTAGAAACTACGAGAAACTTTCGGTCTCACAACATCCAGATCGGAAAAAACGATCTGCAATCGTACAAACATTTGTCTCGGTGTGGGAATCAAACATGCGACTCCTCGCTTCACAGCCAGCTACTCGCCTGCCGTGCCACGGAGGCTGTCAAAATGCTATGTAACTTATGTTCTTATTATACGTTATGTACTTATCCGTGTGTACTCAGTGACTGCCTCGGTGGCGTGGTGGTATTTCGGTACGACTACGGTTCTGAGGTCCCGGGTTCGATCCCCGGGTCGGGCAAAGTGATATTGGATTTTTCCATATCAGCTCGGAGTCTGGAATTTGTGCCCGATATGGCGATAGGCTCGCCCCCTATCACATCTGGGACGGAACTAAGCTCGGCGAAATGTGGGTGTTCTAGTTCGCTAGTGCGCCTCTGCCTACCCCTTCGGGGATACAGACGTGAGCTTATGTTATGTTATGTATGTACTCAATGCATAGGCTAATTCGAAAGAGGAAAAATGCTCGCCATACCTGCACCTAATAACTGACAAACGCCATGGCATGTCGGCCGCTTCGTCCGAAGAATTTTGTCAAAGTCGCCCATCGCTTGTCCCGGAATGGGACAATATGTCTTTATGTAACATTCACGGACCCACGAGCTCTTCCCCCGCTTTTACATTATTAGAAAGAAGGCAACCGACCTTTATGAACTATGACATTCCTATCATCCAAAAAATTCGATGTTACCGGGACTAAACGCTATTTAATATCTTTGGGACGTATCGTTCTATACATACACTCACGCATGTATCCCTGAAGTGGTAGGCAGAGTTAGCTAACTAGGACTGCATTTCACCGAGCTCATTTTCGTTCTAGATGTGATAGGGGGCGGGCCTATTGCCATATCATTTCGTGAGGGTTAGAACCACGCCGTAGACAATTACATCTACAGCATGAATGGACGGGTTCGACCGGTTTGATACCAATGTCTCACAGAAAACTGACGTAAATGGCAGTTTGCTGCTGCGTTTTGTTCAGTGATATTTCCGGTGGCCCAATTCGCCTCTCTCGTTTCCAATTTCCCCTCGTTTTGAGGCTGGCAACGCATCCATGACCCTTTTTGTGTCTTGAGTGTCTATGGGCGATGGAGATCACTTACCAACAGGTGACCCACTTGCTCGTTTGCCAGTCTCTCCTATAAAAAAGAAAAATATCTGTCACAAATTCCAGACTTTGGGTTGATATTGAATGGAAAAACTCAATATCGCTTTATCTGATCGGGGATCGAATCCGACACCTCACGACGGTAATCGTCGGCGCATGCAAAACATCTACGCCACCGAGGTTTTGTTTCATGTTGACAGTAATCAGGTTATGTTTATCTCCGGTTATTGTAGCTACAGCGAGTTAGTTTGCAGTGGCAATTCTAGGTTAAGTTAGTTGTTTTCTCGTGAGAGCTCGCTCCGTAATGGCTGTGTTTTCCTTTGTCTGGGCGAAGCTACGTTGTGCTGCAAGACTGTAATGTTGCGATTAATATCCCTACACAGACGTAAATAATCACAAGTTTAAAAACTTAACGGACCGACTTCAAATCCGATTGTGACCAAATTGATATGGGACTACCCTTGAAATAAGCTCTATCCAACACATAAAGAATTTGGAACAGCGGTCCACGTTTGGCGGAGATATCGCGTAACATACATAAAATAATCACAAGTTTAAAAACTTAACAGACCGACTTCCAATTTACCGATCGTGACCAAATTTATATGGGACCACCCTTGAAATAAGTTGTATCCAACACAAAAATAATTGGTCACGATCGGATTTGAAGTCGGTCTGTTAAGTTTTTAAACTTGTGATTATGTACAGGCGCGTTTGTGTGCATGGCTTCTATGTGACGTCCGTTTAACTATAGACAAGATGGTGTCCTTATTTATACGTCCATGTATCCTTACGTAGTTGCGTGCGGGTTGTACAAGCTCCGTGTTTTTTAGATTGCGTTTAATCGACTTGAACAAATAAAGGGCGTGTACCAATTTGTAGTGCGCTGGTACGCGGTGTTGTATTGCAATCGCCTGCGGTTCCATTTACACGGATTGGAAATTAATCTCCACTATTAGAGGTATATGTATTTGATACAAATTGCTCTTCTTGAATGATGGAACCATGTTATGGAAAATTGTTTGTGTGTTTGGGGGTAGTGGGAGAGTACCTGATTCATCTGTTATACAACGGGGTAGAGCACACGGAAAAAACCGCCATGTTACGAGTCGCGGGTTAAGATCGGCCGCTTACCATTTGTTTAACAATTTCATTATATTTAGCTTGACATCTATATCTCGGGTTCGATCCCCAGGTTGGGCAGTGATATTTGATTTTTCCATATCAGCCCGGAGTCTGGAATTTGTGCCCGATATGGCGATAGGCTCGCCCCCTATCACATCTAGGTCGGAACTAAGCTCGGCGAAATGTGGGTGTACTAGTTGTAGTGTTGCCAGATGTCCCGATTTGCGCGGGACGTCCCGATTTTCAGGGGTCTGGTGACCCGTCCCGATTTACCCTTGATCGGGACGCCGAATGTCCCGATTTCTGACTGTCCACGTTCTTAGCATGTACTTTAAAAAAAATTAACAGTCGCTCATACTCGTTTACCGACAAAAGTGGTAAATATTACGGTTGTATACTATATTTCAATTCAGCTGTCCGTTTGCATAAGGTAAGTGCTAATTATTTTTTGTTACAATAAATAAACAAAATAAAATCTTTATTGGTCACAACAATCAAGGTCTCAATCTCAATTTAAATAATTTATGAATATATCAATTTCGCTATCAATTTAGAAACAAGCAGGCAGGTAAATGGGATGGGGCTTAGATTAGCAAGAAAGGGAACGATATATGGCAGCTTATTTTTTCCCGTTGATTGCAATGCTAGCAGACAATCGACGGGAAAAAATAAGACGAGTTTTAGAGTCAAATGTCCCGCTCTTCTTTTGATAGCTTTCTTCTAGCGTGAGGAGGCGTCTCATCGCGGGTTAAGGCAGGCTTCGAAGAGATGCGGCAGTGCGACCTGTCCTTGAACAGTGGCTGGACAGGCGCCACGGTGCGCCTACATTCCGGCTGACACAGGTATTGACGGGGCACGGGTGTTTTGGTGCGTACCTGTGTCGAATAGCCGGAAAAGAGGCGTCCGCCGTGTGCCACCATTGTGGCAACTGCCGCGAGGACACGGCCCAACACACTCTGCAGGAGTGCCCAGCCTGGGTGGAGGAGCGCAGCGCTCTCACAGCAGTCGTCGGAGGCGACCTCTCGCTGCCGGCCGTGGTGTCCGCCATGGTCGGCAGCCGGGGGTCATGGCGTGCGACGGTCTCCTTCTGCGAGCGCGTCATCTCGCAGAAGGAGAGCGCCGAGCGGGATCGTGAGCAGAACGATCCCGCCCGCCGCCAAAGGAGACGAAGGAGACGTCGGGTGGACGACTGACCGGCGTCTCCCGCCCTGTGGAATGGGGGCGTTTGGAGAATTCCACCACGGTATCCCCTGCCTGTCGTAAGAGGCGACTTATAGGGGCCTTCCGGGGTCGCGGGCGTGCAGCGGGGGGCTGTGCGCCCCTTTTAGTACTTTTGTACATGCGGCCCCGGGACGGACGGCAGCACGGACGGTCGGCCTCGTGCTGCCGTTGACGCCGAGGGCGTCCTTCGGCGGCGGGGGCTTATGAGCCCCCCCCAAATTGGAGACGGGCCGCAAGGCGGCACCGCGCAGGGGCGGTTCCGGTAGCAATCCGAGTCTATCTCCGGATACCCCGGGACCGCCCCACTCATGCGCCGAAGAAGGCCACCGCGGGGTTTTTAGTCGGTATTGCTGGTGTAGGGTGTATATAGTGTTAGGGACTCGGCCCAGCGTCGCCCGGATGTCGAACATCTCTCCCGGGCATCATGGCGCTGGGTCGTAAGACCGGCGAACCCGACATACCCGCCGCGTCCACCCCCCCGGGCGCGGCGGCAGTGGTAAAACACTTTTCCCCGCGAAAAAAAAAAAAAAAAAAAAAAAAGGCTTCGAAGAGATAAAGGCTCGACAATACTGCGGAGAGAGGCCCCTCTCTCAGAATTCGTCGTGTGCCATCATTGTAGCAACTGCTCCGAGGATACATCCCAGCACACTCTCAAAATGTGTCCAGCCTGGGATGAAGAACGCAGCTCTCTCAGAACTGTTACCGGCAGAGAGAGGCCTAATGGCCTCTGGCAGTAGTAGCTAGTAGCTACAATGGTCGGTAGTCGGAGGTCGTGGCGCGGTATAACCTCATCTGTGAACATGTTATGTTGAAAAATGAGAGATGGGATCGGGAATGCTTAGATTCCTGTCCCCAAACAAAAAGCGAGGCGCCTGGTCGTTGACTGGCACCTCCAGTCCTGCGGATTGGGGTGAGGGCCGTACAGCGGGGGATGTGTGGCATTTGTATATTACATTGATGCAACCTCTAAGATGTACAACTCGGCTGCACAAAAACATCTTCTTGACGTGCTTACCAAAGGCGGCATAAATATGTGGGGCTCCCGCCCCTAAGAGACAGGCCGAAAGGCAACGTACAAAGTGTGTTCCAGCAGCAATCCAGAGGTTACTCCGCATCCTCTAGAACCATCTCACTTGCGTTAAATAAGGCAACCACGGTTTTTTAGTCGGTAGTGTCGGTATAGGTATTTTGGTTAGGGACCTTTTTTTTTTTTTGTCGCGGGGAAAAGTGTTTTACCACTGCCGCCGTGCCCGGGGGGGTGGACGCGGCGGGTATGTCGGGTTCGCCGGCCTTACGACCCAGCGCCGTGATGCCCGGGAGAGATGGTCGACATCCGGGCGACGCTGGGCCGCGTCCCTAACAAATGCCCTACACCGGCAATACCGACTAAAAACCCCGCGGTGGCCTACTTCGGCGCATGAGTGGGGCGGCCCCGGGGTATCCTGAGATAGCCTCGGATTGCTACCGGAACCGCCCCTGCGCGGTGCCGCCTTGCGGCCCGTCTCCGATTTGGAGGGGCTCAGAAGCCCCCGCCGCCGAAGGACGCCCTCGGCGTCTACGGCGGCACGAGGCCGACCGTCCGTGCTGCCGTCCGTCCCGGGGTCGCAAGTACAATAGTACTATAAGGGGCGCACAGCCCCCCGCTGCGCGCCCGCGACCCCGGAAGGCCCCTATTAGTCGCCTCTTACGACAGGCAGGGGTTACCGTGGTGGAATTCTCCAAACGCCCCCATTCCACAGGGCGGGAGACGCCGGTCAGTCGTCCACCCGGCGCCTCCTACGTCTCCTTTGGCGGCGGGCGGGATCGCTCTGCTCACGATCCCGCTCGGCGCTCTCCTTCTGCGAGATGGCGCGCTCGCAGAAGGAGACCATCGCACGCCATGACCTCCGGCTGCCGACCATGGCGGACACCACGGCCGGCAGCGAGAGGTCTCTTAATACCTTTCCTCCGACGACTGCTATGAGAGCGCTGCGCTCCTCCACCCAGGCTGGGCACTCTTCTAGATTGTGTTGGGCCGTGTCCTCGCGGCAGTTGCCACAATGGTGGCACACGGCGGACGCCTCTTTTCCGGCTATACGACACAGGTACGAGCCGAAACACCCGTGGCCCGTCAGCACCTGTGTCAGCCGGAATGTAGGCGCACCGTGGCGCCTGTCTAGCCACTCTCTTAGGACAGGTCGCACTGCCGCGACGGTCCTCAAGCCCGAACTCGGGCTCTCCAGCCTGGCATGCCACTCCTCCACGGCGGCTCTGCGGAACCTGGCCGCAATCTCCCTCGGGGCAAGCCTCTCCTGATTCCGGGACGCCCCCTCCCGCCAGTGGAACGCTGACGAGAGGGACCGGGCGTCCAAGTCCCAAGGGAGTGCCGGCCAACACGCAGGCCGCCTCGTGGGAGACCGTGCGGTAGCCACCAGACGCTGCGGTTTGCGCAGCAAGGCGACACAGCGGGCGCTCAGGGACTCGGCCCATACGGGTGAACCGTACAGGGCCATGGACCGCACGACTCCAGCGTACAGACTCCGGCAAGGGTTACCGGGACCTTCGAGGTTCGGCAGCAGGCTCCCAAGCGCGCCCGCTGCCCGCACCAACTTCGGCGACAACAACTCAAAGTGGGCGCGGAAGTCCCACCGGCTACTCAATATCAATCCCAAATACTTCATCGTGGTGCCGATGGGAATCCGCACCCCGTTCACTGTAATGTGGGCCCCTGCAGGTGGCCCACGCCGAGGCCCGTGAAAACACAGGGCCTCGGTTTTCCCCAGTGCCACCGAGAGGCCCAGTCGCCGAATCCTGCCCACCACCTGTTCGGTTCCGAACGAGGCGAGCAGGATGGCATCCTCGAAACATCCCGACGTCGCTGTCACCAAGGTGTCGTCCGCGTAGCAGACGACAGCGACGCCCTGGGGGTTGGTACCACGGAGAACCCAGTCATAACCGATGTTCCACAGTAGCAGGCCCAGTACTGAGCCCTGTGGAATACCGGCAGACATGGCCCTCCGGTGCCACCCAGCGGCGCCCGGATACACTACATACCTATCGGATAGGTACGAGTGCACCAGACGACGCAAGTAAAGTGGCACCATGTGGTACCGCAGTGCCTCATGTATGCAGGCCCAGGGCAAGGTGTTGAAGGCGTTGGCGATGTCGAGCGACACCGCCACCACCACCTTACCCCGGGCAACTGCATCCTCCGCTTGGTTAGGGACCTGTCCTAATCCACAGTCACTGTGGACTAGAGCGGAAGACGACGAGTCGGGCATAACCATCCCACTGACCCCAGGTTGGGAGATATCCGTAAAGAGTTGATTTTTCTCCGTGGATAAAAAAGTGTCCCGCTCTGCCATCTAAATGGTTGTTTTGTGTAAACGTTTCCACTTCGCCCGGTCTTGATCATCCACCACAATAAAATCTTCTTCTTCTACCTGCCCTTATCCCACCTTAATGAGGGGTCGGCGCAACATATTTTTTCTAGTATGTTATAGGAAGAATTTGGCTTAGTTTTTACGACAGGCTACCTGCCTGACGTGAACCCTCTCTGAGGAATCCAGTCCCGGGCAAATTAAATGAGAAAATTCGCTTTGCCCGACCTGGGAATCGAACCCATATATTTTGCCACTAGACCAAGGAGGTGACAATGAAACCACTGGCTTTTATACCTTTTACCAAAACGACAAGCCGCCACTTTTTTAGGCCGTCCACGAGAACGCACCCCTGGCATGATTGATCCAGAAACTTGCGACCGACTGCTCCCGTGGTGTGCTCAAAATATGACAATACCTTTCAAGCGACATTCCTGCAGTTTATCTGACACCAATTTTCGCATTTGGTCTAATCGTGTAACGTTGCACAACCACCGCCGCATCTTCATCTCCGCAACGTAGTTTTCGCTAACATGATACTTACGGGCAGTCACGTCAAAGTTTTTCAGTTTATTTATTTATATACTTTCAACGAAGCTAACTAGCGGTAAACTCTTGGAAATCAAGTATCCGCGGGGAAAAAATGGTCCAGGGCCATAATGCCCGGGACAGATGGAAAATATCCATGCGACACTGGGCCGAATCCCTAACACATACTGCACTAGTTATACCGAGAAGCGCCCATGTTTTGGCTGGAATCGCTTCTATGCGGTGCCGCCTTTGGGCTGTCTCCGATCGCGGAAGAGGCACTCATAAACCCCAGCCGCCGATGGACCTCCTTGGCGTCAATGACAGAACAAGGCGGTCCACCTGCACTGCTGTCCATCTTGGGGGCGCTATAACAGCCACCTGCACCTCCGTTAGCCCCTATAAGTCAAAGCTTACGACGGGCAGGCGATACCGAGATAAAATTTTTTACACGCCCCCAGCCACAAAGTGGGAAGCGAGGGATAGTCACGCCTCCTATGCCCCCTCTGGCGGCTGAAGGGATAAGATAAAAAAATCTGAGAATCAAGGATTAGATTTTCCCCGATCTCTCTCGGCACTCTCCTTCTGTGAGATGCATCTTCTCGTAAAAGTTGGCTTCTGCATGCTAGGCTCCCAGGATCTCGATCATGGTTTACGTAACACCTGGCACCGAGAGGTTTTTTGCGACGACAACTGCTTTGAGAACGGTGCACTCTTTGTACTAGGCTGGGCATATTTCTAGTTTGGGTAGAATTGAAGTATGAACTCAATCCCGGGATTGAATCCTCTAAATGTGGTGTATATAACTTTTTTTTGCTATCGCGGGGAAAGTGTTTTAATACTACCGCCACGCCTGGGAGAAGGCGTGACGGTTATGTCGGTGTCGCCGGTCTTACGACCCAGCGCAATAATGCCCGGGAGAGATGGAAAACATCCGGGCGACACTGCGTCGAGTCCCTAACTCTATGTACATCCTACACGGCAATACCGACTAAAAACACCGCGATGGCCCTTTTCGGCGCTGTAGGGACGGTTCCGGGTTACCCTAGGCGAGAAGCGCCCAGGCTTCAGCCGGAACCGTCCCTGCGCGGTACCTCCTTGCGGCCCATCTCCAATTTGGGGGGGGGGGGGGCTCATAAACCCCCGCCGATGGGGTATATAAGTGCAATTAAAAAAGGCATTGAAACTTTGTCTATGTTGAGATTGGACCATAAATTTAGTTGTATTTAAAAAAAACTTATTATAGTTTGATTTCTTTATTATACTAACCGGCCGGTAACGTCCCGATTTGAAAACCTATGTCCCGATCATTTTAACCTTGTGTTCCGATATTTCACACAATAGATCTGGCAACACTAACTAGTTGGTTCGTGCGCCTCTGCCTACCCCTTCGGGGATACAGGCGTGGGCTTATGTATGACATCTATAAACCCGATTTAAGGTCTTTAGAAAGTAACTTTGCTTTGGTTTCAAATTCCACATTTTGTTAGCTTAAACTTTCTTTAGTAATTTTCGTCATTAGTCGTTTTACAGATATTACTTAGACTGCGCTGCCTCTTTGGATATTACATACACATACATAAGCTCTTTGTATATTATTACCACACAATATAATAAAATTATCTATAATATGACAAAAAAATACAAACAAAATACAAAATAAAACAGTTCTACGTTGTATATGTACATATATTCTCACATAGTTCTCGTTTTGAATTTCGCAAAAAACTAGCACAAACACATGTTCTGAGATATCGCTAAATCAAAGTTTGCTGTCCGGACTTTTCCAGCGACATTGCTAGATATGTTTTATTTTCCAGCACTGACGTGGGCGTTTCTATAAAGTTTGTACATAAATAAACGTTTTATAGTAGCTGTGAGAGACGATATCATATACTGGACTGACGTCATTAAACTTATCGGGAAACGGGTACCGGCGTACCGATTGAAATGGCAAGCATTACGCTATGGTTTTAACTACAGATTAAATATTATATATATCTAATCATCCCATGATACATTAAATGCATGATTATGAAATTTTCATCATTGCCATATAGGTCCGAATTTAAAATCAGCGGAGTAGATAGAATTATAAATATACCGAGGTTCTATCGAAAATTAAAATACGCATTAGGATTTCCCGAACGGCCGAAAGCTTCTCATTGTCTCTCATTCTATAGAGCGAACTTCGAATAAGTCAGAGCAAAAAAACAAACTCAGTATTTCCACTTAGTCCGAGTAATTTTTCACAAGAAAAACAAATTGAAAGACAGACTCAGCAAAGATTTTCTTGTAAAAAATGACCCAAACTAAGTCAAAGTTCGATTTAAAAATTCCAAATCCTCACTGAGTGTGATTCTTTGACTTCGGCTAAGTCAGAGCAAAAACGAACTCAGTGAGTATTTGATTTATAGATCGAATTTTCATTTAGTCAGAGTCAATTTTTACAAGAAAAACAGACTGACAGACTAAGCAAAGTTTTCTTGACTCGGACTAAGTCGGAAGTTTGATTTCAAAATTCCAAAGCCTCACTGTTCGTTTTTTTTACTTTATCTTAGTTGAAATTCGCTTTATAGATCTCAGCTTAAGTACTTATACTACAGTATATCAATGAGACGATTACGTCGCAGGAACTATTAATACCTAGGTATGTATATAATGAGGAAGGCGCAGAGAATATTTGTTAAGGTAAACGTAATTAATTACCATAAGTTATGGCAGAAATAATTAATATTCGCGCAGCACACTTATTGTACTTCCACGTGCTGTAGTGAGACGTTTATTAATTAAAATCTACATAATATTGTTGCTACATTGCGATTGTAAGAAAATGTACTAACTTCTCACATTGTAATAGAGTACTTACTGTTACATTAGTAAATAACAAAGTAACTGATTGCTACTGCACTACACTGCATTGTAGTGATAATGTACAGTAATTATGTAAATATAATAAATAATGTATTTTTTTATTTGTTGCATAGTTAGTACATGCAAATATAGTACATAATTTCCAATAACATTTCATTAGAATAAAGTATTTTATTTTATGTATAGTTTTTCAAACTGATTTCTTAAGTTTACGCGAATATTATACATTGAAATAAAACTATTTTTACGAATTCTATCACGATTAGGTTTTAATTTTTATTCCCGACGTTTCGAAGACTGCAAAGCCTATAGTTTTTTAATTTATTAATCGCTAGCTATTGCCAGCGTCTTCGTTCGCGTGGAAATTTATTTTCCGGCATATAAATTTTATGTGTTAATCCAGGGTGTGAGCTACCTCCATACCATATTTTATCAAAATTGGTCTAGCCGTTTCAGCGTGTAGAAGTAACAAACACACTCACAAACTTTCACCTTTATAATATTAGAGTGAAGTGTGATTTAGTCAGAACAGATATTACCCTCCTTCTGAGTTAGTCGGATAAAATAAAGAAAATATTTGAATAGTACGTCTAGAGTCTAACATATGGGCGGATAACACACGCGCCAAAACTATTATTTGATTCGTGCCTTTTGTGGGATCACGTCCTATTTAGGTAGTGTTTGCCCTCTGTATTATTGAATCCTACAAGGCAGTGTTGTCTACATTTATATCCGTGATATACATGATCTGATTTCACAATACTCTTGGTATTGGATCAGGAAAGCCTCATTTATGTAGAGCTAGTTTGTAATAGAACAGAGGCGAAAATGCAGTGGCAAAATATTGCTTAAGAGGCTGAGTGTTTAATTCGAAACGAGAATCATAATATGAATTATGTTGTTAAAACATCAATGTAACGAACTAGATTTAATTAATTAGTCTTCATCAATGGCAATGGCGTGCATACCATATACGATAGAGACACTGTCTACCCTACCAGTATGTCAATTACATTTTTTATTTATTTCTGCCTGCCCTTAGATCTCACTACACTACACTTACCTCACATTTTTTCAAGCAGAAAATTGCAGAAAGGATTTGGCTTAGTTTTTACGATCGGCCGCCTGCATGACATCAACCCCTATGAGGGGGAAATTTAATTTAATTTGCCCGAGACTGGATAGTCTCGGGCAAATTAAATTAAATTTACTTTGCTCGACCTGTGAATCGAACCCGGGACCTCCCGGTCCACAGCCCATACATACATGGGTATCATCATGAGTTCACTCATGATAGGTAAAGCGTGAATTGAACAAAATAATCATGTAAGATTTTGTCTATCATAATATGAATGTTTATGCACGTCATTGATTAGTGGATTATTTAATCTAGGTCCAATTGCACCAGTCATCAGTTCGTTATTGTAACAACTAATGTTTAACGAATGTAAAGATTTTGATATTTTGTTAATCGTGAAAACAAATGACATCTTGAAATAACAAACTAAATTTATTGAACCATTGCTGTTTCAATAAATTTAGCTTTAACCGACAGATGGTCCAATTACGCACTCGATTTTGTAGGTTCAGAATGTTACGAAATAACCGTAGATATGATAACGCGTGATAGAAATAAACTATGATGTGGCTTATAAAATGCTTTATGTCTTCCTAATATGTTGGTAACGTCGAGTTAGGAAGTCATAAAATTAAACTATTTTTTGTGCTTACCGCAACGGCTGCGGACTTCCTTCGAAGTTAATTGCCTGTCGTGCAAATATGGAGAAATCACTGACCTAACGAGCATCAGGTATCAGGCATATCAGGCACTTTCAAACTCCAGGCGATACTGAGTAAAAAAACCCTGAAATATACTAGCAAACGAGTATGTAGGTCATCTGATAGTAAGTGATCTCTACCGCCCATAGACACCCGCTGCACAAAAAGAATCATGGGTGCGTTGCCAACCTAAAAGGAGGGAAATAGGCCACTAGAAATCTCACTCACCGACTGCCGGCCCAAACGCGACAGCAAGCTGCCACTTTACGTCGGTTTTCTGTGAGACAGTGGTATCTAACCAGTCGAGCCAGCCCATTCATGCTGTAGATGTAACTGTCTACAGCATGAATGGGCTGGCTCTACCACTCAAGTAGCTTTTGTTTAACAATCCCTTTTGCCAGCAGATGGGTCATCTCTCCGTGGTCGTACCACCAGACATAGCCGACGAGGACGGTTCAGAAGCGAGCACCCCCGAGGGCGGGTCGGTGGAGCTGCGGTGTACTGCCACTGGTGTACCACCCCCCACCATATCCTGGAAGAGGACCATGGGACGCAACATCGTGTTTAGGGACGATAATGGGCAGGAGGTTACAGGTGAGGATACATGTATTTAAATAAAAAAAAAAATGGTATCTTCAATTTGCTGGTGAAAGGAAGAAAGGAACAAAGAAATAAACTTTATTTAGACAATGTCTCAGGCAATAATGAGTAGGAATTAAACAAAGAAAAATAATAAAAACAAAATATGTAGTACTAAGAGGTAACAAATTGGATTAAAGTACAAATATGTTTAATATTAATAATAAAGTGACCTCTGAGCATACACAACACCATGTGTTGTGCTCACCTATATCCCAAACCATCAGTGCCCGAGACATGTCTAAAATGGCCACAGGCGCAGTATTCGCCAGGTAGAAGAATCTACTTGGTGGCAGGATATACGTATCCACATGGTGTTGAAACCCGCCGTAGTGACCTACACTCCTGTGGTTCGCGTTCCATGATCAGCCAGTGTAAATCCGGTTCTCCAGAGGGGCTTGCAAACATATGAAACATCTATTAAAACTTCAAAATTATCATTTGGTTAAAAGTTATATAATAATGATTATTATTTTATTTATTAAGATATTGAAAAATAACTCGAATTCGATATTAACGTGTGTAGACACACGAATGACGGCTGAATAATGATCGCATCGAATATTATTGTGATTAAAGTGGCTTTTGAATAATCGTCCGGCGTATAATAATAATTATAAATTAGTATAGTATGTGCAAAGTAACTTAATTAAAAATAACTATAAATTAAACTGAAGTTAGTCACGAACGGTGTTGCAATTATTGTAGATGGCGGGACCGTAGACTGCTGGTGAAGTGTCAAGTATTTAATTTTTACCCTAACCAGTTTGCATAAATACTTACATACACATTCACGCCTGTTACCTCGAAGGGGCAGGCAGAGGCGCAATTTGCACCCACGTTTCCATCCCTTAATGTTATTGTAATTTGCGTGTATAGAAGACTATTTTAACAAAATCAAATTCCCTTTTAATTTGTAATTTCTCTTTGCCTTTAACAAACCTCTATTTGGCAGCCATTTTAGTAGCCCTTTTAAGAGCGTATAAAAGGCAAGAAATAAACTGTCACATTCCTTTGAATTTTATACGGAATCGGTGAGATTCGACTAAGTGGTAAAAAAGAAACAAGACTAATTTTGCATTCAAAGCCCGCCCGAGGCGGACGCAGGTGCTCCCGTGGTTAAAACATTTCAGTTTTATGGGATTTATTAAGATATTGCCTTGAGATATTGGAAAGAAAACTCGAATTCGATATTAACGTGTGTCTAGATACACGAATGACGGCTGAATAATGATCGTTTCGGATACTGTATTATGCAAATGTATTTTTATTGTTGGGCGGGTTTATGTTTCGTATAAACAGATTGAGAAAATGTATATATATTTGTGAATCGTTTAGGTACGGGTATATTTTACATACACCTTTAAAATAGCGGAAGTGTATTTTATTTTATACTGCATCCACCTCGCCTCCTTGGTCTAGTGGCAGCACATATGGGCTGTAGATCAGGAGGTCGTGGGTTCGATTCCCAGGTCGGACAAAGCGAATTTCCTAATTTAATTTGCCCGGGACTGTATCCCTCAGAGGGGGTTGACTTCAAGCAGGCAGCAAACTTTGTCAAATCCTTTCTGCAACATGCTTGAAAAAGTGTGTTCCGACCCCACATTAAGGTGGGATAAGGGCAGGTAGAAAGAAATAAAGAAGATCCACCTTATGGAATTCGTAAAATGTAATATTCCAACGTTAAGAATGAGCTCGCTCAGAGCAAAGTCTAAGCCCTATACATACCACCAGTATGTAAATAATAAGGCTTAATCTTCGATAAACAACATAAAGCTTTACGCAACCGCAAGCGATTCGAGAATAATAATAATTGAATTAATTTCCGCGAAAAAATTCCACCCAAAAGCTCAATTACCGTTTAAACAAAATGTAGCAATCTGGGTTTCAGTCAGGAAATTAAATGAACAGCTTAGCGGAGCGACGAACGGTGTTATCTTTTATAGTTATAACGACCTAACCCTTTACGTACATCTAGGTGAAAAGACATGGAGTAAAGCAATTATACCACTACCCGCTAACAACGCTATGCTTTGCTATTTTAATGGCGTGTAATCCGATGTTCTAATTTATACCTTAGCGTAAATGTATTAGGCGCAAAATAGCCGAGCCCCAGTGGCCTATTTAAAACCTTTACCGTGCGGTGTTTTACGAATTTGACCCGTTTTGTTTAAGCCATTAAGCGTAAACAAAAGACTGTCGGGCCCCAGTAAAAGGAAGGTTGTTATAGTTAACAGAGTGGTGGAGTCCGCTCTAGCTTTGTATTAATTGGACATGTTAAACACGCTTCACTAAATATGTAAGAATTGCCTTTTGGAGTGGGCTCACGTTTTCCTTTTTCTGTTGTTTCTATTACTTTTATTTGGGGAAAAGTCAATGCGGCTTGGCTATAACCACTGATTGCTTTGTGAGAGCGGCGTTTTTAAGGTAATCAAATGAATTAACTATTTTTGCGAGATGAAAGCTTTCACTTCAACAATAGTTTGTCATTGTACAGATAGTTCAATTTGCTTAATATACGTCTAAAGTCTCCGTGAAGCTATAACATTTGTTAATGCAATGATTAATTTGTGTGACAGTGATTTATAATGCATCCGTTACAACCGGACCACCGAAAAGACTAAAGACTAAAAGAGTTTTTTCAATTATTTTGTTTTTTGTTCAATTCTTTCTGCCTCTGTGGCGTAGTTGCATTTCGGTATGACTACCGTCCTGAGGTCTCGGGTTCGATCTCCGAGTCGGGCAAAGTGATATTGGATTTTTCCATATCAGCCCGGAGTCTGGAATTTGTGCCCGATATGGCAATAGGCTCGCCCTCTATCACATCTGGGACGGAACTAAGCTCGGCGAAATGTGGGTGTTCTAGTTCGCTAGTGCACCTCTGCCTACCCCTTCGGGGATACAAGCGTGAGCTTATGTATGTATGTATTTTTTTCAAATCTGAGTAGTACCTCAAACATAGCTTAATATAGATGCTTGGTACAGGTGTTTATAAGTATATAATTATCAAAATTTTGGCTCGTGTACGTCCTAAAGGAGTCGTAAACTTAGATAATGTGGGTCGTACGCCTTAAAAAGATAAATAGCTATCAAGGCTTTTCCTTATTTGTCTGTAACAAAACCGTACGCATAATACGTATATAATTAGTTAATTACTGGCGTATTTCGAAGCGACGCGAAGCGTCGCGACGCCGTCAGCCGCCTTAATTAACTCACTTATAATAAAACATTGCAAATGAATCATTAAATTAGCTTAGCGAAGTATATTAAAACTGATTAAGATTGAAGCTTGGACACAAATGCTGTATTGATTAGGGAAGATATTTTCGACCAAGTTCCATAAAGGAAAAGGTCCTCAATTCGTCTGTAATTTTCAAGCGACTTCCCAAAAAGGAGGAGGTCCTCAATTCGTCAGTATATTTTTTTCATGTTATGCGATATCTCCGGCAAATGTGGACCGATTTGCAAAATTCTTTTTGTGTTCGATAGAGCTTATTTCAAGGGTGTTCCTATATAAATTTCGTCACGATAGGTAAATTGGAAGTCGGTCAGTTAAGTTTTTAAACTTGTGATTATTGTATGTATGTAACGCGATTTCTTCGTCAAATGTGGATACATTTGTAAAATCCTTTTTGTGTTTGATAGAGCTTATTTTAAGGGTAGTCCCATATACCGGGTGTTTCATAAAGTTGGTACCTATAATAATTCCACATACAGGGAGAACGATTTCAAGTGCAATGGTAAAGTTAAAATATAAAATTTTTATTTAATTTTTTTAATCAATATTAACCATAGGAATTTTAAAATCGGAATGTGACCTGTAAATCGTCGCAAATAGCAAAATAACGGCTTTGTGTATACTAAAAATAATTAATTAACCCATAGATAGTTTGTAAATGTGCTGCAGCTGATCCAGTGAGCCAGAAAAAAGTTTTTCATCACAAATTCAAGTTTGCATTTTTCAAAAACTATAAGCCTTACGAAATTTTAAACTTTACCGCTAGATTGCTAGCCATCCTCCCTTTAAGTGAAGTTATTATGGATACCAGCTTTATGAAACACCCTGTATATATATATTTGGTCATAATCGGATCAAGTTCAAAGTCGGTCAGTTACGTTTTTAAACTTGTGATTATTATACGTACTATTTTTAGTATATTTCTGCCAAACTGCTGCACCTTATCGTAAGAGTAGAAATAACATTGATTTTAAAGAAAGTACTCAAAAGACCCAAATCCACCCTTCTCTTCTCAAGCTCTATTTCTCTCCTTTAAGTCTATGGGCGTAGAATATCACTTACCATTAGGTGACTCATCTGCTCTTAAGTCAGCCTCCGCTATAAAAAGTGTTATATTAGAAATATTAAATAGGTTAATAATAAGTACCAAATATTTATCAAAGTGGCACATTGACAAAATTGCAATACAAACAAATAACCCCGCGGCAATATAATTTAAATTGGCATCGTAATTTACAATATCAAAGCGTGATTAAAGTCGTATTATAACTTGGCAACTAAGCAATTTTGTCATTTAAAATGTGTTTAGTGGCAGAAATCGTTTGGACAGAAATGAAATCGGAAAACAATTAGTCTCGTTGAAATAACAACGGAGTATTGCTGGATCAGACGTCTGGAGTAACAAGTTGGCAACGACATGTCGCAAACGAACTTTATAACCCGTTAATAAAATACAATTTCATACAGGCTTAGGGTTTCCCAACGTTCGGATTTGGCGGGACTAGGACGGGTTATTATTAATAATTTGATTTTGTTTTTATTTGACTGCCTCGGTGGCGTGGTGGTATTCCGGTACGACTACGGTTCTGAGGTCTCGGGTTCGATCCCCGGGTCGGGCAAAGTGATATTGGATTTTTCCATATCAGTCCGGAGTCTGGAATTTGTGCCCGATATGGCGATAGGCTCGCCCCCTATCACATCTGGGACGGAACTAAGCTCGGCGAAATGTGGGTGTTCTAGTTCGCTAGTACGCCTCTGCCTACCCCTTCGGGGATACAGGCGTGAGCTTATGTTATGTTATGTTGTTTTTATTTCAGAGACTAAGATATGTAATAAGGTTCTTTTGTTATTTTATAATAAAGGTTTTGCGACACCTCTCGTGCAAAAATCATAGCCGACAGATTATATAAAAAATATAATGAACGAATCCAAGTAACAGTCTACCGGTCTTCCAAATCGGGTCAGATAGAAAAGTGTAATTAGATAATACACATCCAAATTGTAACACCTATAAAATCGTTGTGTATATACTCCTATGTTGACATTATCTTGGAAAATATAACATTTATTAAACATAAATACTGGGTTATCACGCACACCTTCCTTGAGATTAAGGCTGAGATCTATAGAGCCAACTTCCATTAAGTCTAAGTGAAAGAAACGAACTCGGTGAGGTTAAATCGAACTCGGATTAAGTTGAAGTTCGATGTATAAATTCCAAATCCTCAATGAGTTCGTTTCTTTGACTCAGACTTTGTCGAAGTTAATTCTAATGATCTCAGCCTAAATGTCCTGCATTTGGGTATAGAAGATTTTTCGCCACAAATTTTCAATTTTACACATGGTAACCCTATTCAAGCCCGCTTCTGATATTATACGCATAACGTAGTGGCAGTATTTTATGTTTGCGCTCTACATTTAGGAACGGGGGTCGTATATAATGTAATAAATTATTGCCATTTAAATTTAATTTGACAAACGTTGGGTGATTGCGTACTCGATTTAAGTTTGTGCGCGGTTTGCGGAAATGTTTTGGAAACAAACTAATGTATCATTTGTTTCCATTATTAGTACACTATTTAGAGGAACCGTAGAAAAATAATCAAAAATAAACTTAACAAGCAAACTTCGTATCTAAATATTTATAGCCAGAAATGTTAGCAATAGCCAATAGCGATCTGTCGTTATAGCGTTATGCTTGCCTTCTTTTAGATTTAGAGACGAAAATAGCTTCCACCAAATATGTGAGTACTTCTCGCGGATCTATCTACTCTTTCGGGGATACATTTGGCTCATGTTAAGATAAGTTTCTTACTGGTTGTTTTCATTCATTGCGTCGACACATTACAACCTCCGTGGTCCAACGGGCGACCCGGCTGTGAAACGTGAGATCGCGAGTACGATTCCCGCACCGAGATAAATGTCTGTGTGGCCCACAGATATTTGTTTCGGGTCTAGGTGTTGTGAGACCGAAAGTCTTTCGTAGTTCCTGATACCCACGACACAAGACTCGATCTTAGTGTGGGGTCAGGACTATGTGTGTGACTGTTGGGGACATCAATATAATATACCCTAGATCCACAGTTCTTTGCAAATATCCTCCTAAAAAGTGGTCTCAGAAATAAAACAAAGAAAACGATCACAAGTTGAAATTCAAACAACACAAATATAACCCTAAGCACGGTTATAAAGTAGGTTTTTAAACGAAATGAGCAAGCGTTCTTTAATTTGAATTTTGAAATTTAGAATTCTATCGACGTCCGACTGTAGGCAAAACGAGTGCTTAAGCACTTCTTTGCTGTCCCATTTTCGGAGCGTCAACTGTGCATCTAGGTAAATAATATATCGATGGTTTGGTGTATTTATTTCTTTATTATTATTAAATAATAAATAAGGATTGTATAAAACATTTCGATTTGTTTGCTCACAGTAATGGAGAGCTACACAGGGTCCACGTTGTCTCTGAAAGGGTTGCAGAGAACAGACATGGGGACATACTTGTGCATCGCCGCGAATGGGATACCACCCACCAAGAGCCGGCGGTACGAGGTCTCTGTACAATGTAAGTAATCTATAGATAATTTTCCTCTTTTTTTTTTATTTTATTCGAAAAACCATTATATAATACACGTAATACATAATATCATAGTAAATATTCTTAGTGTATCGTTCTGTGTGCTTATCTTTTAAAAGTGTTTACAATTTACTATAAATTAACTTTATTGGAACTCTTATTTAAATAATATAACATTCAGCTTTGTTACAAATATCCACCGTTTTCGGGAAAGCTTATCATTTTACTACAGTAGAACTGTTATGGAACTCATTGTTGTACATCTATTTATGTTCGTGTGATATTATGTCAGTCTGTGTGCCGTCAATAAGTTTTGGTATAATATTATGATCCTGAAATAACTGTCACAACTAACAATTACTATACAATAGTCAAGGAATTAAATAATAACAAATAAATAACACCCAACCGTCACATACATAGTCCTGACCCCACACTAAGATCGAGTCTGGTGTCGTGGGAATCAGGAACTACGAGACACTTTCGGTCGGTTGTGACCGAAGGTCGCATACATGAAGCTATATATACAGGGTGTTTCATAAAGTTGGTATCCATAATAACTTCACTTAAAAGTACGATGGCTACCAATCTAGCGGTAAAGTTTAAAATTTCGTAAGGCTCATAGTTTTGGAATAATGGAAACTTGAATTTGTGATGAAAAACTTTTTGCTGGCTCACTGGGTCAGCTGCAGTACATTTACAAACTACCTATGGGGTAATTAATTATTTTTAGCATACAAAAAGCCATTATTTTGCTATTTGCGACGTTTTACATGTCACATTCCGATTTTAAAATTCTCATGGTTAATATTGATTAAAAAAAATAAATTAAATTTTAATTTTTTACTTTGCCATTGCACTTTAAATCGTTCTCCCTGTATGTGGAATTGCTATAGGTACCAACTTTATGAAACATCCGGTATATGTAGCATGAAGCTATGAATACTTGTCTATGGTAACAAACTCTGTCTGCGATTTACAGTTAAACAAAATTTCTATGTATGTATGTCGTGTGCAAGTGTCACATCTGTGGAAAATAACATAACATAAGCTCACGCCTGTATCCCCGAAGGGGTAGGCATAGGCGCACTAGCCAATTAGTACACCCACATTTCGCCGAGCTTAGTTCCGTCCCAGATGTGATAGGGGGCGAGCCTATCGCCATATCGGGCACGAATTCCAGACTCCGGGCTGATATGGAAAAATCCAATATCACTTTGTCCGACCCGGGAATCGAACCCGAGACCTCAGGACAGTAGTCGGACCGAAATACAACCACGCCACCTAGGCAGATAAATAAATAAATGTATACAGATTTGTTGCATACCTTAAGAATAAAAGCTTTACATAAACTTTCCAATGGAGCAAAACTATATCCATTTTCAATTTAGTTATTCGCTTTAGTTAACGAATCTTATTATTTAAACATCGAAATGAAGTAACCCAGTAATTGAATAATTTAATAAAATTATTGGCTATGCCAGAAAATTAACTGTCGAACTTTATATCCTTAACAAAACAGTCTGACGTTAAGCTTTACGTTAATTTAGTACACTTAATTTCGAACAAGTTGCCTCATTACTTTCAAGTAATTAAGTTTGCATATTTGACATTTTCGACCTTAATATTGTATACTTGTGTCAATCGACCTAATTTAATTATGCGAAAAAATTACCGTTTTCATAAACTCAGCGTTTTGCTTGGTAGAGTCATATTAAAGGTCTCAGTTGAAAACTTTATTAAACACCATTTATGTAGTTCGGTTCATTATTGCACACATCTATGTGTGCGTGAGGTGGGACGGTTTTGATTTGGGTGGGAGTACCTAATTGTTTGTTGTGCACGGGTGACTTTTGTGACTTTTATCCGACCTAGGGAAATATATGGAGGTGCGCGCACGACACAGTGATAACTGGGTGATTTTAAATATCATCAGCCACAGGACTTCCAATCCTGGACATAGACATCGCCAAAGATTTCCAGATCGACCTGTTGAAAGCGGATCCAGCGAATTCCTGCGACATAATTATGTCTGTCCTGTATCTACAATTTTAAAATATAATGTATTTTCGTACATTTGGCAAGAGTGACAAAACTCACTTGTGCGCTCTAGGTATAAACCCCCCAGATTAAAAACAATAACATAACATAAGCTCACGCCTGTATCCCCGAAGGGGTTTGCAGAGGCGCACTAGCGAACTAGAACACCCACATTTCGTCGAGCTTAGTTCCGTCCCAGATGTGATAGGGGGCGAGCCTATCGCCATATCGGGCACAAATTCCAGACTCCGAGCTGATATGGAAAAATCCAATATCACTTTGCCCGACCCGGGGATCGAACCCGGGACCTCAGAACCGTAGTCGTACCGAAATACCACCACGCCACCGAGGCAGTTCAAAAGAATGGTGAATGGTATTTATTATATCAATAGTCACTGTGTCCATATTAACAATTCGAACACATGACAAGGTGCGGAAGAATGTGTTGAATAAATTAACCATATTTATATGTTATTTTTGAGACTGCCTCGGTGGCCCGGTTGTATTTCGGTATGACTACCGGCTTGAGGTACCGCGGTTCTATTCCCGGGTTGGGCAAAGTGATTGGATTTTTCCACATCAGCCCGGAGTCTGGAATTTGTGGCCGATATGGCGATAGGCTCGCCCTTATCACATCTGGGACGGAACTAAGCTCGGTGAAATATACATAGGTGTTCTAGTTCGCGAGCCTACCTCTTCGGGGATACAGACGTGAGCTTATATTATGTTTATTAACAATTCGTACACATTACAAGATGCGGAAGAATCCTCAAATTAACTAACTATATTTTATATGCAAACCGATATTTTTGTCATTATGAATATTTTGTTTATTTGGACAGTTGAGCCTATAATACGAGTTGCAAGCCCCGTAGTGCTGCGGGCTATGGAGATGCAGGTCACACTCCAGTGTTACGTGGAGGCCTCGCCGAAGTCTTTGAATACATGGCAGCGAGGAAAGTCGCAGGCCGGTAAGGTATTTTCAACCTAATTCAAAGAGAAGAGGTTCTAAATTCGACAATTTCAGCAAACGTGTAGATTTATTTTATTTATTTTCTGAGGGTCCCAAATGTTGTCAATATTTGATAAATTTTGAAATAAGTTTTTAAGTTTAAAGTTGTCATTACTGTCGAAATAACTTCAACCCAAAAGTACCTACCTTTAAAATGTGTTAGTATTTGATTGAATAGTTCCAAAAATATATACGATACTTATTTTTTACGATATAATGTTTTTGCTCTACTATAAACGCATAGACTCAAGTCTTTACCTCATAGAGATAGGCAGAGAAAATATATTACCGTATACTACGATTACACAGCTCTTACCTCATTCAGTTTCAATACATTTTTCACACTAATAAACTTTATTACAAACATTGAAAGCTTAATTTTGTTTGGCCGTAGGTGGGAAATTATTGAACAGCTCCAAGTACATAATATCAGAGGAGGTGCTTAGTGAGTACGCGATGCGAATGAACCTCACTATAACCCGGCTAAAGAAAAACGACTTCGGGGAATACTCGTGTTCCGCCGTCAACGGATACGGGAAGGCAGAGGGAAGCATACTTCTGAAAGGTGAGATGTTCCTCTTTTAGCTTTAATTTAACTAGTATTTGCTATACTCATTACTTTGGTAGGGTTATATCGAGCATCTTTCTGTGAAGGGTATTTACTGTTTATTTTTAAAAAGTGGGAGTAAATTATTTCGAATAACTTGTTTTTTTTTTATAAAATGTGTTTTTGTCACTTTTAGGCGTGATTATGTAAAAGTGCTTAAAGGATATTAGCGATACATCGACTATCTTTTCGAAGTTTATTCACCTAAAATATACCTAATTCTTAAATTAAATCTGGGTGCTATTATACCAACGATATTACGAATTGCAATATTATTTACGCCAGTTACGTGTTACCTACATACATAACTAACTAGTAGATAATATAAACAACTTTCATAAATAATAACGCATGGATAATATAAGTATTCTATGTTCGACTGCCTCGGTGGCGTGTTTGTATTTCGGTACGACTACCGTCCCGAAGTCTCGGGTTCGGGCAAAGTGATATTGGATTTTTCCATATCAACCCAGAGTCTGGAATTTGTGCCCGATATGGCGAAAGGCTCGTCCCCTATCACATCTGGGACGGAACTAAGCTCGGCGAAATGTGGGTGTTCTAGTTCGCTAGGGCGCCGTTGCCTACCCCTTCGGGGATACAGGCGTGAGCTTATATTGTGTTATGTATGTCTATGTTCGACAAAATTATGGTAATTAATAAACAATAAACCTCTTCAACAGAGACGCCGCAGAAGACAACCACGACAACCACGACGACTACAACGACAACCACAACCGTGCCGCCGACAACCACCTCGATCGCCACCACACGGCCGCCCAAACGACACTACAACAAACAACACGAGCGCGCGAACCAAAACGCACTCGATTCAGATTTACGACAACCAGAGCTCAACAACGCGTTAAACTTTTACAACGTGAACGCGTATGGTCAAGTCAATAACACGCATAACGAATACGCTCAGCGGACCGAGAGGCAAAAAATACGACCGACTGGACCTTCCCGGCAGTTCATCTACAACAAAGGGACGAAATTCAACGCTCTCAGCGTAGTCGCGTTTGTATTCGCAAAAATCTCGATCCAAATATTTGTATAGGTTATATTTTTAATATAGTGATAAAAACATGGCTGTTAATTATTTTATAAGATAACGTATTTGCGGTTGTTGTTAGCGGTCTCGATGTTAACATTGTTGTGAATGGCGTTTGATTGGATAAGCCTTACGATGTAAATCAAGACAATAAAGTCAGTAGGAGGACTCGAAGTTATAATACATTTTGAGACTGTCCTGCAACTAATTTGACTCATTATTTCGGAAATATCATTACCATCATATCAATCATTAAAATAATTGATTTAGTGTTTGTATAAAATATAAAACGTGTAACAAAATAATGTTATCAACAATTTAAATTACTTGAATGAGTGAAGTAGAGTTTTGTATGTAGTCTGAATTTTTTCGAATTAGACAATAATTTTTTGCAGATATATAATATTATTGCAATAAAATCGAATGTTTATAATTAACCATAAATAAATAACTAGGTATTAGTTTTATTATGTACGTGACAATATTAATGTAAGGACAATATAGTAGTGTTAAGATAGCGACCAACATATGAAATGAAATACACGTAATGTCATAAATGACCGGCGTAGTTAAAAAGAGTTAAGTGATAGTGTGGTAACAACGAATTCTGAATCAAATCAAAATCAAAAGATAACCTTGTGCATTGTCTTTAATAATTTCATTACATTCATAGCCACACTAAAACTTGTCATGTCATGCATGCAATGCAAATTAAAATGAAGTAATTATAACAATATTTGTACAATAATGTCACTCAACAATTTTGTAACTTTTAATCAATAAATATTGCTTTATCGAAAACTGTATTAGAATATAAAAATAATATTGGTAACAATAAATTATATGTCTTCCGGATAGTATATTAAAATAATGTATTCGGCTCACTCAAATTTATAAGTTAAATGTAGATTGTAGTCCTTTTGGACTTCTTAAAATGTAGTCTTATGTAAGTAACGAGAAAGAATTTATTGTAGTTTTAGCGCCTCATATATTAAATGAATTTTGATAAGAAAGGAAATCGCAGTAAAAAGCGATGAATGTAGAATTACACTACTTTCATTTCACGCTTTATTACGTCAACTGTACTTGAATAAAAAAAATCAGTGGATATGGATATTATTTTTTCATTTCTTTTTTGCGGTGCATCTATAATATTAATATGACAATAATTAATATCACCTTACTTGTACTTCAAAAATATAAATATGTAAATACGTATTTTTCATTATTTTGTTTATTGCTCAAAATAAAATAAATTTTTATTCTTATTTAACATATTGTGTAAAGAAATATACAATTTAGAAGTGTGATAATTATACACTATCAACGTTTCCTGAAATAACTTATTGTAATGTTTTTGGATTACATACATAACATTACCTTTATCATAGCAGAAATTATTCGTGCAATACGGTAGGAATAGGCTTTTTTGTATATTTTCTATTACCTAAGAGTTGTATTATTAAACAAATGCTTTGTAATATCAACAATATTGATATCAGATACATTTATCAGTATCAGGATTTGAGCGAAGACATGTGAGAGCTATATTTTTCGCTCAATATGCGTTGTTTTTCGAAAAATATCAATAATATTGGCATCAGATATTTTTGTCAGTATCAGGAATTGCTCGAAGATATGTAAGGGCCATTATATTTTTCGCTCAATACTGAAGCTTTTCCAGTCCCTATCGTGCATATAAATCAGTTGAAACGACGCCGATACGAAGCTGGTTCAGTATTTTTATATTTTACTTATTTGATATTTTTATATTCGACAATTCGATAATGTATTTGTTGTTATTTTGAAACAATTTTGTAATTTTAATATGACAATAATATTGACAATCATTGTATTTGTAAATAAATGAATTCATGTTATACCCATATTAAAGTAAAAGTACGAATATTTATCAATGTTAACCTTAAGATGTTGATATCATTTTATGACATTTTAAAATAAAAAATGTATCCAATACGACTATGTTTATTGAACTTTATGCCTTTGTGTCATCGAAGCAAAAATCATCAAAAATGTTGATTAATTAGTCAACCATTTCAAGTCCAATAATAATTTTAAATGATACCTCTAAAAACGAAAATGACCAAGATGATTTTACTCGTAAAAAAACAACAATGAACACTTAGATGAAGCATAGACAATTTAAAATGTCTGATAGCGTGATTATATAGGGAAAACAAAAGATTTAGCAAATCATCTGATTATTATGTACAATTATGCAATAATTTATTTACTGAAGGACATGGGCATGTTTTTTTATAGCAGAGACTGACAAACGAACAGATGATTCACCTGATGGTAAGTGATCTCCATCGCCCATAGCCACCCAAAACAAAAATAATCATGGGTGCGTTGCCAACCTAAAAGGAGGGAATGGAAGGGGAGGGAAAAGGGAATGGGAAAGGGAGGAGGGAAAGAGGCCACCGGAAATCTCTAAATGTATTAGTAGGTATACTATGTATAAAGAAATATCAGTATTGGCTCATTTGACGATTTAATCAAAGTCAGTCCTGACTGAATACAGCATTGTTTCCAGTCGTTCTTAGGTTTTTCCAAGCATTCCCCAAGCCATGAACTCCGGTATCATTTGACCAAGTAAGGTCTTACTTAATTCCTGACATGGTTTAAAGGGAATATAAGTATGTAATAATATCAGCCATGTATACGACACTGTATGCAGCGATAGCTCAGTTGGGAATGGTATGGACTGCCGAGACAAGTGTCGGAGGTTCGAGACCAACCACAAAAATGGAGCATACACCTCTGACTTTTCTATGTTAAGTGTATTTTCATTGTGAAATATCGCTTGCTATAACGGTGAAGGAAAACATCGTGAGGAAACCTGCATACCCGAGAATTTCTTTACAGGAATTTCGAAGGTATGTGAAGTCTGCCAACCCGCATTAGGCCAGCGTGGTAGACTAAGGCCTAACCCCTCTCATTAGTAGAGGAGGCCCGTGCCCAGCAGTGGGACAGTAATATTACAGGGCTAATATTATTATACGACACTGTATTAAGTGAAGGAAACATCCTTACAAAGCCTATATAAATATAACCCGCATTATCATAGCGTGGTTGACTGAGGTCTAACCTCATTAGTAGAGGAGGCCTGTACCCGTGAGACAGTATACATAATGTAATACACAGGTAATAAGGTTATATGCAACATAACTTAGTTATGTACATAATTATGTATATCGACTCTGAGGAAAAATTGTAGGATGTTTGAATGTGTTATTATAGACCCAACTACTAACTAAAATAAAATGTTTTCGACGGACTTCCAAAAAGGCGAAGGTCCTCAATTCGTCTGTATTTTTTATGTATGTTACGCGATATTTCCGCTCAATGTGGACCGATTTTCAAAATTCTTCTTGTGTTCGATAGAGCTTATCTCAAGAGTTGTCCCATATAATCGGTCATGATCGGATTTGAAGTCGGTCCGTTAAGTTTTTAAACTTGTGATGATATGAGAGCAGTATTAAGAATTAACTTTTGTTTATGACCAAAAACATACTATCATTTTATCATGATATGATGATGGCGGAGAAGTAACAGCTAAATTAGGTACTTTACATTCTATTACATACAATCACGCATGTATCCTTGAAGGGATGCAAGTGCGAACTAGCGAACTTGAACACCCACATTTCGCCGAGCGCATTTCCGTTCCAGATGTGATAGAGGACGAGCCTATCGCTATATAGGGCAAATATTCTAAAATCAGGGGTGATATTGAGTAGAAAAACTCAATTTAACATCCCGACCTGGGACCTCAGGACGATAATCGTATCGCACACGTTATACCACTACGCCAGCTAGGCAGTTGGACAGTTACATTTTATTATAATCTAAATAATCGCCAGATACAACCTCAGATACAACAGTGCTGTAGTTTGCTATTAATTTAAACTAAGAATAATTTGTTATAGAAGAGTTAAATCTTAGATTGCATTGAAGTACTCGTATTTAAGTATTCATTCGACACTTGAGTCGCTTCGGTCTCGAGAGGAAAGTAAACAGAAATATTTTAAAGAAACGGAAAACGATTTCTTGAATCGTGTGATGCGTCTGATTCCTAGTAATTTATAAAAAGTATCTTTTAGTTAAGTAAGAGGGAGTAAGAGTACATTTCACGTATTATACGTTTTGTACATTTTCCGCATTGTACTTGAAAGGAAAATATTTTTGTTTTGACATATTTGAATAATGTTATCATTGACATACCTAGATAGTAAAATCAACAAAATAGTCATCTACCAATTTTTTTAAAATATAACATTATAAATATATGTGCCAAGGTATGTAGGTAGATGTTATTTTGCTAAAGTTCGTTTGTACTTAATTTACTAAACACAATATATAAACTCCTCGCCTCGCCTCGATGGCGTGGTGGTATTTCGGTACGACTACGGTTCTGAGGTCTCGGGTTCGATCCCCGGGTCGGGCAAAGTGATATTGGATTTTTCCATATCAGCCTGGATTCTGGAATTTGTGCCCGATATGGCGATAGGCTCGCCCCCTATCACATCTGGGACGGAACTAAGCTCGGCGAAATGTGGGTGTTCTAGTTCGCTACTGCGCCTCTGCCTACCCCTTCGTGGATACAGGCGTGAGCTTATGTTATGTAATATATAAAACATTGTCTTTCTATATTTCAATATGTAAAATTGTGTCCAATGTTTCGGGCTTGTGGTTTTAGCACCGCCAGACGTCCCTCAGGAACACTTGTTGGTAGACAACAGGTCTTCATCAGAGAAAAATGCATTATATCAAAAAGTTACAAAATGTATAGGATTTTTTGTAACATAACATAACATAACATAAGCTCACGCCTGTATCCCCGAAGGGGTAGGCAGAGGCGCACTAGCGAACTAGTACACCCACATTTCGCCGAGCTTAGTTCCGTCCCAGATGTGATAGGGGGCGAGCCTATCGCCATATCGGGCACAATTTCCAGACTCCGGGCTGATACGGAAAAATCCAATATCACTTTGCCCGACCCGGGGATCGAACCCGAGACCTCAGGACGGTAGTCGTACCGAAATTTAACCACGCCACCGAGGCAGTCTTTTTTGTATTTGATTTTTTGTAGTATGTCACTAATGCTATATACAAACAAAATGTATTAATTATAGAAATTATTCATTTTATTAATTAATTTCTAGTATCTTCATCACCAAGCTTTAATTAATTGAGCTTTAATTTGCAAAATTATTATATTAAAGTACATCTTTAATTATATTTTATGTCGCATTTTAATTAATTAATATCGCAAGTTATTGGTCATGAAAAGATTACAAACCTCGTTATCCATTAATTTCTTGAGTAATTAAAGTCCCAAAATGGAGTATTTACGTGCTGAGTGAATAATTTAGTAATGGAATAAGTGATTGGTTGATAATTCAAACGTCCTGGCATTTATTGGGAGTAAAATAATTTTAACAATACTTAGATTTACGTAGACATAGATGATACATTACACAACAATGGTAATGACGTTTATTTGGCGAAAATTTAGTTACACCTAACCGCGTCACTATATGTATATTACGAGCCGTGTGTATGGGAGCCTAAAAAGGTGTCCCAATATTCTATAAAATTATTTAATTTTCGGATCTAACTGCTGATAGAAACCAATAAAATTATCTAGAGTTCTTATATTTTTTATTTTCACTCCTTATCGTAATTCCTTATGCTTAAAAAAAATTAAATTAATTTTATTAAAACGAATTAGAATGAACGTCAATTAAAAACTCAATAATTTACTCAATAATGTTGTTATTGAATTGGCACACATTACAAAAGCGGTGCAAGTCGCGTCTGTAACAAATTCACTGGATTTATTTGAAAGTAATTTTCAGTGAGCATCTGCTACTGCGGTATGAGATATTCAACTGATCAATATTCCGGAAGTCGCTCCGAAGAACTGTGAAATATGTCAGTCTCTCACTCAATCCCGGTGCAAGTATTTGTGAGTAGACTGAGTATATTATATTATGTGCATTTTTAATGTTGAGTAATAATTTAAATGGGTTTAATTTTCACTTTTTTTTGGTATAGCCAGCATGGAAAGGTTGTCGACCACGAGGACCTGGGTTCAATTCTTGGGTTGGAAAACGTTTTTCTAAATCAAATTGACCGAGATTGGATTCCATAGAAGGTTACGCGACATGTCTTAATACTAACCCGAAACCTCTCTACAACATGCTTAAAAAATAGCGTCGACTTCACATTGAAGTACGATTAGGCCAAGTAAAAAGAAAGAGTTGTAATGATGTTTGAAATTAATGTAAAAGAATGTAGAAACTAAGAATTATATTTTTCTGAGTTTTAGATTATTGCTCGGTGAAACTTGGGTGCATTATTAAATAAACCCCTACTTACCTACTCCGTTGGACAATGGACATATATGTATGTTACTTTATGATTATTACACATAATAATTAGTATGCATATTTAATAAATGAACAAGCTTATTCTTCGAACTTCATGACTATAATAGAAACACTACATGACCAATATGATCGATGCAAATACTAGATTTATAATACACTACTACACTTTTATATACGAGTAAACAAAATAAAAAGGTAAATATTATATAAATGGTGGTTTTATCGTTGTCGGCTATAACTCCCAGACAACTTTGGCTGGATGGATTGTCGTAAAATCAGAAAGCAAGAGCAGTCATCACTTTAAGTAATATTCAAAACCAAACTTCGGTAAAATAACAAAGAGAAAATCGTATTTTTTCGTTTTCTTCTTTAAGCATACGCATATTCAAATAAAGATCTTTTAAATCAAATATCTTACCACCGGCAATATAAAACAAAATTTCTTTGAATGTGTTTCACTTAGAGTAAATGTGTTTAATTTATATTTTGACTTAGTAGAAGTACTCAAAAGATTTCTTTTTGATATTATTAATGTAAAATAAAAAAAAGATAAATATTACGCAAAGAATTAAATTCTTGGATTGTAAAGAAATGTATTTTCATCATACGAAATAGCTTTTCAAAATTCTATAAAATTAATAGTCTTTATTTCAATATTTGAAATTATATCAGGATATTATAATTATATTAGGTTTTAAAACTCAGTTAAAAAGATAAGCATTTGCAGTATGGAAAATTATTTATAATTAAAAAAAGTTAATTTTTCGAGTTTCCAGTCATCTCTGCTCATGTCTGAACTCCAAGCTACCCCCAGTTTTTCATTGAAAGCCAAATTCATGAATGTAATTATAATAATATAGTTAAAGCAATGGTTAAAGTTATTTCATAATATTAGCTTTTACCGTTACTTCTTACGTTAGAACTATGTATTTGCCAACGTATCAGTAAAGGCTAATTTAAATATTTTGCTTTAGTGATTACTTTAGCTGTACACGAAGAAAATGGGAGTCATTGTGAGTGATTTGTGTTCATAATAGTTCCGTACCCTTTGCTATTAATGTTACTAAAGCTGATGTTAGCTGATATTACTAACTGATGTTAGCTCTACAATACGAACCCTGTCACGTGACGTCACAAAATATAACTTACATCCAAATAACACTATTAACCATTATTAGCCGTACCTACAGGGATTACGCAGGGCTTATCAAATTATCTTTTGACATGATTCCGTGCCGGGCCCCTAAATGCGTGTATTCCAAGTATAATAGTTTCCAAGACACCACACAATTCATATGAAAATTTATGGTTGTCTCTATTAATTAAAGGTCGTAACTCGGAGCCAAAGTTTGAACAATAATTATGCTTCCCATCAAAATATCTTGTTTTGGTTGCGTGATTAGTTTCATTGTGATTAGATTTGAAGCTTGATAGCAATACTGATTGGTGTACTTTACAGAATTTACAACTTTAAACTTTGATATTTTATTAACAAACACAAATGGTAAGCAAACAATGCTAGAAGATCTGCAGGGTTACCACGACCTCTTATAGCAGTATTATTATAATCGTTCTTCGTTTGTTTTGTATGAGAATATTGACAAGTAAAATTATAATAATACTGCTATAAGAGGTGACGGTAACCCCCCTGATTATAGTAATGGCTGATCGTAGATAGATAAGAAGTACTATAAAAGTATTGCTGTGTGATAGAATTTTGATAAGATGCTTCTGATCTTTAAACAATATCCCTTATTAAATCATTTACATGTTTCGTATCTTTTTTCCTTGCATCACATTGTTTGAAAATAAAAAGGAAAAACTAACAGCGCGTAAATGTGTTTAAAGCGGCTTTATGTTTATTAAAATAATACATTACTTTATATTTTTAAAGTCAATTGTACATAAATTCTTCCTGCCACACAATTAAACATGAAAGTTCAGTTAATGTTATAAACATCTTTAAAAGCTCTCGGAACAAGTACATTATAGGCAGAGGTCGTGACCGCAAATATGAAATATAACGCACTTTACCCTACCTCGGAATATTGCGCTCTCTTGCAATATGAAAATTTATTGCAATGGATGTACGCAATACCGGTATAGGTGTTGGTAGAAAAACCAGTTACTGATAAATTATCTTCTTTATAATGAAGGAAATGTTGTCTAGTTTATGTACTTTCTACACGGAGGATGTTACTCGTAGATGGAAATATAAGATAGGCTGAATAATTAATTTATTAAGTATCGTTTTGACGATTTTTTTATATCTATTCATTTATTTATTAGGACAACATAACAGATTACAATCACAATCAATACCAATTATGTTTCTGTTGTCTTATTCTAGATTGTGACCCAAAACATGTTGCCACATCACAATAATTACAAAATTAAACATAAGAAACAGCTAGGTAGCTAATCTTATCAGATTGGTTAACGAGCAGATGGGTCATTTGACAGTAAGCGATCACCGCCTATATAGCAGAAAAATGTGCGTTGCCAACTTTAGAAGAGAGGAATTTGAATTGGGGAAGGGACGTAAATTTGGGCCACTCGATATCTCAGTCACTAAACGAAACTAACAATAAGCTGTCTCTTCATATCGGTGTTACTTTCGAAAAAACGATTATGAAGAAACGACAGTCTTCGTGGCGCAGCGGGCGAGTAGCCGGCTGTGAAGCGAAAGGCCGCGGGTTCGATTCCCGCATTGAGACAAATATTTATGTGGAGCACAGATATTTGTTTCAAGTCTGGGTTTTGTGAGACCGAAAGTTTATCATAATCTCTGACACCCACGATACAGGTTATACTTAGTGTGGGGTCAGGACTAGGTGTGTGACTGTTGGGTGTATTTATTTATAGAGAAAAGTTGAGGTTCATCAATAATTTCGATACGAAAATCACAACTAATAATAAAAACCTCTATAATAAATTCATGTGCGTTGATCACAGTCCACAGATGTTGAAGTAAGTAACTATATTGCCGGATTCGAAATTGCATTTTGTCAGTTTGCTAAACCTGGAAGTCCGCAGCCACCTGAGAGTTCCTGTCATATTTACATGCAGACTCGCACCAGACAAGGAGAAATCTCAGTAAACATAGCCTCGTCTTTTTTGTATCTACATCGCGTCTGAACAAATGGAATATTCAAGAACACTTTACATAGGTATATTGTACTGATTTTCGTTTAACTTTAAATGTATCTGGCTCTAAGGACCAATTACGGAATAAAATGGTATTAGTTTATTTTATATGAGTATGTAATATTGAAAGTTAACATCCAAAAGTTGTCAACAAGATCCAAAAGTTGCAACCTCGTCGTGGTCATAAGTCACTCAGTCATACGTGAAACATATGCGCGTGTTAGCATACTGCTAAATATAACGCTTTTACTGGTAAATGTTTTAAATTTGTCAAGCAACAAATGACAACTAATACTGTGTAATATGTATCACTGTAAATACGTTAAACAATTACTTTCTTAATTGTAAAGTTACTATTGACAAATGTGTACCATGTCATACTCCGATATTTGTGAAACTAGCAATACACTTTTAAAAATGAAGTTCACGGTAGGAAAATAAATGTAGCTGTCAGTTTTGTTTACTCGCTACTATTTAAGACGATATGAGAATAAAATATGAAAGCGTGAAGGGCTGGTTTTGACGTATTCTACGCGCACACCGGTGCGCGCATCAGCACGGTAATGCCCGCGACATATTAACTTGTCAGCACAAAGACATTAAACAGTTTAGCCTAAGAGCCAAGATGCTAACGCGCGTCATGACCTCTTGGATTATGAAGATTAGATGCTCAAAAGAAAAAAAAGCTTGTGTCTCATATAATTTGTTAACATTTATAAACTAGCCTAAATAGATAACTGAACGATCTGCAACTCGTTTAAATTAATAATTAATTATTAATTACCCGTGCACAGCAGTGGGGCAGTAATATTACAGGGTTAATATTATTATATTGACCAAAAATTTTGAAACTTTTCACATATACCACTATTATAGAAATGTTGTTTTGAAATAATCTTAAAATTCTTAAGTGGTCTATTTGACAAAATGAACCTATTTCGATGAATTTGGGTATGAGGATAATCTTAGCCATCTCAATCTGCAGACAGAATATTTTTATGAATTCAGGCCTAATAGGGATGAAATAATTGTTTAATTACAATTTAATTCAGTTGCCTCCTTGGTCTAGTGGCATATATGGGCTGTGCACCGAGAGGTTCTGGGTTCGATTCCCAGATCGATCAAAGCTAATTTAATTTAATAGATTTCGATGAAATTTTATATAAGGATACACTTGTCTTTAGGGACTCAAATGAGGTACTTAATTTTTTTTATTAACCCCTAAAGGGATGAAATACATGTTGAAAGTTTGGTTGGGCATTCGGAAACCTTAAAAGATTTTGATGAAATTTGGTATGAGGATACATTTGACCGTAGGGACTCAAATGGGGTACTTCATTTTTTTAACCCCTAAAAGGACGAAATAAGGGATGAAAGTTTGTATGGGAGTTCAGAATCCACTTAATGGATTTTTTAAAATTTGGTATGAGGATATCTTTGGTCTGAGGACAGACACAAGGGACACAAGGGTTTATTTTTTTAAGTCAACACCTATAGGCACGAATTGCTTTTCTTTCTTTCTTAAAAAAAATAGATGATAAAAGTTTATATCGGAAATTAGAAACCGCTGATTATACGGATTTTGATATAAGTTGGTATGAGGATGTGATGTTTTGCAAACATGTGTTTATCTGCCAAAAGGGATGAATCTTTCTTCTTGGTCGCACTCTTCATTTCTGAAGGTCGTGTCCGTCTTGAAATTTCCGTCGCATCTCTGGGATGATCTTCTTCCAGGTTTTTCTGTCCTTAGCCTGCGTCATTGCTGTTGTTACTGAGAGTTCCGTGAGTAGTTTTATTTGATCGGACCAACGGCTAGGCACACGCCCTCGCGGTCGTTTCCCTTCTACCTTTCCAACCAAGAGTAGTTTCTCCAAATTGGGGGGGTCCCGGCGAGCCACATGTCCAAAATACTGTAGTCAGCAAAGGGATGAAATAGGGGTTGAAATTAGTTTTTTTTAATCTTTGATCCGATTGACTTTAAAATCGATATCTGAGTCCCCCCGTAGTTCCAAACGTCGAAACCGCTCTTAAAAGTGACAAAAGTGACCGCCATTTTGTACTTCTTTGTTTTTGGGCCAATTGACTTCAATATCGATATCTGAGTCACCCCGTGGTTCCGAACGACAGAACCACTGTCAAACCTGTCAAAAGGGGCCGCCCTTTTTGTTTTTCTTTGTTTTTGGGCCGATTGACTTCAAAATCGATATCTGGGTCACCCCGTGCTTCCAAATGACGGAACCGATGTCAAAGTTGTCAAAAGAGGCCGCCATTTTGTATTTATTTGTTTCTGGGCCGATTTACTTCAAAATAGATATCTGGGTCGCCCCGTAGTTCCAAACGACGGAACCGATGTCAAAACAGTCAAAAGTGGCCGCCATTTTGTTTTTCTTTGTTTTGGGGCGATTTACTTCAAAACCGATATCTGGGTCACCCCTTGGTTGCTAACGACGGAACCGATGTAAAAACTGTCAAAAGTGGCCGCCATTTTGTTTTGGGCCGATTGACTTCAAAAGGTACCTGGGCCGCCCAGTGGTTGCTTACGACGGAATCGATGTCAAAACTGTCAAAAATGGCAGCCATTGTGTTTTTCTTTGTTTTTGGGCCGAGTGACTGCAAAATCGATGTCTGGGTCGCCCCGTAGTTGCTAACGACCGTACCGATGTCAAAACAGTCAAATGTGGCCTTTATTTTGTTTTTCTTTGTTTTTGGGGCGATTGACTTCAAAACTGATATCTGGGTCGCCCCTTGGTTTTGTACGACGGAACCGATGTCAAACTGTCAAAAGTGGCCGCCATTTTGTTTTTCTTTGTTTTTTGGGCAGATTTATTTTAAAATCGATATCTGAGTCGTCCCGTTGTAGAATATTTAGACTAAAACGACAGGGTGGATCGAAAAATTAATAGTTTTTACCGTTGGCCCTACAAAATACGCATGCGAAGCAGCGGGCAAAAGCTAGTATAAAATATGCTGCGACATGCCCAAATAAAATGGCGGCCACTTTTGACAGTTTTGACATCAGTTCCGTCATTAGAAACCACGGGGCGGCCTGGTATCGATTTTGTAGTCAATCGGCCCGAAAACAAAGAAAAACAAAATGGCGGCCACTTTTGACAGTTTTGACATCGGTTCGGTCGTTAGCAACTACGGGGCGACCCAGATATCGATTTTGAAGTCAATCGGCCCGAAACAAAGAAAAATCAAATGGCGGCCATTTTTGACAGTTTTGACATCGGTTTCATCGTTAGCAACAACGGGGCGACCCAGATATCGTTTTTGAAGTCAATCGGCCCTGAAACAAAGAAAAATAAAATGGCAGCCACTTATGACAGTTTTGACATTGGTTCGGTCGTTAGCAACTACGGGGCGACCCAGATATCGATTTTGAAGTCAATCGGCCCAAAAACAAAGAAAAACAAAATGGCGGACACTTTTCTTGATTTTGACCTTGGATCTGTCCTTAAAAACTACGAGGTGACCCAGATATATTGAAGTAAATCGAATTAAGGACAAAAAACAAATTTTCCATCCCTATTTCATCCCTTTATATGTAGGTTGAAATAGGGATCATGCCAGACATCCACCCCTTCTGGGGGATCAAGTCCCAAATTAAATTACAAAATTCGCTTTGCCGTACATGGGAATCGAACTCACAACCTCCCGGTTCACATCCCATATATGTTGCCTATGTTACTAGATCAAGGAGGCGACTAGAAAAGTATCCTCATACCAACTTTCTTAAAAATCCGTTCAGCCGTTTCTGGAATCCCATATAAACTTTTACCCCTTTAGGGTTGTTTAATTTGTGTCCATTTGGTCAAAAGTATCCTCATACTAAATTTCATCGAAATCCATCAAGGAGTTTCAAAATGGATTGACTCCTAGACTATCAATGTCTTATATTTGACACAAAGAACTGAATAAACGTAATATCAGAGTTGAAAATGTCGAGCACGTCCCTCCCCTTCAATGGTTACCGGACGACTGAGATCAACACGGGCCGTCTCAGAAAACAATGATATAATGCCACAGCGTATGTGCAAAACCAATTTTTTCCTTATTGTGATAAAACTATTGAACTTGGTGAAATTTTTTTTTCGACACAATTAAATTAATATTGATGTCTACGTTTTAAATCAAGTTACAAATTTATATCGTTCGCCGTACGGAAGATTCAAGGTTTTCAAAAACAGATGAGAGGTAACTTTGGATTTTTTTTCTATCGAGAAAACTTTTAGTAATTATGTTTTTGCTCACGACAGAATTTAAGTTAAATGGTCTATTAATACATTTCAAAAAATTACCTTCGTAATCTTAGTACTTTAGGACACCCAAGCTCGTGAAAATCCTTATTTTGTTCTCATATCCTCTTAAGTCACTGCACAGTGCGGCAGCGCACAGTCGCCGACGGACCACGGAGGTGGTCAGAACTCTAAATGTAAACAGTGGTACAGGTATCGTTACTATTTACTTATTGTTATATTGTTATTTACCAGTGAAGCTGGTACAGGTACTGGCATTATTTACAGTTTTTATGTATATAGTATAACTGTAATGTTCTACTGCTATGTAGTATATTATAGCATTGCCAAATCCTAAATTAAAGGTAAATATATATACCGAGTAGGCTCCTTGTTCATATAATTATTAAAAAATACATAAGGTTTTTATATAGTTCGGAATAGGTATAGTATTTGAGTATACTATTATATACTTGGCTTATTATAACGAGGAAGTCTTGGTATTAAGTACCGTTCCTTATATACTGACTACAGATTGGTAGTAACTCGGTTTGCTTCAGAGTTCTGAGTAAATAGAATCATTGGTTACCTATTGTCACGGTTTATGTATAAAACTATTTACTATGTGAAAGAATTGTGTAATATAAGGTATATAAAGATGAAGAGGATAGAAAAAGATAAATATAAAGTAAATAATTCATAAAACGATGAGAATAGTGTTGATGGGAGTTTCTTTCGCCATTTCTCCACAGTAACAATTTGTTCCGAAATGGTAGTAGAGATAATTAAAAAGTGATATTTGAACACACACAGCCTTTTTATTATTGAAAGTACCCTCTTATGTCGTTTATATTAAAACACAAAGTATATAAATGGCCTATATATATCCTGACATGACTATTGAATCGAAATAACGTACTAAGCAGTAACTTTGATAGTTATAACGTTAGATTTGTAACTAATATATTTTGACAACGATATATTATATATATATATATATTTATTTAATAATCTATCACGCGCAAGGTCGTGTCAGTGTAATTATGTTTAGACAATAAAATGGTCTTACGTGATTCTTGAACATTCACAGAACATTCTAGAGTGTAAATTGTAATAAGCGCTTTCGCATTGTAATAAGTAGTATATGGCTTTGCTAACGTTTGAGATCAATTTTTGTATGGAAACTTACTTCATAGTCCCTCTATAGTTGGTTATATTAAATCTATTTGATTTATACATAAAATTTACTCCGGTGAATATTCCTTTGTATTTCTATTGAAGTACTTCAAGAAAGTTGAGGTTTATATAAATACATACATACACACTCACGCCTGTATCCCATAGGGGTAGGCAGAGACAATTGAGCGCCACAAGCTACGATCGTGACACACCTCTTTTGCGTCTTCCACATTCATGGATCGTTTCATACATTTCCGCCGGTTGAGGGTACTCCGAACTTGCCCTTTACGAAGGAGATCGCTTATTTGATCCATATAGGATCGTGTCGGGCGCCCTCTTCTGGCCCTACCATTCACTTTAGCACGATAAATACCTTTCGTAAGTCGCCTTTCATCCATCCTTTCTACATGTCCAAACCACCTCAGCATCCCTTTCTCAATCCTAGTCACCACATCATTCTTAGGTTGAGGTTTATATCTTGAAGGAATAAGGTTTTACTGCAAAAACTCATTACAATAATGGGTTTCATTTATGAATTATAAACAGTTAACATTGCTAAAGTCACAAGCGGTGCAAAATCACAATTTACAGATTATAATCATTTTAATTCTAAGCATTATTCTGAGTTTACGTTACTTAATTTACAATGAAACGAAATAAATATGGATTATACGAATAAAAGGAGGATCTTTTGTTATACATGGCTTCACTTTATCTCACTTACGTCTGTCAAAAATAGTTTAGATTCAGTGTTGGAGCTTATATACAGAGGTATTATTATGTAAATTAATGTTATTCGAATATAACACTGTTTATACAACTCTTATTAAAGACACTAATTATCATTTTGTTCTAATTTCACGAGATGATATCATACATCTCTGCCTATGTGGCGTAGTTATATTGCTTGCTTGCTTCCTGAGGTCTCGGGTGCTTACCCGGGTCGGGTAAAGTGATATTGAATTTTCGACCGACTGAAAAAAAGGAGAAGACTGAAAAATAGATTTGCCCCATAGTATATCTGGGACGGAAATGAGCTGGGCGAAATGTGGGCGTACTGGTTCGCTAGTTCGCCTCTGTCTACCCTTCGGGGGATACAATCGTGCTCTATGAATGTATCTTAATTAAAAAAATAAAGCTTAACAAATGGTACGTGTGCTCACAAAACTAAAATGTTATGTGTCGTGAATACAGTGATAGGACTTTAGAGAAAATCAGATCGGGTGGCAGTAATACAGAGCGGTAGATAATGTTTCCTCTGGGGAGAAATCCCTCGGTCCAGATAAGGCGCTGCCCGCGACCTCGGATTTGTCTTTCGCACCGCTACCGTGTGTAATACGAGCAAGTTGTTCAACCTTTATCTAAACTCTGTTTACATTTCCACGTAATAATGCTAAATGTGTGTTAATTTTAGATTTTACATAGAATTTATTAAAATTCGAATTTCATTGTAAACGTTTATCATAATCCCTCGAGTGGCCGCTTCTTATTCTGACAATGTAATGTAATGTTATGATAATATAGCGAGTTGGTGACATGAATCACTGGGCTCTTCGCAGCGGGTCTTTGTATTCAGTTTGGCGGATGACGATAACCTTAATGTAAGCGCCGTCACGGCTGGTGGTCCGAAGAAGGATCGCTTTTGTCGTGGTCCCTTCCGCACGCCCCATTCTTTTCTCTTTATACCGTTTCTCACTTGAGTAATTCGAGGACAATAAACATTTATTGTGCCCGTTTATTTGACAGACGATGAAGAAATATCGAATGAGTGAGTTCGTTATATTCGGCCTGCGGGCATCTTCCACAGTTGTTTAACGAGCGTTTGTGCGACAAAGGCCCGTGACGTTTCCAGGGATCGAGGGGTTTCCTCAAAAACGTAAGGAATAAGTAAACGATCCGGTCACCTTAAACCCGAACGTGAATTTGCGAAATGTCTAAAAAGGCCGACAAGTCCCGCGGGGCACACCCGTCCCCAACTACAGGCATCCGCATTGCTTTTTGTGATATTCCTTTTTATGGAGCCAGAGGGTTTTACATTTCCTTAGATAATTATTTACCAGTTACAAATTAAACTATGGCGGCAATTGACATTCATTTCATTCATTTTGATCTCATTACATTTTCATTCATATATTTTATGCAGGCAATTGCTTGACAAAGATAAACGCTCGCAAACTTAACTGAACTTCTAAACCAATTTCTAAGCACATAGCCTTACTTATAAAATATTTAGCGCTTTTTAACTTTAAAACTAGTGTGTCCCTTTCATTTTCAAACAATGTGACCCCAGGAAAAATGCGACAAAAAATTCTTAAAGATAAGAAACGCCTAATTGTTTTAACTTTTGGTTTATCAGCACAATGAAGTAACAAAACATATTTATTGCTGTTGTACTTTCGTCAACTAATCACCTTATCAATTCACTTAAGGTACCCAGCAAACCAAATGTCCCCTGCATTTGTATTCAGTTTGGCACACTACGATAACTTTAATCCGGGTAAAGTGTCACCTTGAGTGGCTTACAGAAAAAGAACCTTTGTCTGGGAGTAGGGTACTCTGACCTTCTTATTTTTTCCGTCAGGTTTTGCTCCATTGTGACGTGGTAATGTAAAATCCAGCCACTTAAAAGGCGAGCTTTTCGTCGGATTGCCGGCAGCCAAAGATATTTAATAATACTAACTACAGAGAGGCTATCAAGCAAGTTTCCATACAAAAAACTGATCTCAAACGTCAGTAACGCCATCTACCACTTATTACAATCCGAGGGCGCTTATTACAATTGACAGCCTCCGTGGCGCAGCGGGCGAGTAGCCGGCTGTGAAGCGAGAGGCCGCGGGTTCGATCCCCGCACTGAGACAAATGTTTGTATGGCCTACAGATATTTGTTTCGGGTCTGGGTGTTGTGAGACCAAAAGTCTCTCGTAGTTCCTGATACCCACGACACAAGACGCGATCTTAGTGTGGGGTCAGGACTATGTATATGACTGTTGGGTGTTATTTATTTATTTATTTATTTATTTACAATATACATTCTAGAACGTTGTGAATGTTCAAGAACCACGTAAGACAATTTTATTGTCTAAACATTATTATGCTTTCACAACTTAGCGTATGTTTCAAATACGACTGACTGACTTTTGACCACGAGGCCTCAACTTTTGGATCACAAGTTCCTTGCTGTTGTCCCGTCTATGTACTGTTAAATGTCTTTGCCGGTAGCAGTATTGCGACGCCCCAGCAGCGAGTAGCGAGTAGCGACTCTACTTGATGGATTGTGATTGAGGGCCTCGTTGATCATATTACATGTACTTTGGTCATTTAACGTCCAGATATATCGATATGGTCACATAATTGAAAAATGTTTCGGCGTTTATGGTGTGAATTTATATAATACATAGCGTGATCGTCATGTATACTTGTTTCTTTCGCATGTTCTTTAACAACGTTCTATCTATGAGTTATAGTTAAATCAAAGAACGCTGGTTCGATGCTCATATTGGACATCCTCCATAAAACAAACGTAGAAAACTGTAAAATGGTATTTTTTATGGTTTCTGTGCTAATTTATTAGTTCATTCCTAATCTCTATACTACATCTTACAGCTTTTTGTAAAAATTTTCATGACGCAGTATTATTCAAGTCATATTGCCTCCTTGGTCTAGTGGCAGCTATATGGGCTGTGGATCGGGAGGTCCTGGGTTCGGTTCCCAGGTCGGGCAAAGCGAATTTTCTAATTTAATTTGTCCGGCACTGGATCCCTCAGAGAGGGTTGACGTCAGGCAGCCGGTCGTAAAAACTAAGCCGAATCCTTTCTGCAACATGTTTGAAAAAGTGTGTTGCACCGACCCTACATTAAGGTGTTATTCAAGTCATAATAAATCACATTTTAATTGCTAACATTAAGTAACTGTCACTTAAAAACGCTATAAACGTGTCCATTTAAAACCTTATTAAAAAGTAATTGCGGTCACAAAGCTTCAACAAAAGGTGAGGAAATGATACGATGCCCTTTGTAAAGTTGCAATGTACGTGACAAATCTTTTAGTTTCGAATACGGATTGAAAACTCCGATAGAGTCGGTGCCGACGTGCGCCGAATCTCATATTACCTTCCCATTTAGAAATAGGTGCACACTTTATACGTATTATATTAGACATGTTCCTACTTAAATACATTTCATTGTAGTCACGTAGTACTTCATCTGCCGTATTCTTGTTACAATGCAATTGGACTGGGTAACTGATTTAACGGAATTAACATGGCTGTTCGGGCGATACTGAAAACTACTGAATTGAACTAGATTGGAATCATAATCGATTAGTCCCGTGCTTAATGTTAGCTAAATAAATAAATACACCCAACAGTCACACACCTAGTCCTGACCCCACACTAGGTATAACCTGTATCGTGGGTGTCAGAGACTATGAGAGACTTTCGAACCCGCGACCTCTCGCTTCACAGCCGGCTACTCGCCCGCTGCGCCACAGAGGCTGTCAGCTATATTAAGTTATGGAACAAAAAATAAAATACCCGCCTCCTTGATCTAGTGGAGGTCCTGGGTTCGATTCCTAGGTCGGACGTGGAGATTTTCTTGCACTATCTTCCCGGGACTGGATCCCCAGGGGGTTGACGTCATGCAGGTCACGTCGGTTGACGTCATGACGACAGGCAGCCGGTCGTAAAAACTATGCCAAATGCAGCATGCATTAAAAAGTATGTTGCACCAACCCCACATTAAGGTGGGATAAAGGCAGGTTGAAAGAAAGAAAGTTATGGTACAAAAATGGAAGTATCTAATTGTGAGTAAAAGGGGTCTGGATGAAAATCAGCATCAAGCACATGATGCTTGATATATGCTGATCTAGATCCTTTTGGCACGGTTGTGGTGGGATCATCATCCACAGTGTGGGTGATCTGAGATATATAATTATAATAATTAGGTACACCTAAATAGCTGTACAGTTAATATGTATGTGTCTTGTACCTGTTAATTTTTTTGTGTGCCACCAACTCGTGTCAATAAATGCTTCTTTCTTTCTTTCTGTTACATCAGCAGTGTGTGAAAGTACAAAGTGATGTTTTCAAATAGATTCCACACATACACATACATACACCCAAACACGGCCCAAGGCAATAGAAAACAAGGCAAATGTAATTGTGGCTGTAACGTATTAGCAAACGAGTTAGCGTATGGATGTAAAGGTTTTTTACGCCAGTGATGCGAGGACCGCCAAACGCAGAAAACCTTTGAAAAAATGTAAGCTGATTTACTATGGCCGGCCAGAGGCCTCTTATGCTCGCTCGACCGGCAAATAAAGGCGACCAGACAAATGCTCGCAAATTGACTCGACGTTTTCACAGTATTCCATATTTTTTAAGTAAGGAGGGCAACAATTTGCTGAAACGTCGAATATTAAGCAACGTGAAAAACTATGTTTCTGTTTTGGGTTATTTTTTGCGGCGTTGTATGACTTGGCTGTGTAACGTTTTCTGTTTGTGACTGTACTTAACGTTTTGTTGGTTTTATTCGATTTCGCAACAAATGAACGTCTATGTTAGATTTTTCAAATTTAAAATACCATCGACTTAATTTAGATTGCCTCGGTGGCGTGGTTGTGTTTCGCTACGATTACCGTCCTGAGGTCTCGGGTTCGATCCCCGATTTGGGCAGTGATATTGGATTTCTCCATATCTGCGACAGGTTCGACCCCTATCACATCTGGGGCGGAACCAAGCTCGGCGAAATGTGGGTGTTCTAGTTCGCTAGTGCGCCTCTTCCTACCCCTTCGGGGATACAGGCGTGAGATTATGTTATATTAATTTAATATTACTAGCTCGCCTTGCCGAAGTTATGTTGATTAAGTACCTACATTTAAAGTAAATCAGTTGTGCATGTAACATAAAAACGGAAATCATAAAGAGTAATAATAATAAATACATCCATCAGTCACATACATTGTCCTGACCCCTCACTAAGATCGAGTCTTGTGTCGTGGGTCTCAGAAACTACGAGAAACTTTCGGTCTCACAACACCCAGACCTTGAAACAAATATCTGTGGGCCATACAGACATTTGTCTCGGTACGGGAATCAAACCCGCGACCTCACGTTTCACAGCCGGCTGTTCGCTCACTGCGCCACGGAGGCGAGAATGCCTGAATGCTGATATGTAATCTGGATCTATCTCCTGCATTTTTCCTTTATACATTAATATGGAGTAACATAAGCAAAGTAATGTATTATTATTTTAAGTTTAATGTAGGGCCATGACTGTAATAAGTACTATATTCGGCACAAATTAATGTTGACGTAGTAACATAAGTATAAAAACTTAATACCCTTTCACCCTCACTACGAACAAGGATAATCTATCATTAAAGGACCCATTTTGCAGTCACTAATGAAAGAATATAATAAAGTCAGTAATCAAATAAGGAAGGGACCTCATAAAAACCCCTTCATTACGAAGCTCGAAGCTCGAAGGTATTAAGTCTACAACGACCAAATAAAGCTAAGATTACAAGTTAACCTCATGTTAGTCCAAAACCCCAATGATAAAGCATCTCAGGAAAATCGGACCCGAGGAGGGACACTAATCCCTCTTTAGCAAAAACGCTTCGCTCCAAAAAGTGATGGCTGGCTCACGAGGGATGGATCTTCATTATCCAACCGTGTTGTCAGTTAAGCCAAAGGGCCTCAGGATTACTTACTACTTAATAAAACTTAAAAAAAGGGGACATGCTAGCTAAAACCTTGACCTTTTAGGTTTTAGATTAATGCAAAATCCCGGTCCGGTAATGTTTTACTTAAAACTGGGAGTGATTCTTGTGAATTCCATTTTGGTAATGAAAATTTCATTTAGATTTTGGCTTTTATTTAGGGTAAGGTAATGGAGGTTGGTTTATCTAATTTAACAGTATGTAATGAAAGTAGATTGTTTTACAAATTTATCAATAGCAGGAAGGCTGGCTTTACAATCGACATAACATAAGCTCACTGTATCCATGTATAACATAAGCCTGTATCCCCGAAAGGGTAGGCAGAGGCGCACTAGCGAAATAGAACACCCACATTTCGCAGAGCTAAGTTCCGTCGCAGATGTGATAGGGGGCGAGCCTATCGCCATATCGGGCACAAATTCCAGAATCCGGGCTGATATGGAAAATTCCAATATCACTTTACCCGACCCGGGGATCGAACCCGAGACCTCAGAACCATAGTCGTACCGAAATACCACCACGCCACCGAGGCAGTCCAATCGACATACATATAATTATAACAATAATATTAGCTCTGTAATATTACTGTCATGCATCTTTTCATACATTTCCGTGGGTTGAGGGTACTTCTCACTTGTACTTTATTTAAAATTTGTATAAATATTTTTTATAATACATGTCGATTGTAGCAAGCATAAGCAGCGATAGCTCAGCTGGGAATGATACGGACTGCCGAGACGAGTGTCGGAGGTTCGAGACCGTTCCCAAAATGGAGCATACACCTCTGACTTTTCTATGTTATGTGTGTTCTCATTTGAATTATTACTTGTTATAACGGTGAAGAAAAACATCGTGAGGAAACCTGCATACCCGAGAATTTCTTCACAAGAAATTCGGAGGTATGTGAAGTCTACCAACCCGCATTAGGCCAGCGTGGTAGACTGTGGCCTAAACCCTCTCATTAGTAGAGGAGGGCCGTGCCCAGCACATAATTCACACATACATAGTTCTGATCACACATTAAGATACTAGTCGTGTGTATATACAACTAAGTAAAGTGTGTTCTAAATCCTTATATCAGATATATAAACAAATATCTACCCTCTTTTAATTAATTATTTTTATAACCTATTAATTCGGACTTCAAACGTAATAAATACATTCGCAACTTACGTACGGTTAGTTTATGCATAGTTATATTCGCCACGGAATTATAAAATAACAAAAATATCATAGAATTCTATCAAAACATATTAGATATCATTGTTAAGAGGGTATATATTTGTTTAAATTTCTGGCATAAGGATTGAGAACTTACTTTATATACCTTAATCACGGACGTAAAAAAAGATGGATGGAGCCTGCCAGCCGAAAACCCTGCTTCATTTTCGATGTTCCTAGCGCCTCGTCCATCTTTTTTTACGTCCGTGACCTTAATATATGTATATATTTTATGATAATGTGAGTAAACTGTACCTTTTAAGCTTACTAGACAGAGACATATATAATAAGGCTTATTACTCTGCTTAATACAATATCGTACTTTACTTTAAGCGAGCTTCTATTCAACACAATATATTAAATCTTAGAAAGATTTCATCATATAATGAAAGTAAATCTGGAGTTACTATTTTCACAATAGTCTTATTTAAGTTCTTTGTGTAGCACTTTAATAATGAAAATGCAAAAGCAGCCCACTGACTTTTGATACTTATTTGATTCGATTTCGAATACAATTCCGTTTCATTAAGGGCGACTTGCACTACTATTACTAACTGTAGTTTAGTAATAGTGCTGCAAGTCACCTTTAGTGACTTTAAATTCCACCGAAGTTAGTTTAATTATTGGTTATTACGTTAAAAAGAGCGCTAATGTCGCTTTAAAAATTACCAAATGACAACTTCTCGAGTTTAACGCAACATTAGCACGCTTTTTAACGTAATAACCGATAATTAAACTTCAACAAAAACTTAAATTTAGCAAAGGCATCAGCCATCAAAGTGATTTTTATACACGTAAGAAAGCAACCTGTCATCAATGTCGGTGTTTTTATTCTCTAGATCGCCTCTACCTACCCCTCCAGGGATACAGGCGTAAGTTTACGGCGATGATGATGACGTCAATCGATTTTCTTTATAACATATATAACTACTTATGTATGATACTAGTCGCCTCCTTGCTCTAGTAGTAGCATACATATATGGGCTTTGAACCGGGAGGCCCTGGGTTCGACTACTCCCAGGTCAGGAAAAACGAATTTTCTAGTTTAATTTACCCGGGATAGGATCCCCTAGAATTGACGTCCGGCAGGCAGCCAGTCGTAAAAACTAAGCCAAATCCTTTCTGCAACATAATTGGAAAAGTGTATTGCGCTGAACCCACATTAAGGTGGCATAAGGGAAGGTAGAAAAGATACTTATGTATGATATGTAGTAGCTACTGTTTTGAGGCCCGTTAATAAAGCATACAATATTTGCGTATTCGTGTTGATCGACTAAACCAAATTTACTGCAGGCGAAACTTTATCCGATAATGGGAAGAATATAAATTGAGGAGCGCAGGTGAAAATTTACGCTTACGATTCGGTTCAATAACGAGACCGTATCATTTTTCCATACAATAGCGTCGTAAAAAGATTCACGGCACTGCCTTTTTCGTATACGTATTTACCTTTGAAAATTTATATTCCCATTGGGTTCAAAACCGAAGCCGACCGCAATAATACACAATGGCCGGCAGTATTATCATAACATTATAGCCAAATGAAACTTACAACATGCTCTGTATCTTGAGTACAGTCAATATTTTATTGTATTGAAATGTTATTCCTGTTAAGCCTCATATTTATACTGCTATAAGAGGTGGTGGTAACCCTGCTGAGCTATCACTGCTTAAATAAAATACCTTAGGTGTAAATACAGTGAAAGCAATTTATTTAACAACGATCCATCTAGTGTTTCCTCAATGCTGAAGCCGTGGATTCAATCCTGAGACGTGTAAAGTTATCTAGGGTGTGTCTGTCCAGTATCAGCTCAGTAGTAAGTGAACTCTCATCTTAACATATGCACACATAAGCTCACGCCTACATCCCCGAAGGGGTAGGCAGAGGCGCACTAGCGAACTATAACACCTACATTTCGCCGAGCTTAGTTCCGTCCCAGATGTGATAGGGGCGAGCCTATCGGGCATATCGGGCACAAATTCCAGACTCCGGGCTGAAATGGCAAAATCCAATATTACTTTGCCCGACCCGGGGATCGAACCCGAGACCTGAGGACAGTAGTCGTACGGAAATACACCCACGCCACCGAGGCAGTCTAATATTAAAGCTACAATAAACTTGTATATCCGACCAGTGGATTAATATTAGGCCACGATGAATTAAAATTCATGGAGATCGTCAAAAAGCAAAGGTCGCATAAAAAGTTACCAAAATTAACTGTTTGATAAAATATGAAAAAAGGAGTAACCAAGCGACACGACGCTTACAAATAGGTTCAGGTAACGCTGACATTGTCGCTGTCTGGCCCTTTCACAATTTGTCTCTTGTATGAAAATAAAAAAATATTGTTCATTTTCGGCTCGCAGACTCGCAGAACATCACTATGTGACTTATGTACTGACATGAGCAAAATACTGTGTTCAGTTGTATTTATTTTAAAAGTTTTGCTTCCAACAGGTCAATCTAGAAATATAAATATAAGACGAAGTTAATGTCTTATTATTAAAATTAGAAATAGTTGTTTTGAGATCGATTTCTCGTAGTTTCTACACATAACTTAACTTTGAATATTAAATATACATGTAATTTTGAAAAGTCATTGGTGTACCTTGAGTGTTGATGTCGCACCCGCGAAAGCTGTCTAAATTATCGTTGGTCTGTCCTATTATTTTTCTGTCATACAAAATAACAACAAAATCTCAATTACAACTGTAAATGACACGATAGTAAAGTTTAACAAAAAAGTTGAGTTTGGTTACGAACAACGAAAATCTATGACAATTTTAACAGTTTCCGTGGCGCAAAAAAGTGCCGTCACATAGTCGGCAGTGCTGTGCCTGTATAACAAGAAGCCGCGGATTCCCGCAACTAGATATAAATATGTTTGTGTGATCAATACACTTGTAACACAAATATGTTTCGGGTCTGGGTGTTGTGAGATAGAGAGTCACCCAGTTGTCACGTCGCGTCGTAACGTGCGCTCATTACTATCTAGGCAGAGGCGCACCAGCGAACTAGAACAAAAAAGAAAAAAAAGTAAAAAATAATAAATTCTAGGATATACTTATTAGAAATAAGACAAGAATGAGTATTCATAAGAAGAGACATGTTGCGACGCTTTTTAAACGCGCGTTGAAAAAGCTCTCGTGCAAATGAGGGCTAAATAAGGGTCTTGCGTTGAGATAGGGATGTGAGGTTAACTATTGACCTAAAATCTTAGAGACATACAAATGCTCATTACAGCTTTTGATACTAGAGTATGTCTAGACTCTAGACTAGCTCTAGACTAGGTAATACGTGACTAATGATACAATTATTATCGCATTTATAGCCAAACTTTTAATTGTATTGTCATCGGCTTTTAGTCTGCGTGTTAAAAGTTATAATAAAAAGTAATTTTATAGTATTACAGGCAATTAGAGTTTAGAAACTTGTTTCTTCTAAAATTTGAATTTTTATTACATTCATATTCTCGCTGTAGAAAATTTATGATTACTTCTTTTGTATGGTCAATGATCTTAAAACTCCTTCAAAAGATCTGTGATTAGTGATATAACTTCTCGTTAGCCACAAACCGCCCTACAGCTCGCCTAGCCTAAACCTCTTCAATTATTAAATGAGTCTTAAGTCACGTCTCCTGCACGTGTTTTTCTAGAAACAAAACACAAAAACACCTACACAAAATAATATTTTCCGCTGTCTTCTGCTCATTGGACAATGAACTATAGACAAAATTGTGTATCGAAACCAAGTTTTGTGTAATGTTTTAGTGTAGGAGACGCGCTTTTATGCTACCTTAATAATCCTCACGATTTTGAACACACCATTAATTGTTAATACTCGCAAACATCACGCAAAGTAATTACCAATTATTTATACACGCAGCTATTTTAACAATTAGATAGTCGCAGTTTGAGTACCGACGATGTTCCTGGCAAATGACTATATGTATATATACCTGATAAAGGTCGCAGGAAGTCGCTGGATGCAGGCCGCTTCCAACAGGTCGATCTGGAAATCTTTGGGGGAGGCCTATGTTCAGCAGTGGACGTCCTATGGCTGATGATGATGATGAGGTGGATTATATTTATTATCTATGCAGGCCAACATACTTCTGGATGGTGATCACCGATAATATCATTGTTTGTCGATGGTGGCTATTTTTTGGACTGCACTCCGTAACCATCACGTGTAGTCGTTTTGCCGTGCTAAAATAAAAAAGAAAAAATATAGAGATTAACGTTACTGAGCGCCTAAGAAAATTGTATCTGCAATTACGATATAAACGTAGTGATTCCAGACAAACCTCTTACGCTGGCGGAGTTTCGAGCAAAAGCTAATAGTTTTATAGCCAAACTCCTTGACGAAATATAAATAAGACGGCGCAGTTTGTGAAAGGCCACGGGTGAGGCTCGCTCGGCTGATCAAAACTGTGAGATCTGTCAAACGCAGATCGCTTTCGAAAGGAATCGGACAGGCGGGCAATATCCGTTACTACCCACCAAATGCAATCACATGCCGAAAACTATGTGAGGGTTAGGAAAAGATAATAATGGGGAAAAATCACCTTCGAAATTGGCTAAGTAATAAAAAAAAAGAAAAATCATAGATCTTCCATGTCGCCTCCTTGGTCAAGTGCAACATGCTTGTATTGCACTGACCCCACATTAAAGTGGGATAAAGAGTAAGAGCGATGGAAATAATAGAATCATAGCTCTTCTTCCATCTACCTTTATCCGACGACAATTTGAGGATGGTGGTAAGACTTTTCAGGCAAGCTGCAGAAAGGATTTAAATTAAGTTTTAATACCAGCAGCCTGCCTGCCATCAACTTCCTCTGGGAAATACATACAGCTATATAATTATAGAAAATTAATTTTCTGTTTGTCCAGATAAATTAAATTATGATAGCTTTGAGTGTGTAATAATCACAATTAAAACCGAATTACTCGTACGTTCGACGCAAAATGTTTTAATCCCAATAAAACCCGTAGCGTATTCGTATGAAATGATACAATTCAGTCGGTAGATATGCATCATTGCGATTTCAATTGTAATCATTTCGTAAATTAATTAACATTCATTAGCACTAAAGTAATTTGAAATAGCAACATCGCACTGAGTAAACTATCCAGTTCGAATATTATGATAATAGCAGTTTGTTTTTTAAATAATATGCAGGAGTAATTCAGTTTAGATGATATACTTTCTATCTGCCTTATCTCACTTAATGTGGAGTTTGCGTAACACACTTTTTCAAACATGCTGCAGAAAGGACTCGGCTTCAGTTTTAAAGACCGGCTGCCTGACGTCAAACATTCTCTGAGGGATCCAATACCGAGAAAATCGTGTTAGAAAACCTCCTCATCCGATCCGACAATCGAACCCAGGACCTCTCGGTTCATAGCCTATATACGCTGGCACTAGACCAAGGAGGCGACGCAACGCACCGAGCTAATAAACGTCTGGGCTTTACGTATTTATAGGTATAAAGCTTCGAAATTCTTGTGGAGAATTCTCAGATATGTACGTTTTTTGATGTTTTCCTTATCTTTGCAAAGACAAAGATTGAAAATGTTATAAATAATACAAAATTCCCAATAAAAAGCATAAAATAATAAGTTAAAGACGATGTTGTAAACCGTTTCCGCATAGCGAACCCAGTTGATCTTTGATGCGACGTTTTAATTCTGCATTGAAATATTGGAACTGTTTGTCACGGTGAGATGTCACAACAAAATTAAATGAAATAAGCTCCGCATTTTCAATAGCGACATTTCCTCCCTCGTACAGTCATTGTCAGCCATTCTCATGCCTTGTTTGCCGTGTAATTGAATAAGACGATTGCTATCACCAGTCTCGAGGAAAAGAATTTAATAACACGATACAAAACGTACCGAATATATCTAGGGTGTCGTTTAAACGACACATCTACGACGCGCGACGGGTCGAGATGCCAAGCCTTCTCGTGGATCGAATAGTTTTTTATTTAAATAAAATTCCAATAATTTTAACGCTTACTGCTCTGAACGACAGTGGGAGAATTCATTGTGCAATTCCTGTGAACGCGTCATTTCCAGATAGTTGGGATATAATAATATTGACGAAACACTTTTCTGTAGAATATTGTTATGATGCGTCATCTGCATTTCATTTTCGTCTTCTTCTTTTAAAAATAATGCTTCCCACGCATATGCGATGATTTAGCCAATGTCAAGGTAAATAGAGCAATTATGTTTTCACAATGACCATAAGACCCAAATGGGGATGATCTCAAGGCCCTGCAGAGACTATGGCAGTAATTACTTCCAGTGCGGTGTTCCTCAGATGACCTTCACTCGGCGAATCGACCGAACAAAGCAAGCCAACGCACCAAGCAAAACTCATCGAAGATCACCGGTTAAAAAAATTCTACATTATACTGTCCATCTGCACTTAAGTTTGATGCATTAAACCACGTCACTTAAAACCAACAAACACAGCTCTACAGAATAATATGAAATAATTTTAACAAGCGACGCCACCCTGTCAGACTTCCCGTCAAAATCCCATTATCGTGTTACTGGGGACATAAAAACAAATGTTCATATTATATGTGTTTGTTGATTAGTTGTTTTATTTGATTTTTCCAGTAACCTGGAAATGGGAAAGTACCCAAAACATATCCAATTAGCATAGTTTTTTCGCAGAACTCAATACAGCATCAGTTTTTCTGCAACGCAGTCACGAGCGGTAAACGAGACTTTTCCATTTTCCTTTCCGCGAAAAGATTAATAAATTTTATAACTGGCGCGGTCGAGTTTCGAAATAGCCAATTGTTGTACCTAAACGCTTTTATGTAACTAACAGCCAGTGCGTCGGGTCAAATGGAACGGCCAATAAATCTGTTATAGTGACAGTGTGGAAGCGATAACACGAGATCGTTGGCGTGTGTATTTGATAACGGAGGGCCGACACCTGTCGCCCTCGAAACCGCAAAAATGTATCGCGAATCGAATGCCTGGTGAAATGTTAATTTACATTCATGGCGATGCACGATGGCGATAACCAACCCACTTTTTATAAAATATTTTAAATTGAATATTACTTATTCATTTTATACAATGCGTTACGGGAAATATCATACACGATATAATAAATAAAGTTTTAAGCGGTAGAACAAAGCAGTCTTAGTCTATGGTAAAATCTATAATACGCAATTATAGATTTGTACCATAGACTAATTATTTATCTCTTTCTTTGCATTTATCGCAATCCAATGTGGAATTGGTGCAAAACACATTCTCAACTATGTTGCAGAAAGCATTCTTAGTTTTAGGACCAGCTGTCTACCTGACGTCATATGATAGAATTTAGAACCATTTTTAAGTTCAACTGACCGAGTACATAGGCATTTATCATCCTCATAAAAGTCTTCATGCAATTTCGTTGTCAGACAACTTTGCATTTCGCTCAAATCTCTTGTTCTTCTATCCAGCGATCGCGGAGTGAATGAAAGTAGTGATTGAACGACGTAGACAAAAGACCTACATTATACAGTAAGTGGCGTGATCCGGTGAGCGCCTACACCGTTCTCTTTATTTCGTATACTATCGAAGCCGATTTTTCACGGACGTGTGATGGAATCGTATAAGCCAGTCACGTATTTTTTAGTGCCAGTGAGTTTGGAGGTCTTCTTTAAATATATCATAACTGGACGGCGAATCTGTCTTCATGAATGCTTTCATTGGTTTATTGAATTTGAGGAGAAGGTTTTTTAAGATCCCGATACCTACAAAACGTACCTAAATAATAATAATTTGACCTACTTATCTTTTTTACTACTTTTCGAGAGTCAAGGTACTAATAAAGCGATATTTCTTGACACATTAGATAGGTACTATTATTACTTTATACCATACATATTACAATTACTTTGATGAAGATGTATTTTGTTTTGCATTTCAATACATATTGTATAAATATTATATGGATACCCTAGTAGCCGAAAATCAATGAAGTCGCCTTTTTGGTCTAGTGGTAGCATATATGGGCCGTGCACCGGGAGGTCCTGGGTTCGATTCCCAGGTCCGAAGAACAGAATTTTTTAATTTAATTTTTCGGGACTAGATCCCCCAGAGGGGGTTGATGTCAGGCAGGCAGCCGGTCGTAAAACTAAGCCAAATAATTTCTGCAACATGCTTGAAAAAGTGTTTTGCGCCGACCCCACATTAAGGTGAGGTAAGGGCAGGTACGAGTAGAAAGAAAGAAATACGCTAGTGGCTGAAATTAAAATATTAATCCAATATAGGGGGGTTATATCGAATGGTCACAGGTGGAAAATTACTTGCTAATAATGCATTAAAATAGTAAAACTGCCTCTTTTATACAACGTGTAACATAATTAGCGCACACCCTGATAGTAGTTTCTGCAAGCTTCTAAATTAATTTTGGTATTTTTATAAAAAAAAAAACCTAAATGTGATATAACCCTATATGTGACCATGTGATAAAGCATCCCAGCAAGCGAAATTAAAACGTACTAGTGCCAGGCGATAAGGCCTTTTTAATATAAATAGAGATGGTTGCCGTAGAGGTATACGAGGGGTGCCAGGACTGGTATTATGAACCTCGGCTCCTGGTGGGGGAAGAGCGATAGTATTGCCAATGGGATAAGTGGAATAGTAAACAAAATTCTATAAAAAATAAAAATACTGAACTTTACGCCGATAGTAATAAAGGTTTTTACAACAAATATACATATGTTGTAAAGATCATTTCAGTCTATGAAATATTATTGTATTTATATTTCAATTGGGGTGTCTGAGGATGTGCGTGAAATATGTATAGTGGCAGCTTACCTAAGCTATGTATGTACTGTGAGTCCTTTGGCCCGAGTAGGAAATTTTCTGACAGTCGTAAATGTATTCGAGCTCGCTGCGCACTGATGATATTTGGTTATAATTTCATAGACGCGCATCGAGTTCGAATACAATTGGGTACTTGACTATGTTTCATTTCATACACATTATTATATGTAATAGCAATTAAAACTAAAAACAAATCCTTTTCTAAAAACTGCATCGAAATTGGTGGAAAAATGAGGCAGTAATTCATATTTTAAATTCTGCAATGAGCAAGAGTGGGGATGTAGTGGGGATATCCTACTATCTCTTTCCAATGCACGCACCGTTATGGAAGTGACGTAATTTTACTGATACTTCTCTTTCCCGCAGTTTGAAGGTTACACAAAACTACAACGGCTTATAACTTTTTTATTTTTGAGAATATTTCAATATTTCTTTCTGTGCTACGTTTTTTTATGACGTAAATATATTTAGATGACGTAAATTTCTTATAAAATCAATAAAAAAAAATTAGTCAAGTACCGAATTACGATTGTCAGAAATTTTCCTGTTCAGGCCGCTGAATTCATATCCAAATAAATGGTAATCGCAATTCCGTTGAATTTAGTTTAATGTCATTGCATCACGTTTAATCTTCTTGCCATTATTGCACATCGTCACAAATAAACCAACAAACATTATACAAGCGCCTGCAATAAATAGGAACGAATGGCTAGAATTTTCTAAAAGTTTGTTTAACTCTTACGGAAGTAATTGATTTTAATTCCGCTGGCAGTACGAGTGAGACGCAACCGAGCGTTAATGAAAAATAATTTCGCCTTGTGAAGTTCTAAGTTAAAGACTACCGGCTTAGTGCTCGCCTTCATATAAATATTGTCCATTAAAAATTCTCTCTCGCAATAATAAACTTGTAAATGAGCAGTTTTTATCGTTACTTCTGTGAACTACTTGCATCTTTGCTGCGAGCTGTTTTTCGTATTTAACATTAAATACGAGTACATAATATTTAAATCTAGTAGCATCTTTGTTAAGGGCTAATATTATTGTTTATTTTTTTTTAGCATCTTTGTTAGGTCGATTGGTTGTTGGTTCCATCTGGAGGTCCGGGTTCAAATTCCAGGTTAGGCAAAGTAGTTTATCTAATTATATGTCTGGGCCTCGATCTTCCACTTAAAAATAAGCCGAAGTCTTTCTGCAACATGCTTAAAAATTGGGTTGTGCCTACCTTACATTAAATGGGATAAGGGCCTATCCGCTACCAATAGTGCAAGGAGGCAACTTTATTGTTTACTAAAGACATTCTGTTGATGGTTAGTAGTATAAATATTTTTATTGTTTTACATAAGATGATATTCTTTGATGATATTGCTATTAATATTCTCACAGAATTCTTGTGTTCATTTAACTGCCTGTTTATTATAGACTCTCTAAATCCCTTCTTACAGTCGTCGATTCAGTTATATTCAAGATTTTAATTACACATTACTTTCTTAAGGACGCGTTTGCAGTGGCAACCAGAAACCTAATGAAGTACCACATATTAAATTTTATTTGCTTAGCTCCTTGATCTATCTTATTTCTAAGTCCTGTTATTAAAACCATCCTCATGTTTATTTATCTGAGCAAAAGCTAGAGAGTATTAATATTTATCTTTAATATAAGAGATGTGTTCGCATCTTGGGCACGAGACATTCACGTTGCTTTGATTCTTATTAGACGGTACTGTGAAAGTGTTTGGTGATTCACATTACATAATATTTAGCGCTTATAATGGGATTTTTTTTTGCGAAATTATAGACGTCTGTATCCCCGAAGGGGTTGGCATATGCGAACTAAGAACTATAACTTTTTCAACAAATTAATTTCCGACCCAGATGTGATAGAGTGTGAGCCTATATATCGGGCACAAATTCCAGACTCCAAGCTGATACTGAATAGAAAAACCCAATATCACTTTGCCCGATCCAGGTATCGAACCTTAGTCGTACCGCACACGCCATACAACCACGCCACTGTGGCAATAAAAAGAACTAAAATAGTTAAAACCCACCAATTGCCGAGGTTGAATGCAAACGGCTCTATAAAGCCGGCGTGTCCCTTTAGTAAACAAAACTGCCAGTCATTAGACGAAACGGACGAAAACATTCGTTCCAATTATGTACGGAGGGCGGCACCGAGCGGCGAGCGGGAAAAACGCCAGTCCACGGCCAAACCTAATGACGATGTCAGCCAGACTCATCAATCTATCGGACCTGGACGCCAGGGGCTTTTTACATGCGTATAAAGAAAAAATCTTGAAGAACATTATCGGTTTGTCCCATTGGAGAATACTGGCGAGCAAGGCTTTTTTAAATTACTTCAACTTTGTGTTTGAGCCTACTCAAAGGGTTGTCCCATTTATTTGATCAAGATCTGATAAGTCTAATATATCAGCCAGAAGTCTGTAATTTGTGCCCTATATAGCCATAAACTTGTCATCGCTCACATCTGCAGGTCGATTCTCAAAGGTTGCATCGTTGCAGCAACGATGTTTTTATTTTTGTATTCAGCAAGATACAAAGCGCACGCACTAGTGCTATGCGTGATGACGCTTATGTGAACTAGCTCTCTCGATCGAGGTGTTTGACATAAATGTATGGAAAATGGTATTCTCTAAGAGCCAACACCGTTGAACGCTCCGTCGATCTCAACGATGTGCGCTGTGGGAACTCATCGTCGATCGCAACGTTGTGGCGTTTCTTAGAGAATCGACCTGCTGGGTCGGGAATAAGCATGTCGAATGGGTATTTGAGTTCTCTAGTTTACCTCTGACTACCTCTTCGGGGATACATGCATGAGTCTAAGTATATGTTTTTTTTTATTTGGTCGCTTTGGTTTAGTTGTAGCATAAATGGGCTCTGGATGTCCTGCCCCCTTACTCTTGACACTCGATTCTATCGTGATTTCGATTTCGTTTAATTTATTGACTTAAAATTCCACCGAAATCGACTTTTAAAATGCGCTAATGTTGCATAATATTCGAGAACTTGTCATTTGGTAATTTTTAAGGTGACATTAATGCATTTTTTAACTTTAGCCCACAATAAGGTGGGATAAAGATACAATATACAAAGATATAATTAAACTATTATAGAATTCCCAAAACAGACTTTATTTAGATACTTATGCGTGTTTGATCTACTTGCTTCAGTTGTGGCCTGTGTCAAGTAAAATATTGCGTAACTCTTACTCCAAATACCGCAACGCTACTCAACTTTAAAGGCTACTAACATTGTTGTGCATCATAATAATATGATTTAGACGGTCTTATATTTTGAGTTGCGTTTCAGTATTCGAGCGAAGTCGAATAAGGATAGTCAAATAGGTAATGTATTTCTGTAGTGCGTTTAATGTTATCTTTTGAACCATTGCTTGTTACGGCTCTATGGATAATGTACCTAATAAAGAAATGGTCGCTTCCTCGGTCTAGCATATATGAACTGTGGACCGGGAGGTCCTGGGTTCGATTCCCAGGTCGGGCAAAGCGAATTTTCTAATTTTATTTGCCCGGGATTGCATCCCCCAGAAGGGGCTTGACGTCAGGCAGGAAAGCCGGTCGTAAAAACTAAGCAAAATCACTTTCTGCTTGTACACAAAAAGTGTTGCGCCGACCCTACATAAAGGTGGGATTATGGCGGGTAGAAAGAAAGAAAAAGGTGTACCTAAAGCCGCGTCTCCTGTACTAAAACATCACACAAAACTCCTACACAAAACATGGTTTCGCTACATATTTTTATCTATGGTCCATTGTTCTAATCAGCAGGAGACAGCGAAAATCATTGATTTGCGTATGTGTTTTTGTTTTTTATTTCGAGAAAAACTGGTGCAGGTGACGCGCCTTCATAAATAATAATAATAATATCAGCCCTGTAATATTACTGTCCACTGCTGGGCACGGGCCTCCTCTACTAATGAGAGGGGGTTAGGCTTTAGTCTACCACGCTGGCCTAATGCGGGTTGGTAGGTTGGTAGTTCACATATCTTCGAATTCTTGTGGAGAAATTCTCGGGTATGCAGGTTTCCTCACGATTTTTTCCTTCACCGTTATAGCAAGCGATTATTCACAAAGAAAACACACTTAAGATAGAATAGTCAGAGGTGTATGCTCCATTTTGGTGTTGGTCTCGAACCTCCGACACTCTTCTCGGCAGACCGTACCGTTCCCATCTGAGGTATCGCTGCTTATTAATTCATAAATTAACCGGTGCAAACCAACGAGTGCATCTATCACACTTCACAGCGTGTTTTTTGCGGCGGGTCAGAGAGCCGTCGTGCACGCCGCGCCGCGCCGCGCCGCTCCACGTCCATACCACATTTTTCGGTGTCCGTCGATGCGTCACTTTGGTGGGAGCGATAGATTGATCACCGCACTGAATGACGTTCTCATTCCAGTCACTATTGAATGGCTCGTTTTTTAACGTATATACTCGCAAACATTTGAACAAACTTACCTATACGTTTTATATATCGGATAATTTTTGCACGTCATTTTGTGCGTGAGTTTTTAAATATTTTGTAATATGTTTGAATAATGTCACAGCAATGTCAGAATTATTTAGAATTTTGTTTGAAAATTGTTCGATATTTATCGTATCGTACTATGTTATTCCTATATCCTATGCTAGCCTAGCTATGAATTTAAATTTTATATTATTTTGAAAACGGTCGCCTCCTTGGTCAAGTGACAGCATACGAGATATGGTCTGTGAACCGGGAGGTCCTGGGTTTGATTCCCGGGTCGGACAAAGCGAATTTTCTAATTTAATTTGGCTGAGACTGGATCCCTCATAGAGGGTTGACGTCAGGCAGGCAGCCAGTCGTTACTAAACTAAACTAAGCCAAATCCTTTTTGCAACCCGCTTGAAAAAGTGTGTTGCGTCGACCCCACATTAAGGTGGGATAAGGGCAGGTAGAAAGAATGATTGTGAAAATGTAAACCTCCTCGTTTTGTAGCTTAATTTAAATAACGACGAAGTCAACATTTTTGTATAGAAAAATTCTATCGGTCCATAGCAGACGAAAAAACTTCACATTTCTCTTTAAGTAAATATCTTTGAGCTTGACTTACTCAATTATCCTAATGAATCCGACACCGAATAACTTTTTCTGAGCTTACTTATTTGTCAGAAAAATAAACGACATCGGTTTTTATTTGAGATCAAGATAAGGCGAGACCTTTGATTTGGTTTTGTTTTTATTCTTTACTGGCGCCATTCATCCGGACTCAAGATTATTTTTTATTCTTCAAATTATTAATTGGAATGAAAAATATTAGTGATTTATAATACTACATATTTTATTTACAATCATTTGAGTTTTTAACACGATTTTCCCGGAACTGATTTTCTAACAGGGGACTGACGTCAGACCTGTGGCGGGTAGTAAAAAGTAAGCCAAATCATTTCTGCAACGTGGTTGACATACAGTATTACGTCAACAACCCATTCGAGTGAAACAAGGACTGGTAGCGGAAAGATTATCCCATACGAACTGCTCTCTTACTGCTCTATTATTTTTACAACCCATTTTCAACGTAATTACAACTGCCTCCGTGGCGTGGTGGTATTTCGGTATGACTACGGTTCTGAGGTCTCGGGTTCGATCCCCGGGTCGGGTAAAGTGATATTGGATTTTTCCATATCAGCCCGGAGTCTGGAATTTGTGCCCGATATGGCGATAGGCTCGCCCCCTATCACATCTGGGACGGAACTAAGCTCGGCGAAATGTGGGTGTTCTAGTTCGCTAGTGCGCCTCTGCCTACCCCTTCGGGGATACAGGCGTGAGCTTATGTTATGTTATGTTTCAACGTAATTTAATATCGTGAAAACTCAACTACTTAACGTTAGGTATGACGTCGTAAATCGTATTGCAGTAAACACGTAGCACTGTCAGTGGCGTTTTCAAAGAATTATAGTCGCATGACGGAATATGTCGCGCGGCCGAACGTAACAAAACGACACAAATCACAATAGGCGCATGTTTGGTTTCAACACTTCTTTTGTACGGGATTTGTTGGTCGTATAAACAGTAACTGGAATGCATTAACTATATACATTACATATATACTTAAGTTCACACTTGTAGCCTTGAAAAGGTAGGCACAGGCGAACTAGCGAACTAAAACACCCTCATTTGGCCAAGCGTATTCCCAGTCGTGATAGGCCAGCCTATCGCTATATCGGTCACAAATTCCAGTCCTGAGAAGATAACTCAATATCACGTTACGCGACTCGGGGATCAAACCCTGAGACCTCAGAACGGTACCGTAGCCGTATCGCGCACGCAATATTATCACACCACCGAAGCAGTCATAATATTTGAATTATATTATTTATAATTATAGTATATATTGTGCTTATTATAATTAAGTACAATAAAGTTTTAATCGAAAATTTAAGTTCGATGGAAAAATAATTTTTTATAGCAAAGACTGGCAAATGAGCAGATGGGTCACCTGATGGTAAGTGATCTCTACCGCCCAGAGACACCCAAGACACAAAAAGAATCATAGGTGCGTTAGCAACCTAAAAGGAGGGATGGAAGGGGAGGGAAATGGGCCACCGGATATCTCACTCACCGAACGAAACGCGATAGCGAGCTGCCAATTTACGTCGATTTTCTGTGAGATAGTGGTATCAAACCGGTCAAGCCGGCCTATTCGTGCTGTAGACGTTACTGTGTATAGCGTGGCTCTACCACTCAATTCTTCTTTGCATTCGATTTTTCTTCCATTTATTTATTCGCTAAATTATGTAGCGTCGCGTCGTCGTTCGGGAACAATAAGTTTTGTAAACCTTAGATGAGAAAATAAAGACAGCAACCGTTACATCGAAGTGTCTCTAGATAAATTCTAGCATAAGACTATAATTTAAACATAACAAACTGAAACTCATTCCTTCATAAGATAAAATGGAGCACTTTAAGCCCCAACTTCGTACGTAGTTTAGGAAAGTTAGTTTTTTCGTTTCCAGCGCGGTTTCGAGCTGAAGTGGTTGATAGTCACGTTTTCGGAACTATCTGCGATATGAGTCGCTATGACATTATTAAACTCAGGCGCATTTGCCAATTCACGTTTAAATACGTGACCACGGTGCACAATCGGTTTTCCCCCGCTGAAAAATCACCCGTCCCGAATTCGCAGCGATTGGAATAAAAAACGCGATGTCCGCGCGAGCCACTCCGCCGAGTGTCCCGAATAAATTATGTTGATGAAACTTTTAGTTTGAGTGTTATACGGTGCCCGCAGGCCACTCGTTTTAATACTGATTTGATATAAATTCAAAACTTTCTCAGTTAAGCCGAAGGAAAAATGGTTTTAATCCATTATTTGGGGTTCCGTTTATAAGTTCCCTTTGCCTTTTATGAATTGATGTTATTGGTTTCGCCACTGTTAAATACATAACTAATCAGGTTTAGAAATATCGAATTAGAACTCCTACATCCCGTCGAGTTTATTTCCGTCTCAGCGGATTCTCTATAGGGAGCGAACCCATCGGCATTTCGGGCTCAAATTCTGAACTTCCGGATGGTACCGAGGAGAAAACCAATACCAATTAACTCGTTCCGGGGATCGAACCCGAGACCTCAAGACGATAGTCGTACCGCGCACGCCATACAGCTACGTCACCCAGGTAGCTCATACTTAGCTAGTCCGCTTCTGCCAATTCCTCGCCTATGTAGTATGAGTTTATGTTTTTAAACTTAGATCAGCTTTTGATTTCAGGTTTAGAAAATGCTTTAAAAAACAACGTTAGCTTACTGCCTCGGTGGCGTGGTTGTATTTCGGTACGACTACCGTCCTAAGGTCTCGGGTTCGATCCCCGGGTCGGGCATAGTGATATTGGATTTTTCTATATCAGGTCCAATACTGGAATTTGTGCCCGATATGGCGATAAGCTCGTCCCCTATCACACCTGGGACGGAACTAAGCTCGGCGAAATGTGTGTGGCGAAAAGTTCGCTAGTGCGCCTCTGCCTACGTTTTCGGGGATACAGACCTGAGCTTATGTTATGTTATGTGTGCCGTTACTAATCTCAGTTGATCAAGCCATATCTCGTAAATAGCGTACATTAAAGTAAATTATTACTTACATTACTCAAGATTAACACCAACGTATGTGCAGTGAAATCTATGATTACTAAGCTTCATAGAATCTTTCCACGGTTATTAAACCGAGCCATTTCTCGTCGTATCCCCCAGGATATACTGGAGACGCATTAATTCAAGTGCAACAAGAAAAATGCATTAGTCTCGAGATTGGCCATTCGTCATTGTCCTGTAATACGCTTGAGGCATTTGACGAAACTTTTGCGGTCTCAAACGGCGTGAAATGGCAATTTCTTATAAATTCGATTTGTCATCGTGCCGAAAATGTTTTGCAATAAAAAGTTGATCAAATGGATATGATTTCATGTCAGTTAAGGGACAAAGATGATAACGCTGTTGTCAAATAGCCATACGAATGCTTGGCGAAGTGTTTTTATTTTGTAATATATGGAGGTGTAAAGCAAAGTGTGTTGTTGAATTTTTCTCGATTCGATTCGCCATCGTTTCGTTACACTATTTGTCCACCTACAAGGTGGACCGACGACCTGATAAAGGTCGCAGGAAGTCGCTGGATGCATGCCGCTTCCAACAGGTCGATCTGGAAATCTTTGGGGGAGGCCTATGTTCAGCAGTGGACGTCCTATGGCTGATGATGATGATGATTTGTTTGCCACGGGTATAAATGCAATATCAATGGAAATTTTACACTGGCGACTAATTTGCATGTTTCTCTTTCTCTAAAGAGGGTTGACGTCAGGAAGATGGCTAATCGTAAAAATATAAAGCCAAATCTCTTCTACAACAGTCTTGAAAAAGTGTGTTTCTTCAACCCCATAGGCAGCAGAGTGTATTAAGATCAGGTAAAAAGAAAATTTATGTCATAATTTCGATGACCCACAAAAGCATTCCTATTTTGAATAGTTCTGATAGTTCATAGTATACAGAAGTTACAGTGGCCACTGTGTATGGTGTGGGTCTAGTTCGGCATACCTTGTAAAACTTATTGGTTTTAACGAAGGTTTATTTTCTTAATTTGTTGTGTAGTTTTGTTGCAGTTAAGTATTAGAGTTCAAGCATCAACAATCATCTCACTCGTAACTCTAATATAAGCATGTCTTACCGTTCTTGAATATCAGCATCTTCCACCTATCCAGTGACAATAGACGGTATTATGAATGTTACTAACATAATAGCAAAGACATGGCTTCAACGAACTTCGTAATAACATTCTAAAGAAAATGCGACGTAAGGATCCACGAGGACATTTATTTTAATATTACATATCAGTATTCGTAAATTACACATTTATTGTCAAGTCAACGTAACTTTAATGCAAGATTTCGAGTATATAATGAAATAATCATGGATATTTGAAATGTTCAACTAACACTTAACTATCGCTTATCCGTAATGGTCTTATGAAATGCGTACCCATTTCATTAGACTCACATTAAATGCTAAAGGCTATTAACACGTTTTAAATCTAATTCCATAAATGTTCCTTATCAATATTTTATTTATATGTTCAAGTATTTCACATAAACTTGATTTAAAGAGTAAACATAAATTCGTTTCTGCAGGTATAAAAAATCACAGATTAAAATTAAGATATTTCGTAACAATACCCGCTTAAAAAAGGCTCAAAAGTTTCCTCAACTGAGTTCGCGTAAACATTACGAACCCGTTTTAAATCATCGAATCGAGATCGAATGTTCGCGAAAACCGAAGGAGTTTTTGCGAGAAACAAAGACCAATTATAAATTAAAAGTACCTTAAAACGTATTTACATATCTGAGTATGGTAAGTAGTAACGCGTATATTTGTGGTGGTAGATGCTTTGTGAGGAAATACTGGTGTGTTTGTGAAGTGACGGAGCCCGCACGGCCTGAGGGTACGTTCCTCGCGCGCTGCCACGCCGCGCCTGACACCATCGGCTCTTCAGCACCGAATCCATTCACGCTTAGTTCTAGCCCTGTAGTGATAGACCAGATTTTTTATAATAAAAAAATAGGCTTATAATTACGCAGAAGGGGCTAAATTATACAACCCTGCCCACCTAGCATGCGCGCCACGAAAACATTTTGTCAACGCATTTTGTCCTGTTATAACCGGTTTTCTCTATTTGTCTACGGACACTAACATGCGTCCTCGTTTATTTTCATACCATATTGTAGGCACCACGTAGACAACATCTCGACTGTCGATTATTGGGATATCTCGTGGCGCGCATGCTAGGCGGGCGCGAGATGATGTGATATCGTGAGATAAGGGAAAGGTGGAGTAATAAGCTTCGTGACCTCACATGTATAAACCTATGGGCCTTACTTAAAAACATTTTAACTGAGCAAATGGTTAAGAATAGTCTGTCCTTTTTATTTTCAAACAATGTGACACAATGAAAAAAATTACAGACTTTCTTAACCATTTCCTCAGCTAAATATTTTTATAAGTAAGGCTCATATTTCTAAAATATGAATACACTTCAACGCGAACGAAAAACTTTTAAACGTTTAATAATATAATACAGAAAAATCACGTTGGTGTGATTTATAAATGATCTCTAATTTTACAATAAAGACTATAAGAGTTTGATTTAGGACTTGAATGAACGGAACGTACTTTTAGTTTTGGCTAGAGGAGAAAATGTTATTTACTGGGACAATTTCTAATTAAGTACTGCACTCCGTCTCATTTCGTAGACACAAAGCTTAGTTTTCCCCGTGTCTATTATTTAATTATAACTTAAGTTTGTTTAAATACTAAGTTAATTTTCTAGTTTAGTCGACTCGTATCAGAAAATGAAATTATAAGATGCTCTGCAGACGAGCATACATATTTTACAAAACAAAAGTTGGCGGTTGCAGTAGTTATTGTATATTTTAAAGCATTTTAGTTAACAGTTGCTAGTTGCAGCAATAAAAGCGTTGAATACACGTAGTTGAATGTTGCTAGTTGCCAAAACTCGAGCAACATTTGCAAGACGTCTAAAAGAATTTCCTTCTGGATCTTCTAGGAATTTAACACATTAATACGGCATACCAATAAAATCAATTTATTTTAACCTCTCCTTCATTTTATTAGTGTAGAGGTATATGTAGCTCTAAAAATAATAGCCAGAGCTTAATTTATGAAGAGTCGAAAGCCGTGGCTCTTATGAATGAATTTTGCTTTCGATGAAGAAACTGTGAATGTGTTTTGCCTTACTGTGCAAGCTGACTTGGCTCTCCATTTTTCCCAGAGCGTTGACAGATGCACACACGTAGGTGCCGTAGTCGCCGGGCGACAGCGATTTGATTGTCAGGTTCATCCATATAGAGTAGACGTTCACATGCGCTTCTTTCACCCGCAGCTTCGGATTCTCCAGTAACTTGTCGCTTAGTAATGCTATGGAAAAACATTTTTTTAGCAATCGGATAACCCTTGAATACTGAACGCTACTCAACTTTAACAGCTGCTTATATTGTTTTGCGTCGTACAATTCTGACAGTTAAGGCCTCAAATAAGATATCACGACCTTAAGTGTCTGAGTTGCGATTTAGTATTGGGGGGTAAAAGACCTAACTACGAATACATTGAAATAAAATTATTTTTACGGATTTTATCACGATTTGGTTTTAATTTTTATTCCCGACGTTTCGAAGGCTTTGCAGTCTTCGTGGTCTTGGCAAAGCCTTCGAAACGTCGGGAATAAAAATTAAAACCAAATCGTGATAAAATCCGTAAAAATAATTTTATTTCAATGAATAGCATTCGCGTAAACTTAAGAAATCAGTACGAATACATTGTTTTATGGAATCATCATGCGTGTAGGCTCAAACAAATACACTACATCATAAGGTTTAAATACTTTAAAAACAAATTTAAAAATTCTTATACCAACGTATATGGTGTATTTGTTATGGAGTTTATTCCACTCTCACTTCATCAGGGGGGTTACCACCACGGCTTATACCAGTATTATTATAATCTTAATGTACCGATTCCCGTACAAAAAAACAAAGTAAAATTATAGTAATGTAATGTTTTAAAGTTAGTTACAATTAATGTTGATGCGCATAGACCATATGTTTCGCATAATTCATTCTATGGAACTTAAAAAGCATCTATTAAACTGAGTGTTAGATTTTGATTTGATTACAGGTGGGTATAAATTTCGGGCCAAATCCATATTTGCTGAAATATTTTAAACCTTCAAATCCTTCATAAGCTTGATGAGTTATAATAAATTTCGGAGCCTGGAATATTCGTAGCGTAGCACTAAAGTAATTTTTTCTCAATTTGAGCTGAGTTTTATATTTTTTACTCGGTTTGTTAAGATGAGAGACTTTTACTTATTCATCATTTTCATACAAGTAGGTATTATAAGTATAAATATTTAATAGACGTATTACAAGTAAAGTAACTTCTGGATTATTATTGACTAAACCTTGCTACAAGTCTACAAAATCTTATGAAGCGTTGTTACATATCAAAGCTTTATAGACTCAAGATTGTGGGATTAAAGGTAAAGTCGCTATGAAGATTCTGCGAACCTTATTACAAAGAAACCTTATGTGGAGGTAGCTACGCTAAAAAACCACATTCATTTTAAAAGCTGAAGCAGGCATCGAAATATAATATTAATTATACATACATACCTACATAATATCACGCCTGTATCCCATAGGGGATATATACACTATGGATTTCCACTTCGCTCGATTCTGACACACTACTTTCGTTTCATCTACTATCATTAATCTCTTCATACATTCGCGTCGGTTAAGGGTAATCTTTTTCCACGATAACCCACAATACCATTTACCTACCCTCTCTCTCTCACGGTGCCTACCCACGACTGGATGTTGGCTGTCAACACCGCATATTCCTTTCTATTTCTTGCCAGGTTGTTTAGTTTTTTCTATCCTGGTAATTTGTGTCGATTCTCTTATATTCCTGAGCCAGGTATTCCTCCGTCTAACAACGTGTCTCTCTTACCTACCTCTCTTACTTCCTACTAGAGTTAGTTGTGATTTACCAATTTTCCAGAAAATAATAGGGAGGGGCTGGGTGGATCTTCGTTATATGTATGTTTCTATTTATACTAATATATTTCTACTTCATATTAAAAAAACGTCGAATAATTACATTTACCGTCTTCCCTGTACCAGGAGTTCATAGCCTTAGGAGAGGCTTCAATGTAGCACTGCAGCTCTACGTCACTCCCCAATGGAGCGCCGACCAGTTGGTTTGTCACCTTTACTTGAGGTATGACTGTTAAGGAAAAATATCATATAATAATAATAATATATAATACCCAACAGTCACATACATAGTCCTGACCCCACACTAAGATCGAGTCTTGGTTCGTGGGTATCAGGAACTACGAGAGACATTCGGTCTGACAACACCCAGACCCGAAACAAACATCTGTAGGCCATTCAAACATTTGTCTCGGTGCGGGGATCGAACCTGCGGCCTCTCGCTTCACAGCTGGCTACTCGCTCGCATCGCCACGGAGGCTGTCGCGGATGTTTGTTTTATTTGTTCTCTTATTCCTACGATGTTTTAACATTATACTATGTCTTGATACTTAATTAGTGAAGCTCACAGAAAACCGACCTAAAGTGGCAGCAGGCTGTTGCGTTTCGTTCAGTGAGTGAGATTTCCGTTGGCCCAATTCCCCCTCTCCATCCCAATCCCTATTCCCACTTTTAAGGTTGCCAACGCACCCTCGGTACTTTTGGTATCTTTGGTGTTTATGGGCGGTGGAGATCACTTACCATCAGGTGACCCACATGCTCGTTTGCCAGTCTCTGCTAGAAAAAAAATAAAGCTGTAAGGTATCGATTTTTAAACACTAACCATCTTAGCGAGTGATACTAGAGTCTAATATAAAATGCCGGAGTGCTGGTGAAACCGTTCAATTGGAATTGTAAATTTCTTCAAGAATTTCCCGTTTGACCGATTTTTCTTCTTTGTAATAAAATTATGTATTCGGAACTAAATGCTGTTAATAAAAAGTTACATAATAATATTATTTTTACTGAATTGTTTTTATAGAAATATTTATTATACTAAAAGAAGTTAAAAGACTGCGTCGGTGGCGTGGTTGTATTTCGGTACGACTATTGTCCTGAGGTCTACGGTTCGATTCCCGGGTCGGGCAAAGTGATATTGGATTTTTCCATATCAGCCCGGAGTCTGGAATTTGTGCCCGATATGGCGATAGGCTCGCCCCCTATCACATTTGGGACGGAACTAAGCTCGGCGAAATGTGGGTGTACTAGTTGGCTAGTGCCTTCGGGGATACAGGCGTGAGCTTATGTTATGTTTTATTTACATAATTCGACGATTATTTACATAAGTCGTACCGAAATACCTCTACAACCACGCCACCGAGGCATGTGTTATGTTATGTAAAACAATAATTATTACTTACAATGAACCTCGACGTGATATCGTCGGCTGACTGTGGGGGGGATGCCGTTGCTCGCGATGCAGTAATAAGCCCCCATATCAGTCCGCTGCACGTGCGACAACTCAAGGCTCTCCCCTCTGTGGCTGTCTACCACTGAAACAACAGATGATTAGTTAAAATCAATGCAATTAATCCTTTCTCGTGCTTTTCGAACTTGTTTCTTAGGTGAAATGGGGTAAATAAGCGACGAGATGGGGTAAACTGGCTTAATTGTTATAAACAACAAACAATATGTTTAATTTAAGTATACAAGTATTAAAATAAATATCTAAATAAAAACTAATAAATCTCTGAACATCTTGTTTTTATTTATACTCGCCCTGGTTTTGGTGCTTATTATGGTACATTGTCATACTATCTTGAAATGAAACTTAAGATGTATTTCTTATAATTCAATGTTTTAACGTTATTTTACTCCTTTCTTACATAATAACATAAAAGTTATAAACAACAAAAGGTTAGTTAAAATATTTAATTTTGGTTCAAATATTTAAAATATTATATCACGTACTGTTATAAAATCATTTAGAATAAATAAGTTTCTAATGATGATTGCAACGAGTTCATTAATTAATGCGCAATCCATTAGCGTCCTGAACCCGATACTGGTAATACTTATTTATTCAATATAACAACATTTTCCAGAGAAGGTTTCATTCAAGAACAAGTTTTAGAATATATAAAACACGTAATATAAACACGGGCAATATCGAGCAGAATGTAAAACCGGGTAGGCACTGTGATGGATAGGTTGTGGCCTTATTTTGAATAATAAATTTCCTAATTTATCTATACAGAGGGTTGAAAAACGAAAATAAACCATATGAGAATATTTTATGCGTTAAAAGGCCTTCGGGATCATTCGCGCCACATACAGGTGAATCCACTTACATTGTTTTATTTTTAAATTCCAACAGATAGACAGGCGTTCGAAAACGGGGTTTGAAATAACCGTGGAAAAGAACGATTCAGAGATGAGCTTTAGCGGAGATGGGAGCGCCCACTAATATGCATTTTTTATTCCTAAACCTGTACAACGTAAACACGAAACGAATTTTAAAGGTACCAAATAAAATCCGAATTAAATGAACACTCAAAATCGCTTTTATGTGGGCATCCATGATAAAAGTCGAGCTGTGTAATCCTTTGATGGTGAATTATTCGTGACAATGTGTTTAAATATACAAAGTTGGTACGTTTCTTTGACATCGCTTTTATAAGTAATTCGCTTTTGCGTAGTAAGTGGAATATTTCTTGTTTTCCTTATTATTTCATTAAATAAACTGCGCCAAGCGCTTTGCAGCTGCTGGAGAGGCAAGCTTAATATTATGCCAATAAATGGCATCGGAGGGGTTTAAAACTGAATTATGTGGGAAGCAGCCTGCTATTTATTGTGAGAGTAATCTGAGCGCTATTTATATGTGATGTTTTCTTAATTTTATTCCGCGGCAATCCGTGGTCGGTGAAGCGCGAAAAAAATATTCCAACGCTACTAGAGATGAGATGGAGCGTCGGCGTAGAGTGCGGCATTTTCTCGTTTTACGGAAATATCGTCCATTTTGAAATCGCTTTTGAGTATAAAATCTTTTATTATGCGAACACGGTTCATTTAACGCGGCATTAAGTGAATTTGTCGAACATCGTATTTTAAAAAATGAACGGGTAAAAGAGCTGTAAAATACGAATGGAGGGGTGGGGTAGGAAATTACGAGTCGCTGCCGTGGTATTGTGCTTAAGTTCCTTTTAGCGCAGTTTACCGATAATTTATTAAGCTTTTGTACTGTTTATTGCACATAGATATTGCTTCCCGCCGGTTGTATGATTTTTAAAGGCGCAGTAAATTATAAGAATGACGTTATTGCAGTAAAAGTTATTAAAACGTGTATGATTAATTTTAATAACATAATTAATTTTGTAATTTGTTTCAATCCAAAAATTCATAACAGCTATTTACCAAATCAGGAAAAGCTATTTTTTTTTATTTTTTTTTAAAAGGATAACAAGAAACTCTGATGCACTTAAATCCCAACAATTGATTGAGTCATTTCAACATTACTGCGGCCTGTGTTATTCTGAATAATTGACATAATATCACAGTGTCCATTGCTGCGTAGCCACAATAAGGGGATTGGAAGGGAAAACCGACAAACTGCATGTTGTGTTCAACGAAGGAGTAAGGCGTGACGCACACGATCGTTTATAATCGGCTATTGAAAAGTGTTCGATAATATTGGTTACTACTAACTTTTGTATCAAGTGTAACACAACATCACTTGAGTGTATGTTTGTGTATTTTTTATAATTTTTGAAAACAATTCTAACAATTGTTATTAGTAGTCAAAATTTGGTGCGACTGGATCTCATCATTGTGGAAATTAAAATACGATTATACAAATTAATATATTATATAGAGGTAAAATAAACCTATGTTAATATCTCATTGACCGTTTTGTGTTGTATTTAAATTAAAAAACAAATGAGGTCCCACCTGACCAAACACAAGATACTCGCATTGGGATCCGTCGCACATGATAGGCACACATTTCAGAGCATGGTACAGAAAGAAGCTTCTCGTGACGTGAGTATATGACCGCTATCTGCTTACTTCTTCAAAGACATATAGGTAAGTTCTAATGATGTTTTATTTTCGTTCATTAATTATTTTAGGTTTGAAATCTAATTGATTAATCAATCGAATATTTATTTATTTTGGCGTTTTGTCGGCGGTTTTAAATCCTACTGTGTGCGTTGCGCCTTAGCCATCCGTATAAATTAGTAATAGCCGATGCGTGAAAATGGACGTTAGCTTGATGGACATGCATTTGATGACAATTACCCGTTTGTTTGTCTGTTTTGAATGCATTTAGGTAACTGAACCTCAAATGGCGACAATCGTTCTCCATAATTTGAGGAATATTCTCCTCCGTATGGAATTACGGAGTAATACCTTTCTTTCTTTCTACCTGCTTTTATCCCACCTTAATGTAGGGTCGGCGCAACACACTTTTTCAAACATGTTGCAGAAAGGATTTGGCTCAGTTTTTACGACTGGCCGCCTGCCTGTGTCAACTACTTCTAAGGGGTCCAGTCCCGGGCAAATTAAATTAGAAATTTGCTTTGCCCGACCTGGGAATCGGAGCCAGGAACCCGGTCCACAGCCCATACATACTACCACTAGACCAAAGCGACTTGTTGTTAAAATTAAGTCGCTTAAAATAAATTATTGCCAAATAAGCTTTATGATCATATAGGCTGCTTGATGCATCAATATTAACAATTTATTTTAATCTACGATAATAGACGTTTCCCGTTAAGCTGTAAGACATACCTATATACGATGTAATGAATACAATCTGCCGAAATACAACAAAACAACTATTTTTAACTTATTATGATTAACTTGATACCACTAATATATTGTTTTCATTCAAATATGATATTGTTATTACTTATTAATGACTTCAATATATTATTTCTATTTTCGTAAAATGTTATTTGGGGCTCCTATAAACAATTATTATGTAGCATAAATTATCATTTTCATGTTATATTGTTAACAAAAGAGTCGCCTCCTTGGTCTAGTGGCAGCTAATATGGGCTGTGAACCGGGAGGTCCTGGGTTCAATTCCGAAATTGTCAAAGCGAATTTTCTTATTTAATTTGCTTGGGCCACTGTTCCAACGAGACGATTAGGCCAGCAGGGTTACCACCACCTCTTATAGCAGTATTATTATAATCGTTCTTCGTTTGTTTTGTATGGGAAACGCTACAGTAAAATTATAATAATACTGCTATAAGAGGTTGTGGCAACCCCCTTTTAGTTAAATTATGTATTCGTTACTAATGAATAAACATTGTATCGTACAATACATAAGTACATACAAATTCATTCGAATTCGTAGAATAACTCAATATCAAGGATACTGAGAAGCCACGCCTCAAGTTACGCCATTAAATTCAATATGAGCGATAGTCAAAACCACAAAACCATAAAACTTTTAACAAGGGCCGGGGACGAATCCGATGTATCTACATGACTCCCAATATTTCAATTTACATTTTCGTCATTCTTAAAAATATCCGCTTTTGCCTTTGTCGAAATTCTGCTGGAAGTGACATTTTAATCCGGAATAGCCCGCCTCTGTCGACTATAAAATTTTGTACGTGACTCAAATAAAAATATATATTAACTCAATCTTGTAACTTGCACAAAAATCAGACGCCACGATCATGTAATGTGACCTCCGTTTTTATTTCAGAAAATGTCGACCCAATTTAATTGTTTAAAACGTGATGTTAGATAGAAATGCTGGCTTCTTTGTAGCGAACGAAAAACGTGCTTTGTTAATTTAGAGAGGAGTACTTGAAGGCTAATTTAACGGAAAGAGATTTAACTTAGTGCCAGTTGAATTGTTTTCATTTGACAAACTGGGGGCACTATTTCAATTTACTGCCTCAGTCTTGACTCTCTTTTAATAAAGCCTTTGCTTTCGCGCTGAAGTTTAAACAAAAAACTAATTAAGGATCTCTCCCGTGCGACATGAAGTCAAACGACAGAAAAATTAAAATCAGTTTCTTGAGCACCCGTTCATTGGCTAAGAATGAAGTGTCGCCACAACTTCCGGGGTGAAATATTAATCTATGAATTTTTAATGAGGACTTTCAGCAGTAATTAATACTTATACTAGAAGTTGAACATAACTGCAACTATTATTAATTTTATCCATATTATAATAATAATAATATTAGCCCTGTAATATTACTGTCCCACTACTGGGCACGGGCCTTCTCTACTAATGAGAGGCCTTCGTCTACCACGCTGACCTAATGGGGGTTGGTTTATCCATATTATTTTACATGAAAATTAGGGGTTAGATATTAATATTTATTTTGGAAATCGATATATAAAAAAAAAATATATTAAATCGATCTGGAAATCTTTGGGGGAGGCCTATGTCTAGCAGTGGACATCCTGTGGTTGATGATGATGATGATATAATTTTGGAGATCAAACAAAGAAAGCTTATCATAAACGTGCGATTTTTTTACTGGTTCGTTTCTTCATACTTCGTTCAATCAATAACAGAATGCCATTATATTTGGCATAGAGATTAGAAATAGTAAACATTGTAGTGTTACCTTTGCAAATGTGATGTGACACACATACAGTGCCGCGAAAATAGGCCAAAAAATTCCATAAAAAATACCAAATATATACGAATACCAAATCATGTATTGACAACTTACTACCAACGATTTACGACATCTGAAAAAGCTGACTCGGTCTGGCAACGATTGTAATACTTTAGCTCCGGCGTTCACAATAAATTACAAATCACTTGACAGAAATCTTTTGGTATAATATTACGTTCTTGCTGCTAACGTATCGTGCTCACATACTGCAAAATTTAGCTTTGTTGCGCTCTGTACGACGTAATCCATCTCGGATCTTTATGGTCGAGAGTTAGATTTAGAACTGAAGTTGTTGCGCAAAGATTTATTCATTAATTTGGAGTAAATACTCTGGGCTCGACTTATAACCAAACTTAACAGGGTCTCTAACTTAAAGTAAAGGATTGTTTCGATGAGTGAATGTTAGAATGTTGGCTTAAATTATTTGTTCCAAATTGGAACCATTTGAGCCAATATTGGCCTTTTAGAAACCATAAGCCGCTTCGATGGTCTTCTAACAGCGCATATTATATTGACAGCCCCCGTGGCGCAGTGGGCGAGAGCCTGTGAAACGAGAGGCCGCATGTTCAATTCTCGCAGTAAAACAAAGGTTTGCGGAACTTTGTTTCGGAAGTAGGTGTTGTGAGACTGAAAGTCTTTCGTAGCTTCTGTTACCCACGATACAGGTTAAACCTAATGTGGGGTCAGGACTATGTGTGTGGCTGTTGGGTGTATTTATTTATATGAACTATAGATTGGGAGGACTGTGGAGTAGTTTTCTAACATTACTTGCCGAAGACTGGATCCCGCAGAAAGGGGTTAAGGTTAGGCAGGCAAGAAGTCATAAAAACAAAGACCGAATCCTTTCTGCAACATGCTTGAAAAAGATTGATCCCACATTAAAAGTGGAATAAGGGTAGGTGGAAGGATGTCACAAATTTTGGGTCTTGGGACCGGCGAAACTAACATAAACTTGACCATACGACGGTGTTGAAGATTAATTTTCCTAAAACAAAAATCTATGTGTGCTGTAATTGTAACTGCGATTTATTAATGAATAAATAATTTGGTAATAAAATATATAGTTGTACTTCAGAGTTTTGGCTTTTAAAGGTTATGGATTCCGGCAGATTTTAATACTCAATATACAGTGGAGATTACAAAACATGCGTTATACTAATAAGCATTGGGTCTTATTTGCATATGCGCCTCTTTGCATTTGAATGCATAGTCATAAATGGCTAGATGTAATCCTTTCATGCATAAGTTAGGCTAAGTGAGGTTATATTGATTTCCGCTCCGTAGCGCGAGCGTTTGCAGAATACACAAACTGTATCTACAGCCTGTTGCTTATTTCCTATGCGTAAAGTCTATTACGTCGATTTTACTCTGACTTAAGTACAAAACCTTATAAGCCAATGTAATATTAAAATGTAATAGTACGGAATTTATGACTTAAATTCGCAGACATGGATGTTACGTTAAATTGGAATGTTTATAGCTCAGCTATGTTTATAACTTTATGACTGCCTCGGTGGCGTGGTTGTATTTCGGTATGACTATTGTCCTGAAGTCTCGGGTTCGAAACACGGGTGGGGAAAAGTGATATTGGATTTTTACATATTAGCTCGGAATTTGTGCCCGATACAGCGGTAGGCTCGCCCCCTATCACATCTAGGACGGAACTCAACTCGGCGAAATGAGGGTGTTCTAGTTCGCTAGTGCGAATCTGCCTACGCCTTCGGGAATACAGGTGTAATACATATGTTTGAAATTGAATTTAATTGAAATTTATTAGTTTCTTAATTAGAGTGTTATTCAATATCGCATTCATGACTGAACTGATTCAGCTTTTATTTGGCACATAAATAAACTATAATTTAGTTGAGATTCTTTATAATTATTATGTCGATTTAAAGTGGTTTTAAGATACGACTTATACGTTAATGAAACCGCTAAACAAATCCAATGTTTCATACATGACACTTTCTATCTTCAATAGCTGATGGCCTCCATTTTCTACTGGCAGCGTATATGACATGTAGATGCGGAAGCTCCTGGGTTTGAATCCAGTTTGGGAATTTGTTTTTCTAACACGATTTACCCTGGACTCAATCCCTCAAAGCGCGTTGATGTCAGGTAGGTAGCCTGCATCACCGAAGAGGTACGCAGAGGCTACCTAGAGAACTAGAACACCTACTTTTTGCGAGCTCATTTATGTCCCAGACTGTCTCCATATTGGGCACAAATTTCGGACTCCGGGCTGATATTGAACAACAAACCCAATATTACTTAGCCCGACCTGGGGATCGAATTCGAAACCTCAGCACGGTAGCCGCACAGCACACGCTTTACAACTACGCCACCGAGCCAGTGAAAACTAAGCCGATTATTTTCTATCACATGCTTGAATAAAATTTGATGTCCCGACACCACATTTAAGTGGGATAAGGGTAATGAAAAAGAGACAAAACTAGGTGCTTCTTCTTTAAAAAATAATGGCTTCCACGCTTATGCGATGATTTAGCCAATGTCAAGGTAAATAGAGCAATTATGTTTTCACAATGACCATGAGACCCAGATGTGGATGATCTTAAGGTCTTGCTGGGATTATGGCGGAAATTCCTTTCAGTGCGATGCCCCTCAGATGACCTTTACTCCGCGAATCTACCGAACAAAGCCAGCCAACGCACCAAGCAAAACTCATCAAAGATCACCGGTTAAAAAGTTTCCACATTATACTGTCCATCTTCATTGAAGACTGATGCATTAAACCACACCACTTAAAGATAAAAAAACACAGCTCTAGAGAATAATATAAAATAGTTTTAACAAGCGACGCCCACCCTGTCAGACTTCTAAATCCAACTTAGATATTATTAATGTGTCATCACGACTACATGTTTTTCTAAGTGATATAGCTTTTTAAATAAGAAGTCGGTTAATAAAAACGTAAAGAAATCTCGCAGCTTCAATAGTTGTCACTGAATCTGACATCCATTAAGATTTTAGATAATTTCAAAACTCCACGAAATAAGTATTATAATGTTTTGACCCCCAAAAGCGGTCTACAATTAACAGGGGGAGGCTTAAAAGCCACCAAAAGCTAACAAAGGTTGATTGGAAACAAAGTAATCTATGAAAGTAATGTCTTTTTAACGTCGAAAGTGTTAATGAAATGTATTTTACCTACGTATATTTTTATATATACATACCATGGACCTAAAGAATAAGAAGGAGTAAAAGCTAGGAACATTGGTAGTGAAGCACGGTTTTCTGTTCATACGATCTATTCTGACCCCACACTAGGTATAACCTGTATCGAGGGTGTCAGAGACTATGAGAAACATTCGGTCTCACAACACCCAGACTTGAAACAAATATCTGTGGGCCTCACAAACATTTGTCTCAATACGGGGATCGAACCCGCGGTCTCTCGCTTCACAGCCTGTTACTCGCCCGCTGCTCCACGGAGGCTGTCTTATATATATATATATATCCTCTTTCCCCGAAAATTACACCAAACATTACTTGCAAAATGCATGTTACCATTTGTTAAAAAAAAAAAAAACATAGGAAGACATTGTGGGTAGAGTACGTTTAAATGTTATCCACTTGTTTTAAAAACAAAATCGTAGTAAGTGTTTTCCAAAGCAAGTACGATAAAGACCAAAATTATTTGGAATTCAATTAGAAGACGCGTCATGACCAGCATACTGAAAATGAAAGCTTCATGTATGTCCTCATCAAATTAATAAATCTTTCAGTATTTTTAAATTGTATACAAGATATTCATTAATAATTAGTGGCATTATAATTAAGTTTAGATAATTTTAATTGATTCGATTTGTTTAGATAATTGGCATAATTTTAATTGAATTTTAATTGACCTTTAAATAGATTTTCTGAAGCGCAATTACGGGTAATCTGTATGAAATAAAGCGTGTAATTATGAATATCCACTGTATAATTAAGTTGCCTATTTAGATTTATGTATGTAATATTATTGTTAATGCTGACATGTATGAGTATATTTATCCCAATAATATTTTTAACATTAAGATATATCCATTCAGTGGCAGCCGATAAATATGTTAATAGCATTTACGTATTCATTCAAAGATTCTGCATAAAACATCCTGCCCGTAACCGAGACCTTTACGCATAAAATAAATTATTGTTGGAAACACGGACGTATAAAAAAGAAGGACAGCATCTCGCCTATACGATGCCACGCACACAAACGCGCCTGTACAAAGTTCCCTACGCACACCTTAACACTCATAACACGCTCAGTCGGCATGATGGCCATTACGTGTCGATAGATCGAATGAGCCAATACCCTGCTGCACTTTCAATGTTCCTAGTGCGCCGTCCATCTTTTTATCGTCAGTGGTTAGAAATTCGAGGGCCCAATGTATCTGCGATGTTATCAAGCAAGTCTCGCTCCACGTTGGTTATGACATTATTAAACTAGACCGTACGGATCCACTGACGCTAAAAAATACGTGACCGTTTTACACAATTTTCCTCGTGTTGAAAAATAGCCCTCCACAAATTTAAGGCCGGTACTGACAGGGCCGAATAAATTATGTTAATGAACACTTTGGAAGCGCATCCGTTGATTCACCCCATTGGGTAGGCTTTTTCTATAATTTACATAATAATCGGAAGAGACGGAGCGGTCGCATGCAACGGTAATTAAGTAATGCTATAAGAAACCAGCGATAACATTTATACCATGACAGTCAAAGTGGGCTTCGCGGAAAATTGTTTTCGTGTAATAAGATGGAATATTAGGCTGAGATCTATAGAGCGAACTTCAATTAAGTCTAAGGCTGAGATCTATAGAGCGAACTTCAATCAAGTCTAAGGCTGAGATTTATAGAGCTTTGACTAAGTATGAGTCAAAGAAACGACTCAGTGGGGATTCGAAATTTTTAAATGAAACCTCGACTTACTCTGAGCCATGTTTTACAAGAAAAACAGACTGACCGACAGACTAAGCAAAGAATTTCTTATGAATAATGACTCGGACCGAGTCAAAGTTTGATTTATAAATTCCAAATCCTCATTGAGTTCGTTTCTTTGACTTAGACTTAGTCGAAGTTCGCTCTATAGATCTCAACTTTAGATTGCGTAACTACTTCTGTAGGATTTAAAGTTTGTTATATAGGGTTCTGAAAGTTATTGAGAGATGTGTGTACATTTTCCTTTATTTTGGCATAATGCCGGCTTGCCAAGGTATGGTGTTCAAATATTTGACAACTTTTGTATCGCTACTGCCTATAAAACGAGAGGTCGTGGGTTCGACTAGCCCACCGAAACAAATGTATTTATCTTTTTGTTTCGGATCAAGGTACTTTAAGATCGTAAGTCACGTGAAGTTCATAAACAGGTCAACCTAGTGTAGGGTGGGAATTATATCTATTGGTTGCATCAATATAATATACCCTAGATGCACAGTTCTTTGCAAATATCCTCCTAAAAAGTGGTCTCAGGAATAAAACAAAGAAAAAGATCACAAGTTCTAATTAAATCAACACAAATATTACCCTATGCACGTGTAATAAAGTAGCTTTTTAAACGAAATGAGCAAGCGTTCTTAAATTTGAATTTTGAAATTTAGAATTCCATCGGCGTCGGACTGTATACTCCTTTGCTGTCCCATTTTCCGAGCGTCAACTGTGCATCTAGGTAATTAATATATCGATGATTGGTTGATTAAATATTATTTTCGAATATCATATGTCTCCGTCTTTAAAATGTTAATGGAAATATACAACCATATTTTTTATTTTATTTGTATCATAAATAACATTATTTTGCCCAGCTTTTAATACTTACCAGCGGATAGACAATTTTTGATGATCGCTTAGGGCGACTAAGTTACTAAAATCTTGATTTTATTAAATCCAGAGTTAGTCCTAAGCTTGATTTAACTTCCATCTCATTCGTGTATTTTAGTTGGAATTTTATATATGTCAATAGACAATGTACATTAAATATAATTATTAGTTTTTTTAGTGGTAGAGGACGTACAAGAAATTAAACAGAATTAAATAGTTTTTTGAGTGGTAGAGCCATGCTTTAAAGAGTTACGTCTTCAGCACGAATGGGTCGCCTCGACCGGTTTGATACCACTGTCTCACAGAAAATCAACGTAAAGTGGCAGCTCGCTGTCGCGTTTCGTTAGGTGAGTGAGAATTCCGGTGGCCCAATTCCTCCCCTCCCTTTCCCAATCCCTTTCCCCTCCCCCTCCATTCCCTCCTTTTTGGTTGGCAACGGACGCATGCTTCTTTTTGTGTCTTGGGTGATTATGGGCGGTGGAGATCACTTACCATCAGGTGACCCATATGCTCATTTGCCAATCTCTACTATAAAAAAAATATTTTTTTTAACTCAAAAGGTTATCAAAAAGTCACTCAAAAAGTCACTCAAAAAGTCACTCAAAAAAGTCACTCAAAAGTCAAATGTATATCTAAGTTTTGAAAATCGCCTATAATAAATAACGATAATGTTCACGTTGTCATATTTTATATTGCAGGAAAGCTATGTATATAATTCATAATGAAGCGTGTTGCAGAGATGTGCGAAGCTTAAACAGAATTCTTATCTCCTGCATACATATAGTGTACGTAGTGAGGACCAGAATAGTAATTAAGTCAGTTACTTCTTTGTTGTACTGTTAGTTTAAAGCGGGAGCGTGAGTGCAAGCTCTTTGTTCTGCAAGTGGACATTAATATGCTTCTCTTTAGTTTCGTGAGGAACAACGGTCTAATACGATTATATTATTTTGTTGAAAATTGTGTTAGTATATAACTCTATATACAAAGCAATTGTATAATTTCTAAGACCCTAACGATTTCTATACAGTCCTCAGGTGATGTAGAGAGAAGACAAAGTAGGTAATATACAATATATAATTTTAGTGTCATGGGGGTATGGCCGATGGAGATCAATTACCATACGTTGAATTCGGAAATCGTTTGACGTTTTGCCTTATAAAAAGTTATATTTATCTAAACAGCTATTCAACGTCTTTTTTATTTTAGGTAACAAAAACTGTAGAGTGCAAATGTTGAATTTAAATAAATTGTATGTTAAAAAGGCCTATGTTCAGCAATGGACGTCCTATGGCTGATGATGATGTATGCTATAAATTATATTTTTTTAATCTAATATGCCGATAAGCTCATCCGCCTCGTTCGGCGAAATGTGCGTATTCTAGTTCTCTACTTCGCCTCTGCCAACCCTTTCAGTGATATAGGCGTGACTCTATAAATGTATTTTTTTAGCAGTAACTGGCGAACTAGCAGATGAATCAACTGATGGTTAGTGACCTCCACCGCTCATAGACATCCACAAAAATAATCATGGGTGCTTTGCCAACCTAAAAGGAGGTAAATAGGGAAAGAGAAGGGGGTAATTGGGCCATCAGAAATCTCACTCGCCGAATCAAACGCGATAGCTAGCTGGCACTTTTAGTCGGTTTTCTGTGAGACAATGGTATCAGACAAGGCGAGTCGGCCCATTCGTGGTGTAGACGTAACTGTCTATAGCGTGGTTCTACCACTCAAAAATGAATGTTATAATCTTCAGGCTTAATTGAGATACTGTAACAAATTATAAATTGGACAAACGAAATGCACGAAGACATATGCGTTGCGGTGCGCTATTGTAATCATTCTGCATAAAATAAGACTCTAAATACAACTTACACGCTAAATCCATTAGGCTTATGTTCCCGCTCCACAGTACACTTGCTCCCCTTTTGTAAAAATAACACTTTATTCACTGAGTAAACGTATCTAGAAAATTAAACTTTATCCGAAGCTATATCCCCTGTGATATAAACATTTTCATAACGTTTGCAAAAATGATAGCGTACTTACGTATCTAGACTTTTATTCGGTTTATGGTTGTAGTTTGTATTAGTTCGCTCAATGAATAGTTGACTTTTATGATCATAGAAGCTGTATAGGATTAGGGGTTTCGTAAATAGCTACTGAAAGGCATTGTTTGCTATTTCTTTGTGTTATGATTCAGAATTGGAGCCTACCCACATATATCAGAGCTTCTTATGTTTAAACGAATATCCTGTTTTTATGATAATAATCCTTGGAGATTAGGTATTTGAAGGTTTAACTGTATACTTGCTACGTGATAACACAAAAAAAAAAGAATTTACTGATAATTTGGTGTACTTAAGCACGTCTCCTGCACTTGGTTTTCTCGAAACACATACACATAACAACGATTTCAGCTGTCACCTGCTCGCAATGGTTCATATATAAAAAATAAATGTTTTGTGTAATGTTTTAATGCAGGAGACGCGGCTTTATAAAAACTATCCAAGTGCGTGACCAACCAATCACAGTAAAAGCTCCGTATTAGAGATGAAAGTTACGATGAGGGGCGCTTATATTTTTTATGACTTAAAAACTAAAGTATCTCCCCAATTATTGCATTAAAAAACCAGATTAAGAAACATCAACACAATTTTTAATTCAGTTATACAAAATAAACTCGAAAAAGGCGGTTATCGTTCGATTCATATAATGCAGGTTTAACATTAATATGTAATGTCCAATAATTCCCGAGTAAAGGGGCGTAATATGGGGTGTGATATGCGAACGTAAAGAGGGACATAACATAACATAAGCTCAATCCTGTATCCCCAAGGGGTAGGCAGAGGCGCACTAGCCAACTAGTACACGCACATTTCGCCGAGCTTAGTTCCGTCCCAGATGTGATAGGGGGCGAGTCTATCGCCACATCGGCACAAATTCCAAAGAGAGACGGTCATGACTAGTAAGAAGGGTTCGTTTTTGTACCATTCGATAAGGAACTCTAAAAAGAATTCGCATGTTCTAATTGTTTTGTGGAAGGGACATTCACGGCAATAAATAGCTAATTAGAACGTAACCCGCCTATTAAGCTAATGTTAATACGGACCGTCTTGCGTTAGCCATTTATATTTACCGTCACCATGATTTGATGAGGCGTGTACTGTAGATACAATATCAGATTCCCCTCACGTCGCACCTACGCTTTTACCAAATAAATGCGTACGTTACATTAGCAATGTCACGCAGTTCATCCAATTTAGGTTTGACAAGGATTTGCCATGACTCAACCGTTTCAGCCACAAATTGTTTCACTGGAATCTTTCGCCCAATCTACTATTTTCCGCCAAATAAATAAAGGAAAATAAAATGTAAATAAATGACGCAACGAGACCGAGTTTACTGCAAACTGCAAAGCAAAAGATGTAAGAGATCTCGAGGAACGTTGCCGAGCGCGAGGCTAGTTAATTAATAGTTACGAATTCACAGTTAAATTTGTAAGCAGAAATAAAATTTCTATAAAAATATTTTAAAGTCAACAGTGTAAGGTTTGAAGCGGATATTTCAGTTAATTCGTAAACTTCATACTACTCAACTCGCCGGCACCGAGTTAAGACGTTAATTAAAACACTTTACCCAACTTTTAGTACTGAATTTCCAAATTACAGCAATCAAGTTAATGACTTCATCAAAGATCAAAACAACCCTATCACAATAAATATATAATTGCAACGGTTTATTAAAACCAGATGGTACGAACGAAATTCTAATATTTGCGGTATTCTCGACCCTTTATTTACGTTTATCTCCAACAAAGACAATATTGTCGTTTTTAACCATCGATATATTAATTAACTAGATGCACAATTGAAGCTCGGAAAATGGGACAGATAAGGAGTGCTTAAGCACTCGTTTTGCATACAGTCCGACGCCGATGGAAATCTAAATTTCAAAATTCATATTTAAGAACGCTTGCTCATTTCGTTTTAAAATCTACTTTAATACACGTGCATAGGGTGATATTTGTGTTGATTTAATTAGAACTTGTGATCTTTTTCTTTGTTTTATTCCTGAGACCACTTCTTAAGAGGATATTTGCAAAGAAATGTGCATCTAGGGTATATTGTATTGATGTTTTTAAGTTAAATACTTCATTTATTCGAATTCATTAGTCTTTCGTAGTTCCTGATACCCACGACACAAGACTCGATCTTAATGTGGGGTCAGGACTATGTCTGTGACTGTTGGGTGTATTTATTTATTTCTTAAGGGCGACTTGCACCACTATTACTAACCTACAGTTAGCCTTAACCTCAAGTTAAATTTAAATAGAAAGATATGAAGGACATGTAATTCATTACATGTAATTAATTAAATGTCATCATTTATTATCTGTAATTGCATGTAGTACATTACATGTAATGAATTACATGCCCTTCATAGATTTCATTTTAAATTTAACTTGCGGTTAGGACTAACTGTAGGTTAAGTTAACTTTTAGTTAATTTTTTTCTCCCTAAGTCTCATGACCTTTGAAGGTATTGATGGAGCTTAAATCGATTAAACTAACTTTAATTCGTATTATTGTTTTATAATTGAATCGAATAACTTGTTTTGACATAGTTTTAGCTTGTCGTATCTATTTAATATCAAGGGTAGACTCAAGAGGGATTCATTTATCCATCCTCGAAACTTAAGTTGGGTCAGTCAATTAGAGTTCTATTTAGTATGACGCGCCGCGGTCGGTGCGAGTTACAACCACGCATAAAGTTGGTAAGTTAGCGTCTAATTAATGTGATTAACTTCATTTATTTTCCTTGTCCGTTAAATAGATCTTAGCCCTCCATTACAGTACAACTAGGGAATTAGACACATTTATTATCCTGGATTAGGGAATACACTGTATCTGTTTTACTTTATGGACGTGTATCATTATGTAGGAGCGTGTTTATTTAGTTGGTGTGATTTTTTATGTAATGTAATATGCCTCGGTGGCGTGGTGGTATTTCGGTACGACTACGGTTCTGAGGTCTCGGGTTCGATCCCCGGGTCGGGCAAAGTGATATTGGATTTTTCCATATCAGCCCGGAGTCTGGAATTTGTGCCCGATATGGCGATAGGCTCGCCCCCTATCACATCTGGGACGGAACTAAGCTCGGCGAAATGTGGGTGTTCTAGTTCGCTAGTGCGCCTCTGTCTACCCCTTTGGGGATACAGGCGTGAGCTTATGTTATGTTATGTTTATGTAATGTAATATGTCTTTTGATTATGTTTGTGATTCAAAACCAATACTAATGTAAACAATATAATACATTAGTAGGTACGATTGATATTATATTCTGTAACTATAGTTATTATTATAGAACACATGATTTCCAAATTTCCGTCCCACACCAACTTCCCCGTCAAATCGTTTTATGAACCACAAAGCAGAACAAACATTGGAAAATATTCACTCATTCAATTAGCGTGTATATACTCATACATACAATAATGCTCATAAATGTGATATATACATATACGTACCTGCTGTAGATGAACCTTTTAAATAAATTAATTAAAATAAATGACTGCTTTGGTGGCATAGTTGTATTGCGTAAATAAATAATAAATTGTGATTAGCTGTGAATATTTAGATCTTAGATTTGTAAATACGTAGATATGTAATTGTGTAAATATGTAAATATATGATAATGTAAATATGTGGTAATGTGAATACATGATTTAATGTAATATATAAATGAGTACGCCACAGTATTATCACGAAGATACGTTATAATACTGTGGCGTTATAATACTTATAGAAGAAAGATACGTATTTATGAATTAACAATATAATATAACAAATAAAATGAACAGATACAAATCGCAGTCAGCTCTATGTATATCTCTCCCGACACAATCTTACTAACGAACTATTTTAAGTATCATTAAGACTGACTTCGTGAACTTGCTAACGGTGTGACTTCAGACGCCTTCAACTTAAAAACTAACAAAAGTTGCTCCCTAGTAAAGGATTTAGAGTTTTCAACTAATATTAAATTGAGAAATATTAATCATAAACGTGGAGTTAGTTACCGAAATGGAAGATCTTATACATGCCTATGTTCAGCAGTGGACGTCCTATGGCTGATGATGATGATGATGATGATGATGATGATGATGATGATACAGTGCTTTAGAGTAAATACATATTGTTAATTGGCAAGTATTGGAATTAGTCGCCTCCTTGGTCTAGTGGCAGCATATATGGGCTATGGACCGAGATGTCATGGGTTCGATTCCCAGGTCGGGCAAAGCGAATTTTCTAATTTAATTTGCCCGGGACTGGATTCTCCTGAAGGGGTTGACGTCAGGCAGGCAGCCGGTCATAAAACTTAGCTAAATCCTTTGTGCAACATGCTTGGAAAAGTGTGTTGTGCTGACCCCACATTAAGGTGGGATAAGGGCAGGTAGAAAGAAAAGAAAAGCAAGTATTGGATATACTTGTATTATGCCAATGTCAAAAATACTTTGGTCCGAAAAATACTCAATTTCAACTTTATTATGCTCCGTGATCATAATCAAATAAATGTCAATGTACAGTTCCGAGAGTCGGACTTGTTCGGAAATGCAAAGTTAGCCGATGCCTAATACTTATCTTGTTTATTGTAATTTGATATTGCATTATGAGTTCCTTTATGAAATCTTGATATTGCATTATGATGATAAGGAGTTCCTTTATGAAATCACTAGTGGAAATATTATTGCATTTATTTACCACTGCATCGATGTTAAATGCATGTTCTTTGAGAAAATAGTAATAACGCAACAAGAGCCTAAGTTACGCAATGTTACAGTTAAAAGTATTTGTTCCCCACACGTGTTGTGTTGCGTCAGTACAGCCGTTTTTAATATAAATTTAACGCTTTGCTAGTGGTAGTTATATGCTCAGCCATTATTACTGCAACCACTATTCTCTATTTGTACTTGGCGAAGCTTTCAGCGTGCCGGTCAAGCTTAGTGCTGGGACACGCATGCAGATGTATCGATAGAATTTAAAATTCGAAATTTTGTAACAAAGAATGTAGTTTTAAATATTCAAATGTAGAAAACAATTATAATGTGAGTTGTATAGCTCCGTACTGAATAATTTGTCTACAGCAGCAATGAATTTGATACTAATGTCATAGAAAAACGACGTAAAGTGGCAGCTCGCACACTGAATGAAATACAACTATTTCGTTCGATGAGCGAGATTTCTAAATTTCAATCTCTTTTTCCTTTCTTTAAGGTTGGCAACGTCTCTACGATTAATTTTGGCAACGTGTGTATAGGAAATGGAGACGATTTACCATCAGGTGACCCACTTGCTGGTTTGCTTGTCTTAGCTATGAAAAAAGTAAAAATAGTTACGTCGTTTTGTGTAGGCAAGAAAGTACAGACACACAACCTACGCGATGACGACGCCTTCCACACATTCTTTTGTAGATGAGAACGAATTACGTATTTGTATGTAATGTTTATGAATAAGATAAAATATTTGTCTAATATATATAATTTGACAGCCTCCGTGGCGCAGCGGGCGAGTAGCCGGCTGTGAAGCGGGAGACCGCGGGTTCGATTCCCGCATTGAGACAAATGTTTGTGTGGCCCACAGATATTTGTTTCAAGTCTGGGTGTTGTGAGACCGAAAGTCTCTCATAGTCTCTGATACCCACGATACAGATTATACCTAGTGTGGGGTCAGGACTAGGTGTGTGACTGCATGGGTATGTGTGTATTAATATGCTAAAATACCTACATACAGAATACAAGTCAACTATAGTAATTAGTTACTATAGACTCAAACCTTTTGGGTCCAAACGACTCAATCAGCGAATGTTAATGAGGTAGAAAATTGGAAGACCTCAATCGGACTTTGTGACTAATAAAAATGTTCGTCTACCTTTCAATCAACAATGTCTATGATTTATAAGTACAGCTGCTATTCGAGATTGAAATTATTTTTCGAAGTAAAAAATAATGATTGGGGGTGTTTTTGTTCTAACAGAGGCGATATTTTTGTTTAGTAATATTTTATAAGTAAAATCTTACGGGATTGAATGGCCTATTAAAAAAAGGAAATTCTTAATAGAAATCTTACCCATAATCTACTACTGTGCTAAATAAAATATTATATTAAGTAGTTGACAATGTACTATCGACAAGTAATCATTTATAGCATTCATCAGAAATGCGCCGTAATTCAATATGACAGTATTAATATTCCGTTGAACTACAAATGTGGGTTAACTTTATACTAAAAATAAATCTTAATCCTTCCGTCTAGTTCCCAAAAATCCCATAGAGAGAACAAACATCAAAGTTTCACGAGATACTTCTAAGAAAACAATACATGAGTAGGATGTTATCATTTGGGAGGACTTAAGAAGATTAAAAGTCTGCTCTATATCCCCTCGAAGCATTTATGAAAAGGCTTTTTAAAATTATCGACATACATAAATACAGTATATCGACAATAGTAGCGTTCAGCATTAGTTGAATGCTTCAGTTGTCTTTAATAAATGGCGATATTTTTCTGTTCGCCGTAATAGAAGCCCGTGTCAGCTAACTTCCACATTATTCCCACAATTATTGCAATGACTTTGTCTACCCTTTTTCATTATTTTCTTTGAAGAAAACAAGTGGCACTCTGAACTGTTTATAAGTATTATGAGATGTTGGATTTTATTATTTTTCTCGTTTTATAAGAGAAATATAGCGGTTAACAGATTTCGCGTATTAAACGTATATTTTAGTAAACTTGAGCAGGCAATAGCATGAATATTGAGTTTATGACTTGCACTCAATGCATTTTGATTTTAAATAAAACTGCAATAAAATACGCAATAGTGAAGAGCTCTGACCTAGTTTTACGTCACTTGATTACGATTATATAATTATAATTATACTACTACTTTATTTTTAGTATGATTATAATAATACGTTGTTTAATGAGAACGTGAAGACATTGATTTATAGCAGGGTGTATTACAGTACTGCCTCGGTGGCGTGGTGGTATTTCGGACGGTGGTATTTACGACTACGGTTCTGAGGTCTCGGGTTCGATCCCCGGGTCGGGCAAAGTGATATTGGATTTTTCCATATCAGCCCGGAGTCTGGAATTTGTACCCGATATGGCGATAGGCTCGCCCCCTATCACATCTGGGACGGAACTAAGCTCGGCGAAATGTGGGTGTTCTAGTTCGCTAGTGCGCCTCTGCCTACCCCTTCGGGGATACAGGCGTGAGCTTATATATGTATGTATGTATGTATTACAGTACTGCTTCGGTTGTGAAGTTGTATTACGTCCGCGGTACGATTATTACCGACCTGAGGTCTTCTTCTGTGGATTCGATCTTGGGTCGGCAACATAATCTCACGCCTGTATCTTCTAAGGGGTAGGCAGAGGCGTACTAGCCAACTAATACACCCATATGTCGCCGAGCTTAGTTCCGTCCCAGATGTGATGGGGGCGAGCCTATAGCCATAACGGGCACAAATTCCAGACTCCGGGCTGATATGGAAAAATCCTATATCACTATGCCCGACCCGGGGATCGAACCCGAGACCTGAGGGCAGTAGTCGTACCTAAATACAACCACGCCACCGAGGCAATCTTCGGTTTTCATCTTGAGGCGGGTGAAGTGACATTATTTCTTTTTATTCAGTATCAGAATTGAGTTTCGATATGACGATAGGCCCTTGTCACGCTTAGGACGGAAATAAGCTCGGCGAAATGTGGGTGTTTTAGCTAGTCCGCATCTGCCTGAACTTTCGGGATACAGGTGTGAGCTTATGTAATGTACATATATTAGATGAGGTTTAAATTATCGGCGGATATATTGAGCTGCATTTAGTCGTAACCAGTTTAGTTACTAGAGATATAATGGGCAAATTAATAAGCAAATCTGCAGCCAGAATTTATGGTTTGTGTTTTATCGTTGGCTGTCTTACTTGCTACATTCGATCTAGATCTTGTTTAATATATGAGTATGTATAGAATTTATGGTGATTTTGTGTCTGGGATAATCTATTGGGATATGCTATGTAACCGTTATTATAGTTTATAGTATCTGGTCATTATTCTACATGTACCTATATGTATATGTAGACTCACCTCAGTTGCCAATAGGGGTAGGCAGAGACAACAGATTTCAACGTCAGGGTGTCGTGTTGAGTGCAGTGCCAGTCAGTTCAGTCTTCAGTGCCATTTTTTGATATTCAAAGAAAAAATACCCCATTGTTTCTGATACCCACGATACAGGTAAGCCTAGAGTAGGGTGGAAACTTCGTGTGTGACTATTGGATTTTTTTTAGAACTGACCTGTAACGTTTATTGGAACTAATAAACTCCAATCTTCTTAGGAAATGTGCAAGTGGATTTCTTGAAATGCTTCATACAATACGAAATGCATTGAGCCTTATCGATTCTAGACTTAAGCTTAAAAGATTAGGTTTAAGTTAGTAATAAAAGTCATTAACGGATTATCCCATACCATATTATCAAAAATCCTACATACATACAATCACGTCTATTATACCTGGAGAGGTGGGCAGATGCAGAATTACTGCACCTATTTTTGGCCCACCTTATTTCAAGTTAGCTTATCGCTATATTGGGCTCAAATTCTAGACCCAGACTAATATTGAGTTAAAAAACTCAACATCACTTTTTTCGACCCGGGGATCACACCCGAGACCTCAGGACTATAGTACTATCGCGCCACGCAATACCACTACGCCAGCGAGGTAGTCGAAATTCCATAATGAACAAAATGCTTACTTATGAGTGATGCAGAAGTGATCATGGATATAAAACTTTTTTACTTGCCTTTTTCCTACCTTATATGGGGTCGGCGAAACATCTGTTTGACGTTAACTCCCAACTGGGGGATCCAGTCCCGGGAATATATAGTTAGAAAAACACCAAGCCCAACCTGGGAATCGAACTCAGGATCTCCCGGTCCACAGCCCATACATACTGCCACTAGATCAAGGAGGCGACGAACATGTATATAAAATACAGAAAATAGCAACAAGAAAGAAGTAAGCGAGATATTAATGAATAAATAAACATACATAATCTCACGCCTGTGCAGGGGTAGGCAGAGGCCCACGAGCGAACCAGAACACCTACATTTCGCCGAGCTTAGTTCCGTCCCAGATATGATCGGAGGCGACCCTATCGCCGTTTCGGTATTCAATAAATTATTTTTTAATGAATAAATACAAATGATAAATACATAACAATAGATAATAATAAACATATAACTACACATACGTTCGCCAAACACACCGAAAACATGTCGTATGTAATCATTAGCGAACACACTACAATGTAATGTTTATTGTTTCCCATCTCAGAAGATACCGTGCGTTAACCTTAGTCCCGACTGCGGACCTTCATAACACTAAGTAAAGACAAGCCCTTTAAACGTAGGAACAAGTGGTAGGTAACTTTAAGGCGTAGTTCAGACTACTACCTCTAATATTATAAACTTAGCTCCTTACTTATAAAAACATTTACGCGCTTATCTTTAAGAATAGTTTGTCACTTTTATTCTGCCTGTTGGTATTGCATGCGCGGTACGACTATCGTCCTGAGGTCTCGGGTTCGATCCCCGGGTCGCACAAAGTGATATTGAATTTTTCAGTATCAGCCCGGAGTCTGGAATTCGTGCCCGATATGGCGATAGGCTCGCCCCCTACCACATCTGGGAACTAAGCTCGGCGAAATGTGGGTGTTCTGGTTCGCTGGTGCGCCTCTATCTACCCCTTCGTGGATACAGGCGTGAGCTTATATATGTTATGTTATGTAATATTATACATAGCCTCTTACTTATAAAAACATTTACGCGCTTATCTTTAAGAATAATTTGTCACCTTTTTCTTTCGTTATATTATTCGAAAATGAAATGGACAGTCTAGTTTTAAAGTTAAGAAGCGCATAAATATTTTTTAATACGTAAGGGGTGTAATTTAAAACTTAAAAACTGATTTCAGAACACCAATCGCTACGTTTTTGCTTTTGTCACTGTTCTCCTTAATAAGATATTGACCAATACACCCTTATAATAAGCTCTATCGAATACAAAAAACAATCTTAGAAAGCGATACAATTTTTTTAGAGATATCTTGTAACATAGTACACTAAATGAGAACTGAGAACCCTCCCTTATTTTAGTCGGTAAAAAACGTATAACCTCCAATAAGGTTTACATAAAACCCATAAACAATTTATTTCTAACACAAACGATAGCAGAGGTTACTGAGTAATTATAAACACTTTCAAACTAATAATATTAGTTCCTTCTTTACGACCGACTCTAAAAAAGGAGGAGGTCCTGAATTCGTCCGTTTTTATGTATGTTACGCGATATCTCCGCCTAATGTGGACCGATTTTCATGATTATTTTTGTGTACGATAGACTTATTTCAAGGGTGGTCCTATGTATGGTCGTGATAGGATTTGAAGCCGGTCCGTTAAGTTTTTAAACTGGTGATTATTATGACTTCCTGCCTGCCTAACCTTAACGCCTTTCTTTCACACACATAGTCCTGACCCCACACTAGGTTTAACCTGTATCGTCGGTATCGGGAACTACGAGAGACTTTTGGCCTCACAACATCCACTTCCGAAACAAATTTTAGGTTCCACAAACATTTGTTTTGCTGCGAGAATTGAACCTGCGGCCTCTCGTTTCACAGCCACTCGCCCCCTGTCAATATACTATGCGCTACTAGTAGACCAACGAAGCCGATATAAATTTGGTCACGATCAGATAAGTTTTGAAGTCGGTTAAGTTTTTATAATGCATTCTTGACCTCTGGTCATCATTGTATACGGGTCGTTAATCTAATCAGTCTTCTTGGCGCCGATCACCGATTACGTAATATTTTCCCCTTTTTTTTGTTGGTAGTGTTGCGTATACACTTTTTTTATGAAGGACCATATACCATGCTTATATGAGGTAGGCGAATTGGGATCCTACCTCCTTCTGAGCATGGGCTAGCTAAGCTATACGCTATAAGCTTGAGCGTTTCTTTAGAGCTATATGCTTCTTGTTGATAGAATGATGCTTCATCATCTAATAAGTAGTAAGTTAGTACTAGTGGTCGCCTAGTTGTTGAAAATCGACCATAATTATTTTAATTGATTTAATGTATTGTTAATGCATTTTATGTAAAAAAAAATTGCTTTATGCACTTCTACTCCATATAAACTTTAACTGTGTTAAATTTCACCTTCATCCGTTCATGCAATTCTTTTAAAAAGATGAACTAAGTTTTCGATTTACATATTGATATATCGATTAGTATACTTCTTTTAGATATATAGCAAGTATTATTGTTTTACTGCCTGCCTGACTGCCTCGGTGGCGTGGTGGTATTTAGGTACGACTACGGTTCTGAGGTCTCGGGTTCGATCCCCGGGTTGGGCAAAGTGATATTGGATTTTCCATATCAGCCTGGAGTCTGGAATTTGTGCCCAATATGGCGATAGGCTCGCCCCCTATCACATCTGGGACGGAACTAAGCTCGGCGAAATGTGGGTGTTCTAGTTCGCTAGTGCGCCTCTGCCTACCCCTTCGGGGATACAGGCGTCAGCTTATGTTATGTTATGTTATTCTTTTACTATGTAGGTTATGGTGTAAAAGGCTATACTATAATAATGTCGCAGAACAGTCTAGCGTAGTCTGAATTAGGCTTAAAGACATAACTTGGAAGAGTGCTTTGAGAGTTCTTATCTCTTCAAACTGAGACATTTACTTTATTAACTTCTTATCGCGATGTGAATTTAATATAAAATTAACTCTATTATTTATTTTATAGCTAGTTGCCTCCTTGGTATGGTGGCACCATGTATGGGCTGTGAATCGGGAGGTTCTGGCTTTGATTCCCAGGCAAAGCAAACTTTCTAATTTAATTTACCCGAGACTGAATACCTCATAGGGGGTTGACGTCAGGCAGGCGGCCGGTCGTAAAAACTAAGCCAAATCCTCTCTGCAACATGCTTGAAAAAGTGTGTTGCGCTGACCCCACATTAAGGTGGGATAAGGGCAAGTAGATAGAAAGTAAAATATTTATTTTATAGCTTTATGTTCAGAATGTTCGATATAATACCTCTAGATGTAAATTACATAGGATCATGACTGTATCCCGGAAGGGGTAGGCAGAGCCGAACTAGAACACCCATATTTCGCCGAGCTCATTTCTGTCCTAGATTTAATGGGGGGCGAGCCTATGACCATATCGGGCACAGATTTCAGACTACAGGCTGATACTGAGTAGGCAAACTCAATATCATTTTGCCCGACCTGGGGATCGAATCCGAGACCTTTCTTCGTAGGCTAACAAAAATAGCAGTTATAAATTCTCGTACATGAACTAAAACATGACATTATGAACTAAAAACATATACGTGAACTAAAAATCTCAATTATAGAAAAATAATTTTGAGACAATATTACATCTCGGCCCAGAAAGATGGCGGAAGAGGAAAATGCAGTAATTACTTTAATTAGCAAAATCTTGGTGCACACATTTTAAGCAATTTTTGCTCGGGGCAAAGTTCAGTTACCGGTATATATAAGAACCGTACTCGTATGTCATAGAATGTTGGCTATCTATCATAATTTCATGTTGAAAAGCCTGATATGATTCAAAATAAGATGGATGATAAAATAGTTCGTCGCGTCTGAACGATATAAGATATTAATAGACAGGGTGACTAGATAGTGCTAAATCGAAAATAAATTGAGCGCATTTTTCAACGGACACGTTTGATATTTTTTAATTTTGAGTAGCATCTACGAATTAGATGAAAACATATTACACGAATTAATTGTTTTTTTAACACTTAATAGTCACACACGTAGTACTGACCCCATACTAAGATGCGGGTCTTGTGTCGTGGGTCATCAGAATCTAGAAAGCTTCGGTCTCACTACATACATACCCGAAACAAATACATATTTATGGACCACACAAACATTTATCTCATAACATAACATAACATAAGCTCACGCCTGTATCCCCGAAGGGGTAGGCAGAGGCGCACTAGCAAACTAGAACACCCACATTTCGCCGAGCTTAGTTCCGTCCCAGATGTGATAGGGGGCGAGCCTATCGCCATATCGGGCACAAATTCCATTTATCTCAGTCCGTCAGTCAGTGATTATTTCATTACCTGCCGAATGCTCATGTAAGTCGCCTTATGTCGATTAAGGCCGCCTTATCTGTCGAAATTATATGGCGAAAATCAATGTAAGAAGCCGTTAAAGTTGAGTAGAGTTTGACCATTCGAGCGTACGTGTAATAATCACGAACGTTCTACCTCCGTAAATAAACCGTATTTATTTTACTGAGGATATTTTATCATAAAACATAGTCTTCAATTATAACGATGCTATGAAGTATTGCTAGTTTATCAACATTAGAACGGAAGAGAATGAAGACAGTCGGCAGTTTCAGCAGCAAATTGCAATTACCGTTATTGCGGTAATTTGGGAGCTTCGCAGACCGCCGTGCCAGTGTGCTGCGCCGCGATGGCTGGTACACTTATTACATTGGAAAAGCAACCAAGGCGAATAATTTGAAAATATTGCAATAATTGCTAATTAATAAAGGTTTGTCTAACAGTTCGATCTGGAAATCGTTGGGGGAGGCCTATGTCTACTAAAATGTTAGTTTGTGATATATAATATTAGCCCTGTAATATTACTGTCCCACTGCTGGGCACGGGCCTCCTCTACTAATGGGAGGGGTTAGGCCTTATACTACCACGCTGGCCTAATACGGGTTGGTAGACTTCACATACCTTCGAAATTCTGGTGGAGAAATTCTCGGGTATGCAGGTTTCCTCACGATGTTTTCCTTCGCCGTTATAGCAAGCGATAATTCACAAAGAAAATACACTTAACATAGAAAAGTCAGAGGTGTATGCTCCAAGGAAAGGAAAACATCGTGAAGAAACCTGCATACCCGAGAATTTCTCCACAAGAATTTCGAGGGTATGAGGAGTCTACCAACCCGCATTGTGATATATAACTAAACAGATTTAAATAGGCATAATAAAGCCTTAAGTTGTACGTTTTCAAGGACGTTTTTAGGTTGCTAAATGTGCTTGTGTGTGTTTAGTTTTTTATATATGTTAATGATGTTACAATGCGTTATTTTAGTTTTTATGAGCATGTATTATTTGACATTTGATTGAGTAAACAAGTTTTTGCTGCTGCAAAAATATTCCGTTGCGCTTGGGAATTAATATTAGTAAAAAACAGTCGCAATAAAAAAAAAATAACATTTGACAGTTACACACATTGTCTGATCCTACAGTTATATACAATGTGTTATTGTTTTTTTTCAATTCAATATCAGCCTGGAGTCTGGAATTTGTGCTCGATGTGAGGATAGATCGTCCCCTATCACATCTCGATCGAACTAAGTTCGGCTAAATGCGGGTGTTCTAGTTCGCTAGTACGCCTTTACCTACCCCTTCGGAGATACAGGCGTAAGCTTAACAATGAATGCATACGTTACTTTAAAAATTCTAACGTGTGTGCCTTAAAGGTTGTGTTCGAACTCCCAACGCTTCGTTAGTTGCCAATTTTCCACAAGGTATCACCAATTTTAAATCACGAAAGCAATTCAGTACTTGTATGAATATTTAATGTACGCTTTGTATAGTCTTCGCCGCTTTAAAGCAGGTGGGTGGTAAATAAATTCGATACATTAACTCATGGGATAAGAACATACCGTAAAAGGTTCCAGCTTAGCTCTCGTACAAGTATTTGCAATAATTAAATCCTACAAACCCATGAAATTGTGTGTTTTACGCCAGCCGAGTAATGGGTAAAGTTTCATTGCGAGCTTTTATCTAATTTATTTTTATTGTTATATGAGCCAGTTTATGTCCCATTTTATATCTTTTGCAGTAGTTACAATCATGAGCACTGAGCGTGTTATGTTTTATTAATGCATCTATTTATTTTAACTATTTTTCGACCGTTGTTCATTTGTTCGCAATTTATAGATATAATATTAATTTTATGTACAATCGCCTTAAAAGAGAACTATACATGTAAAGAGTGTAACGAGACTTATGTTACTGTGTCTGTCTTTCTGCCTGGCGTTATCCCAGCTTAGTATCAGGGTCCGTTTCCCAACTTAAACGCTTCTTATATAACTGTACATAACATAAGCTCACGCCTGTATCCCCTAAGAGGTAGGCAGAGGTGCACTAGCGAACTAGAACACCCACATTTGGCCGAGCTTAGTTCCGTCCTAGATGTGATAGGGGGCGAGCCTATCGCCATATCGGGCACAAATTCCAGACTCCGAGCTGATATGGAAAAATCTAATATCACTTTGCCCGACCCGGGGATCGAACCCGAAACTTCACGACGGTAGTCGTACCAAAATACAACCACGCCACCGAGGCATATAACTGTATGTAAAGTAATATTTTGAATTGAGAAGAACAGCTAGTTACTAAGGGCTTGCAGGACAATTACTAATCTAGAGTTACACCTTATCTCGATTTATCCTACAGCTCACTTCTATCTTTAAATCAAGATTTAGGATAAATAGAGATTTATCGCGGAGCTGCAAGTGGTCCTAAGTTAGCTAAGGTAACACTGCATTAGATATAACTCATACCACTTTAAAAAGCCTTTAATTTTTTTTTCCTAAAACACGTTAGTTAATAACTCTTACAGAAATGTTTGCAACAGTGCAACAAATAATAATTTATACAGCAGTTGGTACAGTAAATAATATTTTTTAAACCAATAATTTATTTACGTCGAATTGAATCGAATTTTTGTTCCAATACAATTACCCATCACGTTTTATAATTTTATTAATGTAAAACAAGCACCATTTTAATATTTTTTGCATGACATAATGACTAAAGGGTCAAGACAGAAATCATGACAATATAATATTAAAATAACTGTATAATACGAGTTATATACATAATTTTACTATATAACTATATGTATGTAAATTCTACACATACTCAATTGTCTACTAATAACGTATATATGCAAAATTCGAAAAATAAAAAGCCCATAAATATTTCGATTTAAGAAACCGGAGAAATTTATAGCACTTTGAATTACATTTAGATGTGACAGTGTTAATAAAATGGATTTATTGGACCACTTATTAAATCACTAACTTTTACTCCCAGCTTCACTCATATGTAACTTTTCCCGTCTTATTCCTGGGATCAAAAGATTTTTATAACCAAATAAAGTTTCATCAACATCTCCATCCCCAGCCTGTAGGGTTCCACTGCTAGGCATAGGCCTCTCTCATATCTGTCATTCATTACGGTTCTGGGCCAAACGCATCCAAGTTCGATACGATCTTAAACCCCATGGGCCTTACTTGTAAAAACATATTAGCTGAGCAAATGGCTAACTTTGTCCCTTTTATTTTCAAACAGTGTGACACAAGGAGAAAGTGATATACTATTCTTAACCATTTAGCTAAACTGTTTTAATAAGTAAGGCCCTAATCGTTATTATAATTTTCTTTAAACAATCGTCTTAAACTATCCACTTTGGATATTGTTTGGGAGTAGCAGGGTTACCACCACCTCTTTTTTTTTATTATTGCTAAAGAGGGCAGACGAGCTGGCGGTCCGCCTGATGGTAAGCGGGACCGCCGCCCATACACTTAAGCAATGCCAGGGGCACAGCCAAGCCGCTGCCTGCCGTGAAGTGAGTACTCTTTTTAAACCTCGCTCGCTCTTATAGCAGTATTATTATAATCGTTCTTAGTTTGTTTTGTATGGGAATTGGTACAAGTAAAATTATAATAATACTGCTATAAGAGGTGGTGGTAACCCCCCTGGGCACTGCCTTGGCGTAGTTCTATTGCGTGTGCGGTACAACTACCGTCCTGAGGTCTCCGGTTCGGTGCCTGGGTCGGGTCAAAGTAATATTCGGTTTTTTCTATACAGTATCAGCTTGGGATCTGGAATTTGTGCCCGCTATTGTGATTGATTGCCCTATGACATTCGGGATGTAAATTAGCTGGGCAAAATATGGGTGTTCTAGTTCGCCTCTTTCTACCCCTCAGGGATCTCAGGATCCGGCGTGAACCTATGTATGTATGTATATTTAGCAACCTATATTTTCACTCACAACACGGAACTTTTGCTGTCAATTCTCATCAGTTTGATGTGATCGGTTTTATATCCCGATCTCCTGACTCATGAAGTTATTAATTACAATGTAATATTTATAAAAAAAAATTCAACAAAGTTCCAGACAATTACCTAGTTACTGTAACTATTACATTTTAAAATATAACCGTATAGGTTAAATGAGAAAATTTTCTTCGGAAACCAACTTAAAAGAACAGTGAAAGCAATCACGGCGCTACTGGACTTCGTTCTATGTACATTTTTGTTCACTGCACACCACCTGTATAACTTTCTAACAAATGGCGGTGATCTGGCAGTAAGTTTTTATCAAGAGTTAATATTGGATTAAGTTAAAAAGTGTGGAGTTTACTATCTAGAGTAGATGTTTATTAAATTACCACAGGAATAATATGGCAGAGAAGTCTCTAACCTCTGTGACTTGTTTTGTACATTCTTGGGAAGCAACTAAATAATTCCCGTGTATCATCTTTTTTAACATTGACTTTAAGACAGTTATTAATATGAGCCTACGATAATATTAACCCTGTTATATTACTGTCCCACTGCTGGGCACGGGCCTCCTCTACTAATGAGAGGGCGGGTTAGACCTTAGTCTACAACACTGGCTGGTGGGTTGATAGACTTCACATACCTTTGAAATTCTTGTGGAGCCATTCTCGGGTATGCAGGTTTCCTCAGGATGATTTCCTTCACAGTTAGTAAGCCATAATTCACAAAGAAAATGCACTTAACACAGAAAAGTCAAAGGTGAGTGCTTCATTTTGGGGTTGGTCACGAACCTCCGACACCCTTCTCTGCAGTCCTTACCATTCCTAACTGAGCTATGGCTGCTTTTCACCTACGATACAACAAAGATATTTTCAAAAGCCTAAATACCCTACCCTTCCTAATTAAAGTATTGATTGTAATAATTTTAGCAAGTTAGGCATTTAGGTCGTTAATTCTGCGAAAGAACAAAATTACCCCACACAATTGGTCTAGGCACGTGACTATCTGGGCCACTGAAAACAGAAGTCTTTTTAATCTAATTTTATATACTTATCATATCTTTCTTCCATAGTTTTCATTGCTAGTCTCAATTATTTGGTAACAGAGTTTTGTAATACACTCATAAATTCTCTAAAAGCATCTACGATCTATCAACAGCTGAACTTTATTTAAAGAAATTAAATTCTTTATATTGAAAATTCCGTAGTGCTCTACGCTCCAGCTCTCGGCTAGTGAAAAACTATATGGCGCGTTTTTATTAAAAATACGAAGTGTTCCAACGAGGGGTAAACGAGCACTTAAATGTTATGGTTACTGCGGTGACATTCGCACGAATACCTAACTTATAAAATTGGCGATCCCCACGCAATGGCCACCCTTCCCGAGCCGGCAAATTATTACTTACAACCTACAACGAATTAAGGATTATAACGGGACCTTTTCCGATATTGTTTAACGTATACGTCCTCGTTTCGGGTTTTAGGTTTTTTCTATTATTGTATTTTTACATGGTCGTCGGTTTTAACTGCGGGGACGGGGATGATATTCGATAATCGAAATGTGAAATGCTTTTATCCACGTCTTGTGCGTTTGGAATACGAAACAACTTGTGTAGTAACAATTGTTTTTCAATATCACTTTGCTCCACTTGGTGATTGAACCTGAGACCTCAGGACGGTAGTCATACCGCAATACAACCACGTCACCCAGGCAGTCACTATTAACTCTCTTCATCTAAAAATATATTTATATGGGCAGATGGATTGACGGCACATGGTATTATGCTTATTTTAAAAATGTAATGAAACGTATTGCAATGATTTATTAATCACGTAGGCTAATAAATAGCTTTTATGAAAAGTCAAAACAAAAAAAAATATAACACAAAAATTATGTAAATCAACTTATGTATATTTTTAGGATAACATAGTAATTAGTCAAACTTTAGTTACAGCAAATTTAAATTTTAATATAATTGGATAATTGTATTGGAATTGTAATTCTATTGTATATTATTTATTATACTAAAGTATAAGGGGTTAGTACGGACCATGGAAGATTCCGACACGTCACGTTTTTTTAAAAAAACTACCACCGGATCCAAACGCGGCCCTGCCTGAGAAGACCAGGCGAAACTCAGCGGGCAAAACTACCACTGGATTCTATGTAAAATGAAACAATTATTATATTCACGGTATGTTAAAAATTGGCCAAGCCACAAACACTATTCAGAAACACTGGTAAACAGCGCATTTGCATTAAGAGAACTAATAGAAACAGCGGCGTGCGTTACGCGAAATATCCATTTGGTATGTAACAGTTTGCCGAGCGAAATTATTTGTCAATTGTTTGGATACCACGGTATTGTCTGCATATAAACGCTATGCGTCGGTTCTTATATAAGGTAGTTTTACACGAACAGGGGCATGGGCACTTACTATTAACACACCTAAAACTGCACTTCATCACTATTATAGACTTAAAATTTAAATAAAATACACCCAACAGTCACACACCTGGTTCCGAACCCACACTAGGTATATTATACCTCTAATAACCTGTATCGTGGGTGTCAGAGACTATGAGAAACTTTCGGTCTCACAACACCTAGACTTGAAAAAAATATCTGTGGGCCACAAAAACATTTGTCTCAATGCGGGAATCGAACCCGCGGCCTCTTGCTTCACAGCCGGCTACTCGCCCGCTGCGCCACGGAGGCTGTCAAGAGAACTGTTTAAAGAATACTTTTCTATAGAAATTTAATTAACATGACGTGAGTGCGTTAAATATACCTCTATGTTTGATCATAGAGAATCATGCCCCAGTTCTGAGTTAAAAGAGTTAAAATGTAAACTTACTCTTTTTGTTGGTGACGGGGCTAATATTAAATGAAAAGGCTAAGTAAGTTAACTTACTGAAGTTGGTTTTTACGTTTAAGTTTATTTATTTTGTAGCTTTTCCAAATTTGTATGTGCCTAACATGAACAATACGCTTTTAAACAAGAAAGAATCATCCAAATCTGTCCACACGTCTAGTTGTTTATGAATATACATTACAGATAGATACGTAAATACAGTATACGTATATGGTATAGTATAAGGGTTCTAAATTCGTGTGTATATATGTCTGTATATACACACACGAATTCAGAACGCTTTTTAAGTCAGTTAACAATAAGCGTCCCTATCACATCTCGGACGGAACTAAGCTCGGTGAAATGTGGGTGTTCTAGTTCGCTAGTGCGCCTCTGCCTACCCCTTCGGGGATATAAGAGTGAGCTTATGTTATGTTATGTAACAATAAGAGATGCACTTTCGTGTATTTTTGAACTCTCAACGACACACTTACAAATGTGCGTTTTCCGACGTTCGAGAACCATCGTTGGTATTGCACATGTGTTTATTTATAATTTAACCTTTTACTCGTAATTAAGATGCTAATGTTTACCGTATAATGTGCATCGTAAAATGATATGCATAACCATGTAGCTACACGAAAATTAAATTCAAAGCTTCTTTTAGTCGCAGTATCCTTTCAAACCTGTGTTTGCAATGCAGTAACTGTACATTTTGTTGTAAAAGGAGTAAAAAAAGTTCATAAAAATTCAGTCGGGAGGTACGGTCGTCCTTTTTGGCCGACGCCGTACGACGGGCCGATGTAAAAGAGTCGCATACAACTTGTTTGAGAAAGTCGATTTAAGTTACCAAAAGCGAGCATTAAAATTTCATTTACGAGTTGCGACTAAATTTGGACAATACAAATTCAATCTTTGTCGTTTAATGGTCAGGAAGTGTGACTCTAGTGTAATTTGTAGACACTTAATAATAATAATTGGGTGTACTAGTTCGCTAGTGCACCTCTGCTTACTTCTTCGGGGATACAGGCATGAGCTTTTTTTATGCTATGTTAATAATTGCTATTATAAATAGTCATCGTTTTATGTATACAACATTTTTATTATGTAAAACTTCGCTTTTAAAGGAAAACTTATAGATTAGTCTCGTGGAAAGCCTAAGTCCGATGATCCAGTGATTCTTGATTAAGTAGCTGTGGGTTCGAATCCCAGGGTCGAACAATAAGAGTGTTCTAAGACACAAATTTTCCATATTTGTTGTAATAATTAAAACGAATATTTTCTGCAACAAGTTTAAAAGTGGTAGAAGTGCAGCTGAAAATAGTCATACTTATTGGCTTGTATATATTTTTTGGCGTCAAAATTGGCTTTTAACAGAATATTTATAGACTAGTCTCGTCGGAAGCACTTCATAACACCAGATAAAAACTAGTCAAGTAATGGAAAAACACAATCACATGACATCGCGATTAAAATAGCAAACCGGTACACCCGACCACTTCCAATAAACGAAAGTTGATTTTCCATGTGTCTGTAACACTGCTATTTCTATGGCAGTATTTATAGCCCATAATGCCAATTGCTCTGGACATGAGTCACCTGTGCCAGCCTCTCAGATAGATTGTTTGTCTGTGCCATTTCTAGTGATAGCGCCACCTTGTAGAGTGATAATTTTGCTAATATAGCTGTTTCACAGAAAATGAAATGACGTGATAGCTTGCTGTAGCGTTTTGTAAACTCGGTGAGATTTTTAAGGTTCTAAATACCACCTCTCCTTCCCTAATAACTTTTACAGTATTATTTTCTTTTTAACAGTAATAGTGGCTTGATGTCAATAACCGCTGATAACCACTTTCCATCAGGTAGGCGGTCTGTTTATCCACTATAGTAAAGCTAGATGTGAATGCGATCATAGAAAATGTATGAAATAGAAATGTCTAAGCTTGTACATGTCTACGTACAATGTCTTGCAAATATAAACCGTCCTTAAGAGACGAAACCGACACGCGCAAACGACTTCACAACAAACTTCCTAGTCCCAAATCGGAGACAATTATTTACGCACTTAACAAAGTGCTCTCACATAAAAAACGTTCGTAAGCATAAACTCTGCGAATTATTCGATTCATTTCAAAGGAATCCTACTAAAAGGAACGCGGGGCTAACTCAAAGCTTTTATATCTCGTTTCGAGGCGCCTTATTGTCTTCAGCGGTATATGTATTAAAGCTTGCTTTCTCTTGCGTAAATAAAATCCATTGGAGAAGAGAAGTGCTTGGAAGCAAGTGCACGGGGGTCGGGGGTCTAGGTGTAATGCCTCATGCGAGTGTCGGGGACAATGCAAAGTAGATTGAATTGGAAAAAAGACTCGAGTGGAATAGCGGCTTTCGGCACTTCGGGGAAAAGGGATACGAGCTCAGAAGGGTTAACAATAGGAACAGTGTCCATAGACGGGCAACACTTTGTCGCGGCGCATTGTAATGTTCAGCTTTCCTTTCTATAGAGGTAATATTATTTTAGCTGCTCTGGAAGGAATTGAGATTGTTATTTGTGTTTCAATTGACGTGTTACGTAACGAGATGGGATTGGAAACGTGACTGAATAAAAACTACGAGTTGTTCAATAAACTATTTGAAGTTGTTCTTAGTTGGGTGGTTTTCACATTTAAGTATAACCCATCATTGCTTCAATAGGAATAAATTATATTAAGTTTTTACTTTTTGTGAGGTAGGGCTTTTTTAAATTAATATTGTACGTACTAAACTGCGTTAGATGCCGTGATGACATCAGTGTTTTTTTTATTTCTGTTAAGAAAAAGATAAAGGGAAGGTGATGAAATAAAAAATAATAAAGGATTTAAATGATAGCCAGATATTTAAAACATGTAATTGACGTCCGAATACTGAAACGCAACGCAAACATTTAAGATCGTTTATGTCATTATTTTGAGGCTATCGTATCCAAGTTGTAACATACAGTGCTGTAATAATATGATAATATCAGAAATATAGTCAGAGTTTGGAGTAATCCGAGTCTCTAATTATGTATATTTAGGTATTTTCGTATTCCAGCCATGGTATCAGCTAATAGCAACGCATTATAATAAACGAATTGAATAGTAACAATTAAATTAAACACGATTAGGTCGTCATGCATAGCAAATGAAGTGAGTAAATCAAGGATTTATTCATTAAGGGCTACTTGCAGCTCTGCGATAAATCTAGAGTTACACCTTATTTCGGTTTATCCTACAGCTCACTCCTATCTTTAAATCAGGACTTGGGATAAGTAGAGATTTATCGCGAAGGTGCAAGTGGCCCTATTGCTATGCAAAACATACTTAAAACGTTGATGCATAATCTAGAACGTGAAATTATGGTTACTGTTCTATTTAAAAGTTGGCTAAAGCAGGTAGAGTCTGAAGTCAAATTTCAACACGGTAAAGTTGAAATCCAATTTGGTTTAAATCTAAATTACTGCATGCCTGAACTGGTTACTTAGTGTTACTTTATATATAACAGGTCACTTCAAAGTAGTAATACTTTTATACAGTCGCCACGGACGTGAACATTGAAAGTGAAGCAGGGTTTTCGGCTCATTCGATCAGTCAATTTTTTTTTTAACACCCAACAGTCACATACATAGTCACCTATACTAAGATCGAGTCTCGTGTCGTGGGTATCAGGAGCTACGAGAGACTTTCGGTCTCACAACACCCAAACCCGAAACAAATATCTGTAGGCCATACAAACATTTGTCTCGGTGCGGGGATCGAACCCGCGGCCTCTCGCTTCACAGCCGGCTACTCGTCCGCTGCGCCACGGAGGCTGTCAATCAAAATATTTAATACGAGTATGATATTTCATGTATTTTAAGTAATTAATAGAAATATTTTCGACCGACTTCCACAAAAGGAGGAGGTCCTCAATTCGTCTGTATTTTTTATATGTATGTTACGCGACATCTCCGCCAAATGTGGACCGATTTTCAAAATTGTTTTTGTGTTCGATAGAGCTTATTTCAAGGGTGGTCCCATATAAATTTGGTCACGATTGGTAAATTAGAAGACGGTCAGTTAAGTTTTTTAAACTTGTGATTATCTATCTAACTACTCTTACCCCACTCCAATGTATCAACGCAATACATTTCTTAATACTTTTATAGAAAGGGTTCGGCTTGATTTTTACGACCGCCTGTCTGCTTGACGCAACCCTGTCATACTCAATCATGAATTATGTTTTGGAGGACCAAACTAAATGACACAGTTGACACAGAAGACGCTTCATTGTGAGTTGTTTGTACTCATTTTTATTCATTTATTTATTTTACACTCTATATACGATAGTATAAAGGCGGACTTAATGCTATAAGCATTCTCTGCCAGTCAACGTTAGGATGATGCAGAAATGTAAGTATTTAGCAGGTGTAAAAATAATGAGGAGTAGAGGGAATACAAAAAAGAACATAATCAAACATGTTCTTGTCAGTCTAGATCAAAAGTGATTACTTAATAAATAAGAATAAAATACAAAAAATACATGAATTAAATATATAGGTATTATATATAGTTATAATATAATACATACTAGGATAATACATATACCTCTATAAATAAGCCTCTATAATACATATCAATTATAATACATGAATATGAATTTTAATTGTGATGTCCCGAAGAGACGATGATATACTTAAGAGGACTGTCCACTTCCCTTCCTATGCAATAAATAGTCGATAAACGGTAACGATTCACACTTAAACAACCATCCCATATTAAAGGTAACTTTCCATACTATAACAACCCATAAAACCCCAGACGAGACGAGACAGTTTTATGGGAAAATCGCGTCCGTAATCTCTCATGTCACAGGTTTCGGTAGTTAGACGATAATTGCCTTCGTTCTCTAGTTACAAATAAGATAAGCTCACGCCTGTATTCCCGAAGGGGTAGGCAGAGGCGCACTAGCGAACTAGTACACCCACATTTCGCCGGCTTAGTTCCGTCCCAGATGTGATAAGGGGCGAGCCTATCGCCATATCGGGCACAAATTCCAGACTCCGAGCTGATATGGAAAATCCCGACTCGGGGATCGAACCCGAGACCTCAGGATGGTAGTCGGTAACCCCAAAATGGAGCATATACCTCTGACTTTTCTATGTTAAGTGTGTTTTTATTGTGAAATATCGCTTGCTATAACGGTGAAGGAAAACATCGTGAGAAAACCTACATACCCGAACATTTCTCCACAGGAAATTCGAAGGTATGTGAAGTCTACCAACCAGCATTAGGCCAGCGTAGTAGACTAAGGCCTAACCCCTGTCATTAGTAGACGAGGCCCGTGCCTAGCAGTGGGACAGTAATATTACAGGGCTAATATTATTAATAAAAATATTTCTACATATAAGGCTACGTATTTTTCACGGTGCATCTCGTCTGTATAAAACATTAACAACTTTTTATAAAAATACAAGGGCTTTTCACTTTTGAATGCGTCATTCACAATTTTTTATCCCGTTAAAACTATACGGTCTGAAATGCTGTCTGCGATATTTTAATCTTTCGTGTACAATTTTCATATTATTGTACTTAACGATTGTGGGTTATGAAAAAATAAAATCAAAATAAATAGCCTCAATAAGCCTCATTTGGTGGCGTTATTATAATTTTTATCGTAACATATCTCAGCCCGCCTAGCATGCGCGTCACGAGATATGCCCATAATCGACTGACGAGATGTTGTCGACGTGTTTTCTACAATATTATATGAAAATAAACGAGGACGCATGTTAGTGTCAGTAGACAAATAGAGAAAACCGGTTATAACAGGACAAAAAGCGTAGACAAAATGTTCTAGTGGCGCGCATGCTAGGCGGGCTGGCCTGTATCTCCGGTGGGGTAGACAGAGGCGCACTAGCGAACTAGGACACATAGGTTGAGATCTATAGAGCGAACTTCGACTCAGTCAAAGTCAACGTAACGAACTCAGTGAAGATTTGGAATTGTTAAATCGAACTTTAACCTAGTGCGAGTAATTTCTTTCTAGAAAAACAGACTGTCAGACAGACTAAGCCAAGATTTTCTTGTAAAAAATGACTCGGACTAAGTCAAAATCCTCACTGAGTTCGTTACTTTGACTAAGACTTATTCGAAGTTCGTTCTATAGATCTCAGCCTTAGTTTAATTTATGTTACATAATTAATTTTATAGTATATAGTAATAGTTATAGTATATAGTTGTATGTTTTTGTTATTTTGTCTATTAGATTTGTGTAATTGTCCTGCTAGTTCGAATTGGGTATATCCTGTAATTGTGTTGAATAAATAAATAAATAAAAGTGCATTGATTATTTAATATTGTCCTTATAATAACTACACCCAACATTCACACGCATATGGACCCTACAGGTATAACCTGAGTCGTGGGTATCAGAAACCACGGGAGACTTTCGGTCTCACAACACTCAGACCCGGATCAAATATCTGTAGGTAACACAAAAATTTGTCTTGATGCGGGAATCGAACCCGCGGCCTCTCGATTTACAACCGGCTGCTTGCTCGCTGCGTTACTGAGGCTGTCATTATTAACATTATAGAGCAGTAGTCTACTTAAATATAAAATTCTAAATAAAAAACGAAATATCACAGCGTTTCTCTTTTGTATTTATTTTTCATAAGTATATTAAATTGTCGTCGTGAACTGAAAGGTGCTCATTTGCACTTAAACTATTTTGTAAAAAAATGAAGTTGAGTTCGAGTGAAATGAAAAATTCTTTCGTTTAAATAATATCCAACATGAACAACCATACAAGAGAAAGAAAGACAGAAAGAAAGAAATTTTGCTCAAAGAATTTATTACTAACAAGAATCTGTGTGCCAGCCGTTGCATTTATTTTACATAACATAAGCTCACGTCTGTATCCACGACGGGGTAGGCGGAGGCGCACTAGCGAACTCACATTTCGCTGAACTTCCGTCCCAGATATGATAGAGGGCGAGCCTATTGCCATATCGGGCATAAATTCCAGACTCCGGGCTGGTATTGAATTGAAAAACTCAATATCACTGCCTGACCAGGGGATCGAACCCAAGACCTCAGGAAGGTAGTCGTACCGAAATACAACTACGCCACCGAGGCAGTCCTTTCATTACAAAATTTATCTTATTTATTCCATTACTAATTGCGTTTACGTAAACAGGTAAAATCCTTATGATTAACAGATAACATTTGTGTTCATATCGGCCTATGTTATGTAATAACGTAGAAAACTAGATACATAAAACCTCGTATTACCAGGTTTTTAATATAATTACAAGTTTAAAAACTTAACTGACCGACTTCCAATTTACCGATCGTGACTAAATTTATATGGGACCACCCTTGAAATATGCTCCATCGAACACAAAAATAATTTGAAAATCGGTCCATATTTGGCGGAAATATCGAGTAACATACATAAAAAACAGACGAATTGAGGACCTCCTCCTTTTGTGAAAGTCGGTCAATAACATCATCATCATCAGCCATAGGAAGTCCACTGCTGAACATAGGCCGCCCCCAAAGATTTCCAATTAGATAGAACATGGACGAAAGAATTAATTACCCCTGGGAAATACATGGGTAGTATATACAATTCTCTAAATTGAATCTAGCTTTAGAGAAGTTCATTATGCGCTACAGTACGGTCGGTTGATTACTGGGAACCACAAGACAATGCAATATTGCATTTCTTCATTTATATACACTGTGTATTAAATATGCATAATACGGTTAAGAATGGATGGTACCTTTGGGATACTGCCGGGACTATTGAGAATTACAATCTATATTCATTTACCAGCCATTCATTGTCATTGTACTAGAATTGGGTTGACTGCATTTTTTTAATTCACTTTATATGAAATTTACGTCGTTTAAAATATAGCAAAGAAAGAAATATTGAAATATTCGTAATAATAAAAAAGTTATAAGCCTTTGAAGTTTGGTGTATCCTTTAAACTGCGGGAAAGAGAAGTATCAGTATAATAGCGTCACCACAATAACGATACGTGCGTTGGAAAGGGATAGCAAGATATTTCCAATATGCCCCCACTCCAGAACTTAAAATTTAAATTACTTCCTCATTTTTCAACCAATTTCGATGCAGTTTTTACAGAAAGGATTCGTAATCGTTGTATTTGCTATTACATAATATAAATATGTATATAAAATCAAACATAGTCAAGTACCCAATTGTATTGTTATGTTTATTATTTGGTTATAATATTACTGTCATAGGAACGCGTAAATCGCTTTTAAAAACTCAATGGACACAGTATATAACCTAGAGTAGTCATAAACAATCGTATAACAATACCTCATAATAATACTTTCCACAAGTGTTTAATATATATTCATATTAAAAAAGTAATTCATGTCGGTAATATAATCGGTTGGTGTTTGATTTATTTCTGCGAGGTCTATCAGCGAGCGTAATTGGAAAAGTATCCAGTATCGTTATATAATTTGATTATGGAAAATTAAAATTGTTGGTTACTGTGTTTTTAATATTTTGACAGCCTCCGTGGCGCAGCGGGCGAGTGGCCGGCTGTGAAACGTGAGGTCGCGGGTTCGATTCCCGCACCGAGACAAATGTCTGTGGCCCATAGATATTTGTTTCGGGTCTGGGTGTTGTGAGACCGAAAGTCTCTCGTAGTTTCTGATACCCACGATACAGGGTATACCTAGTGTGGGGTCAGGACTATGTATGTGACTGTTGGATGTTTAAAAAAAAATTTAACCTTGTGAGTGATAGAGCCATGTTGCAAGCAGGCTGAGATCTATAGAGCGAACTTCGACTATGTCTAAGTCACTCACTGAGTTTGTTCCTTTGACTCAGACTTAGTCGAAGTTCGCTTTGTAGATATCAGCCTTAGTACGTCTACAGCACGAATGGGCCGGCTCCACCAGTTTTTTTTTTGTTTTCCTTTGGTGAACTGCAGGGGTCCCTGTTTGATACCACTGTCTCACAGAATACCGACGTAAAATGGGAGCTCGCTGTCGCATTTCATTCAGTGAGTGAGAATTTTGGTGGCTCAATTCCCCCATCCCTTTCTCAATCCCTATTTCCCTCCTTTTAGTTTGGCAACGCATAGGTGATTGTTTTTATGTCTTGGTTATGGCGGTGGAGATCACTTACCCATCTGATTTATCTGCTCGTTTGTCAGTCTATCCTAAAAAGAATAAATAATGACCTGAAACATGAGAATACATATTTCAATTTCTTATTTTGTGTACCAGACCCAAATTAGGAAGAAAGAAAGTAATTAGAGGTCTTGATAGTTGATATTTCAGCGGCCTGAGCAGGAAAATTTCTGACAACCGTAAATGTATTCGAACTCGATGCGGGTTTATGAAATTTGTATGAAATATTAACCAAACGTCATCAGTGCGCAGCGAACTCGAATACATTTACATTTACATTAGTCTTTCGTGCTCGGGCTACTGTTGTGGTTCCTAGCCCTAATGATACAGGTAGCCCAACACACATTTTCATTAAAAATTGCAGAAAATATTAGGCTTTGTATTTACGACCGACTGCTTGTATGACGTCTACCCCCTAGGGGATTCAATGTCGAGCAAAGCGTGTTAGAAAGACCGCTTTTTTCCAATATGGGAATCAAATTTAGTTGATACTTCCCGGTTAGAGCCCAAATACGCTGCTACTAAAAGGCGACAGCCAAATAAAAGATACTCATGTTAATTTTTTTTTACGGGGCACGGTGAAGTCACTACATTGCACCTGATGGCAATCATAGTGCACTCAAAAAAATACTAGCGACCACTGACAAACAACGGGTGTATCAGTGGCACGGACGTAAAAAAAAATGGACGGAGCGCTAGGAACATTGAAAGTGAAGCAGGGTTTTCAGCCTATTCGGTATATCGACCCATATTAGCGGCGGCCGGTGACTGATCGAATGGGCCGAAAACTCTGCTTCACTTTCAATGTTCGTTGCGCTCCGTCCATATATTTTGTACGTCCGTGATCAGTGGTCGCTAAAATCATGCCGGCCTATTTATGCTTCTTCACATGCCAAAACCGAAGAGGGAAGAAGCAAATCGAGGGGCATGCGACAAGACAGGCGGATGATCGATGCAGACACAGGAATATCCCAATATTCGTCTCAACCAACCATCAAGACATGCCGCAAGGTCCTCGAAAGAACCCGGAGCACACTACACTACACTAGCTGATCCTGGAACGCCTGGAACTGTAACCATTTACGTTAATTTCATTAAATAATTCTACATTCTTTGCTTTTGCCGGTACTATTACGTAAAAGGATAACATAACCCTTAGCTTAATGTGTAACGCCATACAGCGCTTCTCTGCGCTTAGTATCATAATGAAATAAATTTTCTTGAACGCTTAAGTCTGCAAGAATTTTCAGAATTTACTGAAACTGGCTTATAAAAATTCGTTCAGCTCGTTTCATGAAGGTAAGAATAATGACTTTATATACTTTTTGAAAGAATAAAATTTGTTTTATTGCATTGGGCGACTCCTTGATCTAGTATATTGGTTATAGACCGAAGGATCCTGGGTTAGATTCTCAAGCAGGTTTTTGCAAAACTATTTGACCAGAGCAGGATTCCCAGACGGGGCTGTCGTCGAGCAGGCGACCTGTCGTAAAAACTAAGGGGAATCCTTTCTGCAACATGCTTCAAAATGTGCTGCACCGACCCCATTCGACATTCGAATGATCGACAGGTTATCTTTTATACGTACTCATATTATCGTGAAGAAAGAAGTAGTTATAGTTACTTATTAACAATAACAGTAGTTATTGTTAAAAGTAAAGTTGGGTAGAAACACGAAATAAATAATTTATTTCGCTACGTCGATTTATGCATAATGGCATATGTAACACCGTATTAAAAACCGACGACATTAACATCAAAATATCTGTGCAGGAATCATGATATTGAATATAAATCACACAAAACGTTTTAATATCGCTGAATCAAAAGTCGCGTTTCTCAGTAAGATACAAGAAAATGGGAAGTAGAATAAATATTGCCGAGTAATATTCAAAATAACATCGGCTTTATAACCTCTTATATCTTGTATATTATTGGACATTAAAATGACGTAGCGGGAATATGACGGACCGAAGATTTTCATCATTACATGCACATCAATATAATGCGTTGGTGAAAAGGCGTATTTAGTACACGGACGTAAAAAAAAGAAGGACACCATCTCGCCTGTTAATCGGACGCCACAGAGAAGCCCCGCACACAAACGCGGCTGTACAAAAGTGACCTACGCACAAACACGCCATTACGTGTCGATAGATCGAATGAGCCGAAAACCCTGCTTTACTTTTAATGTTCCTAGCGCTCCGTCCATCTTTCTTTTTACGTCCGTGGTTTAGTAATATGCCTACTAGGTTTTGCTTGCCACTACGTTGATATTTTTGAGATAAACTATAAAGTATGGCTATGCAAAAAATCATGTCTTTTTACTGAACTGTTGCATTGGACCGTTAAAGGAGAAACCAACAAACACGCTTAAGAAGAAAGAATGCTGTAGTCTTGGTTTGAACAAGAATTATTATTCTGCCTATGACTCTTACAATAATTTCGTACCTATGTAGCACTATATACATAGATAAGCTTACGCCTGCATCCCCGAAGGGGTAGGCAGAGGCGCACTAGCGATCTAGAACACCCACATTTCGTCGAGCTTAGTTCTGTCCCAGATGTGATATCGCAGGGGTGAGCCTATCACATCATATCGGGCACAAATTCCAGACTCCAGGCTGATATTGAAAAAACCCAATATCACTTTGCCCGACATGAGGATCGAATCTGAGACCTCAGAACGGTAGTCGCACCGAAATATGCCATGTACCACCGACAACATGTAGTATTGTTAATAATGCTTTTCGCTGATCATACAATCTGAAGGCAGCATTTTTTGCATCACAAAGTGGTTTTTGTATCATTATTATCATCATCATCATCGCTTCTAACAGGTCGGTGGAAATGTTTGGGGGAGGCCTATGTTTAGCAGTGGACGTCCTATGGTTTTTGTATACATACGATGTAATGTTTAATGTAGATAATATTCAAATTATACAAAGAATACCTTATGGATATAATTTTTATGTATTGAAATAGTATAGAAATAATTAGATCCCGCCAAACACATAAATAATATGAAAAAAGCCAAGTTCGTTAGATACAGGGTTATATATTTTTATTCCTTAGAGTAGAGAAAAAGCATTCGAAGCATAATACGTTGGGCAGCAAGAAGAAAGTCTGAAATATCGCATCCCCATTTTTTCTCGAGATACGACCGAGTTAGTTCGTCTTTTAGTGCTAAGAAACTCGTGCCTTATAAATTTTATTATATTCGCTTAAAGCGTCTGCTGATAAAAGAATTGGGAAAATCATGGTTGATGTTGACGTAATTATAACTTTAACTGTCTAAAAATACATTGCTTAGGCTCAATTGCACCACTATTATTAACCTAGAGTTAGTCCTAACCGCAAGTTAAGTTACATGTCATTCATACATTTTCTGTCAATTTAGCTTGCGGTTAGGACTAACTGTAGGTTAATAATAGTGGTGCAATTGAACCTTAGCCAGAAAATTAGCCAATTAATAAAATACAATCAAAAAATTCCACGCTCGGCTTATATTTTAAATCGTCACCTCCTTGGTCTAATGGCAGCATATATGGTCTGTGGACCGGAAGGTCTTATTGTTCGATTCCCAGGTCGGGCAAAGCGAATTTTCTAATTTAATTTGCCCGGGACTGAATCCTCCAAAGAGGGCGACGTAAGGCAGGCAGACGGTCGTAAAAACTAAGCCAAATCCTTTCTGCAACATGCTTGTAAGAGTGTGTTGCGCTGACCCCACATTAAGGTGGATGATAAGGGAAAGTAAAAATAAAGATAGGTAGATCGATGACGGTAAATCTGGTAATGGTCATGGTGGTGTAAAACTGCAAAAACGAATTTTGTAAGTTGTTTTTATTTTGAATGTCTCTTTTATTGACACTTATTTTTTCGGCATTGTACTTATAATCCGTAGCGAAGTAGTCATTTTGTTAGTCCAGGACAAAAGAAGAGAATGACGTAACTGCCAAATACTCAACAGCTTATTAGCTATATTATCTCATCTACTGCGTAAAACACATTCCAATATTTCGAAATATCTTCACTTCTTGAATTAGTTCATCATCATAATTAGTATCATTGAATCATCTTGAATGATGTTGCTTTAGCCACAGGACAGGCTGAATAGGCCTCCCACAAAGATTTCGACCTGCATTGTTGTGGACCTGATAAAAACAGCAAATCGCTGGATACAGGCTATCGACACGTGGACCTGGAAATCTAAATTTGTTTGAATAAGCTAATTTGAATTACCTTTCCTCTCCCTGCCGCCGTCATGTCTGAAGACAATGGGCCGGTTGCTCTCCCGGCGCCACAACACGGTTGGAGGAGGGACTCCTGTCGCGGTGCACGTCAGTCGTATGCTGCCGCCCTCTTGCGCCGAGCTGCCTTCACTTACACTGTCTACTATGTCTGGCGGTATCACCACTGATAGGTGGCCCATCTGTAAAGAAGGGAGTATTTGAACCAGAGCTCCCAGCACCTACTTGGCTTTCCTTTTTTTTATACCAGTGACTGACAAACGAGCAGATGGATCACCTGATCTTAGTAATCTCTATCGCCCATCGTCCATTCCCAAGAAACAAAAATAATCATGGGTGCGCTTCCAACCTAAAAGGAGGGGATGGAAGGGGAGGGTAAAGAGATTGAGAAAGGAGGGGGGGGAATGGGCCACCGGAAATCTCTCTCACCGAAAAACTTATAGTACATAATATAAAGTTACATATTCTGATTTAATGGCTTATTCATCATCTCCTAGCTCAAACTATAGACCAACTGGGTAATGCGGGCAAAGTCGCAGACATAAAGCTAGTAGCTTATAAACTGCTTAAAAGATGCCCTCATCCGACTCTAATGTGGGATCGGCGTAACCGTTTTCCAAGCAGTTGCAGAAATATTTCGGCTTAGATTTTACAACAGGCTGCCTTACGTCAACTTTAAAAAAATATAACTAACAATGTTTGTTTTCCTTCTATTTAGAAACTCACCTGGCTTTTCATAGGATCTGTGTTCACTTGGCACATATAGGTACCGGAGTCGTTGGCCTGCACGTTGCTGACGTGAAGCTTCCACGTGTTGTGGTTGTTGTATGTGACGGAGAGACGAGGATTCAATGCCACCATGTGGGTGTGGATGGCCAGGATCGCCTTCGAGTCTGACTTTATCCACGCCACCTAAAACAAATATTGGTCACTAAGCACGTAATGTAAGCATTTGGGCTGGGTGGAGTAAATATTAATGATTCAGTTTATTATTGCTTCGACCAAAGATATTCAACAGTAAAGAGACGGGACAACATCACGAAACTTGTGTTCCTAAAGTTGTGACCTCGTGGTCATAAGTCACTCAGTCGTATTTAAATCACGCGGGCACGGGCGTGCCAGAGTAATAATGAATTTAAGTGATTACTATTGAAATTGGGTTTTTCTATTCAATATAAGCCCGGAATCTGGGATTCGTACTCGATATGTCGATAGACTCGTCCTTTATTACATCTGGGACGGAAATGTGCTCGGCGAAATCTGGGATTTTTAGTTCTTTCGTTCGCCTCTGCCTACCCCTTCGGGAATACAGGCGTGAGGCTAAGTTAGTTTATTTACATAAAATCTTTATTACTACATCTACATCGATGCAATAATCTACGATATACGAGTACTTAGGCCGTGTTTACCCTATACGATAACAATAAAGTCAAACATTTAATCACATGTAGTGAACTGAAACTGGCACAATTATTTCACACAAACTCCAAGAAAATTTCAAAAGCTTTGAAGCTGAATATAACAATGCAATTAGAGTGAGTGTCTGCAAAACAAAACGTTCCTTCTCTGAGGTTGCATACGAGCATGAAATTTCATTTTATGTCTAGGATTAATGTCATAAATCGCATTTCCCCGGTGCGCCACCAAGTTTTAAATCGTTTGTATTGTTCACGAGCGGAAACTTAATGTGACTTAAACGGTACACCGAATGTAAAACTGAGAGAACGACACGTAAAATTGTGGAGTTTCACCCGTGGAATGCACGACGTCTCATCCGCGCCGCTTTCGAGCATTTTTCATGTGACATCTCGCTTTGTTGCGGTTGGAAAATAAATTAGTAACAATTTCATTGTTTGTGAGAATTATATCCGACGAGTGCCAGAGGAAGCTCGGCTGGCGCTTCTAGCAGAATGCAAGCGTGCTCTCTACGTGAGTTATGTACAACTATTATTAACATGCATTTTTGCTGAGTGCAACACAATATATTTTAAGGTAATGCGCGTGTATATTTCATACAAATTTATTGCACCTTTATTATGCTATTATGTCTATAGTTTGGGAAGGTATATTAAAGTTTTGCTTTGTGTATATTCATTAGTTAATCTTTGTAAATGTTACAGTTATAGGTATTTTTTTTTTAACTAAAGATATAAACACAGCTGATATGAGTATCAAAAATATTTTTATAAAAATGAGAATAAAATCATGACTATATTCTCATTTTTAAGTTTTCTTCTCATTCTCATAATACTTTATGAACAATCAAGGAGTAATATGTTAATAGCTTTGAAAAATTGTCCTCAAAGAAACTTTAAAAAATACAAAATACGTTCCTATTTAGTGAGGACTGTAAAAGACCGATTTACTATCACTACGTCCGACACTGTTGAACCCTACAGCTCTATTATGTTGATAACCTATTGTCTTCATATCGATTGAATCTGAAGTCAACTTGTCTTTACAAGCAATTGAGTTGTAACGTTGTTCATCGCTTATTGTAGAATTTTTTTACCTTTTTCTTTCCACCAGCCCCGTTCCTAACATAATATAGAGCTGACACAACACACTTTCAAAATATGTTGTAGAAAAGATTCGGCTTAGTTTTTAACGGCTGCCTGCCTTATTTCAATGTACTAGGAGATCCAATACTGGGCAAATGATAATTAGCTTTTGCTCCTGGTCTACTCGCTTGGATGTTTTTTCCGACATAGGTAATTTATGTCACTTTATAAACCATCTAAGTGTAAAAAATATATATTATTTTAACGCATGGTAATACGCCAAAACAAACTTTTATATTAATGTAACTACATTACTATTGTTTCGGTTTCAAGCTCAAACTCCATGTCAGGCAATTGAAAATGTGTGGATTTTTCTATTCGGAAAATCACGGAGTTTACATATACGCCCTCTATACAATGAAGATATGTAAATAAGTTGTGGTTACACAAGTTGCTTTTATACCCAACCCATTAGGGATTAAGGCGTGAGCTTTTACTAGGTTTTAAATTATTGTTAATGTAAGGTACAAAAATTATAAAAACATTGCAAACATGACTATTGATATCACATATTACACAATGAATAAGTACTTGTAGTTATATTTTCTTTTGGTTTTAGACTTTTTTAAAGAATGTTGAAGGTCATTTTGTATAAACCTGCTAAGTTATCAAATAAAAACCTGATCCCATGGTAGCCTAGACATAAAATATTTTAATGGTTATGCGAATATGCGTAATATAGGCGTGGATATATCATAAATAATACAATAAAATGCGTTATTTGTTATGCAAAAAAACTGGATATAAAATACGTCGTGGCATTATATGTCGTTTTTTATGTTTTGTACTTTTTTTTATGAAATTATACCTACTTTATTAATTTAAGGAGACATGGATATAATTGTCCAAATTGATTTTCATCAGGTCTGTAATATTTATTTTATAATCTTATTGTATTAGGCGTTCTGTGGTTAAAGTCTCGCTTTAGTAAACAAGCTATTGATTAATTAAATACTTAGGGCCACTTGCATCTCTGCGATAAATCTCTATCCCAAATCTCAATTTAAAAATTGGAGTAAGCTGAATAAATCGAATTTATGTTTAACCCTAGATTAGTAATGACACTGCAAGTCGTCCTTAAAAACATGGTACAACATAAGCTCACGCCTGTACCCTCGAACGGGTAGGTAGAGGCGCACCAGCGAATATGCGATATCACTTTGCCGGACCCAGGGATCGAACCCAAGACCTTAGGACTAAAATACAACCACGCCAACGAGGCAGTCCTTAAAAACCGGCTTCAAAATCAACATCTTCACTCGTTTCGGTGCATGTGTTGAGGCAGATGAAGTGGAAATGCACTGACTCAGATGGCCGAGACCTGGCAATAGACGACAATTACCGTAAATCCTTGGTACAGTAATGAAGAAATTATTGTGTAAATACTCGTGACCTTAGTGTTATGTGCACTTTACCTAGATGTAGGTTTATTGAAATATTATCTATTTTATGTCCACAATTTGTATTTACATACATGTTATAAATATAGAGGCTGTAGTTTTATTATCTTTAAAACAAAATCAACAGCGAATGTATGCATTATAAATTTATTTTTTGAACTAAATATTATCATGGGTTGTTGAGCAGCGGGTACTGGCTACTCAGTAGACGGCTATGAACTAAGACGTTGCGGGTTCGATCCCGCGCCGAGGAAAATATATGTGTGACCCACAAATATTAGTTTCAGGGCGAAACTCAAAGTCTCTCGTAGTTCTTGATGCTCAAAACATATGACTCGTTTGTTTGTAACCCCACCGACATCAAGAAAATTTTACTTAGAATACCTCTACGTCATTGTAGGAGGATACGTCCTAAATGTTAGCTCTCTATGTCCAACGGTTCTATCTGGACCTTCATGAATCAGTCAGTCAGCCAGGCAGGACATATAACTTTGTATATATATGTATAGACGTATTGTATAATAGATGTATTCAATCGCTATGCAAATATAAATTATCTATGCGTATCAAGAAGAGCAAAAATAGATTATAAAATGTCTATGACATTGAAAAACATGTTTCTATGTTGCGTTTTTAAAACAGCATACCAGACTCATGCAAATAGAAACGATTAAAATGTGTGAATATAAGCCAGTGCTGTCCAGTATGTTCCAACTGCAAGAAGTCGGTAAAAAGGCAGTTAATTTTATCAGTTTAGTTTAATAATTCTAATTCTAATTTTACAACATGAAATTCAATCTTTTGATAAATATTGAGGGAAATAATATCTAGTGTATTAAAAAAATACATCCCCATTTTGTTCAGACTAGTTAAGCTTAAAAACACATCTAAATTGTAATCCGCGTATTTATTGTTCCACGTTACAGGGTTTCTTCAAGTAAAAGAAAAACCGGCCAAGTGGGTGTCGGCCTCGGGCACCGAGGGTTCCGTACAATCCAGTAGGTATATAATGAATTTCGCAATTTTTCCTTTATCAGACGTTGCTTTGTACAAAATTTCGTTCAAGATTCTGAGTTCATGGGAAGGCTGTAGGTTTTGATGCCCTTGCGAGTGTCGAAAATTTGCGGCATAAACGGCTGGCTTTTGATTGCGATGGCTTAGAAGTTTGATAGAATAGTCTAAGGACAGTAGACCTGAGGATATAATATGAATTTCAGCTTGAGAAAAAGGGCGCGTTCCTGAGAAAAAGGGTCATGGCAGACAGGCAGACGGACAACAAAGTGATCATATAAGCGTTCCGTTTTTTCCTTTTCCCTAAAAATCAGCAAGTCTAAAAAAATATGGGTCAATTTATTGTCAGTTACAGACAGTTAAGTAGTAGTAGTAGCAAATATAAATAACAGACGATGACTATTTTGCCTAATTTTTTGGTCTTTTTGCTCTTATAGAATCTGACACGTCGGCGGTACTCTCGCTTCACTCGTTTGGATATCGCGTCTCTAACCATACCAAATCGATTAACACTTGGCAGTAAAAAAATAGCAGACACTAATAATAATAGCTGTTCGAATATTTATAACCGTCGCGTCTGGCTATTATATGGCGCTAAAACGTTTTTTGCATCGTAATAATAATTTTATATAATTAATTTTTTTTCGCTTATCGTAATTGGTTGGGATTAAAAATATAATGTTTACAAACGAAATATTTTTTGTGTATTGTGGCTACTGATTCTCAGAGTCGATAAGTTTTTTACAGAATGTTCTTGACTTGACAACTTAGGTCACTATTGAATTCGTTAATTGGTATTCTACCTACCTCTTCGACGATAAATAATATGTGTTCGGGTATTCGGGACTGCCTCGGTGGCGTGGTGGTATATCGGTACGACTACGATTCTGAGGTCTCGGGTTCGATCCCCGGGTCGGGCAAAGTGATATTGGATTTTTCCATATCAGCCCGGAGTCTGGAATTTGTGCCCTATATGGTGATAGGCTCGCCTCCTATCACATCTGAGATGGAACTATGCTCGGTGAAATGTGGGTGTTCTAGTTCACTAGTGCGCCTCTGCCTACCCCTTCGGGGATACAGGCGTAAGCTTATGTTATGTTATGTCGTGTTCGGGTATATCATTTTCTTCATTCGCACATTTTGGGCCTTCCTTATAAAAAAAGTCTTTCGCTTTTTTCTTGTGTCACATTGTTTGAAAATAAAAGGGACAGTATTCTTTACCATTTGCTCAGTTAAGCTACACAGAAACAACTTTCAGTGCTATACGTAAGTAGTACATAGTTCAAAACCCAATTGTTATTCTAGTGTTTACTATTCCAGTAAGATTTTTTTAATAAATATATGAGAGTGTGCGTCCCAACTCCCACGCTAAACTATCTATACTAATGTTATAATGAGAAACGATTTTTTTATAATGAATAGTATAGGAATACTACTGGATCCCCCTTCTGGGGGAATGAGTTGACGTCAGACAGGCAGCCGATAGTAAAAACCAAGCCAAATCCATTCTGCATATACTTGAAAAATTGTTTTGTGCCGACCTCACATTAAGGTTGTATAAGGGCAGGTAGAAAGAAAGTGTGTAATGAATAGAAAAAAACGACTGCACCGAATTTAAAAATCTTTCACATTATTACCGTGTAAAGTAAGTTACTTTTTACCCCGGAAAAATGTACAATTCCCGTGGAATACAGTTGTTAATAAATTTCCACGCGAAATAAGTCGCGAGCAACTCCTAGCAAGATAATAAATCGATTAAAATATTTATCCCAATATATTTTGTGTGCTGTCAACATGCAATCTCTGAGAAGTAATGTCGCGTTACGTGACAAGCCAAAAGCTATAGACACCTAGAACAGGTTTAGTTACCTAAAAGAATTTAGGTATTACATGATAAACAAGTTTTATGGACCTTTATAAGTTTAATAAATACATGATTATGTAAGCTATATTACTACCACGTTTCTGTTTCCAGTTTTTAGGGTTCCGAAGCCAAATGGCGTAAAGGAACACTTATAGTTTTGCCATGTCCGTCCGTCTGTCTGTCTGTCTGCCTGACCGACAGACCATTAGTACTAGAGACCTGAAATGAGTATTTAGCATGAGTATATATATATGTATATATATATATATATATATATATATATATATATATATATATATACAGGGTTACCACCACCTCTTATAGCAGTATTATTATAATCGTTCTTCGTTTGTTTTGTATGGGAATCGGTACTGTGTGCAGCATGCACTTGCCCGGTTTTTTATTTTGAATGTTCATGTCATAAAAAAGGCAACCGCCCAATGGTTGATATCTGGTAGGCAACCAGTGGAATCCTTTTTGCAACATAATTGAAAAAAAATTGTTGCACTGATTCCATACTAGAGGTATTAGAGTAGATAACGGTAGATGGCAAAACAGGAAATAGTTTATTGTAAAATAAAACACGAATTTTCAATATATGTCGTATGTCGTAATATATAATTTTTTTATTAACTCAATTAAATATAGATCATAATATTATAACAGTTTTAATTAAATAAAAATGTGCTCAATGAAATAATATTTTATGTATTTTTACATAATAACTATAAAAAATATCTGCGTTATGCTTAATGAGTAATACCATCCTAACACGAATTCATGAAAGGTGTAAGCAGTTAGCGGGGAACAAGTTTATCGTTCAAGATCCGCTCGCAAGTTGAGTAAAAATATCTGGATCTCACTTGAATCTACGCTGTGCTTAGTGTTGGTTGTGTATAATCAGCCTAATTTAGTGTGAATCTTGGCCTAAATATCTAAGTACTTAAACCGTTCTATTCTAGTCCTTAACGGATTGCCATAATGTAATTCACGATAATACAAACGCTGCATATAAAATAAATATTTGAATGTATTAAAACTGTATTCTCAAATAGATAATTTACGTGTATTTTTGGTGATACTCATCATTAGAACTATCGTGCCATAGTTTGACATTAAGTGCATCATGGACTCTGACTATAAGGAAATAAGTGTTCGTGAAAATAGTGGTTATAAACAGTGTTCATGGATCCTATTTATACGACAGGTATTCATTTTATTTATAGCTATTTCAAAAATTTATTTAATACACACATACATTACATAAACTCACGCCTGTATCCCCGAAGGGGTAGGCAGAGACGGATTAGAGAACCAGAACACCCACATTTTGCCAAGCTTAGTTCCGTCCCACTTGTGATAGGGGGCGAGCCTATCGCCAGATCGGGCACAAATTGCAGACTCCGGGTTGATACTGAAAAATCCAATATCACTTTGCCCGACCCGGGGATCGAACCCGAGAACTGAGCTGTACCGCGCGAGCAATACCACTACGCCACCGAGGCAGTCAAAAGGCAGTCGAAGAATAATTCAACTTTTATTTTTGCGTTCGTTCGAGATTGAGAACTTTTATTTTTATTCTAAGAAGAAAAGATCGTCGGCAGAGTTATTTAATATAGTTTATATATTTTAGGTCCTCATATGCAGTGGAATATGGACGATATATTTCATGCTCGGATTGGCGACGGGTTCGCCAACAGTGCTCATCCCACAAATAAGACGAGAAGCAAACTCTACAGAGGCTGTTACAGAAGAAATGGAATCATGGCTATGTAATACAAATTAGTTATTTAAAAAAGACGCGCAAAAATAGCATATTTCGTTTAAATAATTCTTTCATTAGTTTATTGTTATTATAGTATTAGTTTGCATTTTTTGTTGACACGCGTAATAAAATAATGATCATCGCGAAGAACATTATGTATTATTTTTTTATTTTAAAAATGTGCTTTATTTTATTTATTTATTTTTCTTTCATTTATTTTTATTTTTTTTATTTTCAGCATCCGTTATAGGATTAGGAGGATTGCCGTGGGTAATTATATTACCAGTATTAACTGAGTTTATTGGACGAAAAATACCGTTTATTATAATGTGCGTGAATTCATTAGTAAGCTACATTCTTTTCTACTGCAGCACCAACACAACACACATTTTGATAAGTGAAATAATGCAAGGCATGGCGCAGACTGGGGCGCATACCATCCTTCCTTTTATAATTACCGAATACACGTCCGTCAAGTACAGAGGAATATTTCTTACTATCAAGTCGGCGTCATTCTACTGGGGGCTTTGGGCTGGCAATGCCATCGGAACGTTCTATCACTGGAAAAATATTGGCATTCTTGGATTTGTTTGTTCTGCTTTCACTGTGACCGTTCTAATGTGGCCTGAATCGCCGTATTGGCTTGCTACGAAAGGAAGGTACGACGAATGCACTACCTCGTACTATTGGTTGAAGGGATGTGACAAGGAGGCCGAAGAAGAACTAAAGTACCTAATAAAATCACAAAAAGAATATCGCAAGAGTCACGCTCAAGAGAAAAAAACGTTACGACACCGGTTCGTCAACTTTCTGATGATAACAATTGTATCCAAAGAGTTCTATAAACCCATATTATTATGTATGGTGATGTTGTCGATGTGTCATTTGACGGGTAAAATAGTTTTTAGTATGTACGCCATTCATATAATAAAGAAAATCACAAATAGTGAGGCTATGGCGTACAGAGGCATGCTTATATTAGACGGCGTCACCGTACTAGGAATGTATATTGGATGTATCCTCGCAAATTACCTAAAAAGAAGGACACAGCTGCTTGTAGCTTCATCGTTGGCCACGGTTTTTCTTTTTACAACATCGATTTATTTATATTTGATAAAATTGACACTTATAGAGGAAAACGATTATTTGTCTATAGCTTTTTTGATATCGTTTTCAGTGACCATAAGTTGTGGTCCCATAATAATGAGCACTTCTATTTACGGTGAACTGGTACCTTTAAGATTTAAGAGTTCTGCCATGTTTATAGTAGGTATATACAGTGGTATTATAATGTTCGGTATTTTAAAACTTTCTCCATTCATGTTCAGAACGTTTGGATTGCACGGTACGTGTTTACAATTTGGACTTACAACTACAATTTTAATTGTTATATTGTACAAATATTTACCAGAGACAAAAGATAAGTCACTTAAAGAAATAGAAAGTTACTTTGCTGAGAAGCCAACGGAAGAAGGAAAAGAACTGATGAATCTCAAAACTGATGAAATTAATAAAATTGTAGGATAATAGAAATGTGAAGAAAAATAATTGAAGGTGTAGAGTGTAGAAATTTTAAAAACTACAGTATTCATTTTATTTTGAAATGTAAATGTCAATGTGTTTATTTTCTATCAGCAAGGTTACCACCACCTCTTATAACGGTAACATTATAATCGTTCTTCGTTTGTTTTGTATGGGAGTCGGTACAAGTAATATGATAATAATACTGCTATAAGAGGTGGTAGTAACCCCCTTGTACTTATATTTTGTTAAATTAAAGATAATGTGTATCTTAATTGCATTTTAGAACTACGAAATTAGATTTAGATGAATAGAGTTTATAGTACGACAAAGGCACGGCAAAAGACAAGACGTAACGTTTTGGCGTGGTCTGATAATTTAATAGTTTTTTGTATTCATAGAGGTATTGTACAAGAAACTTGCAGAGAGCTCTATGTAAGATTTAATCAATTACCACTTGTCACAAAATTGTAGACACCGAAAATAATAGCTGTTCGAAGATTTATTTATAAACCTAGCGTCTATGCCGCTAAAACGTTTTTTGTGTCCAAATAATAATTTTATATCGCTTATTATAACATACTATTTGTGTACTTTGTGTTATGTTGCATGGAGATTATTGTGGTAATAAATGCATTTTCTTTCTTTCTTATCATAATTTGCCGTTGAGATTAAAAAAATAATGTTTTAAATTATTTTTTTTTGTTTATTGTTGTTACTGATTCTATGATTTACAGAACGGCCATTACTCGAAAACAAGTCACTATCGAGTGCGATAATTGGTTATCTGCTACCTCTTCGAGGATATAAATGTGTTCGGATTACGTCATATTTTTGGCCGACTTCCCAAAAAGGAGGATATCCTCAATTCGTCGTTTTTTTTATATATATATGTTACTCTATATCTCCGCCAAATGTGCACCTATATTCAATATTCTTTTTGTGTTCGATAGAGCTTATTTCAAGGGTGGTCCCATATAAATTTGGTCACAATCGGTAAATTGGAAGTCGGTCAGTTAAGTTTTTATTCTTCATCGGCACATTTTATGTTGTTTCAGTACTGTACGTAAGGCCGTATAGCGAAATATATCTATGGCGCTATTTAGTACGAAATTATTACATAATGTTTAGTTATAGTATGAACTTCCTTGGTCTAGTGGGAGGTCCTGAGTTCGATTCCCAGGTCGGGCGGCGTGTTTTTATAACACAATTTACACGGGACAGAAACCTCCAGAAGGGAGCCAGCTGGTCGTAAAAAAGAAGCCAAATACTTTGTTGACATGCGTCGATCCCACACTGAGGTGGGATAAGGGCAAGCAGAAATAAGTGTTTATTAATTAATTAAGAAACTTTTTTTTATAAAAGTGTGAGAGTGTGAAACCCACGGTAAATAAAAAGATAATACGTTGGTAATCGAATAAAATATTATAATTTATTCATATATATTTTGTGTGCTGTCAACATTAAATGTCTGAGGAGTAATGTCACGTGACAAGCCGAAACCTATCGACACCTACAACAGGTTTAAAACCGGCCAAGTGCATGCTGCATATCTAACCAAGCACAGTATAGGGTTCCGAAGTAAGGGTGACTGTTACTTAAATATAATTTTAGTACACATAATTTTAAGTATATGTAGTAAGATTTCCTGATCGACCTGTGGCTGATGCTGATGACGATGATGATTACATAACTAACAATTTTATCTTAGTGATATTCAAAAGAATTTGTACGAATTATTTCTTTTTATTTTGGTCGTTTATTACTCGTTAACTGGTGAAGCCTGCCTAGCCGTGATAGTATTCCTTTTAAATTATAGAGGTATATGCTACTCCTGTGTTTTTTTTCATGTATCCAAAACCAACCGTTTAGGAAATAGAGAGGGGGGAACACCCCACTCTGCCAAAAATTGGCACTTGAAAGCTTTATTTTGCAAACAGAGTCTTGAATCGAAAAATAGTTTTTATAAACCCGCAATATTTTTGAATAACCTATCCAACCACACCCCATACTAAAGGATCGCCGAAAAAAAATGTCATTCCCATTTTACGTGTACACCTTAAAACCTTAAAAAACTTATATTTCAATTTTTGTTTCATTGTTTTCTTAGCGTGGTTGATATACCCATGCTAAATTACAGCTCTCTAGTACTAATAGTCTCTGAGATGAAACGCGCTCAGACACACAGGAGAATGGACGGATATGGCGAAACTATAAGGGTTCCATACTATTGGCTTCGGAACCCTAAAAAATATTTAGGTATTACATAATAAACAAGTTTGATGGACCTTTGTATGTATGTTTCATAAATATACTTGTGTAAGCTATATTACTACCACGTTTTTGTTTCATTTTTTTAATAATCATATTAACATAGGAAGTCCTGTCTCTCAGTGGGGGTTGGCGTCAGGCAGGCAGCCGGTCGTAAAAACGAAGCAGAATCCTTTCTTCAACATGCTCACAAAAGTATGTTGCATCGACGTCACATTAGCGGGAATAAAGGCAGGTGGAAAGATAAGAAATATATTATCATAAACAAAAATAAAACATTTCGGTATTTAATGTTAAAGGTTGTACCTACTCAATTGCACATACATCATAATACTCTTCATGGACGAAATCGTGTTTAATGAAATATCATTACTAGATTGTAACCGACTTCAAAAACTTTATCATCATCATCATCATCAGCCATAGGACGTCCACTGCTGAACATAGGCCTCCCCCTAAGATTTTCAGATCGACCTGTTGGAAGCGGCCGACGACCTGATAAAGGTCGCAGGAAGTCGCTGGATGCAGGCCGCTTCCAACAGGTCGATCTGGAAATCTTTGGGCGAGGCCTATGTTAAAAAACCTGGCGGTTCTTAATTCGTCTGTATATAGTCAGAGATGTACTCGAGAAAGGTCAAGTTAAAAGTGCCCTAAACTGACGTGCATGCATGAATAATGTAAAGAGTCTGAATGAGGCGAAAGAGGTATGTAAGGATCGTAGCAAGTGGATCCGTTGTCTCTGCCTACCCCTATGGGAAAAAGGCGTGAGTCTATGTATGTATGTATATTTTTTATGAACGAGTATGTTCACCAATAACTCCGGGATGCGTGAACCGAGTCCGTTTTTTTTTATTTGAAAGAGTATTGCCTAGAGTTGGACCCGTATACTACACATCTGAAAAAACAAAAAAAATATTTTTAAAAAACTTAAAAACCGACTTCAAAAATCATAAAAAAAAAATCTTTTAGATTTTTATAATACAGTTTTTATAAAAAGTTATGTAATTATAAATAAAAATAATGTGCAATTATGCATTTCAATTAATCACTAATGCCATCCTGATACGCATCCTTGCAAGGTGTAAGCATTTAGCGGGAAACAAGTTTTATCGTACAAGAACCCCTCGCAAGTTGAGTAAAAATATCTGGATCTCACTTTAATCTACGCTCTGCTTAGTGATGGTTGTGTAAATCAGCCTAATTTGGTTTGAATTTTCGTCTAATTACCAAAGTACTTAAATTGTTTGGTATTCTAGTCCTTATCGGATTGCCATAATGTAATTCACGATAACACGAATGCTGCATATAAATAATATTTGAATGAACTAAAATAAACTGTATCCGATCAAATAATTTTGGTGTATTTTTGGTGATACTACTTATCATTAGAACTAACGTGCCATATTAATTGTTTTGACATTAAGTGCATCATGGACTCTGACTATAAAGAAATAAGTGTTCGTCAGAATATTGGTGATAAACAGTGTTCACGGATTCTATTTATACGACAGGTATTTCTTTTATTTACAAAAAAAAAACAACTTTTATTTTTCCGTTCGTTCGAGATTGAGAACTATTATTTTTATTGAATGAAGAGAAGATCATCGGCAGAGTTATTTAATGTAGTTCATATATTTTAGCTCCTCATTTGCAGTGGAATATGGACGATATATTTTATGCTCGGATTAGCAACGGGTTCGCCAACAGTGCTCATCCCACAAATAAGACGAGAAGCAAACTCTACAGATGCCGTCACAGAAGAAATGGAATCATGGCTATGTAATATAAATCAGATATTTAAAAAAAACGTGCGATAAAATACCATATTTTGTTTATTAACTATTGAATTACGCGAAGTCTATATTTTCCGTTCACGTGCGTAATAAATAATGAACATCGTAAAGAAAATTAGATATATATTTTTTAATTTAACAGAAGTACTGTTAAATATTTATTATTCTTTTTTATTTTCAGCGTCCGTTATAGGATTAGGAGGATTGCCGTGGGTAATTATATTACCAGTGTTAACTGAGTTTATTGGAAGAAAAATACCGTTTATTATAATGTGTGTGAATTCATTAGTAAGCTACATAGTTTTCTACTGCAGCACCAACACAACACACATTTTGATAAGTGAAATAATGCAAGGCATGTCGCAGACTGGAGCGCATACGATCCTTCCATTTTTAGTTACTGAATACACATCCGTCAAGTACAGAGGAATATTTCTTACTATCAAGTCAGCGTCAATGTTTTGGGGGCTTTGGGCTGCAAATGCCATCGGAACGTTCTATCATTGGAAAAATATTGGCATTCTTGGGTTTGTTTGTGCTGCTTTCACTGTCACTGTTCTAATGTGGCCTGAATCGCCATATTGGCTTGCTACCAAAGGAAGGTACGACGAGTGCACTACCTCGTACTATTGGTTGAGGGGACACGACACAGAGGCCGAAGAAGAACTAAAGTACCTAATAAAATCACAAAAAGAATACCGCAAGAGTCACGTTCAAGAGAAAAAAACGTTACGACACCGGTTCTTCAACTTTTTGAAGATAACAATTGTATCCAAAGAGTTTTATAAACCCATATTATTATGTATGGCGGTGATGTCACTATGTCAATTGTCAGGTAAAATAGTTTTTAGCATGTACGCCATTCACATAATAAAGAAAATCACAAACAGTGAGGCAATGGCGTACAGAGGCATGCTTATATTAGACGGCGTCACCGTACTAGGAATGTATATTGGATGTATCCTCGCAAATTACCTAAAAAGAAGGACGCAGCTACTTGTAGCTTCATCGTTGGCCTCGGTCTTTATATTTACAACATCGATTTATTTATATTTGATAAAATTGTCTCTCGTAGAGGAAAACGATTATTTGTCTATAGCTTTCTTGATATCGTTTTCAGTTACCATAAGTTGTGGTCCTATAATAATGAGCACTTCCATTTACGGTGAACTGGTACCTTTAAGATTTAAGAGTTCTGCCATGTTTATAGTAGGTATATACACTGATATTATAATGTTTGGTATTTTGAAACTTTCTCCCTTCTTGTTCCGAACGTTCGGATTGCACGGTACGTGTTTACAATTTGGACTTACAACTGCGATTTTGATTGCTATATTGTACAAATATTTACCAGAGACAAAAGATAAGTCACTAAAAGAAATAGAAAGTTATTTTAATGACAAGCCGAGTGAAGAAGGAAAAGAACTGATGAATCTCAAAACTAATGAAAATAATAAAATTGAAGGTTGATAGAAATGTGAAGAAAAATAATTGAAGTTGTAAAATGTAGACATTTTAAAAACTACAGTATTCATTTTATTTTGAAATGTAAGTGTGTTTATTCTTTATCTATACTTATAGGTTGTTAAATTAGTTGTAATGAGTATCTTAAGGATTTCATACTAAGACTGCGAAATATAGATGGAAAGAGTTTATGGCACGACAAAGGCGAGAAGGAAAAAAAATACTATAAATGTTATTTTAAAGCGTTTATGTTTCGAATAACAAAACTTGTAAAGCAATAAATTATACTAGTGCTTTTAGCCACCTAGCAAAATATTAGACTGTTTTTTTTGTATTTGCCATCTGCATAAAATGATAAGGATGTTTTATAAACTAAAACTAAAACAATAGAAAGCTGTATTTACATAATTTACCGCCGAATGTTCATATACTTAAGGTCGCCTTATGTCGTTTAAGGCCACCTTATTTATTAAAATTATAAAGCTAAAATCAATGTAAGAAGCCGTTAAAGTTGAGTAGCGTATGACCATTCGGGTGAAAAATAAAATAAAATTAATGTCAACTTTGCAATTGATTAAAATTATTTTCGACAAATATTATTGCGTTTGAGTTTGCACTTCCCTTCACATAATTAACTTTATCAGTTGACCTAACTTCGACAGCACTGAAACAAGTTTGTTATTTATAGTCCTCTGTATCAATATTCGATAAGTAATATAAATAACATTTTTTTTAAAATTATTGTCGTATTTTACGCCTGACTCACTGAACGGGTTTGGCTGGCTCGATGCCTTATTTTTTAAAGCATTTAACCCAAAATATTATACATAATTGTCTATGTTATTTGAATTTCCTTTATGAAAATCTATTAATATTCTTTTCTTTTTGATTTAATGATGAGATTTTTACAATACGATTTCTAAAGGCTTTATTTTTATTGTAATTGTAATAATTTACAAGATATCAAGTTTTATAACCTAACGGACCGAATTCAAAACTTAGCCGATCATAACAAAATTTATCTCTATCGAACAAAAAAAGAATCTTGAAAATTGATTAGTTTGGCGGAGATGTCGCATAACATACATAAAAAATACAGTCGAATTAAAGACCTCTTCCTTTTTTGAAGAAGGTCGAAAAATTAATTATTTACAAAAACCTGACTCATTGGCGTGGTGGTATTTCGGTACGACTACGGTTCTGAGGTCTCGGGTTCGATCCCCGGGTCGGGCAAAGTGATATAGGATTTTTCCATATCAGCTCGGAATCTGGAATTTGTGCCCGATATGGCGATAGGCTCGCCCCCTATCACATCTGGGACGGAACTAAGCTCGGCGAAATGTGGGTGTTCTAGTTTGCTAGTGCGCCTCTGCCTACCCCTTCGGGGATACAGGCGTGAGCTTATGTTATGTTATGTTACAAAAACCTCACATCTTTTGACTATGTTGGATTTTGTACACATATTTATATGTAATAACAAGTAAAACGAAAAAGAAACCCGTCTGCAAAAAACTGCATCGAAATTGGTTGAAAAATGAGGCAGTAATTCATATGTTAAATTCTGGAGTAGGGCTAGGGGCATATTGGAGATATCTTGCTATTCCTTTTCAACGAACGTACCGTTACGGCGGTGACGTGATCTTACTGATATTTCTCTTTCCCGCAGTTTGAAGGTTACACCAAACTTAAAAGGCTTATAACTTTTTTATTTTTAAGAATATTTCAATATTTATTTCTGTTCTATATTTTAGACGACGTTTTCATATAAAAGTAATTAAAAAAAAATAAGTCAAGTACCCAATTGGCGAGTGGCAACGCAGTGTGAACTCATCGTGTGGATCATTTGAATATGTGTTTGTGTGTATAACCGGTGTGCTCTCTAAATAAACAAGCTAGAGCGAATTGGCCATCATTTTTTTACGAGCTACAACTGGAAAATATTTTGTTTTTCAATAGGCGCCTGTCTGAGCGGTAATCATTTGCATAGTCTCGTCTCGTCGCTATACTTTTTGCTTTGTAGACTTATATTATCATTGTTTCCTTTTTTGTTTTTTCGACCGACTTCCAAAAAGGAGAAGGTCCTCAATTCTGTTTTTTATGTATGTTACGTGATATCTCCGCCAAATATGGACCGATATTCAAAATTCTTTTTGTGTTCGATAGAGCTTATTTCAAGGGTGGTCCCATATAAATTTGGTGACCGTCGGATTTGAAGTCGGTCCGTTAAGTTTTTATTTTATGTATGTTACGCGATATTTACGTCAAATGTGGACCGATATTCAAAATTATTTTTGTGTTCAATAGAGCTTATTTCAAGGGAGGTTCCATATAAATTCGGTCACGATCGGATTTGAAGTCGGTCCGTTAAGTTTTTAAAACTTGTGATTATTATAATTTTACAATTTGATCTGAGATCTGATCTGAGAGATAAGGGCGAAATAGGTACTAATAAAAATGCAGACACTTAATAACACGAAACAATAAAATATAGTGCTAAAAACGAATAAAGTTACGCGACCAATCTCTCAAGATAAAAATAAGAAGTACTTATTCAATATTAGATCCTAGATTAGATCTATATTATGAGATTGTCCTTAGCTGTGCATAAATTTTGAATTGACTTCATATGATCGGCGTATATGGTGATGGTTAACCGATTTCAAACAAGGAGGAGTTCTTCAATTTGTCTGTATATCTGTATATGTTTTTTTAAAGATGGTATCAATAATAACTACACTTAAAGAGAGGATGGCTAGCAATCTATAAGTAAAGTTCAAAATTTCGTAGGGCTCATAGTTTTTGAGTAATTTGAGTTTTTTTTCTGGCTCATTGGGTCAGCTGCAGTACATTTCAAAACTAAATTAATGGGGTAATTAATTATTGTAGCATACACAAAGCTGATAAAGGTCGCAGGGAGTCGCAGGAAGTCGATGGATGCAGGCCGCTTTCAACAGGTAGATCTGGAATTTTTTGGGGGAGGCCTACGTTCAGCAGTGGACGTCCTATGGCTGATGATGATGATACACAAAGCCATTCCCATAGTAATTGTGGCGAGATAATGGTCGCATTCCAAATGGTATAAGTTGTAATTATTGTAAAAGTAGGCGACAGCAGGGGATTTAAATATATAACTAAACCCAACCTAACCCACCTTTAGTGTATAGGTATGAGTGGAAAAAAGGTAGGCCTTTGCCATGTAGTGGGAAATTCATAAGTCCTTATATTCTACATGTATGTTTGTTCATATTTGGTATAGCCGAAGTTAATCGAAGCTGTAACTTTAATCTCAATGCTGTACTATTAATGGTGCACTCACCCTATACTTGGACAGGTTGTTGACGACGCACGTAAAGTGTACGTCACGTCCTTGTGTCACCGTGTGGTTCTCCAGCTCTTGAAGGAATTCTGGCTCCAATTCAGCCTGGATCGGCATTTCTCCTGCAATATTATGAATTTTAAAGTTTGGATTTTAATTTGCTTCATTGGTCTAGTGTGAAGAGGTATCTCACATATAGGCTTGAACACAGCCAGGCTGAATGTAACTGAATAATAATAATAAATAAATACACCCAACAGTCACACCTAGCCCTGACCCCACACTAGGTATAACCTGTATCGTGGGTCAGAGACTATGAGAGACTTTCGGTCTCACAACACCCAGACTTGAAACAAACATCTGTGGGCCACACAAACATTTGTCTCGGTGCGGGGATCGAACCCGCGGCTATTTGACTTGTGTATTAATGGTCGCCTCCTTGGTCTAGTAACATATTATATGATATATGGACTGTTGACCGGGAGGGCCTGGATTCGATTCCCGGGTCGGGCAAAGTGATTTTTCCCGGGCCTGAATCCCCCAGATTGGGGTTGACGTCTGGCAGCCAGTCGTAAAAACTAAGCCAAATGCTTTCTGAAACATTGCACTAAAAGTTTGTTCTGCCAACTCCACTTTAAGGTAGGATAAGGGTAGGTAGAAAAAAACGGTCTTGTGTATTAATAGACTATAGAGGTACATATCTCCCAAGAGTGACGTCAGCCAAGCTGAACTAAACCGAACATTTCAGGCACGGCCGCCTGCCTGCGTTTACCTTCTCTGATTCAGTCCTAGGCAAATCATGTTAGAAAGATTTGAACCTAGGAATTCCTGGTCCACATACTATATACGCTGTCACTAGACCAACGCGACAGTATAAGTTTCCGTTGTATGTATTCATTTAATCGTAACTGACTCGGTGGCGTAGTAGTATTAATATAGTATTGCTTGCGCGGTATTACTATCGTCCTGAGATCTCGGGTCGGGCAAAGTGATATTGGATTTTTCAGTATCAGCCCGGAGTTTGGAATTTGTGCCCGATATGGCGATAGGTTCGCCCCCTTTCACATCTGGGACAGAACTAAGCTCGGCGAAATGTGAGTGTTCTAGTACGATAGTGCACCTCTGCCTATCCCTTCGGGGACACAGGCGTGAGCTTATGTATGTGTGTAATTTAATCGTAAAATGTGGTATGCGTATTTAATTTTTTATCATGTATTTTGTACATTTAATCAAGGTTCCGGCCTCCGGGATATGGCGAGCGTAGTTCTCCTGATTTGATTAGTGTTGTTATTGTATCGCGAATATGTAGCTATTACGCAACTGCATATTTCGGCGTACGCGGTATTTCATAACAGTCAAATAGCCGAATATGCGAAATGAAACATTTTTTTTGTTACAAAGTGGTAACTAGACGGTGTTATTCAGTAAATAAAATCCAAAATGAACTGCAGCCCGAGCAGGAAAATTTATGACAACCATAAATGTATTCGTGCTCGATGCGCGTCTATGAAATTTGTATGAAATATTAATCAAATGTCATCAGTGCGCAGCGAGTTTACATTTACATTAGATTTTTGTGCTCGGGCTACAGTTTTGGAAAAGACATGACGGGCGATGGATGTAACGAGGTGACAGTAATAATTGTAATACGAAAAGTAAAATTAACAATTAAGGTCGACTTGCAGTGCTATTACTAACCTAGGATTAAACCTAAACTCGATGTATCCTACAGCCCACTCCTATTTTTAAATCAAGATTCGGGATAAATAGAGATTTATAGAGGAGCTACAAGTGGCCCTTACAATATATAATAAATTAATAGTTGTAAATACTGTAATCGAAAGAGCATTTACTAAATTTTTCGAATAAATAAGTCACGAAAGATAAAAGTGAAAGAGAGAGTGATTCTATCATCATCATCACCATCATCAGTCACTGGACACCCACTGTTGAGTTAGTCTATCATCATCATCATCAGTCACTGGACACCCACTGCTGAGTTAGTCTATCATCATCATCATCAGTTAACAGGTCAAGTTAGTCTATATCAGACACTAATTCTAATTGCGGACAATCCGTTTTTTTATAACTGATCGATCCACACCGTGGTTTCTCAGTCTATGTCAACATTCTTAAATTGATATAAAACTAGTTTTTACGGACTGATTTCTTAAGTTTACGTGAATATTATACATTGAAATAAAACTATTCTTACGGATTCTATCACGATTAGGTTTTAATTATTATTCCCGACGTTTCGAAGGCTTTGCAGTCTTCGTTGTCAGGTGTCTGACCCGTGACAACGAAGACTGCAAAGCCTTCGAAACGTCGGGAATAATAATTAAAACCTAATCGTGATAGAATCCGTAAGAATAGTTTTTACGGATTTTATCGCGATATTTTTTGTATTTATTTTATTTTTAGTCCCGAAGTTTCGAAAGCTTTATAGCCTTCGTGCTTACGCGTCGGACAGTCCAACAAAACAAATCGCGATAAAAATCCGTAAAAACTTGTTTTATTTCAATGAATAACATTCACGTAAACCTAAGAAATCATAAAATTTTTAAACATTTCCCTTTATTAAAGTAACTAGTACAAAGAATTTACTTGCACCCACTTTACCAATTAATTTTATTGAGGAAGCTCGTAAGAACTACTTAATCCGCTTCAATGAATTCTCAAACAGATTAATATTAAATTTTCCTCAAGAGGAAAGGTCTTAACTTGTCGATGTCGCGACGTAAGAATGATTATGAAAATATTTGATTAAGTTTTTTGCGGGAATAAATTTCGGTTTGATATTTTTGGGTCGCTTCCTTTTCATTATTCTCTCCCCAGTTGTTAAGAACGCGGCGGTGTTTTGTAGGGAACATGAAGTTTTCTAACTTTAGATTTTTAATCGACTTAAAAAGAGAAGCAGATCGGTTCTTCTAACATAACACATAACATAAGAAATAAAACATTTTTTACGGATTCTATCATGATTTGTTTTAATTTTTATGCCAAATATTTAATTATATGACACCCCACGATACAGGTTATACCTAGTGTGGGGTCAGGACTAGTCCTGTGTCCCACACCTAGGTGTGTGACTGTTGGGTGTATTATATTAATTATTTATTTATAAATTGCTTGAATTAATAATGTTAATAAGCAAGTTGATAATAATTATACTCCATGCGTGCCGTGAAAGGCACAACTCGATTCGTAGCATGTCTGAACGTAGTTAAAGCTTCTTCACGACACTAATAAATACTTTCAAATAGGTACGCCTAATTTCCTTTACTATCTTTTACCTCATAATAATAAACAATGAACTCTATTTACATTACAATAACACTGATTGTACTTTGTATTAAATGGACCTATTTAAAATCCTTAAGCGGGAGTACGGAGTCGCTTATAATTACTAGTGCTAAACACTAAATAACGTTGGGGCTTAGATGGGTGGCACAGCGGCTCAGTGTGTGGATAAAATTTAACGCAGTAGCAATGACCCTCGGATTTCCCTGGGAATAAGTAAATTCCACTAATAGGGGTTAATACGTGAGTGTTTTGTGAAACAGGTGCAAGTTTCGTGGAATTATCTGGTATATGAACATAATTACATTCAGAAAATAGTTTTGGAACTTAATATTACTACTGGCAAATTATCTGACTGCCTCGATGGCGTGATTGTATTCCGGTACAACTACCACCAGGAAGTCTTGAGTTCGATCCCCGGGTCGGGCAAAGTGATAATATTTCAATATCAGCCCGGATTCTGCACGCACACTGCTCGCACCCTATAACATCTGGGACCTTTAAAGGAACTATGCTCGCCGAAATGTGGGTGTTCTAGTTCGCTAGAGCGCGTCTGCCTATCCCCTCGGGGATACAGGCGTGAGCTTATATGTCAAATCTGAAAGCTTTATGTGATATACAACTTCACAACGAACGAAATTTATATACCGTATGAAGCAATTGATTTTAATTTAAGATCATTTTATCGTAACAATTTTCATTAAATACATAATAACTTAAATGTTCTTTTAAAATCTGATATTATAGAGGTAAATATGCCTGCCTCCGTGGCGCAGCGGGCGAGTGGCTGTGAAACGTGAGGCCGCGGGTTCGATCCCCGCACCGAGACAAATATTTATATGGCCTACAAATATTTGTTTCGAGTCTGGGTGTTGTGAGACCGAAAGTCTCTCGTAGTTCCTGATACCCACGACACAAGACTCGATCTTAGTGTGGGGTCAGGACTATGTATGTGACTGTTGGGTGTTATTTATTTAAATACAAGCGTAGGCGAGTATTCTACATGATTACTGTTATATTACATTTAGTTATTGTGTAAGATATTTTATGTCCACCACATAACCGTACACATTTAATTCATTACATGAAATGAAATAAATGCCATTCATTATATTTTCTGTAAGTACATCTAATACATAATGATTTCTTAGGTTTACGCGAATGTTATTCATTGGAATGAAACTATTACGGATTCTATCAAATTAAAACCAAATCGTGATAGAATCCGTAAAAATAGTTTTATTCCAACACATTCCACACATACATTTAATTTGTCCCGAACTGGATCCCTCAGGGGGGGGTTGACGTCAGACAGGTAGCCGATCGTAAAAACTAAGCCAAATTCTTTCTGAAACATGCTTGAAAAAGTATCTTGACCGGCCCTACATTAAGGTGGGATAAGGGCAGGTAGAAAGAAAGACATGTAGTATACTACATGGAATGAATAAGATGTCATTCATATATTTTTCTTTTCAAATTAACTTAAGGTTAGGACTTACAGTATGTTAGTAATAGTGCAAGTGGCCCTTAGTGGTTTAGATAAATAACAATACAAACCTGTAACAACGACGCTAAAGAACGTAGCCAGCCACCAGGCCGCTTTCGCCGACTGAGAATACATGTGTCTTTAGGTGAAACACCTGCAACGAATAATACATTTTATGTAAATTATTAAATAACACAAAATTAAAGCCAATTTCAAACATGATCACTCAAAAATAAAAAATAAAATCAATTTCTTACTCTCTTTTGAGCCAGCGCAGATAACATGAGAAGGATAGTAAGAAATTGCTGTTAATTTATACATTTAAGGGTTCGATTTTGAAGTTGGTTTAAAGTTTTTTATTCCAAAATGATTATATTATTTACTTAATTGCCTTAAGAAAATATTGAAATTTGTAAATAAGTTTTTATACGACGTTTAATTAGTAACCAAATGTACAGCTTCGTTGCAGTATTTAGCACTTTAACGCTTATAAAAAACAACAAACTCAATAATTTAAGGAAATAAAATCTATTGGCAGTTATTTGTATACATTGATGACAATAAAACAAACATACAAACATACAACAATAACATAGTAAAATAAACATACAAAAATATATTTTAAAATGTTTAAACCATACATAATATTGACCTTATAATATTTGCAAATTAGCTAAGATATTAACACACAACATCCAAGTGGAAAATAAATATTTTTTCTAAATTTTTTCCAATGTTTAGTTTAAATAATTATTTTTTTGCATACAGGATTTCGAAATCACTCTGGGCCTTACCTATAAAAACAGTTAACTGAGCAAATGGCTAAGAATAGGCTGTCACTTTTTTCCTTGTCTCACATCATTTGAAAATAAAAGGGACAGGCTATTCTTTACCATTTGCTCAGTTAAACTGTTTTTATAAATAAGCCCCATTATGTCATGCGTAACGCCATACCTGATAGTTCTCCAAAAAAATCGATGGTTTATTATAAAACCACAACACCGCACAGCACAATTTAGGTCATCATCATCATCATCAGCCATAGGACGTCCACTGCTGAACATAGGCCTCCCCCATAGATTTCCAGATCGACCTGTTGGAAGCGGCCTGCATCCAGCGACTTCCTGCAACCTTTATCAGGTCGTCGGTCCACCTTGTAGGTGGACGTCTTACGCTGCGCTTGCCGGTACGTGGTCTCACCGGCAAATTAGGTCAGCGTACTACGAATTCATTTCTTGTTTATGTAAACATATTCTACTAGGCTCATACACATTAATTAGTTATTTTTTGCGGACGTTCTTCTTACTTTAGTTACGTCGAAAGAGTAATCAGAGTATGTGTTATCATAGTTTTACTCTGCATTTCAAGCACGCTTCGATACATTTATGTAAAGAGATCTATGTGAGTTTAAACTCTCATGGCTATAGCCTCGCATACCACATCTGGGACAGCAATAAAATCGGCGAAATATGGATGTTTTAGTACTTTATTTAGCCTCTGCCTACCCCCACGGGGATACAGGCGCGAGTTTAACAATGTATTTACGTATATTTAAGTTTATACTGTAAAATGTAAATGTCTTGGTCTAGTGCTGTAAAATTTCTTCTTTAATAAAATAAATAAATAAATGAGAAATCATGATAATGTACACGAGTATATATTATGTTTTCTTAGGTACGAACCTCTTTCTACCTACCCTTATCCTACCTTAATGTGGGGTCAGCGCAACACACTTTTTCAAGCATGTTGCAGAAAGTATTTGGCTTAGTATTTACGACTGGCAACCTGCTGGTCGTCGATCCCCTCTGGGGGAACCAGTCCCGGACAAATTAAATTAGAAAATTCGCTTTGCCCGAACTGGGAATCGAACCCACGACCTCCCGGTCCACAGCCCATATATGCTGCCACTAGACCAAGGAGGCGAGGATAATAATTTGTACTCGAACTAATAAACATAAAATCGTTACATATCCCCACTAATACATCTGTTCCTATAGCTAAATTAATAAATAATTTAGCAAACACGGTACATCAATTAAAGCACCATTAAACTTAAAATGTTCTTTAAAAATAACGAGCGATTACTAGAAAAAGTTGAAAGGTTCAAGACAAAGAAAAAAGTAACAAAACTGCGCAAAGTAAAATGGGTTCGTTATAATTTTTACAGAAATCTTCGGGACCATCAACCGCAATAATATCTCTCCTTAGGAATAACAAGAAACGGATCAACAGAGAGGTTTCCTCAAAGGAAATGAAGCTTGATCCTGACGCTGATAATAATTTGAGTTTTATTGGAACGGATGGGTTGAAATTTATTTATATTTTTCTGCGCTATTGTAAAATTTTAACGGTTTCTGGTTTGTATCGAATTTAAATTTAATTGGGGCATTAATAGTATCTTACACATCAACGTTTATTTATAAGTATTTTCAATTGTGGAATGCAACTCTGAATACAATATTTGGTCTTTGTAGTTCACTAATCACTTTACAACTTTTGTATTTCGAATAAGTATAACATTAAGGGCCTCGTTCACCAACTCCAAGTAAAGTGTTGATTAGTTACTTTCTGACTAGCGTTAATTGACAAGTAAGAGTTCCGAATAACTTCTGTTAATTTCACAAGCAAAATTAGAGCTCTGAGTAGCAACTTACTGGTTAAGTGAATGATATCACAAATCCTGCGTCCCATTCGTTCAATATTACGTCAAAAGTATCTTATTTTGGCAAAAAAAACACTCGTGACTCATCTCGGGTCCGCACCACATGACACAAAAACCTACCGGACCCTTTTTTTGCTATAAATAGCTATACAGGTACTAAATCGTGTGTCCATAAGGTCCAGTTTTGCGTGACCCCGTCCGGACATCTGTGTTCGCTTCGCCCGAATTGCAGTTTTTTTTTTGTTGAAACTACTTGATTTTTTAAATGAAAGGCTATTTTACAGTTAACACATTCATTTAAAACGTTAAACATCGTTATTAAGGTATGACTACTATAATTTGATTTTATAGTTTATTTAACTACGGTAAAATGTACAATTAACTGCCCACTTTAAACTTTAACCGCCAAGTAAACGCGCTACTTGGCAGACGACGTGGCAAGTAGCTTACTGGCCAGTTTAATCATAAGATGCATGCTACTCGAACGTCGTGAAATTCACACGTGCAGTTACGGGTGACTTTAACTGACGATTAGCCTACTTGACACTTTACTCGAGGGTGGTGAACGAGGCCCTTAATGATACTAATACTGTGAATTTTAAAGATTTTTGTAAGTAGAAGGAGTCGCGGCAAAAGGCTAGTTAAATTGAACATGAAGGGGCTTAGCTTCTATGCTGCACGAGGTTAGGGCGTCCCTCTAACGCATTTTGTGCTGCGTCAGAGATTAAAACTCTGATAGCGTGAGGTCCTGAATTAGGCCCGTCTCCTGCGAAGGCTACGGCTGCATGCATACGCATATCCCGTTGTCTCCGACACAAGGGAGACAGTGGTAATTGCAAGATTTTAGTCGGTAGGACGGCTTAGGCCGGTGAATCCGACATACCTCCGAGCTCTGTCTCGAAGAGATCCGTAAATGAATCGTGTTAAAAAACAAAGAAAAAATTAACATACATACATACATTTGTTGGAAGCATCTTTGGGGGAGGCATATGTTCAGCAGTGGATGTCCTATGGCTGATGATGATGATGATGATGATACATACACTTATAGACTTAGGCTTGCATACCAGAAGGGGTAGGCACATCGACATTTCACCGAGCTTATTTTTGTCCTAGATGTGATAGGGGGCGAGCCTATAGCCATATCGGGCACAAACTCCTGGATGATATTGAGTACAAATACCATATATCACTCTGCCCGACGCGGGGATCAAACCCGAGACCTCAGGAAGTTATTTGTACCGCGCATGCAATTGAACTACGCCACTAAGGCAGCCGGAAAAAATAAAGGTGCTCAGTATATCCAAATCTTAGTACAATGTGAGACAATACTTGTAAAGGATAATTTATTCATCATATGTGATGTTGACCCGTTATTCATGCTTGTTATTCAGTGTACAGCATTTTTTAAATAAATCGATGAGACCTTGCAGTGGTTAAACATTATTTAGTTAAATAATCTTATCAAGGAAGTAATGTCATATGATTGTTTGAATACTAATGTCGATAATGCCAAGGTTTGGGGCGTTTGGCAGTAATCTCTATTATTGCAATAAAATGCATTTTTATGATTTTTCTAAATGTTTATAATTTGATGTTACAGTGTATATTCCAAAATGAAGGTACTTGAATGAAGGCCTACGTTCAGCAGTGGACGGCGATAGGCTGAGATAAGACGCCCTCTAGCGCGATAAATTAAGTAAGATTTAAAATATTCTTTTAAAGTAAAGTTTGCAGTTTTGTGTGATTGGACATGCATTGTTTTGAAATAAATTCTTCTTCCTGCCTTTACCAATGTCCGACTTTGCCTACTCCGATGTGAGTTTTGCAACACATTTTCTAAAATCTTAATCATCTCAGAAATTACTGGACTATAGTTTTTACGACTGGATACGCGCCTGACGTCAACCACCTCTGGGGGATCCAGTCCCTGACAAATCCTGTTAGAAAAACCGCGTTGAACCACCTAGGATTCGAATACAGGAACTCTGGTCCACAGCCCATGTGCGCTGCCACTAGCCTAAAGAGGTGACAACAACAAAAGGTGATTTGACACTAATTACCATTCATATCAACAGAAAAACATTACTGCCTTTTAGAGATTTCATATAGAAAAGATTGGGCGCAAAGATAACAATTATCTGAGGTTGTTGCTGTTTGATTAATAGCAGAGTTGCACGCAAGCTCACACAATATGATTTTCTCTGTTTTTTCCTCAATAATTCCGACTATACTACCAAATAGAAAAGTAGGTAGCGAAGCCAAAATTGCAGGGTACATGTAGTAGCTTATAACTGACAGGATATTAGTTGCCGGCTCTCAAATTTCTGGAGGCTGGTAAACACAGCATCGTTCCAGTCTAGGATGTAAATTAATGGGGGTGTACTGTGTTATGCTTCAGGCGAAATATCTGAGCATCTGATGTATGTATGGACGGTTAGATGACGGGAAACAATAGATGCAGCTTTTGGTACTAGACGTTCACATAATATTGGTTTTCCTTGCTGTGTAATATATCAACAGTATACGAGTAGGTAAATAAATAGAAGTATAATTTTTTTACTGATGAATGACTGTCTCGGTGGCGTAGTTGTTTTAACAACTAGCTTCCTGAAGTCTCAGGTTCGATTCATGGGTCGGTCAAAGGGATATTGGGTGTAAATCAGTCCCTTGTCCCGAATTTTGCCTGATATGGCGCGGCGACAGTCTCGCTCCATATTACATTAAGGGAGGAACAAAGTTTGTTGAAAATTGGTGCACTTGTTACGCCTATGCCTACCCATTCGGGGATAAGAGGTGTGTGAATTATGTATATTTAGTGTCATGATTTGTGTGTTTAATAGATTTTATTGCGAAGAATTGGAACATATTTTAGTCGCAGACGAGGGCGTAGTCTTTTAAATTTAAATAAATTAATTTTAAGTTGTTTATTACGATGAAGGCCTTGTCAAACAGACAACGTACCGAACACGTGGTGAGCATAGATTTATAGAGATTTATATATTTAGATTTAATATTACTAACTATAGCGGGCTATCAGGCAAGTTTCTATACAAAAAAATGATCTCGAACTTCAGTACCGCCATCAACCATTTATTACAATTCGAGGGCGATTATTACAATTTACACTCTAGAATGTTTTGTGAATGGTTAAGAATCACGTAAGATAAGTTTATTCTCTCAATATTCTTACGCTGGCCGGCCTGGCACGCGTATATTTCAAATAAACTGAGCGACTTATGACCACAAGTTGACAAACACAAGTTTTCTGCTGTTGGCCCGTCTATATTTTATACGAGTTTATGTTGTGAGTAATTTTTATTTGGAGGTGTTTTGTCTCAGTAGACCGTAGTCACTGACAAAAATGATGACCTAATTCGGTCTCGCTTCGGAACATAATGCTTCGCTGTCCGTTTGTCAAGATCTTGAGTGATGTGTCATGTCGTGTAAACGTATATCTATAACAATTTTCTACGTATTCAGTATGTTTTTTTATAGCAGAGACTGGCAAATGAGCAGGTGGGTTACCTGATGGTACATAAATGATCTCAACCGCCCATAGACACCCAAGATACAAAAAGAATTATGGGTGCGTTGCCAATCTAAAAGGAAGGAAATAGGGATTGTGAAAACGAGGGGGGTAGTTGGGACATCGGAAATCTCACTCACCAATCGAAACGCGACAGCGAGCTGCCACTTTACGTCGGTTTTCTGTGAATTTACAATGGTATCAAACCGGTCGAGCCTGCCCATTCTGTGCTGTAAACTGTAACTGCCTACAGCGTGGCTCTACCACTCAAGAATTCTATCCATGACTGACAATTCTCCTCCTAAATCGTTAATCAGTTAGTCAGATGTGATATCAATGGTGCATACCGTAACTGTTCTGTGATGCGTTATGAGCCTTACTTATAATAACATTTTATGTCTGTGGGCATAAAACTCCTTTAGTCCTTTAACGTAAACACGTTTTTAGTTATCAAAACTTGTAGCGACATATTTTGTCTTATTTTCAAACTAGCTTTAAAGACTAAACGTAATCAACATTGTCGCATTTAACAGGTTGGATGAGTATTTTTTTGTAAGTGAATACGTCTTTACTGGTAATCTGCATGTAATTCTCCATAGCAATGTACCTACGTGGCTTTGCTAGGCCGTGGATGTGTGATGACCTCAAACCATTTAACCTGCCCTAAGGCGATGACCGTTATTAAGCATCTTAAGCTTGATATACATTGGCGATTTTTTAATTCAGTTATAATTTTTATTTTTTTATTTAGTTAGCCAACTCCTTTATTTGAAATGTCATTAAAGATAAAACAAAAATATAATTTATATTCAATATGTAGATACTATTATTTTTTAATTAATCATCAAATGAATAAACCGTAATATAAAATATGCATCCCATTCATCATCATCTTCAGCCATGTCCATTTTGAAATTAAAATCGTCACCGTACAATTATTTCGGAACACATACAATTTAATTAATCTGGCTCCGTTTGAAAGATTTTTATTAAAAGGAACCCAGCAGGAAGACATGGAATTTATTGAACATAACATATAATATTACGTCGGGTTTTCTCAGCATTAATAGCTAATTTGAATAAAAGCGTTCTAAAGACAGACAGAACTGAAGAGATACAGGATATTAGCAGATAACACAGGAAGGTTATTGCATTGCTAAAACGATAGCGGAACTCGTGCAGTGCCGTCTTCGTAGCGGCTATTCTGGGATATTTGGGTCACGACAATTTTCTTTTTATATGTGTTATATTAGATTGAATTTAAATTCGAAATCTTTATAAAAAGACACACGTTTATGGATGTAAAATTAATATTTTTAAGCCTTTTAATTTATGATAGAATATAAGTTTTATTTTAGCCAACATGGCTAAAATAAAACTTATATTCTTTGGAAAAAAAATTAACAATCCAGTTCATGTGAACATAAGTTATTAATTAAACAATATAACATAAGCTCACACCTGTATCCCCAAAGGGGTAGGCAGAGGCGCACTAGCGAACTAGAACACCCACATTTGGCCGAGCTTAGTTCCGTCCCAGATCTGATAGGGGGCGAGCCTATCGCCATATCGGGCATAAATTCCAGACTCCGGGCTGATATGGAAAAATCTTATATCACTTTGCCCGACCCGGGGTCCGAACCCAGGACCTCAAGACGGTAGTCGTACCAAAATACAACCACGCCACCGAAGCAGTCAGTTAATATAATTTTCATTTAATAATTTTCAACATGATTCACCAAATAAGATTTTAATAACTTCTATATATGCGATAGTTAAATTTTACACATACATCTTTTTAATGAATATATCCTGCCTCGGTGGCGTGGTTGTATTTCGGTACGACTATCGTCCTGAGGCCTCGGGTTCGATCCCTGGGTCGGGCAAAATGATATTGGATTTTTCCATATCAGCCCAGAGTCTGGAATTTGTGCCCGATATGGCGATAGGCTCGCCCCCTATCACATGTCGGACGGAACTAAGCTCGGCGAAATGTGGGTGTATTAGTTTGCTAGTGCGCTTCTGCCTACCTCTTCGGGGATACAGGCGTGAGCTTATGTTTATGTTTTTATGAATAACTTAGTATTGTATCTTGTCAATAGTTACGTGAGGTGTATACATACCGATGGGCAGATTCTATAACCGGTCGCTATTTTGAAGCTAAAGTGGAATCCATACTTATCGATTTAAACTAAATTAATGCGCAGACGGCCTCCCCTTAATTTATGTTCTAAGCGTATTCTTATGCGTCACGTGATTAAATAATTTGATACTATATTGGGCAAAGCTCAGTTTAAAACAAGTGTGTTGATGATCAATATTATAAATAAATAATATTATAATAAAGCATAATTAGTGTCCAAAACTGATTTTTAAGAAATTCAGAAAATTGATAATTTTTTGTTGCCGAGAACAGCGAAGTCAATTTATATGGTTTATTTCTATTCATCCGCGACGTTTTATTTGACCCATCTGAGTGGGCTTACACTTTGAGCAGTGCGTCATTATATTGAACTTTCTAGGAATTTGAAACGAGGCCTCCAATTAAACTATAATAATAGGGTTTGTTTTCGAAAAGCCAGGGGATTACGACTCTAGTTAAAAGGTTACGAAGAAATAATTAATCCCCTTAGATATTAAGCAAAAAATATTATTGCGAAGTTAAGACCTGTAATAAACATTGCCCATTTTGTGACTCGGTTAATGACAGCTTTATCATTTGTGCTTACTCATGTTTTAGACCATATTCACGAGTCTGTTCTTATTGCCAGGTAATAATAGTTTGAACTAAAACAAAGCTGATATAAAGAAAATCGAATTAATATAGTATTTTGATTTTATAACATTTTATTTTATTATTATTTACTGCCTCGGTGGCGTTGTTGTATTTCGGTACGACTACTGTCCTGAGGTCTCGGGTGCGATCCCCAGGTCGGGCAAAGTGATATTGTATTTTTCAATATCAGCCCGGAGTCTGGAACTTGCTCGAAATGGCGATAGGCTCGCCCCCTATCACATCTGGGACGGAACTAAGTTCGGCGAAATGTGGGTGTTCTAGTTCGCTAGTTCATCTCTGCCTACCCCTTCGGGGATACAGGCGTGAGCTTATGTTATGTTATTCATTTTCTTGTTAAATATTTCGTTTCGTTTTTTTGTTATTAACAGAGTTCAAAACGAACGAGGTTCTCAAATCGTGCTGGACTTTGCTTTTTTATTTTAATCATAAGTAAGACTCAGTCATTTTATATTCTAGTACCCCTTTACATTCTGTAATTAGACATTTATAAGCCAATTCAAGAACTCGTGCATGTTCATCCGACGTTATCCGCAAGTAATTGGTATGAAGATCCTTACATTCCGCGATCTATTTTTAAAGATATGTGGTAATGCAATGAATAAGTCATTGGCTTGGGAGCGGAACGTGTGGTAAATATTATGCGAGTTCATATTCACGCAACAGGTAGGCACGTTTTGAGGTACTCGACCGGATCAAAATTCACTACAGTTTACGTATAATTGTGTACTGCATCGTTTTTCAACACGATTTGGACTGCATCCTATAAAAGGGCGTTGACGTCAGGCAGGCAGCTGGTCGTAAAAACTAAGGCGAATCTTTTTTGCATCACGCTTGCACATTGATGTGGGTTTAGGGCAGGTAGATAGAAAGAATACTGTGTCGTGTCATGAAGATGCAGTCTATCTTACACCATAACTGATAACTTATCCAAGTATTACCGCTGAATATGTTTCAGTGAATATACTCGTATTAAAGCACATCTCCGCGAATTCAAAGAATTCGATTAATTAAAATAAGTAGGTACTATAATATTTCCAGTAAATATAATGTAAAAATTCCAATACTGCTCGTGGGCACAGGCAAATCCGTTGGCTTCAGTTACTGATTTGTTGATATGGTGTCAGAATTTTAGTCATCTCCGCGGCCAATCGGTCCGTCGGCAGTCTGGTAAAAGACCCACTTGTCGTGATGCCTCGCTTCTTACACCAAAGCAAGGTTCAACGATTCTAACTTACTACATTATATATTCCTTAACATTTTTAAGTGATTAAAAATAACACATCGTCGGCGTTGTTGTATTTCGGTACGACTACCGACCTGAGGTCTCGGGTTCGATCCCCGGGTTCGACAAAATGATATTGGATTTTTCAATATGAGCTCGGAGTCTGGAATTTGTGCCCGGTATGGCGATAAGCTCGCCGCATATATTCGAAGATACAGACGAGAGCTTAGGATATGTTATGTTTAAAAATAAAATATTACACAATTATAACATTTTGAGCAAATATAAGCGAACATTCGTGCAACGGGGTGGTCACGGATCGGCGTATGGTATCCGCAGGATTCAATTACTGACTCACTGACGTGGCGTCACAACTTTAACCACCGCGTCAGCGTCGCGCCGCTCGCTCGCGTCGCGGTCGCGTCGGTCCCTGCAGGTCGATTCTCTAAGGTTTCATTTATGAAACCAACGTTGCGGCATCGTTGCGGCAACGATGTTTTCATTTTTGTATTCAGCAAGGTACAAAGCGCATGCACTAGCGCTATGCGTGATGACAGCGCTTATGCGAACTAGCTCTCTCGAGCGAGGCGTTCGACATAAATGTATGGAAAATGGTATTCTCTAAGACCTAACAACGTTGAACGCTCCGTCGATCTCAACGATGTGCGCTGCGGGAGCTCGTCGTCGATCGCAACGTTTGTGGTGTTTCTTAGAGCATCGACCTGCAGGTCCCGTCGCTCAACCAGTCAGTCCGGGGTCCGCTAAAAGGACCTACACTCTCATGGCATAGAAATGTTTCTACTTTTTTTTTTTAAAAATAATCATGAGTGCGTTGTCAACCTAAAATGAGGGAATAATAGAAAGAGAGGAAAAAGGGATTGGGAAAGGGAAGGGGGGAATGGGCCACCTCACTCACCGAACGAAACGTGGCAGCTTGTTTTATGTCCGTTTTATGGGAGACAGTGCTATCAAACCGGTCGAGCCGGTCCATTCGTGTTGTAGACGTTACTGTCTACCACTCTAACGGTTCGGTTGTGTTTTGCCCAGTTTTAGTTGGGTAATTAATTAGCTCAGCGGCCCGAGCAGCAATATTTTTGACAAACGAATTCGAATTAAACTCAATACGCGTGTTTGACATTTGCATTTTTAACCAAACGTCACCCAGTTATATTAAGGGCATGAACCCATATAACAAAATTGGAGAACCAATAATTATTGGTGGTACCTTCGTAATAACTAGGTGCTAATCGAAGTCACCACCGTACAAGCTTATCTCACTGGTAACCGCATCTAAATTAGTTTAGCAGTTACATTAAGACCGGAAAGCACAGGTCACTCGGATTATTTAATAAATAAATACATCCAGTCACACATATTTCTGACCCCACACTGTATATAATCTGTACCATGGGTATCAGAAGCTACGAGAAACTTTCGGTCTCACAACATCCAGACCCGAAACAAATATCTGTAGGTCATACAAACATTTGTCTCGTGCGGGAATCAAACCCGCGGCCTCTCGCTTCACAGCTGGCCATTCGCTTGCTGCGCCACGGAGGCTGTCGTTTCGGAATCTTGTTGCCAAATGATTATTTGTTATTTTTGCTGATCCGTGCCGGAGCAAACAATTAGAAGATTCCCACGGGATATAAAAGTAAAGAACGGTTGGTAACTAAATCAATTCGTGCTGCTATCTGTAAATAAAACAGATGTTTATGTTTTTGCACACCCAATTAATTTGGATGTTGTTTAAAAAATAAATTTATAAGCGAAATAAATGGCTCATAATTTATCCTGTATTTCTACCAATGTCAATGACATTAATGATACCTCGTGACTGGCGATAATAATAACCTATAATGGCTCGGTATGACTTTAAGGCCGGATTCCGCGAAACTTGTATCAGGGGAACTTCTTTTGATGGCGCAGAATACCTATTAAAAGTAAATTATTACCTGCGAAAAAACATGCCTAAATATTATGTCAATTGTGTGACAACTAGCTAATGCCAGCAACTATGTTTACGTGGAAATTTATTTCCGGAATAAAAATGAGCCTGTGCGTTAATCCAGGGTGTTAGCAACCTCCATACGAAATTTCATCAAAATTGGTCTAACCGTTTGAGCGTGAAGGAATAACAAACACACTCACAAACTTTCGCCTTTGTAATATTAGTATGATATTGACAGCCTCCGTGGCGCAGCGGACGAGTAGCCGGCTGTGAAACATGAGATCGCAGGTTCTTTTCCCGCACCGAGACAAATGTCTGTGTGGCCCATAGATATTTGTTTCGGCCTTCGGGTCTGGGTGTTGTGAGACCGAAACTCTCTCGTAGTTTCTGATACCCATGATACAGGTTACACCTAGTGTGGGGTCAGGACTATGTATGTGACTGTTGGGTATTAATTTTATTTTATATAACTTCTACTTTACTACCTCGACTGCCTCGGTGGCGTGGTGATATTTCGGGACTGCCTCGGTGGCGTGGTGATATTTCGGTACGACTACGGTTCTGAGGTCTCGGGTTCGATTCCCGGGTCGGGCGAAGTCATATTGGATTTTTCCATATCAGCTCGGAGTCTGGAATTTGTGCCCGATATGGCGATAGGCTCGCCCCCTATCACATCTGGGACGGAACTAAGCTCGGCGAAATGTGGGTGTCCTAGTTCGCTAGTGCGCCTCTGCCTACCCCTTCGGGGATACAGGCGTGAGCTTATGTTATGTTATGTTATGTTACTTTACTATTTAACTCTATTATTATACTAGACGAAACCTACACTTTTTTTTTAACTGACATACATAAATAGCGAAAAGCAGAACACATTCCGTATAAACTCTCGCATCGATACTCGACGGCACCGCCCTATTTGCTCGTCTGCAAACCGTTCCACGTTAGAGTTTCTATTTCAGCTCGATTAATTTTTCCCCACAAATCGATGCAGGAGCGTAGTTTCATTTGATCTGAACGGCAATCAGTAAACACGGACTAAGAAATAAATATCCCGTGTGGAGCCCGGCAACTAATTGCAGCCCTATCAGTATTGATGGCACACTATCGCTCGGGATCAGTGTAAATTATCTCAATCCCCTATCCGCAAAATGTGATTATCGTTTATCACTTTTACATTTATTTACACTACCTTTTAGTATTAAATATTAATGTTCGAATGGATTTATGCTAAGTGATGTGCTGTTTTGGTTCAACGTTTTATTTGTAACTTTTAAAGTGAAACGTTTGTAAATTAATACTGTAGTTTTAAAGGATCAAGGATGATAGAGCTTATATAAATGCTGGGTAAATTTTATTAAGATTGTACGATTATGATTGGTATTATAAATATTGATTTGCATATATTTAACCTGCCCTTATATCATAATGTGGGGTCGGTGCAAAATAGTTCAACAAGGACATTGTAGAAAAGATTCACCTCTGTTTTTATGACCGGCTGTGTCGACGTTTCAATTAAATTAGAAAAAAATTGCCCGACTCAGAATCGAACTTAGGACTTCCCGATCTACAGCTTATTTATGCTGAAAATATTTTGCATATAAAAATCATATAAGATAGTATATTTTTTGTAGAAAACTCGCCTATGAAGAACCTAACCGACTAAAACCGAAGGCCGAACCAAAACGTTTGGTAAAACTCACAATTAACTGAACATTCTAAAATTAAAGAAGTTCGAAACTATCGGTACGCGGGCACAGAACTGTAATTAAAACTTTACTTCATAAACTATTATTAAAAACTGTGAGGGGTACTTACGTGATCAATACTTTTTGGACATTTCTTTAATATTGTACTACGCTAGTTCATTGAAACATGATAAAATTGTGTTTTATCGCCATTTATATAAAAAAAAATTTAGTTACATTTAACCGAATCGTAATTTTATAGACTAACTTCCTATATTAGTCGTCAATTTTCTATTAATATACTTGTTGGATCTGATAGCATCTACCAGTATTTCTATACTTTTATTTTTTGTTTCATAATTAATCTATTTTTAGATAATAACATCCAACAGTCACATACAGTCAGATACCATTAATGGATCTACATTAGGGATAAGATGTCAAAAATTTAAGTAAACCTTTACACTTTTGAATATACAGATAACTTTTATCTGAAATAGAACTTTGTTGCCTTGGTATATGATTCATATGTTATGTCAGACCATCAAAATAATTCTCTAAATAAGTTATATTTCTTGGAAGACAGAAGAAGTTATTTGGCTATTTAAAATTAAAATTGGCCTAAAATTCTTTATAGCCAATGCTTTTATTGTACGTCTCCTGGCTGTAACATTCAAATAAAATTAATCGGTTTCTTGAGAAATGGAACCATTTTGCTAATTTACGTAATACGTACACAACTAGAAGCAATGATGAATGTTCTCTAAAAGGTCTAACGAGAAGCAACAGTAAGCTTAGACTATGTACTAATGAGTATTTTGAAGCTATATAAGCTTGTGTTTCTTTCACTCAAATTGTTAACATAACGATGTAATAAATTTTTGCCAAGCTTACCTTAATAAATCTAATTCGACTCAGATTCTCTAGTCGCTATAAATTGTTAAATAAATTGTCCGAAGAACGTAAAATGGTTCTGCTGTGGACGTTGGCGCTGGCATCAGATTATTATTTGATGACTAGAAATTGAAAGTACCTATACGTACTATCTGACAAATTCTGCTAAAATAGTTTATATTGAACAATTATCGCAAATTATGTGATTATCAACTTTAAAATGTAATAAACAAGGCTATAATTCTTATTTGTTTATTTTGTACATTGTTGTCGAAGTACCAAACGAATAATGCCCCTTTTATGGTTATTAATAATAATTATAATTATAGGTATAGCATTTTTATCCCTCTCTCGCCTAAACAGTTGGTTTTAGATACGTGAAAAATTCAGTCGTAGCTTCTTAAATGAAGTTGTTAGTTATGTAAAACAGGTAGTAAATATGAGTTTATGGAGCATATACTTAAAATGATGTTAATTAAATTATATTCAAGTAACAGTTACCCTTACTTCGGAACCCTGTACTGTTCGTGGTCAGATATGCAGCATGCACTAGGGCGATTTTATTCGAATATGTGTGGTTCACAAAAACATTTATCTCGATATGAATCGAACATACAGCCTTTAATTTTACAGTCAGCTATTTGCTCATTCCCCTATGTGGGCTGAAACTTAGTAATTTTGTGAGTGGTAGACCCACGCTGTAGACAGTTACGTCTACGAATGGGCCGGCTCGACCGGTTTGATACCACTGTCTCACAGAAAACCGACATAAAGTGGCAGGTTGCTGTCGCGTTTCGTTCTGTGAGTGAGATTTCCGGTGGCCCATTTAAATCCTTTTTCCCTCCCCTTCCATTCCCTCCATTTAGTTTGGCAACGCACCCATGTTTTTTTTTCGTGTCTTGAGTGTCTATGGGCGGTGGAGATCACTTACCATCAGGTGACCCATCTGTTCGTTTGCCAGTGCTATAAAAAAAATTACTTACCTTTTATTTGTCAACATTTCCTTCGGTATTATTAAAGGAATATTTAGTACTAATCAGAGAACCGGTAATACATGTAATAGAAATATTTCTGTAATAGAAATAACCCGCATAATGTCACATGTTTTCTTGGGGTCACCGTGCTATGTATAAACAAGTCAGTCCACCATTCCAACTTTCGCCTTAAAGTTTTTGCAAGATGAAGCTTGATTTTGTTATAGCATAGATTGGCAATGAGAAGGGATATACTGGTATTACATAAACTCATGCCTGTATTCCCGTAGGGGTAGGCAGAGGTGCCCTAGCGAACTAGAACACCCACATTTCGCCGTGCTTAGTTCCGTCCCATATGTTATAGGGGGCGAACTTATCGCCATTGGGCACAAATACAACCGAGGCAGTCTGGTATACACTGGTGTTAATAATACCTACCAACCGACCAACCCACATTAGGCCAGCGTGGTAGACTAAGGCCTAAGCCCTCTTATTGGTAAAGGAGGCCCGTGCCCAGCAGTGCGACAGTAATATTACATGGCTAATATTATTATTATTCTTCTGCAATATGCTTAAAGTGTTGCGCGGTGCGATAAAAGCAGGTTAAAGAATAGGAACGACAAAAAGCAACTTATAAATTACATAAAATAAACATTCGGTAATCTTAATATGCCGAAAACGTATTAATAAACTTTTATAGCACATGTCGTTAAATGAATGATAAAATACGTTTTGTTAACGAACTTCTTTTTTATAAGTTCTTAACGTTTTGTGTAAACAAAATTTATAAAGGTCAAACCTATTAAATATTATAAATGCAGTATCTAGCTCATCTTTAAATATATACATAAAAAATTACATGTCCTGTAGCTCAACAATCACCCGAACGTCTCTAGCGGTTGCGTGGGAAACTGAAGTTTTTCATACAAATTATTTTACGTAGTCGCTAGCGTGAATTGAATACTTGACTATTTTTTTAGAATTAATTTTATATGAAAACGTCGACCAAAATATAGAACACAAAGAAATATTGAAATATTCTCAAAAATAAAAAGTTATAAGCCTTTGAAGTTTGGTGTAACCTTCAAACTGCGGAAAAGAGAAGTATCAGTAGTATCTCTCGTAGTTTCTGATACCCGCGATACAGGTTACACCTAGTGTGGGGTCAGGACTATGTATGTGACTGTTGGGTGTATTTATTATTATTATTTATTATTATCAGTACAACCACGTCACGCCATAACGGGACGTGCGTTGGAAAGGGATAGCAATATATCTCTAATATGCGCCCACTCCAGAATTTAAAATATGAATTACTGCCTCATTTTTCAACCAATCTTGATGCAGTTTTTACAAAAGGGTTTATTTTTCGTTTTCTTCGCTATTACATATAAAAATGTGTATAAAATCAAACATACTCAAGTACCCAATTGTGAAATGTCAAAAAACTCATGGTTTCTGGTTGTGCCTCTGATTGAAAATTTTACTGAATGATTTATCAATAAGTAATATATTTATAACCTTCTTTAACCGGTCCTTATCCCACCTTAATGTGGGGTCGGCGCAACACACTCTTTTAATCATGTTGCAAAGAGGATTTGGCTTGTTTTCTACGACCGGCTGCCTGCATATCATTATTAATTTTTGACATACCTTTAATTATGAAAAGTGGGCGTTGAGTTTAAGATGACTTGAACAAAGCCCCGAACAAAAGATAGTTGCTTGATAAAGCTCTATAAGGCTAACATTAAAACGTGTTAGGCACTTCGCATCTGAATGAATACTTAAGAATTGCAATTAAATTGTGTTGCAAGGAATGCTTGAATAAATTAATTTAGTAGATAAGGCAGGTAGAGTAATGCATGATATTATTGATTAAGGCAACATTTTATATGATAATTATGATTTAATAGTAACTAGGTCACTAGTAAGATTTTGAACATTCGTGCTTCAGCAGGCAAGTAGCCGGCTGTGAAGCGAGAGACCGCGGGTTCGATCCCCGCACCGAGATAAATGTTTATATGCCCTACGAATATTCGTTTCGGGAATCGGGACTGGATGTAGTGAGACCGAAAGTCTCTCGTTGTTCCTGATACCCACGACATAAGACTCGTATCTTACTGTGGACTATGTATGGGACTGTTGGAAGTTATATATTTATTTGATGTCGTAGTAATCAGTGGTTCATCATCGTCGTGACGTGTGATCCCGAGGACGTTGTCGGCAGGCAGCTCGTAAAAACTAAGCCGAATCCTTTCTGCAGCTTAAGTGTGTTGCGCCGATCCCACATTAAGTCGGAAAAGGGTTCCAGACAAAGTGAATAGTATGTGTGCATACTATTGACTGCCTGCTGCCTCGACTGCCTCGGTGGCGTGGTGGTATTTCGGTACGACTACGGTTCTGAGGTCTCGGGTTCGATCCCCGGGTCGGGCAAAGTGGTATTGGATTTTTCCATATCAGCCCGGAGTCTGGAATTTGTTCCCGATATGGCGATAGGCTCGCCCCCTATCACATCTGGGACGGAACTAAGCTTGGCGAAATGTGGGTGTTCTAGTTCGCTATTGCGCCTCTGCCTACCCCTTCCGGGATACAGGCGTGAGCTTATGTATGTGTGCATAATTAAATGACGCGGCCGAAATGATATTAGGTGTACAAATAAGTTTCCGCCGTTTTTTAACACAAATTAAATATTTATTATAGAAGAACGGTAATATAAATTTATTTAAAATATTGCCCATCACTTGCAACCACTTTTTCCCATCTCTCAGGCAGCATTCGAATCCCACGTCTGAAGAACTCCTTGTCTTTTGAGGCTATCCACGAATCAACCCAATTTTTGGTATCCTCATAAGATGTGAACCGCTGCGCCGTCAGAGCATGTGCCATGGACCGGAACAGGTGATAATCGGACGGTGCAATGTCTGGTGAATACGGCGGGTGGGGTAACACTTCCCAATCAAGTGTTTCCAAGTACTTTTTCACGGGAGCGCAACATGTGGACGAGCATTGTCATGCAGAAGAATAGTTTTCTCGTGTCTAGAATAGTATTGAGGGCGTTTTTCCTTCAGAGCTCGGCTCAATCTCATCAATTGTGTTCGATAGAGGGCTCCAGTAATTGTTTCGCTCGGATTAAGCAACTCATAATACACTACACCTAGCTGATCCCACCAAATACACAGCATAAGTTTTTTTCCGTGAATATTCGGTTTTGCTGTTGATCTCACTCAAAGCACCCTCACCATATGCTTCTACGAGCAATTGATGCGCCTCAGCAGCAGATTTCTTTAAATTAAAGAAGTAAACTAATATTTCCCGCAAATGACGCTTACTTGGCTCAAATTTTGACATTTTCAACTTATAAAAATTATATTTTACCAATATAAAATCAATGATATTAATAGGTTATGTTGTTTTTGAATGTTCAAACTATTTTTTAAGCCGGTTATCATCTGCGAAAGCTAACCGAAACTCCGTGCCTCGCCATCTACAATAAAACGGCGGAAACTTATTTGTACTTTATATGCACTACTATGTATGGGTGTGCTAGTATCCTTCTTCGCCTCTGCCGACCCGTTCAGGAATACAAGAGTGAGCTTATGTTTATGAATGAGTATCTAAAACAAACGTGACGTAATTTTCGGCAAAAAAATTTATGAGGATCATCGATAATTCAAAAGCGCCATAACCGGTTCACCTCGGGGTTTCCGCAAAAACAAATAGGTACATTCAATAATACATAGACCGGACAACGCGAAAGTGATCCAAAAGTTGTGACCTAGTGGTCATATGTCACTCAGTCGTATTTATTCCTACACGCGCAAGATCGTGGCAGCGTAAGAATTATTAAGGCAATAAAATTGTATTAGGTATGTGATTCTTAAACATTCACAGAACATTCTAGGGCGTAAATTGGAATAATCGCCCTCGCATTGTAATAAGTGGTTGATGGCGGTACTGAAGTTTGAGATCAATTTTTTGTATGGAAATTTGCTTGATGTAAGTGATATTAAATCTCTTGGGCAAAATTTTTTTTTTTGCATAACCTTAACGACAGGTCATCGCGACTTTAATTAATCAGTATAAAATAATGAATCATCTGTAATGATGGCGAAGCATCCATATCAGATTGTTTACCGCTTACGTTTGCGAAATTAATAATAATCACAAGTTTAAAAACTTAACTGACCGACTTCCAATTTACCGATCCTGGCCAAATTTATATGGGACCATCCTTGAAATAAGCTCTATCGAACACAAAAATAATTTTTAAAATCGGTCTACATTTGGCGAAGATATCGAGTAACATATGTACATATAAAAAAAACGACGAATTGAGGACCTCCTCCTTTTTGGGAAGTCGGCCGAAAATATATCAATAAATAGAGAATAATATAATATAAATAGAGTTAGCCTCTGATACCCCTTTGAATGGCTTCACTCCTTGTCACTAGATAAAAAGCTATTTAGAATTTTTAAATATTCAAATTTCAAATTTCAAAAGTGTGCATGTGTGAATGAACAATGCAAAATATTTCCGAAAAGTAACAAAACAATCAATCAATGAACAATGTTTAGTATTTTAGTGTGTTGCGCCGACTCCACATTAAGGTGGTATACGAGCAGGTAGAAAGAAAGAAAGTTTGGTATTTTAATATCATCATACATGAACAAAGTTAAAATTCACAGGAGAATTCACGAGTTTTGTGTTGATTTAATTAGAACTTGTGATCTTTTTCTTTGTTTTATTCCTGAGACCACTTTTTAGGAGCATATTTGCAAAGAACTGGGCATCTAGGGTATATTATATTGATGCTGCCCCCTTACTATTAATACTCGATTCACAATTAAGTCACTAAATGAAGTTTAATCGAAGTCAAATTCGAATCGAATATCAAGAGTAAGCACCCTATTCTCGGACCACCTATTCCTCCTAGGAAGTCGTTTAAAACACGTCAAAATGCGATCGTAAGTCCATATTGATCAATATTGACATGACATACAGGCACTGATATACGGCGGACAATAGCGAAGTCTGTGCCATTGACGAGGCAGTAAATCGCTTACATTATAACGCACAGGCCACAGTAACAATACGTAAATCCACACTGTACCAATTGGACGGCCACGCGACGGTTCGAAATCCAACGTTTTGCATGGACACACCCTATTATTACACCTCGCCATGTTTGGTTCATAGCTATTGTGTCAAAGCGCCAATGTCAATGAAAGTCAATGCGCCGCGTGTGAAATATAACGACTTTAGTTTTTTGTTACAGTCTCTATATACCTCTAGTGTTATTAAATTGTTTACCGAGAACTCTGTTTTCTTTTTTATTCGAGCACGGCAATGTGACACATCTTGGTCTGACCGATCTGACTGATCACACTTGGCAGTGAAGATCATAAGAACCAGCTGCCCTAGACAAACAATGGGTTTATGTATAAGTGGTTACCAGAATCATATAACGAGCAGATGGGCCACCTGATGGTGTGTAATCTCCAGCACCCATAGACACCCAATACACAAATAGAATCATGGGCGCGTTGCCAACCTAAAAGGAGGGAAATAGGGATTGGGAACGGGAGGGAGGTAATTGGGCCACCGGAAGTTTTACTTACCGAACGTGACGCGACAGCAAGCTGCCACTTTACGTCGATTTTCTGTGACAGAGTGAATCTCATTGTTTTTAGATTAAATCATATTTGTAAACTGTGATTCACAGCCACTCATAGTCTGTGACCGATGTGGCTGAAAATCTCGTCTTCTGGACATGTAGTTATATCGAAAATTATATATTATCACAAACAAAAACAATACTAACTTGTACACGTTTATCAACCCTCATCACAAGATAAGTTCCTATAACATTGATTTCGTAAAAAACTCACGAGTTGTCAAACTATAACACCGCGAGATCAAAGTAAAAAGAAATAGAGGAAACAATCTTTATCCTAACCTAAAATAAAATTTCGTGGTCAGCTGAAAGTACTTAGCCGCTTGTATCGTATCATGAACAAGAAGTTCTACCCTCGTAAGCGCTGTTACTTTATTACAAAGTTTCGACATGGATTGAGATTACTTAAGAACTTTGATACTTTTCGAAGAGGGACCTGAAATGAATTTAAAACTCCATTCTTTCTCAATAATACCTACTTACGGCCTATTTGCGCGCTCTTAGTTTTTCTTGTGGAGAGTGAATCGGTTTTGACTGGTACAAGTGATTTTATTATGTTTTTGGTCCAGTTTATTTGAAACTTCATAATTATGCTCTTCGGTTTAATAATGAAATAGTACTTATTTCGTTAAAGTAAATACACAATTTAACCTCAGAAAAGTCTTAAATTTTTTTTTATAGCAGACACAGGCAAACGAGCAGATGGGTCACCTGATGGTAAGTGGTCTCCACCGCCCATAGACACCCAAGATACAGAAAGAATCATGGGTGCGTTGACAACCTAAAAGGTGTAAACGGAAGGGGAGGGAAAAGGGATTGGGAAAGGAAGAAGGGAAAATGGGCCACCGTAAATCTCACTCACCGAACGAAACGCTATAGCAGTTGCCACTTTACATTGGTTTTCTATGATATAGTGGTATCAAACCGGATGAGCCGGCGCATTCGTACTGTAGACGTTGCTGCCTACAGCATGGTTCTACCCCCTAAAATATCTTTCGAAAGCCGAGAACAAAATCTAGTCTCTTCCTACATAATAAATGCGAAGAATTGTTTGCTTTACTATCTCGATACGAAAGAATAATTAAATAATGAATAGTTCGAGCATCTACGTGCTAATATCATACATCTTTCTTTCTACCAGACTTTATGCTACTGAATATGGAGTTAGCGTCAAATATGTAGCAGAATAGGTTTTGATGAGTTGCCTTTTTGGACTCACCCGCCTGCCTGTCCAACCTACTCCGACGGTACCAGTTCCAAGAAAATAATATTACAAAACCTGCTTTTTTCGACCTGGGTTTTGAACCCAGGACATCCTGTCCACAGCCCATGTATGCTGCCAGTAAACCAAAGAGGGGACGGAGAAGTTTGCTAGAATAATAAATATTATAATATTAGCCCTGTAATATTACTGTCCCACTGCTGGGTACGGGCCTCCTCTACTAATAAGAGGGGTTAGGCTAATTTTGTATTATTTATCAAATTATTTTTAATATGTCACATATTTTATTGAAATAATTATTAGTTAAGATTTTGCATAATAATTCTAGTCACTTAGACAAGTGTGTTTTGAAAAGTGGAAAATTCCATAAACCAAAAACGATGTTATTCAAATCACGAACCAGCTTATTAGAATATTCAACGGCAATCAATTACAATGGACGTCGAATCTAGCGCTTATTGCCAATTTGTGGTATAAATAGATATACTTACATGTCATAATAGTGCCTACTTGGTGTTAACTATGCAATTATAACTAATAATAATCTATAGCAGAGCTTGGCAAACGAGCAGGTGGGTCACTTAATGGTATGTCCCCGCCAATTAATGTGGATTGATTTTGAAGATTCTCTTAGTGATGTACAGCCCGAGCAGGAAAATTTCTGACAACCGTAAATGTATTCGTGCTCGATGCGCGTCTATGAGATTTGTATGAAATATGAATCAAATGTCATCAGTGCTCAGCGAGTTAACATTTACATTAGTTTTTTGTGCTCGGGGTACTGATAACGAGTTACGAAGTCAACTCCTTAATAACAGCAAAGAAGTCGCGATGAGGGTTTTGAAATCGTAAGTTTGTAAACTCCATCACTATTTATTTTGATATCAAAATATACATATCTTTTGATAGAATTAACTGATTAGAATAAAACAAAGTGTAGATGTTATATGTTTATGTTAAGATATGGTCTACGATTTTCTATCCAGTTCCATAAAATTACTTCGGTGGTTTTCATTTGATACCTGTACAAAGCCAAATTTTTTTTATAGCAGTGACTGGCAATCGAGGAGATGGGTCACCTGAGGGTAAGTCATCTCCACAGCCCATACACAACCAAGATACAAATAGAATCATGGGTGCGTTGCAAACCTAAAAGGAGGAAATGGAAAGAGAGGAAAAAAGTATTGGGAAAGGCAGCGGGAAACGGGCCACCGGAAATCTCATTCACCGAACGCGACAGCAAGCTGCCACTTTACGTCGGTTTTCTGTGAGATAGTGGTATCAAACCGGTCGAGCCAGCCCGTACGTGCCGTAGACGTTACTGTCTACAGCGTAGCTCTACCATTCAAAAATGTATTCTAAGCCCCCCCACCCCAATTAGTTTTTTTGCCAATCTAACGATGTATAGACACGCGAAATTTACATTCTCATTATATGTGTGTATTCATGATGGAGTTATTAGTCATATTTCGTTTTTAAATGTGATCTTCACTCGTCTCTATCTATATATCGAGAAGTAGAAGTGACAGTGTTGTTTTACCCTTTAGGACCATGTGACTATGTGTGCACGCTTCCTACAGGCCCACAATTCATGCGAACAGACGATGCTCACATTAGCGTATACGACAGAACCGAAGGGGCGATAATTGTTGGTGCAAAAGGGGTTTTAGAGTAGGGGACCGCGATTAGGTAAACGTAATGTGTTAGATGGGAAGAGCGGCGACCTGTGAAAAGCAAAACCAAAGAACAAAGGCCCGAGAGAATAATTTTATCAATCCAATTCGAATCAAACGCGATGGGCGTTTATGGAATTTTATGGAACTTTAACGAAACGTCATCAGTGTGCAGCGAGCCTTATTCGATGGACAAAGTTATTCCTGCTCGGGCCGCTGATAATGCATGGGGTTTTTGGCTTCGTTGTAATTAAACTTACTAGGACAATAGAATAGAATAGAATAGAATAGTAGTAATTAAACTTATTTGTTGCCGCATTCACCTACTCTAGTAGCTGTTGGCTGTGAATCGGGAGGTTCAGGGTTCAAATCCTAGATTTATTAATACACTGTTTTTATATGACTTGCTGGATTGGATTCCTTAGAGAAAGGTGACGTCAGAGTTCAGACTAGCAGCTGGTAGTAAAAACTGACCAAAATTATTTCTACAACATAAAACTGTGTTGCACCGACACACATTGCAATGGGATTTAATTAATAAAACAGCATAATCCAATACGTTTAGGGAAAACTAGCATTAAATATCTGATACTTATATTCTGATATAAGACTTGTTTTTAAGTTGTCGACCTTCAGTAATCATGTGACCGATGCAGTACATGATCAGAATTAATATGATTACGTTTTGGTACACTTTTTTTTGGAAAATCTGTAGGTTACCTGCTAGTTTAAAACTTAGCTACAAATATATTTTATCCATCTGTGGTTTTAAACATAACTAACCGCCGAATGTTCATACACTTAAGGTCTGTCAAAATTAAACATAACATAACATAAGCTCACGCCTGTATCCCCGAAGGGGTAGGCAGAGGCGCACTAGCGAACTAGAACACCTACATTTCGCCGAGCTAAGTTCCGTCCCAGATGTGATAGGGGGCGAGCCTATCGCCATATCGGGCACAAATTCCAGACTCCGGGCTAATATGGAAAAATCCAATATCACTTTGGCCGACCAGGGAATCGAACCCGAGACCTCAGTACCGTAGTCGTACCGAAATACCACCACGCCACCGAGGCAGTCTGTCAAAATTGTATTGTGAAAATAAATGTAATCAATGTAATGTATGTAGCGTTTAACCATTCAGGTATTAATACAATAATGTAAATAAAGAAAAGACACTTGTAGATAGTCACGGGCGGCTCGGCCTCCGGCGGCCCATACGCTTATGTAACATATATAAGTACCGCCTCCGACGTAATTTTAACTGACCCTAATTAAATAATGGAATTGGAATAATGGTCACGCAACCAATGTTATAATAGTTAGAGGTATATCTGTGGTCCGAGCAGAAATAATTTTGACAATCAACTTCGAATCGGGATCGATGCGCGCTTTGACACTTCTATGAAATTTTAAGCGAACTTCATCAGTGTGCAGCGAGCTCGATACGATTTGGATAGTCAACAATATTTTTGCTTGGGCCACTGTTTTTCCTTGCGGGAAAAGAGACATGAATTTAAGCTTTTCGGCGCAGCTTTAATAATATTACTGGGGGAGGCCTATGTCCAGCAGTGGACGTCCTGTGGCGGATGATGATGAATATTCTCGAATCTTTATTTCTTTATTCTCGAATTCTTTTAGTAATGCCGAGTACACACCAACCGAACGAACGATTGCGAATCTATGCATGTTGCATTCACGTAACAGCGAAAGTTTGTATGACCGCAACAGGCGCAGATTCGCGAACGTACGTTCCGTTAGTGTGTACACGCCATAAGATTATGTAAGTACTAAGTATTTGATTTTTTACCTAATATTAGAAAATCACACTAATCTCCTCTTTGGTCTAGTGGCAGCATATATGGGACGGGAGGCCCTGGGTTCGATTTCCAGGTTGGGAAAAGAAAATTTCTCATTTAATTTTCCCGGGACTGGATCCCCCAGAGGGGGTTAACGTCAGATTACGTTCGTTACTAAAACCTAACCTAACCTAAATTTCTACTATTTATTATAATAAATATAATAATATTAATATTAGCCCTGTAATATTACTGTCCCACTGCTGGGCACGGGTCTCCTCTACTAATGAGAGGGGTTAGGCCTTAGTCTACTATTTATTATTGTTTATTATTTTGATCCAACTACTTCCTGCGTCCTTTATCAGGTCGTCGGTCCACCTTGTAAGTGGATGTCCTACAGGATGCAGGCCGCTTCCAACAGGTCAATCTGGAAATCTTTGGGGAAGGCCTATGTACAGGAGTGGACGTTCTATAGCTGATGATGATTATTATTTCGATCTATTATTAGTACATAAACAAATTAAAAAAAGTTAACTAAGAAATAAAACTATTCTTACGGATTCTATCACGATTAGGTTTTAATTATTATTCCCGACGTTTCGAAGGCTTTGCAGTCTTCGTTGTTACGGGTCAGACAATTTATTTCAATGTATAATATTCGCGTAAACTTAAGAAATCAGTAAGGTTAACTAAGTTAAATATTACTTATTTTATAATTACAATAAGGCTCAATTGCACCACTATTAGGCTCAATTGCACCACTATTATTAACCTATATTTAGTCCTAACCGCAAGTTAAGTTACATGTCATTCATACATTTTCTGTCAATTTAGCTTGCGGTTAGGACTTACTCTAGGTTAATAATAGTGGTGCAACTGAGCCTTATAGGTATTTGAAACAACGCACGTAAACTTTTGTTTTGCTACCTCTGATGTATGATTTTATTTTATGTTTTGATTCGCTTGATCCGGTGTAATTAGTCATCTTTATAATGTTGTCCCTGGTTTATTGAATTTGATTATATTTTATTGGATTTCATGCTAATTTACATAACGACAATATGATTAATCAAGATTAAGAATAAATTATCCGTTTTCCTTAACCCTAAACCGGTGGCGTAGTGGTATTGCGTGCGCGGTACGATTATAATCCTGAGGTCTCGGGTTCGATCCCCGGTTGGACCAAAGTGATATTGGATTTTCAGTATCAGTCCAGAGTCTGGAATTTGTGCCCGATATGGCGATAGGCTCGCCCACTATCACATCTGCGACGGAACTAAGCTCGGCGTAATGTGGTTGTTCTAGTTCGTTAGTGCGCCTCTGTCTACCCCTTCGGGGATACAGGCATGAGCTTATGTAATTATTAGGTACTAGCTTTTGCCCGCGGCTCCGCACGCGTATTTTGTAGGGCCAACGGTAAAAACTTTTGATATGTCGATCTGCCCTGTCGTTTTAGTCTAAATATGGGCGACCCAGCTATCGATTTTGAAGTTAATCGGCTCAAAAACAAAGAAAAACAAAATGGCGGCCACTTTTGACAGGTTTGAGAGCGATTCTGTCGTTCGAAACCACAGCGCGAATCAGATATCAATTTTGAAGTCAATCGGCCCAAAAACATAGAAAAACAAAATGGCGGCCACTTTTGACAGATTTGACAGCGGTTCTGTCGTTCCGAACCACGGGGCGACCCAGATATCGATTTTGAAGTCAATCTGCCCAAAAACAAAGAATATCAAAATGGCGGACACTTTTGACAGGTCTGACACCGGTTCTGTCATTAGGAACCACGTGGCGACTCAGATATCGATTTTTAAGTCAATCGGCCCAAAAACAAAGAAAAACAAAATGGCGGCCACTTTTGACAGGTCTGACAGCGGTTCTGTCATTCGGAACCACGGGGTGACTCAGATATCGATTTTGAAGTCAATCGGCCCAAAAACAAAGAAAAACAAAATGGCGGCTACTTTTGACAGGTCTAACAGCGGTTCTATCATTCGGAACCACGGGGCGACTCAGATATCGATTTTGAAGTCAATCGGCCCAAAAACAAAGAAAAACAAAATGGCGGCCACTTTTGACAGGTCTGACAGCGGTTCTGTCGTTCGGAACCACGGGGCGACTCAGATATCGATTTTGAAGTCAATCGGCCCAAAAACAAAGAAAAACAAAATGGCGGCCACTTTTGACAGGTCTGACAGCGGTTCTGTCATTGGGAACCATGGGGCGACTCAGATATCGATTTTGAAGTCAATCAGCCCAAAAACAAAGAAAAACAAAATGGCGGCCACTTTTGACAGGTCTGACAGCGGTTCTGTCATTCGGAACCACGGGGTGACTCAGATATCGATTTTGAAGTCAATCGGCCCAAAAACAAAGAAAAACAAAATGGCGGCTACTTTTGACAGTTCTGACAGCGGTTCTGTCGTTTGGAACCACGAGGCGACTCAGATATCGATTTTGAAATCAATCGGCCCAAAAACAAAGAAAAACAAAATGGCGGCCACTTTTGACAGGTCTAACAGCGGTTCTGTCATTCGGATCCACGGGGCGACTCAGATATCGATTTTGAAGTCAATCGGCCCAAAAACAAAGAAAAACAAATTGGCGGCCACTTTTAACAGGTCTGACAGCGGTTCTGTCGTTCGGAACCACGGGGCGACCCAGATATTGATTTTGAAGTCAATCGGCCCAAAAACAAAGAAAAACAAAATGGCGGCCACTTTTGACAGGTCTGACAGCGGTTCTGTCGTTCGGAACCACGGGGCGATTCAGATATCGATTTTGAAGTCAATCGGCCCAAAAACAAAGAAAAACAAAATGGCGGCCACTTTTGACAGGTCTGACAGCGGTTCTGTCGTTCGGAACCACGGGGCGACCCAGATATCGATTTTGAAGTCAATCGGCCCAAAAACAAAGAAAAACAAAATGGCGGCCACTTTTGACAGGTCTGACAGCGGTTCTGTCATTGGGAACCACGGGGCGACTCAGATATCGAGTTTGAAGTTAATCAGCCCAAAAACAAAGAAAATCAAAATAGCGGCCACTTTTGACAGGTCTGACAGCGGTTCTGTCATTCGGAACCACGGGGTGACTCAGATATCGATTTTGAAGTCAATCGGCCCAAAAACAAAGAAAAACAAAATGGCGGCTACTTTTGACAGTTCTGACAGCGGTTCTGTCGTTTGGAACCACGAGGCGACTCAGATATCGATTTTGAAATCAATCGGCCCAAAAACAAAGAAAAACAAAATGGCGGCCACTTTTGACAGGTCTAACAGCGGTTCTGTCATTCGGAACCACGGGGCGACTCAGATATCGATTTTGAAGTCAATCGGCCCAAAAACAAAGAAAAACAAAATGGCGGCCACTTTTGACAGGTCTGACAGCGGTTCTGTCATTCGGAACCGCGGGGTGACTCAGATATCGATTTTGAAGTCAATCGGTCCAGAAACAAAGAAACAAATTTTCAACCCCTATTTCATCCCTTTTGTAGGATAAAAATATATCGCACCCCATTTCTGTCCTTAGGGCTAAAACTATCCTCATACCAACTTTCTTAAAAATCCGTTCAGCGGTTTCTGGATTCCCATATAAACGTTCATCCCCTATTTCATCCCATTAGGGGTTGATTTAAAAAAGTGGCCCATTTGTATCCTTAAACTCAAAGGTATCCACTGTCCCATACCAAATTTTATAAAAATCCATTCATTGGACCTAAAATCCCCATACAAACTTTTAACCCTTATTTCATCCCTATAGGGGTTGATGAAAAAAAATGAAGTACCCCATTTTAATCCCTAGGGTCAAATGTATCCTCATACCAAATTTCATCAAAATCCATTAAGCGGTTCCAAAATTCCCATACAAACTTTCATCCCCTATTTCATCCCTTTAGGGGTTGATTTAAAAAAAATAAAGTACCCTATGTCCGTCCTTGGGGTTAAAAGTACCCATATACCAAATTTCATCAAAATCGGTTCAGCGGTTTAGACGTGAAAACGCCACAGACAGACAGACAGACAGACAGACAGACAGTTACTTTCGCTTTTATTATTTAGTAAGGATTATAAGACTTGACATCTTAGTATTACTTATTATTAGTTTTTACGACAGGCAGGCGCCTGACGTCAACCCCTTCTGAGGGATCCAGTTCCGGGCAAATTGAATTAGAAAATATTATTTGTCCGACCTGGGAATCGAACCCAGGACCACCCGGTCCATAGCCCATATATGCTGCCATTAGACTAAGGAAGCGACGAATAAATTGTTCTACTTATCAATACATAATATTGTGCCTTACTTATAAAAAATATTTACGCGCTTCTTATCTTTAAGAATAGTATGTCCCTTTTTCGATCCGTTACATTGTTTGAAAATCAAAAGGATAATCTATTCTTAAACATAAGAAGCACGTATTTTTTTTTATAAGTAGGTAAGGGGACTTACGTTTAACTCCAATAAACCTCGATTTCATAATAAACCTTAAACAAATCATCTGTAAGCTATTTTAATCTTTAACTGCGGTATAAATTCTAATTATAATTGCAAACTGCCAAGTGTTTGTAATTTTCAACATTGTATTCAACCGTTCAGATTAAAATTCATATTTTGGCAACATTTTCGCTTAATAAAAATTAGTGCTGGTATTTAGGCTTCCCAAAAGTTTTATTGAGAATTGTGATTATTTGTTTTAGAAATTGCGAGCTGATCTAGAGAGATCTGGATTTTGTTGATCACTTAAGCTATTAATTTTTATTAAGAGCAAAGTATAATTATTTGTAGTATTATCCTAATAGTGCTTAGTGCTTTAATTTAATCAAATTTTATTTTAGGATTCCGTACCCTCTAAAGAGCCGAGACACACTTTGTCGGAATTTTTGGACAAAATGTGTTACAAAGTGAAAAAAGTAAAGAGGTGTGGAGGAATTGCATCAAATGGAAATCCATTGTCTCTGCCTACTTTTATGAGGAAACGGCGGGAGTATTTTTATGAAAAGATTAAAAAATACTATTATTATCTTCGTATTTCGGTACGACTACCGTCCTGAGGTCTCGAAATCGCGATAGGCTCCAAAGAGTGCAATAGTGGTTCGCTGCTTACCCTTTGGCGTATAATATATAACAGCGTATGCTTACAAACAAGATACACAAACAGTGGTTTACTTTAAACATTTCTAAAATTATCAAATCAACAACGAAATTGCGACACCTCTGTAGGGACGACTTAATTAACCGACCAGCAAATAAGATAAATGAACTGTCACAGTCGCTAATGTGCCCGCTGGATAACAACGGACACACGGACGCAGAGCGCAGCACGCCGCGCCGCCCGCTTCTACTGTCACCAGACCAGGAAAATTGTTATCAATCATAAATATATTCATACACACATAACATGTTATGTTATGTTATGTTACACATACATTTGTGCAATCTCTTGGCAATCCCTTGACAATCTCTTGTTTAATCTGTACCTAACTTGCTCTATATTGTAACTTTAAATGTTGTATACACCTGCGGCCTGAGCAGGAAAATTTCTGACAACCGTAAATGTATTCGAACTCGATGCGCGTCTATGAAATTTGTATGAAATATTAACCAAACGTCATCAGTGCGCAGCGAATTCGAATACATTTACATTTACATTAGTTTTTCGTGCTCGGGCTACTGTAAAGGCTATTCACATTGTCTGGTTTCCCTCATATCTAAATTAGATATATGAATTGTGTTATGATGTATCGTTGGTGTAACATTAATAAATAAATAAATTAGCTTAATATTTCCTACAAATTTCTTAGACGCGCATCGAGCTTGAACACATTTTGTTTGTTAGAAATTTTTCTGCTCGGGTCGCTGTTAAGTATGCAAAATAAATACGTACTTCTTAACACACGTTTAGAATATTGTTCTTTGTGAAAACAAGTGTAATAATCACAAGATTTAACTTAAAAAAAAAAATAAGGATTAACTTCAAAACTTATCCGGTCGTGACTAAATTTATATGGTGGTCCCATATAAATTTAGTCACGACCGGATAAGTTTAAGTCCTTAGAATAATCTCTATCGAACACAAAAATAATCTTGAAAATCGGTTCATATTTGGCGGAGATATCGGGGAACAGATGTATATGTATAAAAAAGTCGAATTGACCATCTCCTTTTTTGAATTCTGTCGAAAATAAAAATATTTGAGAATCTATGTTATATATAAGGGCATCTTAATAATAATGTAGACATTTATTCGTTAGATTCTCAGAAGTCTAAAGTCTATCAAAGTGTATTCAATCTCTAAAATGTTAATTCAAGTGAAAATGCACTGCTTAAGTACTAAACAACTTACCGAAGTTCCAAGAAAATACACTTTACTTGAAGTATAGCCAAGTTCTTTCCGAGAACAGCTAGTATCCAAGTTTTATGATTAAATACGGGTAAACTATTATTCATGACTGATTTATAAATTAGGGTTTTACTTAACTGAATAGTTAAAGTGGCTAGTTGGTAATTGCATCGGTGGCATAGTTGTATTGCGTGCACGGTACGACTACTGTCCTGAGGGCTCGGGTTCGATCCCCAGGTCGGGTAAAGTGATATTGCGTTTTTCTATTCAGTTCAGATCGGAGTCTGGAATTTGTGCCCGATGTGAAAATAGGCTGGCATTTGGAACGGAAATGATTTCGGCAGTAAACTAAATGATTTGAAAACAAAACTGATACCTATGCTTATATATCGATATTATTATATAAACCATTTGTCGCACCCTGGTCTGATTGCAGCATCTATGGCCTGTGAACCGGGTGGTCCTGAGGTCGATTCCCAAGTCAGGCGAAGTGCTTTTCTAACATGATACGCCTGGGTCTGGATCACCCAGATATTGACCGACGTCAGGCAGGCAGCCGGTCGTAATAAACTAAGCCAAATCCTTTCTCCAACATACTTAAATAATTGTGTTGTGTCAACCCTACATTGATGATGATTAGGATATCCAAACAAAATTTTGAAAAAATATTCATTAAGTTTACAGACAAAATGTCTTTTGACTTTTATTATTAGTATAGTTGATATTATGTGATAAAGCCTTGAGATAATATCTATATATAGCAAGGCGTGGAAATTTTCTGGTAACTATGTTAATTTTTGCGAATATTTCAAAACCGGTTGAAATATTTCATAGATTAGTAAGCGATGCGACACGCACGTGTGTTTCATCTAAAGGTCATGTCATATAAATGATAAATGTTGAATCTCTAGTCGAATACAACCGTTAATTTCAAACAGGTTACAAATACACGCTAAGGTGTCTTTATACATCAATTTGTTTGTCCAAAAATGGGTTTACAAGTCATAAAAATATAAAATAAAATTTTAAAAATTTAATGACCACATTTTAAATAAGCTTAACTAGAGATTGACAGCCATCGAATATTTCCATAAATCCGAAGTCGCGCCTCTATTTTATTAAACTATTCACTCTGCATAACATCTCGACAGTCGATAATCGCGATATCTCGTGGCGCGCATAGTAGGCGGGCTGGATTTACCCGAAGCGCCACAGAGGCTTTTAAGCCGCGTATCCTGAATTAAAACATTATACAAAATACATACACAAAACATGATACATGATGAACTTTTTGTGTATGGTCCATTGTTACATGAGCAGGAGACAATGAAAAACCTTGTTCTGTGTAGGTGTATTTTGTGTTTTAAAATTAGGTTCAGGAGACGCGCTTTATGTTCGATTTTCCAACAGATTAAAGAAACCCTGTTTAAAGTTAACATTAATCTTAAAACGATTTGCCCTGGATTGGGTCCCCCAGAGGTCGTAAAATCCTAAGCCGAATCCTTTCTGCATCGCAGTTAAAAAAGTGTATTGAGCCCATATTAAGGCAGGAAAAGGGCAGGTAGAAAGAAAGAAAGATTAAACTTAAAACGTCAAAAATATTAACCAGGTAATAACCATTTATTGAAAATGCATTTTATAGTCTCGATTGTCAGTTTTATCGATATTAATATCGATAAATACTCGGTAGAGACGTATAAAAGAGGTGTGTTTGTGAAAAACCAACTTTGTGGACGTTGCAATTCACGTCGGGACAGGTGACGGCAATGGGGCGCTATTCCACTCTCCTCTCTTGTTCGCCGCGTCATTGTCACATTCATACGTCCTTTTTGTTCGTTTCTCACCGCATTTGAGCGGGTTTTTTCCTTAGCGGACAGTTGGAAAACAATTCTCATTCAGTAACACCTGTGTTTTATCGATATGAATTTTAAAATTCTGTATGATTGCAAAATAAAATGTTTTGTTTTTCTAGATAATAGTCACTGTCGTTTTGGTAATTGCTGAAAACATGTTTCGATGAATGGCTTCTTCAGCTTAGTTGTATTGCGTGCGCAGTACAAATCGACCTCAGGTCTCGGGTTTGATCCCCGGGCCGAATAAAGTGATATTGAGATTTTCTGTATCAGCCTGGAGTATGGAATTTTTGCGATATGGCGATAGGCTCGCTATCTATCACATCTGGGACGGAAATGATCTTAGTGAATTATGTATGTTCTAGTTCGGTAGTAGACTTGTACATACCCCTTTGGGGATACAGGCGTGAGCTTATATATGTATTTTTCTATTGAATAATAACGTACAGTCGTCGACCGTGTGATTTTTTCTAAATATGCGAATAAGCCTGGCTGGATGCTGATCAGTTTTATGACTTTTATGATAACTAAACAGTATCATAAAAATCCCAAATAATTACGCCGCTACTAAAACTACGTTATAAATAATCAAAATATCGCTACAAAATATTTATTTGTCAATGATTAATGAAACGGCTCGGAGTATCATTTTGTTTTGTAGCAGTTTTCGTCGTTAATTTTGAAGGTACTTTTTATAGTAGCCTTGCAAATGAGTAGGCAGGTCACAGCAATGAACAGGATGTTAATCGTCCATAGACATAAAGGACGCTAAAAGAATCATGAATTCATTACATACTTTAAAGCTAGAGAATAAGAGATAGGTATCGGGAACGGATGGTAGGATTTGGAACGCCGGAAATCTCATTCATGAAATTTTGACAGCCTCCATGGCGCAGCGGGCGAGTAGCCAGTTGTGAAGCGAGAGGCCGCGAGTTCGATTCCCGCTTCGAGATAAAAATTTAAGTGACCCACAAATATTTGATTCGGGTCTGGTTGTTGTGAGACCGAAAGTCTCTCATCGTTTCTGATATCCACAATACAGGTTATTCCTAGTGTCGGGTCAGAAATATATGTGTGACTGTTGGGTGTATTTATTTATTTATTAAATTGTGACTTTGGATGTATATAATTATTCATTTATTTTATTTCCATGCGAACGAAGCCGCGGCCAACAGCCAGTGTAAAATATCGATTAATGGAAGACGCCAACACTGACTGATAAAACAATAGTATTTCAGATAGAAGATACACATACATTTGGCTTGTATTAAACAATCGCCATCAACCTTTAAGATGGTTTTTGGGCACTTAGCAACACAGATACCTACAAACTACTCGTACGCTTAGTAACAGGAAAAGGGTTAATTAATACAGGTATTTACATCTTAAAAGGTTCCTTGAAATTTTGTACAGAAGTGTCTACTTATATTGTAAATTCCTGATACGATATAAGATTCGTGTCTTACTGTGGTGTCAGGTCAATATCTGTTTTTTCTAGGTGTTAGTGGGTTCTGGGTGTGCTGTTGGGTGGTTTTTTTTTCTGGTTTATAAATAAACTTACCTAGCCAAAGTTGCTAGTTTGTCCTTTCACACTGCAAGGGAGGAGTCACTAGTCAATAAATATCAGTAAATATATAAACAATTATAATATAAATGTATATGTTGAAGAGATGCCTGAGATCACTAAAAGGCTCTTATGTGAATAACCTAATTTTGAGATGTCGCCAAAATAGGTGGAAAATATTGTATCTAGAGGTTTATTAGATTGTGCCATAATATTTAATAGACCAATTAACGTGTTTACTTTAAGATTCAAAATAGCCCACAAAGTTTTCCAGGCTTTTTTTGTGACATCTCAAATTAGGTTTTTCAATTAACAATTTTAGTGATCGGACGGCAGCGCGTAGTCTTAAGCTGAATCTATAGAGCGAACTTTGACTAAGTCTGCGTGTAAGAAACGAACTCAGTAGGGATTTGGAATTTTTAAATCGAATTTTTAAAAAGACTGCCTCGGTGGCGTGGTGGTATTTCGGTACGACTACGGTTCTGAGGTCTCGGGTTCGATCCCCGGGTCGGGCAGTGATATTGGATTTTTCCATATCAGCCCGGAGTCTGGAATTTGTGCCCGATATGGCGATAGGCTCGCCCCCTATCACATCTGGGACGAAACTAAGCTCGTCGAAACGTGGGTGTAATAGTTCGCTAGTGCGCCTCTGTCTACCCCTTCGGGGATACAGGCGTGAGCTTATGTTGTTATGTGTGTTAAATCGAATTTTGAGTTAGTCCTAGCCATTTTTTACAATAAAAATGGACAGACAGACTAAGTAACGATTTAAAAATTACGCATCCTCACTGAGTTCGTTTCTTTGACTCAGACTTAATGGAAGTTCGCTCTATATATTTCAGCCTTAGTGTCCACGAATGTCGCTTGATGGTATAGTCACGTTTTATGGAAACCATAGGAGTAAACGGTCGCAAGCATCTGTACCAGATAATAATAAGGGTTCGTCTCATGGACGGCCCAAAAAGCATTGTCTAGACGTTTTGGAAGAAGATATGAGATCCAATGTTCTTATTGTGGAGAATGCTCAAGACCGTGCGATGTGGAAGTGTTTAAGTAGGAAGGTGGAAATTCGTATTAGGTGGGTATAATGCCAGGCAGAAAGAAAAGCCTCAAGAGACATGGGCTATTTTTAGTCCAAGAAATATTATCTTTTCTTAAAACAATTTCTTGGGAAATATGACGGGATGAAACTAAATACAAACCGAGACGAAGCCTAATTAAATATTACGTCATTTCAACGAAGTTTGGATAATATTATTCGTAATCGTATACGGCTCGGGGATTATTTTGTAAACAATAATTATCACTCATTTTTTTGTAACCTTTTCATACTTGATAAATTGTTATGTCTTTTATTTTTTATGTTGCCGCAAATATTATTGTAAACAGTTTAATAACCTCTGTTACGCCATCTATGGATATAACTTGGAACTGTGTTTAAAATTATCTCGTTTCTCTGCTTTACTAAAGTTCATTCAAATATCTAATTGTTGTACTTTTTAAAACTCCGTGTTATCTTTTAAAGCCGCGTTAACTAAAACATTACACAAAACATTTTATTTCCATTTTTTTTTGTGTATGGTCCATTGTTACATGAGCAGGACAATGAAAAACCTTGTTTTTGTGTAGGTGTTTTTAGTGTTTTGTTTCGAAAAAACATGTACAGGAGTCGTGGCTTAAGATTTATTTATCATGCTGCGTAAAGTCTGGGTTTCATGGTAAGATGTATGGTATTGGCAATATATATTATGTAGACGTGTAGGAGTTTTTACTCCTCTGGACATAATATTATATTATATAAAGTAATGGTAAATACATGTCGGGTTGGTCACCACTGGCCACCCGATGCATTACCGCCACGCCCGCATAAATCCAGTCTTTTGGATAACAATCAGTCAATATTGTGCTCGACACTGATCAATTACACAATAAGTGCTTTTTAATTATATTCCAGAGTTTTGTTTACGAAGCGAGCGAGAGTTCTTTAACGATTTAATATTGTTAGGATGCGGAATTTGTGTCGAGATGCTTTATTTAAATTGACTGACAGTTTAGTTAATGAGAATGTAGGTAGATAAATTAGAAGCCACTTAATTGGGACTTGACAGCCTCGGTGGCGCAGCGGAAAAGAATCCGTCTGCGAGGCCGCGGGTTCGATCCCCGCACCGAGACGAATGTTTGTGTAGCCCACAGGTATTGGTTTCGGGTCTAGGTGTTGTGAGACCGTGCGTCTCCCGTAGTTCCTGATTCCCACGGCACTAGATTCGATCTTACTGTGGAGTCAGGACTATGTGTGTGACTGTTTTTTTTTTTTTACCTCCTTATATTATCCGGGGGGTCTCTGCGAATGGGATACTGAGACCCCCCGTGTGTGTGACTGTTGGGTGTTATTTTAATAATTTTATTTTATATGTTTTCGTTTTTTACCTTTTCGTTCCATCTTAGTATGCCATTCAATTTTGGGTTAGCGCACCAACTTTATTACAACACCAATTCTCTACAAAGAAAGTCTTATTGAACAGACCGGACAAAATGGATATAGAAAGATAATTTTCCCAAATAACAAACTTATGAAACCAATAACATTATGTAATAAACCTCATTGGTTCTGTGGAAGTATATAGATATTATGACTATTAAATTTTTTACGTCAGATTACGCCGAACTTGGCCATAACTAAATCCAATAAAAGTTTTCAGTCATCCTTTAGATAAATTCGCATATCTTGGTGCAGTTTAGAATACTCACGGATGAAAAAACTTCGCTAATTGGATTTCTCTTTTATAAAGTAGATAAGGTATTTAAACTTATTTAACAAAAAGGATTTTAAACTATAGATTTTGTGTGTAAAATTTTAAGCTTTGGAACATTGGCCCAAGTGCAATTAGTAGCCACCCGACGGGTTTTGAAAGATTCCGAACGGAAATTAACTTTTAGCAATATTCGCATATATCGCATTTTTATATCACTACATAACAAACAAAGTCGCTTCCCGCTGTCTGTCTGTCCCTATGTGTGCTTAGATCTTTAAAACTACGCAACGGATTTTGATGCAGTTTTTTTATAGATAGAGTGATTCAAGAGGGAGGTTTATATGTATAATACATGCAAAAATTCATCCCCTAAAGAGATGTAATGGGGGATGAATGTTTCTCAAGACTCTCACGCGGGCGTAGCCACGGGCAAAAGCTAGTAACTTTTAAATTAAATGTAGAAGGTACTAGCCTCCAGCCAGCCTCCGTGGCGAAAGGAATGGCCGTGGGTTCGATTCCCGCACCTAGATAAATGTTTGTGTGATCACAGATATTTGTATCGGGTCTGGGATTTGTAAGATTGAAAATTTCTCGTAGTTTCTGATAACCACGACAAAGATTATACCTAGTGTCGGGTTAGAACAATGTATGTGACTGTTGGGTGTATTTATAAAATAGGTACAGCAGATGTCTTCACCATGATACCTAAACATACTCACATTACAGAGGGGTCCGGAAAAACTACGCTCGTATTTCACATCGAAAATATTCACGTGCCAGTAATATGGGCAAGTACATCTATTTGAATTCCGCTAGTCGGGTGTCAAGTGCGCTCACCCACAATTTTGCCTGACGAGAAGCAAATATTGACTCGCGCTGTCCATGTGTTGGCCTTTTATGCTGGCCTTATTCGAGGATTTATTCAAAAACATATTAAATTTTGAACTGTAATTGATTTGGGTAAATAGAATGGTGTTTGGGAATAAACTTTCTATGAAAAGTAAATGAAAATAAACTTAATTAGTAAGAAGCTTAGAATAAATTGTAAGCAGCGGCCTGAGCAGGAAAATTTCTGACAACCGTAAATGTATTCGAACTCGATGCGCGTCTATGAAATTTGTATGAAATATTAACCAAACGTCATCAGTGCGCAGCGAACTCGAATACATTTACATTTACATTTACATTTACATTAGTTTTTCGTGCTCGGGCTACAGTAGTAGCCTAATTGCAGTACCTAGGTATTTGCATCACTTATTTGATTTTGTTTTTATATTCTAGTCTCAAAATCTAATTATTTCATTAATTTTATTTACTGTCACATTTATCGTGGTTATTGATATAAAGTGGTTATATTTAAAAGATGTGTGATGTGTATGCCGTATTACCCTAAAAAACCTTAAAAATTCGTTGAGCGTAAAAAATAATTTTATATAAAGGTGTGTACGATGTAGTAATTACTACTTAGGGACGTAATGACTTAATTATTCCTGCTCAGGCCTATGATGGACTTCGTATCAACGCCATATTTAAAAACATATCGAAGACAAGCGTCCGTAGCTCCGTATGTAGTTGTGTAAATATTTGGCGTCCCTACTTCCATTACACGTCACACAAAATGCTCGGTTTATATGAATCAATACTTACAGTGGTCGTAAATAAACTCAGGATTCGACATTTTTGGTAGATTTATTATTATGCATTAAACAAATGAACTATTTTGTATACATTTTATTTATATCTGTTGTTCCGCTCTCGTTATAAAGTTCTCTATAAGTAAAAAAAAAATATTAAACAATTCAGTAATTTTAGAGTACCTATACCCGCAAAAATTAAATACAAGTATTATGTTATCTTTATAATATTATTTGCTGACAAAGTTTGCATTAATCAATGTTTATATATTCTTATTATTGTGAAAATAATTATGGAAAAAATATTCGGCAATGCCAATGTACTAATATACATACATACATAGACTCACACGCCTTTTTCCCATAGGGGCAGGCAGAGACAACGGATTTCCACTTGCTACGATCCTTACACACCTCTTTCGCCTCATTCAGTCTCATTACATTCTTCATGCATGCACGTCGGTTTAGGGTACTTTTAACTTGACCTTTCTCGAGTAAATCTCTGTCTTGGTCAGAGAATGTTCGATGAGGTCTTCCCCTTCCAACATTACTACTAATATTTAGAAGTAAAATTGTGTCACATTACGGCAAGTGTCTGACGTTTGACCGCTAAGGAAAAAGCAAATCTCTATAGTGATGGTAAATGTCTAAATGGTAATTTAAGGTAAACGGCAGATAATTTTATTTACAATTATCGCAAATACGCATAATATACTTAAACAAACATGAAAAGTCACAGCAAAAATATCACTCGGGCAGAGTTGTGATCAATTGTTACTATATTACATTTACCAAACGAACTCCGATTCCAAATCAAAATATTGGACATAAACAGAACCAAAATAAAGTAGAGATAAATACAACCTCCGCTGCCATTAAAAGGCGTAATGGTGTGTATGTGACATTACATACTGTAATCCTGATAAACATGCGGACAGAAGTATCGCGTGGTCGGTCCTATGCCTGTCGCAAGTTGATGCGTCACGCAATATCAGAATGATTGATGAGGAGTGGTCGGTGCTCGCTGCGTCCGAATCCCGTGTGACCACAGCTTTGTACTCCGGTGATACAGTTTGTCGGCTCAAATTTATTTCGAAATAAGCTCGAGACAGCCGTTTTCGTTCTAAATTGTCTGACATGTGAATCATGTTGTCGAGCTTAAATACTGTTGATTCTTACAATGTATTATGTAGTGACTGAAACAATTAGCATTAATACTTTTTTGTATTACTGGACAGGCTAATCGGTACATATTTGCAAACTAAGTTTCCGTGAATTGACCGCAACTCACTATAGAGATGCTTTTTTTCTTAGCCGTTAAACGTCAAACACTTGCCGTAATGTGACACAATTTTACTTCTAAATAGCTGGTAGTATACATAGAAGTCTTTGGCTTTGCCGAATATTTTTCGCTTAATTATTTTCACAATAATAAGAAGAAATGAATATTAATTAATGCAAACTTTGTGAGCAATTTTTTCAAGTCTACTTTTCAAAAATATCACCAGTAGTAACCTAGTCAGCCCCCAAAGACTTCCAGACCAGACTGCACCTAGCGACTACCTGTGCTCTACCTACCTGGTACCTTTATTAAGTCATCTGTCCTTCTACAAGTACGGCGTACTGTTATAATAGATATAATGCACCCTTTCCGTCACAGCTTTTTTTGCACATTCTACCTTCCCAACCTGCATACCTAGCATTCCTATCCTTTAAAACCCCTGGCAGGTCCCCCTCCACCACGCTTTCTCATCCTGTTATTCACGCTAGACGGTTGCTTTAAACTTATTCCATATTTTATAAAAAAAAAACAAAATCATTTGAGCAGCATAACAGTACGCCTATGTACGTAAACGCAGCGTTTCTGCAATAATATAATTGTAAAGAACTCGGTTAAAAATAGCACCTACTCTGTGCCACGGCACGTCACTACTAAGGGTCTCATTCATGAATCTAAGGTCACTTGTATTTATTTATTTATAACACTTCATATACAATAAGTATACAGGCGGACTTAATGCTAAAAGCATTTTCTCCCAGTCACCTTGGGGTGGTGCAGAAATTTATATGGCAGATGTAATGAGGACGAAAAAAATAAAATATTCATATACATTACATGCGAAATAAAAATTAAGTAATATAAACTAGTTTTACTTGATACCGATAAGTAACGAATATATTAAAATCAATATAAATATAATAATAATATAAATACATAAATTAAATATAACATTATGCAAACATACTATAATACCTCTATATATTGTATATATCTTTACACATCACACACTTAAAATATAGTTGTTTCTTTTTTCGTTTCTTCTCTGATAAGACGGTTCTACTCAACTAACATTCATCTAAATCATAATTAAATGATAACTTACAATGCGTTTAGATATAAATTTAAACAACGAGTATATTTAAAAATATCAAATCACATTTAGTTAAGGATTAATTAATTTCAAATTTAATTTTACAATATGAAAAGCGTATTAAATTTCATAAACTCATCACTCATGTAATACAATTTATTAAAATTAAGCCTTTAGTTAATAAATTCACAATGGTATTTGAGAGTAAACGGGTAATTTTATTAGTGCGGGATCTCTTATAAATATCAAAATTTGTAATTGGATAATGAATTTGCCCTTTTTTAACCGACATAAAAAGAAGGCTGCTTATATATATATATATATATCTACGTATTATATTATGTGATAGAAATAGGTTTGGCTAAAAATGGATATAGTTGTGCCTTTGCTTACCCATTAAAGAATAACAGCCATGTCTATTTGCGTGATTTTTTATAACAAAAACTAGTAACTGAGCGGTTGGGTTACCTAAAGGTAAGTAAATTCAACCGCCAACAGACGATACCAAATAATCATAGATTTGATAGGACTTCTTTAAAATTAGGAGAAAATAAAAAAATCAACAGATAACAGAGAAAGCACTGCGAATCAATTTGTAAAGTCACTTAAAATGTTTAGTTAAGTCATCATATGATTCTCCATTTAGTACCTATAGAGGTATAATATCGTCTTTCTAATATCACTATCCAACATCCCATAATATAAATCCCGAAAGGAAAGTACATCGTATTTTAGTTGGTATTAAACCCAGATGGCAAGTCAGATGTGTCGTACGTTCGGATGATAGATGAGCGCGTTCACCGCTCACACCACGCACTACATTGCATTTGTTAGTTTTACAGATCAACAAGCATACGAGGCGAAATCGGGCAGCGATGGACTGAAACGATTTGTGGGCGATTTTCCATTGGACGTGTTTGATTTTAGATTTTATAGTGGTACTGTTTCTATAATGGAGATGTGGTTTTGGAGGCTATTACGAATACCTTTGACTGCGCAACGTACAAACGTCTCCATATTTCAAGAGCTTAAAATGAAGAAAAGATGATCGTCGACTGTGCAAATACAAATCCTCAAATAGTTTGGTCGTAACCAGAACTCTATGGAGTGTTTGATTGTCCAAGGCTCTGTGGAGGAGTAACGGTCTCGAGGTCGATCTCCATCGCGCTGCAAAAAATACTATCAAAGTTCCATTGTGGAATGCTCGGGCAACGCCACCAACCGAAGTCAGTGAAGACGCATCGCAATGGCTTCTGTTTAGATAGACTAATAATACTCGACAACCCAACACCGTCCATCATAAAACAGAGTGGTCTCTGTCAAGAGTACGACTGAGGAGGATAGCAGTAAAGGTGCTAGATTGGAGGTGGGATATATGGGCTTCGACTTTTAGTAAACTGTACCGTCTCTGCATCACCACACGTTGGACTGGGAGAGAAAAGCTTTGACAGAATGTCCGCTTATAATTTAAATGTAAAGTTTAAATACTTATATACAGAATCTTTTATGAATTTAGTATTAATAGTATATTTGGTAAATATTATTATTAAAAGCAGAGACCGGTAAATTATTAAGCTTTTGTATTGTATAATATCGCGTAAAATGTGTCTTTTTTTTCAAAATCAAAATATTTATTGAAACCATAAAATGTTCAAACATTATTTAGATTTCGTTAAATTTTTACTCTACCGCCTGTTCGGAAGGCTGTTTTGCCAGAGAAGAACGGGCAAGAAACTCTGACGTTGCTCTTTTTAACACCAATTTATAGTCAGTTACTAATACAGTACAGCACTAGGTACAGAAAGACCTTAAATGTCTATCTGGTAATACCTTGAAATAATGAACGTCTTTTGTAATTATTTCACTCAAAACAAACCCACCGTTCTAGGCATTAATAAAAAGCTACACTATCCTTAACTGATATAATCCTCTTTGCCTCATCAAAAATAGGGGGGCAAAACGATGGAAAAAGCTAGCCTCCAGTACTACTTCTAAATTCAACCCGCCTAGCTTACGCTTGACTTACGAAAGCTAGATTACACGTTTTGTTTGACTTCATCGCAAAATTGAAAAGTGATGTAACTGTGCTCCGATTAATGGATTTTGGTGGAGATTTGGCTTGTATTTTTATTTCTGTTATACCCATATTTTTCATAGGTCCAGGCAAAATGACTGCTGAAATATAAAATGGTTTACCTTTTTCGAATAGGTGGTGTTACTTATTAAAATAATTAGCTGATTATCTACTTTATTTATGTAGTTAATGCGCAAAATATAGTACAATGAAATACATCATGCCTCTCATCATCATTAGCTATAGGACATCCACTGCTAAACATAGGCCATCCTCAAAGTTTTCGAGATCCATCTATTATGCCTCTAAAGTTAAATAATATATAATAATTGGGTACTTGAATAATTTTTTTAATTAATTTTATATGAAATTTACGTATCTAAAACATAAAACAGAAAGAAATATTGAAATATTATGAAATATAAAAAAGTTATAAGCCTTTGAACTTTGGTTTAATCTTCATCGAGTTTTCACATAAGGTTTTATTTTACGTTTGATTTGCTATGACATATCAATATGTGTCTAAAATCAAACATAGTCAAGTATCTAAAGTATGGCCAACCTTCTCGACCATTTTTTGTGTTTTTATATCCGAACGAAATATTAAAGTTATGAATCTGACCTAGATTAGTTATAAATACGTACATAAGCCTTTAACGGCTCTTATCCCACATGTCCCAGTAATGTGTTGTCTAGACAGAACAATGAATAGCCTTGAATACACGGATAATAATGAATTACCTAAGCCTAAGTAATTCTAGGTGAGGTCAGGTTTGTCACAGTTTCATAACTATTAAAAGCTATGTTTTAGAGTCCACTAATAACAACACAAAAATACAAAAAAAAACATAAGTTCACGCCTGTATCCCAGAACGGGTAGTCAGAGGCGGACTACCGAACTAGAACACCCACATATCGCCGAGCTTAGTTACGTCCCAGGTGTGTTAGGGGGCGAGCCTATCGCCATATCGGACACAAATGCCAGACTCCGGGCTAATATTGAAAATATCATTATCACTTTGCTTGACCCGGGGATCGAACCCGAGACCTCACAATTTACCGAGAGGTACTCTTACCAAAATACAACTACGCCACCAAGGTAGTCCTCTTATAAACATTTAAATAATAATATTAGCTTGGAATATTACTATACTATTACTGGATACGTGCCCCCTGTACTAATGAGAGGAGCTAGGCCTTAGTCTAAGCTAGCCTAATGCAGTTTTGTAGTTTACACATATCTTCGAAATTCTTGTGGAGAAATTCTCTGAGATGCAGTCTCTCACGATGTTTACAATAAGCATTATTAATACCAAGATAATAAATAAGTAATTATGAAATTTGTCGCCTCTTGGGTCTAGTGTCAGCGTATATGGGCTGGAAGGCTCCAGGGCCTTCCCGACCGAACTGGGTTCGACTCCCAGGTCGGGCAAAGCAATTTTTCTAACAACCTCTAAGGACTAGGTCCTCCAGAGGGAGATTGATGTTAGACAAGTAGCCGTTCGTAAAATCTAAGCCGAATCATTTCTGCAACGAGGGTTAAAGTGTGTTGCACATTAACGAACACACCGAAAAAGAAAGGACTCAAAAAATAGTAATTTAATGATTTCTTAGGTTTACGTGAATTTTTATGCCCGACGTTTCGAAATTAAAACCAAATCGTGATATAATCCGTAAAGATAGTTTAATTTAAATGAATAGTAATTTAAATCAAGTAGACCTATAATACTCAAAAGCTAGTAATAAATCACAGACCTTGCTAGGTCTCTTCAAATAGCATGGCTAAAAATAACTTTAAAGTTGTATACATTGAAATCCTTTTCATATAAAACGAGTGTCAATATTTGTAAGAGGTTTAATAGGCATGGGTTTCATGACATTTATTGGAAGCTCGCTATGAGGGCAATTAAATTGATATCGACGTCTGGAAGTAATCGATGTTATGAAAGTAAGTTTGAATCGGAAGGTCTGAATCATTAACATGTGAATTGGTTACTGACGATTTTTACGAATATGGAGTGTACGAGTGTGGTTTAATAATAAATTCATTATGGTTGAATGTTATTGTAACTATTAATTATTATAGTTTTATTGTTAGATTATACAGAATTATTAGTATTAGATTATACATAATTAGACTGCCTCGGTGGCGTGGTGGTATTTCGGTACGACTACGGTTCTGAGGTCTCGGGTTCGATCCCCGGGTCGGGCAAAGTGATATTGGATTTTTCCATATCAGCCCGGAGTCTGGAATTTGTGCCCGATATGGCGATAGGCTCGCCCCCTATCACATCTGGGACGGAACTAAGCTCGGCGAAATGTGGGTGTTCTATTTCGCTAGTGCGCCTCTGCCTACCCCTTCGGGGACACAGGCGTGAGCTTATGTTATGTTATGTTTATACATAATTATTATTAATTAATATACTAGGTAAGGCGATAATGATGAATGATCTGCTTTGTCAAGGCAAGTACTACCGCTTTATCTATTTCAGCCATAAAGAATATGTATTTTCGGACAATCTTGACCCCTGGCATTATGAGACTAGCAACATGCATGGGCATTAATTCTCAACAAATAAAATATACCGTGATTAAAGTTTTTTCTTTTATTTTCTTTGACTAATAAGATTATACATTAATTATCGCAATGAATTAAACAACATAGGGTATTTTCGATAATTTGTTGAATAACTATATCAGATGAGTAAGAAATTAATGTACTTAGGTAATTGCTTTGGCGTAAACAACTCTGTAAGATGAAGTGTCAAGATAATAATTGATAATAGACGACTATGCAACATTGATGTATCGTATAATACGTATAAAACCGTGGCTCTCAGATGGATATATTCGTTTATAATTTCAACAAGAATAGTATACCAAAAATAAGCGAACTTGGATGTAGGTGACATTAAAATTATAGAATCGTAATCATGTAAAAAACTAAAACACATAATGAATGACGTTTTATACGTATAATACGTAATTCATTGTGTGTTTTAACTTTTTAAATACGTATATATAATGAAACATAAAATGAAATACATATAAATAGTAATACACAAACTGCCACATGATAATTAAATTCAGAATAGGACAGAGGCAACGCTAAACCAATGAGGCATCTAATTATTTCGGTAACAAACAAATAGAAAGTGAAATCTGCCGTGAAAGCTGAATAGCCGGGAATAAATGAAAGTAGACAATAGAAAGTAACACAATTGCGGAGAAAAGACACGCGGTCCGCATGTTCTAGTTCCGAACAAGAGAAATGGGAGCTTGCAGGTGCACTATGGGACAATACGAAATGCAACGCCAACAATGTAACACGTTGATTACTCAAACTGCGCCCGATTTCATTTGGTCACCTGACGGACGTTGAAGACTTCTCAAGTTGAGAGATGGGAGTAGATGTGAGATATGTGTTTTCATAGTGTTGTATTTCGTAGCACTTTGGTAAAGTAAATGGTATATTAGACTGTAATAGAGCGAAGAGACGAATTATGAGTCTAGCAGCAACATAGTGCATACTATTTTGAAAATTACATATTAATTATGCCGCGTCTCCTGCACTAAAACATTACACAAAAAACACCTACACAAAACATTTATTTTTTAGCTATTGCGTATTTTTCTACGAGCAGGAGACAGCTAAAATCGTTGTTTAGCGTATATGTTTTTGTGTAATGTTTCGAGAAAAACTAGTGCAGGAAATGTGCCTTTGCCATGCAAGGATAAAAATAAGTTTGTGGACATGTGGATGCGCTAATTCTCTAGTTCACATGGACAACTACGGACATAGAGATATCGAGATATATATTATTTCAAATTCACTATCTAGAGCAGCTGTAGTTATAGTTAATTTCATAAAAAATAATGTACCTAGTTAAGTAAGTGCTTACGTTTGTAAGATAGTGTTTTGTATAGGATAGAGCTGGAATATATAAGACTAGCTGACCCGCGCAACTTCGTCTGCGTATGAGAGAGAGGGTTGAAAGAGTGAGTCTTAGGTACCTATAATCCAATAATTCTAAAGGAGGTAATGGGATGATCTACTTCGGCCGTCAGTCACCTCGTCTCTCACCCCGTCAGTCACACCGTCTGTCACACCGTCTGTCACGCCGTCTGTCACCCCATCTATTACCTCGTCTGTCCCACCGTCTGTCACCCCGCCTGTCACCCCGTCTGTCACCTCGTCTGTCACCCGTCTGTCACCCATCTGTCACCCAGTCGGTCACCCCGTCTGTCACCCAGTCTGTCACCCGCCTGTCACCCCGTCTGCCACCGCGTCCGTCACCCCGTCCGTCACCCGTCTGTCACCCGTCTGTCACCCAGTCAGTCACCCCGTCTGTTATCCAGTCGGTCACCCCGCCTGTCACCTCGTCTGTCACCTATCTGTCACCCCGTCTGTCACCCCGTCTGTCACCCCGTCTGTCACCCCGTCTGTCACCCCGTCTGTCACCCCGTCTGTCACCACGTCGGTCACTCGTCTGTCACCCCGTATGTCACCCGTCTGTCACCCCGTCTGTCACCCCGTCTGTCACCCCATCTGTCACTACGTCGGTCACCCGTCTGTCACCCCGTCTGTCACCCGGCTGTCACTCCGTCTGTCACCCCGCCTGTCACCCCGTCTGTCACCCAGTCTGTCACCAGTCTGTCACCCGTCGGTCACCCCGCCTGTCACCCGTCTGTCACCCCGTCTGTCACCACGTCGGTTACCCGTCTGTCACCCTTCTGACACCCGTCTGTCACCCCGTCTGTCACCCTGTCTGTCACCCAGTCGGTCACACCATCTGTCACCCCGTCTGTCACCCCGTCAGTTACCTCGTCAGACACCCCGCCCGCCACACCATCAGTCAGCCTGTCAGTCACCCCGTCATTTCTCACGTCGGTCACCCCGTCAGTCATGCCATCAGTCACCCCATCAATCATCCCGTCAGTCACCCCTTAGTCACCCTACCATTCATCCCGTCGGTCAACACTAAAATATTTTTTCAAATCGAACCAGTAGTTTCCGAGATATAAAATTCCCCGCTAGCAGCATTATTCATTTTTGCTCCGCTCCTATTGGTCATAGCGTGATGTTATATAGCCTATAGCCACCGTCGATAATTGGGCTATCCAACAAAAAAAGAATTTTTCAATTCGAACCAGTAGTTTCTGTCTGAGATATAATTTTTTCCGATTTGGTAACATTTTTCATTTCTGCTCCGCTCCTATTGGTCATAGCGTGATGTTATATAGCCTATAGTCACCCTCGACAATTGGGCTATCCAACACAAAAAGAATTTTTCACATCGAACCAGTAGTTTCTGAGATATACATTTTCACGATTTTGCAACATTTTTCATTTCTGCTCCGCTCCTATTGGTCATAGCGCGATGTTATATAGCCTATAGCCATCCTCAACAAATGGGCTATCCAACACAAAAAGATTTTTTCAATTCGAAGCAGTAGTTCTGTTTGAGATATAAATTTTCCCGGTTTGCAAAATTTTTCATTTCTGCTCCGCTCCTATTGGTCATAGCGTGATGTTATATAGCCTATAGCCATCCTCGATAAATGGGCTATCCAACACAAAAATAATTTTTCGATTCGAACCAGTAGTTTCTGAGATATCAACTTCCCCGCTTTTCAACATTTTTCACTTCTGCTCCGCTCCTATTGGTCATAGCGTGATGTTATATAGCCTATAGCCATCCTCGATAATTGGACTATCCAACACAAAAAGAATTTTTCAAATCGAACCAGTAGTTTCTGAGATATCAATTCCACGTTTTTTATTTCTCATTTCTGCTCCGCTCCCATTGGTCATAGCGTGATGTTATATAGCCTATAGCCACCCTCGATAATTGGGCTATCCAACACAGAAAGAATTTTTCAAATCGAAGCAGTAGTTCCTGATATTAGCGCGTTCAATCAAACAAACAAACAAACAAACAAACAAACAAACAAACTCTTCAGCTTTATAATATTAGTATAGATAAAAAAACACACGATGTTAGCAAGTTCGCATGTTAATATCATCATATTAACATCCGAACTTTTACTTTAACAACTGTAATAACATAAAAGTAATATAAGCACATGATAGAGAAAATACCTCAAAAATGTTAATGAAAACTTCATACTTGGGCAGTAATAAACGTCTCAAAAGCAATTTCTTCTCTAAACACGATCAGAACCACTTTAATTATGCATTCAAGCGTAAATGAAGTCAAACTGCAGTCTCGATCAGTTAAATAACAATATGGAGAAATCTCAAACGTTAGTGCCTGATCTCCGACTTGCTTGTATAAATAGGGCCAAATTGGAATCCACCACACACTGGACGTGCGAAGTCCTTTGGGTGTGGGTATAAGTCGAATGCTGGCAAAGTTGCAAACTTCATAGTTGGCAATGTCGACCCCGACCACTGTGACCCGCACCAATTCACGATGGGATTAAATTGGACATTATGTAGTGCTACACGTGAATTAAATTGCTAACACTAACATGCATAACGTTGTTGAAGCCAGCGCTGTGTGAATTTTCACATTTCACAGAACAAATTATTGCAAAGTTTTATTGCTAATTGTTAATTGCTCTTACTCATGGGTAATTTCGCAACTTGATGTTAACTTTAAAATGAACCGTGTTTGGAACTAAGTTTTTAGTTCTCTAATCTTCATTTTATTATCTGTTCCTAGGATTACTAGTACAAGTTCGATTTAGGTTGGGCTGAGAACCAGCGTCAGACATTATATTATCTGGCATATGCTGAGCCTAAACCTTTTCGGCAGCATCGTGAGATACAAAGTTGTAACTATAGGGTCTGTATGTAGGTAATGAGTTATTATTTTTACAAATTTAAACTATTGTATCTTCCTGAAATTTTCTTAACATAACATACCATAAGCTCACGCCTGTATCCCCGAAGGGGTAGGCAGAGGCGCACTAGCGAACTAGAACACCCACATTTCGCCGAGCTTAGTTCCGTCCCAGATGTGATAGGGGGCGAGCCTATCGCCATATCGGGCACAAATTCCAGACTCCGGGCTGATAAGGAAAAATCCAATATCACTTCGCCCGACCCGGGGATCGAACCCGAGACCTCAGAACCGTAGTCGTACCGAAATTCTTCTGTTCCGTTTTTATATAATTTTGGTATAATTGTGTGTCTCATGTGCCGCGCCGAATAAAATATTACTTTAGTTTTTCTTGTTTAAAAATGCTCACTGAGTTCGTTTCTTCGACTTAGACTTAGTCCAAGTTCGCTCTATAGATCTCGACCTAAGTGTCTTTGTTCCGTTTTATATTCAGCATCCTCGGGTTGTGAAAATTAATCATTGTTTCTGTGAACTTTATTTTTTCATTTTAGTGTCTTGCTTTATTTTTTAGTTTTAAAAACATTTAATGAATTAAATCCTTTAAACACCGTTGGACATAACTACGGCGATTTAAAACGGAACAATTTAAAAATGGTGCACAGGTTTTGAAAAGAAAATAGCAACAGGAAAATAATTCACAAAACTGTTTGCGATCCTGACTGGAGAAACGGTCCGAACCAAATGCTCTAAATTAAGTCATTGTAACTGGTCCCTTGTGAATTTTTGGACGTTGTTATTATTTGAACGTGCATACTGTTTATACATGCTGAAATCAAAAATCGAATAAATCACAGTCTGCACTGGCACTAATTAAATCGAATTTTGATATTTTATGTCTTATAAGCTACATGTCATCTTATACAGCCCGTAGTTACCCATGTTTCCAATAGAATTATGGATGCGTTGCCAAATAAAACTTAAAGGCGGGGAATACGGATTCGAATGAGGAGTGTAGTGTTGGGTCACCGGAAATCTTTCTCACCGAACGAAACAAAACAGCAAGCTGCCGCTTTACATCGGTTTGCTGTGAGACAGTGGTATCAAACTGGTTGCCCTTGTACGTTCGTGCTGTAGACGTAACTGTATAGTGTCTACAGAATACAGTCTAGTCAGTGCGTCTTAGATCAATATAATTGTAATAGTAAGAAATGAATTTATTCAATAAATACTTATAAGATATTAATATTATGAAGTAATTACTTATTGAAAAAAAATAAAGTTCTAAGTACCTTTAAGGCTTAATAAAATAAAGTATTGCTCTTTCTTTATTATCTACGAGTAAAACACAAATGAAATCTTTTATAGCGGAGATGGCTACCTGATTCAATTCTAAATGTATTTGTTCACTATTTATTAAGCAACAGACTAACGTGACAATAAGTGAATGAATGCAAAGAGTTGAGTTGAAACGAAATTCTAAGCTTATTGTAATGATCTTAATGTACATTTTTTTTATTCATAGTTTTGCTAGATCTCTAACAAGTTTTCTCGTATAGCAAAGGATTAAATAAAAAAATTCTAGGAATACTCGAATACGAATAATATTGTGACACTAAAAAGGAAAGTTCATTTCAAAGCAAATAATTGCACACTTATACCGTACCCGAGTTTATAAACAACTATTTTTCTATTCTGAAATATTTTAAAACTGTTTCTCTTTGAGTGAAACAGGTGGATATAGTTTGAAACTGTTCTCAAATTCTAGATTCGCTTCGGTTGAACTTTCTCTATCTAACAGCTGATTGCGAACAGTTTCTCTAGAAAAGTATCGTTAGAATCTAGGATTTGCTTTTCTTACTTTTTATCGTGACTATGGCAAACTTATTTCCAGTCGTACATAAATTTGTGGAACTTTATAAAATTCCACTCCTTGTGCAATTACATGCAGGTACTTTGGTTAGATATTTAAATTGAACACCATTTATTCTTAACGCAGATTTAAATTATGTTTTATCTTGTAAAACATCATTAACTTTCGCAGATAATGTTACGGCCGTCTTTGAACTATGTATTTGAATATTTACTTAAGGGAATAGTTAATCTCTTTTTAACAAAAACATCATTTTAAAACACATACTTCATACATATAATAAGGATTTTGACGGGAAGTTGGATAGGGCGGGCGTCGCTTTATAATTTTTTTTCTTATTATTGAGTTGTTTGTTGTTTTAAAGTGATGTGGTTTTATGCACCAAATTTCAGCGATGATGGGCAGTATAATATGGTACCTTTTTAATTAATGATTTTTGCTTTGTGCGTTGGGTGACTTTGTTCGGTCGATTCGCTGAATGAAGGTCATCTGATGAGCATCCCACTGGAACGAATTGCCGCCATAATCTCATCACGTCCTTCTGGGTCTCATGGTCATCGTGAAAACTTGATAATTGCTGTTATTATCTTGAATTAGCTAAATCATCCCAAATGCACGGAAGCCATTATTTTTAAAAGAAGAAGAATACATATTAGTTTTTGATCTAACACTGAAAGCTGAACAACCGATCGAAGTGAATTTAAAGAAGAAAATAAGAGCATGATAGTAAGGCCTTTATTCATAATGACTTAGTGGGACGCTATAATACCGCTGTAGGACGTTTCATAAAAATTGTTATTCATAATAGCTCAATAGCGTTAAAACGTTCCCAAAATCTCCCATAAAATGTCTGCAATTTATAGAAGCTGGCACCCTACTTTAACGCTTCAATAGCAAAAAATATGGCCGATTTCGATTAGCTGATTCGTATTTAACGTTCCACCCGTTTTGGTTGAGATTAATTTGAGGGTGCCTGCGACTTCTATCATAAACATAAAAACATAAGCTCACGCCTATATCCCCGAAGGGGTAGGCAGAGGCGTACTAGCGAACTAGAACACCCACATTTCGCCGAGCTTAGTTCCGTCCCAGATGTGATAGGGGTGAGCCTATCGCCATATCGGGCACAAATTCTAGACTCCGGGCTAATAAGGAAAAATCCAATATCACTTTGCCCGACCCGGGGATCGAACCCGAGACCTCAGAACCGTAGTTGTACCGAAATACCACCACGCCACCGAGGCAGTCTTCTAGACTTCAGAGAGACTTCTATCAAATGCAATTAATGTTATAAACACATCGATATAATAATATACCTAGATGCACAGTTGACGCTAAGAAAGTGGGACAGCCAACGAGTGCTTAAAATGTAAGTAAGCACTTGTTGGCTGACAGTCGGGCGCCGACCGTTCGTCTGTGAAGATGCCTAAATGCTCTGTGAAAGAGTGCAAAAATAACACTCTTACAAAGCGCAAAACACATGGGATTTCATATTTTAAGTAAGTATAATTCCCTTACTTGATTCTTAAAACCTTAATCATGTTAAATTAAGTATTAAACGTGTATAAATAATTAATTTAACAAATTCAGTTAATAAAATATTTTGTCCCTTTTGAAATCATGATTTGGACAATGAAATATATGGAGTCATTTTTTTTTGTAAATATATTATATTTATTTTAAATTTATGATTTTTTTTATTAATTTTATTTATTAATTACAGATTTCCATGAAATGAAATAGTAAGAGATAAATGGCGTAAAATTATTTCCGAAGAAAGGAGAGAAGAAAATTTTAAACCCAATTACTCAAGTGTGGTTTGTTCAGACCATTTTGCCGATTTCGATGGATATTATACAGAAAAAGGGATTAGGAAAATTTAAAAAAATGCCGTACCAAAAATAAAGGTGATAAATTGTCATCAGCTACATTGTCCTTAACTAATGTTTACTATTTAATTTAACAATATGTATGCTGTTGGTGTACCTATAAATAAATAAATCTTGCCACATTTATTGAACACACATTAACATTAACAGACATTAACCACTTCTAAATAGCAACAAGCTGACATTTTAAATATGCACTACTACTTCTGCATAACTGTTTGCATTTTACACCATAATTCTATTTTAATGGGCAATTACTGTATGAATGTCAGTCTTGTGCTTTATTATGTAAGTCAGTTTTGCTGTGACGAAAGCCTGAAGTTAGAAATTGTAAGTGCCTAAGTACTATTAATCTTTTACTTATTCGTCTTACTCGTATCAAAAGAATATTGCTTTTAAACTTTAAACATATCTTATTAAGTGTATAATTATGTAGATCGAGAATTTCTCCACAAGAATTTCAAAGATATGTGAAGTCTACCAACCCACATAAGGCCAGCGTGGTAGACTAAGGCCTAACTCCTCTCATGAGTAGAGGAGGGAATTCCCTCTGAGGGAATCAGTTCCGGGCAAATAGTATTAGTGAAACTGCTTTGCGACGTGGATACCACTGTGCAGTTGGATACCACTGTCTCACAGAAAACCGACGTAAAGTAGCAGCTCGCTGTCGCGTTTCGATCGATGAGATTTCCGGATGCCCTGTTATCCCCCCCTCCCTTTCACAATCTATATTTCCCCCTCCTTTTAGGTTGGCGACGCACCCATGATTCTTTTGGTATCTTGGGTGTCTATGGGCAGTGGAGATCACTTACCATCAGGTGACCCATATGCTCGTATGCCAGAATCTGTTAAAAAAAAACTTTACCCTCTCTCCTGGGAAATTGGGTAATAAATACTTTTGTTTGTCCCGCTACTCGCCTTAAAATTTTCACCAAACCAGTAGCCCGAGCACGAAAAGCTAATGTAAATGTAAACTCGCTGCGCACTGATGACATTTGATTAATATTTCATACAAATTTCATAGACGCGCATCGAGCACGAATACATTTTCGGTTGTCAGAAATTTTCCTGCTCGGGCTGCAGATCGTAATATAAGAATATCCATTTGGATATCAACATGTAACAATGTATGTTATTAAACGCATAATCCATTTCAGGGAAGCGAATTTAATGAGATGTAATAAACGAATTTATTTTGCAATAAAAATTCATTGATTTTATGTCGCGAACGCAACCATATAGCGAGGTCTTTGTTCGATTGTTCCGGTCTGAACAAAGGCATTCGTTCAATTCAATTCAATTCAATTCAATTCAATTCAATTCAATTCCAGTTCAAAATTTCAAATGTACGCGAATTCTTGTCGGCATTTTATATTTTAAAATAGTTTTTATAGTGTTGAAAATATTTGTTTTGTTTAGAAATGGTAATATTATGATTGTGTTAAAAACGAACTTCAAAATTTAACACTAAAAAGTTAAAACTAACAGCATTCTCTTACTCTCTCTGAATTCGGTCCCTTTTCATATGATCTGTATCAGTAAAGTTAAAAAACCAAAAGTCGGTGAAGGGGCTGACCCCTTCACCGATTTTTGGTTTTTTAACTTTTAAGTATTCACTATTCAGTTTAAAGTTGGTTTTAAGATTTATTAAGCTATTTTATATTTTTTTTAGTGTTTGTTAAGATATGTATTTATTAATTTTGAAAATCAGTCCACATTCGGCGCAGATATCGCGTAACTTATGTGCATAAAAAACAGACGAATTGAGGACCTCCTCCTTTTTGAAGGTCGGTCGAAAAATTGAGGACAATCCCCTTTTTTGAAGTCGGTTGAAAATAAATAAACGTCGGGGAATAAATGCTACATAATATACCATGATTTAGTTTGGAGGTTTTAAAACATCAATTTTACAATCAAATTGTAGTTTAAAAAGTAGAATTTGAATAAAATCGCTTTGAAATATACGTCCCGGTAAAATGTGTGTTGCCGATAATCCTCCGCGCCGCGCCGCCGGTTCGAAACAGGGCTACGGGATATCATTATAATATTTATTTGACTCTCGCTCGCGTTGAAATATGAGATTATGTGGTATATTGTGACGTGAGAATGACATTATTGCCAAGAATATATGGTGTCGGCTGCAATAAAGCGTTGTCTGTGTCAAAATATTAGTATCTGTGGAATGCGTAAGGTACACTACTGACGTCAGCGTCATCGGCGTCAGTGATGCAGTTTCAGCTATTACGCACTATGCAATCAGCAAGGGTTACACAGTCAATAAATATTGAACCCTGTCGCATGATATAGGATTGCAGTATTTATTGACTCGCCTGTTTGAAATCGTGACTTCGTGAGATGCTGTCAAGCCATAGGTCAACGATAAGCATTTTTGACGTTTTTTGTCAGTGTATACGTAAAATATTTAAATGACAAACACCCGACCGCCTCTAGCGGTCACGTGGAGAATTCATATTTTTTTCAAACAAAAACTAAGCACTAGCGAGAAACGTCAAGAAAACTCATGGTTGAGGTACGTAGCAGTATAACTCGCCTAGGCGCGACGTAACTGACACTGCGTCACTGACGCTTGTAACGTAAACGTCGGCAGTATACCTTAATGATCATAGCGCGTAGAGTAATTCTATCTACATGATCTCTAATTACTATGGTAATGCGGTTGTTAATGGATCGTTTGTATAGTATATGTAATTCTCCGACGCTAAGAAGTATCGATCTGCGTAAATTTTGTGTGTTTGCATTAAAACATAACATGAGCTCAAGCCTGTATCCTCGTAAGAGTATGCAGAGGCGCAATAGCGAATTAGAATACCCACATTTAGCCGAGCTTAGTCCTAGATGTGATAGGGGGTGAGCCTATCGCTATATCTCGCACAAATTCCAGACTCCGGGCTGATATGGAAAATTCCAATATGACTTTACCCGACCCGGGGATCGGCCTCAGAATGGTAGTACTACCGAAATAGAACCACTCCACCGAGGCAGTCAAGTCGAGGCAGTTTGCATTAAATAAACATCTTTATTATGACAATCAAAATTCATGTAACGATATAAGCTACGGCCATTATCGGAATTAATTATGTATAACAAGATAAAGCCTTTTGTGATTACAAAGAGATAACCCTAAAGTTATAATGAAATATTCAGAACTAACGCAGAATCAATTTAAAAATAATTTGAAACTAACTCTACATTATCATGAACCATGATAGTATATCTGCTACGCGAATCTCGTAGCAGTGGCTACGAACACATTCTACAGATAATGTAGCGTTTCCGTTCTTACTATTTTGATGAAACATTAAAATATTTTCCTGTATTTGTGAGACCGAAAGACTCTCGTAGTATCTGATACCCACTATACAAGACTCATATCTTAATGTGGAGTCAGGACTTTATGTGGTTGTTGGGTGATTATTAGATATATAAAAATTATTGAATCTAACAAAAAGTTTTTGATTGAAATAAACCCACTCGGGTCGGACACGTGACCATGAACGCTGTAAAGTTTTCGAAACGTCGGTCCTAAAAAAAACAAAATGCGATAGAATCCGTATATAGGGTATGCTGAAGATCACCTCCTAGTGTGCGGCGGGATAGGTAGTCCACGTGGACACGTCCTAATGGAATGCTTACCCCTCACCGCCGGTATACCTGGGCGACAGCGAGTAACTCCTCCTAGGGGGTCTTACTCGTTGTTGGCAAAGTATCTTCCAAAAACCGCCGGAGTTTCTTCCGAAGAGGCTACACCAGCGACCTTGCAGCTACGCAGCAAAAAGGACTGGCAGGTCGTGACCTGTGGGCGTGTCTGACCGGCCTCTCTGTCATGGAGAGGATTGAGCCCACCTACGTCTTGTGCCGTGCGTAGTTGAACGTCGTAGGGTGGGATAATGGAGTCCTGGGGGGCTGAGTCTACCACAGGTCGGGTTGTTGTTACCTGTGGGGACAACACGCCCTCTTTGGTCCGGCATTCCACCTAAACGACAGCCTCAGGAACTAGCCAGCTTGAGGTAACCGGCAGGGGCACCCATTAAGGGTTGCTGGCGAGGGTTGCAGGGTCATGGGGTGCGCAGTCGGCGGAGCGCGGGGTCCATGGCGAGTACAGATCAAAATCCCGGTCTGACAGCCATGGTCCCCCTCGCACCGTGCAGACTCGCTGCATCACTGACCCTGGATCCTATACTCCCCGTGGTAGGTCCTGGTGCTCGAATGAGCATCCCCATCTGCGGGCTCCCAGGAGGGTGGGACGCCATAGGGAATGAATACAAAAATCCACCTAACATGAATAAACAAAAGAGTGGTAAACCCAAACCGCAGGCCGCTGCTTCAAAGGAAGCGCCCTGCAAAAAAGATAAACGGGTCGCAGCTTCCACGGAAGCGCCCCAACCAACACTGAGCCAGGCTGCTGCTGTTGAAGCGCCCTGTCCAAGGCCAACGACCTCCACAGCTCCCACCCCTCCGTTGGTTGGTGAGCAGGTATGGAAGTTAGTCCAACGCAAGCGCACGCCATCGGACCTGCATAAAAAACAGAAACGTATGGCGAAGCGCGCAGCGCAAGGGATCCAAGCTGGAAAGGGTAGGAACCAGCCACCCGCCGCAAGGCAGGAGGCTGCCAAGGGGCCGGTTTCGGACCCGACCACCCCAGTAGGCGCAAAGCTCTCGAACCAACCTGGCGGTAGCCAGGTTGGAGCGAAGCAGCGCGCCGGAAAGGTGACCCAACCTAGCCAGGGTATGGGGGAGAAATCCTCAGCACCCAAGAGACCGAAACACAAGCGCGGTGGCAGAGCGAAGGGAAAAGCGGCGGCCCATAGCACTGAGGGTCAAAGCAAAGTACCGAAGCGCCCTCGCCCCGATGACACACAGTCACCTCCAAGCGGAGATGCGAAGAGGTCCAAGGCCTCCACCAGTATTGGTGCGGTGAGAGGTTCCGCCACGTACGCTGACACTGTGGTCTTGAACGACCTCTTTGTCGCCGTGATGGCGGAGCCCTTCGCCGACCTGACACCGGTGCAGGTGGAGAGCATTAAGGGTACTCTGGAATCCTGCATTGAGAGCATTGCAGACACTCCGTGTACCGCCACGACTGTCCCGTACTGGCCCTCCTTCCGTGGGAAACCTTTCCACAGTGAGGGAGTGCTAAAGTTACAGTGCGAGGACACAAAGGACGTCGAGTGGTTACGAGATATCGTAGCCACGCTGGAGTCACCAATTCCGGGTACTCGGCTGGTCGTAAGGCGACAAAAAGACATCCCCAGAAGGGTGAAGTCTGCTGTCCTGCTGCCGGCCTGTTCGGACGAGATCGGGACAATACAGCGTGTCCTGACTGGTCAGAACAGGTGGTATCGGGTCAGCAAATGGTCGCTTTACAATGCTGAGCGCCATGAGGGGAACCCTCCGGGGACCTTTCTGGTGCTCGGCATTCCAGCCGACGAAATACCCGGAATATTGGCGAGGGGGCGGAGGCTGTGCTATAAGCTTGGCAACGCCTACATTCGCTTCTTCGGCAGCTCGGGAAGGCTGCAGGACTTGCCGCCTGACCCTGCTGAGACTGCGGCAGCACCCACGGTCCCTTGCGACCCCTCCGCCGAAAGGCAGAGGGAGAGCGCAGGAATCGAACTGGGAGCTAGCGCGTCTATGTCCACGGCTAGCCGGCCAAACTCCGCCGAAAGGCAGAGTGAAGCCGGTAAACCAAAGGTCACCCAGCACTCCTCCGCCGAAAGGCAGAGGCAGGTTGGGACTTCAACCTCTTCGGCATCCCAGCCCGCCGGGCCGGTCGACTACGACTACCTGGTGGGGGAGGTCGAGAGGTTGATAGGCCTGGACATTCCTGAGGAAGCGGGTGGGGTGGTGGGAAGCCCAATTCACTCCTCCTAATTGCATACAAACTAACCTCCAGCACAAACAAGCCGCAGCGGCTACCCTGCGAAGAATGCTAGAGGTTAGCAACAAGACCATCGCCCTTATCCAGGAGCCGTGGATAAGGAAGGGTAGAATTTGTGGTCTAAACAACATCGGAGGTAAGATTTTACTCGACACTTCCGTAAATAATCCACGCACCTGCATATACGTACCCAAATCGATCAACGCAGTTTTAATGAATGAGTTCTGTTCCAGAGACCTGACCACGGTCAGGCTCCGGAGCGACTGTCCTAGCACCCCAGAGGTCATCATGGCGTCTGCCTATCTGCCGGGCGACGCTAACATACCGACGGCTGAGCTGGAAAATCTCATCAAACACTGCGAAAACAAGAAGCTGGAACTGGTTATCTCGGCGGACGCAAACGCCCACCACACCCTATGGGGCAGCGACACTTCTAACAAACGAGGTGAGGATCTAGTTGAATTTTTATTCTCCACTAATCTCAGGCTCTTAAACAGGGGGGCAGAACCTACTTTTGTCACCTCCAGGTATCAAACTATTATAGACATCACACTCGCTACGGAGAGTATATCGGAAAAGATTTCCGATTGGCATGTGTCGAATGACCTGTCAAACTCGGACCACAGATGGGTGAGATATAAACTGAACGTGGCCCCTAAAATGGCGGAACCTTGGCGCAATCCAAGACGGACAGACAGCGCAAGGTTCGAGAGGCTAGTATCGAGGAATCCGGCTCTTGCAAGGATTCCTGTGGTTTATGAAAAGCCGGACGACATAGAGTGGCACGTAAATACACTAACGGAAACGTTAATAGAAACCTTTAATAAAACCTGTCCGCTTACAACGCCAGTAGCACAGACCACCAACCGTAACGGTTGGTGGGGACCAGAACTTGAGAAACTACGGCGTAAAGTACGCAAACTGTTTAACAGAGCGAAGAACACACGGAAGGAAGCGGACTGGGATGCGTATAAGCAAGCACAAGCTACTTATAAGAAACGCATCCGAGTTCGCAAACGCGAATGCTGGAGATCCTTCTGTACCAATATTGAATCAAACACTCAGGCAGCCAGGGTAAGTAAAATTCTCTCCAGCGAACCTTACAAAACACTAGGCTCCCTGAAAAAAACAGATAACAGTTACACAGAATCGGATACTGAAATCTGTGAGCTGTTACTGAATGCACACTTCCCAGAGTGCTGTATCACAGGAAGCATTACATGGGAAGAGACGGATCAGAAGTATTTTGACCAACCAACTACTGAAGCCGTCAATACTGCCCACCGGATAGTTACACTGGAAAAGATAATATGGGCAATCAACAGCTTCTCTGCATACAAAACTGCCGGCCTGGATGGCATTTTTCCTGGACTCCTCCAGTGGAGCCAAAATACGATTGCTCCACATCTAGTTATGTTATATCGAGCATGCCTCCAGTACCGGTATGTACCTTTTAAATGGAGAGAAGTAAAAGTGGTATTTATACCCAAACCAGGTAAGAGTGATTATACGCAGCCTAAATCATACAGACCTATAAGCCTCACGTCCTTTCTCCTTAAAATCATGGAGAGGCTCTGTGATAGAGATCTTAGGGACGGAGCTTTGGCGCGTTACCCTCTACACCATCAACAGCATGCCTATTCTTCAGGCAAATCAACAGAATCAGCGCTTCACAGTGTCATTTCTCCAATCGAGAGTGCATTATCAACACAATCATCAGCGCTTGTAGCCTTCATCGATGTCGAGGGGGCCTTTGACAAGACGCAATTCAACAGCATAAGCCATGCACTGCTCAGACACGGAGCTGATCGGTCCACAATCGAGTGGATCGACAGCATGTTGAGGAAAAGAGCAGTGCAAGTAACAGTAAACAGCACAGTACGCGCCCTAGTGTCGAGGGGCTGCCCACAAGGAGGAGTGATTTCTCCACTCCTTTGGAACCTCGTGGTGAATGACCTGATAAGGTCACTCAACGAGGCGGGCTTCTATACTGTTGGCTATGCAGACGATGTAGCTATCCTCATAAGGGGAAAGGTTGAGTCAGTCCTTTGCGATCTTATGCAAGGGGCACTCAAAATCGTCGAACGATGGTGTTCTCAGCAAGGACTGACAGTAAATCCATCAAAAACGGAACTAGTTCTGTTCACAAAAAAGCGAACTATAACTAACCTTCGCTTACCAAATCTCCAAGGTACAACGCTGACTCTTACCAAAGAGGTCAGGTACTTAGGTGTTATCTTGGATGACAAACTGCTATGGAATAGACACATAGATAACAAACTACAGAAGGCCTGTACTATTTTTTGGCAGTGTAAGAGGCTACTGGGAAGAACCTGGGGCTTACATCCCAGAATCACCACGTGGCTATACACTGCCATTATACGGCCTATAATCACCTATGGTGCTGTGGTCTGGTGGCCCAGAACCACACTGACCACGGCCAAAAATAAACTGCAGCACTTCCAAAGGCTAGCTTGTACAGCTATATCGGGCTGCATGAGAACTACCCCTACAGCGGCGCTAGAGGTACTGCTAGGACTACCGCCTCTTGAGTTGTTCATTCAACAAGAGGCGGCCTCAGCGGCCGTTAGATTGAAATCACTCAATCTCTGGGGTTCAACAAACGGGGCTCACACTAAAATCCTTGAAGAAGCTATCAACTACCATCCAATGATAGCAGCTCCTAATGACAAGGTGCCCAAACAACACTTCTTCAACAAGAACTACACCGTTCAGCTTGTTGAAGAACAACACGACTGGTCCGGAGTACATGAACTGCGCATATATACCGATGGTTCAAAGACCAGAACGGGATCGGGCGCAGGAGTGTACTCACCCGAAATAAACATAAAGATATCAATGGCCTTAGGTGAACATAGCTCTATTTACCAATGTGAATGTGTTGCTATCACACAGGCCGCCAACGCAGTGGACAAGCGATGTATTAAAGGCCAAAATATACGCATAGTGTCCGACAGCGCTGCAGTACTACGAGCCCTTGACAGTAAAACTATTCAGTCTGGGCTCATACTAGAGTGCCACCAAGCACTGATGGTGATAGGTTCCACGAACCAAGTCACCTTACAGTGGATCAAAGGGCACAGTGGCTCTCTAGGCAACGACGCAGCAGACGAGCTGGCTAGAAGGGGGTCGGACCAACGAGTGATTGGACCTAGTCCAACATTACCGCTGCCCTTCAACCAGATAAGGTCGTGGCTCCGCCAAAGAACATCAAAACAACAGGCTGATCAATGGGCTACAATGAGCACTTGCAAACACTCTCGGGATGTTGTGCCACACCCGGATGTTCGCTTAACTAAACGCTTGCTGTCCTTAGATAGGCCATCTCTACGCATAGTCGTAGGTACCATAACTGGACACTGCCCACTTAACAAACATTTGTATGTTCTAGGTATGACCGACAGCCCCCTGTGTAGGGGATGCCTGTCGGCCGATGAAACAGCTGCCCACGTCATCCTGGAATGCGAAGGCGTTGCTGCACAACGGGCTAAAATCCTCAACACACCGAGGTCGCTCCGAGAAGCCTGCGGAGACACCAGGAAGATCCTGCGCTTCTGGTCGGAGCTAGGCTGGCTAAACTTTTAGCTGGCATCACGTCACGCACAATGGTCCATCATCGAAATGGACTGATTGCGGAAAATGGAGCCCACACAACAAACAAACAAACAAACAAACAAGAATCCGTATAAACTCTTTTTATTTATAACGTTCACGTTAACCTAAGAATTCATTAAAAAAAGTTTTTGAGTATAATATTCATATTTAATCTCATTTTTAGGTTTATACAACCAACATTTATTTTTCAGTAAGCTTAATTTTGGGGACTAATTAGTGTAGTAAACAGAGGAAAATGAAAGGTATTTTAATATTTGTGGTATATTAAATGTAATTAAAATCGATTAATATAAAAAAAAACAGTCAAAATATGCTTTGTGTTCTTACGAAATACAAATGATAAGTATTTTAGGCGGAATTTTAATACGAATTCTAACATAAAACTAACACACAATTAGCCTACTAAAGTAACGATGTGGAAGCACAAAAACATAAGTCGTAAACTAAATAGATGTGATGTGTTTACTGAAAAGTTTAGCAGTTTTCAAAACTTTATGGCATACACAGTAAACTAAGTTTTCATGCCCTAAAATAAATGAGTTAATGTAAATCTAAGTGAAAGCCATTTAATAAATAAATTTCGTCAATAAAGGAATTTTGTTCGGTATTCGGAAATTTATTGATTATTTTTTGGAGCGAATTAAAAACACACGAAGATTTATTAAATATTCATTAACAGATAATAATTGGATATTTTAATTTGTTAGTCCAACCCTTAGCATTACAAACTCCAACTTAAATATTAAATAATTCAAAATTTTACACAAATATTACAAAATATTTTTAAATAATAAAATTTGTTTAGATAAACATAAGAATAAAGTCTCGTTGAGTAGTAATTTAATAGCAGAAACAATTTTTAAAACGGGACGTTGGTAAATAAATTCTTAGATGGATGAATGATGTATGTAAACTTTGATTGATTAATTATAATTACTTACTTCCACATACGACCGAAGACAATGTCTATACAGGCACGACACAATCATAAGTTCAATGTTAATATTTCCTCATAACTACACAACCTCATTTCCTTATCACTGAAGTCTGTTGAATTACATTTCCATTACAGCGTATCATTATAAAGTTAATAATTAGTTAGACGCACGTGGGTGCGAGCGCGGGAAATCGGAGATTTTAGCGCCAAATGCGACTACCCCAGAGACCACCATCCCTCGCTGTGTTCCACAATGTACTGACAACTGTCACCCGGCACCCGGCCGGCGTTTTGCTCGCTTTTACTACGGACGCTTTTCCCCTTTTGCCCTATCTTGCTTTAACGAAAATGTATACACAGAGAACTGTTCGTACACACATGGAAGACAACTTAGTTCGAGTTGCGATGTTCCGTATATTGTGTTCGCATGTGTGCCTCCGAAATGCGTTTGTACGAGTGGTCCATGAAGACGCATCTTCACGGTAACGTGCCAATGCTTTGTTGCACACAATAACACCTCTATCTTCTCAATAACACTTTTAAATGAAACAATATAAAGTTGATTTTTCTTTGTTGCGGCACACTTGTATTCATTCAGATACGATGCTGGAGCTAAATTGCGCATGTCCGTGATCAATCTTACGACTGTGAAACTACGAAAACTATTGCCGTCCTTATTTTGCTTTAACTTTCCAACAGAGGGATAGTCGGCAAAGAAACTAGCAAAATAATTAATTAAAAAATGCAGTGTATATAATGAAATTTATTACGAAGTCCACAACTTTGAATGTAGAACCTGAAAGGTATAACAGAATTTTCGCAATTTTTTTATTACTTTGTTCACCTGAAGTGTGTTTTTATGAGCCATAAAGTTGGGCACCTTAATTACACACAGCAAGAGTAAGTTGTAAATAAAATATGAATTAAATTGTAATATCCAGATACATGTTTCTGTGGCAGTATTTTTAATTTAATGTTATTCTGTTTGAAGCAGCATTTTAATTTATTTTTTAATAAATATCAAAACCTTATGGAGTTTTAGAAGTAAATAAATATAGGAACAGTATACAATCAGAAATATAAAAGAGTTGATATGTCTAAAATGCCGTTAAGTGAATAAATAAAATTTTGAGATGTTGCATCGCCAAAAAACGTGGAAAACTATTGTCTCTAGAGATTTACTTGAATTATGGCTAACTTAATCTTAAAGTATCTTTAAACCCACCAAATCTTATAAAACCTCTAAAGATGATATTTTCCACGTTTTTTGGTGATATCTCATAATTAGGTCTATTCATTTAACGGTATTTTAGTGGTCGGACGACAGTATGGTGCTCCAATATATTCAATATTATGTAGGTCTCGATTTAAACTCCGATATCCCGATTTAATAGATATTATTGCCTAGATAGGGAACAAACTCACGATTTGGTAGGTTCACGTTTTCTGAAAGAATTGTTAGAAATTACCGACTGCCTCGGTGGCGTGATGGTATTTCGGTACGACTACGGTTCTGAGGTCTCGGGTTCGATCCCCGGGTCGGGCAAAGTGATATTGGATTTTTCCATATCAGCCCGGAGTCTGGAATTTGTGCTCGGTATGGCGATAGGCTCACCTCCTATTACATCTGGGACGGAATTAAGCTCGGCGAAATGTGAGTGTTCTAGTTCGCTAGTGCGCCTCTGCCTACCCCATCGGGGATACAGGCGTGAGCTTATGTATGTATATTGTTAGAAATTATCACTCGCATAGATATGAAGGCATGTTATCGAGATACTAACATTATAAAATTAATTTGCTTTATATTTGAATGTAGAGGAACACGTATTGTTCTTCCTAAATACAATATAAAAGTCATCATAATAAGCGGAAAACCTCACCACGAAAAACAATAATAAATACTTTCAGCAATATCACTATAATACTAAATTCCGTACAAGAGCCCCGAGACAAGTTAAAGCCTCAGAAAACTTTTCGTCTCCAAACAAAGGTCCGCAAAAAATAATTTCTCCTTCAGAAGATGATATTAAACAGAGATAAGAATGTAAGGGTATAAGTGAAGTACTCTTTCCGACCGGCGTTTATACAAAGCTATGAATAACAATTTACTAAAGAGCCAGTAGCGCAAACACTTGAGCGGGGAAGTTTGTTTCGAAGTGCCCAAACTCACGAACAATACCTTGACGCAGAGCGATGAAAAAGATATTTTTGCGCCTCTAGAATTATTAAGATGTCGTACTTTACGACTTTATTTTTATTCGGTTTTTATTTAATTGCATTATTTTATTTTCTTCCTTTCCACCTGCCCTTATCCCACCTAAATGTAGGGTCGGCACAACACACTTTTTCAAGCATTTTACATAAAGGATTTGACTTAGTTTTTACGACTAGCTGCCTGCCTAACGTCAACCCCAACTTGGGGGATCCAGTCCCAGGAAAATAATGTTAAAACATCACGTCCGTCTGAATCGAACACAAGACCTGGTCCATCCTGGTCCACAGCAATTTTATTTTTATTTTCTATTTTTACAAATTGCGTGAAATTACGTCAGGTGAATATTAACTTGTTCCTTTTTACTTAACTACCATCCACGTAATATACATTGGAAAAGTGGAGTTAGAGGACGCGATGTAATGAGAGCTTCACTAGGTACAGTTGGTCTTCAGAAGACACAAAGTTTTGATTTACGAATGAACGGTGTCGTGGGCAGGGTAGGCTGCTCCACAGTTGAGTCGCATCATTTCGCGTCTAAAATATGCGCCACCCCCGCTTCTTTGCTTCCTTTCTATGACTACGGCTGCTGGCTGTAAGCAGGTCATAAAAACTAAGCCGAACCCTTTCTGCAACATATCCCCTATAAAAAAATATTGCGATAAAGCGACGCTGACACCTACTTAAAAGGAAATGTTTAAAATTATTATCTTTAGTTTCACCTTCATCTTTTTTACATATTTAAATATAAATGATACAAAAAATACATTTGAAAATATAAAAAAACAAACGTTACCCTCCCGATGGCGAGACTAGAAACTTAAGACATTATTATTATTGATATATCTTTCCTAGTAACTTTACCGTTTTGTATTATAATGTGTCTACTTCTCTTAAGTTTTCTCGACAACCAATATTTCAGTTTAATGTAATTGCATTTGCCACATATTAAAAACATTTCAGAGAATCACTTTTTTCTGAACACTGCACCCTCATAAATCAAGCTGTGTTTTTACAACAATGTAACACGCGAGCTTAGACGAAGTATTAGCTTTTATCGTATTATTGACAAGCGTCTGAAGCAGTTTGTATGAGATGGGTCTTGTTAACTACAAATTTGTAACAGGATTTCTAGATTAGGTAGATGCTTTGATACACAATTGATCGGGCGTGGAGTTAACCAGTTAATAATTTACGTATACTAATTTGTAAACTAATTTATGTAATGAATTTTGTATTTTTCTTTGTCTGGCAAAATAAACAGTACCTGATTGATAGTTTTATAATTATAGTCCTCTAGTACTCATATCTTTAAGTTTTAAAACTAGCTAGTACTTTTCTTACGTCCATCTACGCAGGCCATCATAATTCTTAATGACTAGCGCATAAATTCATTGTTTGTTGGTGCCTGTTGGTTTTTTATTTGGACTGCACTGTGCTTTCCATCACGTGATATCTCGTTGCCGTGATCGGATAAAAAATGCAGATAATTTAAAAATGAAAGGGCGAAAAACACTGTCTCTGTTGAGCACCGCATATTTTTATTTTATAAATTAGTCCGATATTTTTAAGTAGGAAGGCAAACCCTGGCTATAGGCCTGGATAACGCCAGACTGAAAGAAAAAGTCCTGTATAGAGCAAACGAATATTTTTTAAAATATCAATATAGGTCGATTTGTAATACATAGATACATAAATACTTCCAATTATAATTAATCGGCTCAAATCAGGTTCGCTTATATGCACGCCGTATGCCTCTACGAAATTTCGTAGCTGAATGGCGTCGGCATTCAAGTGTTTTGCCGCTTGAACCGCCTTTATAGATGTCACTTCGTCACACTCACGAGTTCAACCACAGATAATGGGGTTACCAGTTTACCACCACCTCTTATAGCAGTATTATTATAATTTTACGTCGAAATAAAACTATTTTTACGGATTCTATCACGACTTGGTTTTAATTTTCATTCCCGACATTTCGAAGGCTTTGCAGTCTTTGTGGTCACGGGTAAAGTTTACATGCTCTTTGGTCACGGGTTGGACTGAGATGTCATTTGTCCAAGAATGTTAGTATTACAAAATCTACCTTCATTTTGAAATCATACACAATTTTAAAATTAAGGTAATTTCAAACTAAATCGTGATAGAATCCGTAAAAATAATTTTATTTCAATGAATAGCATTCGCGTAAACTTAAGAAATCACTCTTACGTAGTTTGTTTTTGTACGGGAATCGGTACAAGTAAGATTATAATAATATTGCTATAAGAGGTGGTGGTAACCCCCCCCAATGACTTCGTATAAATAATATGTCTCTAGTCGTAGCATGGATAACTCACAGGACTATATGTGTGACGATTGGATGTTATTTATTTAGTGATGCATTTATTTAATGATCCCCAGAGGTGGTTGACGTAAGGCAGGCAGGCGGTCATAAAAACATAGCCAAAGCCTTGTGCTGGGCCGACCCCACATTAAGGTGGGATAACGGTAGGCAGAAAGAACATAGAAAATAATTATGCATCAGCTTTTATTCGAATATGTAGGCAGAGGAGAACTAGAGAACTAGAACACTCCCATTTCGCTAACCGGGTTTCCATCCCAGAAGTGATAAGGGGCGAACCTATCCCCATATCGGGCATAAAGATCAGACTCCAGGCTGATACTAAATATAAAACCGAGTATCACTTTACGAGATCCAGGGATCCAACCCGAGACCTCGAGACGGTAGTCGACGTATATCAGGCCCGCCCGGCCTCGCGTCCTTAAGCGGTAACAGGTACACCAAACGTACTCCTTGCGAAAATCATATGTACCGCTTTAATTTTCAATGTACCTCTCCGATTTTCAAATTACGTATTCTTATATACGTAACGCAATACTACTACGCCACCGAGGGAGCCTTTATCCTACAAATATGAGAACATTTGGGGAAAATAATATAAAGGATCACGTGACTGCTGCTGATAGTGGCCGATCGCCATAGGGTGAAATTTTAGTTTAATTTCTTATTTTAATGTGTCTTGACAGCTACACTGCGTCTGAAGGTTTAACAATTCAAGAAAATAAAAATAATGCAATACTCTGCAGCCGCTGTCGGTATTGTAATTGTTAAATGCACAATTGTCTCCATTGCCATTGTTGATTTAATTAAAATCTTCTATATGATTACTTATAAGGGTAGACAAGGATAGCAAAACTATATGATCAACTCACAATTGCGCAGAGACGAAGCGTCGGTTGCGTGGTTGTATTTCGGTACGACTACCGTCCTGAGGTCTCGGGTTCGATCCCCGGGTCGGGCAAAGTGATATTGGATTTTTCCATATCAGCCCGGAGTCTGGAAGTTGTGCCCGATATGGCGATAGGCTCGCCCCCTATCACATCTGGGACGGAAATAAGCTCGGCAAAATGTGGGTGTACTAGTTCGCTAGTGCGCCTCTGCCTACCCCTTAGGGGCTACAGGCTTAGCTTATGTTACAGCCTCCGTGGGGCAGCGGATGAGTAGAAAGCTGTGAAGTGAGAGGCCGCGGGTTCGATTTCAGCATTGAGACCAATGTTTGTGTGACTCATAGATATTTGTTTCAAGTCTGGGTGTTGTGAGACCGAAAGTCTCACTCGCTGACACCTACGATACAGGTTATACCTAGTGTGGGGTTAGGACTACGTGTGTGACTGTTGGGTGTATTTATTATTTATTTAATTTCTTTGTCTTTGGTATTCTCGCATTACTATATTTTGACGATAAGTTTGTTTTCTAATTCCTTATTTTTTCATTTCACTGCAGCCAGTGACTGAACAGTATACTTATGTTGTTCATGATATGTACAAGCGCGGCTCCTGCACTTGTTTTTCTCGAAACAAAACACAACACATACGCAAAACAATGATTTTCGCTGTCTCCTGCTGATAGAAAAATTTGCCATAAAATGTGTAGCGAAACCATGTTTTGTATAGGTGTTTTGTGTGTTGCGTCATTACATTTAATATCAGTCGTGGGCGAAACCCGGATGATTTTTCGAAATCAACTTCAAACCAATAATGTGTATGTAGTAACTTATGTATCGATACCTTACAATATCCGATTTAATAATAGCTAAGAGGGATAATGGCCCCGTCTCGGAACACACAGAAACCGGTATTAATACAGTCTTCAGATCCTAGACAGTGCACTATATTAGTTCGAAGCGAGCTTAGTCTAAGCTGTTAGTGGATTTTCGTTAAATATTTGTTACTGAATTGTTAACAAATTTCCTTAATCTTCCTACCACATAAATATCTACAAATAATCGAAATTCATCTATATGAATACATTTTATATTGATACAATACCAGTGGAAACTGGAAAGGAAAATTTAATAAGCTTAATTATATCAGTTGAATAAATTATACTAAACATCAGGAATTCTACCTTAATGAAAGTAATGTGCAAAAATATACAGATAATTTTACCAATAAGACAAGATAAATATACGATCTGAGGGGGATAACTGAGATAGGTGAAGCGAAAGTGACTGCCTCCGTGGCGCAGTGGTCGAGTAGCGGTCGCGGGTTCGATTCTCGCATTGAGACAAATGTTTGTGTGGCCCACATTTATTTGTTTTAAAGTCTGGGTGTTGTGAGACCGACAGTCTCCCATAGTCTCTGATACTAGGTTATACCTAGTGTGGGGTCAGGACTACGTGTGTGACTGTGGGATATATTTATTTATTTAATGGTATGTTATTTAAAATAAACAAACGTAAAAAAACGTACTATATGATATTGGAAATCTAAAGAGTTTCATTATGACTTATTGAACAAGCCTCAACTCATATTTAAACTCGAACCTATTTTAAAGAAAGTAGGCTGTAGTGTAAACCAAGTTCATCAATTAGTACGTATGTTCGAACGATATGTGACTCAACAGTTTGCTATCGTTCGTATAATACTGGCATTTCGCCGCCAGCGGGGCTGTTGTGTCAGCGTAAAACTTATTAAAGTCCTTCCAAAGAAAGAGTTATGAAAACGCCAACTTTGGGGTCCCAGCAAAAAATCGTAGACAGTTTCACAACTTCGGCCCTCAACAGGATTTTATAAATATTAAAATCTAAGCGAGACACTCTGGAAGCGGAAACTAATTTTTTCCTTTTCTTTACGAGGTATTCATGACTTTTTATGAGTCCGCGCTTTCTTTACTTTATCGTGGAATAATGTTTTGTTATTGAAATATTTTATCATATGTAAATTTATAAATCTACTTGATTTGAATTATCGACCAACTTAAATAAAGGAGAAGGTCCTCAATTGTCTGTATTTTTTATGTATGTTACCCATTGATATATTATTTACCTAGATGCACAATTGACGCTCGGAAAATGGAACAGCAAAGGAGTGCTTAAGCACTCCTTTTGCCTACAGTCGAACGCCGATAGAATTCTAAATTTCAAAATTCAAATTTAAGAACGCTTGCTCATTTCATTTAAAAAGCTACTTTATAACACGTGCATACGGTTATATTTGTGTTGATTTAATTAGAACTTGTGATGTTTTTCTTTGTTTTATTTCTGAGACCACTTTTTAGGATATTTCAGAGTATACTCGTAATATATCTCTGTGCCAAATTTTATCCCGATCCATTCAGCCGTTCGGCTGTGACTGAGTAAAAAACATCCATTCAAGCTTTTGCATTTATAATAGTAGTAAAATTATATAAATCCATATACCTTTATAGAGTACGTTTTTGAGTGGTAGAGCCACGCTGTAGACAGTTCCGGCTACAGCACTAATGGGCCGGCTGAACCGGTTTGATACCACTGTCTCACAGAAAACTGACGTAAAGTGGCAGCTCGCTGATACGAATGCTCGATGTGGCCCAATCTCTCCCTACCTATTCCAATCCCTATTCCCCTCCTTTTAGGTCGGCGACGCACCCATAATTCTTTTGGTATCTTGGGTTCTAAGGTGGAGATCACTTACCATCAGGTGACCCATCTGTTCGTTTGCCAGTCTCTGCTATAAAAAAAGTTACAGTAACATTGATATTATTTTCGACCGACTTCCACAAAAGGAGGAGGTCCTCAATTCGTCTCAATTTTTTTTTATGTATCTTATTCGATGTCGCCTCCTTGGTCTAGTGACAGCATGTATGGGCTGTGCACCGAGAGGTCCTGGGTTCGATTCCCAGGTCGGGCAAAGAAAATTTTCTAAATTAATTTGCCCGGGACTGGATCCCTCATAGGGGGTTGACGTCAGGCAGGCGGCCGGTCGTAAAAGCTTAAGCCAAATCCTCTCTGCAACATACTTGAAAAAGTGTGTTGCGCCGACCCCACATTAGGTGGGATAAGGGCAGGTAGAAGAAGAAGAAGATGTATGTTACTCGATATCTCCGCCAAATGTGGACCGATTTTCAAAATTATTTTTGTGTTCGATAGAGCTTACTTCAAGGGTGGTCCCATATAAATTTGGTCACGATCGGTAAATTGGAAGTCGATCAGTTAAGTTTTGAAACTTGTGATTTCACCTACCCTTATCCAACTCCAATGTAAGGTCAGACCAACATAATTTTTAGATAAATTCAAAAGGATTCGGCTTAATTATTACATTTGACCACCTGCTTGACTTTAACCCTCTCTGGGGGATCTGGGGGATCTGGGGTAAATGGTATTACAAAGCCTCTGCCCGACCTGGGATTTAAACCCAGAACCTCCCGGTCTACACAGAATCCAACGAAATGCACACAACAATCGACAGAAGTAAATTAATTTGGCAATTGGGTACTTGACTACATAGTTTTTTTTAAATTAATATTATATGACATTTACATCGTCTAAAATATAAAAATATAGAACAGAAAGAAATATTCAAATATTCTCAAAAATAAAAAGTTATAAGCCTTTGAAGTTTGGCGTAACCGTCAAACTGCGGGAAAGAGAAGTATCAGTATAATCACATCACACCATAACGGTACGTGCGTTGGAAAGGGACAGCAATATAACTCCAATATGCCCCCACTCCAAAATTTAAAATATAAATTACTGACTCATTTTTCAACCAATTTCGATGCTGTTTTTACAAAAGGATTTCTTTTTTGTTTTATTTGCTATTACATCGAAATGTGTATAAAATCATACATAGTCAAGCACCCAATTGCAAGAGCGAGAACCAATTCGTGTCAATTGAGGGTCCTATTAACCAAGAGAGGTCGGCTCTTGCAAAGTTATGCATAATAATTGCCCTCTCTTCAGTTCCAATTAATGGATAGAATAATGACGAAGTCCTTGCTGCTCTGTTCAACTACTGCACGTAACTTCCTTCATAGTGCAATCATTCGGTACTGACTGGGGCTAACTTGTGTCATTTTGTAAAGGCTCTTGTGAATAAGTTATAGATATTTGTGTTTGAGTGGTAGAGCCAAGCTGTAGAATAATGTTTACAGCACGAATGGGCCAGCTTGACTGGTTTGATACCACTGTCACACCGACGTAAAGGGGCAGCTTGCTGTTGCGTTTGGTGAGCGATATTTGCGGTAGACCATTTCCCCCCTCCCTTTCCCAATCCCTTTTCTCTCCCCTTACATTCCCTCCTTTTAGGTTGACAACACACCCATGATTCTTTTTGTCTTCGGTGTCTATGGGCGGTGGAGATCACTTACCATCAGGTGACCCATCTGCCCGTTTGCCAATCCCTGCTATAAAAAAAAAATATAACGTTATTTTGTCATAGTGTTTAACGTTTGCATCTAACATCTTAACGTCTTAATTACGCCTTATATTCATAAGTTAAGTTGTATACTATGTAGTTTTAATCTAAGTAGCTTTATTAATAACAGTGAAACCGAGTTCACCGTGAATATACGAAACCGCACCCCGCTCTTTGATAATAAGAACCTGTCCAAACTGTTCCAGTAGAATATCTTACTAAACACTCATGTTGTCATTAATTGACCACATTCAAGGATTTAATGTGTATTTTTTTAAAATTGATTGTAACGAAAATAAAAACAGATTTCGAAAAGTTAAAAATAACTTCTCTTTGAAGTGGGTGCATTTTTATTTAATCTGTTTTTTTTTTTACTCCAAAAATATATTTTTTTACCTCTATAAGTTGGTTTTTAAGTATACTTTAAGTTTATTAATTGTGTACTCAGATTTTTCTAAATAATATTAGTAATTTTTATATTTTTTCATCTTATAATATCCAGCTTCAGTTTCATTCCGTACAGGCTCATGATGATGATGAAAATTTTCATATTATATTTTAATGTTCATAATGTTTCATATTAATTATAAGCCAGTGCACAGCAGTGCTACTAGCTAGTAGGGAGCTGAAGAAAGTCCTCTGATGTGAATAGAAATAATTTACATAATCTTTATTCTTATAAGTTTTACGTTTATATTTTCTTTATAATTTTGCAACGTAACAAATAGAACACCACTATAATGTAGCCAATATATTATAAGCCAGTAACTAGCAATGCGGTAATACGGGCTAGTTACTGGAGAGAGTGCTCTGATGAACTTGCCTACATAGGTCGGTGACATTATGAGGAAGAGTTATTTGCCGGCATCTCGTTAGTCTGACGACATTTTGTATAATGATGTGCTGAGTTATTTAGGCTCCATAAATTATTAAATTAAATTATATGACATTTTATATCTCAGATTCCACAATCTTTTAAGAAAACATTTTTAAGGATAATGCTTTTTCTGAAATTCTTTTGTAGCAGATAAATTGTATATGCTTGGAAATAAGTTATGCAGGACAATCCAAACTAGACAGAATTTTCTTTATTATAATGTTGACTGTAATAATTATTATTATGTCAATATGAAAAACGTCGGAAAAAATATTTTCTCCACTTCTAACGTATAACATCTCAGCAGACTGCCTCGGTGGCGTGGTGGTATTTCGGTACGACTACGGTTCTGAGGTCTCGGGTTCGATCCCCGGGTCGGGCAAAGTGATATTGGATTTTTCCGTATCAGCCCGGAGTCTGGAATTTGTGCCCGATATGGCGATAGGCTCGCCCCCTATCACATCTGGGACGGAACTAAGCTCGGCGAAATGTGGGTGTTCTAGTTCGCTAGTGCGCCTCTGCCTACCCCTTCGGGGATACAGGCGTGAGCTTATGTATGTATGTATGTACACCTCAGCAGGATATAATACTATACTATGGTAAAAATAGAAAATTCCCGTTACACCACATAATTGACGAACGTATTAAAATAAACATCAGTGTTCGAAATTAAATTTTAAAGATGAGTATTAAACACGCTCCGTGGCGTCGCGTCGATCTGAAGTGCTGTAATATTCCGCGTTTGTTTGCATTTCTACGTATTCCAAAATTCAATTTAAATATGATGGCATGGAGCACAAACATGAGATCAGCAGGATTAAATGACGTGCGCCATTTGTTGATGGCGGGTACACACCGACCGAACGAAGGCGAACGAATATATACCTGTTGCGTTCACACAAACAAACTTTCGCTGTTGTGGGAATGAAACAGGCATGATTCGTTCGCCTTCGTTCAGCCCGGTGTGTGCGCGCCATGAGGTTTCACGCGCGTCGGTGTACCGCGTCGTACCGCGCCTCGCTATAGCCCGCCGTGCCGTGCCGCACACCCACCGTAGCCAACCAATTCCAAAATTAATTGCTTTCCAATAGTCTAGTATTTTTTATGTGCAACTGCCTCTAAAGTATAATCGTACAGCTTTATGGCTGGATTATATGGATAGGACGGATATGATTACAAAACCATTTCCCTTAACATGCGTCCTTGAATTTCACCATATTGTCTGTTTACTAGATTTCTAGTGTTTATTTAAATTTCCAAAATGATTAATCGGCTTCAGTAGGTATCTTTACATATAATTGATTATAATCTATATAAGTAATACTTCGACAAAGGCATTGATGCTGTTTTAAACGGTATAATATTATGTTTTATAAAAGCATATGTTTTTCTCTGATATGCAAAGTCCTTCCCTGTTCTCTTTACTTGTTCCTATTTTCCATAAGCTCATAACATAACAAAATAAAATAAGCTCACGCCTGTATCCCCGAAGGGGTAGGTAAAGGCGCACTAGCGAACTAGAACCGCCACATTTCGCCGAGCTTAGTTCCGTCCCAGATGTGATAGGGGCGAACCTATCGCCATATCGGGCACAAATTCCAGACTCCAGGCTGATATGGAAAAATCCAATGTCACTTTGCCCGACCCGGGGATCGAACCCGAGACCTCAAGATGGTAGACGTACCGAAATACAACCACGCCACCGAGGCAGTCCGTTAGCTCGCTATTTATAATATTTTGAATATCATAAATCCAAAGCAGCTGCTTTCAAAGTAAGATTTTAGAACTGAGAAATCCTTCACGCTCGCTCTGTCTTCGTATGGAAGAATAAGATAACATTAATAAGGCGACAGACGGTGCTTAATAATATATCTCCAGTTCGCATATTGTAGAGTTCACCTACTTCAGAATCAATTTAAATACAGCACACACAGCATAAACGCTGAGCACCTTCAGTAACAAATCTCGAGATGAACGTTCTAGAATATAAATATGTTGTAGCTTACTACTATTATAAATATATTTTTTGACAGGCAATATACATTTTTCACTTTTACATCTAGCCATTATCGTTATGTGTTAACATTTTGGCAGCGTATTGTTTCGATACATAGATAGTTAAATTAGTTACGGGTAATTGGCACTTGTATTTGGACCTGATTTGGTATGTGGGTAAAACTTTTGATATGAAACTATTGGCAGGTTATATGAAATTAATTAATTTACAAGGTAACATAAATATTGTTCTTGTAAGTGTTCCATTGAGAGCAAAGAAAAAGTTCTCGGTTAAATTTCATTTTGTGTTGTAACTTGTACATAGTATATTGTGTCCGTAATAGCGAAAAGCGATTGATACAACATGAAGAATACTACAACGTGGCATAAAATATTTGATTGTACCTAATATATTAACTAAAAGTTTAAGTGATCTAACTCTATGTTATATCCACTAACTTTATTTTTGTGTTTAACTACGGAAAAAATATTATTTACCTGTCAATGTTTAAAAAAACATTTGCAAACCGATAGTTGGATAAAATATAATTTAGTATCATATGATCCGAAGGACGTTGTTAAAATTTTATTTTTATTTGGTATTGTTTTGGGAATCTTTTTTACATACATTGTTCCAGTGCATATTTTTTTCAATTGTAAACATTTTATTTGAGTTAATTTCACCCTGAAAATAACATGTACCAAACATAAAATAATAAACCAATATCGTACTGTTCCTATTGGTAGATTAGATATAATCCAGAGCGTATTAAAATATTTCAATTTTTTCAGTTTGTCCGTATTCTACGGGATTCCTTTAAAACCGTCTAAATTTGTTTGTGCATAGCGCCTTAGCACTTATAATTCTAACTTAGTTTCACAATCTAGACCAATAAATATCCACTGGTAGCCTTGTTAAACTTTACAAATTAAAATCAACTGAGACGTTAGTTCAGTTAATAATTCTAGCATTATTCAAAATCGGTCCGGTTTTCGAATCGCCTAACAATTAAAATAAAGTATTGCACGAATAAAACTTTAGTTACGAAATAATCCGATCCAACGAGGATGCTTAAGAATTAGATGGAAAGACAAATCCAATCTAAGTAAACAGACGGCCCGGGTTGAGATGAGGGTCCTGATTCTCTATGCCCACAGATCAAAACGAGTGTGCAACGCACCTCATCGTGTTTATGAAAATGGACTATGATAAAAAAAAACTTTTCCCACGGACGTAAAAAAAGATTAACGGAGTGCTAGGAACACTAATAAATAATAAATACACCCAACTGTCACACACCTAGTCCTGACCCCACACTACGTATAACCTGTACGGTGGGTATGAGAAACTATGAGAGACTTACGGTCTCACAACACCCAGACTTGAAACAAATATTTGTGGGCCACACAAACATTTATCTCAATGTGGGAATCGAACCCGCGACCTCTCGCTTCACACACTGAAAGTAAAGTAGGGTTTTCGGCCCATTCGATCTATCGACACGCAATGGTGGCGACTGAGCTTGTTATTAGTATTCATGAGTGTGTAGGGCAGTTTTGTACAGGCGCGTTTATGTGCGAGGCTCCACAGTGGCGTCCGTTTAAATATAGGCAAGATGGTGTCCTTTATTTTTGAGTGGTAGAGCCACGCTGTAGACAGTAACGTCTATAGCACGAATGGGCCTGCTCAACCGGTTAGATACCACTGTCTCACAGAAAACCGACGTAAAGTGCCAGCTTGCTGTCGCGTTTCGTTCGGTGAGTGAGATTTCCGGTGGCAGATTTCTCCACTCCCTTTCCCAATCCCTTTTCCTTCCCCTTCCATTCCCTCCTTTTAGGTTGGCAACGCACCCATGTTTCTTTTTGTGTCTTGGGTGTCTATGTGCGGTAGAGATCACTTACCGTCAGGTGACCATCTGCTCGTTTGCCAATCTCTGCTATAAAAAAAAAACGTCCGTGACTTTAACATACAAATTCCGTTCAGTAAACATGACGTGAGTGCGTTAAGGGTTCGGATGGTCATAGAGAATAAGGTCCCAGGCTGTGCAGCGAAACTGAAACAATGAATAAAGTTTGAAAGGATTCAGTTAGGTACGACGGAGTATGGATTAATGGCAACGTCTCAGGTGCCGGGACACTGAGTCTGCGGGCCACGGGCATTCTGTTTGTTTCTATTATTTACATCTTTAAAACTCATGTCTCGTTAAATATTTATTCGCTTCGATTCGACTTTTGTTGTGCTGCTAGGATTATGCTTACACTACTTTCTTTCTACCTGCCCTTATTGTGAGGTCGACGCAACTCACTTTTTCAAGAATGTTGCTGAAACGATTTGGCTTAGTTTTTACGACCAGCCGCCTGCCTGACGTCAACCCCCTCTGAGGGATCCAGTCCCGGGCAAATTAAATTAGAATATTCGCTTTGCCCAACCTGGGAATCGAACCCAGGACCTTTGGTCCACAGCCCCATACATGCTGCCACTAGACCAAAGAGGCGACTGAGAGACTGAGGCGATTATGCTTACACTACTATATTGAGTAAACCCAATTCGCTATATTTTTTGTGCCGTAATTTTTGATACCACTTAAAAATGTTTAACTTAGATTTAAGGCCGTCAAGTTTTATCTCGTCTGGATTACGGATGCTTTGCTTTCTTTCTTGTCAAAATCGGATTAGCTTCAAAATTATTGAAGCTAATCCGAATTTTGCAGTTAATAAAATATAATTTTTTATTTTGACGCCTATTATAATAATTTTAATAAAATACCTTTTTTATAAGACAGCGAACCAAAAGCGTGGCAAAACGAAAAGTGATACACACACAACTTTAACAATAATTGTATGACTAGAATATGCCACTGCATTACAAAATAAAAACGTCTCCCCTCTTCTTTATATTAGCTTAGCAGACCCTTTGTCTGAACAAACACTAATATTCATTTGTTTATTAATTACTAGCTTTTGCTCGAAGCTACGCCCATGTGAGAGTTTGTCCCATCGTATTTCCCTTCTGTATATGAACTTTTATCTCCCATTACACCCCTTTAGGGGTGAATTTAAAAATCCTTTCTAAGCGCTCACCTATGTCATAAAAGCCGTGTGTAACAAAAATAATATATTCTTAGTTCCAATAGTTTCGGCTTTACTCTGATACGTTAGTCAGTCAGTTTTTCCTTTTATGTATACAGGGTGTTTAATAAGTTGGTATCAATAATAACTACACTTAAAGAGAGGATGGCTGGCAATCTAGCGGTAAAATTTAAAATTTCGTAAAGGTTTGAATTTGGTAAAGGTAAAGGTTTCGTAAAGGTTTTTGAATAATGGGAACTGGCATTTGTAACAAAAAAAATCTGACTTATTGGGACAGCAGCTGTACATTCGCAAACTACCTCTTATTTTTAGCATACCTAAAGCCATTTCTATGCTAATTGCGACGATTTACAGGTCGCATTTCGATTTGAATATCCACATGCTTATTGATAAAAAAAATATATGTTAATTTTTTTTTACTATTGTGCTTTAAATCGTTATCGTATGTGGAATTATTGTTGGTAACAACTTTATGAAACACCCGGTATAGATAGAATAGATATATTATAACATGCAGTACCTTAGTATCACGAATATGTGTGCAGTTAATATATTCGTGTAGTGGGGAAGGTATACGTAACCTGTACGTGTCGCCTGCTCGAGACATGCGGTGACATGCGGTGACAAGCGTCGATGGGCACAGGACGTGGAATCTATAATGGGCGCGACGTGACACAATATGTTCGCTGACCGCTAACTTGTCCACATCGTCTTGTGACCGAACAGTGGCTTGTCACCGTATTGTCTAATGGTATATAGATACAGAAAAACACTAAAGTACAGTATAATTGTGTATGATACGTTATCCTAAAACAACACTGCATTTTCGGTCGACTTCACAAATAGGAGAAGGTCCTCAATTCGTCTGTGTTTTTTAGTTATGTATGTTACGCGATATCTCTGCCAAATGTGGACCAATTCAATATTATTTCGATAAAGCTTATTTCAGGGATGGTCCCATATAAATTTGGTCACGATCAATTTTGTCAAATTTGAAGTCGGTTCGTTAAGTTTTTCGACCGACTTCCAAAAAGGAGAAGGTCTTCAATGGTTGTATGCGTTTGTCGTAGATGTAGTTTTAACTCGCTGTGCTAATTAACATTTAAAGTAAATAAAAGTAAGACAAAATATTATTCAACAATAACAAATATCTTATTCATAATCTTTGGGGGAGGCCTATGTTCAGCAGTCGACGTCGACGGCTGATAATGATGATGATAACATACATATATACAGCTTTAATAGTACCATAATACATACATATACATACATCCACAATCACGCCTGTATCCCATGGGGGTAGGCAGAGACTATTGAGCGCCACAAGCTACGATCCTGACACACCTCTTTTGCCTCTTCCACACTCATGCATCTTTTCATACATTTCCGCCGGTTGAGGGTACTCCTCACTTGCCCTTTTCGGAGAAGATCACTTATTTGATCCATGTATGTTCTCCTCGGGCGCCCTCTTCCGACCCTTCCATTTACTTTCGCGCGATAAATACCTTTCGTAAGTCGCCTTTCATCCATCCTCTCCACGTGCCCAAACCACCTCAACATTCCTTTATCAATTCTAGTCACCACATAGTACCATAATCTAAGTGTAAAATCATTTTGTGAGTAAGAGAGTAACACTGTAGACAGTTACATCTACAGCACCAATGGACCGGCTCGATCGGTTTGATACCACTGTCTCCCAGAAAACCGACGTAAAGTGGCAGTTTGCTGCTGCGTTTCGTTGGGTGAGTGAGATTTTCGATGGCCCAATTCCCCTTCCTTTTCCAAATCCCTACTCCCTTCCTTTTAGGTCGGCAACGCACCCATGTTTTTTTGTGTCTTGGCTGCTATGGGCGGTGGCGACGAGAGGTTTGTCAGCCTTTGCTATAAAAAAACATAGTACCTCAGACACACGCGAAGGCGTTGCTGCACAAGGAGCTAAAATCCTCAACACACCGAGGTCGCTCTGAGAAGCCTGTGGAGACTCTGGGAAGATCCTGCGCTTCTGGTTGGATTTAGGCTGGTTAAACTTTAAACTGGCACCACGTCCGGCACAATGGCCTAATACTATGAGACTGATTGCGGAAAACGGAGCCCACACAACAAACAAACAAAAACCTCAGACATACGGCATAAATCTATTAATGTATTACTACAGTGTCTTCTTTTTCGGTTTTTCCCGTCGTATCTTGATTTCTTTTACTGCAAAGGTATTAGACAGTAGTAGCGTTCATTACTGTCACGGTAGATTTGTAATGTTACTTGAAAGTTTACGGATGCGCTTTGTGGCTTTTGTGTGTACTAAAACATTTCGCGTGTTGAAACTTCTGCGCCATTAATTTTTAACTGCATTTAAAGTTTTCCTTCAGTTGTGAAACTTGTATTTTTATTTAACTTATAAGCGTTTTTCGTCTTTAAATCTCATTGAATTTTGACTGCCTTGGTCGCGTAGTGGTATTGCATGCGCGGTACGACTATCGTCATGAGGACTCGGGTTCAATCCCGGGTCGGGCAAAGTGATATTGGATTTTTCAGTATCATCCCGGAGTCTGGAATTTGTGCCTGATATGACGATACGCTTGCCCCCTATCACATTTAGGACGGAACTAAACTCTGTGATATGTAGGTGTTCTAGTTCGCTTCTGCCTACCCCCTCCAGACTATAGTAAGCTTATGTTATGTTTAATTTTGAGTCATCTATTCTTCTTTAAATAACTTAAAACCTAAAGCTGGTTTACCAGTATCAAATGGTTGTAGATTTTTTCAAGCGGTAAACAACGTGCTCTCTAGTGGAGATTACTCAACTAAGTTAGATAGGACCTCCATCTATCCTCTCACGGAGATTAAGTGTGATAGCCCTTCAAGAGACACGTTTTCACGACGCAAACGTCTGCTTGGGGCACATTTAATTAATTTCAAAGCGGTATCTACGCAACACTTATGTAAATAACAGCTTTACACTGTGTAATTATTAGTTATTTCATTATTGCGGCCATGTTGAAGAGTTTTGTTTTTCGAATGCTTTATTTATAACGTGACAATACAAAAATTTATAAACACTATCATACGTGCGGTTTGTGCGTGACTGAAGCAGTTGTAAATAACGCAGTGCAAATATTGGTTCGGCGTTGAAAAATTGCTGAATGTTTTTTTTTTTAAATATTCCGCTCATTGTGGGTATGGTTTCGATACTGAATTAATTTGTGGATTGATCGTTTACTATTCAAAAGTAATTGCGGTATATTCCTAAAATGAATGTGAAGGGATAGACTTCTTGTTTTACTTAGCTGTGATGGCTAAAGATTATTAATGCAAATATTGTGTCTACATGGCTTACGGCCTTAGTCCGAACAACTATCGACTACGAAATCGAAAGCCTGCTCAGCACATATGACACTTGGTTGAAACTTCAAATGCGCAACACTCTCGATTCGAGTTCAGTAATCGAAAGTGATCCGTGCTCGAGTCTCTGATAACACAAACAAATTACCAACGCACACATAAATCATAGTAAACACTAAACAGGGGGATAAAGTAAATGCATGTACAGCAGAAGTTATCGGTGTCGTAACTCCTTAACTATCAGAAACTCGGGCTCGATCTCCGATGCCCATTACTTATACAGCTACGATAGTATGTCTCGACATGGTCCGACATCGTTTTAACCGAGTCCACATGCAAAGAACTTTCTCGAAACTTGCAATGCGGCTTGTGTCGACCAGAGTTTGGTTAGATACGTGACGGGTCCCAAGACGTTTGCAGCAAACTTGGCTGTACTTATTTACACCAAGTTTAACATTAGTACTTAGAATTTGGGTTATAGTTTGAGATATCAGAAACTTGAATCGCCTTTGATATCTTGACTCGGTGATTTCGCTTTGGGGAGCTTCGATCAATATGCTTTGGGTAGAAGTGGATTTCCTCTTACTGTAACGTGTACTTACTTAACTGTAAACAACTACATCTAAAGTACTTGACTTTCAATAATTCCAAACACAAGAAACAACAAACAAGTGGATATACAACTGGTTTTTACGTATTGTACGGCGATTTGTTTTTTAATTTATTTATGTTTAGTCCGCCCCGTGAGTCGTGACCACAAAGGCAGTAAGGCTTTCGAAACATCGAGACTAAAAAAATAAAATAAAAAACAAATCGCGGTAGAATCCGTAAAAACTAGTTTTATTTCGATGAATAACTTTCGCGTAAACCTAAGAAATCATTAAGTGGACCTACACTTCTATGCATTTTCTTAAGAGGTGGAGTTGTTTTAACAATAATCATTTTCAATATCATTTTAATTTGCATGTTGCTCTTGTTCGGTCGTTAACACTTCCAGTGTATACATGGATGAATCTCTCACCAACATGACAATTTCAGTACTATTGATTTAAAGCATACGTTAGTTGGCCTGAATAAATTGTGGTTGCATGCATTAATGAGACAGTTATTGTCAGTAAAAATATAACGTGGTGCAGTGAAATGTCAGTGCTCTTGACTCCCCGAGCTCCACCGCCCGTCCCCCTGCGTTCCGTTACGAAACAGGTTCTGTCGATTTTACGCCCATAAATAATGCTTCATTTTATTTTTACACCGTCAGTAAATTTATTTTTGGGACAAAGCGTCCTCTGTTACAAACAATGATATAGGATGTGTAATTTATATTGCCCTTTCTTTGGAAACTAATTAAAAGTTATGGTTTGTGAGTTTTACTAGTGTACATCATAGTCATCATCAGCCATAAGACGTGCACAGCTGAACATAGGCCTCCCCCAAAGATATTTAAATCGATCGACTGTGAATTATGATGCACGTATTATTATGAGCTTTTGTTTACCCTAAAGGTCTAAGGCCTCAATAAAATGTTGACCTACGAATATTGTCCTGTCTCTAATTAATTCACGAACACCTTTATGCATGCGCTATATTGTCAGTAGGCTAACGACTCACGTGCTTAAGTTCAGTTGATTTGTAATAGTAATAATGTGGTATCCAATTTTTTATCCAAAGCATTTTTCAAAGAACTTCCAAAAAGGAGATGGTCCTCAATTCGTCTGTATTTTTTTATGTATGTTACGCGATATCTCCGCCAAATGTGGATCGATTGTCAAAATTATTTTTGTGTTCGATAGAGCTTATTTCAAGAGTGGTCTTACATAAATTTGGTCATGATTGGATCAAGTTGGAAGTCGGTCAGTTAAGTTTTTATACTTGTGATCATTACTCTGGTTACATTTGTTTAAAAATATTACTTAATACTTAATTAATAATATTGGATAATATTACGGGACGGAACTAAGCTCGGAGAAATGTGGGTGCTCTAGTTCGCTAGTGCATTGCTTACCCCTTCGGGGATACAGGCGTGAGCTTATGTATGTTATGTATGGATAATATTACTGATTCTGAAAGAATTTCTTTCAGTTTTCGGGTTTACTAAATCTCATGTTATATGAGTATAAATGACCTGTATAATTTAATTATTTATATTAATTACAAAGCTAGTATTAATAAATAATATTATAATTTCGAGTAATTGTTATAATACACAAGTAGAACGCAGCTTGCAATTGGGAGAGCGTGCGTCTTTGTAAAATTCACTATAAATTATGTTACTCGAAGAGAATTTAGTTACAAATTTAGTATTTTGTAACATAAAGTAACACTGTAAACTAGAGGTTGAAAAGAATGCGAGGCACTTTGCCTTTGTGAAGGTATTTAACCCTTACAAACGACCTCACGTAAGCACAGGTCCTTCTGGCACAAAATATAACAAGTTACAACGCTACTCTAATAATTTAACTGTACTATTTTAAATTAACGCAAATTGACATAAACGCCGCCAAAGAGAGGCCACTGTCGAATGACGCATATTTATATTTCATTCATGCATTGTAACCATAATTCATGCATTTTCGTTGCATTTTTGATGACGCTCGTATTTTATGTAACAGATAAAGATATTCAACAGTACATAGACTGGACAACAGCACGAAACTTGTGATCCACGAGTTGTGACCTCTTGGTCATGAGTCACTCAGTCGCATTTGGTAAACATACGCGTGCAAGTTCGTGCCAACTTGATAATGTTTAAACAATAAAATTGTCATACGTGATTTTTTTTTTCAGAGACTGGCAAACGAGTAGATCGGTCACCTGATGGTTAGTGATCTCCACCGCCCATAGACACCCAAGACACAAAATTAATCATGGGTGCGTTGCCAACCTAAAAGGAGCAAATGGAAGGGGAAGGAAAAAGCGATTGGGAAAGGAAGGGGGGAAATTGGACACCGGAAATCTCACTCATCAAACGAAATGCGACAGCAAGCTGCCACTTTACGTCGGTTTCTGTGAGACAGTGGTATCAAACCGATCGGGCCGGCCCATTCGGGCTGTAGACGTTACTGTTTACAGCGTGGCTCTACCACACAATTGTGTGTGATTCTTGAACGTTCCCAGAACAAATGAATATAAATTGTAATAAGCGTCCTCGCATTTAAATAAGTAGTAGATGAAGTTACTGATGTTTGAGATTATTTTTAGTATGGAAACTTGCTTGATAGCCCGTCTATTGTGAGAATTATTTTCTCTTTGGTAACAGGCAGTGGGAATCGCGACCCGGGGCGAGCGAACCAGATAACGCGTCACTTGCTGCACTATACATACCTTTGTGAACGTAGTTGAAAACCTTTCGTGGCGGTTTGCAATGTCCAAAAGATGCAAATAAAATTCTTTATGGACCGGCGTCCTAAGGCAGCTGTGAAATGTTGAGTTCAATTTTAAACTTTCAAATAAATAAAGACTTGGCCAGTTTATGACTACCGAATGTGTTTGAAATATATAGCCTATGAGTGGGCATATTTTTTTTTTTTATTTCAGAGACTGGCAAACGACAGACATACACAATACCAAAAGAATCATGGGTGCCAACATTAAAAGAATAGGAATTTATTGTCAGTAAATAATAATCTTACTTATAAAAACATTTTCGCTTATCTTTTCGCTAAGAATAGCCTGTCACTGTTTTCCTTGCGTTACATTGTTAAAAAATGAAAGGGACAACCTATGGTTAAAGATAAGCAGGGCTTAAATATTTTTATAAGTAAGGGGCTATATCTCTAGTTTATCATATATTTAAACTAAACCCTACTAAACCGTGTAACATAATTCTCAAATTAATTACGCACATAACTGTCATACACAAAGTGCGCAACCGCAACATTAAAATTCTTAACATAGCTTAACAATGCCTTTGACATTGTCAAATGCCAAGCTTTGTTGAGCAAACTATTCCAAGTCAAACATTCATTTAATCAAATGAACATAAATGGTACGTGCTCCGCGTGCCGTACTAATCAAATCTGGAGTGTTCGACACTGCGTTTCTTGGTTTCATTAAGCCTTAGCAAATTTACAGGGGCGATGTGGTAGCGTTTGTATGGCGTGTACAGTGACAAAGGATGAATAAGGATTTAGCATGACCACGAAAAAATAAAGATTTCGTAGTGTATGGAGAAAAACAAAAATGGCGAATTGGTAAAAGAAAGATCCTAGTAATATAGCAGTTAGGCATCTTCATGTTCCAACACCGTGTTTATAATAAGATCAATAAGTATTTATACGTTATTTAAGTCTTATGAAACGGCGAGAACTTACATGTTAATATAATACGAAACTAAAATGGCGAAGCTGGCTTCAAAGTAAACACTTTTTTCGTAGTTGTGCCATGTCCTTATTTTTCTATTATCATTGGGCGTATGCCATTTGCAGATATCATTTGCGGCTGATGTTCGTCGCGTTGCGTTGTTAATATTGTTTTCTCACCTGTTGTAATTAAAACGTGATTGTTTTTGTCATTTTGTGCTCTGTGTTAGCGATTCAGCGTTCAGCGTTAATGAAGGTCGCATGAGATGAAAATTTTTATGCATATAAGGCTGTATTTGGTTTCAAAACTATAAATAATTATTATCGATGATATTTTTCTTCTTCTTCTTCTTCTTTTTACAATAAAATAATTTGTCTATGGTTAAATAATTTAAGTAATTAAAGTTAAATTAAATTAAATTAAATTAAGTCAGTGCGGATTACACAAATATTTTTTTCATTGCGGAAACTCAACCTGCAAATCAAAACAAAAATTATAGGTGTATTTATTAGGCTTAGCTTCCGTAAAAGTGCTTTCCCAGGTAACAAAGTAGCATATCGTTTAGGGATGGTGTACTTTTCTAATAATAAAAAAAAATAGTTCTTCCGGTTTAGAACCCTCTAGATATATTCACAAATAACACAATTTAACTCTTTAAACGATTAAAATTTGCCAGAGTAACTTAAACTCTACCTATGTATATTATTATATGACAAAAGTAAGTAAAAAATAATTACTAAACGTAGGTACTTTACTAGTGAATTACTTCAAGTCAAAATTTCTTTTCTTATTACATAATTCAAAGTGAGTCTCCCAAATGGACCCCTTTACAAGTGATTTGCATACAAGTGGAACATAAGTGATTGATTACTCAGATCGCATCTCCCCTGTTTACATTCCTGTGTTTGTTACAAAAAATGTGTATAAACCCCGTAACATATTAAATTACGCTCGGTAATGCGTAGATAAAGAATGTTTTGAATCAAGTGCGGTGTTTGTATAGGATAAATTAAATTTAACCATCGGGGTTGGACGTTAAAATATTCATGTCACGGCTTGCTGCTCATCTGACTGACCCTTGCTTTTGCATTTATCTTAATAAATAAATAACGCCCATCAGGCGCACACATAGTTCTGCCTCATATTAAGATCAAGTCTTGTGTGGTGGGTATCAGGAACTACGAGAGACTTTCGGTCTCAACACCCAGACCCGAATCACATATCACACAAACAATTGTCTCGATGCGGGAATCTAACCCACCACGGCGTTTCGCTTCACAGCCGGCTACTCGCCCGCTGCGCCACGGAGGCTGTCTTTATTCTCTTAATTTATTTTTATTTATCTTGTTTAAAACGTATCGCTATTCGCTAATAAGTCTGAGTCCGGGATTTGTATCCCGTGTTGGGCAACGTGTTTTTCTGATTCGGTAGGCTCGATCCAATGCAACACAAGATGTCGAGGTCAGGCCGGCCGCCGGTTGTAAAAACTAAAGCTAAATCCAGGTTGGCAACATGCTTGAAAACACGCGTCCACTACATCTCGCGTTGGAGTCAACTTTAATACAGTTATCCTTTAAGGCTCAATTGCACCACTATAAGGCTCAATTGCACCACTATTATTAACCTAGAGTTAGTCCTAACCGCAAGCTAAATTGTCAGAAAATGTATGAATGACATGTAACTTAACTTGCGGTTAGGACTAACTCTAGGTTAATAATAGTGATGCAATTGAGCCTTATTAACCTAGAGTTAGTCCTAACCGCAAGTTAAGTTACATGTCATTCATACATTTTCTGTCAATTTAGCTTGCGGTTAGGACTAACTCTAGGTTAATAATAGTGGTGCAATTGAGCCTTAGGCAGATGGCAAATGTGACGTTTTGTTCACTAGAATTATCAGTCGGCCGAGGTCGATGCGAGCTCGGTTACATTTACGATTGTCAATTTTTTTCTGCTCGGTCCGCAGATCAGCGAGTTACTTGTCTGATTGCCTGTGAGCAATCACTGGCGATAAACAGTAGCGAAACCAACCAGAATTGTAAACGTTCAATGGTAAGAGTTTTAGCTTAAAAATTTAGTTTTGCGACGCAGGTCGGGCCATCATTACATTATTCAAACTTTCAAACTTGAATTTAAAAATCACGTTTGTGTTACCCAATAAGCTAGATTCATTGAACTAACATCAGTGCACCTCGACATATCTATTATTCTAGAATACAAGCAAGCAACAAAAAAAAATAATACTATCCATAAATATATAAATTCTCAAACGAAATCGCGATGTAAATTAAGTTTCGTAAAAAGTCACAGTGTATGCCGCACGTTAAGTGCCACCCGTTTGATCTTTCCAAATAACACGAGTACCAAAAATACTAAGAAAATTAACCTCAAAAGCCGAAAAAACATAGTATTAATTTATTCCATTTTACACATGAATGTCACGTCAAAGGAACGCTTCAAAAGGATATTTTCACCTTATTATATTAAGTTGAAAAGCGTATCAATACACGCTTATTTGCATAATGAGACTTGAAAAATTCTTAGTTCGAATAAAAGACTTTTTCGTAAATAAGCCACATTTGCGAGTGACTTTTTTCAGCTTGTAAAAGAGAATTAAAGTATGATTTTTATATTCGCCTAACTTATTGATGAGTGGAACGTAACGTTGTTAAAGGCACTTTCTTTTAACGCTTTCTTTTAGAGAAAATTCAATAATCGGTGCTCATACTTATACTTTATGCCTATTATTTAAAAACAGATTACGTTATGATTTATTAGATCTATGCGAATGTTTTACTTTGAAATATAATTAGTTTTCATGAATTCTATCACGATTAGTTGACAATCCGTCTAGTTACCACGAAAGCTGTAAGCCTTCTATAAACGTCAGGACGGCAGGCGTCGGAGGCGGCACATAAATATGTTACATAAGCGTATGGGCCACCGGAGGCCGAGCCGCCCGTGACTATCTACAGAAAAAAACAAATCGTGAGATAATCCGTATAACTAGTTTTATTTAAATTAAATCGCAGTTATTTATCTAAAGTGCGGCTCTACTACTCTGTAGAATATTGTATTTTTTGTGAGATCCAGTCCCGGGCAAATCGTAATAGAAAAACGCCCGCCCGACCTGAGATTCGAACCCAGGACCTCCTATTTTAAAGCCCATATAGACATGCATATACCACTGGCCTAAGTAGGCGACATATACGAGTATAATATACGATAGTAAACCAAATAATGTATTTTTTTTGATAATTAAAATTCTTCGTCAAGTGGCAGCTTGTATGGGCTGTGGACCGGGAGTTCCTGGGTTCGATTCCCAGGTCGGGCAAAGCAGATTTTCTAATTTGATTTGCCTGGGACTGGATGCCTCAGAGGGGGTTGACGTCAGGCAGGCGGCCGGTCGTAAAAACTAAGCTAAATACTTTCTGTAACATTCTGTAACATGCTTGAAAGAGTGTTTTGCGCCGACCCCGCATTAAGGTAGGATAAGGGTAGAAATAAAGAATTTATAATTAAAATTCTCGATAAATATATTTAATCAAACACTCAAGTCGTGATTTCTAATTCATACCAACACAGGACGCCAAGACAATGGCCACTTACAATTAATACGTTAATCCAATTAAGGGAAATTCATTATCTGCGATCGGGACGTGTTTCTCCAGCAATAGTGATCCGTGAAAAGAACCCTTGGAGTCTTCTAAAGAGGCCCTCGAAGGCGATTAGTACTGGAGGACACTTAACCCCCCTTGTGCGGGCGATGTCGGTTTATTCCCTTGCTTTGTTCATGCGTGATCCTTATATCCAGTGTATTATTGGCTACTAGGTATACATTGCTTTTATTTCTCGTTCTGTACTTCCATTGTCGTGGTTTTGTGATGTTTTGAGTGAATTATGTTTGAATAGAAATAAAAGTCGTATTTTTATCGACCGATTTCCACAAAAGGAGGAGGTCCTCAATTCGTCTATATTTTTTTTATGTATGTTACTCGATATCTCCGCCAAATGTGGACCGATTTTCAAAATTATTTTTGTGTTCGATATAGCTTATTTCAAGGGTGGTCCCATATAAATTTGGTTACGATCGGATTTAAATTTGGTCCGTTAAGTTTTTTAACTTGTGATTATCGTTGAAAAGTACCTATACTAGGTTGTATTTGCACATTTCATAATAAATAATCACATTTTCATTATTTTTACTCTTTATTGTTAAAGTTTTTTTTTTACATTTTTAAATATATGCTATAAAAAAAATACATTTAAAAATATAAAAATATACCCCTCCGATGGCGAGGCTCGGGACCCAAGCCACCGGCGGTTAGGACCCCAGAGTGAGGAACCTCCTCACAATTCGTGCCGTATCCAGTAATACTGCCTTCTGCATTTGGCTCTTGACCCAAACACCAACCGAGAGCCTCTTGAGGTGTTGGTCGAGGCTCAGTGGTATTAAGAATGGAAGTAATGCCAATGACCTTGCCGATCGTAGCGTTTGCGTACGAAAGTTGCGTATGTAGGCAGCCAGAGGGCGACGTCGTACCTAATATTTTCAATGGATTGTCAATATTGCGTTTAGAAACGAAGTCATTTCAATGTTTGTACATATCTATATAACGCCAGTCGCGAGCAAAGCGTTGACAGTTGAGTTGACACATAAAATCAACGACGATTTCGTAAAATGGACTGTAACACAATTCTATTGTGGTTATTCTTGAATGTATTATAAGTAATATCAACACAGCATATTATAAATACAATTTTATACTTCATTTCACATTACCTAATTTATTATAATATTCATATTAGACTGCCTCGGTGGCGTGGGTGTATTTCGGTACGACTACTGTCCTGAGGTCTCGGGTTCGATCCCCGGGCCGGGCAAGGTGATATTGGATTTTTCCATATCAGCCCGGAGTTTGGAATTTGTGCCCGATATATCGACAGGCTCGCCCCCTATCACATCTGGGACGGAACTAAGCTCGGCGAAATGTGGGTGTACTAGTTGGCTAGTGCGCCTCTGCTTACCCCTTCGGGGATACAGGCGTGAGCTTATGTTATGCTATGTTATTATAATATTCAGTACTCTTTATTTCTTGTATTATTGTTATCTTTATTATTCTACTGATATTCGTTACAAAAATGGCTAGTTGGATAGGCAGGTTTTTCCGCGCAGTTGGTGGATAAATAGGTATCTAAACATTCTTTCGATCTGCTCTTATTTCATCTCGATTTGTTTCGGAACTTATTTCTGTCCCAGATTTGATAGGGGGCAAGCCTATCGCTATATCAAGCACGCTTCCAGACTCCGCGCTGATACTGAACAGTAAAACTCAATACCGTCGTGTCGTCGTGTTAGGTCATGTCAAGTCAAGTCATGTCAAGTCATGTCAAGTCGTGTCAAGTCGTGTCAAGTCGTGTCAAGTCGTGTCAAGTCATGTCAAGTCATGTCAAGTCATGTTATGTCAAGTCAGGCTCTGATGATGAGATCCCAGAAAAATCTAAGGCATCCCTTTAATTTTACAGTGATTTTTCAGTTTTTGCACCGGATTCACTCTTCAGTACCATGGGGCGACCCAAATATCGATTATGAAAATACTTTATTTACAATTTTGTTCACATAATAATTATTTACTTTAGAAAAAAAAAAACAAATAACAGATTTAATAACATATTTGAGATGCTATCAATGACAAAAGAAAAATAAGAACTTGGCATAACTACGAAAAAATACGTGTACATATGCCTAATGTATGGAGAGAAAACAAAATGGCGGCAGAAAGATCGAATATACCTAGCAGTTCGGCATCTTAGATCATCGAATCGAAATTGATATTATTATAAATAAAACACCGTATTTTTTATATTAAAATTAATATGTATTTATACGTTATTTAGGTATTACGAGTTACGACACGGTGACAACATACATGGGTGTTTCTCTGTAAACTGGGTAACTCATTGTCAGTGGCCGATATTACATGGAAAAGTTAATGAATGCTGCACGACCATTCCTTTGTGGAACCCGCGTTGTAACGTGACAGCCATCAGTCCTCTGGCAAGGATTATTATAGTTTATTTATATCTTACAAATGATGTATTGTTATAATAGATAAATATCCCCTGTGTACAGCAAAATATCAGGACTATAAAGTTGTTCCAATCATTCTATGAAATAAAATTAAACAGTCCCCTGGCAACAGACCCCTGTCGCTCAACAGGACACGGGGTGGTTTCGGACTTCAGGGGGAGCGACTGTTGTTATACATTTTCATTGGTAACAGTTGAGGAACATTATGTTTATTAACCAAAACTACAATTTATATAATTTCGACAGGACTTGGTATATTTTTATTTCATAGTATTGCTGACTCCATTCCCGTAATAATTTTCAAAAAAAATTGATATTCCACATTTTGCATACAATAGGAAAGTTGAATTTAAATCCTCTTAGTTTTTCAGAAATAAGATTGAGACAATTTATGTCGCAACCTAAACCGTGGTTAGCAATCTCTTACATTTTTTCAAAAAAATAATTAACGTTGATGATTCGGCGGCCCTTAGGTTTCTTAACATATCTTTATTATTTTCAATTTCAATTACTAGTGATATATCCTCTTTTTCACTTTCAGGATTCTGTGAAAAATAAAAAAGTTGTTAATTACAGTAATAAACAATAAGATTATTTAAAATAATGTAGTATACATTAACTAACAAAATACTTAATAACTACGAAAAAGCAGGAAAGGGCATAGTCAGCCCTTATGGTTCTGACATAGTCGTCTCAAGGTATCAACATGCGGGACTTTCAATACTCTGACAGTGCTAGGAAGTATTGAAAGATTCGGAAAGATGTAAATGTTGAGATTAAGAGTGAAATTGTTCTGACAAAGTTAACTAATAACTTATCTATCCCACTGTAGATGCACTGGTTATAAATACAAATAAAATTACAGGTGAAGTCTTAAGAATAGTATATTTATAAATTCACCTTTTCCACTATTTCACCAATATTATTTTGTATTTCCCTACATGCATTAGTTTCTGTATTTATACAGTAAATGGTTTTTATTTAATAACTAGCTTTTTCCCGCGGCTCCGCACGCGTATTTTGTAGGGCCAACGGAAACAACTTTTGATTTGGCGATCCGCCCTGTCGTTTTAGTCCAAATATGGGCGACACAGATATAGATTTTGAAGTCAATCGGCCCAAAAACTAAGAAAAACAAAATGGCGGCCGCATTTGACTGGTTTGACAGCGGTTCTGTCGTTCTGAACCACGGCGTGACTCAGATATCGATTTTGAAGTCAATCGGCTCAAAAACTAAGAAACTGGCGGCCACTTTTGACAGGTTTGACAGGTTGATTTAAAAAAAGTAGCCCATTTGTGTCTTTAAACCCAAAGGTATCCACTATCCCAACAAATTTCATAAAAATACATTAAGTGGACCTAAAATCCCCATACAAACTTTCAACCCTTATTTCACCCCTTTAAGGGTTGATAAAAAAAATGAAGTCCCCCAATTGTGTCCTTAGGGTCAAAAGTATCCTCATACCAAATTTCATCAAAATCCATTGAGCGGTGCCAAACTTCCCATACAAACTTTCATCCCCTATTTCATCCCTTTAGGAGTTGATTTAAAAAAAATAAAGTACCTTATGTCCGTCCTTGGAGTTAAAGGTACCCACATACCAAATTTAATCAAAATCAGTTCAGCGGCTTAGACGTGAAAACGCCACAGAGACAGAGACAGACAGACAGAGTTACTTTCGCTTTTATTATTTAGTAAGGACTAGCTTTTGCCCGCGGCTCCGCACTCGTATTTTGTAGGGCCAACAGAAAAACTTTTGATTTGTCGATCCGCCCTGTCGTTTTAGTCCAAATATGGACGACCCAGATATCGATTCTGAAGTCAATCGGCCCAAAAACAAAGAAAAACAAAATGGCGGCCGCATTTGACAAGTTTGTCAGCGGTTCTGTCGTTCGAAACCACGGGGCGACTCGGATATCGATTTTCAAGTCAATCGGCCCAAAAACAAAGAAAAACATAATGGCGGCCGCATTTGACAGGTTTAACAGCGGTTCTGTCGTTCTGAACCAAGGCGTGACTCAGATATCGATTTTGAAGTCAATCAGCCCAAAAACAAAGAAAAACAAAATGGCGGCCGCATTTGACAGGTTTGACAGCGGTTCTGTCGTTTGGAACCACGGGGCGACTCAGATATCGATTTTGAAGTCAATCGGCCCAAAAACAAAGAAAAACAAATTGGCGGCCGCATTTGACAGGTTTGACAGCGGTTCTGTCGTTCTGAACCAAGGCGTGACTCAGATATCGATTTTGAAGTCAATCAGCCCAAAAACAAAGAAAAACAAAATGGCGGCCTCATTTGACAGGTTTGACAGCGGTTCTGTCGTTTGGAACCACGGGGCGACTCAGATATCGATTATGAAGTCAATCGGCCCAAAAACAAAAGAAAACAAAATGGCGGCCACTTTTAACAGGTTTGACAGCGGTTCTGTCGTTCTGAACCACGGCGTGACTCAGATGTCAATTTTGAAGTCAATCGGCCCAAAAACAAAGAAAAACAAAATGGCGGCCACTTTTGACAGGTTTACAGCGGTTCTGTCGTTTGAAACCACGGGGCGACCCAGATATCGATTTTGAAGTCAATCGGCCCAAAAACAAAGAAAAACAAAATGGCGGCCACTTTTGACAGGTCTGACAGCGGTTCTGTCATTGGGAACCACGAGGCGACTCAGATATCGATTTTGAAGGCAATCGGCCCAGAAACAAAGAAATACAAAATGGCTGGCCACTTTTGACAGATTTGACAACGGTTCTGCCGTTCGAGACCACGGGGCGACTCAGATATCGATTTTGAAGTTAATCGGCCCAAAACCCAAAGAAAAACAAAATGGCGGCCACTTTTGACAGGTTTACAGCGGTTCTGTCGTTTGAAACCACGGGGCGACTCAGATATCGATTTTGAGGTCAATCGGTCCAGAAAAAAAGAAACAAATTTTCAACCCCTATTTCATCCCTTTGTAGGATAAAAATATATCGCATCTCATTTCTGTCCTTAGGGCTAAAACTATCCTCATACCAACTTTCTTAAAAATCCGTTCAGCGGTTTCTAGATTCCCATAAAAACTTTCATCCCCTATTTCATCTCATTAGGGGTTGATTTAAAAAAGTAGCCCATTTGTGTCTTTAAACTCAAAGATATGCACTATCCCATACCAAATTTCATAAAAATCCATTAAGTGGGCCTAAAATTCCTATACAAACGTTCATCCTCTTTTTCATCCCATTAGGTGTTGATTTAAAAAAAGTGGCCCATTTGTATCCTTAAACTCAAAGGTATCCACTGTCCCATTCCAAATTTTATAAAAATCCATTAATTAGACCTAAAATCCACATACAAACTTTTAACCCTTATTTCATCCTTATAGGAGTTGATGAAAAAAAATGAAGTACCCCATTTTAATCCCTAGGGTCAAATGTATACACATACCAAATTTCATCAAAATCAATTAAGCGATTCCAAAATTCCCATACAAACTTTCATCCCCTATTTCATCCCTTTAGGGGTTGATTTAAAAAAATAAAGTACCCTATGTCCATCCTTGGGGTTAAAAGTACCCACATACCAAATTTCATCAAAATCGGTTCAGCGGTTTAGACGTGAAAACGCTACAGACAGACAGACAGACTGACAGAGTTACTTTCGCTTTTATTATTTAGTAAGGATTGTTAATTAGACCGCTGTTAGCGGTAGACTTCCATTTTAATAGATAACAGATAAATATCCTCTGTGTACAGCAAAAACTTTTTATGCAACCATTCAATTAAATAAAATTAAACAGTCCCCTGGCAATAGTCCGCTGTGGTTTAACAGAACAAGGGCTGGTTTCCGACTTCATGACTGTTTTTATAAATTTTTATAAGTAACTGTGACTTTATTTTGGTACAAGTACTGTCCTGAGGTTTCAGGTTCGATCCCCACCCAGGTCGAGCAAAGTGATATTGGATTTTTCCATATCAGCTCGGAGTCTGGAATTTGTGCCCGATATAGCGATAGGCTTGCCTCCTATCACATCTGGGACGGAACTAAGCTCGGCGAAATGTGGATGTACTAGCAGGGTAGTGAGCTTCTGCCTACCCCTTCGTGGATACAGGCGAGAGCTTATGTATGTTATTTTATTATTTGAATCAGTTGAGGAATGTTATAACTCAATCATGAGATTATGGTTTGAATATTTAGACATAATCTACCAATTATATGTACACAGCCATAGAATGTCCACTGCTTGACATAGGCTTCTTTGGGGGAGCCCAAAGATTTCCAGACCGACCTGTTGGACGTATGTTTGTTTTGTGGATGTCCTGTGGCTGATCATGATGATGATGATGATGTACACAGAAAAACTCACACGTAAAAACAATCAAATACAGGATTACCCTGTATACTGACAAGGATGTTCGGCAATTATTGCTGGATGATGAAAAGGGACCAACCAGAAGCGAAATATGCCAGAAACTTAAATAGTAAATTCATAATAACAGCTTTATTGTTTTTTCTGTATTAAACGGTCACTATTTGAATACGTACCTATTTAAAGTTCATCAACATAATTATGAAATTCTTGGCCAATAAGTGTTTTTGTAATTACTCATTTTCACTAACAGTCACTCATCTAAATAAAACTATTGGTCAAGTTTTGTTGCTTAGTGTTCTTTTAGTTTTCCCTCTTTATTGAAGAATTACAAATTAGAAATACTTACATTATATCCGGCTGTGAAATAACTGATGCAAAGTCCCAAAAATAACACAAATATTTTCTGCATTGTCGAGATAACAATCTCATATGGGCCAAATATCTGCAATTACAATTTTATGTAACACATGCCTATTTTTTTATCAATTTTTTTGTCAATACACAGCAAAACGGCAAGACAATATAATAGGTACAACACACAATACGTGTGGATCATCACAACAGGTTTTAACACTGGACACTAAATATCCTATCCAGGAAAATAAATATATTTAAGTACCTACCTGCCAATTTGTTTAGGTTTTCTCTTTGAACCGGTAAAAGGTTATTGTTTATTACGCTTGCTTTAGGTAATCCAATGTTTCGACAATTCAGCGCCCAGTATAACATCGACCGATGATAAAATTTGAGTTCCAAATCAGCGAGAAGTCAAGAAACGATTTGCAAACAATGTTGCTATAGGTGATACCAAAAATCTGTAATCCGGCTCTATCAACCTGAGTAAAATCATTCGAATATACCATTATATATCCAATATACATATATTTACATTAACTTGTTTTATTGTAATTTTGTAGTAACGTCAACCATGACATACATACATAATAAGTTAAAAATATAAATGATGGTCGAAAAATTCTATTCTATATTCTATTACCAACCAATATACATAGCAAAAGTAAAAGTCCAAAAACCTGTACAAAGTGGAGTAAAATTTGTAATTTTTATTGGTAGCCTAAAATCTGTATAAATTCAGATAAATCGGTATATATGGCAACACTGTCTCCGAGCGTCATTTTATTTGTCAAAATTAGGTATTGTGTTCAAAATATCGTTCAAAAATTAGAAATACGAAATTTAGTAAATCCATAACAAATATATTTGACGAAGTTTAAAATTATAAATTACCCTTTTAATTCATTGAATTTATTCTGATAATACGTTTGAGTTTATTTTATTTTATTCGAATCAACACGCATTCCTATGACGTCACCAAAAAACACGTCACATGAAAACGCCTGAAATTCCCAAAGAAATTCCTAAGAGCAAATACATCCATGTGTGATTTTATGTAGCTCTGGAGATAAATCGTTCGTTATCTTTGTATAAGACGTTATTCACAAACATGTGTATGTTGGTGTATAGAAAATACAAATCTTATTAACCCAATGTAAAAAACAAGGAACATTATTATGTTGATGTCCCAGGGCAGTTGAGGAAATAAATTGACTTTTGCGGATTATTAGATGATTTAGATAATTATTATAGAGACGTTATCATATTAAACCAATAAAAGTCTATGATAACTGCCAGACCAAAGAATAAACTTCCTATTCCGTGTATATATGTTCGCAAACATGGTCCAGATGAACGATCGTCGCCTCCCAAAGTTGACGTAAAATCAAGTTTAGCATTAGTTAAAACCTTAAACCATGGGCAGAAATGACTATCGGAACAATGATTGTTGAATCCACATCCCACATGCGAGTAACCTCATGTGCCAGGTCTAAATATTTGGACATTTTGTCTTTTTCGGCTTTCACAAGGTTCTCATCATGCGGAATCGTGACATCAACAAGCATCGCCCGGCGCGTCAATCGATCTACTACCACAATATCAGGCTTATTGGCCACAATAGTCCTGTCTGTGATAACAGATCGATCCCAATAGAGCGTTGCATGACTATTATATCATTATATTATATTATATCATTATATTATATCATTATTTTTATTGTTATTGTCTACTTAAGGATTACCTTTTTTTGGTTGATGTAGGTCATGTTAATTACTGTCACATGAGTCATTACTCGTCTCGATGATAATAATTTATTAAAATTGTATGACCCAACTGCAAAAGGTTTTAAAGTTTATGATAGCCACTATTCAATGCACTTTAGTACTGAAAAGCGAGGCTTTTATTACTATTACACACAAAAAGGTAAATTTCATACAAAAATGCCAACTATATAAGTAAATTTCGTGCTGTGAATTTAAATTTGCTTTGAGCATCCCTCTAACCGCATTTACGGTTTTACTCCACCATTATGTCTGGAGTCGCGTCAATTCAGTGCGTAGATGCTTTCAAGCTATTCTCTCTGTTCGCTTCATAGCATGCAAAATTACAAGCAAAGAAGTAATCCAAATGCAGCTCACGATTTGCAAGCATAATGGGGCAATTTCCTAGTCATTTCCCGGCGGCTGCAAGCAATCCGACATTTTGCGGCGAACAGTCTTGCCTTTTGACGCTACACCAAATCATTTTATCAATATCTTTGCAATTTTTGATACAAAGACTTTGTGTTTACGTATTTTAATAGAAATAGTGTTGAATTTTTAATACAATACGTAGAGTAGGTATTATGATATTCGTGGTTAAGTGTAATTGGGTTATCGTTGTTTGGTATGTTAGGTTATAAGTACTTCCCTATCCCTATTACCCTACCTTTCTTTTAGGTTGGTAACGCACCCATGATTTTCGTGTTTGGTACTTTATGGGCAGTGGAGATCGCTTACCATCAGGTGACCCATCTACTCGTTTGCCAGTCTTTTCTATAAACAAAAAACTTTGGTAGTTCATAAAATATTAACTAAGTTTATGCTTACGCCTGTATCCCTAAGAGGTACGCAGAGACAAAGTGGAGAAATAGAAAATCCACATCTTGTCGACCTAATTTCCGTTCCATGTGATGTATGGCGAGCCTATGGCCATATTAGGCATTTAGACTCCGGTCTGAGGCAGAGATCTATAGAGCGAACTTCGACTAAGTCTGAGTCAAAGAAACCAATTCAGTGAGAATTTGGAATTTGAAACTTGACTTAGTCCGAGTCATTTTTAAGAAAATCTTTGCTTACTCTGTCTGTTCAGACATTTCTGACTATTTTTCTGATAAAAAATTACTCGAACTAAGTCAAAGTTCGATTTAAAAATTCCAAATGCTTACTGAGTTCGACTTAGTCGAAGTTCGCTCTAAAGATCTAGACCTGGTACTGAGTGAAAAACTCCCAATATTTCATGTGTAACAGGTAATTATTTATAACTAATCGAACGTGAATATAATTTTACTAATATCACACAGCACCAGCGGGTTTAGACAAGTGGCTTAAGCGTTAGTCGAATATAATAGTCAAATAGAATTAATGTATGGGAATGACATAAGAGTACGCTATATGCGGCGTACTTATACATATGTCATTCCCATACATATATTCCTTAGACATTTATTCTATGTATTCGACTCGCGCAAGCCACTTGTCTAAACCCCCAGCAGTCGCAGATACTGAAAACGAACTGCATATAACGATTACCGCTGGTTTAAAAAACGATCGCATTTTAGTTTAAATTACTCTTACACCATTTAAGGTAACAATTTTCGATGTTTCATATTTATCTTTTACCAGATTATTTAAAATAATACGTTGTTCGTAAAATCAAAGAAGATTTTGGATGTAATTTATTTAATAAGTAAGTTTTGGCTTAAATATCATTATAAAGAATCCGATACAAAAAAGGATAAGGAATAAAACATTAAATATGCATATTTTAGCTGCATTAGAGATAATAAAAGAAAAAGCGCAGGCTGGACGTTCTGGAGGAGGATATGAAAAAAAATGCTCTCACTATGGATGATGCTCAAAACCGAGCGAAGTGGAAGCGTCTAAGTAGGAAGACAAACCCTGGTAGAAGACCGGGTTAACGTCATGCAGAAAGAAAAGAGACAATAAAATAAAATTCCAGATATTTACATATTCCAAAAATGTATCTGAAAATAACTAACAAACAATTTAGGTAATTCAATAATAGCTACGTCATTCATCACAATATACAATACAATGTAGGAGAAAACAGCCTAAATGCTAAATTGACTGTGTACCGCGCCTAACGAGACAACGAAGATACAAATTGCCCATTAACCACAATAATTCATGATAATAGTTCGTAGAGCACGTACGAACGCAGGTTCTCGGAAACTTTGCAATTTACATTTGAAATTCTTGTACTGAAAACAAAGGAGCCAAGGAACCGATCTAAGCAAACAAAGCAAGCCGAAACTAAGTTGTATTGTGTAAGTTTGCACCTTTGCTGCATGCTGCAATGAGTCTGGAATGTCTAATTGTATCACATTTTCAGTCACGCGTCTTCGAAACTTAACTGTTAGATAACGAAGCCTTGCTTCTGTAGTTTCTGCAAAGCGATAGAGTTAACAGCGGCTATCACTACGAATGGAATAGCGAAGTTGTCTTGTGATTCGTGCAGATAATTTGGCCCACAAAATGTTTTTTTTAGTTGAAAATGACTTGTTTATTTAGGTTTAAGTAGTTCAGTCTAAGGAATTTTAAAACCAGATTCAATCTTGATTGATTCCCTTGTGATTGAACAACTTATCGAGCAATGGAACAAGAACTAATAAGAATGATTCAACCACTTCATCAAATTTCATGATACCTAATGTTGTACTTAGAACTAACATTATTATATTCATAAGTTTAAATTTAATGGACTTACTTCCAAAATTTATCCATTCGTGATAACCCTTGGTAAGCTCTATAGAACACAAAAATAATCCTGAAAATCAGTCTACATTTGGCGGAGGTATCGCGTAACATACATAAAAAAATACAGACGAATTGAAGATCTTCTCCTTTTTGGTCGATCGAAAAATACAGACGAATTGAGGACCTTCTCCTTTTTTTAAGTCGGTCGAAAATATGAATAGATTCTGAAGCTTACTAAAAATAGATTTGTATGCAATGGTCTAGTATATATATACACATCATGAATAATGCAAACACTTCACACCTTTACTTCGTCTGTCCCCGTACTGAATGCATCCTTACTTCGCAGACCGTATTTACGACTTACAGTAAGAACGCTGTGTAACATACCGGAACAAACGTAGATAGGCGTCCCAACGGCCTCGCATCTATGGGGGCCTCGCACCCAACCTGGATTTGAAAGAGACCTCATCGGATAAAACTGCCAATACATTTTGCCAGAAGTCAAGGGGCCTCGCAAAGCTGATGTCGCCGACGTCCAATTTTAGTCTAGCGCCGCCACTGATAATCGTAGTCAAAACTAAAAACCATAGAAATAAAACTACTGGACTGGAGTCCGACCCGTGACCATGAAGGCTGTAAAGCTTTCGAAACGACTAAAAATAAAATAAATACAAAACAAATCACGATAAAATCCGTAAAAACTATTATTTTAATGAATAACATTTGCGTAAACCTAAAAACCTTAGCAAAATTATTCCATTTCTCGTATTCTCGAAATAATAGGCAGTTAAACTGCATCCATTGATCGAATGAATAGAGTGATCAAAATTTATTCACTGCTACCCAGTGTAACTCCACAGGAACATTGTTGCCGAAGTACATTGAAAAGTTTTCTTGTTAAAAGTTCCCTATTGCGGAATGAGAATAATAATTCTTGAAATCACTTCCTTATTTAAGAGACTTACTATTCCATAATAGGGTCGTTTCGGGAAATAAATCCGTTATCTCTTAAAGATATAGGGGTCTGATTCACTATGCCTACGGTTCAAAACCCATCTCATGGCGTTAATGAAATATAGACTTAAAGACAATTGAATAAAGAATTATTTTCCGTACGATTTAGGACTTATGGAATAAGAGCCTGTAGTTTATTGGTGTAATGCAATTACATATAAATCTGTGACTGCAATCCTCACTTATGCCGAACAAATTTATTGCGGCATGGAATTTGACTCTCGGGTTGCGCAAAGTATATAAATGAAAGAAACTGTGGACCTATTTATGTAAGACATCAATAGTTTATTAAACTACCATTTAACCAAATCATATATGCGGAACTGCGGGCAAGAACTATCTTTATAAAAATGTAGCCGCGATTTTAAAGGCACTTATAAAAGCACGATTAGAGAAGAGTACACTATTTTGTTTTGTTGATGGAAATGTGTTTAGTTGATACGATATCAGGGGCGTGATTCTCTATGCCTACAAATCAGTACCCCTGGTACGAGTTTATTTTGACAGTTCTCGATTCTCGAAATCAACGATAGTTTGCGTTTTGTCCTTACATTTGTCTAGCAGCGCCACTTTGCGGAAACTACAACGAACTAAAAAATGTATGGAGATACTGTAAACTATCGTCGATTTCGAGAATTGAGAAAAAATCGTACTAAGGTTACAGAATTATTGTGCACCTGACACCTCATCGCATTTATGAAAATAGACTCAGAGAGAATGGTATAAAGAATATTTTTCCATACAAATTTCGTTAAGCCAACATAGCTTGAGTGTGTAAGTGATCGTTTGGTCATAGAGAATAAGGGTCCAGTTGTAAAGTTTGCTCCATAATTATATTATTCTTTCGTATAATATGACATATTAATTGGCTATAAAACGTCGCCGAATCCCCTTCATTCCTGTTAATTTATTTACGGGACTACTGAAGTTGTTCCAACAAGACGACTTTAATTGAAAGAGAAGTTATTGGTTAGCAAGGAATATTTTAAAAGCTCTTCTGAACACCATTAACTTATAATAACTTTTTAAGTAGCTATTACCTGAGAAAAGGACGGTTATTTTTGCGGAACATAACAATTACACACACATTAATAGGATGGTAAGGATTTATAAAGTAACATTATAGGAGAATTTCCTATCTTTGGTTAATGACCACTTTGTCCGATAATAAGCAATTTATATGAACCATTACGGTATCAGCACGTCGTTAAGATAATGGTAAGGAAATTCTTTCACTAATTTGTACCCACAAGTAGAATAGGAAACGCTTTCAATGGGCAAATTTAAATCCAGATTTAACATTGGTTTTAGTACCTCAAAAATCAAATCAGTGCCTCGGTGACGTGGTTGCATTTCGATCCGACTACCGTCTTAAGGTCTCGGGTTCGGTCCCCGGGTCGAGCAGTAATATTAGATTTTTCCATAACAGCCCGGAGTCTGGAATTTGTGCCCTATATAGCGATAGGCTTACATCTGGGACGGACTAAGCTGGGTGAAATGTCCGTGTACTAGTTCGCTATTGCGAAACTGCCTACCCCTACGGGGATACAGGCGCGAGCTTATGTTATGTTATGAATCAAATCGATTGTTTTACGTACGAGTATGAAGTCCAATGTGCTTCATTATACACTTTTAATTTGTAAACGCCTCGCCATTCTATAGCTTCGAAGAGAGTATAAATATATTAAAAAAATTTCAAACAAAACCGTTCAGTTTAAAAATAAAATGAATTAGAATCAGAACAAAACACACGATTATATAATTAACCAATAAGAATAGCATGAAGAGGTCTTTATTCAATTAAAAGAGACGGAGTACCGCAGGCGCTCCCAGGACACACCCCCGAGGCTTAGGAGACAAATTTCCCTGGAAACAAATGCGATTCAAATTCAGACAAATAGTCCCTGCGCGGAAGAAGCCGTTTACCAGGAAATTTGTCCATCACTCTTGGGCCAAACGAAATTTGTTTTTTTCTTTTCCCTATGCTGCCCTCAGGCCTCCATTACAAAACGACGTACACTTATTTTTATGCACAGATAATGTTCTTATCGGTTCTATATACAGTTAATATTACGCGACACTTGAATCAAAATGCTTTTTGACAATTATTTTCATCACTATGTTGATTATCTTTCTACCTGTCCTTATCCCAGCTTAATGTAGGGTTGGCGCAAAACACTTTTTCAAGCATTTTGCTAATAGGGTTTAGCTTAGTTTCGATCGGCTGTCCGTCTGGCGTTAACCCCATCTCGGGCAAATCAAATTAGAAAATCGATTTGCCCGACCTGGCAATCGAACCCAGAACCTGGAAGTAGATGCTATCACTAGATTAAGGAGGCGACGATTATGTTGTTTATAAAGAAAATAATTTCAACAATTAAACTAATTTCAGTTGCTTATAGAAAATATTAATGGAAATATTAGAACTTCGTGTCGAAGTAGCCACTTACGTCCTCAGTGAGCTTAATTTGAGTGCTCCTTTGATGCTGTAGAATGATGGAGCAGAAAATGATCCGCTTGTACGAACGACCCATCTTTATGACGTTAAATTGGTTTTAGCCTTCAAACCTGTTGAGGTAGTTAGGGGAGAATTTAACAACGAGTCTTGTTACTCAACTAAACTGAATTAAAGTGATTCTACTTCCCCTGTTCCATGAAAAGGTTCAGTGTTTTATGTAAAAGCGAGCTAAATATAAAAATAATAGCTTAAATATTTCAGTTCGTATAAATATCGACGAATTTTATATTGAAATACAATACCATCAAACAAAACAAGCAATGTTGCCAATCTGCAGCAAAAAGTGACGACCGCAAAATTGATACAAAATATTGCAGCCGCTTTCGTATAGCAATCAATTCATTTCTGTCAATGCAAACCAAATGAATTTTCATAGGACACACCTAAAATTCGACTTATCTGCGAGAATCAATTAGTCCTCTATTGGAATAAAGTTTAGCGCTAATTAAATTAGAATTCATTTCATTGGTGTATTCATTTATTTTAGTGTCTCATTTATTACTCATTGATAGCAGGTTTTTACTTACATTTTTCAAATCATAAGCATGAACTATTAGCGTTGAAGTTAGCAATAAGTATGAAGAAACACTTAATAGTAACATACATATAAGATTTATGAGGCACAGCCAGAGACTTTCAGTAACACAACAATCAGATCTAAGCCAAAAATATTTTGTAGATTGAAATAGTGTTTGTACATATTAAAATAGTATATAGTAATACCATGGTACTGGATAACGTACCACCGTTTTATGTAAAAATAGAGAATCAAAACTAAAGCGTTTCTAGATTTATACCCTATTCGTATGACTAAGAGAGGCACTAATTTCATTCTGGATACGATGTCAGTAGAACAGTGTCTGCTTGAATCCAATGTTTAAATTAGCAATAAACAAGATTCTTAACTAAATTAACCATCTCAATAAGGTTAAATATATTAAACAGTTACTACATCTATTTATATTTATCGATTGTTTTGCTGTCTGCAGACTGGATTAATATTTTAAGGCCATAAATAATTGGTGGTAATAAACACCGAAAATGTTGATTTCAAATAAGCGTTCAATGTTAAGTGTTAATTAATTATCTAGAGTCTTCTCAAACATTGTTTAAGAATCAATTAGGACCTTTCTGATAAAATCATTGATACACGAGGAATTTCACGTAAACAGCGGCCTGAGCAGGAATATTTCTGACAACCGTAAATGTATTCGAACTCGATGCGCGTCTATGAAATTTGTATGAAATATTAACCAAACGTCGTCAGTGCGCAGCGAACTCGAATACATTTACATTAGTTTTTCGTGCTCGGGCTACTGTTCGACAAAAGATTGAAAGAAATCTTGTTCTGTGTAGATAGTGAAGAATTGTTAATTGGGAATTAATTAGGGATAACCTTTGCATAATTTTCTATTTCAACTTTACGTTAAAGATAAATATTTCATTCGTTCTCTATCATGCTAAACATGTAGATGCCTACAAAGTAGGTACATAATTACGTTCTATCGATTTTAAATTCAGGATAAAATGTGCGAGGTGTGTCATTATTCAAACGTCAAGAGTATTCGTGACTACACACCATTTTCCGATTGCCTGCGTCTTGGGCCAAACAAATAGATCACTCCCGATGCCTGAACATCCGGAATGAAAGAGCGAACGGTTCTCTATGTGAGTGCGCATACACGCCGGCGGGGAAATAGTGGAAATCTGGATAAAGAATTGACGTGAATCAAAGTACAACACTTGCTGGGATTTTATTTTATAAAAAACTATTTTTTATTTAGGGTTTTTCCATATCTGACAGTGTGTGTTACTGTGACCTTGTTGTCTCATTCGAGCTTAACGTAGTAGGTACCATAGATAATTTAAATTAACGTGTTGCTATTAATTAAATGAGTTAATAATAATAATATTAGCCCTGTAATATTACTGTCCCACTGCTGGGCACGGGCCTCCTCTACTAATGAGAGGAGTTGGGCCTTAGTCTACCACGCTGGCCTAATGCGGGTTGGTAGACTTCACATACCCTCGAATTTCTTGTGGAAAAATTCTCGGGTCTGCAGGTTTTCTCACGATGTTTTTCCTTCACCGTTATAGCAAGCGATATTTCACAATGAAAATACACTTAACATAGAAAAGTCAGAGGTGTATGCTCCATTTTGGGGTTGGTCTCGAACCTGCGACACTTGTCTCGGCAGTCTGTACCACACCCAACTGAGCTATCGCTGCTGATTAAATGAGTTATTTTTTCACAAATTTATTATTTAATTGGTAATATAACTAATTGTGCATTTCAGTTATGAGAGTTATCGATGTGCGTCTATGAAATTTGCATCAGTGCGCAGCGAGCTCGATACGAAATTGATCGTCAAAAACATTCCTGGTCGGCCGCTGGCGCTGGTAGAGTTGCCGAGCAATGTTGCGGTTTTGGGAATTGACTATCCAATTGCGTACATTATTTTTGTGTCTAATACCCGAAAGGTAGACGTGTTTATTGTAACTGTTAGCAATTGGTCGTGGCAATTTCCTCTGTTATTTGGCATGAAAGGGCTATAACACATCTCTAGGGTCCGATTATTGTCATATCGTTAAGTACAGTACTATCTACACGGAGGCTTTCAAAAGGGTCTTTTGTACATTGTTGTAATTGTTTACGTTTGTTAAATAGAGCACATGATCCTGAAATGTTCTTGTTGAACTGTGCTTTGTATTGGGATTTAAGTGTTGATTAGTCATTATACCGTGTCAGGATTTTAAATAATCGTAGACGATCCTTTAAAGTTGTTTACTACCTTGACTCCACTACAACTTTTAAAATTGGTTCGAATTTGAGATTTTTTTTTATACCAGAGACTGGCAAACGAGCAGATGCATCACCTGATGGTAAGTGATCTCCACCGCCCATAGACACCCGAGACAGAAAAATAATCATGGGTGCGTTGCCAACCTAAAATGAGGAGTTGGGAGGGGAGGGAAAAAGGGATCGGGACAGAAAGGAGGGGAAATGGTCCACCGGAAATCTCACTCACCGAACGAAACGCGACAGCAAGATGCCACTTTACGTCGGTTTTTTGTGAGACAGTGGTATCAAACAGGTCGAGCCGGCCTATTCGTGCTGTAGACGTTACAGTCTACAGCTTGGCTCTACCACTTGAAATCTCAAGTTTAAAAATTTAAAAACCGACTTCGAAGCGAGAGTGTGTGGGATCGATTACTGCACCGACACAGATATTTGTGTGATCTACGGATATTTGCTTCGGATCTGGGTGTGGTGGGACCTTAAGCTGAGATCTATAGAGCGAACTTTGACTAAGTCAGAGTAAAAAAACGAACTCAGTGAGACTCTGACTTAGTCGAAGTTCTCTCTATAGATTTCAGTCAAAGTCCCTCGTAGTTTTTGGTACAAGTTAAACCTAATGTCCTTCTTTTTGAAATTGCGACCAAGAACATCCTTATTTATTTTCATACTGTTTTAATAACTGTCAGCCCATCACACATCTCAAGGGTCGATTATTGTCAGAGGCTCGGCTACGCGTCGGCGGACAGGATTCGCGGATTATCCGCAAGCAATATGCCACTGTTTGGACAAGCAATCGTTATCGGCTAACCACACCCGCGTATTTACTCTTCGCGTATTATTTGGAGCGTGCGCTTTTGTACTTCTGCTGTGGATATTACACATGAAGACAAAACACTTTCTTTCTTTCTTTCTACCTGCCCTTATCCCACTTTAATGTGGTGTCGGCGCAACACACTGTTTCAAGCATGTTGCTAAGAGGATTTGGCTTAGTTTTTACGACCGGCCGCCTGCCTGACGTCAACCCCCTATGAGGGATCCAATCCCGGGCAAATTAAATTAGAAAATTTACTTCGTCCGACCTGGGAATCGAACCCAGGACCTCCCGATCTACAGCCCATACATGCTGCCACACACAATAATACACAGCATAAAAATTTAAAATATTTGTAGCATCTAAAGTGAAAACAAATAGTTTTCCAAAGAATTTTGACACTAACACTTCATAAAGAAATAATTTTTACCAGAATAGTGGCTATCAAAGTTAAAAATACACATCGTGAGATAATAATATAGCCTGTGATTATACAGTGTGTAAGTTAAGTTGAGGGGCCTGTTTAAGGAGGTCACTCAGTGTTCGATTCTCGTCCCATATATATAATAATAACACCCAACAGTCACGTACATAGTCCTGACCCCACACTAAGATCGAGTTTTGTGTCTTGTGTCACAACACCTAGACCCGCAACGGTGCGGGAATCGACCCCGCGACCTCACGTTTCACAGCCGGCTACTCGCCTGCTGCGCCAAGGAAGCTGTCAAAAATATATATAAAATATATGACCTTATGTTTTACGGGAATTTACATTAAATACATATTTTTGCCTGTCCTAAGCCAGGTTGGAAGTATGAAGGGAAAACGGATCATACCTTATCGGTCATGACGTATTATATATGTCAAACAATTAGCTGGCATAAGGGTATCGACACGTAAGGAGATTTTTTAGGAAAAGAAAAAAGGATTACTCTGCCATTTAACTTTTTTAAAAAAACATACATAAGCTCACGCCTGTATCCCCGAAGGGGTAGGCAGAGGCGCACTAGCGAACTAGAACACCCACATTTCGTCGAGCTTAGTTCCGTCCCAGATGTGATAGGGGGCGAGCCTATCGCCATATCGAGCACAAATTCCAGACTCCGGGTTGATATGGAAAAATCCAATATCACTTTGCCCGACTCGGGGATCGAACCCGAGACCTTGGAACCGTAGTCGTACCGAAATACCACCAAGCCAGCGAGGCAGTCTTTAACTTTTTTTTGCTTATATTTTTATTAGTTACATGCAAGCATGAACTGTCATGTGTTTAAATATGTCCCTCGACTAAAAATACACCCTGCATATTAATGTTATGGCTACTAGACATTAATATTAGGTCGAATCACAGATATTTTCAAGCAAGACTGAATCTGATAAATAATATGTCCCGTGGAACAAATATACAAACAATACCTATATCTTGCTTATAAGTAAGATAACGTTACATGTATAATAATATCTGATAGTTTACTTCATAAAAAGGATTATCGTCTTCCGTCCCTACATTGTTATTGTTTATGCTGATAGCCAGACATTAATACAAAAGATACCAGTTAATCAAAGAGGTTCGCTCAATTGTTACTGATAATAGTCAATTAGCTAAAGGCAATGGTTGTACCATATATGAAAAACTAGACGTTGATCGCGGTTTTGTCCGCGTGCATATATCCCCTGCGAACCGTACGTATTTCTAGGATAAACATAGCCTATGTGTCATTCTGATGTATAATCTACATGACTGTAAAGTTTCATCAAAATCCATTTAGTATTTTTTGCGTGAAAGAAAACATACGTTTATAATATTAGTTCTATTCTGTTATATCGATCCTGTAGTATCCCACTGCTTGGCAAAGGACTCCTCCATCTCTTTCCACTGTTCTCTGTCATGGGCTAGTTCAGTCCACGTAGGCTCGTAGGCATCCAGTAGCCCGAGCACGAAAAACGAATTTAAATGTAAACTCGCTGCGCACTGATGACATTTGGTAAATATTTCATACAAATTTCATAGACGCGCATCGAGCACGAATACATTTACGGTTGTCAGATATTTTCCTGCTCGGGCTGCGGATCGTCACACCATATCTTCCTGGGTCCTACAGCGGAGTTATATTATTATTTATTTCAGAAACTTATCGGACCACCAAATATATGGGAATACCCTTGGAATAAGCTTTATCGAACACAATAATAATCTTAAAAATCTGACCACATTTGGCGCAGATATCACGTAACATTAAAAGAATACAGACGAATTGAGGACCTTCTCCTTTTTTGAAGTTGGTCGAAAAGAAACATTGTGGATCTAATTCACTTGATACAAAGTATATTTCGAATTTTGGGACCATAATACGATTATTAATTACTTTGTAGTACGCCAATTGAAAGTCATAAAGGTATATAGTCTGAATATGAATAGTTTGTAATCACATAAGAGCTCGATAAATAGCCCTTGTTAATCAATTTTCCATTAATAGCAACTGGAATTTATTTCTAAAACTTTTTGATCATTCTTGTGTGGGACGATGTGGGTGTTGTTTCACATTTATTAGGTGCGTAACAGTTAATACGTTTTAGGTCTACGCCTACGTTGATCTTTCTCTCAAATATGTGAAACAAAACCGGCTTTTATTTAATTTGACAGCATCCGTGGCGCAGCGGGCCAGTAGCCGCCTGTGAAACGTGAGGTAGCGGGTTCGATACCCGCATCAAGACAAATATCTGTATGGCCCACATATATTTGTTTCGGGTCTGGGTGTTGTTAGACCGAAAGTTCCTCGTAGTTCCTGATACCCACGATACAAGGTTCGATCGTAATGTGTAGTCATGGCTATGTGTGCGACTGTTGGGTGTATTTATTTATAATTGTCACATAACTTTATTATGATTTTATTACAACTGCTAGCTTCTTACACTGAGACTAAATTGTATGATTAAATTAAAAGCATAATATAACATAAGCTCACGCCTGTATCCCTGAAGGGATAGGCAGAGGCGCACTAGCGAACTAGTACACCCACATTTCGCCGAGCTTAGTTCCGTCCCAGATGTGATAGGGGGCGAGCCTATCGCCATATCGGGCACAATTTCCAGACTCCGGGCTGATATGGAAAAATCCAATATCACTTTGCCCGACCCGGGGATCGAACCCGAGATCTCAGGACGGTAGTCGTACCGAAATGCAACTAGGCCACCGAGGCAGTATCTATCAGTAAGCATAATATAAATAAAGAATAATAACACCCAACACATACATAGGTGTGTGACTGTTGGGTATATACAGGACAGAAGACTATACCTGGCCCCACATTAAGATGAGTCTAAAAAAAGTCTTGTGTCGTGGATATCCGATACTACGAGAAACTTTCGGTCTCACAACACTCTGAGTGTTTCACCCGAAATAAATATCTGTGAGCCACACAAACATTTGTCTCGGTGCGGGGATCGGGGAGCCGACTACTCGCCCATTGCACCACGGAGGATATCAAGTAAACAATAAAATATAATTAAATATACAATAGAAAATTGCAAAATAAATTACTCTATAACAGAAAACCTACTTAAGTATGTGCTATTACCTTGCTTAGGGCGACAAGCACCACTATTACTAATCTACAGTTTGTCCTAACCTCAAGTTAAATTGAAAAAGAAATATATGAATGACACGTAATTCATTACATGTAATGTTCTACATGTAATATATGACGACATTTAGTTAAATACATGTAATGAATTACATGTCATTCATATATTTATTTTTCAATTTAACTTGAGGTTAGGACTAAGTGTAGGTTAGTAATAGTGGTGCAAGTCGCCTTTAAAAAAAAACAGTTTATGCCCTCATAATTATACTATGTGATCACGATTGCAATTTAGAAGGCTGCAGGTATCATCTATCGCCCAATTAGGGAACCAAGGCGCTGACGGTTGCCCAAGGCGCTTCGTGATTGGTGTTTTTTGAAAGTTATTCCTATTTTGTCCGCGAATTTTCGTACGTTACCAAGCCCCTTACTTATCAAAATATTTGAGCGCTGCTTATCTTTATACCATAGGTTGTCCCTTTCATTTTAAACAATGTAACGCAAGGAAAAAAGTGACAGGTTATTCGTAACCATTTGCTCAGCTAAAAATGCTGTTTTAAGTAAGGCCCCAAATGTTTAATTTTTAACCGATTTTTTCGAGAGTTGTCACTTGTCACTTGTTTCTTGTTCGACTTGCCTTGTACCGTTCAGATCTAGCACAGTAAAAATTACTGTTGCGATATTTAGACATTTTATTTTCAAGAAGTACAAAATCCAAAACAGCATCTAACCACTACACACTAAGCCGCAACAATATGCGTTTCAGTTAGTAATTTCTTTATACTTTGTCTCTTTTCTCGTATACCGACAAAACGTAATATCTACAGATAAAGAGTCCCCAAACGCAAACTAAACAAAATTATGGAACATTACCCAAATACCTTGGAAATTTATTTTGAGTTTCACAATCCTTTACTTGAGGAACGTAATGTATTCACATAATTTGCATAGAGTTAAACAGAAATCACACAAATTTTAATTTAACCAATCCACACGTGTTTAATTTTCACACGTGACTTGCGAGTGAAAATAAATTATTATGCACAATAATTTCCATAGTGGTACTTAACTGTTGGTAATTAGCTTAAATATTTTGAGGAAATTATAAATTTGGACAAGCTGCGCTGGCGGAAATCATTATTGGACAATTTATCGCAGTCGGTTGTGAACGCATACCCTGATTAATTTATTAAGAGACCGCAGCGTTGCAAACTGATGGCAGGCGTATGATGCTCGTATTGGGCTTTAAATATTGAGGCTTTGTGCATGCTCTTTGTCTCGTGGTTTTTTAAATTTAAATTAAATTATCGACCGACTTTCAAAAAGGAGAAGGTCCTCAATTCGTCTGTATTTTTTGTATGTATGTTACGCGATATCTCCGCCAAATGTGGATCGATTTTCAAAACTATTTTTGTGTTCGATAGAGCTTCTTTCAAGGGTGGTCCCATGTACATTTGGTCACGATCACATTTGAAGTCGATCCGCTAAGTTTTTAAACTTGTGATTATTCGAGCTATGTGCTCTGCCCACTGCCATCTCAACTTGCTAATCCTCTGGGCTGTGTTGGTGACTTTCGTCACAGGTCGAACTGGAAATCTTTGGGGGAGGCCTATGTTCAGCAGTGGACGTCCTATGGCTGATGATGATGATGTTGATGATGATTATTCGAGAGTCTCATTAGTTTAGCCATACTTACGGTGAAAAATCACGGGATTTATGGTTTACTTTCGAAGTAGGTTTATTGTTCGGCAATATTTGCTTCAGATTTTGGTCATAAATAGATGCAGGCCGCTTCCAACAGGTCGATCTGGAAATCTTTGGGGGAAGCCTATGTCCAGCAGTGGACGTCCTATGGCTGATGATGATGATGATGAGTTGATAATAAGTAACAAGTTTAAAAACTTAACGGACCGACTTTAAAAGATATCTGATAGTGACCAAATTGATTATATGCAACCACCCTTGAAATAAGCTCTATCGAACACAAAAAGGAACTTGAAAATCGGTTTACATGGCAGATATATCGTGTACATACAAAAAAAATATACAAACGAATTAAGGACCCTCTCCTTTTTTGAAGTTGGTCGAAAATCACATTGATTTTCTAAGACTATTTGTGCACAATATTAGAGGGTGATTCAAGGTACTTATTGCGTCATGGGACTTCATGATGGTCATCCAAATTATAAAAAGAAGCTCTACAAGTGTATTGAATATAAAATCTCAAACATCGCTAAGTTAATATTAGATTTTCTTTCAGCCCTTTTAGACACTCGATATCCTAACTATAGCCTTAAAGGTAAGTTTATTTAGTACCTCTTTCACTTAGTTATGACATAAACAAGTAAAGGCAAAGCAAACTGGATCAATTTACCGGCAGCCGGCTACACCCGTAGCACTAATTGATTTACTTTGCCATGAGATACCTGACTCAATTAAAAACCGTATCTTTTAATTGACAATAACCGGAGTCAGCCGACTAGGACAATCGATAAACAAACCATCGAAGGAAGGTTCACCTTTACGTAGAATGTAATTTATTTTAGTAAACTATTTACATAACATAAGCTCACGCCTGTATCCCCGAAGGGGTGGCAAAGGCGTACTAGCCAACTAGTACACCCACATTTCGCCGAGCTTAGGTCCGTCCCAGATGTGATAGAGGGCGAGCCTATCGCCATATCGGGCAGAAATTCCAGACTCCGGGCTGATATGAAAACAATCAATATGACTTTGACCGACCCGGGGATCGAACCCGAGAGCTCAGAACCGTAGTCGCACCGAAATACAACCACGCCACCGAGGCAGTCAAACTATTTATCGGGTTGGTTTTTTCTATTGAATATACTAGGCGTTATCATTCAAAGTTAAGGTTATGAAAGTAACATAACAACATTTTATCAAATTCGTCATCGGATAACATTCCTTTTACTCCACTTGTGTGACAATGCCTCTCTTTTGGGTTCTCTCCAAGTTAAGTTTAATGCATTAATTTATTTTAGAAAATTTATTACAATCAAAAATTTATTAATTACATATTTAAGAATTTTACTAAGTTTTAATAATTCACTCATTCATTGCTATTTGAAAGGATTACGGCCTGCATTAAATGAGGAACTGCCTCGGTGGCGTGGTTGTGTTTCGGTACGACTACCGTCCTGAGGTCTCGGGTTCGATCCCCGAGTCGGGCAAAGTGATATTTGATTTTTCAATATCAGCCCGGAGTCTGGAATTTGTGCCCCGTATCATATCTGGAACGCATAAGCTCGGCGAAATTCTTTACTTCTAGTTTATTAGTTCACCTCTGCCTACCCCTTCGGGGATACAGGCGTGAGCTTATTTTATGTTATATTTAAATTAGGAACTTTTAAAACTATATGTGGCTAGAGATCTTAATATTGCAAACACTGTTATTAATTTGATACCTTATGCCGCTTCTGGGCGATAACAACACACAGACAGACAACTCTGTTCAAAGATATGGGATCAAAATTGAGTAACGTTTACACATATCTGTCGACGAAATATCATTTTTCACGGTAACCGAAACACCGTCATGCAACCGGTCAAAATATAGGATTCTATATATTTCACGAGTAAACCCAGCTTTGATTTTCGCTGGCTCTCTTTCAAAGTCGGCGTGAAATTAGTCTCGCCACATTCGCTCCAAACGCCAACAAAATAAACTATGGCGAAACGTAAAGTTTGTGGTTTGAGTTGCAACAAAATTTATTTTAAGATACTCGACAATGTTTACTCGACACTAAATGCTTTTAAATTATATTTGTGAAATAGTATTTGACTAATAAAATGCTATTGCATTAAAATATTGTTTTGTTTTAAAATTGACTAACTGACTGCCTCCGTGGCGTGGTGGTATTTCGGTACGACTACGGTTCTGAGGTCTCGGGTTCGATCCCCGGGTCGGGTAAAGTGATATTGGATTTTTCCATATCAGCCCGGAGTCTGGGATTTGTGCCCGATATGGCGATAGGCTCGCCCCCTATCACATCTGGGACGGAACTAAGCTCGGCGAAATGTGGGTGTTCTAGTTCGCTAGTACGCCTCTGCCTACCCCTTTGGGGATACAGGCGTGAGCTTATGTTATGTTATGTTATGTTTTAAAATTAATTTTCATTTAATTAAATAAATGCCCGTTGTTGGACATTCAATATGGGTGAAATCATAGGAATGTTATTGCCGCGAAAATTAATTTAGACAAACAATGAGCTGCCTCATAATATGTCATAACTGTTTCCTCATACTATGTAAACAATAAATCCCAACAGCGTATGAACATAGTAACTATGATTAAAGTTATGTGCTTCATTAAAATTATTTCAGAATGATGACTGGTTATGAACCCGGAACCTCCAGGGGGGGTTGACGTCAGGCAGGCAGCCGGTCGTAAAAACTTTCTTATATCCTTTCTGTAACATGAATAAGGTGGGATAAGGGCAGGTAGAAAGAAAGAAAGACTGGTTATGATTGTTTAATATTAAAAAACCCTTATATTATGCAATAATGTTTATTTTTATTCAGTTCTCCGTAATTATTTCTTTGAGTGGTAGAGCCAAGCTACGTCTACAGCATGAATGGGCCGTCTCGACTGGTTTAATACCACTGTCTCACAGAAAACCGACGTAAAAATCCTTTTATTTATAAAAATTAATTGTAGTAAGAGTATATTACCTTAAATAAATTGTACTTGCGCCTTGTATTTATGGACAAATAAAAGTTATTCTTTCTTTCTTTCTAAAGTGGCAGCTCGCTTCGGTGAGTGAGATTTCTGGTAGCCCAATTACAACCCTCCATTTCCCAATCTCTATTTCGCTCCGTTTAGGTTAATAACATACCCCTTTTTGTGTCATGGGTGTCTATGGGCGATGGAGATCACTTACTCCCAGGTAACCCATTTGCTCGTTTGCCAGTCCCTGCTATAAAAAATATATTTTGAATAAACAATTAAGTATACCCCCATGTGTCCTTATTCCACGTTAATATGGGGTCGCGCAACTTTTTCAGGCATGTTGCAAAAAGGATTCGGCTTAGTTTTGCCTGCCTAGTGTCAATCGTCTTCTGGGAGATTCAGTACCGGGCAAATAGCGTTAGAAAAACACCCTCCTGAATTGGGAATCGAACCCAGGACCTCTCCCAGTTCAGAGCCCATGTACGCTGCCACTAATCAAGTTGACGACAATGAAAAAATCCGTTACAACAACATTCCACTAACTTCAAATTCCTTAAGTGATTCTCCTATTGCAAGATGGAAAGAATTTGACCGAATGCGGCTGTAGGCGAATGCTGCGGAAATGAGAAATAAATTGTGGCCACATCGAGCCGAGTATTTGAAGGCTTATCGCCTATAAAACTATCAACTCAAATGTGAAAGTGTGGTCGTTACCTACAGACGATTTACTGAGAGTTTTATTATCTGAGACGATACGATGGAAATGTTAATGTAGGTATTAAGCAATGGCTCCGTAATGACTACGTGATAGAATAGATCAATACCTATCAACATGTAGGTCTATAAAATCACATTTTATACGTAATACAATGTGATTTAATACCGACTGCCTCGGTGGCGTAGTGGTATCGCGTGCGCGGTACGGCTATCGTCCTGAGGTCTCGGGTTCGATCCTAGGGTCGGGCAAAGTGATATTGTATTTTTTCGTATCAGCCCGGACTAGCCGACTAACCAAAGCTAGTGCGCCTTTGCCTACCCATTCTGGGACACAGGCGTGAGCTTATGTTATGTATACGTAATACATTAACCACGTTGTATCAGGAGGGCTAAGCCAATAAATATAATTTATGTAATTCCTTTTAACTTAATATCTAGTGCGCACTTTTTATCTCACTAGTTCAACTAAAGAAATTAACTTAATTGATTCAAACTATTATCAACGGAGGCAACAAAAGTCAACTCGAAACTTTTAACACATTCTACTCAATTTCAGATAGAAGCTAATATTTAAAATAAACATACATCAATTAAAAAGTCTCAACAAGTTTTCAAAGACATTGTTTAAAGCTTAATTTCTTCAATTGACTTTGAATCAATGTCAGTAAATGTTAACTCAAAGATACACCAAAAGTCTGAAGAGTTGTGTTAAAAACTTGACAAACTTGCTCGTTGTTTGATGTGGGAATACAAAGTTGAAGTTTTGGAAAGGGTTACCCCTGAGTACTATTATTATTAAGTTGTTAAACACTTGAGACATATCTTTAAACTTACATTATTTATGAATTACTTATGAATGTTAAACACGATTTGGTAATTTATCATTTACTTAGAATACAACTTTAGGGTACAGTCGTTTATAAATTCTACCCTGTATAGTCGCTCAGTAATAACATTTAATAGTCATGACTCATGGCTTCAGCATAACGATAATAGTAGTACCGATTTAATTGAAAATATCCGAAAAAAGCAGCGGTAGCTTGGTTGGGAATGCTACGGACTGACGAGACGAGTGTCGGAGGTTCGAGACCAATCCCAAAATCGAGCATATCTGTACCTCTGATTTTTCTATGTTAAGTGTGTTTTCTTGTGAACTATCGCTTGCTGTAACGGTGAAGGAAAACATCGTGAGGAAACCTATATACCCTATTATTTCTCCACAAGAATTTTGAAGGTATGTGAAGTTTACCAACCCGCATTAGGCCAGCGTGGTAGACTAAGGCGTAATCCCTCTCATTAGTAGAGGAGGCCCGTGACCAGCAGTGGGACAGTAATAATACCAGACTAAAATTAATTTATTAATTGTATTCGAAAAAATACACTTTTCCACCTCACAATAACAATGTTGGAAACGCCAGTAGAGCGCTACGTAAGATCTGAAATCTAACGATTTAATTTAACGATTGTGTACCGGGGATATCGATTCTGGCATTGTAGAAGCATTGATCGAAGCAAAATTGATGGCCAATGATTCGATGGGCGCTGGCTTGAATTTTTATTGAATTTGAGCTTGCTGGCATCAGCTCAAACACTACGTTAGCGGAATTAAATTATGGTAGCGCCAATTACAGCCGTTTTTGAACCGCACGATGGCTGATAGCCAATTTATGCGCTCATAACGATCGTTTCTGTTTTAACATGATTTTAGGGCCGTGTTGCAAAGTGCATCATACCTCTTACTTTATTGGATCCTGCTACATAATATTATTACAACAGGCGTATTTTAGTAACATGAAATGAAATATTTAATGAAATGGTACAATAATACGTATTGTAGCAATTATGATTACATATTCAAGCATCTTGTGTAATGAATTTGATATACTTTAAAATATAATATTGTTGTGAGATTTTATTTCATTCTATTTACGTTTTTAGTAACGAAAGGATACGGTTTAATAATTATCATACTACCATAGTATATTATAGAAGCTACTTATTCTTGTTAGCTATAATATCCATATCCATACATATTAATAAGATTGAAGTGTCTGTTTAGACAGATTTTTTTCAACTTGCCCTTATCCCACGTTAACGTGGGGTCGGCGTAACATACTTTTTCAAGCATGCTGCAGAGAGGATTTGGCTTAGTTTTTACGACCGACCGCCTGACTGACACCAACCCCCTATAAGGGTTCCAGTCCCGGGCAAATTAAATTAGAAAATTTTCTTTGCCGGACCTGGGAATCGAACCCAGGACTTCCCGGTCCACAGCCCATACATGCTGCCACTAGACAAAGGAGGCGACTCTGTTTGTTTAGACATTACTCATAAAAAAAACTGTTTTTCTTTTTGCTTATTACGAAAAGGGTGAGCCAATTTTGTCGAGACTTTCACTGACACTGCCGATGTTAAAATGAGCAACTTATTTAGAAACTGAATAAGAGTATTGCGTTTTACTATTTTTAGAACATACCGTAACATATATACTCGTGTTTGTAAAACTATAATATATTTAAAGAAAGTTGACTCTCTGATGTTCTTAGTCGCGATTTAATTATAAATAAGTAGACTGGAAAAATGAAGTCGCCTCCTTGGTCTAGTGCCAGCATGTATGGGCTGTCGACCGGCAGGTCGTGGGTTCGAATCCCAGGTCGGGCAAAGCGAATTCTAATTTAATTTGCCCGAGACTGGACCCCTCGGAGGGGGTTGACGTCAGGCAGGCAGCTCGTCCTAAAAACTTACCCAAATCATTTCTGCAACATGATTGAAAAAGCGTGTTTTGCCGACCCCACATTACAGTGGGATAAGGGCAGGTAGAAAGAAGACTGGAAAAATGAATTTGTCAACAATGTTATAGCTTACTGATTTCTTAAGTTTACGCGAATGCTATTCATTGAAATAAAATTATTTTTACGGATTTTATCACGATTTGGTTTTAATTTTTATTCCCTTATTATTATTTTTATTGAGTCCAACCCGTGACCACGAAGACAGCAAAGCCTTCGAAACGTCGGGAATAAAAATTAAAACCAAATCGTGATAAAATCCGTGAAAATAATTTTATTTCAATGAATGTTATAGCTTATTTTCTCGCTTGTTCGTCTAGCAAACAAATAGAGGTGGATAAGTGCGAATACAAGTGTTGTCTCTTCACCTTGCTGCCGTAAATATCCTCTGTCGTTAATCAAATCAAGTGTTAAATGACCCGACGAACTGTGGCGTGGGCTCAGGAATTTCGACAGTAAGATATTTCCTGCCTTTCCGGACTTACTGATGATTTTCCCGTGCAATATTTTTTCTTTAAGAATCAATGGAGTTGCTAACAGGAACAATTTGTCAGGAGCCTATTTTGGCTGTTTGGATTTCGGTTGTTTATCTTGTTCCTTGAATTCGACTCGAAGGTTGACTGTACCCATTATTTTGACAAACCTTTTACGTGGAAATGTATTCTTTTTTCTCTAGAATGTAAATGTTTAAGTTCTTGCGGTTTTGCGAGTCGTACTCACATAACAATAAATGTTACGTAAAATTGTTAAGCAAAACGTTTTAGTACAAAGCTTGGTATAGCAAATGTGGTGAGGTTTCATAACATTATGTTATGTATACTCTGGCATATACTATAGTTTAATAAAAAAAGTTTGCGTTTATCATTATGCGACATTTACGTTAAGAATGTGTGGTTTTATTCAAGAAAAGTACAAATGCCTTTGAAAACTAATTTATTTAAAAGAGTTTGATTAAAATTTTTGATAGCCTCCGTGGCGCAGCGGGCGAGCAGCCGGCTACGAAGCGAGAGGCAGCGGGTTCGATCCCCCCACCGAGACAAATATTTGTGTGGCCCAATGATATTTGTTTCGTGTCTGGGTGTTGTGAATAAGTCTCTCGTAGTTCCAGATACCCACGACACAACACTCGATCTTAGCGTGGGGTCAGCACTATGTATGAGACAGTTGGGTGTTATTTATTTAAATTATTATACAATACTGCCTGACTGCCTCGGTGGCGTGGTGGTATTTCGGTACGACTACGGTTCTGAGGTCTCGGGTTCGATCCCCGGGTCGGGCAAAGTGATCTTGGATTTTTCCATATCAGCCCGGAGTCTGGAATTTGTGCCCGATATGGCGATAGGCTCGCCCCCTATCACATCTGGGACGGAACTAAGCTCGGCGAAATGTGGGTGTTCTAGTTCGCTAGTGCGCCTTTGCCTACCCCTTCGGGGATATAGGCGTGAGCTTATGTTATGTTATGTTATGTTATGTTATACAATAATGTCATTTAAATTCCATGGAGACGAGGCCGTCTCATCGGTAGTAATTACATTTCCTTGCAGCTACTCTATAAACGACCCTTCAGTTTACTCCGATCTTAAACGAAAACGCCCAAAAAAGTTCAATGGCCACCATAATACTGATAGCCCTGCCACAAAGTAACAGAGCGAAAGTTATCGCACTGATTTTCCTTAATTACTCAATCGTGTATTTGAAAAGGTTTGGACGTAAAAATCCTTAACTGGCTTTACAATAAAGAAGTTAAAGTAAAATAAATTAGTCTTTTATTCAATATCTGGTAAGGCTTCTACGATTATCGTTTCCTACGGTTTATTGTAAGTCTTATAGAAAATTGAATGTATTATTTTAATATCATAATATCATTATGTTGAAATGTTGTCAGATGCCATTGATAAGAATAGCCAGGTTGATGTTATCTATACCGATTTAAGCAAAGCTTTCGACCGAGTATCACATGTAATTTTACTATCTAAGTTAGCAGCGTATGGTATAACCGGATATTTGTTGGAATGGATAAAGTCATACCTCGAAAATAGATCTTTTTATGTTGTCGTGGGTGGTTACAAGTCTAATATACAAGAAGTATTCTCTGGTGTTCCACAGGGGTCGCACTTGGGACCTATTCTTTTCAACTTTTTTATAAACGATGTCATAAATTGTTTTCAAAACTCAATTCCCTTTTTATATGCTGATGATCTAAAATTTTGTAGAAAAATCGATTCTAACCTAGATGTCAATCTGCTACAAGATGATATTGATAGGCTTTATGAATGGTGTAATAATAATGGTATGATGCTGAATCTTAAAAAGTGTTACCACATTAAATTCACGCGTAAGCTACACTGGATAACTTCTTCCTACCAGGTCTCACAGCACAAGTTGCAGGAAATTGAATCAATTAAGGATCTAGGAGTAATTTTTGATAGGAAACTTACATTTATTCCGCACATAGATTATGTTATTAAAAAAGCATCTAAAATGCTCGGTTTCGTTATCAGAAACAGTAAATGTTTTCATAGGATTAAAACAAAAAAAATTTTGTTCAATTCCTTAGTACGTAGCACACTCGAATATTGTAGTACTGTTTGGAGACCACACTACTCAATGCATAACGTAAGAATTGAAAGAATCCAGAAGCGATATTTGTGGCATTTAGCTAATCGGACAACGCTAGCAAGGAGATCGGTATCATATTATGATAGACTTAAACACTTTAGAATCACGTCATTAGATGCACGTCGTAATTTATTGGATGTGACATTTATATTGAAATTAATAAGAAATAAAATAGATTGTCCATTTTTACTGCAAAAGATTAATTTTAAAGTACCCTATCGGTACCCGCGCTTCAAAATATCGCCTCTTGTACCTCCACCAAGACGAACAGTGCTGGGGTCTAGCTCTCCTATTCCAAGATTTTGTAAACTCATTAATCATTTAGATGCTTCAGGATTAGATATTTTTTTTTTTTTTTTTATACAACGATAGTCTTTATAAATTTCGTAAACATATATTGAGTCAGTCAATCAATGCATGATAACACTTTGGTACTTAAACCATTAATAACCATTAATAAGGTTTTACATATTTAATTGTTGTTTTTTTTTTTCCTAGAACAAATGGAAAATAGCTTACTTTGCCTTTTTTTCTTTTCCTTTCAATAATTATTTTGATGAATATTGTCGAAGAAATGTATCTTTAAAGTCAAATAATTTATTTTTGTTAATGTTCTTAACTGTCTAATTACCCTACTTAAAAAACAATACGCATGTTGTATTTGCCTTAAACGATTGTACACTTAGCATTACATTTAAGTTTAATATTAATTAATTTTAAGATTTGTGTAACAGTCACTGGCGAATCATTAATAAATAAATAAATAAATATCATATTTCTTTATTTCTACCTGCCCTCATCCCTTAATGTGGTGTCGGTGCAATACACTTTTTCAAGCATGTTGCAGAAAGACTTCGGCTTAGTTTTTATGACCGGCTGCCTGCCTGACGTTAACCCCCTCTGGGGACCCAGCCGCGGGCAAATTAAAATAGAAAATTCGCGTTGCTCGACCTAGGAATCGAACCCAGGACCTCCCGGTCCACATCCCATATATGCTGTCACTAAGCCAAGAAGGCGTTTATTTAAGTATCATTATATACCTCTATACATACATACATACACACTCACGCCTGTATCCGGGTATACATATACATACATTTCCGCCGGTTGAGGGTACTCCTTAAGTATCATCATTTTTGCAAAATACATGAAAAGCTAGTTGCTCAGCTCATCAGGGAAGATAAGCACCACTCTGCCATAAACAGAAACAACTGCACTCAGAACTTTGAATTATAAAGCACTGCACTACTCACGCCGAGACATAAATGTCTCTATATTTAAAATAAATAAAATATATGTTTTGCAATATCTTGTTTCACCTGCCCCTTCATCCCACTCTAATGTGAAGTCGGCGCAACATACTTTGAAATGCAAGTTGGACTGGCTGACGTCATGGTTGAGTCTGGGAGAAAATATATTTAGCATATCTTTTTTAAACAGTCACACACAGAGTCACAGGTTAGACCCAGTATGGGGACGGATACTGGGTTTAACCTGTGTAATGGGTATCAGAAATTACAAGAATCTTTCAGTCTCACAACACCCAGACCCAACAAATATCTGTGAGTCACACAAACATTTGTCTCGGTGCGGGAATCGAACCCGCGGCCTCTCGATTTACAGCCCTCTAATCTCTGCGCCACTGAGGCGATCAAGTTCAAAATAAATATCACCCAACGGACACACACATAACTCTGACACCACACTCAGATACGAGTCTTGTGTCGAGAACTACGAGAGACATTTGGTTTTACAACACCCAGACCCGAAACAAATATCTGTGCACCACACAAACATTCGTCTCGGTGCGGGAATCTAGACCTGAGGCCTCTCGCTATACAGCTACTTACTACGCCACAACGGCTGTCAAAGTTCAAATGTTCTAAATTTGAATTTGAGTAGTTTTTCAAGATGTCTAGCTATTTTTTGAGTAATGAATTTAAACACTGTCGTTGGCAAAATCATTAACCTTTGATAGAGGCCATATTTTTAAATAAAGAAGAAGAGAATTTGAGTAAAATATCAGCGTAGAATTTAACATGGTAGTACCGAAAAGCGAATGCTGTGGTGCCAGCGGCGTGCGAATAGTTGCATAGCCTGGAGCGAATTCCCTCCACCGACCCTACACAACCGCAGCCTAGTTGACAATGTTAGTCTTACGTTATTCAGACTATGTGAATTATCCTTTAACCACGGCTATGAGCGAGAAAATTTATTGACACCGCTTCTATGAAAGGAATTCGATCGTAGAGCAAACTATTTAGTATCAAATACAAATTATATTGTATTAAGTCTTGGGATAATAGTTTAAGCTGTCGATAGGCAATAATTGTGTATGATTATTTATTAATTTCCCCACTTAAAATGTATACAAATATGTTATTAGGGATTTCAACACAACGAAATAGTATTTTGTATTTTTTTCAAGGTTTATGATTTAGATTAGTCTAACAGAGAGAGGCTTGTCCTTTAGTGGGCCCAATAAAGCTGAGAATGATTCTATAAACAGTACATACATAATACAAAACTAGACAATATAATCTTTCTTTCTACCTGCCTTTATCACACCTTAATATGGGGTCGTCGCAAGACACTTTTTCAAGCATGTTGCAGAAATGATTTGGCTAAGTTTTTACTACCGGCTGCCTGCCTGATGCAATTCCCTCTTAGGGATCCAGTCCCGGAAAAATTAAATTAGAACATTCGCTTTACCCGACCTGAGAATCGAACCCACGACTTCCCGATCCACAGCTCATACATGCAGCCACTAAACCAAGGAGGCGACTATACTAGATATAATACAATACATAATGTAATACAAGAAATAAATTTGGAACCTCAAATAAACCAGCTACCATTAACTCCAAAGCAAATAGTCCGAAAAGGAAAATATATTAGAACATACCAAAGTCAAACCTGAATCGTTTACACTCGTACAAATTATTGAGCTACAAAAACAAATAACCCGAGCCAATTCTAAAGTCACAAAACTGTGAAAGTCAAGTTGTGCGCAAAAATGGAAAAGCTATTGCAAAAATCGCTTTTTAACACACATTAGAAACACAATATTCGAGCATTATTACTACTAAACGTTACCCTTTGTATATTCAGAACGATAAATTTCGCAGCTCACAGTGGCTTAATAGCAGTATACAAACTTTTATTGAATTCGCTCAATATATTTTGGCATTGGCGCAAATACGATGGTTGTTGAATTAAATAATGAAAAGGCAGTTTCCCACAGGTTTTAAACGGCTGAATGGCAAAGAGCCAACATGTGTGTACAGTCTATATATTACTACTAAGAGTATATACTCATACGTATAATGTTAATAGCAATATCGATAACAGAAAATTCTGGATAGAGATGTGTGGAAGTTAGGGCGCTTTTGCCTTGCATTGGCACAATAACTGCTAGTGTATGTATGTATCCATATATCGATAGTCACGTGAATGTAAGAAAATCGATAAATACGTAGTAGATTTTTTAAATTTTATTAAATTATCTTTCCTTCCTTATTTCAATAGTAACTTTGTTAATATCTTGTCAAAACTTATGTTTACGCAATTTTGACCAGATTTTTGGGTAAAAGCCAGTGTGGATGATGGGGAAATTTTCCCACAGTGCCCCATTGTGGATATCAAAATGTTTCGGAAGTGTAGCAATAGAAATTTGATTCCTGTTGATTTTTGCTCAATTTACCATAAACTTTGATCCATATTTCTCACATAACATTTGACTTAAAATAATTACTTTTAAAGCATTATTTATTGCCAGCTTTCTGTCGCCGATCAGAGTGTAATTTTTCAATGTCCTCAATCTTTTTCGACGTAACAACCGCTTTCTAACATTATCCATTATAACAAAACAAACAACTTGGCAAACCATACGAAGCACACTCTACACTGAGCCATTTATTAGCCGTCATAAATTGCTTGTGTGGGTTTACTCAGTTTCAATTAACGTAACAGACTACTGGGGCTACGCTGACATTAGCTTCTGAAGTAAGTCGATGGTTATCGTAAAGGGAAACAATATTGTAGCTATTTATCTCCGCGCCCATTAGATACATGTCAACGCGAATAGGGGTCACTTGAAGACCGTTGTAATGTTGGAAATTATCTGTATCTACAGAAAATATAAGAAAATAAAAGGTTTATAATGAAGTATGTAGAATATTATTATAATGATTACTTTGTTGGAATTAAATGGAATTGAATTGAATTGGATGGAAACAATTATAATAATAATAATGTTTATTTTTGACTCATAGCAGCGATAGCTCAGTTGGGAATGGTACAGACTGCCGAGACAAGTCTCAGAGGTTCGAAACCAACCCCTAAAATGGAGCATACTCTCATACCTCTGATTTTTCTATGTAAAGTGTATTTTCATTGTGAAATATCGCTTGATATAACGGTGAAGGAAAACATCGTGAGGAAACCTGCATACTAGAGAATTTCTTTACAGGAATTTCGAAGGTATATGAAGTCTATCAACCCGCATTAGGCCAGCGTGGTAGAATAAGGCCTAATCCTTCTCATTAGTAGAGGAGGCCCGTGCCCAGCAATGGGACAGTCATATTACAGGGCTAATATTATTATTATTTTATCATTAGACTCATTGTTAGTTTACAGTTTGTCTATATAGTTGTAGTTTTACATTAAATGATTTAAATTATATACCATTATATTAAAAATTAAAGTTACAATTACAAATTAAAATTATAATTTAAATCACTTATAGACTCATGTATAACTACACCAATATTTTGTAACAAAAACACGAAAACTCAAAACAATAATTACTTAAGCAGAATAACATCTATTATACAAAAATGAAATGAGGTATCATTTTACTTTTGTGCAACAGTTATTAATTACATTTGATTTAAATTATAATTAATTTAAAATTGGTGTGTTGCGCCCGACCCCATATTAAGGCTGGAAAGGGGAAAGAACAAAGAAAGAAAAGTTAAGTTGGTATAACAATTTCTAACACCAATACTGTTATATAAAAATAACTGTATTCCTCTTCGTGTAGTGTTTTAAACAAAAAGACTCATTTAATTAAATTCCAAGGGATTTTCCGACAGCAACTAGAGTGCATCTAAATCAGTTAATACCTAGTACATAATGAAACGAAATTTCCAGAAGCTTTACGTGAATAAAATAAAGCTGGTAGAGAAACCACTAAACCAGGGATGTGAGGAACACAAACAAAGTTAAAGAAAAACTAAACAGTAAGTAAACATCCGCGGAGCATGTCCGAATCGAAGTTTAGTTAATATCTACACAAGGATACTGGGATACTTCGAGAGTTGGATCTTTATTTGGAACTTTGGTTATATTACGTCATAAAATCAGTTATCCCCGTGATATTTAAGACACGTTATACTTTTAAATCAGATGCTCAAATGATGGTTCATAATTATAAACATCATCATCATCATCAGCCATATGACGTCCACTGCTGAACATATGCCTCCCCCAAAGATTTCCAGATAAAATAAATAAATTAATAAATAAATAAATTTTCCAGGTTCATATAAACGCAACAATTTAAATTTAAAAATAGTAGATACGCAAACACAAAGTTATGTTGAATTATTAAATAGTGACGGGCGGCTCGGACTCCGGAGGCCAAGACGCTTATGTAACATATATAATATGTGCAGCCTCCAACGGGTTAAACCCTATTTAGTAATTTTCTTCGCGTTGAATTACAAATTATAATCATTAATCACTTCACGTTGCGAAATCAATGAAACTAGAGTAACGTTTGCAATACTTATACAAAGTTTAGATATTGATTTCTTAAGTTTCACGCGAATGTTATATGTACATTGAAATAAAACTATTTTTACGGATTATATCACGATTTGTTGCCACCACACACATCACATTCCGCTCTTGGCAGCGGTCGCTCTCGGACGTATTGTCACTGCACCTGCAGTGATTTTACAACCGATTACCGGCCTGTTTGTCAGGTCGGATTGCAGCCCCGCGCTGCCGTCTCGGTAATCCGACCATAAAACAAAGCTCCGCTTTGTTTTGTCGGTTACCAGACAAAGGGCCCATCCGCGTCCTTTTCAGGACAGGGATTAGCCCGAATTCTCGGTATATTGTTTATTGTCCCCTTCAGGGAATTAGCTCGGTGGTAAACCTCACGGTGTCAACAAGCCGAAGCTAGCGGTGACCCGGCCCGCGCCACGCCCCTTCAGGGCTGAAGCAAGCCGGACGGGTGCGGATAAGGAACTAGTGGAGGCACACCACTCTTTCCCCCGCATATCTCCTTCCCAACCCTACCCATCCCGATTTCCATCCCGTGTATCCGGTTGAGTGTGCGGTCCTCGGACCAATACCACTTACGGTGCACGGACTGTTAGGAACCCTTTCGCACATTAAGATTGGCAAAGGGATACCAGCTTAGGGCACACCTAATTTTAAGTACACCCCCCCTCGCCTATACCCGGCGAGGAGGGTCATTCACCAACTCAGCCCCGGGCACACCCACCCGGGGACGTAAATTCACGCGTCCCACCGCGACCCGCGACCCGCGATCCGCGACCGTACGTCAGTGCGAGCGCCGCCCGGTTTCTTCTAGTGTGTTCTTTCCCGGGCGGAACGCACCCCGCGTCGGAACACACTCGCGCCTTAAACCTCGACTTCCCAAGCACTCGCGATGGCCCCGCCAAAACAGAAACTTGTCGTGGCCCTCGCGAAGGCGGCGGAAAACCCACTCGCGTGGGCTCGTATTGAAACTCTCTTTAGAGAGATTATGCCGGACCTTTTTGCCGACGAGACGGAGAGCCCGTCAACGGACGACGGACCCTCCGCCTCGCCCACCGCTCCCTCGGGGCCCATCGCTACGGCGATGGAAACCGATTCACCCGCATCCACCAAGAGGCCCGCGGCTTCTTCAACCTCCGGCGATTCTCGGTCGGAATCATCGTCATCCGAGCAGGATGACGACGGTTTCACGACCGTGAAGCGCGGGAGGCGGAAGAAGCCGCGATCGGCCACCGCCGTGTCGGTGGCAACTCCGGCGCCCTCTGCGCTGGCCTTCGACACCGACTCGCCGGCTTCCCCCTCACCCCCGTCCTCACCAGCCGCACCCTCTAGGCCCTCCGCTCCCTCTGAGCCAAAGGGCAAAAAACCTCCCCCAATCAACATCCGCGTCCCGGATGGTAGCTCCTTACCCACCCTTCTCGCGAAAATACAGTCTCAGGGCATCACCCTGAGAAACAATAGGTGGAATAGCCTCCACAAAACAGTCACCGTCATGCCGGCTACGGTGGCCGACCACCGCGCCCTTACCAAGTGGATGTCTTCCGGAGACATCAACTATTACACTTACGCCCTCCCCGAGGAGCGCACCTACCGCTTTGTTATACGCGGAATCCCGTTAGAAATGTCGACCGAGGAAGTTACATTAGGCCTTCAAGAGAAAGGCATCTCTTGCGTCCGGGTTACCCGTATGCACCGTCCCGCCCGCGCAGACGCCACTCAGCAGCCCTACGAGATGGTCCTCGTAGAATTAGAAACCCCCGCTGATGCCAAACATCTGTTTGCCATCAGCGACATTCTTGGATTCCGCGGCTTCACCGTGGAGACCCCCCACCGCAAACGGCTAATCGGGCAGTGCCACAACTGCCAACTGTATGGCCATTCATCGCTGCGTTGTCGCATGCCCGCCAGGTGCGTCAAGTGCCTCGGAAATCATGGAACTGCACAGTGCCCACGTCCCAAGGATAGGACCCAGTGCACGGAGCCGCCTTCGTGCACCAATTGCCGCCAAATAGGCCATCCGGCTAGTTATCGTGGGTGCACGCATGCCCCCAAAAAACCGACCCGAGCTCCTAAAGCTCTACCCCCCAAGGCCCCTCAGGCTAAATTCATCCCTGCACCCATCCCGGCGCGCAACCATTGGCAGTTGCCAAGCAAGCAAGCCGAAGAGGTAGCAGCCACCACCCAGGCCCCCGGCGGAGTCACTCCCGCCATCCCGGCCACTCCCAGCCAACCCACCGCGGTTCCTACCAATCCTGCTCCAGCTCCCACTCCTGCGGCCTCCCGGGCTAACCCTCCCAGGGCAGCCCAGCCGCGCCCCAAAAACCCTGCACCCCCTACCGCGGCGGGTCGCACACTCTCTAAGGCTGAAGTAGATGCCATCTACGACGCCATCATAAACCCCCCGATCGACTACTACACCCTTATCTCTGATAAAATAAGGGAAATAGCAGCCAAGGGCCACCCGGACGCAAGACTGGTGTCTGACTTAGAAATTCTCTATAGGGAACACCGATCCTACATCGCTGACTTAATTTTACCGCCTTCCGATGGCTAACAACAATAATATTTTTTCCCCCCCGTCGCGGACCAAGCCTCGCTCCCTCAGAGTGGGCTTTTTCAATACCAATGGTATTCGCGGCCAATGTGCCGAAATCGCACACTTTGTCCGCGATAACAATCTGGACGTTTTCCTCATCCAGGAAACGTTCCTCAAACCTGCTCACCGAAACCCTAATATCCCTAATTTCAAAGTAGTTCGGAACGACCGCACTACTGGCCCTTTTGGTGGCACCCTAATATACTTTAAAAGGTCCCTGCACTGCATACCTCTAGACCCCCCCGAAAACCTGACGAACATTGAGGCTTCAGTCTGCAGGCTAGCATTGACAGGACATCCGCCGATCACTATCATCTCGGCTTACCTCTCACCCCAAAAGGAGCTTCACTCCAATGAAATTTCGACCCTACTGAGCATGGGGGAGTCTGTCCTTCTGGCGGGCGACCTCAACGCCAAGAACACGCTCTGGAACTGCAACTCTACCAACAGCAGAGGTGCAGCACTAGAGCGGTGTCTAGACACTATTGATATGGAAATTCTAGTTCCATCAGAACCCACCCATTATAGTAGAATTAACGACAATCACCGACCTGACATACTCGACATAGCGCTTGCAAGGAACGTATGCCTACGCGTGCGTTCCATGCAGGTGCTACAAGAGTTGGACTCTGACCACAGACCTGTGATCCTAGATCTAGTCCCTATAAACGGTCCCACAGACACAGGTCCTAACGTACCGATGAAGGTGAAAACGAACTGGCGTCTCCTAGGCACCAAGCTCGAGGACACCTCATCCCCTGATCTCTCCGCGATCCCGACCAACATAGTTACTCCTGAAGAGACGTCCGGCGCGATTCGCTCCTTCACCGCACATATCCAAAACGTCGTGAGCGACAGCTCCGAGAGGGTGCCGGAGGCTATGCTTAGCCATTGGCACCTTCCCGAAGACGTGAAATGTGTGGTGAGGAGGCGAAACGCCGCGCTGAGAGCCTGTAAGACGAATCCCTCCCCGGATCAACGGCATCTAACGCGTTTCCTCCAACGCGAGGCCAAACGTCGCATCCAAGAGGCCGTCGATTCGAGGTGGGAAACTCACCTATCAGAGCTAGATCCAACTCACCAGGCTTTCTGGCAGTTGTGCCGTTCCTTCAGGAGAAATGATACAGTCACCATGCCCCCGCTCAATCGTCCGAATCAACGCCCGGCGTTTGACGACGACGAGAAAGCGGAATTGCTTGCCGACAGCCTGGAGGCTCAATGTTCACTCACCTCAGTTCCCATTGACCCAGAGCATCTCGTTGCGGTTGACACTTTTGTCGAAAGTAGGAACGCAATCCCGCCGCCACCGATACCGGTTCCGCGTCCGCGCCCGACAAACGTCGACCCGGATGTCGACCAACCGCCCGACCCACTCGCGCCGGTGACAATCGAAGAAGTCAGTTCTCTGATCAAGGCGCTCAAAAGACGAAAAGCCCCCGGGGGTGACGGTATATCCAATAGAGTCATGAAAATGCTCCCGGAGCATCTAGTTAAAATTCTCGCTGACATCTTCAATGCAGCGTTCCAAAACAGCCTCTTTCCAGACGTCTGGAAAGAGGCGGTTGTGATAGGTATTCACAAGCCGGGGAAACCCGCTTTCGAACCCTCCTCTTACCGTCCCATCAGTTTACTCAGCGCTCTGGGTAAACTCTACGAGCGAATCGTCCTCGATCGCATCAAGATAGTCGCCCACCTTCACCATCTGCTCCCTCCAGAGCAGTTTGGTTTTCGTAGTAGGCACAGTTGCGTGAATCAGATCCTCCGCATCACGGAGCATGTCCACGACAACTTTAGGCGCGGAAACCCTACCGGTGCTCTTTTCTTTGATATTGAAAAAGCATTCGACAAAGTGTGGCACAACGGCTTGCTCTACAAGTTGTATACCTTCAATGTGCCCACACAGCTCGTGCACATCATACGAGAATTTTTGTCGAATCGCGGTTTCAAATATCGCGTGGAGGGAACTCTTTCCTCCCGACACACCATCACTGCCGGAGTCCCGCAAGGCTCTGCTTTGTCCCCTTTTCTTTTCTCGCTATACACAAGCGATATCCCTAAACCGAAAGACGCCCATCTGGCGCTCTTCGCTGACGACACGGCAATCTACGCTTCACGTAGAGACCCGGACAAAGTGATTCGCATTTTGCAAACCGCAGCCGATGAACTCGGTGAGTGGTTCCGCAAATGGCGAATCACTGTCAACCCCGCCAAAAGTCAGGCAATTCTCTTTACCAAGAGAATTTTCACCCAAAAGCCTAACGCTTCAGTCACCATGGCCAATAAGGCTATCCCTTGGACCAACAACGCCAAATATCTAGGAGTCAACCTTGATCGGAGACTGAACTTCATCACTCATGTAAATGCGGTACGCGCGCGAGCCGCAATCGCGTTAGCACGATTACATTTTCTCTTAAACCGTAAGAGCAAGTTGTCAGCCCGCAACAAGATTAGGATCTACACAACGTGTATTAGGCCGATAATGACTTACGCGTCGCCCGTGTTCGCTCACATACCGCCCGCTCGACTTAAGCGTATGCAAGTCCTGCAAAACGTCTTTTTAAGACGAGCGCTTAACGCTCCGTGGTACATACGTAACCACGACCTCCACGTGGACACCAACTTGCCGACCATCAGGCATTTTATGCAGATGGCTAGCAGACGCTACTTCGATCGGGCGGCACACCACCCAAACACGCTTGTCCGTCAAGCGTCAATATACACTCCATTTGACCGTGCGAAATGGAGACGTCCTAGATCCGTTTTGTCAGACCCTGATGACGCCATCACTCTGGCCATTCAACGTAAGATCGAGCATCTTAAATCGCTCCCACACTCCACACGACCGATGTTCCGTCCCCGCCGACGAGGACCACGCCGCGCTCCCAGTAGCAGCCCCCCCGACCCTGTTAACAATTCCGGCCCGCGTGCCGATGACAGAAATGGATAGTTAGGAAAATACGTCCACACTCCCCTAATCGTTGATGTCTTCAACATCACCCTCTCAGTGACCGCCCTGAGCCGAGGTTCGTAACCCGTTAGTGGGTTGCCCTCAGCGTGGTCACCTAACTTTATGGGTTGGGCGCACCTGCGTTCATCCCAACAGACCGGTGTGGCTGAATTTGCCGACTCGGTCAGGCAAGCAGCTGTAGGGCCAAAAAAAAAAAAAAAAAAAAAAGATTTGTTGGGCATAAAAATTAAAACAAATCGTGATAGAATCCGTAAAAACAGTTTTATTTCAAAGTTTATAATATCTCAATAAAAAGGTCATTATTCATTATTCATCGATAAAGCTTTTAATAGCTTCGAATGTTAATGTAAACATAGGAAAAGCCAAGCGGCGGGTAACAAAAGTAAACAAAAGTGAGAGAAAAAGCGGCAAACCCGACGTAACGAGTAATCGATGTGAAAAGCAAAACCCTGCATTGGCAGCTAAAAGAAACTAACTTCGAATTAATAGCGCAGTTAGGGTTCTGTTCAAAACTATGCGCCATTGTTAACCGATTTTAAATAGTTTATGCAATAATTTCAGTATGTATTTTACGGTACATTTAAGCCGGAAAAATGGCACGATTCCACATAAATATCCCTCTGATAGTTAACAAATGTGCTATTACTATAATGGAAATTCAGATATTTTTACCGCTTGTAGGAATATATAGCAGTTCGACGTTGTAGATAAAAAAAGTTATAACCCAAATTAATGCTTTTGTTCCTCGCAACTTTATTGTACAGTAACCGTAGGAGGATAAACAATAAATTTTTAACACGATATCATCTGAAAGTTAACGAAAAATATTCGGATAATACTCTCATACTTTCTCATAAAAACTTTTATTATGGAAGTAATTAATTTGAAAGAATGCTAATTTTTCTTTTAATCGCTTCTTTAGCGCGGCAACTTTTATCTACTTTGTTTGAATTATTTTCGGCTGAGCAGTTGGCGGCAAGTTTTCGAAACATTTTATACTAAGTTATAACACTTTTTTTATTTATACCAAAGCCATTGTTGGCCATCGAGCTTAAATAATAACTCAAGGGGAAGTTATTAATTATAAGTCTTTGAGATATTTTGAACGGTAGTAAATAATGTCGATGTCGCGCCTAAGTCTAATGGCACCATATATGGGCTGTGGGCTGGGAGGTCTTGGGTTCGATTCTCAGGTCGGGCACAGCGAATTTTCTAATTAAATTTCAGGACAAAGATCCCTCAGAGGGGGGTTGATATCAGGCAGACAACTGGTAGTAAAAACTAAACCAAATATTTTCTGCAACGTGCCTGAAAAAGTGTTATGCGCCGACCCCACACTAAGGTGGGATAAGGGCAGATAGAAAGGAAGAAGTAAATAATCGGTAAACTAATTCCGAATACCCAGGCGGTGTATTGAGAGCAAGTTATTTTGGCAAAAAAGAAATGTGGCGCAAATATTTCGTCGGTTTGAAACAGACCCGCGTTGCGAATCTGAAACGGAATCAGTAATGCGAACTAGATCGACAAATTCGTGACTACTCAGTGCAGATCAAATATGAGCCGAATTGGATCAGTACACACGGCGGACCTCTGAAATAGGTTTGTAGCTTCCTAACTAGGTATTCGTTACATCGAAAAAATACACGGCAATTGAGAAAACCCGTTTCTGTTCGAAAGCATGAAGTTACGATCCCGGTTGCCTGCCTAGGGACCTTCTCTATAAACAAAGGACTGGATTTGTTCTGAATTGATTTGAAATCGTATTGAACATGCTTTTCATATTCTTTTTCTGCGTGTATTTAATATGAATCTCCATTGAAAGAAGTCAAAGATGAAGAAATGTCTTATTAGCTTAGAATAAAACAATATCATTCAGGTATTTTCTTTTATTTTCCCAACGCAATTATGTAAAAATAAAACATCTAGGTGTATTAATTATGGTAATAACATTATTGTAATACTGTTTCACTGATCTAAGAATTAAACTTTTTCGTAAAGAAACAGAGAAAACATAATTTCCTCAAATTAAATTATGAATATGGTCTGCTTACAAGTTACTTATTAGACGAATATTTCATCTAGTTATTTTTTATTGGATGATTAAAATAGAAATAAAACTTAAGAGCTACGCTGTAGACAGTTACGTCCACAGCACGAATGGGCCGGCTTGATCGGTTTCATACCACTGTCTCACAGAAAACCGACGAAAAGTGGCAGCTCGCTGTCGCGTTTTGTTCAGTGAGTGACATTTCCGGTGGCCCATTTCATTCCCTCCCTTTCCCCTCATTCCTTTCTTTTATGTTGGCAATGCACCCATGATTCTTTTTGTGTCTTGGGTGTCTATGGGCGCTGGAGATCACTTACCATCAGGTGACCCATCTGCTCGTTTTCCAATTTCTGCAATATTTTTTACGGATTTTATCGCTTCAAAACTACTTTTATTTCAGAACTTTCGCATAAACCTAAGAAATCATAAGGATTCAAATCATTACCATAGAACGTAAAAAACACAGTGTAAAACGGTAGAATATCCCTTTATATGAATCTTGATGAGTCATAAAAACTTAAAAACAATTTTCTACCTACAAAGTTAATAGTAGAACCACATTAAAGTGAATAATTTCATACATCAATGTCGCCGTGAAGCCAGCGCCAAAGCATCCGTGAAATTATTCTGTACTTGGCCTCAGAGCTAGCTCAGATAGCAGACGCGAGAGAGAAATTAAATCGTATGGAACTAAGATTGTGGAAGGTGACAAATAATGGTTACATACAAGATGTTGCAGAGATAGGTGTAAAAAGTTCGCTCATTTGAAACAAATGTGTTGTTGGATCGTGCAACAATTCTGGAACTTAATATCAAAAACCTCCCAGCTTCCAGCATTAGGTGAATATGACCACCACGCGTATATGTAGTTATATGCAATATTAAGCTGTTATGTGCCAGCTTAAAAGATATTGTAGTAACTAAAATTACTGGGATTTTACTCAATATCTTAATATATTTCATCTTGATTTGTACACAACGGACAAAACAATACAAAACAATTAAAAATATATATTTTATATATTGATGGTTTTTAATTCTATACCTGTTTGTTTATAAATTTAATTAAGTTGCTAATAAATAATCACTTTGGTACAAGAAAGTTTAAAGTAATGTTAATAGTGTAAACGATGGAAAGGCTGTACACGAGAAAGAAGTTATTTTACGACCACGTTAAGCGAATAGTGGGCAAGCGTTATGTAAAGTATGGTATGCGGTTGTAATAAGGAGCGTGGAAAGAGACTACCTTTTGTATGAAATAAGAATGAATGTGACGGAAATCGCGCTTAAGTAGCTGCGAAAAAACACGTTTAGGATATTTCCTTTATTACAGAAAACGCGCAACCTGACTATAATTATAATAGGTTTCCAGATTATTTTCTAAAGCATGGATATTTAAAAAGGTTGGTGATAGGCCACGTGCTGTCGTTGATGCCGATGGCGTCGTTGGCGGCGGGGGTTTATGAGCCCCCCCACAACTGGAGAAGGGACACAAGGCGGCACCGTGTAAGGGCGGTTGCGGCCGAAGCCTGGGCGTTTCTCACCTAGGGAAACCCAGAGCCGTCCCTAAAGCGCCGAAGAGAGCCACTACGAGGTTTTAAGTCGGTGTGGCCGGTGTAGGGTGTACATAGTCTCAGAGACTCGATCCAGTTTCGCCCGGATTTTTTCCAACTATCCCGGGCATTATGGGGTTGGGCCACAAGATTGGCGACTCCGATATAACCGTTACGTCCCCCGCCAGTCCCGTTTCCCCGCGATAACAAACTTAAAGGTAGAAAGAAACATTTTAAACAAATAAAACACCTCCGACGAGCTTCTACTAAATAGTTCTGCAATAACGCACGAACACAATGGTTAAGTCAAAATTCACGCATACATACATTCTATTGTACACAAATGCTTGAAGAAACTTTTAATGGACTGCATTTGGTTTAATGCTAAACTACTTCATTTCAAACAATTTTCATATCGTGAAAATGTTAAACACAGCTTTTGAGTGTTAGTGAAAGCTCTATTAACGATTTCGTGGAGCTTGTGGTTAAAAAATCAATTAATTTACTTACGTTGCGTAAGCTGTTATTAAAAGTCATATTTAAATCAAAGTTTAATATCTACATCATAATTAAGTTTCAATTAATTAAAATATGTTTCAAAATTAAATAAGATATGTATAAAATAGTCATTGTTATTAATTAATGAATCAACCAGTTTCAATAAAACATACTTAATAACTAAATAAATAACTTACTGACAGCCTCTGTGGTGCAGTGGGCGAGTAGCCGGCTGAGAAGCGGGAGGCGTGGGTTCGATTCCCGTACCGAGTCAAATATTTATGTGGGCCACAGATATTTGTTTCGGGTCTGAGTGTTGTGAGACCAAAAGTCTCTCGTAGTACACACATACAGGTTAAACCTACCATGGGGTCAGGACTATGTGTGTGACTGTTGGGTGTTATCCTTTATAGCTGGTAAACAAGCAGATGGGTCACTTGATGCTAACTTCATCGAATTACCACGGCGCACCCACGATACCAAAAGAATCATGGGTGCGTTACCAACTTTAAAAAAAGAGACTAAGGCATAAAAACCTGAACGCTACTCAAGTTTAACGGCTGCTTACATTGTTTTTCGTCATACAATTGTAACAAATAAGGCAGCCTTAAATGACTTAACACGGACTTAAGTATTTGAATATAAGTGGTCCGAATTATGTAGGGGTGGAGAGATTTTGGATACAGAAAATCTCACTCGCTCAATAAAGCAGTATTTTTAAGATTGGTTCGCCCTATCACATCTCTACCTAGTGCCTACCCTTTTGATGATACAGGCATGAGTTTATGTATGTTTGTATTTTACTGATAAACAAACAAACGAACTGCAAGGCTTTTGTGCAATTAGAATTGGTTTTCTTAATCAGTTGAGGTGAGAGCCGACGCGACGTCGCGGTCAGGTTTAGTTCCGTCGCTTCCGAGAGGCAGTTGTTTTCAATACACCTCCAAATTGCTCCATTAAAACTTCCTTTACTGCTTTCAAACCGAATTGTTAACGCTTCGCCAAATAGCAAATGTTGGACAATGACAGCTACGGTGACCAGACATCACATTATAAGCCATTAAAAGGTAAACTAATGTAGGGACAACCTCTCACGACCGTTTTCGTGGCGCTATAAATAAGCATTAACATTTCTCATTCCACTCTACAATAGCAATAGTTTTAACTCCACTACCAAGTTTTCTAATTACATTTTGTAAACCATATTAAAGTGAGTACCATATTAAAGATTATTTGAGTGGTAGTGCCACGCTGTACACAGTTACGTCTACAGCACGAATGGGTCGGCTCGACCGGTTTGATACCATTGTCTCACAGAAAACAGACGTAAAGTGGCAGCTTGTTGTCGCGTTTCGTTCGGTGAGTGAGATACCCGGTGGCCCATTTTCCCCTCTCCTTTTCCCAAGTTCTTTTCCCTCCCTTTCCATTTCCTCCTTTTATGTTGGCAACGCACCCATAATTCTTATTGTGTCTTTGGTGTCTATGGGCAGTGGAAATCACTTACCATCAGATGACCCATTTGTTTGTTTGCCAGATTCTGCTATAAAAAAAAAGTATGTTTACCACCTTCATCTACGCTGTGAAAATTTCAGGTCTAAAGCCGCGTCTCCTGTACGTGTTTTTCTCGAAATATAACACAAAAACACATACACAAAACAATGTTTTTCGCCGTTTCCTGCTCATGGGACAATGGACCATAGTAGAAAATGTGTAGGGAAACCGTTTTGTGTAATGTTTTAGTGCAGGAGACGTGTCTTTAGAGAGCTAACGTTGCCTTCATAATTTCAACGGCAACTAAGTTTTTAAAGCAGTGTAATCATGCAGTACCGACTGGAAACGGTAAACTTTAACTACTATTTGGCACACTTTCAAACTTGCACCGTGTCTGCCACGGGACCTGTCTATTTTTCCCGTTTTGTAGTTCGATTAAAACATGCACTCGCTGTTTCCGTTCTATTCGTGTGTGCGCTACACTTGAACGAATTTTGCAGAAAGGTGTGTGGCAAATAGCACCCGAGAGCGATCGTCATCGTGCTAAAATAGAGGAAAAGTATCGTAAATAGCGTCGTGCAGCACTAAAGATACCGACTTCGATGAAAATAAAACTGTACTCAGCGTACTTACTCGAAAATAATGAAAATGTAAAGGGAATTCTTTTGCACGTTCGATACACTGCAGCAAGAACGCCAGTCCGGTACTTCGGAAGTGAAATGCTTTGACTGCAGCATCCAGCCATTCAGAGAGCATAAATATTTGTAAGAAAAGTTAGCGCCAGTATAAAAGGCAGTGCATTAATGTTTGTATAAATCGTACTTACCTGGGCAGCCGACATCCAGTACGTTAGGTGTTTTGAATGCGAGGCCAAATTGACTCCATTAAAAGTTTTGAAAGCGCTCGTAGCTTAGATAATTTACTGTGGGAGTTATGCCGTCTATAAAAGCATAGGTGGGTTCTGAAAACTAATGAATTTATGCATGTTTATCTTAAACATTAGTAGTTTAAATCCCAGTGAAAGGTTTTGACTGCCTCGGTGGGGTGGTTGTATTTCGGTACGACTACTGTTCTGAGGTTTCGGGTTCGATCCCCGGGTCGGGCAAAGCGATATTGGATTTCTCCATATCAGCCCGGAGTCTGGAATTTGTGCCCGAAATGGCGATAGGCTTGCCCCCTATCACATCAGGGACGGAACTAAGCTCGGCGAATTATGGGTGACCTAGTCCCGTAGAGCGCCTCTGCCTACCCCTTCAGAGATATATACGTGAGCCTATGTTATGTGTGAAAGGTTTAAATGATTGTAATTTACTTATTTACGTTGTTTACTTCTTCGTTATTATTTATTCAAGAGGAGCCCCACTTCGAAGTAATGACGTTAAGAAAAGCTGATAGCTACTTAAACTTTATACCCAATCGCTTAAATGGCATTTCCGTTGCTATTCATAGGTTATCTTTTTAAGGGTATTGGCACATACACTTAAGCTTGTGATGACTGTAATAATCTTTTTAGCGCCGTTTTCTGCAATCATCAACGAGAAAGTTTGATGTTAGAATAATAGATTAAAAGTAGATTGATAATTAGGTTTTAGGTATATGATTGATTTTACTATTGCTAGTTGCTAGGAGCGCGGCGTCCATAACTACATATGTAAGTAGGTATTTGGTACTCAGAAATAGTTTATTCCGATAAAACTACTTTCTTAATAATACCTATTGACGCATTAAAATACCTTTATCATTTCAGCCCACATTCCACTTTCACGCACTACCATATCTGTTACTTTAGTGAAAAGTGATACAAGTCGACTTATAGCAATTTTGAGTTATGTATACCTTCTTGAAGCCTGAAATTATTATAAGCCTTTCTCAATGCTCCCATTTCTCACGTTCTCATTTCTTAAATACTTACCTTTATAATTTTAGACTTTACCTATAAAACATTTTCGCTTATCTTGTCACTTGTAATAGCCTGTCACTTGTTTCCTTGCGTTACATTGTTTTAAAATAAAAGGGACAACATATGGTTAAAGATAAGCAGCACTTAAATATTTTTATAAGTAAGGTCTCATACCCCATACTTTATCGCAACCTCAATCGAATTAGTGAACCATATTTCACACACAGCAAAAATAATATTATTCTGAGCATTCCACAAACACCCTTGACCGCAAAACAATGTGCTCATCGGTGTTGCCATTATGTGTAAACTTTGCCTTTGAAAATACGTGGTTCGCGGTCTCATACGGGAGCAGCCCCATAATTGATAAGAGAGCACCACGACAGGACGCAGTAATTAGGGAGCGGGGAAGCAATTACGACTTTAATAGGTACGGCGCCTGCGACCGAATACGTTTGCTCTCCGTAACAATGTTACATAGTGCTTTGTTGAACAATAACATTTCACTTAGTTTTAACTTTGTATACATTTTTTATAACAGACGGACAGACACCAGCGGTCTGAGCAGGAAAATTTCTGACAACCGTAAATGTATTTCAGCTCGATGCGCGTCTATGAAATTTGTATGAAATATTAACCAAACGTCATCAGTGCGCAGCGAACTCGAATATATTTACATTTACATTAGTTTTTCGTGCTCGGCCTACTGATGGTAAGTGATCTCCACCGCCCATAGACAAACAAAAAAGGAAAAAATACGCCTAATGCACACACCCACATAGATTTAAACTTTATACAATGACACCTACACATTAAGCTTACACCTGTATCAGATATACCTACCTAGCTGTTGTCCGCGACTTTTTTCGAGTGGAACAATTTCCCCCATTTTGTAATTTTTTTTATTGATGCTCTTCTACTAGTCATAGCGTAATATACCTAGCTTTGCTCGATAAAAAGGCTATCCAACACTAAAAGAATTGTTGAATTCAAACCACTACTTCCTGATATTTGCACGTTCAAACCAACAAACAAACTCTTTCGATTTATAATATTAGTATAGATAGTACTGCGCTTGTATACACGTAAACGTAGGTAGAAGTGACCTAGAACACCTACATCATAAAGTACCTACCTCTATTGTATACATACGTATTATACTGACAAATCACATCGCGCCGAGTGAAGGGTTCCAGAGTAAGAATAAATGTTCCTAGCTAAAATCCAATAGAATAAAATTTAGTAAGATAATGCCATTTTCTCAAAAACTACATATTCGATACACCGCTCTGCTAACTTGAATTTTTTGACCCTCTAATAGGGTATTGGGGCAGGACGTTGCGCCTCTCCCTATTCTTAGGAATAAACGGTAAGTACATAGACTACATAGACCGCACATAATTATATTTTTTAAATAACACCATATTATTAAGGTCTACCTTTTTATCGTCGTATTTTAACATTATGGGTAAGATCGAGGTAGGTAACTAAGGTACCTATAACCTAGGTACATCCTGGATTAAACATAATAATGTATTCATCCCTTGGCGGCGCCATCTATTGCAGACTAGCAACAATATTAGATGCTCCATCCATATTCCGTATACGCCCCGTCTCTCTTGTGTCTTGGCGTCTTTTGTAATATATGATCATGTATGATAGAAAGCGCGGTTCTAAGGTCATATATTACGTCAATGATGATAATATAGGTATCAATTTGATTTTTTTCACGTGTTGCAATTTGATCTACGTCAGCCCCGACACGAGAATAATTTATGCTCGGCACCGACTATAAAGAGAATAAGAAATTGTTGTTATTTTTTACTTTTGTGTGTTAAATTTTGAAGTCAGTAAAGTTTTGTTTAACTTTGATTATTTTTGTAGTTTTTAAGTGTTAGGTCACATATTTTGTTTGTTGCATGTGATTCCAACAGTTCCAACACTGCTCAACCCCTAATCGATGATGTCTTCAACATCTCTCTCTCAGTGGCCGTCCTGAGCCGAGGTTCGTAACCCGTTAGTGGGTTGCCCTCAGCATGGTCACCTAACTTTATGGGTTCGCAACGCACCTGCGTTCACCCATCAGATCGGTGTAGCTGAGTAAGCCGACTTGGTCGGGCTGCCAGCTGTAGGGCCAAAAAAAAAATTGCTCAATAATTACTAGGTACCTACACATGAAAGGAATTGACGCAAAAACTCCAGGAGAACCTTGACATTGGCACATGCATATTCTTGTGAAAGCATCGTTTTTTTTAGTTTAGCAATAAGACTTAGTAAAGCACTTGGCGCTAAATAATTCTTAAGACGAGGCTGTATGGGCTAGATCCCTTTGCCTTCGCGAAAGGGAAAATTAAAACAAATAAATAATAAGACTGGGACATTGATGCGTCACGATGCCAAAGATACGGTATCCGTTACCGGCATCGTTATTTTTGGCTTCGATGCATATTATGCCCGTAATTTTTGTTGTCAACTGCTATAAGTCACTATGCTGATTTGGTTGACAACAATGGTTATCAAAAACTAATTTTAAAAATCGTTTTTTTTAATATTAATGCACGTATCCAAAGCGTAACCGAAACCGTCATCGATGTTCATCTGGTGATATCTATCGTGTCGATATTCGATACCTGTGTAAAAACTAAAAGTAAAAACGGAAAAATATCTGTTATTACTATGATACGCTATCCGGTATCGGCATCATTATGTGGCATCGATGCCTGGCATCGTTATTCTAAAATCGCCCACCACTAATAACTTTTGAAACTGTCAGTGTCATTCGTAAACCAATTTTGGAAAAATCAAAACATTGGTGAAACTTGTAGTTATTTTGGAAATTGGCTGTTCAACTTTAATTAGAAAATGACTTACGGTAATATTCACAGATTTTTGTTAAGGTCTGTGGCTAGTCGTGGCGTAATGTCCCTTGCTGAATCGGAGGCGGCTATAAGCAAAATTGCCGGTAAGTGGTCGTGCTTAATCGGTTTTAATTCGGTTGTATGATACAGGAATCATTTGTTAACTGTATGCAGAAAACATTTCTTTGTTACGAATCGAAAATGTCTATAATATAAGGCTTTTGGCTAAGCAGTTAAGTGACATCATTTTTAATATTTGTGCAGTTTTTGGCTGATATCCTAAAGTTAAAGTCCTTTTTTGGCAGATAATCACAAAATATTGTAGCATTGTATGTATTACAACTGTAGCAAATTAGACAATATATCAATGAACCCTACACTAAGCTATGCTTGTATCGTGGGTAATCACAGTTGTGAGGTAGTTAAAATTACAATAATTATTAATAATTTGTCAACCAATGTAAACACGAATTTAAGAAATTTGCATGTAACACTGTTTTTTGTTGAAATAAAAATATTATACTTATACTTACTAATGGCCGGTTTCAATAAACAATCTCAGTTCAAATGCGCAGATAGATTACAAAAATTAGCCAATAAGAACACAGTTTAAACATGACTGTCAAATTACTTGATTTAATTGGTCCATAATCACAATCTATCTGCACTCTAACCTGAGATTTTTTATTGAAATCGGCCATTAATGGCATTTTAGCTTGAGGATGGCAGATGTGTTTGCTGAAGCTAGAGATGGTTTCATTCGTACCACCTAAACCATGTTTGTAATAGAATATTCCTTTAGCAGAAAGTGGCCAACAAGCAGATGAGTCATTTGATGGTAAGTGATCTCCACCTCTCATAGACACCCAAGACACAATAAGAATCATGAGTGTTACCAAAAAGGAGGGACATAGGGATTGGGAAGGGGAGGAGGAATAGGGCCATTGGTAATTTCACTCACCATATGAAACTCGTCAATGAGCTGCCACTGGTTTTCTGTGAGATGGTGGTATCAAACTGGTCGAGCTGGCCCATTCATGCTATAAATGTAACTGTCTACAGCTTGGCTCTATCACTCAAAGATATTTGCCTATACCTTTTATATAGCAGAGACTAACAAACAAGAAGGTGGTTCACCTGATGGGAAGAAATCTGCACCATCCATAGACCCCCATGATACCAAAAGAAACATAGGTACATTGCCAACTTTAAGGAAGGGGATTGCTGCAAAGGGAATGGGTGATTTCGGCCAACGTAAATCTTATCAGGTATGTGTTTCCTTTCAGGGAATGAACAAGTCAACCTCCAAGATATTGTGAAAGTAATCAATACTCAGATTCGGCCCTTCAAGCAAGCAATTAAGGTGACCAATGATGAGATCACTAATGAAGAGGTTTTGGTTTTCGTGTCACTTGGTTATGATGATGCAACAAAATCACAAAATGTGTTCTCTGCAACTGAACTGGAATACTTTAGGGTGTTATTAGAACAGATCATGACAACCACAACCAGGCAGATTACGGGCATACAAGCTCTTAATCTGGTCGGCAACATGAAGTCTTCATTTACTAAAAGTGCTGCTCAAGTGGGTAACTTTAATCTATAATTTACATATTTACGATATCAATCCTTAAGGTCAAATCACTTGTAATTTGTCCTTAACCAAAATAGATTTTCAAAATTGCTGTGTATTTATTATTTTTTACATCAACATGATGACAGTGAGTCGCCTCATTGGTCTAGTGGTAGCATGTATGGGCTATGGACCAGAAGGTCCTGGGTTCGATTCCCAGGTTAAGCAAAGTAAATTTTCTAATTTAATTTGCCTGTGACTGGATTCGTTAAATCTAAGACAAATCTTCTCTGCAACATGCTTGAAAAAGTGTGTTACGACGACCCCACATTAAGGTGGGATAACGGCAGGTAGAAAGAAATGATAACAATGATTGAGATGCAAGAATTTAAAATATGGATATTGTAACTTTTTGGTCTCCATCTTAATGTTGCATGTCACTGAAATGAAGCCTTATCATCCCAGTTGTTAATATCAAACTTATGCAATGACATACATAATATGGTATCTAATTCATCTGTTCAATCAGATATGTTTTACTAGATTCTGATTCAAGAACTAGATTCCATCTCATTGTATTCAGTATTCTCAATGTTTTTATAAGTATAAAAACATTTTTGCTACATATAGTTACTGGAATCCAACAGTGTCAATGTAAAAAAAACTACCAACTAAGAATAGAGGGTCATAAAAACCAATTGGCATCAACACTTTTGGATTCAAGTAACTATGAAATTATATTTATTTTTTATAGCAGAGATTGGCAAACAAGCAGATGGGTCACCTGATGGTAAGTGATCTCCACCGCCCATAGACACCCAAGACACAAAAAGAATCATGGGTGAGTTGCCAACCTAAAAGGTGGGAATGGAATGGGAGGGAAGGGGATTGGGAAAGGGAGTGGGGAAATGGGCCACCGGATATCTCACGCACCGAACGAAACATGGCAGCAAGCTGCCACTTTACATCAGTTTTCTGTGAGACAATGGTATCTAACCGGTCGAGCCGACCCATTTGTGCTATAGACGTTACTGTATACAGTGTGGCTCTACTTGAACAATATGTCTCAATATATGTTTGGGTCACATTACAGAAACTACTGTCATTGTGGTGCCGCATGCGTTATCTGGACAAGGAAGAAAACAATTATGCATTAGGAGTAAGATCAATACATGAGTTCGAGGGCTATCTCCGGGATAATATGCCAGACACAATAGAAGAATGCTGTTTGTGCAAAAATATTGTCTTCAGAGTACGTATTCTATTTTGCTTATAATTTATGGTTGGAATGGGACGTCTGCAGTACCAGAGATGGGTCATCGGCTTGCCTCTTTGAACCCATTTCACCATATGGTACACATAAACAAAATCATCATAATAGCCACAGGACATCCACTGCTGAACATAGGCCTTTTCCAAGGATTTCCAGATCAACCTGTATTTGCTTTACACATGTTTAATTCTATTCACATTGTGCATGTTTTGAAAAACTTAATAAATATAGATTGGTTGGTTTGAATTTTCATGAATTTGTAAGTACATATGCAGTTGTAGTGGGTGTGATGATTAACACTTTAGTCATTATCCTCATATTTTTGACCGAATTCCACAAAATGAGGAGGTCCTCAATTCCTCTGTATTTTTTTTTGTATGTTACTCGATATCTCCGCCAAATGTGGACCGATATTCAAAATTCTTTTTGTGTTTGATAGAGCTTATTTCAAGGGTGGTCCCATATAAATTTGGTCACGGTTGGTAAATCGGTCAGTTAAGTTTTTAATTAAGTCAATAGTGAAAGGAAAGTACTCTTACACAAGGTTTTTCAGAAAGATTATCAAATCAATAATTATACTACTCCGGTTTTGTCACTTCTGTGAAGACAATTCGATGGGTTTGATACCACTGTCTCATTAAAAACCGTGGCAGCTTGTTCTTACATTTTTTATTCGGTGAGTGAGATTTTGGGTGGCCAATTCTTTTCCTCCCTTTTCCAATCACTATTTCCCTCCTCTTAGGTTGGCAATACACCCATGATTATTTTTGTGGCTTAAGTTCTTACTGGCAGGGCTGATCTCTTACCACTAGGTCACCCACCTGCTCGTTTACACAAGCTCGATGCTTGACACTTGTCAGACTGTTAAATAAAAAAAAAACAGTTCTTAGGTACAATTACATATTGCATATTTTATGTTTTTCCATATTTTAATGTTAACATGGGAAATTGTATATTTACAGGGTGTTAACTGTCCCGCTTGTGCTTTAGCAGTGCATACAAGATGCCTGAACAAATATTTAGAAAGAGTCAGTAAATGGCCGTGCTGCCAAATGAATTTTAATCCAGACCAGATTGAACAGTTGAATGGTGAAGACAGGTATGTTTTATATTTTAAAAATAACATTAATGCTAATTATCATACTAATATTATAAATGTGAATGTGTGTGTGTGTGTGTGTGTGTGTATTGTCTGTATGTTTGTTACTCTTTCATGCAAAAACTACTGGATAGTTTTGATGAAACTTTACAGTTATATAAATTATACATCAGAATAACTCATAGGCTTTTTATCGCGGAAAAAAAATCCATGTGGAGTCGCAGGCAACAGCTAGTATTTTATATGTGAAGGTGCGTTTGTTTGTCTTTTTCTTGGGGTGCTGGCAAGACTTCGTTATTTTTTAAATGATTTAGATACTCAATATATTATACTTAAACACACGCCTATATCTCCGCAGGGGTAGGCAGAGGCGAACTAAAACATCTACATTTTGCCGAGCATAATTCCGTCCCAGTTGTGATGAGGTGCGAGCCTATCATCATATCGGGCACAAATACACTCCGGGCTGATACCGAGTAGAAAAATCCAATGTCATCTACCCGCCCCGGGTTCGAACCCGAGACCTTTGGGGCGTTAGTCGTTCCGTGCATGCCATACAACTAAGCCATCAAGGCAGTCAGTCATTTAAAAAATGAAATTATCTGTAGCAGTTGTCATTTAGAGAGATGTATCATTATGCAGATTATTTAAATAAATAACACCCAACACTCACATACATAGTCCTGACCCCACACTAAGATCGAGTCTTGTGTCGTGGGTATCAGGAACCTAGAGACTTTCGGTGTCACAACACCCAGACCCGAAACAAATATCTGTAGGCCATACAAATTATCTCGGTGCGGGAATCAAACCCACAGCCTCTCGTTTCACACCCGGCTACTCGCCCGCTGCGCCACGGAGGCTGTCCGTCACGGAGGCATTAAGTCACATGTTAAATTATATGCCTCGGTGGCGTGGTGGTATTTTGGTACGACTACGGTTCTGAGGTCTCGGGTTCGATCCTCAGGGCGGGCAAAGTGATATTGGATATTTCCATATCAGCCCGGAGTCTGGAATTTGGGTCGGTATGGCGATAGGCTCGCCCCCTATCACATCTGGGGCGGAACTAAGCTCGGCGAAATGTTCTAGTTCGCTAGTGCGCCTCTGCCTTTCCCTTCGGGGATACAGGCGTGAGCTTATGTTATGTTATGTTAAATTATAAAAATATACAGTTGCAGAGAAACTCAGTCCGTGACGCAAGCTGAGGTGATGATGGACTCGACTCCTCAATCTGAAGAGAACATATCTATAGAAACCACTCAGCAGACACAAGACACGGAGACAAATCAAATCATTCCAGAAATTTCCCAACGGGTCACAAGAAAGAGAAAGAGGCAGTGCGAGTGAGACAATACTTTGTGTTTACACAGTCTAAATTCGTAGCTTATCATGAAATGTTTTGAGAATTTTATAGGAAATTGGCTACTTGACTGATGATTTGATACACATATTTATATGTAATAGCAAATAAGACAAAAAAGAAATCCTGTAAAAACTGCATCGAAATTGGTTGAAAAATGAGGCAGTTATTCATATTTTAAATATTGGAGTGGGGGAATATTGTAGATATCTTACTATCCCTTTCCAACGCACGTACCGTTATGGCGTGACGTGATTTCACTGACTCTTTCCCGCAGTTTCACGGTTACACCAAACTTCAAGGCTTATAACTTTTTTATCGACCGTCTTCCCAAAAAGGAGGAGGTCCTCTATTCGTCGGTATTTTTTTTAATGTATGTTACGCGATATCTCCGCCAAATGTGGACCGATTTTCAAAATCTTTTTGTGTTCGATAGAGCATATTTCAAGGGTGGTCCCATATGAATTTGGTCACGATCGGATTTGAAGTGGGTCTCTTAAGTTTTTAAACTTCTGATTATTTTTGAGAATATTTCAATATTTCTTTCTGTCTTATATTTTAGACGAGGTAAATTTGATATAAAATTAATTTAAAAAAAATTGACTGCCTCGGTGGCGTGGTTGTATTTCGGTATGACTACCGTCCTGAGGTCCCGAGTTCGATCCCCGGGTCGGGCAAAGTGATATTGAATTTTTCCATATCAGCCCGGAGTCTGGGATTTGTGCCCGATATGGCGATAGGCTCGCCCCCTATCACATCTGGGACGGAACTAAGCTCGGCGAAATGTGGGTGTTCTAGTTCGCTACGGCGCCCCTGCCTACCCCTTCGGGGATACAGGCGTGAGCTTATGTATGTATGTTAAAAAAAATTGTCAAGTAGCCAATTGCTTTTATTTTTACTACGATGTACCATCAATATAATATACCCTAGATGCACAGTTCTTTCCAAATATCCTCATAAAATCTGGGCTCAGGAATAAAACAAAGAAAACAATCACAAGTTCTAATTTAATCAACACAAATAGAACCCTAAGCACGTGTTATAAAGTAGGTTTTTAAACGAAGTGAGCAAGCATTCTTTAATTTGAATTTTGAAATTTAGAATTCTATCGTCGTCCGACTGTAGGCAAAATGAGTGCTTAAGCACTTCTTTGCTGTCCCATTTTCCGAGCGTCAACTGTGCATCTAGGTAAATAATATATCGATGTGATGTACCTTTTTTATTTTATAAAAGTGATGACAGACTATGCATCTTTAGACTGTGCTTGCATGCTTGTATGCGTATGAGTAATTTGACAGTTTTGTATTTTTCATACTTATTGTTGATATTGCTTTAGTAGAATAATATTGTGCAATTTGTGTATGTTCCAGTAAACATTTTTTATTATTTTGCGTTGCTTATTTCAATAGATAGATGTACCTCTAGATACCCGACTGTCCCGGAAGGAGGGTTATGTTTTTACTAAAAATATAAACGCTAATTAATTTTATTCTAACAAGTGTTTATTTATATAAAGTCGCGTCCTTGGTCTAGTGGGCTGTATGGGCTGTGGGCCGGGAGGTTCTGGGTTCGATTCCCAGGTAGGGCAAAGCAAAATTTCTAATTTAATTTGTCCGGGACTGGATCCCCCAGAGGGGGTGGACCTCAGGCAGGCGGCCGGTCGTAAAAACTAAGCCAAATCATCTCTGCATCATGCTTGAAAAAGTGTGTTGCGCCGACCCCACAATAAGGTGGGATTAGGGCAGGTAAAAAAATATATAGAGGTATAAAACACTTTCTGCTGCCTGCTTGACGTCAACCTCCCCTAGGGTATTTACGAGTATTATATTTAAATATTTCGACGGTCCCTACGTATATAAAGACAAGTAAAAATTTCATATTTTTTATTGCATATATGGCTTGAGATTGCCCATACGCTCTTAACTGTATAGATATATTTTTTAATTATTTTATATTCTAATAATTCTACTTTAAATACTAATCGAACAAGATAACAAGTATGATAATTCTTAAACTTATAAATAAACTTCATTTCGTTCTCCTGAAAACCTCCGTTTTTGACATGTCGCTTTGTACGTAGGGACCGTCGATTTATTTAATGAATTTACAATGAAGTATTTATTAAATAGCTAAATATACATTCTCTACTTTTCTCTGGACTATTTTCGCCGATGCTGGATAGTAATCTAACAGATATTTCCAATCGTCTAGTTTTAGATACACAATGTCGACCACAGTGCGTGCTCTGAATGAAAAGTGATGAACGACTCCTACGAAAAGACCCTGAAAGTATAATTATATGTAACCTCACGATAAAGTGTTGTTCATAACATAAGCTCACGCCTGTATCCCTGAAGGGGTAGGCAGAGGCGCACTAGCGAACTAGAACACCCACATTTCGCCGAGCTTAGTTCCGTCCCAGATGTGATAGTGGGCGAGCCTATCACCATATCGGGCACAAATTCCAGACTCCGGGCTGATATGGAAAAATCCAATATCACTTTGACCGACCCGGGGATCGAACCCGAGACCTCAGAACCGTAGTCGTACCGAAATACCACCACGCCACCGAGGCAGTCAGACAGGCAGGCAGGCAAAGAGTTGTTCATACTTACGAAAGTTAGAATATGCTTTAATCGTACAGTAACAACGATAAAGTATTACTAAAATATGAATAGTCACGCTATGGTCCACGAGATGGACTTGCCGACTTGTTTGTAGGGGAAGACGCAAGGCACAGTTATGTTAGGTAATTTTATACTTAAGTAGCTCAACCATGAGTTTGCGCGTATTTACGGGAGCGAGGACGTAAAATATTTGTGTGGAAAACGTCAGTTCCCCGCGTTACCGCTAGAGGTGTTCGGGTGTTTGTCATACAAATATTTTACGGAGTCGCTAGCTAATGTCAAAAAAAGTCATGTTTGGCATACTGTATTATTAGTAGGTATTTTATTGAGCGGTAGAGCCACGCTGTAGACGGTTACGTCTACAGCACGAATGGACCGGCTCGACCGGTTTGATACAACTGTCTCAGAAAACCGACGTAAAGTGGCAGCTCGCTGTCGCGTTTGGTTCGGTGAGTGAGATTTCCGGTGGTCAAATTCCCCCGTTCCCTTTCCCTATCCCTATTTCCCTCCTTTTAGGTTGGCAACGACCATTATTCTTTTAGTATCTTGTTCGTCTATGGGCGGCGGAGATCACTTACCAACAGGTGACCCACTCTTTCGTTTGCTAGTCTCTGCTATAAAAAAATACCTATCGACGGTCCCTACGTATATAGAGACAAGTTAAAATGTCATATTTTTATGTATTTGGCTTTAAATTGTCCATACGCTCATTACTATATAGATATTTTTTAAATAATTTTGTATTCTAAGGGCGACTTGCACCACTACTACTAACCAACGGTTAGTCCTAACCTCAAGTTAAATTGAAATAGAAATATGTGAAGGACATGTAATTCATTACATATAATGTACTTCATCTAATTACAGATAATATATGGTGACATTAAATTAATTTCATGTAACGAATTACATGTCCTTCATATATTTCTATTTCAATTTAACTTGAGGTTAGGACTAACCGTAGTTTAGTAATAGTGGTGCAAGTCGCCCTAATAATTCTACTTTAAATACTAATCGAACAAGATAACAAGTATGATAATTCTTAAACTTATAAATAAACTTCATTTCGATCTGGAAACCTCAGTTTTTGACATGTCGCTTTATACGTGGGGACTGCCGCTATATTGTTATACTTTCATTAGCGTTTCGTTAATATCAAAGATATATCTTAATTGTGCAATTAGTTGGTACCTGAGCAACGCCAAAACTGTCTTCTGGTCCCAGCACGTCGTAAATAGATTCAGTAAGATTCGGATGAACTGTTAAAACTTCGACCTGTGATAAATGTTTCAAAACTGGGTACTTGACAATTTTTTTTAATTAATTTCATATGAAATTTACTCAATAAAACAAAAAAGAAATTTTAATCGTCTAAAATATAGAACAGAAAGCAATATTGAAATATTGTCGAAAATAAAAAAGTTATAAGCCTTTAAAGTTTGGTGTAGCCTTCAAACTACGGGAAAGAGAAGTATCATTGTAATCACGTCACGCCATAACGGTACGTGCGTTGGAAAGGGATAACAAGATATCTCCAATATGCCCCCACTCCAGAATTAAAAATATTAATTACTGAATAATTTTTCAACCAATTTCAATGCAGTTTTTACAGAACGGTTTCTTTTTTGTTTTATTTGCTATTACATATAAATATGTGTCTAAAATTATTAGTCCTTTAGATGCTTGCACATTAAATAAAGTTTTATTTAAAGCAACCTCGGTGGCGTAGTGGTATTACGTGCGTGGTACGGCTATCCTCCTGAGGTCTCAGATTCGTTTTCTGGGTCGGGCTGTGATATTGGATTTTTTCGTATCATCCCGGAGTCGCGAATTTGTGCTCGATATGGCGATAGGATCGCCTATCATACCTGGGAGGGAACTAAGCTCGGCAAAATGTGGATGTTCTAGTTCGCTAGTGCGCCTCTGCCTACTCCTTCGGGGATACAGGGATGAGCTTATGTTGATTGGCAATGATTGGCAATAGTGCAGGTAGGTCACCTGATGGTAAGTAATCTCTAATGCCCATTAGTCCATACCCTTTCACAACTTAATAAGGAAGTGGGTACGTTACCAACTTTAAGGCAAGGGTTTGGAATGGGGAGTCAAGATGTCTGTAACATCTGGGACGGAAATAAGCTCGTCAGAATGCGGGTGTTCTCTAGTTCACTTCGGCCTACCCTTTGGGGATACCGGCGTGACCGTATGTCATATTATCATGTACTCATAGTACGAATGGAGTTATTGCTTATGTGTTACTATTTATCAATCACTTTCAAAGAAGGATGGAATAATTAGTTTGTATTTTTTTAATGAAAGTTACGCGATATCTCATGGCGGGTACACACCTGCCGAACGAAAACGAAAGAATCTATACCTGTTGCGTTCATACAAACAAACTTTCGCTGTTGTGCAAATGAAACAGCATAGATTCGTTCGCCTTCTTTATGCCCGGTATGTACGCGCCATTCGCCAAATGAGGACCGATTTTCAAGGTTTTTTTTGTGTAGATAAAGCTTATTCCAAGGGTGGTCCTATATAAAGGGTACGGCCGGATAAACAAATTCGTCAGTTATCATCCTAATACTGCAGAAATACCGCGCGTCTGTGAAATGCACAGACTATAAAGAAAAATAAAAAATAAAAGACAGCCTCCGTGGCGCACGGATCGAGTAGCGGGCTGTGAAGCTAGAGGCCGCGGGTTCGATTCCCGCATTGAGACAAATATTTGTGTGGCACACAGATATTTTTTTCAAGTCTGGGTGTTGTGAGGCCGAAAGTCTCTCATAGTCAGATATCCATGATACAGGTTATTCCTAGTGTGGGGTCAAGACTAGGTGTTTGATTGTTACATTTTTACCGTGTTTGTTATATTTTACCTGTCCTCTATGTATAAAGTAAATACACTGATCGGAGTCGCCGTTCTGCACAATGTAGTTTCCAGGAAAGAACACACAATGCTTCATCCACATAGATAGCATCCTTTTAAAATCGTCGTCGGTTTTTCCGAATATAGCCGATTCTCGGATATGAGATCCGTATACTGCTTGCATGATTTGACAACGAAGTCGAAACGGCAACTTGTAAACTAATTTAGGCATCTGGAAGAATGATAATCACAAGTTTTAAAAACTTAACGGATCGACTTCAAATCCGATCATGACCAAATTTATATAGGACCACCCTTGAAAGAAGCTCTATCGAACACAAAAAGATTTTGAAAATCGGTCCACATTTGGCGGAGATATCGCATAACATACATTAAAAAAATACCGACGAATGGCGGACCTCCTCCTTTTTGGGAAGTCGGTCGATAAAAAAGTTATAAGCCTTTGAAGTTTGGTGTAACCGTCAAACTGCTAGAAAGAGCCAGTGAAATCACGTCACGCCATAACGGTTCGTGCGTTGGAAAGGGATAGTAAGATATCTACAATATTCCCCCACTCCGATATTAAAAATATGAATAACTGCCTCATTTTTAACCAATTTCGATGCAGCTTTTACAGAAGGATTTCTTTTTTGTCTTATTTGCTATTACATATAAATATGTGCATCAAATCAAATGAATGAGACCAACAAGCCTCTCGCCTGTTGATAAACTATACGATTACCATGAACAGTTGCAATACCTCCGGAACTTTGAATAAAAAGCAATGAATGGCACTACTGCGCTCGTCAACCTATTACATATATTCATAGCCTTTCAAAGGCTGTACATATATACATACATAAGCTCAAGTATGATACCCGAAGGGGTAGGCAGATGCGCACTAGTGATAGAACAACCACATTTCGCCGAGGATACTTCCGTCCCAGATGTGATAGGGGGCGAGCCTATCACAAATTGCAGACTCCGGGCTGATATGGAAAAAAACAATATCACTTTGCCCGACCTGAGGATCGAACCCGAGACTTCAGGACAGTAGTCATACCGAAATACAACCACGCCACCGAGGCAGTCAGAGGCTGTATGCCATGATTTATGGAAGACTTTCCCCCGGCAGTCTCTTCCCTTCCTTTTCTTCCTGCCTGGCGATATCCCGGCTTAGTGTCAGGGTCCACCTTCCTACTTAAACGCTTCCATTTCGGTCTTGAGCATCTTCGATAGATACCATTGGCTCTCATATCTTCGTCCAAAACGTCTATCGCTTTTTGGGACGACGACGAAGACACACCCCTGGTACGAGCTGGTCCAGTATGTTCTTCATAAGTACTGCCTACAATACAGTCTCCGTGGCGCAGCGGGCAAGTAACAAGAGGCCGTGGGTTCGATCCCCGCACCGAGACAAATGTTTGTATGGCCTACAGATATTTGTTTCGGGTCTGGGTGTTGTGAGACCGAATGTCTTTAGTTCCTGATACACACGACACAAGACACGATCTTAGTGTGGGGTCAGGACTATGTAGGTGACTGTTGGGTGTTATTTATTTATTAGGTATTATTTAGACTGCCTCGGTGGCGTGGTTGTATTTCGGTACGACTACCGTCCTGAGGTCTCGGGTTCGATCCCCGGGTCGGGCAAAGTGATATTGGATTTTTCCATATCAGCCCAGAGTCTGGAATTTGTGCCCGATATGGCGATAGGCTCGCCCCCTATCACGTCTGGGACGGAACTAAGCTCTATACTACCTCTATTTTATTATTTACCTGTCTGCCCTGTTGTCTGTTCCACAACTCTCTAACATAGTCCCACATTTTGTTCATTTGATGCGAACTTAGATCCATGTCGCTCAATCCGTCTCTCAATTCATTAATTCCTTCATCGTATGCAATACGCGATGACGAATGTGCCGATATCATCGCGGACATTTCTGATATTAGCAGACCTGCGTACATTAGCAAAATTTATTGGTTACGTCTGTAGGTTAACTATATTACGGTTATCTATAGGTTTTCTTGTTTCTTTGACAGCTTCTGTGGCGCAGCGGGCGAGTAACCGGCTGTGAAGCGAGAGGTCGCGGGTTCGATTCCCGCATGAGTCAAATGTTTGTATGGCCCACATATATTTGTTTCAAGTCTGGGTGTTGTGAGACCGAAAGTCTCTCATAGTTTCTGACACCCACGATACAGGTTATACCTAGTGTGGGGTCAGGACTAGGTGTGTGACTGTTGAGTGTATTTATTTATTTTTATTCTACGAGGAACAATCAAAGCCCGGCCATTACGGCCTGCTATACTATTCCGCTAAAGCAACTTTGAGAACAGTGATAAAGCAGTGACGAATCGTCGGATTCTCAAATCGTTCAGCGCTGAATGAAAAGAAATGTAAGTGCCTACAAAAATTCGAAGAATCCTGCACTAATCGTAGTCATTGTTAGTATTTCCGAAAACGATAAGATTACGAAGATTTTGTTATTCAAAATATAACAACTACAAACAATATTTTTATCCATATCTGTCCACCAATCCACCAAATCGCATATCGCGTTGCTTGTTAGTCGATTTGCCCTTTTGACATTGCTAATTGCTACACCTAAATATATTTTTTAGTTTAAAACCGATAATTTCCTCATTAGTTTTAGCATCATGAAGTGTATTAGTGTATGTATGTTTATATATAGAGATTTATTATAATTATTATATATTATGCTCATATTTATCATATTGTATGTATTTGAATAATATATAACTATCTATAAGTAATTATATTCAATTATAGTTTTTTTTTATTATTATAGTTCTTGTATTATTGTTCTTCCGATATGGCGATAGGCTCACCTCCTATCACATCTGGGACGGAACTAAGCTCGGCGAAATGTGGGTGTTCTAGTTCGCTAGTGCGCCTCTGCCTACCCCGTCGGGGATACAGGCGTGAGCTTATGTTATGTGTTAGTTCTTGTAATTTATCTGTTATTGTCAAATTATCTCTCTTGTGGATGTTTGCACCTGATTTGTACATCTCTGCACCTCCTGAAGGTTGACTGGGAGAGAATGCTTTTAGCATTAAGTCCGCCTATATAGGCGGACATATACTACATGTATATGAAGTGTAAATAAATAAGTAAATAAAATTAAAGACCGCATACTATCCTTAGTGTGACTCAGAACTTAGGGTTTTCATTTAGATGATGTAATGAAAGTATTTATATTCGTATTGGTCGTGGGTCAACAAGTTCGTCGGAGATAAATAAATTTTATCGAGAATTTTACTGCATTGATATACCCACTTATTTTTTGAAAAATTCACGATGGGGCTGATTATTGTAATATTATTTATGCGAATATTCTTATTGTAATAATGTTAATGGATTTCAAGTATATTGTACATACCTGTACAGAATTTAATGATAATGATGACGATAATCGTTTCGATGACTTCAAAATTATTTTGAGACGTGACATCACCAGTACCAGTGATTGTTAAAAGATTGATCATATACCACAGAGCTGCTATGTATATAGTGAAATAACTTTCCTGGAAATTGTTATTGATAAAGCAAATTATAAATCTCCACTACAATAGACAGTCTGCACCATCGACAAAATTCTTCTTTTGTCGATGGTCTGCACGCATATTATGCTACGTGGCATATGTCTAAATTAAATACATACTTAAGCTCACACCTGTATAGCCAAAGTGGTAGGCAAAGGCAGACTAGTGAACTAGAACACCCACATTTCACTGAATTATAATTATTTCTGTCCCAGATGGAATTAAAATTAAGGGGTTTAGTCATATTTGGATTACAAAGGACTATATGTAGATCCCGGTTCTATCATAACTGGTTGATTAGACACGTCAGGCAATAGTTGTAGTAACCAAGGACAGCATATCGGTATATCATTTCGATTTTTAATTAAATTCTTCAAAAGCAGACGTGTTATGAGCTGACGGATCGTTTGGTGATAAGTGGACACTGTCGAGCCGCATCATATCGACAAATACTGCAAGATGGCAAGCAAATTGTGTATTTTGAATAGAGTTTAACATATCATCTGATGCATATATGATGATAGTGGCTCGTTTCCCTGATTCGAGACGCGATCCGAAGAGTCACCTCACCTGGTACTAATTTATGACAAGGTTTCGGAAAATACCGGTTAATTCGCGAATGAATCACTGGCTGGGAAGCATTGCATTTTGTTTTCGGATATATGTATAAAGAAACGCCTATAAAGGCAGATTTTGTTTTAGGTTTAGTCTTACCTCTGAGTATTTCGCTCGTAGATTTAGTTCCGGTTTTGTCATCCAGTTCGCTGAAGTGCAGTGGACAGGAGTCAGACAAGATAATTTGAAAAATAGACATGCGTTTACATGTGATAATATTGATGCCCATATTGCTATTGAGCTGAAATAAAGATATTGACTTCGAAAAAATTTCCTCCACTTTTCTCTCTACCTGCCCTTGTCCCACCTTAATGTGGGGTCAGCTCAACACACTCTTTCAAGCATGTTGTAGAAAGGATTTGGCTAAGTTTCTGCGACCAGCTGCCTGACTGACGTCAACCCCAGGGGGATCCAGTCCCCGGTAAATTAACTTAGAAAATTCGCTTTGTCCGACCTAGGAATCGAACCCACGACCTCCCCGTTCACAGCCCATATACATAATTATGCTGCCGCTAGCGGCTGGTCTAGACCAAGGAGCGACAAATAAAATTTCCTCCATATTAATAAAAATAGTTATTGAATGTAAATTATGTTGTATTTCACCAATACTGTAACCTTCATATTATACAGATATAATCATCATTTTTATTTTCTCAACAACTAATGCATTACTTACGTCAATTTAAATAACAAATTCCCAGATCCAATGTTCGTCTTTTTATGAGTTCGATAAGTGAAGAGATACGATATTCGAAAAAGCTGCGGTGTTCTCGCATAACAGAACAATGCAAGTTGCATTTGGGGACGAAGAAACAAGACAAACGCTAGGTAGCTTAACGGGAAATTGGCTAGAAAATCACGTCGACGTAGAAAGACTTTTGAGAAATACCTATAAAGAAACAGTTTTTACACGCTTTATTAAGCATTATTTTGGAGCTAGAGCAATCAATTGTGGTTTAGTGAGTCAATGAATTCTAAGTTCTGCATACAAATGTTCTTAACGGTTGTAATGTGTATCTTTATTCTAGTTGTAATCTAAAGCTCCATTCATATCATTAGACAGGTACCTACCAGCCTAGACATATAAAAATTTTTACTTTTTTTTTATAGCAGACTGGCAAACGAGCAGGTGGGTCACCTGATGGTAAGTAATCTCCACCGGCCATAGATAGACACAAAAATAATCACGCATTCGTTGCCAGCCTAAAAGGAGGGGAACAGGTATTGGGAAAGGGGAGAGAGACTTGGGCCATCGGAAATCAAAACAAAACGCAGCAGCAAACTGCCACTTCATGTCGGTATTCTGTGCGACAGTAGTATCAAACCGTTCGAACCGGCCCATTCGTGCTGTAGACGTAACTGTCTACAGCGTGGCTCTACCTCTCAAGTATCATATATCTAGAACCTATTTTATATACCTTTATATCTAGAACTTTATTTACATCTGGCGAAGGTAGAACTAGTGGAGTTAAGATTTTCTTATATGTACTTACCAGTAAAGTCTGTAGATGTGAATGGTCTTTTATTGGTAAAGAATAGTGATATAGATGGTTTACTAACATTGCTCGAACTTTTTTTGGATTCAAAACGTAATCCCCGTAACGATTCATGTATCCGCAATGCATATCCAAGAACGTTTTGTAGTTAAATATTATGTCACAAGCAACACAGATATGGAAGTAGTAAGAAATCGACTGGAACGCCATTTGATAAACAAGTAACATGAAATCTATGTACGATAGGAATAGGATGAGGTATTCTGAAAATATCAAACGGTCATATTAATAAATATTTTGCGCAATAAATTAATCATACAGAAAGTTAAGTACCCATAAATGTCATCAATTTGCTGTCTGGTATGATGCTGCCGCGGAACCATCTGGAATGTTCGCAAACATTCGTGTAAATGTGTATGATGAAAGCCAACCTTATTCAAATGTGGTTAGAGAAACCTGTGTGGTTTTAGAATTAGCAGCGACGCTGGTATGTAGTCCGCGTTGCCTGTTGACGTTATTGATCTTGAGCCATGTGACTCTGTGATGCTTTTGTCCGGACTCTTAAACAAATAGTTTTATTACTATTGAACTTCTTTCTTTCTGGCTGGCATTATCCCGACCCTTTTGTCAGGACCGCCTTTCTACTTAAACTCTTCCATTTCTCCGGTTTTGAACATCCTCGACTATGAGACTATAGAGTCTCATATCTTCCTTCAAAACGTCCAGCCAGAGCCCTTTGGGTTGGGAACGCATTCCTGCTACGATCTGGGCCAGACACCAGCGACTGACGTATTCCTGTGGTTTCCTCAAAACGTGGCCGTACCATCTTAAGGGACCTTCCTGCAGTTTATCCGCCACGTCGCGGATGTCAAGATACCTATATTACTATTGAACTTCTTAAATATAATTTTGGTTATTATTTAAAGTATTTACCTCTAAGTATACACTCATGTCTATATCATTGTCATCATCGTCGCCTGGCTCGTAACTCAGTGGATATGTTTCAATCTGTAATTGATATAAGATTGAATTGAAAATAGTTACACATATTTTTCTTTCGTCATTGGAATAAAATTTTACTTGAATAAAATAAAATGAATGTGTGACTATATTTCGTCATACGTTACCTGTACTGCCTGTACGTGTGTCAGAGTAAATCGGTGGTAGGTAAAGATGTAGTGAAGTGACGTTATGAAAATTGAATTGGTAAATACCTAGTATCTCCTAATACCAATAGCCATAATATATGTAGTTTTAACCCACACTAGGTTAACTTGAAAAGTGCATATACCTAGTACCTACTACGAAGGACTTACCGTCCCACATTAGCAACACTCGCACAAAATACAGATTAAACAAACATGGCCCATATTATTCTATTCGAATCTACTTTAAACATTTAATAAATATATCTAGACAAAAAGGGACCGTGTAACAAGTTTTCTATGTATGTAACTACCGAGTTAACAAATAGCCATACGTCGTACGGTGCAACAAAACAACTTATTGATTATAAAACATTTTTATTCATAATTTATGCCCCACGTGACGGTGATTTATCCACCAGTCACGTCCGGAACCCAAACAGGACATGGCGAAACGTGGGTGATCGCCGTAAATAGTTTTTATAACACCATGTGTTTCAAATAGGTACGTCTACGTCTGGTCACTGAAGAAAAATGAAATGACAACATATTCATAATCGAAATCTCTTTACTACTTATCGATTGATATTCGTAACACTTTGGAGATTAGAATCGAATAGATAGTACATTTTAGTTAATCGATGAAGTAACACTTTCGAATAAAGTCGAATATGCTATTATTGCCCGTACACTGGGAAATACTGGATATGCATTTACCTTAAAATTATTGCTAACTTACTTCAGTGCTATTCCGCTCAGACGTCATTGTTGGTAGCACATAATCTTTGACTGCAGAATCCACTGAGTGCTTAACTTTTGTCAAAACCGATGGGTAACTCTGTAGAATTACGATTATTAAAACTTATTTTATCTGGAGAGAGTTCATCACATACCTACATAGACGAAATTATGACTGAACGCTTTGTATGATGCGGATTCGTAAAAGTCAGATTTCTTTTATATTATCAAATATGTACTATAATCTTTATCTGAATGAGTAATTAAACAACTAGTCTTAATTTCCATCTGCCCTTCTTCCACTCCAGTGCGTGATGGAAGCAACATACATAGGTACTATCAAGCATGTTGTAGAAAGGATGTGTTTAGTTTTTACGATCCATCGCCTGCCTGACGTCAACTAGTACTTAACGAAATAAGTCTGTATTATAGCTAACCTTTAAAAGAGCGTAGAAATCATGCCCCTGTATGCACAACACGTCAATGTTCCTAGAAGCTATCACATTCGACATGGTCAGGTATTTGGAACCACCTTTTATGTTACCGAATATGCCGCCTGGCCCCATACATGCTTCTACTTCATTTATATCTGATACTATGTCCACCTGCAATACATTATACTCGTATATATTAACAATACGTATAGTTCACATTTTAGCATTCCTTATTTTTACTCATTGTACCAAGTACCATTGTAATTATTATAACAGAAGATACAAGGTTAAAACAACCCACAGTCATTTATAGTTTCCGCAGTATACTTACTGACATACATACAACAACACCTACCATGTATTTTTATGGATTTTGTGAAAATGAAAACTATTTTTACTTACTTTTCCTCGATAAATGATGTACATGGTACTTATAACTTCATTGGATCTCATGACCATGTAACCTTTCTGGAAATACTGTTCTTCTAGTTTTTTGGCAAACGCTCTGAAGAACGAGATTTCTACATTCTCAAATAATGGAATTTCTCGCAGTGTCTTTTCATACATGTATAAGACAGCGTCTTCATTTAAATTGGCGTGAAGTTTTCCCAAAATTCTTTGATGCTAAAATGATCACAATTTTTTATTCACTTACGAAGACAGACGATTTGACCCACCTGGTAGGCCGAGGTTACCGTTGTTCATGGACAATGAAATTATCAGACACACAAATGATCGTAGGAAAAAATTAACAGACCGACTTCAAATCCGATCGTGACCAAATTTATATGGGACCAACCTTGAAATAAGCTCTATCGAATACAAAAATAATTTTGAAAATCGGTCCCCATTTGGTGGAAATATCACGTAATATACATAAAAAAATACAGACGAATTGAGGACCTTCTCTTTTTTGGAAGTCGCTCGGAAATTACCTCTAAAAACACAAGGTCACAAGGTCCAAGCGTTGGTGTCAGGTATTATTTTTATACTCAACGATTCTTTCCCATTCTCTCTACATGACCGAGCCAGCGAATGCCTTAATCTCGCCTATCATATTTCATGGGATCTAGGAATGACTCTTTGGTGTCAGAGACCAGGACTCAATTTGGGTCGTTGTAGATAAATAGCAACGCACTGTTATTGCACACACTTGAATTGAAACTCAATTTTATTATATTGTCATTAAATTAAATCGGATTTGAAATGTTACGTGTAATTAGGAGGATTAGCTATACTTACGGACCAACCGCCAGTTCTTTTCCATTGGTATTTCCAATAATCAATCACCGATCGTTTCAATACAAATGGCACGCTTTCTCTATTCAAGAACATGTCTAGGTGTTTTAAATTTTCTTGATACTTAGTCACCACTTGATCAGCCATAGCTTTGAGTGAAGCTATCCTTGCATATACGTATCTAAAGTATGTTCATATAAAAATGAAAAAATGAAAAAGGTATTGGTTTTAGTAATTGTAGGACCCTCAAATCTGTGAAACCGTCTGAGTAGTTACCCCGGCAATGTTTATTTCTACCGCCAAGCAACACTGCAAGCGTTCATGTTTTAAGGTTTCAAGGACATTTTCCCAGTCTAATAACTGGGCATTATAGCTTGACAATAACGATAGTTCCGTTGGCAGTGGTACCGACTGCCGAGACGACTGTCGGAGGTTCGAGACCATGCCCATAAAAGAGCATGCACCTTATGCACTTCTGACTTTGCTATAACGGTGAAGGAAAACATCGCGAGGAAACCTGAATTCATCTACAATAGGTACTTTGTTATTTTAAGGTGTTGTCCATATTTAAGGATAGGCATTAATTTGTAATAAAAAAAATATGTCATCAAATTAGTTATCTTACCCAAAAAATAAAACCCCGTGAATATTGATACAGATAGACAGGATCATGTGAGTTGTGTTTTGAGCAGTAATATCTCCAAATCCTGCACCACTGAAGCTCGTTGCCGCCCAGTAGTAAGCCATTAAATAAACTTTCTCCGGCGATAAATATTCGTCCTTCAGTATGTACGCCGAATCAATCCAAGACGCTACAAAAAATAAAATATATCGACGTCATACAGCTGGTGAATATCGAAACAAAGTAATTAACATAATATGTACCTCGTTGACAAATCATGTTTCCGTCTGGGTGATGTTTTGTCGTCATGTAAGGACCTTCTAATGACAACTGCGAAATCTGGCGCTTGAAATCATCGTGGTCGGAAGCTATGACGTATCTACATGATAGCATGATCAGTATCGAAGTGTACAGGTTCAGGAAAAACAACGTAAGGAGAAGAAATTGTACTACGCTCATCAAGTATGCCTGAAATAATAACAATATTTGGGTTAGTTATGCTTAATCTATCTTCCTTATCTATCCTTAATCTATTGCCTAAATATTTTCGAATTTTCCAACACCGTAGTCCAAAATTGCATCAAATGGTCTTTAAATCCTTTGCGATCTCCTTAACTCTCCTGCTAATAATATGTAGGTGTATGACCTTGATCGATGTCTTCGCAACCCCTTTGGAACTTCTCCGCGATCTCACTGGGAGTTGTGACCCACGGTTGGTGGAAAAATAGTCTAAATTATTCATATTTTTCTGAATGCAACATGATTGAAAAAGTGTGTTGCGCCGACCCCACATTAAGATGGGATAAGGGCAGGTAGAAAGAATTAGTAATACTCGTTTCAAAGCTCCGATGGATTCCGTCCAAAAAGCAGTCCACAGTTTGAAGATTTGTGTAACGTTAGCCATTCTTAAAATGCAGTGCAGCATGTGATGGTTCAGATTATGATCTGCACGGGTATGATATTCATTGTGCCTGGGGACAAATAACTTCCAAATTGCGTACCACGGGAAGCATGTTAAAAAATCTGTTATGAATGGACCCTGAAATATAATAAAATACCTAATTATTTAGATATTACGATGTCACCTGTACTTTGTAATACCAGAGTTTTATCTGAGAAAACTGACCGTAAGATAATGCCGTGCCGTCATATATGGATGATATATCAATTGGTTCTTCGACCCGTAGTAAGCCACATGAAGCATTATGTATAGATCAATGTAGCAAATCGATTCTAATATTAATAACGATACGTTAAATATGCGGCAAGGTGGCGCCAAAGCCAGTATCACCTGGAAATTTAAAGTGAGTTACGTAGCATTACATAACAAGTTAAAGCAGAATTAAAATAACTTACTGGTTGAATTCAACTTACGGGTACAAGTAGACATAGAATATAAGCAGAAAACACACGAATCATCGCCCAAGCCTTGAGGAATATGCCATCGGGTTTTATAGCAATAGGTATTAACAAGTAAGGGGCGATGTTGTTAAGGACCGTAAACTGAGTATAAGATTTGATGTAGCTCTCTTTATTCTTTTTGTATTCATCAGCAACATCGATAAATGAATCTGTATGACAAATGGTATTGTTATTTATTTACTACTTTTATTTTCGGTTACCATCATCAACAACTTTAGCCATAGGACGTTCCCTGCTAGACAGTTACATATTATAAAATGGTTTAATTTTTTAATTGTTTAATTACTTAATTTAATGACTGTATCTTACTGTAGTGTAGTTACTAATTACTATTTGAATTCATACTTACTATTGAAAAAATCTTGTAGGACATTGGTTATTCTTACTCTCGACTTTCTTGCTTTCAAACGGTTATAGTGCCTTAGGTAAGCGTCGGCATTTTGTGACTTAGCTTGCATTTCAATCACGCGAAGTTCCTCAGGTGTCATGAGGCCATCATGTTCTTTCATATCCGGAAATAAACTCAAAGCCGACGTGTAGGCGGAATGGCTCACGCTTATTAACTGTACATACATACTGATATGTAGTGAATTCTATGCAGATGCAAGAAAATTCAACTTTATTTTCTTTAGTCATCATCGTATGATATGAAATAGGTATACTTATTTCACATGATTTATAAACGTTCTTTGATACAGTTTTGTAAATATTTACATGTCAGATTTAGATCAGTTACCTACTAAAAGTAGGTACGTGCTTTTTGAAATATTCGAAAATTTATATCGTTATTTTTTATTGCAAACGTATAGCGAGGCGAGCAAGCCTCTCACCTGATGCTAAGCCGACTATCCATAAACAGTAGAGCAACATTAACAGTTACAAAGTACCTACGGCGTCCCCCTGCGATGCTCTCATCACCCTGGTGTTAAATCTCATAACGCCCAGTAATTTCACTGTCTACAATTTCCTTTAATCTAGAACATAACATTGCAAAATGCCGCTCGGTGGTAGAAATAGACATTGCGGTGATACCTACCCAAACGGTCCATTGCGTATCCCCAAGTCCTACCACTACCTACATGGATATATAGGGTGTTTCATAAAGTTGGTATCAACAATAACTAAAGAGTTTAGCAATCTAACGGTAAAGTTAAAATTTTTGTAATGCTCATAGTTTTTTAATAATGGAAACTTGAATTTGCGACGAAAAATTCTTTCTGGCTCATTGGGTCAGCTGCAGTTCATTTGCAAACTACCTATAGGGTATTTTAGCATACACTAAGCACATTTTTAGCATACACAAATCCATTCCTATGCTAATTGCGAGGATATACAAGTCGTCCTTCTATTTTTAAATCGCCATGCTTAATAATTGATAAAATAAGTTTAGTTTTTATTTTTTTACTTTACTATTGCGCTTAAATCGTTCTCCCTATATGTGGAATTGTGATTGATACCAAGTTTATGAAACACCCGGTATATTATTTATAAGTAAATGGTTATACCTTACAGTGCGTCAAAGTAATGACAGTGCTGATAGCCGGCACTCCGTACAGCAATACCAGGAGTCCCAGATGGTTTCCTGGACCGATGACTCTTTCCATTTTTCTCTCCCTCATTTCTTGGGAAGTTACTAAACAGTAGCCACTCTCGATAATATATAGCTCTCTTGTAACCGTACCTCCGTAATAAACTATTTCGCCTGGCGGCAGAATGATGTCACGCGCCGCTGTGAAATTGTACATGCATAATATGTTATAAATTTTATGTATGTGTTTGTTAGGTTAGAATATAAGCTAGGAAATATTTTGGTTTTCAGTTTACTGTTAAATTAGTTATACTATGAGACTGAGAAGAAATAGTTTATGTTTCTATTCTATCATCTGCAGAGTGTGAAAATGTGAAAAACAAAAACGAATAAGCATGAGAAGTCAAATAGACTTTTAGAGTTTATTTTGACTAAAAAATAAACATTAATAAATATAATCAACAAACTTATCTATGTGAAGTAAGTACCTATGAGAAATCTGTTCAAAATTTAGATATGGTGGAACTTTTCTTAGTTGATAAAATTAAAGTGAAATATACAGCTGTTTACGTTATAATAAAATAAACAGACTAACTTTCGGTTAACGTTTGAATGTATGCTTTATTTTTCACTTGAAAGAATTTTATAGAGGTTAACGCCTTGAATCTCGCTTGGTGCAACACTTTTTTTCGTAGCTCTGATGGAATAACAGATTTTTCCAACCAATTTTCTTCAGTCAGTTCAACACCCTGAAAGAATATTTTGTGGTGTATCTGGAATATTTGGCTAACATTCGGTTTCTTCAAAGATGATTAATACAATAAAATTAACGCTCAAATCACATATAAACACTGAAATTATAATTTAATTATTTAATAGCGCTATTTAAATCAAACATTTGTTAGGCCGACTTGCAGTAGGTACCTACTTCGATAAATCACAATTTATCCCAAATGTTAATGAGCTGTAGGATAAATCGAGTTTAGGACTAACTCTAGATTATTAATATAACTGCAAGTCGCCCTTAAATGTTAATTTGATAACTCTTTACCGGCCAAAACCGGGGTGTTGGCAAACTCCTTCTTATTATGGTTTTAGGTCAGTAAAGCCTACCTATCTATTGTATTCTATTATATTTCTATTATATCTCGGTGGCGTGGTGGTATTTCGGTACGACTACGGTTCTGAGGTCTCGGGTTATATCCCCGGGTCGGGCAAAGTGATATTGGATTTTTCCATATCAGCCCGGAGTCTGGAATTTGTGCCCGATATGGCGATAGGGTCGCCCCCTATCACATCTGGGACGGAACTAAACTCGGCGAAATGTGGGTGTTCTAGTTCGCTAGTGCGCCTCTGCCTACCCCTTCGGGGATACAGGCGTGAGCTTATGTATGTATGTATGTATGTATCTATTGTATTCTACTATTAATGTTATGAAAATACCGAGTTATAAAGCCACTGCAATTCATAAAACGCCATGATCCTAGACTTAATCGCAGTATGCATGTTGTTATCTTTCATGAATTTGTCTATGGTAATAATAACTTCCAGAAACGCCGTCTTTGTCCTGCGAACAATATTGTTTTTTCAAACGTATCTCAATAGGTACCAAAATAAGTATCTGCCCTTGAACACCCACAACACCAAAAGAGTCGTGGGTGCGCTAACGACCTTTGAAAATAAGAAAGGAAGGTGAAGCTGATGGAGGTTTTGGAGTCTCAGATAATTCACTGACCACAGGAGAAACAATAATAATAAAATTTTACCGATTTTGTATAAATTATTATAGACAGTATATTGACACAGTCTATAAGCCACTCTACCATTTCGACGCAACTTTACCACTTTTATATCAGGTATTTTAATAAGGTTTTTTCTTTAGGGTCACGTATATACACATACATTATACCAATTTGGTCAAAAACCAAAACAAAAAATAAATCAACTTTTCATTATCTTTATTAACTTCATTTTCGTTTGTAGAGTAATGTTCAGTGACAAATACAATCTAGTTGAATGATCATATATGAATTGCAAATATGTATGTAATATAATGTATGTCATACATCGCATAACATGTTCAATCACAAATTGTCATGTCTGCTCGGGTTAATTGGTCTGACTCAGGTTTTTCATATTTGCATTAATTGTGTATCACAGTGTAGTTATACTATAGGTGGACCCCAGGTGTCCCCAATACCAGTATTACGCCGTGATAAAGCAAGCCAGAAAGTTGATCAGATTTCGTTTATTTATAAGAGAAATGTGAATAGGAATCTTGTATTTGGTGTGCTATTTACCTATTTCTGGGCAAAAAAATACCAAATTAATCTTATTGACTTCAAATCCTCATCATCATCATCATCATCAGCCATAGGACGTCCACTGCTGGATATAGGCCTAAAGATTTCCAGATGCACCTGTTGGAAGTTTTCAAGTTTCAAATAATTCACTGACCACAGGAAATGCAATATTAGTAAATGTTCCTAAATGCAAATTTTCTATGTTTCAAATCCAAACAAATAAAAATTATATTTGGACCTAAGAAAGATGTAGGTACTTTTAAATAGGAATATTAATTGCTTAATGATGTAGAATCAAGCAAAGTAGGTACATTAACATTTAATACCACAAACGTCTTAGCTAGAAAATAATTACAATTCTCATTGCGTGTATATAACAAGAATATTAACTTTTATTGTTCTGTGAGACATGTTTGTTACCTCGACCAATGTGTTACGACAGCAGAAAATTCCGACACACAATAGCCGATCAACAAAACACCATATAGGCTTAGAAAGGCCACGAAAGCCATGTCGTATTTGTCTCCCGGTGAGAAATCTCCGTATCCGACAGATAATAAAATTGTGGTTGCGAAGTAAACGGCCGTCACGATAGGATATCTGGTCCTGTAAATGGTAAGTTTATGTTAAATCATTCATGTCTTTGGTTTCCTTATTACACAGGGGTTTACAAATTGAGTACTAGTAATCATAGCGGTTGACTATTCCGAAAAATGACTAACGATAGAGCTGCTAAAACTGATTCCCCATCCAGTCAGCTTGGTGGATTATATGTGTGTAGAATATTTTTTGAATTGGAAAAACCTGCTTCTAGCTATACCTTATTTTACATCTATGGTTGGGTCTTTGTAACTTCATTAGTTACATTGCTATTTCCATCATATTGGTTGTTTTTAGATGTTGGAATGATAACTACTTCTATGGTTACATCGCGGTCATATTATACAAGGATAAAATTTCTTGCAAGTTTACATCGATACCTTATGCTATTACTTTATGAACAACGTAAATATTCCATATTATACAATTTCTATGTTTAGATTTATATGATGACCACTTAAAACGTTGATAATGATCAATAAAGGGTTAATAATTATTAGGTTTGAATCTACGTTTTTTACACAAATTACAATAAAAATTACAACCTCATTTTATTTCGAAGCCAAAAGATTTAATAATTAACTAAATTCCGCCTAGTAAGTCTACAGTTATATAGCAAGGCTAAGTTAGAGTACAGTATAAATTAAAACAGTGATAACTGATTTTGGGAATTGATTACCTCTATATTCGTTGTAACCATTCAACGAAATCAGTTTACCATGCAAACGAATGCGAGGGAAAAATCTAGTCTTTAATAAATAATTTTACGACAGTGCTTAACCGTGTAATGTTGGTTGTTATAATATGTACGTAGGATGATTTTTACGAGTCATTTATTCATCTAGGTATCACGTGTTTTAAATAAAGCAAAAAGGCATTAGACCACTATGTATGTAATATGCACTTCACAATATCAAGTGGACCTTTATCTTTTAGTAGGATATTAATTGAAGTGTATTCCTTACTTGCTATATGCAGCTCCGCCTGTATGATCCTCCCATATTAACGCTCTACTGAACCATGAATTTTCCGAACATCTATTCACAAAGCACGATTCCATGTAGACCACAATGCCGCACCAGTAACATAAGAGGGATATGTAAATGCAGTACTTTACTGTCTGTTGAGCGAAAACATTATATCAATTGAAGCAAAATCTTATTTTACAGAAAATTATCTTCTTACCTTCACCAGAAGTGTGTTCAGTAATAACATTTTTTCCAAATTTTCGAAGAAATTTGAAAGCCTCCATACGAGACACAGCTTGACTCCTTTACAGAGATAAAACAGATGATCTCTATAGTTATCGTGATATTTGACCGTAGTATGTATTGTTACAATGTATTCGAATGGAATTATTGCTAATACATCGAGATAAAAGCCGAGTGTATTCATTCTATAACTCAGAATGCTTTTCAAGTTTCTGATATATTTCTTCTTTGTCTTCACTGCAGTGACACATGTTATAAGGACGTTTAACACCAACGATATAGTTATAATAACTTGGCCATAAAAACTAATGCCATCAGGAAAGCGTCTTTTGATTCCAACGTAGTAAGGGTAAAAAATGCTGATATTCACGACAAGTAGGAGCATGTAGTATTCCCAATATTTAACAAGAGGACACGCGGATTCTAAAATCCACGGAAAAGACGCGTTCATGCATGTAAAAGCTGAAATTTTCTTCTTTACATGCTCAGACAAGATGTACAAATCTAAGCAATTTTCGTCTAATTGATCTTCTTTAGTAACTGTGTCAACATCTCTTTTCCCTGTAAACAATAGTATTTAGTATAATCAAGTTATTAAGAAATAACTTTTTGCTCTTTTGTTTCCGTATACCTTGTAGATATCTCAATTTGTCCTTTAAACATTTAATTCTACTCTTTTTTCTATTTTTAGACGCATAAATATTTAAAGTCAAAGGGACGTGATCGCCTTGATTTTGTTTCCTTTGTCGACTTCTAGCGATCCTCTGCTGAACTTCCTGTCTTATTTTATCGACTAAGTCCGGGTAAGTTATCATTAGTTTTATAAATTTTGTTTTCTCTAAAACTTGGCATTCGACGTATGTAGCAGCTTTGACTGTGCATCTTGCTAAAAATAACTTTACATTACAATTAACATGTTATTAAATCATTTGTTTCCTTGTGTTTTGTTTTCGAAGGTTACACATTATAATTTTTCTGATTTAGGTACGTATTCTACTGAACTTTTACTTAATTTTTCTTTTACCTATCTTAAGGTTTTGTAGGATATGTTATTAGAGTTATATACCTCTAGTATAGTGCAAACCTGTATGTACGCAATTATAAACTGCTTGTGTCATAAACAATTAATGATATACACCACATCACATTGATATAAATCACGAATACATTGAGTATCACGTTATAAATCGTTTTGTTTAATCGATGCATTAGTCAATGTTAGTTATTTCATATAGCCATGATTGAAATATAAAATAAAGTAATACCGAAATCTCTATGATAAATTGTAATTTTGGGTTGTTCGTTTTTTGTATATATTTTGTATTCTGTGAATTACGATGATAACAACACATATGCAAATAATGTTAAGTGTTTTATAGTTTATTACTCCTTCAAATATCATTATACCGTAAATTTAAGTAGGCATTAATGTATTTTTCTACGTACCTGGAATGTTATATACCAGTGCAATTTCCCCAAAGCAAGTACCTTTGGCAAACGATATCATAGGGCTTTCATCGTCTTCATCTGACAATAGCTCAAGTACACCATTTGTAATGCAGACCTTTAATCAGATAAAACATTACCATATAAATATATTCAATATAAATAAGGAATAAACGGCGCGGATATATAAAATTACCATAATAGTCTTGTTCTGGTTGTGATTATAAACAACATCCCCTGGCAAATAAAACTGATGAGTCATATCTAACGATAATCTTCTAAGGAACGCTTCCGGTAGCTTTCTGAATATTAGAGAGCTATAAAGCGGAACGGCGTTTAGATCGTAACATATCTCCATTTGCAAAGGATACGGCAGCAGCTTCAATAGTTTCGGCTTAAACACTCCTGACTTTTGGTACCAGAGATCTTCGTAGTAACTGTGGATATGAAAATAGTATTAAATCTATGATTTTGAATAACTTATTCACAAATAATTATCTAAAAGAGTCACCTGGTGATACGGTTAGTTGTGTCCGCGTCCATTTTAATAAGTTTGAGATGGTTCTTAATCTTTTTGAGACGCCTAACGTATTTAGAACGTCTAGTCGTCATTGTTATAAATTGTGAAGTCAGAGAGCCAACAAAAACCACAGTAGTTAATAGAAACCCTAATAAAATTGCTAAGATGGCTGTTATTCGCTCTTTAGTGGTTACAGGGTACAAGTCACCAAGTGCATTCGTTGTAAGAAACATTACTGACCAATATGCACAGACGTAATACCAGTCTAGAGTCTCCTCAGTTGGAAGATAAATGGCTTCGTATGACCAAGAAGTTCGAATTTTATGCAAGTTGAAACTTCTATTGGCGAAAAGAAACCATACACATGACCATGTATGCACGGAAAGGACAAAGAGAATGAGATATTGCGATAGAAACGTTGTCCACTGATTACTACCAGCTTGTGAAGATCTGTTGTAAAAGTATTCCAAAATTCTATATATTCGTATTGTAGCTACTAATGGAGATATTGCGTGGAAATCGAAGGTCCAGTGTTTGAGGTCCACTAAGTAGAAGAATGAATACGGAACGGCCAAACACACATCCAATATTACTCTGCTGGTATCAGGTTCGACGAGATTGAGTGTTTTTCTCCATTTCCTGAAGAATTTCAAGCCAACTATTACGACGACATCGATAGCAAACATGAAGTTAAAACATATTACAAGTATAATTGCCCAAAACGGTCTTTCGTCAAATTTGCAAAACGTGTAAAGACAGCTGTCCAAAATGTATGCAATGAACAATGCGGTGAGCGTGAACACGCCCCAGCCGGGATTGGAGTATATTAGCAAAATGGATCTTAATTTGCTACTCGTGAATTCAGTTCGTGTCTCCTGCAATATGGCGTAAGTTTTAGTTTGTTTTTGTTCGTCTAGTTCATAATAAACATTTGGTGTTGTGCCTTCTGAGTAGCGTATTGTTCTTGGAGGTTCCACGAACATTTTATTTCTGTCCACTTGACGTCTAAACTTGTAGACATTCAAACTTTGTGCATCTTCATTTTCTTCTATCGGAAATATATATGTATATGTTAACTTGGAACAGTAACGATTATGTAATATTAGACAATAGAACACATACCCATTTCTCTGCATCATTAAACTAGGACACGCACCACGGGAGTTTGAGCTCGTAGTAAATCAAATTGATGATTTAACCGTCTCGACAGTGTCGTTTGTCATTAGCAATCTAAATATGCAATGATCCAGTTGGTCGTATGTATAAGTAATCTAGTAGGGGTGTTTACATATAAAACTATCTGTAAGGGATTCAGTGTCGTCCACAAAGAAACCTTTGTGGCATAACAGAGGTGACTTGGCGTCTTCCCTTTACCAAATATGACCATATCCAACGAAGTTGGGTACGAATGGTCACAGAACATTAGGGTGACGCAATGTTTTCCTTGCCACACAAATCGTAGGCCGAAAGCCGGACATGTAGATATTCAAGACGCAAGCTGTGCGCACGGCACTCCAACCTACATACATGAACATAAAAATTGTTGTGGACTTGACGTTATTTTAATTTCAAATTGTGCACATGTGTTTTATCGAGAAAACACAATGTATTTAATTACTCAATAGAAGTTTTATGTTCGGAAGTTTAAAAAATGGTGCTGAAAATTTCCATTGCTATAAATATTTTTACTGCCATTCAGGCGTTGAAATCCTAGTTTATTTGTTATTCCTATTTATAAGGTAGTTTTGATATGGATACAAGACATTGCTGTTTCTGGTTTGTATATAAGTCATTGTATCCTATACAAAATATACAAAATAAAACAAATGTCCTATTAAAGCATTAATGACACGAGAGTTAACGGTTCCAATTATATTATTATATCGATGGTTCCAATACTCGGCAATCTAGAAGAGTCTACTTAGATGGTTCTTACTTAAGAAGGTTAAGGCCAAACAGAAAGGTATTAAATAGAAGAGAATTTCGTAGCAGCATTCGCCTCTTAAATCTTCGTACATCCAAGTTCCGTAGCGTCTAGGTAATTAGACTTCGAACTAGCTACCATAGTCGGTGTGGCCGCATAATCGCTGAGCTTTTATGGAAATCAAGTCTGTGTATCGGTGAAAAATGTTGTCATAAAACGGTTTTAAATAGCTTAGAATTTCGCAGTCAACTCACTCTAAACTCCATCTAAGTTAGTGGCATATTATTCAACCTCATGCCTGCATATCGGGAGGGTTTGGTAGATATGCAACTAAATGCTCCCACGTCTTGGCAAGTTTATTTACACCCCTTCTAGTTCTAGGGAGTGAAGCTGTCGTTATATGAGTCACTAATTACAACTCCAAAAACGCTTGCATGATTCTTACATTGAAAAACTTAAACATGGTTAATGATAAGTTTTCGGTCTGAGTCTGTTGCCACTAGACCGCTGAGTAGCTAAATTTGTTTAGTTGTAGTACACCTTTGTTCTGAGAAAAATTGTTTCGAAACAAGTCAATGCTTGCATCTTCAGTATGACGTAAACGTGACTGTAATTATACGTACTCGTCGCAATTACCCGAAGAATTGATGTGAATGATGCACGCTGCCCTTAGGCGTTGGTGTCATCGTGTTATTTAACTCAATAGTCACTTTAGACATAATGATCAAACATAGGCCGTGAATATTACTAGATCTTTACAACGCAGATATATTACTTGAAGATGCAATTGGAATCGCTAACATTAATCGTAGTTTATTGCTATCAATGACAATGAAGATTAGGATTTGTTTACAATTATATATTATTGTCTATTTTTTAAAAAGAAATCGAAATCGAATAAATAGGAGAAGAAGAAAAAACTATTTGTTCGGGTCTAGATTACTCTGAGGGGTTTGACCGTCAACTATTGGCGACAGTCGTAAAATCTAACCGAATCATCATCATCATCAGCCATAAGACGTCCACTGATTTCCAGATCGACCTGTTGGAAGCCAATAACCGAATACTTCCGCCAAATGTTTAGACAGATTTGAGGCCCATTAATGAGGCAGATTTGACCCCAAGTGAAGTGGCGGTGTAAGCACAGGTGGAAGAAGTGCAGTTTCACAACACAAAAATAATCTTGTAAATAATTCCAGATATATCTTGTAACATACATAAAAAAATACAGGCGGATTGAGGATCTTCTCTTTTTTTGAAGTCGGAAGAAAACAGTTGTTATTTTTACTGGATGGAGATTAAACAAAATAACCGGCACTCGTATGATAATTCTCTCGTACATGCGTTTAACAGATTTGTCAAATCTTCAATCATCATCATCATCAGCCATAGCACGTCCACTGCTGGACATAGGCCTCCGCCAAAGATTCACCTGGTGATACGGTTAGTTGCTGGATGCAGGCCGCTTCCAACAGGTCAATCTGGAAATCTCCAATAACAACACAATATTTGAATCGCTTGTAATAAGGAATTTAGACCGTGGAACTTTTGTGTTACGTTTAATTCAATAGATCCACGAAGACCATCGGATAGGGGTCAATTATCCATTTATCCTTTTAACGGAATTGATAAAACGTATCTAACTTGGACGATTTTAATTGATCTAATGTGCTGGCATTGTTAAAAACGAATTTTGTCGGTCATATATGGAGTACATTTTATCAGATGTGGTTGAGGGTTAATTACATAAATGATGGTTGAAGAATCTATTTCAACTCATTGGATGATGTCTTTATCTAATAATTATGAGATGGTGTTTCTATTTAATACAATGAATGGCCATAGTGTGTCTGATAATGACGAAAAATAACGAACTCCTAAACTTATGTATTGATAAAGTACCAATCATAAAATAAAACTAGCTTTAAATTCAGTCCTATTCATTTGAATATTTATATCAAATACAAATTCATTTATTATAAGTTTATACTGTATTATTATAATTTTGTATTCTAAATGTTTGTTAGCTCCATGTAAGACGTAATGTAACGACCAATACCACATTTTGTAGTTACTGAAAATATGACAAACATTTATCGATATGAAATATTTTTTGAACAAAAGAAAAATAACGACACTCAAAAATTAACGATTGTTATGTATCATCACCATATTCGAATGCTCATGAATAATTCAGTGAACGAAGAACGAATTCGCCCACCGTTTTCCTTTTGTGTTCAGAGTAAAATCTATTTCTTAAATTTATGAAATAAATTATATTCAGCGTTGGTGTAAAATGAAAATGGATATTACGCAATAATATCGGATGACTAATCATTGCCAAGTGCCAACGAATCTACATAATACATATGCACCATCTTTCAGAGAGATCTTATTGCAAAGGTCAGCTGCGATTGTGTTCACTTATGATGTGCCGCAACTTTAGTTCATATAATATTATAAGGAATCTATTGGATTATATTATTATCTATATATTTTATCTTTTTCATTTTTTCTTTGCAACTGCCCTTATCCCACCTCAATGTGGCGTCGGCGCAACGCACTTTTTCAAGCATGATGATTTGGTTTTGGATTTGGTTCAATTTTGACGACCGGCTGCTTGATGTCAGATGGGGGGATCCAATCCCGGACAAATGGTGTTTGAAAAACGCCCCGTCCGATGTGGGAATCAACCTAGGATCTGCCGATCCATAGCCCATATACGCTACCAGTTACCACTACACCAAGAAGTCAACTATCTATATAATTAACAGGTTCAGCACGTTGGCATAATGCGGGCAAGTGGACATCAGTTATCACATACCTTTGAAAGTAATTTTTAAGGAGAATCGGTGTACATTGTGCAAGTTTCCTCGTGAAGTTTCCTTCACAATAAGGCTAGCGTTAATTTTCTATGAAAACACAGTTAAGCTAGTGCATGTTCTTTGGTCTAGTTTCGACTTGCGACTATCTCTTGAATCCGTAATACACCTGAATCCCATCTGTGCTATCATATAATAAAAACTGAAAACGCCTGAGGCTGAAGCCGATTAAATGGAAATGCACTGACTCCAAAGATAGAAATTGTTGTTATTTTTTACTTTACGAACGAACACTTAGTTCGTTTTTGAAGTCGGTTTTCAGTTTTTGTTAAACTTTAATTATTATTTATCTATTTTTAGTGTTCAGTAGCCTATAATATTGAAAGAATCATTCATCAACTCTTAATAGTTAAGAAGTTATATTTTCCATCATCAGCTCGGCAACATGAGTACTAGATCCAAATACCTGAATAGTTTTAGAAAATGTATAAAACACACTATGGGTCTATAAAATTTGAGGGCTGCCCTCAATTTTTCTAGGATACCATCATCAGATCCTGACTTGGTGCCAATGGGACCACCTGGGAAGTATACGCTTTTAAACAAAAAAAGAATTTCTCGAATCGGCCCAGGCGTCTTCGAGTAATCGGGGAGCATACATAAAAAAAAAGATTCCGACGAATTGTTAACCTTCTCCTTTTTTTTACATCATAGGTAGTTTGCAAATGTACTGCAGCTAACCCAATGGGCCAGAAAACATTTTCAGTTCAGGTTTCCATTATGCAAAAACTTACGAATTTTAAACTATAGTCTTACGAAATTTTAAACTTTACCACTAGATTGCTAGCATTCCCTTCTTTAAGTGTAGTTATTTTTTTATACCAACTTTATGAAATACACGTACGTATGATCCATAAACGCAGAGACGATATATAAATATATCTCTTAAATAGTGAACTACGAAAACCCTTCCTGATGCAGATCCTTTTCGCGCCGGACCAAAAATAAAAAATGAACATGTTTTAAGCAGGATTTAATTTAAATCAGTTAAAACCCCTTACCTTTTCTCGTCGTTATGAAGATGGCAAATATGAATATGGGTAGCCAAGAATGAAATAAACATTGCTGTCAATGAACCCGAAATGACTACATGGTAATTGCAAAATGAAAGACCGCCCACTCGGGCTTCAGCTATTTTCGGGCATTAGCATTAATAAATTGAGCAACTTTTGCCTTATGGATCTTATCGTAAAAATCATTTATTTTAAAACGTTTCTTTAAAATAATGGCTGTGTTTGTAAAGTTGAGCAATTCAGCCAGTTAACTTTGTATCCTCAACTTCAAACAGTGGAGAAAACAAATAATTATTTGAAGTCTTAGGGCGACTTGCAGCGCTATTACTAATCTAGTGTTAAACCTACGGCGATTTATCCTACAGTTGACTCCTACATTTATATCAATATTTGGGATAAATAGAGATTTATCGCGGAGCTACAATTGGCCCTAAATACATCTGTTACACAATGAGGATTAAGTTTTTTCTAGTTTTGTTAGTAAGTTTATTCTATGCTAGCCAAGATAGGCTCTCAGTTGATGTATAATATATAAAAGAGTGTAGTCATCAATTTTTTTGTATATTTCATACCAATTTTGGACTAACCACATTCAAGTAATCTGTGCAAACGAATATGGTCATAGTGGGGGCCTGTTCATTACCCTTACCATCAAGCAAGCGTAATCCTTCTCTAAGCAATTATCTATAACTTGGATATTAATTGTGATTTATGGCGTTGTCTATTAGTTTACTTTTAGAGTGTCGTTCACTTTTTCTGTTGTGTTTCTAGATAATGAAGAAGATATATTTAAAGACCGCTAAGACCAATTAAACGCAAGCATCTGCCTGCACCATGGCTTACGGATGACATCAAGCTCTTAATGGGTAAAAAAGCTGGAGCTAAAACCAAATATAAATGTCACCCTAATGATGATACAAAAGCTAAGTATGTAAAACTACGGAATCGCTGCAACAGGGTATGTAGGGATGCGTATCGCCGCCACATTCATAACACTCTTGACGAGGAAGATCCAACTAAAGTCTGGAAATTTCTCAGGTCTCTGGGAATAGGCAAATCAAAAAATAACTCAACTCCTAATAATACTGACATAAATAGTCTCAATCTACACTTCTCTTCCAGTTCTTATATTGAAGATTCAATTAAGAACCAAACGATTAATTCCCTCTATTCTGTGCCAATTTCCAGTTATGCTCCTTTTGTCATAAATCGATTTGCTGTATGTGATGTTAAGAAAAGCATCCTTTCTGTGACGTCGAACGCGGTTGGTGTAGATGGCATTAGCCGAAATATGCTAGTGCCAATACTGGACATTATTCTGCCATCGATATGTCACATCCTTAATTATTCCATTCTAAATGGAGCTTTCCCTTCCCACTGGAAAGATGCTCAAATTATACCTATCCCTAAAAAATCCAATCCTCAATCATTTTCCGAATTCCGACCCATATCCATTCTTCCTTTCTTGTCCAAAGTGCTTGAGCGTCTTGTCCATACCCAACTGAGTTCCTTCCTTTCTACACACTCTCTTTTAAATTCTTTTCAGTCAGGATTCCGGCCAGGTCACAGCATAGCCACAGCCCTTGTTAAGGTCACCGATGACATCCGTCTCGGTATGGAAAAAGGGCAGCTTACTGTGCTAGCGTTACTGGACTTCAGTAACGCTTTTAATACCGTTGTCTTCGATATTCTTCTTGCCTTGCTCCGCTCTATTAACATATCTCCATCAGCAATCGATTGGTTTCGCAGTTACCTGTACGGTCGCAGGCAGAGGGTTCGCCTTGAAGATAATTTTTCTTCATGGTGTAACACGTCTGCCGGCGTACCCCAAGGCGGTGTGTTATCTCCTCTTCTCTTCGCCATTTTCATTAATGCCATATCTCAAAATATTTCCTCTTCCTACCACCTGTATGCAGACGATCTCCAAATTTATTGTCAAGCTCCACTTGATAATCTGGATAATGCCATTGAGATCATCAACTCCGACTTAAATAAGATATCCAATTGGAGCTCTGGTTTTGGTCTTAAAGTTAACCCTGCCAAAACACAACTCATAATCGTAGGGAGTTCTCGCCTTATATCCAAAATAGACTGGCCAGTTCTCCCTCCTGTCATTCTCAATGGTATTACAATCCCTTTTGGCGAGACAGTAAAGAACCTTGGAATCATATTTGACCGCACTCTATCCTGGGGACCACAGTTAGCAGCCACAAGTCGTAAACTGTTCGCATCAGCTGCGTCTTTAAAGCGACTACGAAACTTCTTACCCACTGCCACTAAAATTGCGCTGGCGCAATCTTTACTCCTTCCAATACTTGACTACGCGGACACTTGTTATCTTGACTTAACCCAAATTCAGCTTGATAAACTTGAGCGCCTCCAAAATTTTTGCATACGATTTATATTTGGTTTGCGCAAATATGATCACATCTCCGAGTTTCGCTCTAAGCTCAAGTGGCTCCCTATCCGTCTTCGCCGGAATACCCACATTCTCTCCCTTCTTTACAACATTTTGTTTAATCCATTCTCGCCCCACTATATTAAAGTTTTTTTCATATTTCCTCATACATCGCATCCTCATTCTTTAAGATCGTTCGATAACCTGACATTAACGATGCCACGGCATCGCAGTTCCTACTTCGACAACTCCTTTACTGTCCAAGCCGTTCGGTTGTGGAACTCTCTACCTGTCTCCATACGGCAAGCTCCATCCCTGGCTATTTTCAAAACAAGGTTAAAAAGTCATTACCTTACATTGCTCGCTTAGGTTACTCGGTCTTTTTATATAACTTTAATTTCAATTTACTCTATCTATGTGTATATGTATGTATGTATGTATATATGTGTATGTATGTATGTATATATATATATATGTGTGTAGATGTGTGTGTGTATGAATGTGTTTCTATATGTGTTTGTGTTATATGTATATAGGTATCATATTTACCTACGTTATCTATTAATAATCATATACATAAAAATAAATACTCCACAAAACCTTTATTTTACACCTCCGCTTATTTTGCTGATCCTCTTAACTCCTTCAGAAGGTTGTCTGGAAGAGATCGCTTTAAGTGATAAGGCCGCCTATTGTAACATTGTATAGTTTAAGTTTCTTGTTTTTACTGTTTCAAAATGTTTGTGTTCAATAAAGTGTTATCTATCTATCTATCTATCTATCTATATTATTTTGTATCTGAACTCTTAAGTGGTAACCTAGTAGCTGTAACAATCGCTCAGAAGACTTATGAAATAACAGTCTTGCTGTTTCGTTTTATGCGTCTAGCAACGTCTAGGGTTTCTTGGTAAACGGTTTACTATTGTTTTATGTTGTACCTCTTGATATGATCATTACTTATACGATTAGGTGACCCAATTGCTGGTTTGCATCCTTTATGTCAATTCCGTTTAATTCCAATTTGTTAATATCATCATCATCATCATCATTAGCTATAGGACGTCCACTGCTGAACATAGGCCTCCCCCAAAGATTTTCAGATCGACCTGTTGAAAGCGGCCTGCATCCAGCGACTTCCTGCGACCTTTATCAGGTCGTCGGTCCACGGTCTTTTGTTAATATACTAAGTTGTTTTAAATGTCTTATTTATTCATATTACATTATTATATTTAAAAAATGACCTTTATTTCTTAGACATGGTAGCCAGTGTAATTACTGACATTATGAGACTTAACATCTAATTTCTAAGGATATTGGGCGCAGTCCCGTGCCACTTAGCGCATTTCTGTTCAATGTGCTGGTGCTGCTACTGTTCATAGGTAGTCGTGTCGCTTATCATCAGGCCAGCGGCTTAATTGTCTCGTCATTCGGTTGTAATAAAAAAATCCCTCTGCCTATGTTACTTACATGTGCTTCAATGCAGTCTGCAGTGTTTGCGAATAGTTTTACAATAATTATAGCCGGAGCTATATTAATAAGATCAAAACTGTTATTATCAATGTTTTATAAGCACCTACTACCTACCTAGATAATGGTTGTTGGATTTTCATAATGTCTATGTGTTCTTTTATTTCATTACCTACAGGTCACTACAATTAATGAGTTATAAGTTGATCTGCGTTTGTGTGGTTGTATGTTATAGGTTTCTATGGTTATAGGTAACTGTTGATGCGTGTTGCCTATTGTTGAATCCTGATTGTTAATTATTATGTCATTAAGTGAATACCTACTTATTTTCTTATTCATCATAGTGCTCATTTAAAACAATTAATAAATGGTTATGGTCATGTTATTATAGTTATGAGTGGGTTGACTAGATGGCGACTCATTCGCACTCTGTAGAAAGAGACAAATTATCGTTGCTGATGAGTGCGAGCGGGAAGACTACATGTTATTATTACGCCTACACTGCGGACAGAAGTCGCACGCGTTCACAAAAAATTCTATCCGACGAGAGCGCAAGCGCAGCGCTATATTCGCCCACAACTTCACATCGGTCAACTTCGTCATTTAGTGGTGATCGAAACTTCGATGTGTGTGGAAGTGAATTTTAACTTTTCTAACACAATCTCACAAAAATAACAATAATCAAGTAACTAAAGTACAATTTCTTATTTGAACGTGTTAGAATAGACTTTTAACGTGTCATTAGTTATTTAAATAGTATTCAAAATGTGTGATAGTACCAATCCTTCAACGCAAAGTATAGCGGACTACTTAGCTCAGTTGCTCAAAGACAGGAAGCAACTGGCTGCGTTCCCGAATGTTTTCATGCACATGGAGCGACTTCTGGATGAAGGTAGGTCATAATCGTATAGAACTATTTATAATACATCGGCTCCCGAAGTACTAGATCCTACCGTCGATGCTTGTCACCGCGGCGATCATAAATTGGATGCGTCGACAAATGCTGCAACGCACACGATATTAAGTTTATTTTTGTCTTCGTCTCGTCGAGTTATGGTCCAGTGATGTCTGTAACGCGATCCCGCATTTCGGAAAGCGAAGAAAAGTTGGATGTCTTCCGGCGATTTGCGGTCAGTGGTCGTTAGATTGTCGCCGGCGAGAGATTGGTGAAATGAATGTAGTAAACGGGTTTCGTGTCCACATTTAGATATCTCATTTCGCCATTCTACGCAGCGCGGTTTTAAATAAATGATATTTATGTTAACTTGCCGAGTTAAGATTTTGAGGTTATGATTTTAGTGAGGTTGAATAATCGGAACATCACGGATCGTGTCGCCAACTTGTTCATGTAGGGTCACAGGCACGCATTCCGTGCGAGTTAAAGGAATGTCGCCTGTGTGCAAGTACCGTATGCCGTCGTTCTCAGTCATACAAGATTTGTACGCAGCGCGTCGCAGCCGCACAGTTCCGTGCCTGACGTGTGTAGCCCCCTTATTATTGGATGCTTGTAACCAGTCCGTGTGTGTAGTCCTTATCTACGCTACTGAATACGGGCTTTACATTGCGTTTGGATGCTAAATGCCAAATAGATTGAGGCACGGCCACATTACTGAATTATTTATACAGTTTATAAATTGGCAATTCTCGTCGAATTCATTGATAAACAGTTAGATTTGTATTCTGTGATGATATCACATCCAACAGATGTATCTACCTACATTTATTTGTATCATATATATGCAGGTTAATTGATTTGGATAATATTAAGTGTGAACACTAGCAAGTACGTACCTACATTAGGCACGTATACGTACGTAGATACTAATATTACAATTATTTAAAATAAATTTTACATAATATGTACTATTGTTTTTTACTTAGATATGCCTAAGTACCTAATTGATAAAGGATGTGTGTACTACAAACTTTTTATTTTCGTGTTAATGTACATGTAGGTATTGTGTATTCGACCCTTATTCGACCTTTGTAGGCAGATATACAGAACAGCCTGTAGGTACCTACAAATCAGTAAACATGTTTTAATGACAAACTAGTTCATGACAACTTTACGCCATACAAATAGTTACTCAACGCCTACCCTACGGCAATGCACCAAAATCCGTTTTTCAAATACATTATAAACTAGTCTGCAAAGATTATAGGTAGGTCTTGGTATTAGGTAAATAACGTTATAATAAAACAATAGGTTTGGGACAACATTTTTACCTATACATTATTTTGTTGAATTAGGACCTAATAGTTGTAAAATACCGTTTCATACAAAATATATCTAATACATATAATATTAGGTTACCATTACTAGTAGATAAGTATATTTTCATTGTAAAATATTGCTAACAACATACATTTGCAGAATAGCATGCCAAAGGGCCAAAAGTAAAATTCATTCAGAAGACAATAAGTTGCTTTAAACTCATTAAGAAGCCAAGTCACGTATCTTAGCAAAGCAAGGTCTATGTGACCGATTCTACATGTCATATTGTCGCCACTATTGTGATTTACTGTTAAGTTTTAACTGTACGACATATAGGATTACCCACTTATTTTGTTGCACACTTCCTTTTACCTTTGATCATGATGAGTATTATTATAGATAATAATGGGATGGATTCAGGATCTAGAACTAGAAGGTTGAAATACCAGAGCATTTGGATTAAAACATTATCTACGCAGTGCAAGAGTTGTGGGGTTAAAACGTATTAAAAGCTGGGATAAAGAAACTCAATTAATATACTTTACAATGTCTTTGATATATTTGTGATTGTCATGTACTCTTTGAATATGACAGGAGAGACTGGACTGGAGATGTCAACGAAAGCAAAAATACTTACGGGAGTAGAGATAAAGCTGAATATTAAAATATAATGTCAAAATTTTATCCACAAGTTCGTGATGGATTCAATGTTTACTTGGTTTTAAATGAGTGCTTGCGAAATTCAGCAACGTTCGAATCTAACAAAATTTGTCATGGTAAAGTAGGTAAAATTGACTAAAACATCACAGCAGTTTCCGTGAAAAGTATATTTTTAAACGTGGAATAATTAATAAAACGTTGAATGACTGTTGCAACTGATAACAAAACATTATTGCAGTAAAATCGCATGGCTCACATTTTAAAGTTTTCGGTGTGGCTATTTTATTCGGGTTGAGTCATTTAAAAACTCGTCGTCTTAACATTTGCCATAAAAAGCGAGAGAGAAGTGCCGAGAAGGGTTAACTTAATTTGATTTTGATAAAACTGGTATGTAACTGGGACATTGGACAGCTGACGACGAAAGTCGAAATTTTCGAAGTTGGTTGAAGTTTGCTGTTGTCCAAACAAAAATTATAATCTCGCTGTGGCGCCACTAGTAATTTTAGTGCTGTCCCAAAATTTATGAATACAGAGAAAAGGCCAAAATACATTGTAATTAATTCCCTCCGGATACTCAGAGTACCAATTTATGGGAAATAATAATACACCTGATACTTCAAGTCTTAAGGTCAAGGAATCATGTTATGACACCTAGAACTAGCTAGAACCGTTATTTATATCCTATTCAATTGGCAGGATATACAGGATTTGGAAATTAATTGGGGCATCTAAAATGTCTTGAAAAATTATACATTATTAGGTACCTACTTACATATCAATTCTAACTTCCAATTATCTATCTCATAAAGTGAAAGACACGATATATTTATTCTACCAATATTGACGTACGGTATTCTTATTTGGTCTTTGCCCGAATCACAAAAGCCTTTCATTAGAATTTGGTCCTGAACTGCTACCTTCATTAGAATGTCCTCGGCAAAACTTAGTGACGAAGTCCAGTACAATGAAATTCGTTAAGAGCGGGCTTATTCGATATACAGATATAGGATAGACAGTGTATCTCATAATCTCATTTGAGCCATAATTAGCTTGTAATAGCGTTCGATTTCGGAAACATGGAAAAGGGGAGATACCTTTGCCTAGCATCGGAATGATATAGGATAGGAAAGAAATCTTACAGACTTAAACGAGGTTATTTCCGAACTTTATCAGGGACAGAAAAGTTTGCCAAGCTGTAGACGCTGTGTGTTGTCTAATAAAAATTACGATCACGTTGTAGTTTATGGTTTATTTGACATGTCGCGCTGGTCCGATCTGGAGCCGTGACAACTTGACGAAAATATCGATGGCAAGTTGACAGTCGACAGGCGTGGCATATCGCGTTACGCCGAACTATGAAATTGCGTTGGCTATTTTAGAATCTAGATACTAGTGTGATAACTAAAGTTATAAATAAAATTTTCATTAAAATGTAATGTGCGACATTTACTATCGATAGCTGTGTCTTGAACAAACGCCAACCTCACTAATACATTTTTAGTAGGTACATACAGAAAAGTTTTACTTGAAGGAAATTTATTAGCACCTAAGATACAAACTTTCTGTAATGGTTTTGTGACACTATCCGCAACACTATTTAGAAAGCAAAATTTTCACTGAATTCAGAACCCCGTCCTTTAAACTCTATTAAACAGAACTTTGCGAAAGAAAGAAAGAAATAACTTTTATTTGTCCATCAATACAAGACACAAGTACAATATCGCTAGCGACAAAGCGTTCAATTTTCAAACAAAAGACAATTTGTCGGTTTCACCGTTGTTTCACCCCAGCCCTATGAATGATATAAAATCTTACTTTTCAAGCCGAGTTAAAATACTAATAGAAGTTATTAAATTGTATGCATGTACAAAATAGTTGTATTAAGATTATTCACATATTGCCAACAAATTTCAAGAATATAATATTTTGCCGCTATCACCAAGTAAAATATCATGCACATTGACTTGCATATCAGCTGTTATACAAAAAATCAGCAATACATGATAATGTAATGATAAAAGCATATAAATTCGTCAATCAAAACATCAATACAAATGTAGATAAAAATAATGATAATGTCATCCACGATAAAAGTACATCAATGATTAATTATTTCAGTTTATATCACATCAGATACAGACAACACAGTGGGGTAATATGCCGACCAGATTTGTAGATAGGGTTTATCAAGTGTGTTACACATACTTCACTTGTAGATTAAACTCTGATAAACGATAAAAATGAGTTTAATAGCCTTTAAACAATGATTTTATTACTGATATCATACATGGTTACATATGTTTATAGGATATCTCGGATACGATTTTATACTTAAGTATTTAACTTCTCGTTCTGTCACACCACTTACTCCGGGTTCCTCTAAGGGTGTTCAAATAAACATTCAATTTACAGAACAATTTTGACATCGGTAACGTGCTGTTCAAACACTTATCAGTTCAAAAGCGTTTAATCAGGCGTCTAATAACTCAATTTTGATTTAGGTACCATGATAATTTTACGAATCACCCATCGAGAAATCATCCTTAAATCTGAGTTAGGTATAAACAACAATATTAAAAATAAATCAATCAAACAAAATAATATTGTAATTATCGCGTTTGGTGTGTAGGCGCCACCGACCTCAGAGGTAGACTGTTCCGCAAGCAACCCTGTGGCAAAAGTAAGTCTTACTTGGTTCATTATAAGGTTGTTTAGTATATGATTAGGCGTGCGCCTACGTCGATGACCAAATGGGGGTTAGTCGTGGGCAGCGTGGAGGTGTAGGAGCCAAGGTTGTTCCAGTCGCTCGCCAACCAGTCGTACCTTGCTGTATGTTGCTTAATTATAAAGATTCAAACAGTCATTGGATATTACATAAGTGTCAACGAGGTCAGTCGGCTTCAGTACACGTTTTAGGTTTTGATCAAGTCGTATTCTGATATATATATTATTTAATAGCTATCTAGAATAATGTAACTATTGGTAACGATATGAGATATCACTAATTATCTCTTCAAAGTTAATATAACCGATAGGTATTAATGTTAATGACCGATAGTAAAAATATTCAAGCCATTATTAAAATTAATATTCATAGTTTATTAACATGTTCTGCAAGCTGACACGTAAACATGGTGTGGAAACACTTGTCTCTCTTCCTTTGTTCAACGGCTTCAGAAAATGTTACAGAAAGCAAATATTGACACGCGAGTCATTATCGCGTCGACCTCGATAAGGCTACATTGCATCTCTAGAAAACTGGATCATACGAGACACCCATTCTTCATACGTTCCCACGACACTGCTACTACGTATCTAAGTGCGTTTTATCTTAAGCGACGTGATCGTTCTGCTAATGAGATGTAATTTTTTATACTTTTGTGAAAATAGGCATTGTGCCACGTGAGGCACTTCTAAACTGTGTTCTGCCCTTAGAAGGAGAAATATCTGTCGCCCACTTTGTGTTCTTTCAAAAAAGCACTCCGGTAACCTTCGTTAACAATGATTCATATTACCTGTTCAAGATGTCTCACACTACGCTTGATGCAGAGAAAATCGTAATGAACAAAAATCATTCGAAACCACACTCCCACTCAAAGTATTAATGAAAGCCGTGTGACCGTAGAGTGTCTTATGTACTGAATACACAAAGAATGCATTCTGGAAGGGCGTGTGGGTTGCGCGTGAGCAGTGTAATTTGAAATGAAAATCGATCGCTTCAGAACGCAGCGCCTGGGCCGCGTGAACTTGTCTTGTGGGTGGAACGCGTGGCCTACGCGTAGGTACTACCAACCACTCCTACTAATGTGATTTTTACATCTTCGATTCCGTAATATCTGAATTCTCCTACACGGTTTCTATGATTTATTAAGAGGCTTTTTCATTTCTTACAATCCAATTTTAGACAGGAATAATAGGTACCTACTGTACACACAGTATCTTTGATTTGTGTTGTTATGAATGCGGTGCATATGAATGAGGTTTAGTAATGATTTAATGTAAATCACATGCAAACCAAGTTTGATATCTACTTCAGTCATGTACTCACTATCTAAATGTGGCTTACCTTCTGCGTTGCACGACAAGACAATCCGGTATTTTAAACATGATTTAATTTCCATTTTATGTCCTCTCTTGCGAACACCATTTAGCACACGTGAATATTCAACGAGAGATCAGGCCTATTGTTATACGGTACTTGGATGAAATCTTAGTAGCAACAGCAAGTAGTAAGAATACGGGTACCACAGGTTTATTCTGCATTAAATTTATCCGCCCGGTTTAATTAGGACCTTCGATCCTTGCAAAATTGTTGGAAACTGGTTAATTATCTTAATTAAATCACCTATTAACACAACGGTTAGGATCTTCAGGAAATCCAATATTATACACCGTTCCTATAGGTTTTCCATGCTTTTATTCTGGTTTACTTAAATGATAATGATCAGTTAAACTTACCTTTGTGGGACCTTCGCGTGATCCGGCGGATGCCTTTATCTCGCCCAAACAGAGTGAGGCGTGTCATGTGAACCGGCCAGCAGATTTCGAATCTAGAAGGATGTATGGAGGAAGACGTGTCTGGCGTACAAAAATAAACATGCATATTACCTACATATCCATTTTAGGAAATAATATTTTGGGAACACCGTGCTGAGATTCCGCATAAATTAAACTTGTGTAATACTTGAAACTTATTAATTGGGATTTCGTAAGTATAAATTAAAAATAAATTCTCATCAACCTAAGTCATTTAAAATGTCGTTTTATAGTTCACCAGATTTTACGAGACGCATCATCTATCTAGTCTGATTCTAATTTATTAGTTTTCTTTTTATTTTATTCTTCTAAATTCCAATCATAATTCTTTCCATACGAAATTTGTACCAGTTCTGTAGATTTACGATCGACAGAATTCAATGGCGGACTTAAGTATATTGCATTCATTGCAAGTTGGATACAGATGGGAAACTATTGACCTACATAGCATAATGGCTGAATAAATCGTATTGTTTTGTTTTGTTACATTAAAAGTTCTCTTTTTTTAGATACCGATGTAGGTCGAAGACTTCTATAACATTGATAGACATTGCTCCTACATTTTAGATTTATCATAACCTTCAGGCAAAGTAATAGGAGTAGGCGACACAGCAAAACTTAACACAGAGGTGTCAAATGTAATTTAAAACTTTTTCGTATCCATACTGGTAATGCGTAGATCACGTAGAGTCTGGGCAGTAAATAAAATAGATCACGAATTGTGTGAAGTCTGCCACCCTTGCTTTAGGGGACCGTTAAACCTTATCGTGTAAGCGGATTTGGGGATAAAACTGAGATTTACTTATAATTATGTTGGTTGATACCGATATAATGTTTAAAAAAACACGTGCGATCTTGGAATTACATCTTGGGTCATCAAGTGCAGTTTTCTTGGGGTTGAGTTTTGGAAAATGACTGGTTTGTCCAGAATTGGGATTTGTACAAATTGGCTCTATCGTGTCACGTTATATCAATAATCTTTGTACACCGCGGATATATAAAATGCGTATCTGCATCTTCGCAAGAAATACTGACGCTTATGCCTTTTGTTACGTTATTGACTCAGCTACTACGTTTACGATCTACTCCCAACAGGAATAATCAGCGTATAATCGAAAATAGGAAAATTAATTATTTTTATTGTTTACCCTGTTTAATGATTGCGATAACACGTCGGCCGGCCTTCACGCCGCTAATCGCGATGTGCACCACGGTTGTATGCGGTCTGACCTGTTATTTAATGTTTACAAAGATGATAGCTACCAGTTACGATTACTTATTCAGTATTATTTTTATCACTTCATTTGTGTTCGTAAATTATAGTGCACGTATTATTTTTTTTATATTGGGTGCCTCGTGTTCGCATTTATATGAATGAAATGTAAAATATACGCTTTTGTTTATTGTCATGGTACAGTTTTATTTGTACGAATTTCCACGTAGGTCTAAAATTATACATTCTTTATGCGTGTATTAGGTTTAATGACCGAAATTGAGACTCGTTTTGAAGCGAGCCTGTTTTATGTATTTTAATTACCTACGTAAATAAAATATTCCTTATGAGTAAACTGTTATTCTAACGACAAATAAGTTGTAACAAATCAGTATTTAGTGAAAATTAAGAAGTGAAAATCAAATCGATACAAGTCATTTAGAGCGACTTCGTAATTCGTTCAAACTGGGCCAATCTAGTTCTTCAACTTTCTACAGCAGCACGTAGGTGGCGCCCGCCTGACCAGATCTCGAGGTTCGCTGATCACAGCGACAGTTAACCGATTCGTCTTATTCGCACTCTATGTACCTAATGGAAATGTGTAAGTCTGATGATACAACAGACGCATTTATTAACAACACATTGCTAAAGTTGGTTGAGTAAATTCAAAAAAGGTTATGACACCAACTTAGAATATGGTCACAATTTTCACATAGGCTTCCGAGATTCGCTTTCTATAATCGATAGGCAGGGCGTTACTAACAACCAACACAAACATGTCGAAAGTGCCGCTGTTGCGCCACACGTGTGGGATGCGCGGGCGCCGGTCTGCCGCCGGGTTTACTGTGTGTAGACGGCTTAAGGGTCCCATTCATTTCGCATTAAGCAATTTGGTGAACGCACAACGTTTGCCGGTTCATTCATGCAATTGTGCAATAATACGTACTTGATTTTTAGTAATACATCAAACGCTAATTGCTTACAAAACAAATATGTTAAACAGCAAACAGAATGTCATTTTATAGTGACTTCATCGTGTTGAAATAATCTCGAGTAAACAAGGTGTGGGACAAGGTCAGAGGAAGTTGGAGGCGTTTAGTATAATTAAAAACACAAATCAGTAGAATTATTTGAAAAAAATCACAGGGAGTTTATAGGACCTGCTGAAGTGTCCTGTGCTAGATAGTGTATAAAAAAGTCGTAATACTGTGAGTCACTGGTGCGAAGTCGTCTGCATATGTCTTTACCGTCGGGTGTTGATAGATTAATGTCGTCTCGCTCCTTCTTGTTTGCTACACATATGTCTGTTACATTTTACTCGTCTAACGCTTCATGTGTTTGCTCGTTCGGCTACACGACGTCATCTGTTAATTTAATTACTCCAGTTTTTATACCAACCAATTGCGATGCTCTCGATTTCTATTAAAAAACCAATTTTCTTGAAAGTTGTCGTCGGAATTAATGGTTTATCTAACGGTTTAGCATTTATGTACAGTTCATAGAGTGGGGGTCTCGTGTTGATTTTTTAACATTGCTGTCATCTGTTGGTAGATGTTTGTAAACTCGATCATTGCATTGAATACATTGTTGTCCAGTTAAACTATTGTAAGGTGTCAATTGATTTAACTGTTATTTATTTATTTAGCAATTAGCTATTTAGTAAACATGTATGAATGCGGTACTTCGAGTTCTTTGTGAACGTTGTTTAGAAGTAGGTTAGAGCCACAACGATACATTATTGCCTGATTATGTTTATCTCGTTAACGAACCTGTCTCAAGATGAGATGATTGGAGTAGTTGTTTCCGAGGTCAATATGTTTATCTGACTAATAAATATACATGCACCTACTTCTGATAAAGGATAGTTTTCCGATGAAGCCCTGATTGTATAGAGTTGTGTCGCTGATGGTCAGATATCAGAAGTTAATTTATATTTAATTACAAACATAAATAAACAGACATAATCTCATCCATGTATCCCCGAAGAGGTAGGCAGAAGTGAATTTAGGCACATTGTCAAAGCACGCACGTTTCCAAAAGAAAAACTGAACACCAACAGGTTGACCTGTGATTTGAACGCAGAATCTCAGTTAAAATATGCTGTCAGTGAACAAAGGAACATTTGAAAATATAATCTTAATTTTATTTAAAAAGTGAAAGACATTTGTTAACATTTTTGGAACAAGGCAGGGCAGGAGAATAGGACATAGTTAGGACATTATTTGCACATAACTGCGTGATATAATTAAATTAAACTGACTGCACAACACATGTAGGTAAACTATGTAGGTAAACTGTTAATTAAAATAGCTAGACTTTATCCAGTGTTCAATTGGATGTAAGCCAACTTTATCTAATTGGGTCATTTATTACAGCATTTCTTAAATACTTTCTCTTAGTGTAAATTTAATTCTGAGCACTTATACATTCTTTAAATAAATTCCTCGTTACGTTGATAAAACTGGGACGTTTGAAAGAATAAAAACAATCAATTTCCGTATTTTTAGTCAACAATATGTAAATATGTATTGTGATATTATGTAGCGCTGCATAATTTAGTCATCTAATATGATATAAATAATAAAATGTCTAGAAACGTTGTAAAATAAAAATTCCTATGAATTGTATTCATTGTAAATTAAATTTTACCTATATTGTAGTTAACAAAGACAATTTTCTGAACTACTAATTGCTTCGGTGGCGTAGTTGTATAGCGTGCGTACGTCCTAAGGTCACGGGTTGGATCCCAGGTTGGACTAAACTCAGTGATTTTGGGTTTTTCTATTCAATATCAGTCCGAAGTCTGAAATTTGTGCCCGATATCGCGATAGGCTCGCTCCCTATAACATTTAAATAAATAAATAAATAAATAACACCCAACAGTCACATATATAGTCCTGACCCCATACTAAGATCGTGTCTTGTGTCGTGGGTATCAGGAACTACGAGAGACTTTCGGTCTCACAATCCCAGACTCCAGATTTGGGTCCGAAATGAGCTCGGCGTAATGTGGGTGATCTAGTTGACCTCTGCATACCTCTTTTTGGTTATCCAAGGCGTGTCTGTATGTATGTTACTGAACTTAATGTCAGTACAAATTGTTTAACCCGCATGGGGAGTCATCGATCTCTCCTGCATTATATGGTATCCTTAACGGTAGTTTGTAAAATTAATTCTAATTAGTTTTCCGCTTTGCAGCAGACAGATTGCTGTATTTAGTTATACATGCGGGTAATTTATCATAATTTTTTTTTATAAATATCGCGAATCTTATAAAGGTCGTGTAATCATAGTTTATGAGTTTTTCTAGATTGGTTTTTCAAATAGCCATATTTGTTGCCCGGGGTTGGAATTTGTGGCGTATCGTGATAGGCTCACGCCCTATCATACGAAGGGATGGAAATAAACTCGCGAGTCCTGGGTGCTCTAGTTCTTTAAACTTCCTGTCCTTTGCTACCGATTTGTTGATGCTGGTGTGGGCCTACGCAACGCTTACAAATAAATGTAATGTTTGAGGAACCTAGAATATTTAGGTATATGCCAGGTTCGTCAAGATTACCGAAAATAAAGTATGTATATAAGTGATAAAGGTCGCAGGATGCAGGCCGCTTCCAACAGGTCGATCTGGCAACTTTGGGGGAGGCCTATGTTCAGCAGTGGACGTCCTATGGCTGATGATGATGATAAAAGTAAGACGCTCTCCTAAACTACAAACGCAGTGATCTTCATCTCCAAGATTTAGAGCAATTTCTTAAATCTTATTGCGCAAAATTAATCTTACACTCTTTGGAATAAAGGATACAATTGTTTTGTTTACGTTCAACAATAACTCATTACTAATGCCGTATAATGGACTGTTTTAATGACATGGCACACTGAATATTAATAAACAGGGAGTAGGTAACGGAAGTTTTTTAAATAGGGTAATATCTTAGTTCTTCTGTTTAATTAAAGCTTATTGGACATATATGCAGAACATAATTTTTCGAAATGCATCAATATAACTACAAATTAAAAACACCTCTTTCTTTCTTTATTTCTACCTGCCCTTATCCCACTTTAATGTGGGGTCGGCACAACACACTTTTTCAAGCATGTGGCAAACCGGCTGCCTGCCTGACGTCAACCTTCTCCGAGGGATTCAGACCCGGGCAAATTAAATTAGAAAATTCGCTTTGCGAGACCTGGGAATCGAGCCCACGCCCTCCCAGTCTACGGCCCATATATGCTGCCCCTAGACCAAGGAGGCGACTTGACAAAAAACACCCCCGACTAAAAACCTAAGAACTCCCACTTCCTTGTTTCCCGATACTTTTTCCTGTTCCATCATCAAACCCTGATTTGCAACCTATTAATTGTGACCACTCCATTGAGATACGATTCCTCTGCTGGTAATTAGGGAGGAGTTGGGTATCCTTTAGGTATCCAGTTCCAGATGATGTTGCAGCATCACTATGATATTGTTATGTTATTGAAGTCACGGCATGTTCCGAATCTGAGGAAATAATAAAAGTCCAATCCGAAAAGAGCATGATGATCTCCAAACGGCTGAACTAATTTTCTTGAATCATAGCTAGGAACAGGTTATACGTAGGCATACGTAATATTATTGCATTAACTTTATTTTATTTACCATTAGATAAGAAGATTCAATATAAACTTCCTATGTTTGTATTACGCACTTGGCATAACACGTTAATAACTTCCTACTGTCCTAGTATACTGAAATCGGACAATAGTTAAACTATTGTGGATATCGGGTCTTACTTATAAAACATTTTAGCTGAGCAAGCGAGTAAGAATAGTCTGTCCCTTTCATTTTCAAACAACGTGGCCCGAGGAAATAAGTGACACTATTCTTAACCATTAGCTCAGCTAAAATGTTTAAATAAGTAAGGCTCAATATTTTTACTCTGATAATACACACAGTCGTTTGATAACCTCCGTGGCGCAGCGGGCGAGTAGCCAGCTGTGAAGCCAGAGGCTGCGGGTTCGATCCCCGCACCGAGACAAATGTTTGTGTAGCCCATATCACATACATATATTTGTTTCGGGTTTGGGTGTTGTGAGACCGAGTCTCTTGTAGTTCCTGATGCCCACTACACAATACTCGATCTTTGTGTGGAATCAGGAGTATGTGTGACGGTTGAGCGTTATTTATTTCATCATCATCATCATCATCATCATCATCATCATGATCATCATCATCATCATCATCAGCCACAGGCCCCCAAAGATTTCCAGATCGACCTGTTGGAAGCGGCGGTTGTTATTTATTTATAGACGAACAGTTGTAATTATTAGTAGAGAGAGACTAGAGGAACAGGCGTGTTGGTACACGCGTACGCTCATTAAACCCGCAACAATGCAGGGCTGGGTTGGCCGGTAATAAAAATTACAAGACGCTCAGGATGGGTGCGCCGTGTGCCTAATGGTGCTGTACTTGTCCCCGGCCGATGGACCGCGATAATATGTACTTTAGTTTAATTTAGAACTTCCTTAAATGGAATAAAAATACACACAAAAACTCTTGGTTACAGATATTTGTGTTTACGACTGTTTAATGGTCTGTCTTTTTGGTTGAACTCGTATTTTTATGATACCGTTAAGTTTATCCATTTGTGTATGTGGATTGTGGAGTATTGAACCGAAATGTATGTCGTCTATCTGGGACAATCATTGATATATCATACATAAGCTCACGCCTGTATCCCCGAAGGGGTAGGCAGAGGAGCGCTAGCGAACTAGTACACCCACATTTCGCCGAGCTTAGTTCCGTCCCAGTTGTGATAGGGGGCGAGCCTATCGACAAATCGGGCACAAATTCCAGACTCCGGGCTGATATGGAAAAATCCAATATCACTTTGCCCGACCCGGGAATTAGACCCGAGACCTCAGGATTGTAGTCGTACCGAAATACAACCACGCCACCGAGGCAGTCATATCAATGCTGGATTAAACGCCTTTAGTACATTATACACAGTAAAGCCTCTGATACTATACCAGTATGAGTTTGTTTGAGTCTCTCTAGTGACTAAGTACAATATTTGGGTAATATTTCACCACGTAACCGTTGGAGGCGTTTGAGTGATATATAAATATTTTACATAGATGCTAGCGAGAAACATCAAAAATGTATGGTTCAATTAAAAATGTATGCTACAGGAAAAAAGTATCTCCATACCTATTTACTGAAATAGATTCAGTAGCCTATTCTCCTCAAACTAATATTAGGGTGTGCGTTAATGATACACATACACGTTGTACTTATACAAGCGTTATAAATGTGGACAATACGATTTTCCTATGACACATTTTGGATATACAATTACGTATTTTTATACAGATGTCTTTGGCATAGGTCGTTCGTGATGATCAGCCAGTGTATGATATATGACATGAATGAACGGTGCCGTCGCGACTCGCCGGTGATGTTGGCCAAGTTTTAAATCCAAGCCAATGACGCGAGGTTCCGCTGAGCTTCCGCTGGTGGGTGGAGCGCCTTCCCGTTGCATTCGGGCGTGAATACTCCAATTCGTTTTTTCATCTCCCCTTAGCTATCACTGGTCTATTAGGTAACAATGTTATTATACGGCTGTAATAACTATCCCCATAAAAGTATTGTAATACACGTATGCTGTACAACGCTTATTGAACCAGGAATTGGTTCGTAATGTATTCAGGTGAACGAGTTTTGATTAGGGGAAATGTTTGCAACCACAGGATGCACATATATTGATGTAGGTATATTATTGTTATAGTTCATTACGCATTATCAAGAACTGAAACAATTAAGAATGGAAATATCAACGTGTGGGAAATAAAAAGTTTATATTTGAGTGCAAAAACTCCTCTACAAATGTGATGCGAATGGGGCAATGCTACTTGCTGTTAGTAAACTGTATATTTCTCACATTGATTAAGGCTCCCTTGCGTAGTAATTTCACTCGTCTATAAAACCAATCGTCAGATGTAGCATAATTATTTCGACCTTAAACAGTTTTCTCTTGCAGAGATCGCGTTTCAGGTTACGCAACGAGAATGCGTCGGCGCAGATTTCGTCACCGCGGAAAGCGCGCTGGCCCATTAAATTGTTTTATTATGAACTCGACGCCATCTTGCGTATTTTTGGCTGGTGTTTAGGTGTTTATCTGGTTGGGACTGTGTCCAAAGAGTAATTAGCTGGTGTGACTTATTTTTAATGTCCGCTGAAAGGGATTGCGCTTTATATTTGATTTTGAACGCGTAGCACTCAGTTTCCAGTTATCGAGAAGCATCTTAATGGTAAAGGTAGTAAAAGAAAGCACGGAGCAATCGCGGCTATAGTTCCTGGGTTACTAACAGTGAACGGTAGAACACATTCTTCCTGTAAAGAGTTGAATGACCGCGGCCTGTTTGTCATCCCACATCTTGTATTCTCGCAATACTATACATCCTCGCATCACCTGTTTCGTTTTTCACTATCGTAGACGTAGTCGATAGCTATTTTTAATGCCTACTGTAAGATTATGAATGAGTCGCCACCAAGTGACACTGGACTATGTCGTGCCTGCAATCTGTCGCTCTAAATAAATCTGTTCGCTATACCACGAGGACGATTGCAGTTGTAATAGAAACATTCTTGAGAAACTGTGAATTTGTTCAGTTTGCGTAATATATGAATATTATATTATATTTCTGTTACCATTGCGTTCATAAATCGTTGGAATACTTGTTATCGTCATTAAATGTTAAATCAGTGTAAATTTTTAGTGCGAGCCAGTTTTTGTCGCAACGTTTGACTCATCCTTTTCGATTTCCACATCGCGTACTTTTATACAATGATGCATAAATGATGTAATCACAGTTTAATGTACATATTTTTAGGGAGCTTATATTTCTTGACCGTATGGTCAAAGTCTGTTATATTACTGTACTGTAGTTACTTGAATCGATGATCACATGTTACACAGTTTTTTGGACGTATATTGCGTAGTCCAGTTTTTTCAATAAATCCATTAGAAACTTTTCCCGCACCTCCAGTTCTGTTGTAAGATTTATGATTGCATAATGGCTGTTGGGAGGATATCCGGTAATTATTTAACCTAATAAATTGATTACTAACATAAAAATATCACCATTATTACTTATTCTGGCAAGTCTTGCAGGGTTAACAGTCCGGTAGCCCCACTTTCTCCTTTCTTTCCCAATCCCTGTTCCGCTCCTTTTAGGCCGGCAACGCACCCATGATTCTTTTTGTGTCTTGGATGTCTATGGGCGGTGGAGATCACATACCATCAGATGACTTTTGGTTTAGTCCGATATAGTCTAGTGGTCGTCCAGGAAGACCAGCTCTCTCGTCACTAAACTTTGTAATTAGATTGATAATTTTGCCATATCAGAATAAAATGTGGCCATTATACTTCATATATTTTGGATTGTAATCTAACACCTGTTCTTATAAACAGGTGATTTTGATTTTGATTTCGAAACCTTGATGATAACGCTAACACCAACTGTACTAATATTCGATAATCGAATATACGATGTGCGATCAAATAAAAGACACATTTTCTATTTATGAAATTGAATCGATATAAAATATGTTTCTTGTAATAATCAAATCAAAATTTTAAACCACAAGTACAAAGTACAAACCCAACGAGAGACCAGCCTATTCCACTACAACCATAACTACAACGTTTACAGAACAAATTACGAGTACCCCACCTAAGCGAAAGTGTGCCTTGCAGCGGAATATAGTGTACCTACTAGATATTTGTCATTATTCTGTAGTATTAACAACCTTAAACCATCTGCTAGATAGTTCAGATTTGCACAAATTAAACGTTTATTCGAAGAGCTTGAATTGTATCTTGCTAGAAATTATAGTTTTGTTGGAACATAATATCGTACTTTCCCAGTAGCCCGATTCGTAATTCAGCATTAAGACCACCCTTATAAAGAAGTGGACTCTTGGAACCCGAGACCTCAGGACGGTAGACATACAAATACAACTACACCATCGAGGCAATAAAAATATTATTTATGAAATATGAAATTTAAACCAACTTCAAAGACTTGAGTATAATTAAAACGATTAGTCTAAATCAAACGTTTAAATCTTATCTATTCCATTTTGCGTCGGTGCCAATATTTAGGTAACTCAAAATTGCGAATGCACGCAAAATTAAAATCTTATTACATAGTCCAGTAAAACTTTATCAGATTACAAAAAAAAAAAGTAAAATTTCAATGCCACCTATTCAACCTCTGCCAATATTAATGAAGTTATAATGGACCAAGTAGTTATAAAAACACGTTTACAATAAAATAAATACTATTAGGACAATGAAGCTATTAATTTTTGTTCACCTATCATTACATATGTAATTAAACTGCTTCAAACTTGCACAGGTTCATACATACGTAGTATACGCCTGTATCCCATAGCGGAAGTCTACTATGAAACTGTGACTATGAAATTCTTCTTTCTTTTGAATTTTTTATTTCTTTTGAAATTCTTCTTTGGAAATACTTTTGAATCACCTGCTTTCATCAATATTTCCATGGATTCTTTTCAGTTTAGTGTAGGTACTTACTCCTGACATGTCTTTGAAAGACCTGACCTTAATAAATCACCGATTTGGCTGCCTTAGGTTCAGTACAATCGACCTTTACCGACCCACCCATCCACATTTTGTCGAACCGTTTCCTAAAGCTCTCATCACCATCCCATCATGTATCTGAATCTGTGATCTGAACCACCTCAACATGCCTGTCCCTATTATTGTGACTACATCTTTAGCAAAATAGTAGTAATGTTTAAAATTGTTTAGGGCAGATTTTTCAATAGCCACATAACTTTTATTGGTAGAATATTTTTAAGTTTTAACAATAAATTTACCAGCTGTAAAAGCAACAAAATCCCTCATAATAAAGTTATCTGGCTACATAAATCGGTCCTAAATGACCAAAATGTTCGAACTATGAAAAATGATTTCCTAGTACGTATCGAATGTATTTAAGCATTATGATTTGAATACATGCGAATGGAGCGTCGTGCAAGTGATTTGTAGATCCCATCGAGTATCGCTGCGGCCGCGGCATGGCAGGCGGCAGGCGCGGCGCACGCGGCGTGGGAGACTCGGCACGACGACCCCGCGTCCAACTATAAATACAACGCGCTCCTTATCCACATCAGAATCCCTGATAGCTATGCATCGAAGTTATAAAAAAATGTTTAAATAACCCAGTTTCGGCGTATGTGGGGTACATACGATTCCTTGCGAAGAATACAGATAAAACTTGTTCAGTAAAGCTGTGTGGAATATGAACTGATGGTTCGAATTACGAAATGTATGAACTGAGTCACGTACATGCATTCATAATCGTATGCATAAATGGTTGTCAGCTGTGTCGTCTTTCATCAATGATTCCTAAAATTGCTATTAATTCCTCTGGAGAAGTGCACCAAATGCTCAATAATGGTCCAAAATATTTAATCACAAATTATCCTAGGCGTAGATAGTATTTTCGAATAATTTATTTTTATGTTTGTATTTTTTAATAACCATTAAGAAATCAATCAAATACCTGACATTATAGAGGTACATGAGAAAACTTGAATTCTAAATAAGTCCAATGAGCCGGACCAAGTAATACGAATACGAATTGTTTCGTCAAAGGTCAATGCCATCGCTAGAACAGTGATAGCGACTGAATCAGTTCCACTTGCAGCGAATTAATGTTCATTAACGCAGAATGAATGATATGACACGACTGACCGTTTTACAACTAATAATAATGTAACTACTATCTATTGTCTCGTGTTGATCTACTAGAACAGCCATTAAGAACGTCCTGTCGCATGACATCAGCAGTTTGATTTCTTTGCGAAAGTATCTCGCACATTTATGTGCATCTTAAGAGAATGAGGAACATTGAGTGATAGAGTCACTCTGAAGACTGTTGTCTACACAACGAAAAACGAGTCAGATTTCCGGTGGCTCAAATTCCCTTTCCCCTTCTCTATTCCTATTTCCCTCCTTTACGGTTGGCAACGCACCCATGATTCTTTTGGTATGGTGGGTCTCCACTCTCCAGGGGTGGTCCGTTACTATCAGGTGCCTCACCTATTCGTTTGTCAGCAAAAAAAGGCACGAAGAATTCAATAATAGTCACTAAAATGACCATGTCGTTATAGACCATGAACCAATTTGCTTTACCATAAAATTCCACATCTATCTACGGCTGAAATCATTGGGCACGATGCAGTTATATGTTGAACACGTCTGATCTCGCCGGGTTTGGGTCGTCAAGCGGAACGGTCGTCCCTGATAACTTTCCAGGCAGTAGGTCAGTTTTGCGTGGATCGTTCAACGGTACAATCAGGTTGCCGTCCGCCTGACACGTAACAATGTGATTGCAGTTTTGAACGTTCATCGCGTACAGCGTAAGCGCCAACATGAACCTTATCACTCAGTGTTAAGATTCAAAGGTCTGCAGGTTTATGAGCCAGAGCCTTGAACTTGCCGTCCGCGGAATTAGTATATTATTATAGTTATTTATAGGTATATTTTATTGAGTCATATTTAAATTTTACATACCTTACATTACATGTTTATCCTTTTTACCTGACTGCCTCGGAGGGAGGGTAATGTTATCCCCGAAGATAGGGCAGTACCTACAACTAGTGCATCACGAGCAAAAGAGCTTAATTCCATTTCATGGATGTCCCAGAAACAAAATCTACTCCTTGTCATTTCAAATTCCATTCCTGTTCATTTGCAAAAAAAAACTGAGCACAAAATGTTACTACCTGATCGGAGATTGTATCTGGAACCTCATGAGTTCTCAGTCGTTAGATCAATGAGATAGGTATAGATTTTGATGTTTGTTATGTTTTTAGAACGTAGCACCTCATATATTCCTAGTCATATGTCCGTATCTCGGAGCTGTGTATAATCTTTTGGACGACGTATAATCTCATTGCCTCCACAGTCACGTTTGATTTTCACATGCCCGGTGCGATTTCTAAAATGTATGTGTAGGTGCGGTCATGTATTGTCGTTTAAGGATATGATTGACTATAGGCGAATGAAGTCATTAACATGGCCTCTATAATTGTAATTTCGTAAGCTACAAAGATATTTAATATTACTAAATATAGAGGGGCTATCAAACAAGTTTCCGTACAAAAAAAGATCTCAAACCCATGAACCATTTATTACAATGCGAGGGCGATTATTACAATTTATACCCTAGAATGTTTTGTAAATGATTAAGAACCACGTAAGTTAAGTTTATTATCTCAACATTATTACGCTGGCCGACCTGGCGCGCGTATATTTCAAATAAACAGAGCGACCTATGACCGCTTGGTCGTAACTTTTGAATCGCATGTTTTGTGCTGTTGTCCCATCTGTATACTGTTGAATGTCTTTGGTAAGCTACGTATCGTATTTTGTGTGATGTTCAGGAACTATTTATAATATACTATCCAATAATGTAAAAAATATATCGTGCTTAGAAATAAAAAGATTTTCTATTTTTAAATCGTCTGACCGATCCGGATTGAATAAATTCGTACTAGTTGGTACATCATCATCATCAGCCATAGGACGTCCACTGTTGAACATAGGCCTCCCCCAAAGATTTCCACATCGACTTATAATATAGAAATTATATCGTGCTTAGAAATCAAAGGATTTTCTATTTTTAAATCGTCTGACCGGTCCGGGTTGAGTAAATTCGTACTAGTTGGTACATGACATCATTTTTCGGACGCTAAAAAGATTAGTAATAGTGTAAACAAACAGTGTGCCATACGTTGTATAAGTAGGATCAGACACTGTTTATTCTACAGAAGCAAGCGTTTCAAATACTAAGTATAAATAAATTTGAATAATCAATTACCAAAAACCCGTACTTAGGTAGGTAATGGTAATAGGTTAGGTAATGTAGGCATTACCTAGACCAGAGCAATGTTTTCAAATAATTTATAGATCTTAACTCTATAAAAATTATGCTAACATTGAAAAAGATAATTTGATGTTACTAAATATAAAACTTTGTGCCACCCACGAGTAAAAATTAGAAAGAGTGGCGGTTTTTCACCGCATTATTTATAGAATCGTTAAAACAGCAGTATTGTAAGGAGGTGCGAGTCACCCTATTATAAAAAAACTTCACGTAACAAAACAGGTGTCGCCTATCACGATTTCTTTCCATAAATGCAGTTTGAATCATTCGATTATAGATCTTAAACTTATGTTATTGTGGTTTCATTTGAAATGTACAGCCTCGCCGACGATTTAACTGTACCTGCAGGTTGACTTTTCTAGTCCAAGGGATCCCTATTATTATTTCGACTGGGGTCCTTTTGTGCAATGACGTCAGCACGTGTTAGGAACGCCATTCTTATGAGGTAATCTACACGTCCTTAAAATTATTGAGTTAAAGATTTTTTTTACAATATCCTTGAGGTATTACCATACATTGATTTTTAACTAATGTTTGATGTATACTCATACAGTGATGTGGTTTACTGATGTCATGCTTGAGTGCCAGTTTATGACTATTCGAACGACCGCAATAAATCTATCAATTAAAATTCTGATTGACTGTGAAGTCGCCAAGGTCCGTATTTAGGTGCACTTTGCACACGAATCGCAAATTAGTGTTTCGTTGTGTCATTGAAATAACGTCCTATTCTGAATGAACAATTTTTGGGCTTTTGTCTAAGCTATTTTACGACCGATTTAAAAAAATGAGAAGGTCCTCAATTAATCTGTATTTTTTTAATGTATGTTACGCGATATCTCCGCCAAATATGGACCGAGTTTTAAGATTATTGTTGTGTTCAATAGAGCTTATTCCAAGGGTGGGCCCATATAAATTTGGTCACTATCGTATAAGTTTTGAAGTCGGTCCGTTAAGTTTTTTATTACATGTCTCAAAAAATTTAGACAAGATAAGGATGTTATGGTGCATGTTTCTTCTAAGATGTTGCTGATATCTTAAATTTTTAGTATGACCAGCTAATATATCTATAACATTCATATTAGTAGGAAATGGTAGCACAATAAGTAGCATCTTTGGTCAAGTTGCGACGTATAATAGAATTCCCGGTTCATAGCAAATATTTCGTTCACAGTAGAACCGGGAGTTTCTGGGTTCGATTCCAAGGTCGGGGAATGTTTTTCTAACACAATTTGCCAGGGACTGGATACCCCTGAGGAGGGTTGACGTCAGTCATGCAGCCGGTCGGAAAACTAAGTCAAAACCTTTTTGCGACATGCTTGAAAATAAAAGTGTGTTGCACTGATCCCACGTTGCAGTGGGTTGAGTGCAGCCGAAAATAAATAATGTAATGCACTACTCTATGTAAATAAAATCAATAATAAAATTCTAAAAACTTGACCTAAATTGACCAAAAACTAAATTAAAGATGAAGAATATAATACATGTTTGGAATATAGTCCACTAATATCCTATTTAATTAACGTAAAATACTCTTAATGAGTATTCACGTAAAATTTAAATATTATACATATGATGCGTCATATCTATATTAACATTTGAACATTTTGAACACTTAAGTTGTTCAAATTGTTTTGTACATTATAACTGTATAACGCTTGTTACTATTTATAAAAATATACATACATACATACATACATAGACTCACGCCTTTTTCCTATAGGGGTAGCCAGAGACAACGGATTTCCACTTGCTACGATCCTTGCATACCTCTTATAAAAATATATAATGTCATAGTTACTTAAACCTACGAACGGAACTAAGCTCGGCGAAATGTGGGTATTCTCGTTAGCTAGTGCGCCTTTGCCTACCCCTTCGGGGATACAGGCGTGAGCTTATGTTATGTTATATTACTTGAAACCTGAAATTTAGACTTGAATTTCGTCATAGTTTTGACTTTAAGAACATATTTAAATATGTTCAACAAATGATAATTGTGTAGTTTTATCATCGATTTATATCAATTGTACTTCCGTTATAAGAAGTTCACAACTTAGTTCGCAGTGTGCTTTAAATAATAAATTATTTTGTAATCAAATTAATTCGGTTTGATATCGCACTTCATCTGAGTTATCTGTCACCACTTACAAGCTCAGACTATGTCGAAGTTCGATTTAAATAATTCCAAATCCTCACTGTTCGTTTCTTTCGCTAACATTTAGTAGAAGTTCGCTCTATAGATCTCATACTGTCATATCTATAATCAAGTTACTACTTTTACTTGAATAAACGCCCTAACATTTGTGTCATTTTTTTTATTAAATTGTGAAGGAGTCGTACCTAATTATTTAATTTTTGCTTTTACTTGATAAAAAATACGAGTAAACATTTTATGTAAACCTATCTATCTATCTAGTTGGCGCTAGGAGCCAAAATGAGTCCCTGCCTCTGACACTAAAAGACCTACTACCGTGTATAATAAAATAAAATATAATGTAAAATAGTGTACTTTCATATCACCAATAGGCCAAAGTACTACACATTTTTTCACTCTTCGAGACAAAGGGATTACCGTTAGTAGCTTTTTAGGTTTTTTGTTTATTTCATTATATGCATGGTCTTTACAATACGTTTCTCTTGTTTCCTGTCGTTGTTCCACATTCATTCCTAATGTACAAACTATTGTTGGGCCCAGAAATTTCAATGACGACTGCGTTTAGTTACTACATGTTACGTTGCCTAATTCTAATGTGTGGATAAAAATGTTTGTTTACTCATGGAAAATGCAGACTATAGAATCTCCGCAGTTGTATTTTTAAGCGGGTGTTGTGTGTACTTATTCTATTTACACATCCTTGTCGAATCCCGGAATTTATTGTATGAAATTCTTATAAAATTCTAGGTCAATACTATTTCAGATGGTTATCGTCTACTAGATATTGTACTCGTAAGTGGTATTATCGCACTAGTGTTCACAGTTCAAGCGAAATCCTGTACAATGTAGTCGTTTCTATTATAACCGCAATTCCTATGCGGTTTGCAGACGACCCTTCATTTTCTAATGCATAATAACCGACATTTAACCTAAACACGTTGTTTTAAGAATTAACTTTAAACTGGAACACAGCACAATGATCATTGTAACATCTGTTGCACTGACATTGGATTCAATTGCTCTGGTAATAAAATCTATTTTTGGAATTCGATTGTTTATAGCATCACTTAAGTGTGTCGGGCGGTCGGAGCCACTGCAGGCGTGTTGTGTTACAGAAGCATGGTAGGTGTTAGAGTATTGATGAATTGTTCTTTGTTTCAAACTTCTGTAATTTGCCTCAACAACTTCTTGGGCTCACTATTGTTCTAACCCTATTTAGATAAATGCACGATGACGTGGGATTTGTTTGTAACTACAGCAGTTTTACATGTTAAATAAGATAGTAGGTTACATGGAGTTTGTTTAAGGACTAATTATTTTTTTACGTTATAAATGACTTTTTGACCAATTTCGTCAAATGTTTGTACCATAAATACATAATAATTAATTGTCATAACATTGAGCTAAGTGATATTAGGTTTTTTCAATATCAGCCCAGAGTCTGGAATTTGAAATGACCTGAGATGACGATAGGCTCGCCCCCTATCACATCTGGAACGGAACTAAGCTCAGCGAAATGTGGGTGTTCTAGTTCCCTGGAACCCCTCTCCCTACCACATCGGGGATACAAGCGTGAGCTTATGTTATTCGACATACAATTATAGATACCTACGACAAAGTTAAATAAATTTTTTCAATAACTAAGTAAAAAATGCTTGGAGCAATCTTCGTCTAATTAAAAAATACCGGATATCTGCGATCTAATATCTATCTGGTAATATTTATTTAATTTACGAGTTGCTGATCGGGAGACAATAGCCATTGATTACTAATTTGTTAAAAAAACTAATATTGTCAGAGCACATAATTGTAATCGTTGTGGTTACTATACTATTACAATTTATCGCTCTTTTTTTAATTAACGAATATAAGAAAAACTTTCATGATTTAAAAGCGTAAATATTCTTCAGTGCCATGTAATTTGTTATTTTATAATAGTATCTAATAAAAGCGAATCTTGAGTAAAAGCTTTATTTCTTGGAATATAAATGAGAGAGAATGAGAATAATATACATAGTTTGATTTAACAATTATACTCTTGTAAAATCGCATCAAGCTATTCAAACACTTGGCGCAGTCTCAATAAAGGTGTTTAACCTCTAGGCTAGAATACATTTTTACACTAACATATTTAAAATAAATATTGTTTTTCTTTTGTCCGGGCACGGCAAAGTGACCACACTGCACCTGATGGTAAGAGTAGTGCAGTCCAAAAAACTAGCGATCACTGACAAACAAATGAGTTTTATCAGCGGTCACCAGAATCATGCCGGCCTATTTATGCTTCTTCACACTCCGAATCCGAAGAGGGAAGAAGCAAATCGAGGAGCTTGCGACAAGGCAGGCGGATGACCGATACAGACACAGGGATACCCCATACCCGTCCCAACCAACCATCAAGTCATGCCGCAAGCCCCTCGAGAAAACCGGAAGCACACTGGGTGATCCTGGAATTGAATCACACACGGAGTCTGGGTCACTATGGCAGCTTATAGTACCATGTGTATGGTAGTCGCCATTCGTTCGGACACGAATATCCTGCCACCAGCAGAATACAAAAAAGAAGAAAAATGTATGCAGAAGAATGTTTCGAATGTGCATAATCATCATCATCATCAGCCACAGGACGTCCACTGCTGGACATAGGCCCTCCCTCAGTTTTCCATATCAACCTGTTGGAAGCGGCCTGCATCCAGCGACTTCCTGCGACCTTTATGCAAACTATGGAGATGGCTATGCTCGGTGCTTCTCCACGCGATCAAATCAGAAATAAGAGATCCGTAGAAGAACAAGTCACTGATATCCCAGCGGATTATCAAGCTGAAGCAGCAGTGGGCAGGCCACATAGCTCGTAGAATGTACATAATATTATACTCCTATTTTATTTTTGAAATAGTCATAGCCCCTTCATCATAGAGTTGTGAAATTAGTTGGATGTTTAATATGCTAATCAGAATTCACATTATCTTAAGATCGTGAACTAATATTGGGATAAAATCAGATCATAATCCATTCGTGACACGTTCTGGGCGCGTTTATGACTGTTAGTTACAATGTTCACGCACAAATGTTACAACAATCTCGAATGATTACAAACAAGTAGCGGCCATTGAAATTAAATACTGGTATGTTTCGTTGTTAAGGCTCTACGTCGCGTAAGTGGCCTTGGGCATATTCAGGGTGTGTGGGTTCGCGGTGAATTACGCATGGATTTATGTATTTTTTTAACGAATATTAATTTTGAGTCTTAGAAATTTTTAAACAGGCGATATATTTCTTATCAAATTATCTATCTATTAGCGTAATAATGTGTATTTCAATAGGATTAAATATATAATATCTCATTATAGTACTTTCTTTCTTAGTAGCTAGTTTCTTTCTTTCATAACGAAGTCTAATACAATATTTACCTCATTAAAAATAATTAAAATCAGACGATATGAAAAAATATACAAATTTGCAGCACCTGTATTTTATTTGATATTTCTTATATTATTATAACAGTAGAATACAAAAATACAGCTAGTGTGGTGTTTTGCTCGGGGAAGAGCCTTAACAAAGTATATTTATCGTTGACAATACATGACCTTGCGACTACGGCTACTGATCCTTTTATCACCATAACACAGACTTATGACGTCATGTATTAGACATTTTTGCTTTGTATTATAACCACAAACTTCGTAAATATTGCAATCTGCTAGACGAATTAACCAAACACGAACTACAAAGTAAAAGCCTTTTGAAGACGCTTTACTTGCAAAAAAACCCCACGTTTTTTTTGTAAGTAAAGCAAATTTTTTTGTAAATCATTTTTTTTTCCTAACAAATATCATCTCACTGCTCCATCTGACACTGCTGATCCAATGCTGTCACCAGCTATTGTGGCTCAAATGCATCCAGGTCGTCACGCCACAGTTTTTTAGGGCGACCGCGTCAGCGACCTCCTCCAGGTACCCATGCGGTTACCACTTTTGCCCAACGATCTGAATGCATTAGAGCCACATGACCAGCCTATTACCATTTGAGACGCGCTGTCTTTCGTCCCACGTCTGCTATGCTTGTTTTGGAACGGATTTTGGTATTTTGGACTTTGTAGCTATGTTTTATGCCGAAGATACTCCGTTCCATAGTTCTTTGGCAAAGTGATCTATTAAAATTAATTGTGAATGATTCGATTGCTGAACATAGGTCTCCCCAAAGATTTCCAGATCGACCAGTTGAAAGCGGCCTGCATCCAGCGACTTCCTGCGACCTTTATTAGGTTCAGGCTTTGAAGTCCTATGGCTGATGATGATGATGATGATGATTCGATTATTCGAATAAATACGAACTTATTTTAATCCCGGATCATCTAATTGCTCAAGATTTCCTGTCATTGTCATAAATCTATAATATGTGCCTACTTATGCGGCGGTGTCGTTTGCCAAACCTATTTATCGACACAATAGGCAATACTTTATAACATGAAATATGTCCCATTGCGACTTGCTCATATGTTATACATCTCATTAGACTTCGACATTTATTTTTTCATATTGTAAAGCTATAGGTACCTAATTTATAAAACTTGTGATTATTGAGTTCATGGGTACTGGGTGTGTCTTTCTTTCTGCCCGGCGTTATCCCGGCCTTCTGCCAGGGTCCGCCTTCCTACTTAAACGCTTCCACTTCGCCCGGTCTTGAGCATCCTCTATGGTGAGGCCATTGGTTCTCATATCTTCCTCCAGAACGTCCAGCCAGCGCTTTTTGGGCCGTCCACGGGAACGCAACCCTGGCACGATCCCTGGACTGGGTGTGTGATTTCTAATAATTTAGGTACTTTTTTAGTTTCCTCCAAGTAACTAAGATTAGATTAGTTAAATTACTAGGTTTAATATATTTATGTCGTCTTATAAACTAAGTAAAGTTACGTAGTTCATAAATATAGCTGTATATTTCTTTTCTATAAATTAAGAATTCCCGATATCAGATTTTTTTTATACATCTCATTATATCCGATTCTTAATTTAGAAGTTTGAGAACAATCTTAATTGAGATAGAACTTTTCATATCGCCATATAAGGATAGGGGCCGGGTTCTAAGTGCCACCTACACTGAGCACTGTACAAATGTCCATATACGTAATTATGGGCGTAATGACTAAGAAGGCCGGCGAATCGGCCACCTTTGTTATGGCGGGTACACACCGGCCGAAGGCGAACGAATCTATACCTGTTGCGTTCATACAAACAAACTTTCGCTGTTGTGGGAATGAAACAGGCATAATTCGTTCGCCTTCGGTCGGCCCGGTGTGTACGCGCCATAAAATGCGATCTGATGACTGTGGTGCTGCTAGTGGGCGGACGATTCACCTTCGATATCGAGATTATCTTGGCCCACGTACGTGGGTGATTCCTGTCACTAAGACACCTAAAAAGTGGTTGATTTACAATTTGATTTTGTCATGTTAATTAGAATCAGTTACCATAAAAGTACTAACAAAACTGCCTGCTACATTTTAATGAGAGTTTTTGTTTTAAGGCCGCTATAAACTAATATCATTTTTGGCGAGGCTAACCTTGTTTATTGGGTGATATCCTTAGTGATTTCTTAGGTTTACGCGAATGTTATTTATTGAAATGAGACTAGTTTTTACGGATTTTATCGCGATTTGTTTAGTATTTATTATATTTTTAGTCCCGACGTTTCGAAAGCTTTATAGCCTTCGAGGTCACGGGTCAGACTAAAAATAAAATAAATACGAAACAAATCGCGATAAAATCCGTGAAAACTAGTATTATTTCAAAGATTTCCTTAGATTAATTGCTTGACTGCAGTCATTTTGATTTTAATAGACACTCTTTTCATGAAGACGCGCACACCGGCACCCGCGCATAGACTTCATCTTATCAAGAATATTAAGCGGTCATAGACTAACCATTTTGTTAAATAAACACATTAAGAAATAGAAAAAACTTATATAAACAAGGCAAAAAATAAATATTGGTATCACAAAAAATACATATTGTTAGTAAATAATAATTTGAACGATTGAGATAAATTTTCAATTACGGGAATTACGTTTCGACGGTAAAAAAAATAAAGACATTCAACAGAATATAGACGGGACAACAGCACAATACTTGTGATCCAAAAGTTATGACCTAGTGGTCATAAGTCGCTTAGTTTATTTGAAATGTAAGCGCGCCAGGTCGGCCTGCGTAATAATAATGAGAGAATAAACTTGTCTTACGTGATTCTTAACCATTCACTGAACATTCTAGGGTATAAATTGTAATAATCGCCCTCGCATTGCAAATCGTAATAAGTGGTTGGTGGCGGTACTGAAGTTTGAAATCAATTTTTTGGGATGGAAACTTGCTTGATAGCCCCTCCAGAGTTAGTAATATTAAATCTCTTTGTTAAAAAGCAGACTTAATTGTCGTGCATTCGATGAGTTTTATTTAATTTGAAATGTATTTGAAATGTAATTTAGTGCACAGCACCCATCAACCATCCGATTGTTTTATCTCAGCCACCGTCTAGTAATAGATATTAATGCGACCGAACTGAAGTGGAAGGCACCTCCAACGCTATTTTTACCATTCATTTATTTCAAAGTACACACTTGAACATTTTTTCCCTTTAAGAACCACGGTCATATTTGATGACCATTTCATGTGTTATTTATAAATAGATGACATAATCGAGGGAGCAGTGCCGTGAGTACCTACAGACAATTACATTTGAAATGTTTTATATGATCCAAAGCGCTTTGAGCAAGTATTTAATAGAGGCACAAGCCATTTGAATCTTTGCTACTGTTGATCCAAAACGAATTGCCTATCTCTAATGCTTCTATTGTCTGACACCTGATTGATTAATTTTCTAGTAACGACGTCTGAGAACTTGTTTATATATGTAATTGGTTAAAATATTATTGACTCAATAACGTGATATAATAAGTACATATTACAATGATGACAAGCTGTTACGCAACGCTAATCAGATATGACTAGCGTTAAAGTAATAATTCATACAAAGAGCGTTTGTAATAATTCTCCGGCTCACCTATTGATTGATATTTAATCCACAGACCTTTGACTTGTCTGGACAATGGGTTCTGTACCCAATTAGTGGATTCTAGGCCTCCGTGGGTGGTCTGACATGTTCCTTTGCCCTATAATCAATAAAACTACTCTTTTATGTGTCAGATGGATTGACGGCTTGAGCTTCGTAGTTAGATTGTGCAATGGATACTAACATTTCGGATAAGAAAAAACATATATTACGATGTATGATGGGTGATTACGATCGAATGTGCTTTAGTTATTTCGAAGTGATTTTATTGCAGACATGGCATTGTCAGCGTTTGAAAAACTAGTTATGCAGTAGATATACGTCGATACTACAATTTGTAATTTACAGTGATATGAATATAATAAAATATACCGCAAATAATACAAATCAAGATGAACGCGTAAGTTCATAAGTTTATCGGGAAGGATTATAGATAACACCGATTTTAAGATATCTTCAAAGAGTTGAACCACGACAGGGTCCTTGAAACGTTGCGAGTTGTGAGTTGTGACCTTAGGACTTTTAATTTATAGGCGGGGTACAAGTCGTATTGTTAGGTCCTTTATTTGTTAAATGTCCATTATTATCTTTTGATTACAACATAGCAACATCCGAGTATTCGATTTGTTATCCGTAATCAATCTCTAATTACGGTTAATTTATTTCTTCACCCGTTATGCCAAGACGAAGGTAAGTATAAGCTTATTCGCAGAAATAATACCAGTTTAGCATCAGAATGCATCATTAGTGACATTTACGGTATATATAATTAAGTGAGTATTGCCGTAAGGCCTCAGCCGATGTGCCAATAAACGTACAAATCTGTTATTTAAACTTGTAATTTTGTATTCCCTATATGATGTAATAATACGAGTATATTTATGAAACATATTACGCATGATTGCAAGTTTCTCGTTGTTTCCATTGTTTTAAGTGAAAGCTTTTAGATGTAGAGCCACGAGTAGACAGTAACGTCTACAGCTCGAATGGGCCGGCTCGACCGGTTGGATACCAGTCTCACAGAAAACCGATGTAAAGTGCAGCTTGCTGTCGCGTTTCGTTCGGTGAGTTAGATTTCCGGTGGCCATTCACCCCCTGTCTTTCCCAATCCCCATTCCCTCCCCTTCCATTTTCTCTTTTTAGGTTGCCAACGCACACTTGATTCTTATTGTGTCTTGGGTGTCTATGGGCGGTGGAAATCACTTACCATCAGGTGACCCATATGTTCGTTTGCCAGTCTCTGCCATAAAAAAAACTTAAGAATTATTACAGTACCTATTATTATTGTACATGACACTATTTACGTAGAATTCTAATATTTACCTCACTATTTCATTGAGATTTTTATACCAGCATAATTGATGCGCTTATACTAAAACATGAAAGCCTAGTTTTTATCTAGCCTTGTTGCTTGTTAGTCATCAAATGGCATGTTAGTGTTAGATTCTTTGACTTATTCATGATACAAGACATAGGGCGTGGTTATGTCTAGGAGTTCTAAAAGATATGTACATATAAGAGGATAGGTTTTTTTATCTTTTTACCCACTCTTCCAAGCCTTGACATCAAAAGCTAATCTTTATCATCATCACCCATAGGACGTCTACTGCTGTACATAGGCATTCTCCAAAGATTTCCAAATCGACCTGTTGGAAGTTTGCATATAACTACTTCCATAGAATTCCATTCCAGAACCCCATACATTTTCTAAAATATTGCAAGACAAAGGTTAAAACCAATAATTCACATCCGCTTCAATATATAAATTAAGCGTTTATAATGAAGTAAAGTACGAAACCGTGTCAACGTTGTGTCTATTTAAATTATAATAACTATTGGGAGCCAAGCCAGCTTCAGTCACATATGCGTACTCCGGTTTAAACGCCAGAATAAATAAACTTTTGCAACCAAGACACGCAATTAAATAAATGGGCCCTATTAAATATGATTTAACGATAGTAATGGTTAATGCTATAAAATGTATCGTTAGTTTTGATTGTCAAACGTATGTACGAAGACAATAAGTTTCAGTTTGTTTTCGATTGACTTTTGAATTAAAAGTAAGATTATACGTATTTTATAAGATATTGAAACTATCCGGTAAATATTTTAATACGCAGGGAATAACAATCGACTTGTTGAATATTGTTTGCCAAATGTACAATGTAGAGGTACATATGTATATGAAACCTTTGTTCTTGCATTTTACGTTGTCATGCAATAGTTTCGATGCAAATCATATTAGATAACTCTTTCTTTAGGCCTGGCGTTAATCTGGATTTATGTCGAGGTCCACCTTCCTACATAAACGCTTCCACCTCGCACGATCTTGAACATCATCCACAGTAAGGCCATTGGATCTCATATCTTCCTCCGAAACTACTAATCAGTGCTTTTTTGGTCGTCCACGGGGACGCAGCTCTGGTCCGAACTCCGATCTGCTCCAGATACTTACGAACTACGTAGCTGCTGTGGTTTCCCTCCAATATTACCATACCATTTCAATCGACATTCGTGTAGTTTATTCTTTATAACTTGTGTAAGTGATAAAAAAGAGACACTTGGAAGAAACACGTGTTTTTTTACCAACCCCTCTTTAAAGTCTATTATTCTAATTCATTGAATTTAGTTTTGCTAGCCTAAAATACCTATACTGATCCAACACAGTATACAACAAGTAATAGCGTCTAGTCTCTAGTAGTAAGTAATAATTCAAAAAAGCATCGTTTAGAATATCATTTGTAAACTAAGTAATTAGAGAAGATATATTCGATTTTTGATAATAGAAATTAGCAGATTGTAATGAGGATTAGAAACAGTGCCAATATTTTGAAGTAAATTAAGAAAATCTGTTCGTTCTGGATAACGGAAGTGTCATTAGAAAGCTTTATTGAGGTGGTGATATTTATGGTAATGAGGTATTATGATACATATTTTTTGGACGGAGGTGAAAATTGGTAGATATTTCAACTCGCAGCTATTAGAGAGATTAGCAGCTCCTCTTGCGGTAACTATAATGGACAAAAAAAATCGAAAACTTTATGGTTTTCGAGATGTTCTAACTCTGCTTTGTCGTCTGCACCACTGATAATCTATAACCTGATATTACAGAAAAATTGAGCGTTTACTTATTTATACCTAATACTTTTTATTACAGAATTTCCTGTACTGGCTTTAGTCTCATGAAAATAATGATAAGCCGCTCGTAACAAACTTCAGACCGGCCATATAGATCGACATCGACTATAGGATTGTATTGTTAGGTACTTATTATTACAAATACTGGTAGGGTCGCTTCGCTAGTCGCTACATGTATAATGATGACTTTATAACTCGTCGCCATATCGTCAACAGCTTGTACTCCGCAAACAAAGTGATTAAATGTTTATTTTTTTACTTTTATTCCGTACAATTTTTTACGCGTGCGTGTGTACTGTGTGCCAAAAGATTCAGACGCATTAACACGCCCCGCCGAGATATAGGGACGTCTATTTCCGTTTATACCACACTAATGTTAACCGTACTGTCAATTATACATGAAAGCTTTTTGTTGATCGGAATATGTTAATTATCTTAAAACTTGTCATCTTAATCCTAATTAATATTTGTATTGTAAACAATGTCATTTGGCTTTGTAAAAAATTAAATTATTAAGAGCGACTCAATAGAAATTAACTGTGCTATTTGTTAAAATCTTGGTAAATCTACACAAAACTGTCAGTTGCAAAATAATTTAACGGCAAGTTTGAAACCACAGTAGCAGCAATCAAGATTGTTGGACAAATACTGATCGTTTTAAAACGTGCCAGTTGCATCATGTGTGCCAACTAGACTCATATGTTACATACGTTACACAACGAAACATATTGTTGGAAACGAATGGAACTTTTAATACATGTAAATATACGTATGGCAAGGGAAGCCTCTTACTTTGGAGGAAGCTCAAGACCGGACGAAGTGGAAGCGTTTAAATAGTATGGCGAACCCTGGCAGAAAGCCGGGATAACACCAGACAGAAAGAAAGAAATGGGAACCTCTTAACATATATACATACCTAAGCTCTCGCCTCTGCCCCCGAAGGTATAAAGGATACTTATCCTGTAAATTTCACTTATGACGAATCGCAACAACAAGCTGCCACTACATGATAAACAAGGTCAAGCCGGCTCAGCAATTCTTGCGTTAGGGGCCTTAGGGCCTATAATGTGGGTAATCTTCAGCTTGGCTCTACAACTTATAAATAACTAACTAAAAAATATTTTAGAATAATCTTCACTGTTAACACTAATATAACTAGATAATACAAGTTTTGTAATGAATGTTTTGTTTCTTTACAGGTAAGCCTCGTCCTAGACTGCCTAGACAAGGTTAGACGTGAGAAATTCAATAGACCTGTAACGATCGTAAGTCATAAAATCTATCAAAACCACTGCATGATATTTAATATTAATGAAGTGCAACCGACCTCTTACGTGTTTTTATAGGAGAACGGTTAAGAGAATCACTTCATCTGATGGTAAACGCAGTGCAGTCCAAAAAAAGTGACAAATAATGGGTTTATCGTTGTTCGTCAGAACTATGTTTACATGACACCTGCATACATGTTTTTTTATGCTCACTCTAAAGCGGGATATGGGCCCTGTATCATGCCAAGCGGATGACCGATGCAGGCACAGGGCCAAGTATACTTCCATACCCACCCCAATCAATCTCCGAGTCAAGTCGCAAGCCCCACGAGGAATCGAACACTGCATGCATGCACTCATTTTGTTAAAATCTAGCACGCGAACTACAATAATGGTCTTTATTAACAGAATTTCGTCCCTTTCACTCTCAATCTATTTAACGTAAGGAATAAAAGCAGATACTAATTAAGCACTACTGAAGATTTTATGAGGGGTTTTTATTTCTACGTTTAGTCAATTATACATCTCGTAGGCATCCTCATAATGACAATGTAAGATTCTTATATTCTTACCAAGTGAGAAAGCTATTTACGACCATTACTCAACATTACACTATATGAATGAGTGTAAACATAACTGAAGCCTACAATAGGAAGTATCTTTGTTGTGTAAATTCTAGTCCTGTTGTAGTCATTAGTTTTCCACGTAATGTGTATTACGTTGTTCTAATATTGGAGATGAGTAGCTTATTCATTCTGAACTATGATCACTTTTTATTTAGTATTGACCTGCTTTTCCTCATTGACATTGCTCCCATGGAAGCTTTCTAATGTTAAGTAGTAGCCTATATTACTTAATTGGGTACTTGACAATTTTTTTAAAAGTATTCAGGGCTTTTTATTAATTAGTTACTTTTTAATTTATCCCTAATAACCAAAAAAAAATTACCTCTAACTACCTCCTTTTTCTACCCCCACCCCATTCATTTCTACAGTAGGCAACAGCCTGCCTGTGCTCCTGGAATTGCTGATGGGCGATGGTAACCAATTACCACCAAGTGGCGACTGCTCGTCTGCCTTCGTAACTCAATAAAATAATAGTAATTAAGGAAATTATAGCTTTAAATATGAATGACGTGCTAAATATTGTTTATATGCCGATACAAACATTATTTTTATGCCATTATAATTACCGCCTTACGTGATGTCTACATCGCGTAACATTTGTAAATATTGTTACTTCTAATTTCGTAAAACATCAGTGAAAGTAGGATTTGTGTTAGTTTCAGTTGTCTATAACTTATATTGCTTGTTGAATTATCTATAATAAAGATTCTTAATGATGCTTGGATTAATCCCGTGACCTAATTCGCAGTAGCTTCTATATTATATTTTCATAGTTTGCCGGCTCGCGTGTTCTCTTCCTCCTATGATATTGGGTCCTTTAAGCGAACCATGATGACGCATTTATGCAGGCCGCCATGATTCTGACGACCATTTCTATACTATGTTTATTAATGTTTTTTTCTGACTTCACTACGCTTACCATTAGACGTAGTGTAGTCACTTTGCCGTGTCCGGATAAAAAAAAAACTTGAAATACAGTTTTATTCTGTTCAAATCCCCATACTCTGGTGTGACTAATTTCAATTGTCCTCAGTATGTTGGCAATAATTACAATCATAACTTCTAGTCTGACATCTTACGTCTCCTTGGATTTTATAATGATGCACTACGTTCAAAAGCCCTTAACTCTACTAATCGCGTAAATACCTCTTTGAAGTAAACAAACATAAACCATGACTAGTCGTAATAAAATAATAATAATATAATATTAGCCCTGTAATATTACTGTCCCACTGCTGGGCACGGGCCTCCTTTACTAATGAGAAGGGTTAGGCCTTAGTCTACCACGCGGTCTTATGCGTGTTGGTATACATCACATACCCTTGAAATTCTTGTGGAGAAATTCTCAGATATACAGGTTTCTAGACGATGTTTTCGTTTACCGTTATAGCAAGCGATAATTCACAAAGAAAATACACTTAAAAAAATATTTAGAAAAAATGTGTTAAAATATATCGATTAGAATAGCATTTAAAAACATTATTTCCACAGAAATGTGTAAAAGTAGAAATCTAAGTTAGCAAGCTTTGCAATGACAACTTCTATTCGAGCTTGGCCTTCTATTTGTTATTTGATTACACCTACGCCTGTTATTACATCAATCCCACATATTCAATTTGCTTCAATCAGTAATGCATCTACAATTATCGTGGAAACCTTGAATAATGAACTTCATTATTCTTGAAGACAATTCATAAAACGCAGCGATAAAAATCTTGTTTTGTGATCCATTAATGCAACTGACGTGTTAAGTACTTGGGTGCATGTCGCGTGGGTGACTCGTAATGATAAACAACAGAATTGTCTCTGCATACTATTAAATAAGACAGTACATTACATTTGTCAAATAGGAATTCGAGGCGTGTTGGATAGGCGTTGCGGGTAACTACATATTATATTAAAATTAATTTGACCGGTTTGTTGGTTTCCGATCTTGTATCCGAACTCAGATTATTAATGTTGTAGCAACACTAAATACTGTGAACAAAATTATCGATTATAATTTTGGTGATTTATATCTACTACTTTGTTTATACAATTCATTTTAAAGGACGTTAAAAATCATCATCATCATCAGCCATAGGACGTCCACTGCTGAACTAAAGGCCTAAAGGTCGCAGGAAGTCGCTGGATGCAGGCCGCTTCCAACAGTTCGATCTGGAAATCTTTGGGGTTGGCCTATGTTCAGCAGTGGACGTTAAAAATATTATGACTTATTTTTATCACGAAGATGAATAGCCCGAGGAATGTTACAAATCGGTATTTTGTATTTGCGTAGACCACATACTTATTTTATCTCACCATCATACTCTAAAGATGACTCATGCATTACTCTATGATTTTCTGAAATTCCTATATTATATTCATTGAGTTTGTAGTGTCGCCTCTATAGTCTAGTGGAAGTGTATATATAGACTGTGGGCCGGGAGGTCTCAGGTTCGTGTGCCAGGTCGAGCAATGCGGTTTTCCAAACACGATCCGTCCTAAATCACTCAGAAAGAGTTGGTATCAGGCAGACGACTAGTCGTCAATCCAAGTCGAATCTGATCTGTGATTTGCTTCAGAAAGTATGTTGAGTGAGCCTTTGAAGTAGGATAAAGGCATATATGGACGATGATTGAGTATATAATTCGATAGATACAATAGAGGAATTTCAAAGGCACCATAGTTGTAGATATCTACTGCTTAATGATTGCATATACAGAACAGGCGACGCCCACATGCCTATTGTAATATTGAAGCCGACCTGGCATGACATGTCGACAGTCAATGCAAATTGGGCCGAAACCATAACTTTCAGAACATCGACGGCTGCCAAATACATGCGATTTCACGTAGTCTTTGTATTTTTTAAATTTTATATCACTCGCACACCATCATGTTTATGACTTCCTCCTGACTCAGATTTTTGCGTGGACAGCTTTATAAAATTGTTATACCGGAGGCAATAAACATTCTATTGAACGGTCATAATAATGCATTAACGGCGCAGACTGAACTGAATACATTGAACTATATGTTTTTTTATAGCAGAGACTGGCAAACGAGTAGATGGGCCACTTGGTAGTGATCTCCACCGCCCATAGACACCCAAGACCTAAAATGATACATGGGTGCGTTGCCAACCTAAAAGGAGGAAAAGGAAGGGTAGGGAAAAAAGGATTGGGAAAGTAAGAGGGAAATGGGCCACCGGAAATCTTACTCACCGAACGAAACGCGACAGCAAGCTGCCACTTTACTTGTATGTACAGCGCGAGACACAGTCTGTTGTTTTTTTGTTGGTTGGATGGTGTGATATGAGCCCCCTTTAAGTCCTTTGAGTGGAAGAGCCACGCTATAGACAGTTACGTTTACAGCACGAATGGGCCGGCTCAACCTGTCTTACATAAAACCGACATAAACTGCAGCTCGCTGTCGCGTTTCATTCGGAGACAGATTTCCGGTAGCCCAATCCCCACCTTTCCCAATTCCCATTTCCCTTCTTTTAGTTTGGCAACGCACCCATGATTCTTTTATGCTTTAGTTGTCTATGGGCGGTGGAGATCACTTACGATCAGGTGACCCATCTGCTTGTTTGCCAGTCTCTGCTATGGAAAGGAAGCCTCCTTGGCGCAGGTGGCGCAGCAGGCAAATACTGGTTGCAAAACGTGATACATACCTCAAATTATATTCTTGAATCAACAAAATGTTTATGAGTTCCATAAGTATCTGGGTGTCTGGTTGTTTAGTTTTTTTATAGCAGAGACTGGCAAATGAACAGATGGGTCACCTGATGGTAAGTGATCTCCACCGCCTATAGACACCCAAGAAACAAATAAGAATCATGGGTGCGTTGCCAACCTAAAAGGAGGGAATGGATGGGGAGCGAAACGGGAAAGTGAGGCGGGGGGGGGGAAGAGGCCACCGGATATCTCACTCACCGAACGAAACGCGACTGCAAGTGTACTGCACTGTGAGACAGTGGTATCAAACCGGTCCAGCCGGCCCATTCGTGCTGTAGACTTTACTGTCTACATCGTGGCTCTACCACTCAAAAAAAAGAAGTAAAGTTTAGACCGAAAATCTTTTGTTGTTCTTGGTGTCCACGGGCCACAACACAAAGCTAGTAGGTATCCTAATATGGGGTTATGTATTTGATGAATGGGTGTTATTACTTATTTATTTACGTAGGGAGTACGTAAATAACATCCATTCGACAGTCACGTCTACGTTGGCCACCTACGTCGACAGAAGACTCACGAATGTACAACTGTCCTATATTTAAAAATCGGCTTGCAAGTAAACCGTGATAAATAAATATTGAGCGATAAATCAGCGAAAATCTCTGGTTTACTCCAATGCTTTTATAGGTGTAATAAAAGAACCGTCAACCGCGAGCGGCGTTCGAAGAATAAATATTAGACGTGGCCCGCATTCTAGAAACTAAACCGCGGTACATCCATTAGTTCTGGTTTAAAATTGTCATATTTTGGTACAGCATACGTAAATTATACCTAGAAACCTTGTTTATTTGTGGTGCGCGTGTGTAATGCTGCAGACCATTAATGCGGCAAATGCATGTAAGGATGCATACCCATACTACGTGACCCGTTATGGGGGGGAGGGGTCCTCAATATACCACGCTTAGCCACAGGGACGGTGGTTTCATAGGTTTTCGTCATGTAGTCAATATCCTCTAGGGAAATTTTGTGCTTTTTCGAGCTATATTCAAATATGGCGCGCAGCGTTTAGCACTTTTCAAACTCACAGGAGGCAACTCAAGAGTGTTTTTTTTTATTTCGACAAAAAAATATTTAAAACCATAATTATTTATAAAATACTACGCGAAAACTAGAGGGGGAGGGGGGTCTTGGTATATACTACGGGTGGTCATCGAGGGAGTGGGAGAGGTATAAAAATTTTAAAAAATGGGTCACGTGGTATGGGTACGTTCCCCAATAAACCCAGTACCTACACAATATGGTACATACTATTGTGGCGAAACAAAGATGATCGATGTTCAAGTAAAGGCGCGTCTCCTGCACTAAAACATTCAAGAAAATACCTACGTAAAACTTGGTTTTGCTACCCGTTTTTGTGTATGGTCCATTGTTCCGTGAGTAGGAGACAGCGAAAAACATTGTTTTGTGTAGGTGTTTTTGTATTTTGTTTCGAGAAAACACGTGCAGGAGACGCGGCATAATTCTACCAAGAATAAAATTATACTATATGATTATACCAGAATTCATACTGTTAATAGCTGCAACGTCCCAATAAAATGTGTGAATTACTTACTAAACGGCGGGAGAAGTCGCATTCCAAAAGTTAGCATGGTAAATATTGAATGATATTCTTACGTCAGTTTTATTTACTAAATAACGAAATATAACCAAATACTTCTATCTATAGGTACTATAGAAGTCTTTGAATATAACCTTTTGTTACAAAACAAAGAAAATGCGCAAAATACATTATTTTAATAAGTTTGTTTTTTAACCAGGGGAAACTAGCGGTCGAATATTTATACCTATGCTGTATTGCAACTGCTTCCAAAATATTCTGCTTCATTGCCAAATCGTGTGTCAAAATTTATCTTTCCATTCACACACGGTGTGGAAAGACAATGTCATTCATAAATATAGTATTTTTCTCTTTGGTTCGTCGTTTGTGTGTAAATATAAGTGCATTTTCATTTGCATAACTTGTTTGCGTATGCGAGCTTATAAAATAGCTTATTAATGATTGTTAAAAATCATGCCGAATTGTTGAAAAAGTATGTTAATTTTTTGTTTTTCTCTCTAGTTAAGAATGCGAATGCTATTTTCGACCGACCTCAAAAAAGGAGAAGGTCCTCAATTCGTGTGTATTTTTATTTATGTATCGCGATATCTCCGCCAAATGTGGACCGATTTTCATGATCCTTTTTGTAGTCGATAGAGCTTATTCCAAGAGTACAAGTCCCATATAAATTCAGACACGATTGGTTAAGTTTTGAAGTCGGTCCGGTAAGTTTTTAAACTTGTAATTATTACAGATCATATTTCTTCTAATTTCTAGTTCTTTTGTATTCAACACAGCTGTAATTGAGTGTTAATAATGATATTTATTGAAATACTCAATTGAATTGGTACGCAAATTATATTTAACAGTAACAATACAGCAATTAGTTTATTATGATCAATGAGACAGTGCATGATGATTTACATTATTTACGTTAAGGTACCTCTGTCTGGCATGGCAATTATTATTTTCTGAATCGAGTCATGGCCAACCATATTTCGTCATTTCTACCAAGAATTATTTATTGTCATTCATCTTACAAATCACAGTCCGTAATTATGACTAATACGATCCTCAGCATATTTATTTAATCCATTTATTTTTCCAATAGTGATGGTACGTTATAGGCAGCAAAGGTTTCCAACTATAACAGGTTAAAATGTTCGGTATAAAAGTCAACAGTCTACGCTTGTGATAAATTTGTCATTGAGGAAAAGTAAAACGAAATAAATATTCAGTTTATTAATAGGGAAACGATTTCAAGAAATCAGAAATCCGGATAACAATTAGTAATCAGAAATTCTAAGTTCGGTGACATCATTTGATGATAGATAATATTAAACAGAATAATTTTGATGTTAATTTCATAAAGCTGATAGATTTAAAATACATAGATAGTATCATTAATGCTATTGTATCCATCTAGTGAGTAATAGCTAGGATCGTCTCGGTAGTTTCTAAACCTTTGCATAATTCATGCGAATGACAAGTCAACTTGTAGTGCTTGACACCGTCGACAGGAAGTCGAATATTATTGATGGATAGTCACCATTCTGTTAAATAAACTTTGCTATTGGTTAAGTGTGTGAAAATATTTTAACTGCAGCACCATCGCGTCGTTATTTGTAAAACACGGCAGTCGGTTATGTGGTCTGCTCAAATATTTTGCTGTCATCATTGATAAAATGTTTTTTATTCGTTTTCTAAGAATACATTATATTCTATTTTACCGTCTATTAGAAAAATAGCAATATTTGAAGAACCTATCGGTAGTTATATTCTATAGACGCTTCCTTGGTCTAATGGTCTTCTTTCCGACTCTTGATTATCTGGTTTGTGACCATCTACTGCTTCGCTGTTTAGTTTTATGAGTAACGAATGGAATCTAGCGAAAATATGATCTTTTCTGGTTGTGTACAGTATTGATAATTATGAGTGACTGTTTTGAGGAATGAGTACTGAAAAGTATACAATAGTATAATAATATATAGAGGTATAATAGTAGAACTAGTACAATGGTCTTCTTTAGTGAAGACGAGTATTAAAAATAATAAATGGTACACAATGAAGTAAAACAAAATACACCATACACCACACACGAATAACCAAAGTGTACCAATGGTTTCTTAAACTAGATAATTATGTACAGCGTAATTGCATGTTTGAGTTGCTGTTATCTAAGTGCCGCCGCATCTGTCGAACATTCTATACTGTTTAGAGCTACTGCGTCAATAACTTGAGTTACTGGTGCCTTTTGATTGTCTTTCACTGTGTCTAAAGTGATTGCTTTCTACTTAACAATTTATTGCTTTGTAAAATATATTGCTCTCAGAGTTTTTCATATTTATAAGCTCCAATTTAAGGTAGTTATCTTGATAGAAATATATTAAGTTTCATATAAGATTGTCTTTTTACTAACGTTTTGTACGATAATGCGCTTCAATATAAATACTTCAATATCTGATGCATTGAATAGTGGTATGATTTGATTTTATTAAGTTTGATTTCAGGAACATCCTTTTGGTAAAAATAATGGATGATATCAGAGAATAGTTTATGTAGCATTCGTTTTGGTTGCATTGATCTCACCGTGTTTTATTTGTTAACCAAGTTAAACAAAGAGTTTGCTATTGCAAGAACGGCAGTTAACATGCTAGTGTTTTTGAACAAATTGTGGGTTATGCATGTTTGCATTACGGTATCCAATTTTTCACAGCAAAGCCACGTTCGCATGCGGTGATAATTTTTGTCTTCTTACGTTTAACGACAAACTCGTATCTATTTAATTGTTAGTTTTTGCCCTCTCGTGCTAAACCACCACTCGCTAGATCGGACATTTCACATTTCGTCACAAACTTCGACATGAACGTAATGTTAATGTTTCATTGTTTTTAAAAATGCACATATTTTTAACACTATTTTCTTGCCATATTTAATGCATTTGTTAGAGATTTTCAAACGACTTGTGAAAAGGAGATGGGTCTCAGCTGATTTAAACTCGATATCACCGGCAAAATATGTAGACTGATTTTGTAAATTCGATCGAGCTTACTCCAAGTATGTTCCCTTAAAAATGTTGTGAAGATATAATGATGGGGCACGAGGAAATGTTGTAAATTATCCTTATTGATACCGAAATTCTGGTTTTAAAGTGTTTTAATTTCCAGTTATTAAAATATAATACATACTGCGCATGATCTAATATTCCTTGCTTGGCCGACTAGACGCGAAATAAGGCAGCCCACTTCAATCTGACCGTATCGTGCGTTTACGCATCGCCGCTTGCCGTGAGAAAATTCCAGTTGAATCCACATTGTTCCTGTGCCCTCGTTTGTTTTAGTCAGAGTTACATTCATTTTCGACTCAATGATTAGAAACTTAATTGTAATAAAAAACCTATCAAGTAGAGTTACAAAGTCTAATTTTCTTAATAATATACTGACCAAAGGTTGCAGGAAGTCGCTGGATGCAGGCCGCTTCCAACAGGTCGATCTGGAAATCTTTGGGGGAGGCCTATGTTCAGCAGTGAACGTCCTATGGCTGATGATGATGATGATGATGATAGACCACAGACGTAGAAAAAAGAGGACATAGCGCTAGGAAAATGGAAAGTGAAGTAGGGTTTTCTGCCGATTCGATCTATCGCCACGTAATACGGCGACTGAGTGTGTGCGTAGATTAGCGCATTTTTGTAGTGGCGCGTTTGTGTGCGTGGCTTATCTGTGGCGTCCTTATAACTATAGACGAGATGGTGTCCCCTTTTTACGTACGTCCGTGATACCGACTTAGATATTTAAACATATCTACCCCATAATTTTCTATTCTAACAATTTGGATCATATTATGTTCTTACGTTTACATTCTATGGTTTACACAGATATTACACAGAAAAGTGAGACTGAAAGTCTCATAGTCTCTGACACCCACGATACAGGTTATATCTAGTGTGGGGTCAGGACTAGGTGTGTAACTGTTGGGTGTATTTATTTATTAAAAGTATTAGTTTAATTTGAAATTTGGAAAAAACATTTTACAAAAAAGTTGGTCACGTTCCGTTTTACATTTTAACTGATGAAGTAGATTACTGATTATATTCACCGGTTCTACTAATATTTAGCATTACATCTAGCAACTCTATTGCCTAATTTTATTTATATCAAGATTTGCATGAATTAGTTGTTTTATTTCTAAGTTGAAACTATTTAGACTGGAATTTATGTCATGGACTAATAGATAGGATGTAATTAGTTTCGGTGACAAGATTTGTGTTACTGGAGATTTGTCTTTAAAGATACGTTAACACAACTTTATTACTACCTACCAACAACAACCAGCAACACACTTTTTCAAGCAAATTTCAGAAAGGATATGGCTAAGTTTTTACGACCGGCCGCCTCCTGACAACCCCCTCAGAGGGATCCAATCCCGGGCAAGTTAAATTTAAAAAATAAATACTTTGCCCGAATTATATGATAAACGAATTTGGTAGTTCTAAAGATTATCGCAAGCAAATAAACTTTTCAACTCTATAAAAGTGTAGATGTTCATAGACGAAATATACCTAACTGTAATCAAAGTTATGGTATTAATAATCATACGTAAATTTAAATGAATCTTAATTCATGCTCCAATTGTTAGCGTCAAGTTTAATGAATGCATCAACCACCTTGTAATTTCATTGTCTAGGCGTTGCACGTCCGTTTGCTAAGATTGTTATTGTGATAGCGGTTGCATTATGTCGTCGTTACAATTTAAAATATTACATTACCATTGTTTCCTTCAAAATGTTTTAAAAGATCAACAATGTCAAACATAGTTTTATACCAAGTATTTCAAAGAATGCAAAAGAATTTTGTTTATTTTTTACCGCTTCGTTAGTTTAGTAGCAGAATATTATGCATTGTGATATCTGACGTCACTTGACCTAATCGGTGATATGAGTTCATGTCTCTGAGGGATGGTCATTTGTTTTAGTTTTTAATTTAAGATAATAACATCTAAAGCACCTACTTAGTGATGTATAGCAATAGTCGGATAAGTTTAAGAGACTAATTTCATGCAATAGATTTACCTGCTTCCACTCACACCTCCACACCATGAAAAGATTTTCGGGGATACGTTGGTCAACCTTACCAACAAGATGATGAGGCTTTTCAATATGGTTTGTCACATTTACATTGCGTAAGAATATTTTTTTTCTGCATATGTCACAGCAATTTGTCAGCTCTTAACTGACAGCTACCAGCACATAAAAAAAATGGAATAAGTTGACCTTTAAATGTGATCTGTGCGTAATTTAATATTAGCAATGGATATCGTCTTGGGTTTACGGTTAACTAGATTAAATACAATGAGATTTAAATAAGAAACGTTTATTTGAAAGAAAAGGACAATACCTCGTCATTTGACAGTCTCCGTGGCGTAGCGGGCGAGTAGCCGGCTGTGCGAGAGGCCGTGGGTTCGATCCCCGCACCGAGACAAATGTTTGTGTGGCCCCAGATATTGGTTTCGGGTCTGGGTGTTCTGAGACCGAAAGTCTCTCGTAGTTTCTGATACCCACGACACAAAACTAGTATCTTATTGTGGGGTCAGGACTATGTGTGTGACTGTTGGGTGTTATTTATTTATTTATTTTGGTGCTATGCTATGTTTATAATATTTGGGTCCTTTCATGTAGCAATGAAATTAAAGCGGGTCATAATATGCATTAGTTAAAGAAAATATTTGCAAGGAATAACTAAAAAAACCTAATTTTTACAATTTCCATTTTAAAAGAAGATATGAGAGCAGATGATCTTACGTTGGAAGTGTGAAAGATGGTCGGACAATACCTATCTATTATTGGGATCAAAAATCATTAGCAATTATAACCAAAGCTGGTATTAAACTAACATCAACAGAACGTCAACTCGATAGAACAGAACGAAAATTAGATAAAATTGAAGTACATATGGATGACTTCAATGTTATACGCTTCAACGACACCCCGAGATTTTCATCAAAATAAATGAAGATAAAACCGTTTTGCAACTACCGAGTTGCTAGATATTGAATCCCTTTGTGTACTATCATACCATGGAAGATAAACAAACGACAGTGGGCGGCAAACTAAGTGAGGATATAACCGTGTCACGTACAGAGGCGTCTAATTCCGCGTGGTGATTTTATCACGTACCTTAAGTTACTTTATTAAATGCGTGCTAGAATAGAATGTGTGAGAGGTAATACGGATTCAATGCAGCGTATCCACAAGCCGCGCCATTGTGGCGACTGACAATGGAAGTTAGATTGAATTGCATTAACTAAAACCAAGTGTGTGTTGCATATGTTGGGGTGTGAAGAGAATTTAATATCATGATATATGTTACTAGAACGTTATATGAGTCGTAAGAATAGATTGAATGTACATATAAATTGTTTGGTTTATAAATAAAATCTTACTTTGTTATTATGCTATCGCGGCCGTTATTCGCAGCTCCTCTCCCAATATAGGGCCTTCAGCCTTGGGTAAAGAAGCAGCCTATGACACGCAGGCATAGAAACTATTCAGACTAATTGGTGAAATAATCTATTAATCTGTTCCAAAAGGGTATCTTTACGTTATCATTACACATTCCTTACGTAGTCATTCTTCCTCATTACTCCATAATCCTCCATAGTGGACTAGTAGTCAGAATACCTGCACAGTCTCATTTTCTTGATGTGAAAAGATAATTAGTTTACCAAAATTATTAAGGCGAGCGTAATAGTTAAAAGCGTTAGATGTTACTGATTAATTTGTTATAATAACATGGTTTGTAGGCATAGTTATTAAAATTATAGCATTATTGCTGTCTTGCAATTTGATCATAACCCTATTTGCAGTTATGTAGGTGGTCTGAGGTCTCGCTACAGCGCTGTTTAAATGACAATTGACAGTTGTCACATAGTGGCACACAAGTTGGTTGCTCTTCCATTATATAGTGAACATTCAGCCTACGCTACAGTTAAACATCACGTTAGAAGCGATCAATGAATAATTTGAATCGTAAGAGTTAGACATGCGAGCCCGATGCAACACAAAAGGGAGTATCGGGGAAGCTAAAAATAAACGCACGGAATGATCTCGATTGCGGTTGGCGTAATCTGAGTAAATGGTAGAATTAAATCTCGTTAAAACACTGCATAATGCGGCTTTGTAACCTGTTCTACGACCCGTTTGTCATGCGAGAATTTTTAATCAACCATAAATATCATAGTTAATAGGAATGTCTAAATCTTATTGTACCAGTAATTAATTAATTAGAAACCATAATCCGCAATGATTAGGGATTTTTAATTGGTATTAAAGATAATATGTCCGTCATTGTTTTCTACTTGGGTTTTACGCAAGTTAGACCTCGCGCGTCCGGCTACGGTTGGTTCATGTCATAGCAATACATAAATCAAACATCATGAAAATGTGAAGCGACTGAGTGACTATCACCTGTCTTCATTACGTGCCCTCATTGTTTTTGTTTAAACGTGTTATTTGCCAGCACAAAGCATCGAGTACTGTACAGACGTCCATTGCAATATTTCGACACCCGTCAACGTCTGTGACAAGTTACAAAAGCATTTTTAACCGATTCAGCTCTTGATATGGCCTTGTAATTTTGACCATTCAGACGACACAGTTTGTCAGTATGATTAATGTAGTCAATGATGGCTGTTGGATGGATGTGGTTGACAAAATATTCAAGTGGAGTAAAAAATATAACATGGACATGTCAAGTCAATATTAGTTTCTTGTATACATATTATGACATTGGTATCGATCAATTGGTATTATAAGACCGCTCAGACTGACAGCTTAGGGTCTTCGGCTCACTTGTTAGCGATATTTTTATTTCTACATCATTTAACATAAAACGATGATCATCTTCATACTATTAATCCTTGTCTAATTAGGTGCCAGACAATAGGAAATTATGATCATATCGCCAACAATTATCACTTATTAAACATAATTTTTAATGCGCTATAACCTTAAGCTTTTATCGCTGTTAAATTGTAATATTTACACATATTGCAATTTTATTAAACGCCTTGCTAGGTCAGCAGCAGCTGGCTCAAAGTGGGTTACAACTTGATTTCTTGTTCTAAAATGTCATGTGCCATCAATATTCATTTATAGGCGACAATTAAATGCATAATCCATCGGCTATCGCTGGTCCCATGCCGGGTTAATGGCTTGTTTACTCACTCGCTCCCATACATGGCGTGAAAGCTTCTCGGTATTGTCGCCAGACCCCAATGGACGCGAAGCAAGCAGGCGGATACGTGTGAGTGCGCATGTTCCGTGTCACACCACATGATTAAAGCATCGAATAATAAACATAAAAAAGAAATTAAGTTGCATAATCAATATGTTTTCTTGCGGAATGAAACACAAATGGAAGTATGAATAATAATGTAAAATCTTTAACACATATCCTGGCACTCAAGCGCGACGTACATTATTAAATTGAAAGTACTGTCAGATGTTGCAAGAAAGCAAATAGGAATTGCCCGCTTGTGCTACATCAAAACTTGACACATTTTTAATTCATATTGCGAAAACAGATGGTTGTCCGATTTTGCAGTTCGAAAATTAGCCGGTACATGACTCAACGGCATCACCTCTGGATAAGGAAGATAAAGCAAGACCCTGTGTTTGCATAACAACTCATTTATGGAGGGAAATCTGGTGTAGATTTTTTGGAACAGTATTGAGGTCAAATTAAATATTTCAACTGCCATATTGTTTCCACGATTAATTATTCGTGGAATTCCTCATTCGCGAAGCTCATCCGTCATATAATCCAAAAACCTTCGTCATTTGAAGTGTTTCATCAGCGTGATCATGGACGCCGCGGATGATGGCGCGTCATTTTATTATGGTCTTGCTTATGATCTATCAATCTGCCTGTCCAATTGTGTCATAACTCATCGGGTATTGTTGCTGCAAGCTTCCACGCTGCATAATACTAATTAAAAATTATCGGCTACTATATTTCATGGAGTCGGAAACAAATTGAAACCGGATAAAAGTTCGTTAAAATTACAATGCGTCGTGGTAATTCTATTAAAATTTGTTACTTTACCAATAGAACGAAACGCCAAGTCGTAAAGTTTACTTCGAAACATAAAAATTTCATCTTTCCCTGTAAAAGTTCGGGACGGTCTTCTATAATTATCGTTGCGATATGACACATTTCGTGTTCAAAATTTATTATAGCAGATGTTGTATCCACGCGTTACTAATTCCTATACACTTATTTTGTTACAGAAATAGCAAAAGTACGAGCGAGTTTATTTCAAATAAATGGAGTGAAGAAAGAACCACTCGTACTACCAGAGCCAGAAGGCATGGTCACCACACTCACAGAAAAAGTATACGTCCCAGTAAAGGAACATCCAGATGTGAGTATTTGTGTTTATTATTCATTGTTTTTAACGCGTCGACGTACGGTTTGTGAATATCGTGAAAAAATTTAACATTCATGAACGTGTTGAGAAGAACAACGATAGTCAGTCACTGATGTTTCTAAACATACAAATCGCCTTTTGTTTGCATAAAACATTTTCTAAAAAAATATCTCCCAAAATACACTGTGTTACGTATAGAAATCAGGTCGCCAATTCGGACCGCATGTTTGAAATCAATCCGCTCTATCACTTACCGTTTCTTGAGATTCCAATTAAATTTCATCGTCCGGAGTTCAATGGTTTGTTATAAAATCGACAGTACAACTGTTACGATAGAAATTGTGTTGCACAAAAAATATTCAATCTCACAATATTTTTCAATACAGTTTACGACAGTGTCAACAAATCGATATTCTTACGAATTAACCAAATTATTTTTCTAGGCTACAGGCCAAAAAAAGTAAATGTATTGAAATTATTGTTACTATCATATAAAAATAGGCCTCCCCCAAAGATTTCTAGATTGACCTGTTGGAAGCGGCCTGCATCCAGCGACTTCCTGCGATCTAATCTTTGGGGGAGGCCTATATCCAGCAGTGGACGTCGTATGGCTGATAATAACGATGATCATATAAAAATGAGTGATTAAGTTTGTTTACACTATGTATGTACAAGTTAATTAGAAAATACTCCAGACGTTACTTGTTCAACCTTTCTTTTGATAGCCAAAAATCAAAATAGTGGCGCATCACTTTTTATCAGTTTCGGTTTCATTTGATAAGAGTTACTTTCACGCTTCATTTAACGTTTCGCACATTTCAGTTAACTTCATTTTAATAATATTACTGTCATGACTCATGATAAAGCTCTCACCTTAACCATAATCTTTTTCAGTCAATCGATTACGTTCGTATTAAATCAGACTGTGTTTCTTAAGCCATTTGTCAAAATGTGTAAGTACTTTCTGTAAGCGGGCGTCGAAATAATTGTCTGCTCATTAATTATTCATCTGTCGAGACTCGAGAGTAACACAGTACTCTGAGCAGTGTTCATAATGAATGACAAAATGTAAACACATCGGCTTTGAAACTGTTGTTACTTGTAAGCGCATTATTTAGAAAGTGTATCCAAGCGATTACAGCTATTAATTAATTATTTATCATTTTGTTGGATAAATATATATTCATATTTCTATAATACGTAATAATCAGCTTGAGAACCGTCTTACAATGATTTCATTCGGATTTCTAAGAAAGGGTTTAATGTTAACAAATATCAAATACTAGTCGAAGAACTTAATGAAAAATTAATAGCTTTAGTATTTCTAAACATTATGCCGCCTAATTTACATTTAGAAATACATCAAAGCAATCTATAAAAGAAATATCGTAAAACGCTCTGCAAACACAACATCAGCATATTTCAATGTTTAACAACCAGTCATATAACAGTAAATAAAAGAAATGTATCCTTTTAAGTACATAACTTCTTTCGACATAGCACTAGTGTGGTGCTGGTTAAGGTTAACGAAATCCAGCGTCAAATCACTAAAGCTCTTGTAAAATGTTAAATGCAAAACATTAAATGATCTAAGTTTGTAATGCATGACCCTTGTCCTGAAAACGTCTTTGTATTGTATTGCTTAATTTGAGGAGGTTTTTTTAATGGTGACACCAAAATAATATAAAGCTATCTATTCTTCTTCTGAAAATATTTTGTCAATTAAACTAAAAAGTTTTTCACTAGTGACGTCCACCTAAAAATATTAGCCCTTCCATTTATAGTACTTATTCCTAGGGTTGCAGAAGCCACTCAGAGATTCCAAGCGACCATCTGCTCCGTTTGAAGCTGACTTGTATGCGTCATTCTGACTCACTCACTTGAATAGCATTTTGGGATCAACAAGTAACCAGTCATTTTGTATGCCAGTATAGCGAATTCAATCGATGACGGCCATTATTTTCTTATCGTTGAGGTCTTTACTGCACTGAGCTCGCTACGTTCAATCGTAGCAATTTGGTTGATCCATAAAAAAAATAAAAATGCAAGTACATTGTTGATCGAGATAATTGTCCGCGCAGTTTTATTACAGGGAACGCAGAGCAAACATATACAGATAGAAAGACAAGGTTGTCTGCTTCTACATTTGGTGACTTATGTCACGGTGATCTCGGTTGGTCCGCCTCGTGCGACCGACTGATGTTAGCTTTGCCCTTAGTGATATCGCCCATTCAAACTAACGAATACATTCAGTCTAATTTGTGAACTAACACGTTCTAATACGATGCCTTTTAAGGCGTGCGGTTCATTGAACTCTATGATTCATTTATGTATATTTATCGACATAGTTCTATGTATTTGAGTGTTGCGAATCTTTCAAGAGTAAAAATATTGTTTGCAACTTGCCCTACATATGTATATTCGGAGTTACTGCATTAATCTATTTAGATATGTTATTTCGATAAACAGCAATCTGTTTTTAATAGAGCATCATTATGTGTTCTAGTCATTGACCTAATATTTTTGCAGTATCAGTTTTGTTGTCTTCATATGAAATATGCATTAGTATGCCAAATGTCTTCATTGGTAACAGAATGTTTCCTATTTAACCTTCCAGTATAATTATCTCATATTTCTTCTATATGTGAGAGGGCTGTTTATGGCGTGTATATTCCCTTACATGAGCGTTTAGTAGTTAATTAACATCAGTCAGATGTGGCTCAGGTTAGGTGCGAGCGACTGTTGGCGCCAACCGTGACTCCGCTTGGCCTCCATTTACGGCAATTGCTAATGAGATATAGCTACTTTATGTTTGTTCAAGTTTGCTTTATTGATTTCGTTTATAAAGCTGATTTTTCACGGCTCCTTTGACACTTGTTTTGCTAAAGCATAAATAAATTTAAATACATTGACTCCGTATAGGCAGTTTCTAATCTAGTTCAAAACTTTCTAACTTTACGTAATCTATAAACCATAAGTCTAGTTGGAAATTGAAAACATATCATCGTTAATTTGCTTTCTCTCAGCGTCTAAGTTTATGCGATCACACATAATTCACACATACTTTATGTTAATACATAATTGATATGCAAATTAGATAATTGTTTCTATTAACATTAAAAAAATCTACATCTTGCTTTTTTTACCTTTAGCGAAGTATTTACAGCAATATTCCGAGCTTTTAATTTAATCTAACCTTTATCATTCTTGTAATCAAATTAAATTATCGTTAAGTTGCTACTGACGATGAGTCATGATTTATTATAATACGACTTCATTATGGACCAAGAAACAAAATATCGATGATAAAATCAGTACTAAAATAAATAACATGGTACATGATACTTTAAAGAAAAAATAACCAATTGTTATGTTAGGGTTCATTCTTGAACTATATTTATGGGTATCATATAAAGCTTCTCAAACGATATACAACTCCTAAAGGATATACATTGGTCGATAAAATACACATTTTTTCCTTAAATAACTTTATTAAGTTTATGTACTCATTTAGAATTATATCTGAGTTCTTTCCTTTAACAAAACTTGTTTTTATGATATTTTATCCTTTATTTCCTTTAGTTGCTTCAAATCGTTAAAAAGTAGGTAACCGATAGTTTCAGTTGGTTCAGGTTATTTCAAGGCTGTTTCATTTGTTTTTAGTATAAACAATGCGTCAAAAACTATACATTTTGTGAGCCATTGCTTACACTCGCTTTAGATATCATGTACAGTTTTTGAGTTTCTGTATTCGATTCTTTGTACGTTTGATATGTTTATGACATGGACATGATAAAAGAACTACAAAGATATGTTAGGAAGTTAGTTTACTAGTTCAAGGGTTTGGATGCGGTATTAAAGAGCACCAAACAACACTCAGTTGAACTATGTGTACAATAACATATGTCGAGTAGCAAAATAATGCTTTTCATATTATGGATCAATGGTATTACTGTGCGCTGTGCGGTTAAGTCTTCTTTGAGAGCAGTCATGTGGAATCGTGGTAAGCTTATTAATCCGACATCATAATGTGACAGCCATCACGCCGAATAGGGAGTGTCACGCTACGTAGTACTAGTGGGTATGCTACAATCGCCACATGATGAATATTCATAATTAATAAGCAACGCGAACAGATCATCCACACAATTGTGAGGAACAATGTGAACGTAAATCTCAAGATAATTGAATTATATTATTGATTGTGGATCAAAAGAGCCGCGACATCGGACAAGTCACGTGTACTGAAGTAATGATTGAAACCTTTAACGACGTGGACGTCATTCAATTTACTTCTAAGAACTATAAATCAACGTTTCCAACCTCGTAGGAATTCCCGTAAATCCACATAAATCAATTGTAAAATTTTAGTAAGCGCAAAATATTACGCCGGCAATTGGAAATCATAGCATTGGTGTATACGCATGCAAAAACCGAGTTGTAAAGTAAACTTTAACTATTCCAGAAATAGATGGAACAGCGTGCGATTCGTATGTTGAACATACTGTCGAAACAATAGTGTCGGAACGGTTCTCGCGGTGTGACTAATATCTTATGTTTTACTTCTGAAACTTTAATGTTCATCTTTATAGCTAAAACAAAATCGTAATGCGTAACGCTTTGATTATATTCTATTGTATTCGACATTACTCAGTTATTAGTGCGTATTTTAACACGTTACTTAGATATAACGTTGTTTTATATCGTTCGGTCGGATGTAAATGTAATTATAATTTGCATCTGCATTAATTCAATGATGTGCTACCTACCACATTTACATGTTTAATCCCTTAGCATATGTACCTACATCTTTTAGATTCTACTAGGTATATAATTGTTTTATTATTATTATCACCGAGGCATCAAATGTAGTTTACAATGGCTACATATTGATGCATTATAAACACGCATTAACAACACCTACTCACATATTATTGTTTTATAAACATATCTCGTGCTATTAATTCCTGACTGAAGCGTACACAATCAGAAGTCATGTAAATATCAAATCCAAACCTATACTTATAAGTAAATAATGACAGCTGACTCTTTACTACTCCTTAAAAGTAAAAATGCATGCCAAACACGGAACTCGTTTGATTCCGCATTACTGATAGGACATACGATATTCCAAGCACATACGGTGTAGCTGCATATGCATCTCGTGCCGACAAACACGTTCAATCATAGTTGGCCTGATAGAGAGTTGTGTCCTAGCATGAGTTAAGGATGGGTTTTGTTAGCATGTATTACCAACGGTGCTCTGATATCGATAAAAATCTTGCTTATGACGACATTAAAAAAGCAAAAAGAAATTAAACATTTGAATTTGGAATTTCTGTTTAATTTTCAAATTAAATTAAGCGTAATTGGACCGTGTTGTGCAGAAATGATCCAAGCCACATTTCTTTTTTACATCAATATGGTCTATAATGGCTTAGACTTTTCATGTTGGCATCAATAAAAAATGTGGGTTGGATCATTTCTGCACAACACGGTCCAATTGTTTGTAATAGATTTTAATACTCACATTATGCACCATACTATACCAATACTTTGTGTGGATCTTAAACATTTAATTCATTTTGTTACAAAATGTTTAATGACAATTGTTATAAACGACGATATGATTATGTTGGCTTGAAGCAAATAAACAATATCTTTTTCCTCTTCCAACAACGACGACGCCCACGTTTGTTTAATGAAAAATATTTTTCTCGATGCATATTCTAATTTGATCTGGAAAACCAACATCGCACTGCTTATGCGTTGAAATGTAAATTCGTTTAACGTATTGTAATCTCATTTATTTATTAGTAACGTCACAACTTGACTCATAGGATCATTTATATCTACAGATACCCTACGTGTCTACTGTCTGCACAGTCACGGGCCGTCATTTTCAGTGAGAACTGTCAGCCGATGACAGCTCACGTGTATGCAGTTACAGTTTTTAGATGAAAATACGTTATTGTATATTAAATCAAATTGTTTATGCCGTACGTGTTGGCTTACGTACGTAGTCTGTTGATATGACTCGTCCTTTCTTCGGATAAATAATTATAGCCGAATCCGAAATATGTCACTTAAGGTGACCCTGAAAGTCAGCTCAGTGTTTTCGTTCACGCCGCAGCACAGCATCATGATGAGTGGTCACTTACCTGTCAGTTGTCACAGCGTGCATCATTATTATAGTTTTAAATAATAAATTTTGTTTAAATAACATTAAAAGACATAATGCTGGCCATTGGTGACTAATAAATATTTTTTCTTTCCTTATTACTTTTTCTTTAAAATTACAAATTGTGACTTAAAATTACCTAACAGTGTGGTGGAGCTATCGACATCGATATAAAGCATCGTTCGTGCCTCGGATTCTGCCTCTGCCCATGTAAGGGAAGAAGCGTTATTAAATCCTGCCATATTGGCCCGGGACCGTTAGTTTCACTTTTTGCCTCACATCACGAGGCACCGCTTGAGTCTTGACACATACTTTACTGGGATACTTCAAGCTCATTATCTATAAACTGTTACCCCCTTATTCATAATGAAATTCTGGTCTTATCGAACGCATAACCCTACTTTTGCCTAGTTTAGCTAAAAGAAATCTAAAATATGTTTATCGAATACAATGTTGCTGGTTACAGAAAAAACTGAATTTTTATCTCTGGCAAGCTTTGAAACAAATAGGAAGTCCTGACTGGAAACAATAAATAAAAAATATATATCATTCTTAGATGAGGTTAGGACCCCCCAGGATAGTTTAGGGACTATAACAAAATAATGTCATTAAGAAAGAATATCAAAGTTGAAACAGCTGATCGGAATCGGCCATGTTTTCACTATCGAACGTTGGTATTATGAATACAATTTTTATGAAACGTACTTTTGCGGTCTTTTTACGCTTTACTAAGTTATTATGAATAAGGGGGTTAGTCTTATAGAGAACCTGATCTGATGAAGGCGAATTAAAGCCCAAGTCAATGAACTTGTGTTTAATATCTGTGTAACTTCAAGCTTTCATTGAGTTACGTCGTTTATCCAACCTTATATGTACGTGTAGTTTGTACCATGCTGTCATGAGGGTGTGTTGGATATTGTTGTTTATTCGTTTGTCTGCATGTATGTATTCTTATTAAATTGTTTTACGGTTTTGATATATTATTTAACCATTTCCAAAATACTGCGTTATAATATTTACAACGCGGGAGCGAACCCAACATATATAATTTAGTTTTCATACATACCTAAATGTCCGGGACTGGATCCCTCATAGGAGGTTAACGTCAGGCAGGCGGCCGGTCGTAAAAACTAAGCTAAATCCTCTCTGCAACATGCTTGCTTGAAAACGAGTGTTGCGCCGACTTCACATAAGGTGGAGTAAGGGCAGGTAGAAAAAAAAACATAAGCTCACGCCTGTATCCCCGAAGGGGTAGGCAGAGGTGCAATAGCGAATTAGAACACCCACATTTCGCCGAGCTTAGTTTCGTCCCAGATGTGATAGGGGGCGAGCCTATCGCCATATCGGGCACAAATTCCAGACTCCGGGCTGGTATGGAAAAATCCAATATCACTTTGCCCGACCCGGGGATCAAACCCGAGACCTCAGAACCGTAGTCGTACCGAAATACCATCACGCCACGGAGGCAGCAGAAAAAAAATAAACCTATATAATATCACGCCGATTCTGACATACTACTTTCGCTTCATCTTGTAGTTAGCGCTTCGTTTAGTTTTCAACATGAATGAAACCATTAATCAGTGTTGCGTGTATAACATATTATTATGAATTCCTGTTTTAGAATTGTCATAACTAAGTTTTCTTTTAATACGACATGGCAGCTAAATATAAGTCGTGCCTCATGTCACAAACAAGAAAGATTAATGGAAGATGCAACTAACGTTTGAGTGTAGACTAAAATACATAAAACTGTTGAAGATAAAACTCAGGATTCGTAAACTATACATATAACAATAAGTAATAGAATAATTCGTATCATAAAATACAATATACGCAAACGATGGAATATTAATAGAAAGAATAAACTGTATTTCACATGTTTTAGAATTCTTTGAGAAAATATTAGAAGCAAAAATATACTTCATTTGAATAAATAGCAGAGTTGCAGTCTACGATAGGCTTGTGACGGAAACGACACATAATTTTATACTTACCTGCAATCTAGATATCATTTTCACCAGATGAAATTTGATATACCAGTGTCGAGGTTTGAGTTGAATACAAAATATCCAAGCAGTCGGCAGTCGGCACTGAGTATGCTTGTATGTATTTAGTACTCAACAAAATTATTTGTATTTGTATAACAGTAGTAAAGCACGATGTTAGCATTGAATAGTATTGAATGGTCAAACTATTATGACCGACATTTTTACATTAAGTTCATAACGATAATATCTCATTAGCGAGACATAGGCTCAGGTATATCATACATTACAAAGTAATAATCAACTGTGTAACATATATCCTAATGTAATCATCAAAGTTGACTTTCATATCGAACGAATAACATACTATTTCTAATTTCATCTATAGGTATTCTATAGGAACACTTATTTGTAATGCTTTCTATTATAAGAAAGAACGTAAAGCAGAATTATATTTTACAAACGGACGGCCCGGTTGGATTGTTTTAGTGAAAACATGTCTGGCACAAGCAGCGTGTGCTTTATCATTCGCAAGTGCAAACACCAGTAAAAGCTCGCGAATGTGTTTCAAAAAGATTAAACAATTCTTGCTAGTGCACCGGCCGGCGACTTGTTTGCTTTCCGTACGGGAATTTTCAATCGAATACAGAGGTAATATTTAGTTAAGACTTTATATGATGGAGATGTCTGCAGTTGCATAGACGGGTGATCAGCTCACTTTGCTGAAACCATTTCACTCTCAGCTAAGACTTTATATTTATTGTAATAAGAGTTTAGGTTAATGGTCGAGGCTTTCGTTTTAAATATTATTATATGCCTTGGAATTTTGAAGCTGTCTCAGAGCAATTATAGTTTTTATGCTTTGGCCAAAGCATCAAAGCGCGCGACAGCTGATGTTAAATAAAACTTACATTCATACGAATCTCTCGTGATTTCAGTGGCCTTGCGTTCCACAGTTGACTGTAATATACCACTCCAATAATTATTATATCGGCAATTTATCGAACTCCCGTGCTACGAGTATCGACAGAGAAATCATAAACAAGCTACGGATCAGTGTTAGAATTTCCATTAACAAATATTTTAACAAAATATGTAAGTGTAAATAAATTCTGTCCGGTTTAGTTTGCCTCGATTTGCAATGCGTTTATATTGTTTAGGTACATAAGCGTATTTGGATTTCTAAATTTGTGACCGCGCGTGGGTGTTCTTCCCCGTGTTTTTCACTGATATTGTAGTTACACTATCTTCTATTTCTTGTGGCATATTGAACTATAACTCGTGTATTTAGGTGTGCCGCTAATTTCCGTTCCAATTATTTAGTACACCGTGTAAATCTGGACAAACGAAGAATGAATTCAATGAACTCCCTGCATTCTATATTTCGATCACATTAATGTTATATTTGTTACGTTTATAGCGTCTATTGGAACGTTTAGTATTTTACGAGTATTCAATATCTATTGTGTTTTCAAATAAATGGTTACAGTGTGTGTGTAATACGTTGCTACATAAACCAATATCTTATTGGATATTACAATATCTATTAGGTTAGTCGTGGTCAAATGTCAGGTTGTGGTTCGCGTAACTCTATTTATTTTGCATTAAGTATGATTGTTATATTTATGCACATATTTATCAGGATTATATTTTGAAATCTGACAATTAGACACACGTCGAAAAAATCGTGACGTACTGATTGGTCCTCTTTTATGATTAAGCTACTTTGAATTGATTTACTAGTAATATCATATGCGTGCCGAATTATCACATCCTTTAATGCTTCACTTAGTTAGGTTAATTTAACTATAAACAAACCGTAAGTGTCTCGATTTCCGAAAACATCTGCTGCATCGTTAACATTAGTTTAATTAGAGTCATTCAGTTCCAAGCTGCAGTACAGTGCATTTGAACCAAGAGCGGTAATGATGCTGATCGGATTGGTCGTGGTCCGCTGACCGCCGACCGACAGGTCACGGGTCGCCAGTTCTAAACCTGGTCTTTTCTAATTCAGTGTCTTTGTCTTCTTCACAACTTTTATATTTTATTTCTCATGGACGAGAAATACTGTTATGAATACAACCGCGTTGTTTTCCGTCCACACGTCACGTAAATCCACAGTTTTGTCTATTCTGATAAATTGCGACGATTTATTGTTCCCAAATGTATTTGCTGGGAGTGAGAGATTTTAGAATCTAATATATTACATACTTTATGTACGTTTTTTACATTTATATCAAGTACGATTAAAGGGATTTGATAAAACATAATAATACATTGAAAAGACTTATGAGTACAATTTACTATGTGAATTTTATTTTGAATTATTGAAGAAATAATAGGCGACTATAAAAGCTCATTAAATTAAATAGACGGTAGCGAAATATGCGATTTCATACAAAAAACGAAATGAACACACGGCGAAGTAATCTGAGATTTCAATTTAGGACGAATTTACGCCGCTTTGCTAATTATTCCAGTGAATATTCCTTTTATTTCGTACACCACATATGGTTCATGGTATCATACTCATAAATAAACATCATTCAAAGACAGATGGATTCAAAGAGGCTCGCTTCAATGAATATACACGTACGTCATAATATTGGTTAGGAAAATCAAATAAATTAATATTGTATGCAAACAAATAAAACATCGATCGTGACTAATTTATCGAGTAAAGTATGCTAAGTTATTAACGTTAAAATGATTTACGGTAATTTTCGTAGTAAACCTTAGTGACTTATTGTTTACATTGTGTACTTCATGTTAAGCAAACTAAATGTGTTACAAGTTCATTATTGCATCCAGATTTCGATGTTGAACATAACAACAAACTTTATGATTTACACTACTTTATGTAAGTATTAATTCGTGTTGAATATACATCAGATTGATCTGGAAATATTTGGACGAGGCCTATGTTCAGCAGTGGACGTCCTATGGCTGATGATGATGATAAATTAGATTCACTATGTGAATGAATTTTACGCGATGATCTTCACGCGATGACTGAGAGATCATTAGTTCCGTAATATCATTAACAACACATGCAATTATGATTTTAAAGAGGTTATGTGTTGTCCTTGCAAATCCCATCATGACTACAACTTTAAAACATTGTTGTACTTTTCTTTTTTTAAAAGCTACAGAAACAACAGGTTTTATAAAACAATTTTAGATCTTATTTTTTTGTTATTTTATCTTTAAACTTGTTACAATTGTTACACAACCCGGCGTCGGCGATTAACCTACATATTCTTTGAAATTTACGTTTAGTTATGCAGCAAGTTATCACCGATCTTGTGATAACAATCTCATTGTACTCAACAAGTTTGACATTTATACCATCTGATTCAATACTTTGACGCTACAAAACGTTTTAACAGCTGACAATTATTACGGTTTATTGTACTTTGAATCATTTTCAAGAACAGTGTCTAGTATGTTTTTCTACTCATTTGATAGTTTTACTGAAAATACGGGAAAATATAGCGCCATCTATTGTCAATGATCTGAAAATGCATTAATGCCTGTAGCTCGATAGCTCGATCATGAGGTTTTTCCTATTTTACGCTAGCGACTACGTAAAATAAAAATGCATCATATAAATATTTTAGTAAAATCCGGGAAAACATTGAGATCACAGGCACTCGTATTTTAAGAAAAGGAGCTCAAAGAAAATCATCCAATTATCAGAAGGGCCAAAAAGCATCCATATTGTAATAACAATCTTTTAATGCAGGCAATGAAAGCATAGGTCTCAAGTAGAGTTACAAGAAAATGCACGATTTTTTTACTGTGACACAGGTTTTAACACAGGTTTTTTTACTGTAACACATCAAGCACCAGTCTCTCACAAAAGTTGTAATATTAAATCAAACTTTTGTGAAGAGAGAATAAATGGTATTATTATTATTTACTGAAGTTTAATGCATAGTCAAAGAATCGCTTGTTGCACGACATTTTCAACTTTATTGAAATTATGTAAGGTTTCAATTTCATTATCCGCATATGTACATAGTGTTGTCCGCTGGGTTTGTGTTAACCCTACTTGTGCTACATCGTGACTCGTGACCCATCTTAGTACGACTATATTATGTTGACAGTTGAAATTAAAGCATCAATCAGTCGCTATGTGAGAATAGTGTCGCCCGCATTTCGCCCGTTGCTAATGTGAATAGGCGGGTATTATCCGATGTATTTTACAGAAAAGACCCACAGGCCACAGCACGTTAATTGAAATGCTCATTTTTGCGAGCTCAAAAGTTGCCTCAGAAAAATCTTGCGCCAGTCAAAAGTATTTGTGTTTTATATTGTTTTAAACAGTGTGTCTCTAATTAATTACGATAATTTATTGTCTGTGACCATTTAATTGAAAATTCCACGTATTCTTATGTACAAAGTTCAGAAGCTATTAGTTATTTTTACCTTAGCGATGTGTTAACACATCAGCTATTTCCATTGTATATGTCATAAGAATAGAATATGTTATCAAATATTAATGACAGACATTTATCTCTGTTATCTTTGCGTAATATGTTTGACCCTATGTAACTCATCTAGGCAGTAATACCCTTCTCACTATGACAAGAATGCGACTTGTTGATCGAAGACCAAAGCATTCGGACTGATTTATTTGTTGGCCGCTCTATTAATTTTAAGAGTTGGCCCCACCGGGTAGTTTACTGGCTGTAGTTTGCCTGCGCCGCGCTGTCGTGAATCAGTTAACATCGTCTACTGTTATACACACCTACTAGTTACTACCTAATAGTTTTACACACCTACTCCTAACTCCACACTAGATTTAACCTGCATAGTCAGTATAAGGAACTTGTCGCCTCCTTGGTCTAGTGGCAGCATGTATGGGCTGTGGACCGGGAGGTCGTGTGTTCGATTCCCAGGTCGGGCAAAGCTAATTTTCTAATTTAGTTTGCCCGGGACTGGATCCCTCTGTGGGGGGTTGACGTCAGGCAGGCAGCCGGTCTTTAAAACTTAGCCAAATCATTTCTGCAACATGCTTGAAAAAGTGTGTTGCGCCGACCCCACATTAAAGTGGGATATGGGCAGATAGAAAGAAAGAGTGAGTATAAGGAACTATGAGGGATTTACGGTTTACATAACTGCACCCAGAGCGGAAACAAATATGTGTGGATCACTTAATATAAGTACACCTAATATATTTAGTATCGTTAGTTTTTAATATACCTAAATTGCCTCCTTGGCCCAGTGGCAGTGTATTAGAGCCGTGGACGTGGCGGGTGTGATTCTAATTCTCAGGTCGGGAAAAGCTATTTTTTTAAGATGCTTCCAGAGGGGTTGACGTCTGGCTAGCCTTTTTTTACGGGAACAGCGTTTTACCGCTACCGTCACGCCTGGGGGAAGATCTGACTGTTATGTCGGGTTCGCAGGTTTTACGACCGAACGTTAAGCCGCCTGGGAGAGATGGAAAGCAGGCGACCGTTGGGCAGAGTCCCTAACAATATGTACACCCTACACCGAAAATACCGGCAAAAAACCCCGCGGTGGCCCTCTTCGGCGCATTAGAATAGCCGCAGGTTTCCCTAGGCGAGAAGCTCCCAGGCTTCAGCCGCAACCATCTCTGCCCGGTGCCGCCATGCAGCCTATTTCCAATGGGGAGGGGGTCATAAGCCCCTGCCGCCGAAGGACGTC